>AP025360.1:15250586-16591464 GCA_030295005.1 Cephonodes hylas
TCTTTTCATTAATAAACATACAAATATGCTAAAGTAATGCGGGCGATAAACTGACATGAAAGTCTGATTAAATAAATTGCGAGAGAAACAAGTCAACAATATAATACGATTAAACACAGCATTATCACTTAGACGACGAAAGGAAGCCAAACAGTTTCTATAAAGGGCCGTTCAAGTGTAAGCAAAGGTTAACAATTAACATGTATGTAGTTATTGTTTTAACAATAGTAACTATCTCGCCCCTTGCCGCCATAGGCATACACTTATACTCACCATCCCCTTCCATGGTTACGTAAGCATTAAAATATTATATTATATAAACTGTTCTTACTTGTTAATGATTCTAGAAATTGATTTTTGAATTTTTGAATGAAAAACTAAGCAAACCGAAGTTGCAAAGTTCTAACGTTAGACTTAAATAGTCCCGAAGGCTTATATTGGACTGCGCACCCTTCTAGAAGAATACATACAATTAAGACTTGAAAATAAGATTCAGGATTCAAGAATTAGGTCAAAAAGAATGCTTAATTGGCCTACGATATACGCTTTTCATTGTTGTATTCATTTTGAGTGTGGTTACAATATCCGCAAGGTGGCTGGCAGCGGGGTTGGATGAGAAGCGCCGAATATCGAGCCCAGTGGTGAGCCGTACGAAAGGCCTGAAGTGGATGTGACAAAAGCTGTAGATGATGATGATGATTTAATATTAACTGTGCTGTCAGTATAATAATAATCGGTATTCATTTTATTCTTGTTTCGTTTTTATTATAAAATGTAATTTGACATACAAAGCCATCGGGAATGATGATAGTTAATCGGCATCATTAAGGTTTTCTAGGTTGACTGAGATTACCACACACTTCAAAGCACTGTGGCGTAATTAGAAAAATACCAAGTTATAAAACGAGAAGCGGCGGATTTTATCCTCGCAACGAGACAAACATTTATATGACCCACGAGACAACACTTACATATTATATCTTATTGTGGGGCAGGATGAAACATAATATGTTAAGGCGGATGTATATTTATTCATTTTAACTATATATAATAAGTTTCTCTGTACATTCTCATGGAACCCAAAGAATCTTCCTTCCAGTCTCTTCTTTTGTTTTCTTAATTTATCAAATATGAACGTGTCAACTAAATACTGCCTATCTTTTATAATGTGAAGGGTCGGATAACATGTGTAAGCAGTTATCGCACGTTATCGCTTGTCCGATGAACACAAGTACATTAGTAAATATCTTCAGATTATTTCAGTCCCACGCCAAAGTAATGACCTCGCATTCGTCGGATTCCATTTCGTATCAGTAGAGTCTGTTAGAGATGTTGTATGACCTAGAATATTTCGTGATAGAAATGTCCAAGTCCCGTGGTATAGGTTCACTTATCACATCTATTGGAACATCATACACGTCATACGTGCGGTGTAAAACTCCAGAAACTATAGTGTTGTTTGTTTTTTTTAATTAAGAATATCTTAGAATCGAAAACTAGTGTCAAAATATTACTAAAAAGCCAATAAAAGCAGCTGGTTAGTTGCAGGTATCTATCTTTGTATACTTCTTTTAGGGATTCATTTAAGGAAATAAAACAAAATTCTTCACAGACGCGACCAATCAATTAAAATATTATGTTAATAAATGACAAACGGAAATTTTATTTGTTGGGGACAGCAATTTTAAAGGATTTTTGTAGTTTCTAACAGTCCCGTTGGCATAACACCAGCTTGCGTAACGAGAGGACGCGGGTTCGATCCCCACATCAAGACTAATGTTTGTGTGATCCACAAATATTTTTTTTCAGAGCTCGGTTTTTGTATCCTAATTTGCGATCAGAACTATGTATGTGACCGTTGGATGTATTATTAAAAAAAAGTTTCACAAAACCCTGACTTAATACCGTATAAAGAGGTGGGATCAACACATTTTATGTCTCTGTTGTTAATTTAAAATACATAAATGTTAATCAACTTATTTCATTAAATTGGTCCCTGAACACTATCAACTTTTAAATTAAGTACATTTGCGAATATTGATTACTTGTTTATTAACTTGGGTTCGTTACTTATGGAAACTTTTCCTCAATTTGACATGGTACATTAATGTTTTTGGGCAGATAAATATATAAGACGAAGTATAATACGAGTATAACACACAACTAGGGTTTGCAATCCCGCATTCCGCGTTCCCGCATTCCCGCGGGATCCCGCATATTTTTAAGTCCTGCGGAATTCCCGCAATTGTGCGGGAATTCCGCGCGGAAATTTTATATCTCGGCAAGGTAATTCAGCTATCACTGTCGGCCTATTAGCTCCATCCCAACAGTGCGGCCGCATCGGACAGTATCGATCAATCGATCGAACGAAATAAAAGATTGAAATGTGCGGCGGTTTGTTTATTCTGTTAGAAAAAAAGTAAGAGTTTCCAATTAAAGTGACACTTTACAACATACTACCAAAAGTTTTGTCTTCTTGTATATTCGTTTATTGATTGCACAATGTAATTAGCAGAAATCGATGCAGTAAATTATCGATAAAGTAATATAACTCAACAGTAGGTAACAATTAACCGGGTAACGGATGGACAAGAGTCCCTCAAGACCAGGATGGTTGACGCTTTTTTGGAGAGGCCTACGTTCAGCAGTAGACGGCGATAGGCTTTGCGAGGCTGTCATGGCAAAGAAAAAGGCTGCAGAGAGGGATTGTGAAAAAGCCGATCCCACTCGAAGACGAAGAGGCCGACAAATTAGCGCTGTAACCTCTAATCGGTTTCGAGCAAGTTAAGACTTAAGAGAATGATTTTTTAGAAATGTACCATATACCTATGTGAAGAGCATATAAGCAAACCGCAATAAGGATTACCGGTATGTGTTCTTCTTGAGATCCCGGTGTCTTTTGCACGTGGTAACCAAGAACCATGGGGTTTTTAGTCGGTAAAAGTCCGACATATCCTGCTTGTTAGTATTAGTTTTCCCCAGACAAAAAAAAGACGGCGATAGGCTAAGTATTATATAAATAACTGAATGGTAGTAACAATTATTTAGGTAAGGTTCATCATCATCATCAGCCCATAAACATTCCACGCCTAGGCACAGGTCGCCTTTACCATTGAGAGTGTAGGTCTTAACCACCACGATGGTTTGCGAAATAGTTTGGTTTAGTTTTAGTTTGGTTTTGTGCAGGTTTCCTCACGATGTTTTCCTTTACCCTTGAATTGTGAATACACACACAGGTAACTTGGAAAAGTCAGTCGTGTGTGCTTGGGATTTGGACCTGCAATCGTCTAGATACTCGACCGCGCCTATACCTCGAGGGTTTAATTTCTATTTACTATTTAGGAATGTAGGAACGCGAAATACGGGATTGCAAACCCCCTACCTTACCTCATAAGAACTATGAAAAAGTACTTTTTCTATTAGATAAATTTATGAATGTCTCTATTATTATTTTTTTGATATAGTATAACTAATGTACAGGTAATATAGAATTACTATATACATATTTTTACATTTTTGAATTTTTGCGGGAATTCCCGCGGGATCCCGCGGGAAAGGCAAGTTTCCCGCAAATTTCCCGCGGGAAAAAAAATGGTGCGGGATTGCAAACCCTACACACAACCCGCAAGTGTGCGCCTAGACCACGACGCAATTGTTATTAACAAAATATATATTTGATAAAGTATAACTCAGTTTCAGACTTTGGGATTTACGAAGTATGGTATGACTATACCAAGGTTACTAAGAACAAGATTTGTGGCAACGGACTGTGAAAATAGTAGTTGTGCTTAAAATACTTTTGCATTTTGTTAATTATGTTAAAATGATATACCCTATAATCAATACACAAAGAGAAAAAACAGTGTCAAATAAAATTATTTTTTTAAAACGTTACCATAATTTTATAAAAATATATAATATTCAAGAAAATTATACAAAAGAGGAAGCAACATACAATTACTTATTTTACTCTTCAATGCATCACATTCATTTTATAAACTACTCAAACATATTTTCGAGACACATCTTAGAATTGATTTCATAATAAACTGATTTACAAGAGAGACATTGTAAAACCCCTTTTAGAACAACCACATTGAAATAATTCTCCTTGCCTTTTACGAGTATCTTTGACGTCTGCATGTATGTATGTGTACGGTTGGCCATTTATAAACAGACTGCCTACACCAAGTTACCTATTCAGGTTTTGCAGACGAATTCTTGACCTAAATCTCCAACGATGTCAAGATCGACGGCATGTGTACTCAGATGGGGGTCCTAGCACCTGTAGCTGAGAAACGAAATTATAATGGAGTGTCCTTGTTGACTCCTCGGAATATACGAGTAAAAAGAATGATTTTATTGCGTTTAATATATATTACTTATGTTCCAAACAGGAACCTCAGCAATAGTTAAGAGCCATTGTTTGCCGATTTTATTTTTCAGAAGTTATAACGAATATGTAATAAACGCACGGGAGAGTAATTTTGTCAATTTGCATGAACTTTCTTTTATTACATACATAACCTTCTATTCGGTCAATGACACAACACCGCTCAACAATAGTTAAACGACAGGTAGTTAACGTTACTTCTGGTCCTGATTTAAGTTTTAATTATTCCACAAACTTAGTGCAAATGTAGTATAATATTAAACCAGTTGAAGCTATCTTTTCAGACAGATAACTACCTTTTTAATATGTTAAACATGAAATATCGAGCAAAAATATATATCCCCACAGTACAACCAAAAAAAGTAGCACGTCAACATATACGTGGTAAAAATAAGGAAAAAATCATTGAATAGAAAAGTAGTTGACAGTTTCGGTAACAGACGTACTTCTTATATATAAAATTCTCGTGTCACAGTTTATGTTCCCACCCTCCGAAACGTCTTGACCGATTCTCATGAAATTTTGTGAGCGTATTGAGTAGGTCTGAGAATCGGCCAACATCTATTTTTCATCCCCCTAAATGTTCGGGGTAGTCTACCCCTAAATTTTTTAATTTTATTTTTTAGACAAAATTTTTAGTTTCTATTTTTTTATGATACAACATACAATCCTTAATTTTCACCCTTCTACCATCAATCCTTATTTTTTAATAGCCATTTCAGTTTTCTGGATCAACCAAAGCGATTTGAATGAAATTTGGTATAGAGAGAAGTAGAGCTCACAGCATTATCATGGGATAGTTGTTATCCCGGAAAATGAAGTATTCCCGTGGGAATGGGTATTTCTACATCTACTGAGACAGTCAAAATGATTTTTAGTATGGAGATAAATAGGCGCCTAGGAAGTAACATAGGATACTTTTTATTCCAGAAAACGTAGTATTCCGGTGGGAATAGGTATTTCTGGATCTACCAAACCGATTTGAATGATTTCTGGTATGTGCATAAATAGGACTCTGAGAAGTAAAATAGACTATAACTTATTTTTTATCTGAACTCAACCCTGTAGTCTACGCGGGCAACAGCTAGTATTGATGTAAATGTCGTTGTTTGACTATGAAAAATAGCTGTTTCATAAATACTAGATTTCAAAGAGTTTTACCATGACCCCTTCCGTTTTCAAGCCACGGTACCTTGATAAGTTTGTCAATTACAAATAACTAACATGTAAATACCTACTTCAAAAATACTTTGTCTTACCTTAGCATAGTTCCTGTTACGTGTTTCCTATTAATTATTTCGAATTCCTATAACGATGGCTAGGATGGTAATAGCATTCAATTGTTTCATTCGGATCTATTCATTTTTTGGCTGTGGACTTTGAAACTTTTTGAATTACTTGTATATTACTCTCCCTACAGGACGCCTAATATTTTATAGGCTATTACTTATTATATTACTCTTATACTCTATTACTCTAGTCTTTATTTTTTTCTAAAGGTAATTATACACGTACTATTATTGATATCAACCTTTTAATTTAGCGTGGCAGTGAATGAAATTGAAAGACCAATTGTTAATTTTCTATAGTCATTATATTATTTTTATGGTATAACATGTCGAGATTATAAACAACTTTAATCACAAATATTTACATACCAACCCGTTTCAATATTTTTACTTTCAATATTCAAATAATGAGCTTAATTCTCCTTTCAAGAGTTTTAATAATGTCGCAGAATTTTAAACTTACAAATAAGAACCACTGATACATTTTTCGGAAACCTCTTTATAGAACAAGAGCTATAGTCATTAACCATATACATAATTTATAGAGAAGAAATATCTCCAAAAAGAAATGCAAACATATTTAGAACTCGAAAGTATAGATGCAAAATATTTGCATTTTTTACTCATTCCAGATGTAAATATGTATTCCTTACATCATGGTTAATAAAGCATAAAAAACACAATCACCATCAACTCTACTGCCAACTTAAAGCACTTAGATAAGGACGTCTTCAGACATAATCGTCTGAGTCGGCACATTTCTCATCGTTTATCTATATCTCTATATAAGTGGTAATGAAAATATATTTTTCTGTATTTTACCATAGGGTAAGGGGACATCTGCCGGTATGTGTTATCGTGGTAACCGAGAACCATGGGGTTTTTATTCGGTAAAAGACCGACATATCCTGCTTGTTAGTAGGAATCCAAGAGGATTTTCCCCAGGCAAAAAGAAAAAGGTAATATTTGTTTCGGGTCTGGGTGTTTGTGAGACCGAAAAGTCTCTCGTAGTTTCTGATACCCACGACACAAGACTCTTATCTTAACGTGGGGTCAGGACTATGTATGTGACTGTTGGGTGTATTTATTTATTTTAGGGATGGAGTTACGAAATAAATTATTAAGTATGTATACGATTCAAGCGGAATAGATGAACCAACATATCCTATTTGTTAACATTTAATAATTACGCATTATGCACTGAATAAAATGGAAATATTCACGTAACCTTTATCATCACGCTCTATCGAAAGTGATAATTCATGAAATAATTACGTAAGAAAACATGAAACAATAAACATCCATTCATATACGCAGAAATCTTTTTTATCATTTAATTTCTTTATCATCGAGAGGAAAATTGAAGTGGAAGCTCGCTGAAAGCGTTTTGATATCTCCTTTAAATACTGTTTCATAAAATAATACAGCATTTGGATAGTACCACTTTCGAGTACTCGCTTAATTAAATGTAAAAATTGTTACACAGTTCTTTACCACCGTCTATTAAACACATTGCAGAATGTTATGTTCCATGAAATGTTGCATAAAAAAAAAGAAATATAGCAGAGCTGTTGCATGGAATTGTGAACGTTGTGTTACGGCTAAGCGGTCTCGTGACCTTTATTCACCCCTCATATTCTTCCTAACTAAACAGTTAGGAACGTAGAAGGTGAAGCGGGTATAATAATTGACAATCGCGCGTTTAACAAGTGTGAATTTTGCCCTTACCTTCCAGGCCACAATCAGTCAACACATATGTATCATGCTCCAATGGGTAGAAAGTATTTTGCTCCAGACAATGCAAAGAAATAAGCTGGGGCGCAAGATGGGTAGCGGAGACGCTTTAGTGGCACAAAAAATTATACATTTTCAAAGGGAACCATATCGGAAACCATATGATTGACGACTTAGATACATAATAATTACTTAATAATATAATTACGATATTTTGTAGAAAATATCTAGACTTAAAATATAAAGGGATAAAGGATTTCTTGATCTTAATTAAGAAAACAATCCTTGCCCGTCTAACAGGCTAAAAGTTTCAGAGAGAAATCGTCAGTTTAAAGTGATTACTTTCTTTTTTTACCAAATACTTGTAATAAAAACGAATAATAGGTGATCAACGTTGCCATTTTATGTAACCTCGCGCTACGCGGCGATGCTGGGAATCACTTTTCCATATTTACAAAATAGTACCTACATACATCCAAAGTAATCCAATTAACATTCAATATTCGTGAATTTCCTTCAAGTTTATCAACAAGTAATTCCCGTTATTAAGCGATCGTGTCCTAATTTTCAAATAATATATTTCTGGATTACATCATGCTTATTAAAAATTTACCATACTAGTTCATCTAGAAACAATAACATGTAAAATATTTTTCGTTCGTTGAACATATTTTGTATAGCATGTTATATTTTTTACATACATATTAAAGTAAAAATATTTCTATTTTTTATTCTATTAAAGAAAACAATGAGGTTATAACTCCACTTTTAATTAATTACATCTTTTTGTTAATCTTGCTTTCTTTTAAATTAAAGTAGAAAATAATTACCTACAAGTTTCTTTCGAAATATGCGGATTTCTCAAATTAAAATTTGTTATTATTATTATGTAGCTGAAAAATATTATGAATGTGGTACTGAGTTGCTATTTTTGTAATAGAATAAACAACTTAATATAAATCAACAGAATTGAATTATATTGTATCGTTTCAAAGTAACTCCATGTTGAAAAAAGAATTTTACTTGTTCTAAGCTAAAAAATGAACCTATTAACAAAAAAATAAAGCATTAATGACATTACGATGTTTAAGTGCAGCTTTCGCTATTATCATCGGCTGCTACATATCCACTGTTGCACAAACGCCTCCTGCATCCAGCAACGATTCGCACTTTCCTAAAGCCTACCAGCAAATTTGTGGATACAGTATGCTTGGCGATATGTGGCCTCAACTTATGAACCTTTGATGGTCTTTTATTGTAAAGGGGAAAGCAGTTTAGATTACAGGTGAGGGGGGCAGGAAGCGTATGTCGGGTTCATCGGCCTTCCAACCCGGCCAGCGGAGACGTCACATCCGCACAGATGTTAAAGCCAGGATGGGTCAAAAATTCCCCGAGCCGCCAAACCAAAAAGCGATGTTAGTGTGATGCCGCGCCTGTCAAATGCTACCTATCGATCTTGCTTTTTATATATCCTGCACATTACAGCCTCCTCATCAGCACGATTTAATTTATTATAATAAAAAATCTAATAAACTTATAAACAAAATGTGGACTTTCAAATTTATAATCAAAGTTTTAACTAGTTCTTAACCATAATTATTTATCAGTTCTCAAGCAGAGCCAAGCCTCTAAGTCTACAAGATGCAACTTTGCAAAATCTACAGATTAGTCAAAATAAATATTTTGACATTGTTTAATTAATACAAATCAAACATAAAATGATCCCTGCTTGTAGGAACAAGATGCATTTACCCTGACTGGACCCCGGAACCGGACATAATCTACTTAACAGCTGAAATAAATAGCAGCCCAAAACACAAAATGCTACAGCCCTATTTCAATTGAAAAAAAACTGATCAGACAGTAGCATTTATCTTCTGCTTGCCTTTTAGTTTACTTCGAGACATCCCGTTCGCTAAATACTAGCTTTTTTCCGTTTAGGTGGTAAACGTCATAAGCTATTTTGTTTCTTAGCGTCCAATTTACATAAAACTAATTTTATTATCTGATACCAGCGAAAATATATCAGTCACAGTGGCCGCTGTTAATGGTTTTATGACTAGAATCAGGTTAAAAACATTTATTTTTCCATTACACCAATTCTTATTCAACAATGAACGTCTTTCCACATCCCAAGGAGATGTGAGAAACAATAGGTCCGTATCTTCCTTTCATATCGCGAGAACCAAGATTCTCACAATGGTACGAGCGTGTCACTTCCGCTGGGGAACTGACGGACTCAAATGTTAAATTCCATTCACACTGACCGTGCAAATAATCGCCTCCAGATGAACGGTAACATTCAATAGAAGCCTCGATGAAACCTTAAATCAATATGAATGACAAATCCTGTACACTTAAGATTGAAGGTAAGACGTGGATATCGAAGCTAACATTTCATTTACAAAAACACACAACTGATTTGTATCACATTTGTATTTCAGACAAACCTTTGGTTTGTTAACAGCTCACGGTTTTTTTACTCCACAGACTATATTACCAACTACGCCAAAAAGGTAATCAAAATAAATCATTTATTTAAAATATATTTTTAATGAGTAATATGCTCACTATAGGACATTAGAATCAGTTAAAAATAATGACTTGCAGGCAGTTACGAGATATATTTTCCACCAAGCAGTGTTTGGATGGTAATTCTCCACGGTGAACAAATACAACTGAGCAAGTGGGTGAAGGACAGAATGGACTTACGGTCAGTGTTTGCACAATTATTTTTGAATAAACTATGGAGTTAGTGCAATTCTTGTAAGTGAAAATGTATTTTATTGAAACATAACGCTGCACTGCAACACAATGAACAGTTGCACTGCAAATTTTTATTATTTTATTTAGTCTTTTTTCAAATCGATGTTTATTGTACCGAGTATTTACAAAAAACAATAATGTTTTATATAATATACACTAATTTACATCATATAACTTAGTTATAAGTTATTAATTTATTTTTTTGCCAATCAACACAGTTTATACCACACGTACATATATTTGATAAACTACTACTACTACTACTACCGTGATACAGCCGTGTCCTTATTTATATATTTATATGAATCAGTTATACTAATTGCAACCAAAGGTTTACCAATGTACTTGTATAAATAAAATCAAGGACAGTATTTGTGTTTCATCGGACGGAAATGTTAATTTTTGATTTCCTCGAGTTTAACGGCTACATATGATAATATTCAAATTTGTATGGAAGGAAGCGTCTCCTATTATTCAGTAACGCAGTTTGTAATATTATTATGCAGACGGAAATACATTTATTCCGTTTTCTTAGCCCAAATTACATTGCAATTAAGTTTATTACGGATATTTCATCGCATTCACATAAAATGTGTTAATTTTTTTTAATATACACTCTCGAGTTACATGGGAAGTACCAATGTCCTGCCCACTTTCTTTTGTTTTTGTTGAGAACAGCTGAGTATTTATTAAAAGTTACTTCTTTATACTATCAAATACAGAATGTGTAAATATGTTATTAAGTTCCCGACCAATAACAACTCAATGCAAAAACATAGATACTAATACAAATCATGATTATTATTTAATGTTTATAAAGCTTGTAATTTACGAAGAGGTTATGGAGTGTGCTAATAAATTACATACTTTTTAAATTTTTTGCGTATATGTTTGACGTCATTACAGTAGTAGTTTCTTTCATCCCAAAAATAATTAAAATCGGATGTGTGACTCAGTACTAGGGTTTGCAATCCCGCATTCCGCATTCCCGCATTCCCGCGGGATCCCGCATATTTTTAAGCCCTGCGGAATTCCGCGCGGAAATTTTATGACTCGGCAAGGTAATTCAGCTATCACTGACGGCCTATTAGCTCCATCCCAACAGTGCGGGCGCATCGGACAGTATCGATCAATCGATCGAACGAAATAAAATATTGAAAAGTGCGGCGGTTTGTTTATTCTGTTAGAAAAAAAGTAAGAGTTTCCAATTAAAGTGACACTTTACAAAAGACTACTCAAAATTTTGTCTTCTTGTATATTGGTTTATTGATTACACAATGTAATTAGCAGAAATCGATGCAGTAAATTATCGATAAAGTAAATAACTCAACAATAGGTAACAATTAACCGGGTAACGGATGGATAAGACTCCCTCAAGACCAGTATGGTTGACGCTTTTTTTTTTAAAGGCCTATGTTCAGCAGTAGACGGCGGTAGGTTTTGCGAGGTTGTCATGGCAAAGAAAGAGGCTGCAGAGAGGGATCGTGAAAAATCCGATCCCACTCGAAGACGAAGACGCCGACAAATTAGCGCTGTAACCTCTAATCGGTTCCGAGCAAGTTAAGACTTAAGAGAATGGTTTTTTAGAAATGTATATGTGAAGACCATATAAGCAAACCGCAAGAAGGATTACCGATATGTGTCTTTCTTGAGATCCCGGTGTCCTTTGCACGTGGTAACCAAGAACCACGAGGTTTTTAGTTCGTAAAAGTCCGACATATCCTGCTTGTTAGTAGTAGTTTTCCCCAGACAAAAAAAAAGACGGCGATAGGCTGAGTATATAAATAACTGAATGGTAGTAACAATTATTTAGGTTAGGTTCATTATCATCATCAGCCCATAAACATTCCACGCCTAGGCACAGGTCGCCTTTACCATCGAGAGTGTAGGTCTTAACCACCACGATGGTTTGCGAAATAGTTTGGTTTAGTTTGATTTTGTGCAGGTTTCCGCACGATGTTTTCTTTTACCGTTAAATTGTGAATACCCACATAGGTAACTTGGAAAAGTCAGTCGTGTGTGCTTGGGGTTTGGACCTGCAATCGCCCAGATACTCGACCGCGCCTATACTTCGAGGGTTTAATTGCTGTTTAGGTTACTATTTACTATTTAGGAGTGTAGGAACGGGAAATACGGGATTGCAAACCCCCTACCTTACCTCATAAGAACTATGAAAAAGTAATTTTTCTATTAGATAAATTTATGAATGTCTCTATTAGTATTATTTTTTTAATATAGTATAAGTAATGTACAGGTAATATAGAATTACTATATGCATATTTTTACATTTTTGAATTTTTGCGGGAATTCCCGCGGGATCCCGCGGGAAAGGCAAGTTTCCCGCAAATTTCCCGCGGGAAAAAAAATGGTGCGGGATTGCAAACCCTACTCAGTACACATGTTTGTGACAAGCCATATGATCACTTTTACGTACGAACAGAATGCATTCCACAACATTAACTTTGTTAAGGGATCTATATGGTTGATTTTTGGCTTGGTTGGACGATTATTGTTATACGAAACGAGAGACCTAGACATCAGATGGCAGTGGGACGAGGTACATTAGATTACGTTTACCGTAACCATGTTTGATGCATGCGTAAAGATCACCATGAACCGTAGTTTTTGTGCAAACGCTAACAACTGTGAAGGCGTATATTTGCAGACAATAGACCCGTCTGGCACACGTTGCATCGCTTGCCTGCATTTTAATACGGGTTATGTAATTGGAGTTTCATTGTGGCCGTTAATTACAAATATATTCAAATGTTTCGCAATGTATTTATGGAAATGCTGAAGCATTTTTTAATGCATTTCCTTATGAAGCAATAACGTTCTCACGGCGTTTTCTATTGTTGAAAATAATGATGACGCCGGTAACGGAGTTCAGTACACACAATGTCGAGAAAATAATGGCTTCTTTTCATATTAAGAAATTGATGAGCTATACAATACCCATTCCCGCGGCTTATGGTTTATCCAATACAGGGGAAAATAGATGCGGTATGATGCACATTGCGCATAATTTCAGCAAATTAAACATTGGTGTAAATAAGAATCCTCCAAACTTTTAAATATATGTCGTTACGTCACCTATATATCTTCGGATGTGAAAATATTATAATATTAATGAGAAAAAGGAAAAAAAAACTACCTATTTTCTTGTTTACCATCAGCATGGAGGGCAGTAAAAGAAATTATATTTTTCTACAAGATTTGGTCTTTTGTTGTAGGATTACCTAATCCTCGATGGGTCACGTATTCACGCGTATAAAATTTTTAATCGGATATGAATATCGTATCCCAAATTAATTTTCTCAGCATTTGACTGATCTCTAACGGTACAAGCAATGGTTTCTGTGAAACTACTTTTGTTCTTTGGTTTTTGTCAAACCGTCGCTTAAATGAAAACTAGTAAAAAATTAAGTGGAACGAGATTTTGTTTTATGAATAGTTTCGTTAAAATGAGACATTCAATTTCACTTTAAATACCAGTGCCGCAGTACCCATGAGAAAAAAACGATAGTGTAAATCGACGTCACAAGTGATCTACCTATATTAAATAGAATTTTAAAATATCTATCATTGCAACTGTATTAGGATGTAATATTATACCGCAATGAGACACCTACTGCCATAATAAATTTACTTTCATTAATTGAACATTTGTTATCAGTCCATAGACATATGGTTGTTCCACTGCTGGCCTCGGATTTCCTCTTCAACTGAGAGGGTATAGGCTTAATTCTACCTCGCTGGCCAAGTGCGGGTTGGCTTAGAATTACACACACCATAGAATTTCCTAAATACATACTTCTAAATGCGCCGTTTTCCTGGTTCGTTTTCGTCGTTAAAGTACGTGATAGTTGAAAACGCTAAAAAAATTATACCTAGATTATACATTGGAGTTTTCTAAGGGAACGGGTAAATCGGATGTATGTGGTTGGTAATGAAACCATATGAAGCCAACTATGCCAAAGCTTCCCAAAAGAGGGCTGTTATATTTTTTTTTATTTTAATATTGCGTGTAAAAGTGTATAGTTTTAGTATTGCAAGAACTTTTTCAATTATTCTGAGAAGATAGTAATGACGAAAAAGTATTTTTTATGTCAACGAAAAAGTATTGTTAAATGTTACTTGAGTGTTTTAAACGTATATGATACAACACTTAATTTGCATTCATGTTACTTTTAACATCAAAGGTGAAGTTGATTAGGATACCTATATGTATCTCTTAGTTTATTTAGCCTCGACTAATAAGATAAAAACAAGAGTATGATATCGACACACATTCATTCACAATAATTTTCGTCATAATATATAATCATTCTTTATTTAATATTGAAATGATTAAAATTATAGAAACTATTAATTGGCAACAGGGCCTGCACATAGTTTAAATGCGAATTACATGTATATTTAAAATATTACAAAGTAAAGGCTCATCGTTCACATGGCGTCAGCTTTGACACAGGGAGCACGTAATAAGAAGCGAGTACATTTCTTTTTAAGGTTCGCAGGCTGTTGGCAAAATTATTACATAATAAAATTATTACATTAATACATAATATTAGTAGTGAAAAAAACAATTTAACTAAGCAATCCAGGGGTATAAACGATAGAGTGCCTGATATCATTGACTAATTATTACCTCAAACAAGTTTATGAGTTACTCTTGTAACTGCTTTTACTGTCTGTGTGAGAAAGGGAGCAGTAGGTCGCTGAGTCAAATAATAGCCAAAAATCTTATAATTCATGAAGACATGGAGAACATAAACTATCTCGAAACAATTGAAAGTCTGCGCAATGCTATAAATAACGGTCATTTATATGCACCAAAATAATGTTATACAATATTTATATTGTTACTTTAATTTACATTACTAGCTCAACAGCTTAGCTTAGAAAACCACATTAAGAATATTCAAACGAATTCGTGATATTAACAATTCAAAAACAAAACGCCGAGTTTATGCAAACAATAAACAATGTAACGAAATGACTTCCACAACAATTATTGTTGGTGCGTCTTGTAACCGTTGTATTAACGAAAGAATAGTGGCTACGATAATAACATTCACTTTCACCAATCATATCAGCAATAAATTAAGTTGACTAAACGCAAAAAGTGTCGATCACCTAGTTAGGAAAAAATATTTTTTGTAAACATAACTTACATCATGGTCACTGTTGTTTGGCCGAAGTTTCAAAGTGCTTTCTTGTCTTGAGCTTAAAACGGGCTTTGATATATATCGGTTCGACAGTTTTCTAGCAAAATTACTTTTGAAATCCTCGCATCTCATTATAGACTCCACTGGTCTGCTGAAATCCTCGTCCAGTTTGCCGGGAACCGAGTCTGGCTGCATAAACATTGTTCCTTTATCACAAATTTCATTATAAAAACACAAGTTCATTGATGTTCGTTATTTAGATTTCGCATCAATTGTAAAGGGCTTGCGCAGCGTGACCGACTATGCAACCGTTAACGTTTGAGTTGCGTTTCGTACTGACTTGCCTCGCATGCCCACCTGTCACGGTTGCCGCGCGCGTGAACACAAACCATTAAACGATAAGAACGTAGGTAATCATTATTAAAATTAAAAATATATACTTTCGTATCGTGTCACACTTTGATTTGTTAAATACATGGAAAGATGAATCAATGTTTATAGTTTCTAGTTAAAGATTTGATTTAAAACTAGACTTAAAATATTTAAGGAAACGCCATCTAGCGACTTGAACAGGTACTATTTGCTAATATAGCTAAGCGTTGGATTGAGAATCGATTTATAACCTGATTCATAAATAAAAAATACAGATGGCGCTGAAATTACACTTCATTTAAATACGTTTAGGTTATAACTTTATCATTTCATAAAACTTACTAGAAAGACCCCTTCGTAATTTATTGTAACAGCAGTACAAAGAGAAAGGGCGATGCCATGAAAGAGCCCTAATTCTATACGCCGGCATATTGGTCTTCGGGCTAACGAAGGCAAACACGATGTACGGACTAGAGGCCCCATAAGGCCGTTAGGGCCACTCCGAGATCAAAAGCATCCTGGCTGTATCAGATTTTCGAACGGTGCTGTAGCACCCCCAGCTTGGTTCGGTTACCTTGGTTACCGATAGACACTCGCGACGGATTCGACACACTTTGTTTTCCGAAGGAAAGCATCGCACGACACAACCGCGGAACTCTGAATAATTGCGAACTTCTGACTTTTAAAGACAAGTCTTTGTAACTACTGTCAAGACAGTAGCTACCAAGAATCCGACACCAACAACAGCTCGGAGAGTCTTGCACTGCTTATTTCAGGCTGGACGCTTATCTAATGTTAACAGGCTATCTCAGCCAGTTGTCACAATGGGGACATCATCAGACTCATCTTCCTGTTCCGCCTAATACAAGTAATGGTCGAAGCAACCATGTCCACACAGCACATGTTAGTTGGAGCGTCGGTGGGAAGGAGCGCTATTAGTCAAGAACCAGACCCACCGCCTTGACGGTTTTAGCACTTGGATTAGTAAAACTATTTTGAAAAAAACTCTAACTAAAAAGGACGGGGGACTAACAAGGCAAAGAATAACGTTTTGACGAAAACTTATCAGCCTACGTGGATAGCTGAAATGAGCATGTCAATGTGAAAATAAGAAGGCTGGAGAGTCTCGCTATTCTAACTAATAACCTAAGCCGGCATACTGAGTAAAACATCTGAGTGGTCGTCACGCGCTTTGACGACGCTACGGGTGTCGTAAAACAAACACGCTCCAGAAGATCGTCGAAACCACCTAGCGTATTCTGCTTTTTTTTCAATGGCAAATTCTTCGAATACACCTACTTTAAACACTGATCTCATAAGTAACAGAACTAGCCCACATGCCTCGTCGCCAAGCCCGGGATCGCTTTCACTGAGAGTTCGCTGCCCCGACAGTACACCCAGAGATCCCGATGTTAACATTTAGTCTTACGCTACCAGAAGATACCATGATGGTTACTTACACTCCCTATTCATTGGCGTCTATACAAATTAAATTGTGCAGAAAATACCAATTATATTATTTGATACCTATATAATCTAACTTAAAAAAACGTCGCGGCAGCTGTTTTTCAATATTACATGTCGTTAAAAATAAGTGGTCAATACTCCCAGACATTTCCCGTCGGCCATATTGCTTTGCAGACGCTTTGCAGATCCAAAATTATGTGTTAACTTCACCTTAATTCTGATACTCCATTTTTATAAGATTATTTTTATACATTCACCAGACAGCTATTTTTGTTGAATAGTAATCTCAGATTATACAACCTCTTTTGATATCAATTTAGATCTGAAGTAAATTTTATTGTATATTAATTTATAAGAGGTTGGAAATGACCGCACTAGCCACAGCTACCTTCTAAGAATTTTAATACCTTTGATAAAAAGACAGATCGATCCAAGGGGTTCAGTTTTCCCTAAATTCTTTTAGACGCTTTTGGGTACTGTTACGGGGTGGGTCGAAGAAGACTTTTTTAAAAAGACTTTTTATTAAAGAATTGATATTTATTTAATATATATTACAAATGGCCTACACCCGACGAAAGTCCGATCAAAAACTGCTTGAAAATAGCAAGGCACTAATATTTATAATGATTGAGTATTGGATTGGTTTCCTATTGCATTGACGTCAATGCGATAGGAAACGCAGCGTTTTTATTTTATATTCACGCCTGTTTTAACAAGGGTATAACAACCCCCCCGTTAAGATCGATCATCACTCATTATAGTGATGAGAGATTAAGAGATAACTAGACGTGAAGATAATATTAATTGGAAATTGATTTAATGGAAGCTATTCGGACTGTCATCGGTTTACAAATAAAATAAAATACATTATTTATTCGAAATTAAGAACTAGAATAAAAATAATTAAAATTTAAGAATTTAACATTTTTTTTTTTTTTAAATATCGATAAAAATACGTTTCCTAGAAGTAACATAAAAATGAATAATAAAAGTAATTGAAATCATACATTTAAGAAATAGAAAGTTACGTGACTACTTTATAGAAATAGAAAATTAAATTATATGTAGTAAACGTAAATTAAGTAAGGAAAAGTTTATGTGTTATGTTTCTTGCCGTTTCTTCTCCAAAGCGATAGCACGTTTTGGAGCGGCACTAGTTTAAAAAAATAGCATAATGACGATTCAAAAGAGCTTGTAAAAGTCTATTTGAATAAAAGAGATTTGACTTTAGTAGGTATGACATTTGTTATCATACATGATATTTCTTTTCATAGGAGATCGATGTATGGTAACATCGATTTCCTCTGAAGAGGACTCTGACGTCTTGGTATCGTCCTTAATTACTATCATTTGTGTGGACGGCTTTTTAACGCATTTGGTATTGTGGCATTGGTTAAATATTTGGATGCATCCTGATTTGCCTTTAATATCGGGTCTGCAAATGAAGTTTTTGGCTTTATAGAGAATAAAAATAGAAAATACTATCCCAAATAAATAGGTTATTGACATGTAATGAATGCCATATTTATCGAAATGAGATGGATTTTCTAATCTGTTCAACTCGTTTTCAAAATGGTCGAGATGAACACTCGCATGAATTAGCGAGTTTAAATTGTCGATGTTATGCAATTGTTTAAAGGGTAATTTGGAAAATGTTTTATTTACTCTGGATTTTTCACAACAATCGTCCATTAAGACATTAAAATTTGATATAATATTAGTTGAGTTTCCTGCTAGAATTTCAACTTTAGGCGAAAACTGCAAAGTTTTAAAGAACGCATTACAATGTTTTCTCAATTTTAAAATGCCAGTTCCAAATAGAGTTTTTTCAATTTTATCCATATTATCGTTGCAAGTAATATGGCATCTACCTGGTTCTGATTGTACAAAAATCCATCGGTTACCAGAAATTTTGTGGAAGACATCAATTGAACCATGTAATAGTTTAGTCTCACAATTACTTGGAAGTTTTCTGACTATTTCACTTAACAAAGTAGTTTCACAGATAGGATTGGCTATAGTGGAATATATACTTGTCAACGAACACATATAACATTTTTCACCGATTAGTTGGCATTTGTCTATGTCGCTTATCAGTGAATAGAACATATGATCAGCTGTTATCGCTATGTAGGAGCTGGTAGGAGAAATTAGGACGAAGGTATTAGGTTTAGTAATGTCGTATGGGACAGGAAGAGGAATGACATTGAACAAGTTATAAGTTTGGGGTAATACTAAAGGTAATTTCACTACAATTATGACTTTATTCTGGTGATAGTAACATATTAATTTAGATAAGTCTATTAATTCGTGAACATTCTGTAAAGTCAAGGAAACAGGAAGTTCGTATTGTCTTGGAAGGTTATTCCTGTTTTTGTCTAGTTCATGATATAGTTGATGGGGACTAAGAACCGTTGGATGTAAAATATTTAGTTTCGCGAATAAAATGGCATTGTTCATATCGTCAATATCGAATGAGAGCGTGACAATAATCGCTTCTAATGCATTTAATAAGGAGTTAAGCTCAGCCGTAATTTGCGTACTATCAATGGAATAATAAAGTTTTTCTAAATTACTATGGATCGTTTCCATGTTATTCAATAAGTATTTTTCGTTTCTATTTACTTTGCTGATAGAATTGTTAAAGGAAGATATGGTAGATTTTATAACATGGATGTTATCTTTCATTAAATGAACTATTTTCTGTTCGTCCGTTTGGACGTCATCAATCGCTTTAGAAAATTGCGTTGCGTCATCATGATCTAAAGTACCGAAAAATGTTTTGAGAATAGTGCCTCCAAAATCCATAAGACCTCTTTTAAAACGAGCGCTAGGTTTTTCGTCAGTTAGCAAATACGAAATGGACGAGAATTTTTTCACATTGTTATTGTGTTGATTTTGTAACGCCGATAGTGAGTTAGAACACTCCTGCATAAATTTTTGTGATGTGAATGATTTACAAAGTGATTCTATTTTTTCAAATAAAAATTCAATTTTATTGATAGTGGGCTTAACGTGACTGATGTCAATATAAGTTATTATGTTCCAGTCATCGTTAGTAAATTTGACATCGAGAAGTTTGTCGAAATATAGACCCGGACTTCCTACTATTGTCGAGACGTATTCGGGTGACGCGGATGCATGAGCTGATCTGGAACAGAATGAACGACTATGATGTAATGATGTTTTATTGTTGTGGTATATGAGCGGCGGCGAGTTTAATTTCGTCATAATGATGACGAACATATTTTCTTCCTATCAATAAAGTGACGGTATGATTTCCGTTTATTTTAATGATTTTAAATGGGCCTTTCCACACTGGCATTAATGATTTGTTTTGTTTGTGGTGACACCTCACGTATACCATATCATTTGCATTATATGTGATGGGCTTTGCGTGTGTGTCGAAGCGGGTTTTAGATTTTTCTTTCGACGTTTGAATATTTTGAAGGGCCTTCTGGCGACTGTAATAAAGTCGGTGATTTAATGCACGAATGTAATCTGTGTATGTATTGTGATCAATGTTATCGATACTGCTAGGTATATATGGCTTATATCCAAATAATAACTCTAGGGGTGAAAACCCTGTAGTGCTATGAACGTTGGAATTGTAAGCGATCATCGCACTGGGGATATATAAATCCCAAGTGTGTTGATTTTCACCTACGTACGACCTCAAGTATTCTTTTAACGTAGCGTGACTCCTTTCTAAAGCGCCACATGTTTGCGGATGATATGGGGAAGCTAAGATGTGTTTAATACCGAATAATTTGGCTAATTGTTTGAAGACGTCTGAACAAAAATTTGTACCCTGATCTGTTATAAGCATTTTAGGTATTCCCATGTGAGAGATGTAATTAACTAAAAGTTTTGCCGTCTCCTCAGCGGAACATGATCGCATGGGATATGCTTGGGAAAATTTTGTTAAGTCGTCTTGTAACGTTAAAATGAATTTGAAGTTATTTTCGTGAGTTTCCGGAAGGGGACCGACGAGATCTAAAAATAATTTTTCGTTAGGTCTAGTCGCGGTGGATGTTATAATCATAGGCGCGCGATTGGTATGCCTAAGTGGCTTATTGATTTGGCAAGAGCGACAATTTTTAACATATTCTTCAATATCTTGCCGCATACCTTTCCACCAGAATTGGGGTTTTATTCTCTCGAGCATACGTGTACTACCGGGATGACCAGCAGAAGGAGAATCGTGGTTATCCTTAAGAATCTGCTTAACTTCGTCCGGTGTCGGGTATTTAATTGAATTGTGATATATATGCACCTTGATACTAGAATTATGAAACAAAAACGATATGATATTGTAAATTTTATTAAACGTTAGCTTACTAAATGGATCTGAGAAATCTGATATAGCGAATTCGTTTTCCTCCGGGTACCAGTATTTTATCATTTCTCGGTAATCACGGAGCAAATTAAATATATCTTTGTAAGTCATTTCGTCAAAATGATTAAGACGTACAAATAAATGTGTAAAAAGATGTTTATCATTATCTGTCGAATAGAATGTATATAATTCTCGTTCAATATCGCGGATATCGGGTTTACTTGTAGACGCGTTTATGATATCTAAGCAGTATGGCACGGATTCATCAAGATCGACCGATGTTGGGTAGGCAATAAGCTTACATTTTGCTTTGAGTAGAGATTCATTATGTTCTTCGATAACAGTGTCGTATGATATTCCTGCTTGCTTATTTATTTGGAGGAATTGTTCGTATGTTTCCGATATCGACGGCATGTTGTGTGAGTCATCGTTATTACCAACGGCTGGTGTTGGATCACATGCCAATGAATTAGGGACATTTATATTTAAGTCGTTTTCTAAGGTGTTTACCGGAAAGCGAGACAACGCGTCCGCGTTTGCGTTTAATTTGCCTTGTTTATACACTATCTCATAATCGTATTCTTCCAATTTAAGGCGCCATCTGATAAGTCTTGACCCGGGATCTTTGACACTAAATAACCATACGAGAGGTTTATGGTCGGTTATAATTTTGAATTTACGACCATAAAGATAGGGCCTAAAGGTCTTTACACCGAATAAGATAGCGAGAAGTTCTTTTTCTATCGTTGAGTAATTCCCTTCAGCTTTGTTCAGAGTTCGCGACGCATACGCGATCGGCTTGTCCTTACCTATGTCACCTTGCGATAGAATGGCACCTAATGCGTAATTCGACGCGTCAGTTGTTAATAAAAATTGGCGACTAAAATCGGGGTATTGGAGAAGTGGAGCTGAGGTTAATTTATTTTTTAGAGTACAAAAAGCTTGTTGTTGATCCTGTGACCATTGGAATACGGCGTCCTTTTTTAGAAGTGAAGTTAAAGGTTTTGTGATTTTGGAGAAATTTTCAATGAATCGACGATAATATCCGACTAGACCGAGAAATGATTTTATGTCTTTAGGAGACTTAGGGATTGGAAAATGTACGACAGCTTTGACTTTTTCTGGGTTAGGCGATACACCGTTATCGGTAATTATATGACCTAAATAACTAACTTCGCGACGTAAGAATTCGCACTTATCCGGTTGTAATTTGAGGTTAAATTGACGAAGCCTGTCGAATACTAACTTGAGCTTTTGCATGTGTGACTGAAGATCGTGGGAATAAATGATACAGTCATCTAAATACACGTAACAATGAAGTCCCTGTAATCCCGACAACACCGTGTTCATTAATTTTTGAAAGGTTGAAGGTGCATTTTTGAGCCCGAATGGCATTCGAGTAAATTCGTAATGTCCTGATGCGCTACCATTAGTGACAACTGTGAAACCCGTTTTAGGAGCATCCTCGGCCTTAATTTTGATCTGATGAAATCCGCTCACGAGATCAAGAGTAGTGAAATATTTAGAGTGTCCTAACTGATCTAAGATATCTGTTATTAAAGGAATTGGGTAAATTTCGGTTACTGTAGTATCATTGAGCTTTCTGTAATCTATTACAATTCGCCACTTTTGTTTACCGGAGGCGTCTTGTTTTTTGGGAACAACCCACACGGGAGCGCTCCATGGCGATATAGAAGGGCGAATTATATTTTGATCTAACATTTTTTTTATTTGGCTCTCAACTTCACTTTTGTGACACTCAGGAAAACGATAAGATTTTACATGAATAGGCGCAGCATCTTTGGTATCGATTGAATGCTCTATGGCATTCGTACAAGATAGTGGTTCACCTTCCAAATAAAATATGTCGGTGTAACAAGAACAACACTCGAGTAGTGTTTTGGTCTCTTCATTATTAAGATGAGATGTTCTGATAAGATCTAGTACTTTTTGAGATCGGTCTAAGTGAGAACTATGAATGTTGTAAACGTGTTCCGTAATGTTTTTATTGAGTTGTACGGATGATTGGACATCGAAAGGAATTAAATGAACGCGATAATCTTTTATAACTACGTCAGACTCGGTAGTATTAAGTACTGATATATTGACTCTATGGTTTGGCTTGACTGTAACTATACAATTGGCTATGTAAACACCGTCCGATATGCTGTGGTCAAGAACTAGGCCTTCGGTAACGTTCATAAGTTCTGATGGTGAGTTTAAAATGGGACATTCGATAACTGCCTCCGAACGCGAAGGAATAATGTAACTAGGTTGAGAAAAATAGATGGGCAAATAATGATTTTGTATTTTGAGGCAATTTTCGGAATATTTGATGTCGGCATGAAATTTTCTTAGAAAGTCGTTGCCCAAAATGCCATCATATTCTAATTGTATATTTTCGTTGATAGCGTGAAATTTAAAAACAAATGGAATAAAGTTTGCACTACTTTTATTTGAAGAACATTGAAATTCCATTTCAAATGACCCTAGCGTTTCACAATAAGAATTTTCCGCATTAAGACCTTTAAGGTGTATTTTTTCGTTTGCCATTAAAGGTCTTACTTTAAAGTTAGAGAGTTTCGCTATACTAACGCTTGATCCGGTATCAATAAGAAAACAAAGAGGGATCTGAGAGTACTTAGTGTTTAAGAATATATGAGGTAAAGATATTTTATTCTGTAGTGTGTTTACCTCATATAAAGGAGTAGAAACGTCTGACGTACTTATAATCTTAGATTTAGATGATGTATGGACTCGCGGCGAAACATGTCGAGCTCGGTAATTTGGTTTTTGATTCAACGAAACAGTGGCTCCCGAAGGAGTGTGTTGAGGTGTAGAAGATTTAGGACTCAACGAAACAGCGGTTCCCGTAGGAATGTGTTGAGGTGTAGGAGATTTAGGACTCAACGAAACAGCGGTTCCCGAAGGAATGTGTTGAGGTGTAGAAGATTTAGGACTCAACGAAACAGTGGTTCCCGTAGGAATGTGTTGAGGTGTAAGAGATTTAGGACTCAACGAGACAGCGGTTCCCGAAGGAATGTGTTGAGGTGTAAAGGATTTAGGACTCAACGAAGCAGTGGTTCCCGAAGGAATGTGTTGAGGTGTAAGAGATTTAGGACTCAACGAGACAGCGGCTCCCGAAGGAATGTGTTGAGGTGTAAAGGATTTAGGACTCAACGAAACAGTGGTTCCCGAAGGAATGTGTTGAGGTGTAAGAGATTTAGGACTCAACGAGACAGCGGTTCCCGGAGGAATGTGTTGAGGTGTAAGAGATTTACGCGATAGGTCGATGTTACGATTTTTAGGTATTATAGATTTAGAAGTTAACATCGTCTTTGATTGTGACATATTGATATTTGAAACGCGCTTGGAAACAAAATGATTTGTGCCATTATTTCTCGGAATGCGCCGGCACGAGTTCGTAATCCGAGGAGCTAGTTTAAATCCGATACATCATTGACGTTGGCGTGTGCCATGTCATCGTATGTCGGCAATGACGCCAATGGTAGCGGCGGCGCTTCAGAAATATGATGAGCTACTTGCGCATGCAATTGTTTACGCCTTTCGTTGTTAAATTTGCGTTTGCGGCATTGTGAAATATCATGGCCCGGATTTTTACAGTATTTACAATAAATCTGATCGCGCGAATTTTGGGGATGTGATTGCCTATTTTGCGGAAATCGAGAGGCATTAGGACTAAATGACTGTCTAACTGGAGAAAATCGGGAGTTATTCGGTTTATTATTATTTATAGACTCCGATTTTAACGCACTCCTTGAAACGAAATTTTGTATTTTTTCTTCCTCAATTGCAACGTTTACGGCGTCGTTAAGGGACTTTGGATTTCGACAACGCACCAAATTACTAATCTGCGAATGTAATCCTAACATGAAAGTGTGCAACGCTAAGTCTTCCGTCATAGCTAACCGACCTGATAAATCTTTTTTTAACGTATCAGAATTATAAATTTCTGTCTGTAGTTCAGTTAGACATTTCTCAACCCTAAGCGAAAATTGTGTTACACTCTCACTCGGTTGTTGCTTGCAGGCCTGGAGATCTAGGAATAAATGGTTATAGTGTTTCCGTTGCCCAAAATTTTGCCTTAAGAAACTCTTTAATGATTCAAAGTCGTCGAAGACTCTGTTAGAACATGCGATTTGGGCTTTACCCTCTAATTTGGTTTTAATAAATTTAAAAAGTAATGTTTTTTGACTAGGTGATGCTGAATCTAAGGCGTCTTGACAGTTAGATAAGAAGGCTGTGAGGGTTTCGCGATCACCATTATATGAATTAATAAACTTGCATAAAACATTTAAAGAAAATTGTTCACTCATTATGATTTCGGCTGAAGCTACGTTTTTCTTTGATTCAGTCATTTTAACTGGGAAAAAGAGAAATTAAATAGAAAAATATATAAAATTATGGAGGAAATTAAATAATAATTTAATTTGGACTATGTTGGGAAAGAATATAATAGTTTTAAATAAATAAGATTATATGGATAAGGATAATTAAGGTAAGTATAACTACAAAATATTTAAAAAGGATAGTAAGGTCGGAGGATTAGCGATAACAGAGATAAGATGTTCTACTTACAGAATCAGCAGGAGCACGGCCACAGCGGCAGACATCGGGAAACTCGTACAGCAGTGGCGGTGGAGCGGCACGACAGCAAGGACAGCGGCTGCAGCGGTGACACAGGAACTACGGCTACGCTTCAGCAGCACGGATCACAGCAACGCTTCAGTGGCACAGGAAACAGGGACGCTTCAGCAGCCAGAAACGCAGCAAGTTTTCGGAGACACGTGGCACAGCAGTTCAGTGACACGTGGCTACGCGGAGACACGGAGATAGGGCAACACGGAGATACGACGAGACGGAGGCACGGAGATAGAGCAACACGGAGACACGACGAGACGGAGGCACGGAGATAGAGCAACACGGAGACACGACGAGACGGAGGCACGGAGATAGAGCAACACGGAGACACGACGAGACGGAGGCACGGAGATAGAGCAACACGGAGACACGGTGACTCAGCGACACGGCGATACGGCGACAGGTTTGTCGAGGCGTTGGTTTATGAAGCCCCGGAGTTTTTGGTTTCTTTACGGTGTAGGTCCACGGTGATTGATTTGCGACCCTTTATACCAGCGCGATTCTTCGATGTTTCTTGGCACTGGTATCCCACTTCTGACACCAATGTTACGGGGTGGGTCGAAGAAGACTTTTTTAAAAAGACTTTTTATTAAAGAATTGATATTTATTTAATATATATTACAAATGGCCTACACCCGACGAAAGTCCGATCAAAAACTGCTTGAAAATAGCAAGGCACTAATATTTATAATGATTGAGTATTGGATTGGTTTCCTATTGCATTGACGTCAATGCGATAGGAAACGCAGCGTTTTTATTTTATATTCACGCCTGTTTTAACAAGGGTATAACAACCCCCCCGTTAAGATCGATCATCACTCATTATAGTGATGAGAGATTAAGAGATAACTAGACGTGAAGATAATATTAATTGGAAATTGATTTAATGGAAGCTATTCGGACTGTCATCGGTTTACAAATAAAATAAAATACATTATTTATTCGAAATTAAGAACTAGAATAAAAATAATTAAAATTTAAGAATTTAACATTTTTTTTTTTTAAATATCGATAAAAATACGTTTCCTAGGTGTAACATAAAAATGAATAATAAAAGTAATTGAAATCATACATTTAAGAAATAGAAAGTTACGTGACTACTTTATAGAAATAGAAAATTAAATTATATGTAGTAAACGTAAATTAAGTAAGGAAAAAGTTTATGTGTTATGTTTCTTGCCGTTTCTTCTCCAAAGCGATGGCACGTTTTGGAGCGGCACTAGTTAAAAAAAATAGCATAATGACGATTCAAAAGAGCTTGTAAAAGTCTATTTGAATAAAAGAGATTTGACTTTAGTAGGTATGACATTTGTTATCATACATGATATTTCTTTTCATAGGAGATCGATGTATGGTAACATCGATTTCCTCTGAAGACGACTCTGACGTCTTGGTATCGTCTTTAATTACTATCATTTGTGTGGACGGCTTTTTAACGCATTTGGTATTGTGGCATTGGTTAAATATTTGGATGCATCCTGATTTGCCTTTAATATCGGGTCTGCAAATTAAGTTTTTGGCTTTATAGAGAATAAAAATAGAAAATACTATCCCAAATAAATAGGTTATTGACATGTAATGAATGCCATATTTATCGAAATGAGATGGATTTTCTAATCTGTTCAACTCGTTTTCAAAATGGTCGAGATGAACACTCGCATGTATTAGCGAGTTTAAATTGTCGATGTTATGCAATTGTTTAAAGGGTAATTTGGAAAATGTTTTATTTACTCTGGATTTTTCACAACAATCGTCCATTAAGACATTAAAATTTGATATAATATTAGTTGAGTTTCCTGCTAGAATTTCAACTTTAGGCGAAAACTGCAAAGTTTTAAAGAACGCATTACAATGTTTTCTCAATTTTAGAATGCCAGTTCCAAATAGAGTTTTTTCAATTTTATCCATATTATCGTTGCAAGTAATATGGCATCTACCTGGTTCTGATTGTACAAAAATCCATCGGTTACCAGAAATTTTGTGGAAGACATCAATTGAACCATGTAATAGTTTAGTCTCACAATTACTTGGAAGTTTTCTCACTATTTCACTTAACAAAGTAGTTTCACAGATAGGATTGGCTATAGTGGAATATATACTTGTCAACGAACACATATAACATTTTTCACCGATTAGTTGGCATTTGTCTATGTCGCTTATCAGTGAATAGAACATATGATCAGCTGTTATCGCTATGTAGGAGCTGGTAGGAGAAATTAGGACGAAGGTATTAGGTTTAGTAATGTCATATGGGACAGGAAGAGGAATGACATTGAACAAGTTATAAGTTTGGGGTAATACTAAAGGTAATTTCACTACAATTATGACTTTATTCTGGTGATAGTAACATATTAATTTAGATAAGTCTATTAATTCGTGAACATTCTGTAAAGTCAAGGAAACAGGAAGTTCGTATTGTCTTGGAAGGTTATTCCTGTTTTTGTCTAGTTCATGATATAGTTGATGGGGACTAAGAACCGTTGGATGTAAAATATTTAGTTTCGCGAATAAAATGGCATTGTTCATATCGTCAATATCGAATGAGAGCGTGACAATAATCGCTTCTAATGCATTTAATAAGGAGTTAAGCTCAGCCGTAATTTGCGTACTATCAATGGAATAATAAAGTTTTTCTAAATTACTATGAATCGTTTCCATGTTATTCAATAAGTATTTTTCGTTTCTATTTACTTTGCTGATGGAGTTGTTAAAGGAAGATATGGTAGATTTTATAACATGGATGTTATCCTTCATTAAATGAACTATTTTCTGTTCGTCCGTTTGAACGTCATCAATCGCTTTAGAAAATTGCGTTGCGTCATCATGATCTAGAGTACCGAAAAATGTTTTGAGAATAGTGCCTCCAAAATCCATAAGACCTCTTTTAAAACGAGCGCTAGGTTTTTCGTCAGTTAGCAAATACGAAATGGACGAGAATTTTTTCACATTGTTATTGTGTTGATTTTGTAACGCCGATAGTGAGTTAGAACACTCCTGCATAAATTTTTGTGATGTGAATGATTTACAAAGTGATTCTATTTTTTCAAATAAAAATTCAATTTTATTGATAGTGGGCTTAACGTGACTGATGTCAATATAAGTTATTATGTTCCAGTCATCGTTAGTAAATTTGACATCGAGAAGTTTGTCGAAATATAGACCCGGACTTCCTACTATTGTCGAGACGTATTCGGGTGACGCGGATGCATGAGCTGATCTGGAACAGAATGAACGACTATGATGTAATGATGTTTTATTGTTGTGGTATATGAGCGGCGGCGAGTTTAATTTCGTCATAATGATGACGAACATATTTTCTTCCTATCAATAAAGTGACGGTATGATTTCCGTTTATTTTAATGATTTTAAATGGGCCTTTCCACACTGGCATTAATGATTTGTTTTGTTTGTGGTGACACCTCACGTATACCATATCATTTGCATTATATGTGATGGGCTTTGCGTGTGTGTCGAAGCGGGTTTTAGATTTTTCTTTCGACGTTTGAATATTTTGAAGGGCCTTCTGGCGACTGTAATAAAGTCGGTGATTTAATGCACGAATGTAATCTGTGTATGTATTGTGATCAATGTTATCGATACTGCTAGGTATATATGGCTTATATCCAAATAATAACTCTAGGGGTGAAAACCCTGTAGTGCTATGAACGTTGGAATTGTAAGCGATCATCGCACTGGGGATATATAAATCCCAAGTGTGTTGATTTTCACCTACGTACGACCTCAAGTATTCTTTTAACGTAGCGTGACTCCTTTCTAAAGCGCCACATGTTTGCGGATGATACGGGGAAGCTAAGATGTGTTTAATACCGAATAATTTGGCTAATTGTTTGAAGACGTCTGAACAAAAATTTGTACCCTGATCTGTTATAAGCATTTTAGGTATTCCCATGTGAGAGATGTAATTAACTAAAAGTTTTGCCGTCTCCTCAGCGGAACATGATCGCATGGGATATGCTTGGGAAAATTTTGTTAAGTCGTCTTGTAACGTTAAAATGAATTTGAAGTTATTTTCGTGAGTTTCCGGAAGGGGACCGACGAGATCTAAAAATAATTTTTCGTTAGGTCTAGTCGCGGTGGATGTTATAATCATAGGCGCGCGATTGGTATGCCTAAGTGGCTTATTGATTTGGCAAGAGCGACAATTTTTAACATATTCTTCAATATCTTGCCGCATACCTTTCCACCAGAATTGGGGTTTTATTCTCTCGAGCATACGTGTACTACCGGGATGACCAGCAGAAGGAGAATCGTGGTTATCCTTAAGAATCTGCTTAACTTCGTCCGGTGTCGGGTATTTAATTGAATTGTGATATATATGCACCTTGATACTAGAATTATGAAACAAAAACGATATGATATTGTAAATTTTATTAAACGTTAGCTTACTAAATGGATCTGAGAAATCTGATATAGCGAATTCGTTTTCCTCCGGGTACCAGTATTTTATCATTTCTCGGTAATCACGGAGTAAATTAAATATATCTTTGTAAGTCATTTCGTCAAAATGATTAAGACGTACAAATAAATGTGTAAAAAGATGTTTATCATTATCTGTCGAATAGAATGTATATAATTCTCGTTCAATATCGCGGATATCGGGTTTACTTGTAGACGCGTTTATGATATCTAAGCAGTATGGCACGGATTCATCAAGATCGACCGATGTTGGGTAGGCAATAAGCTTACATTTTGCTTTGAGTAGAGATTCATTATGTTCTTCGATAACAGTGTCGTATGATATTCCTGCTTGCTTATTTATTTGGAGGAATTGTTCGTATGTTTCCGATATCGACGGCATGTTGTGTGAGTCATCGTTATTACCAACGGCTGGTGTTGGATCACATGCCAATGAATTAGGGACATTTATATTTAAGTCGTTTTCTAAGGTGTTTACCGGAAAGCGAGACAACGCGTCCGCGTTTGCGTTTAATTTGCCTTGTTTATACACTATCTCATAATCGTATTCTTCCAATTTAAGGCGCCATCTGATAAGTCTTGACCCGGGATCTTTGACACTAAATAACCATACGAGAGGTTTATGGTCGGTTATAATTTTGAATTTACGACCATAAAGATAGGGCCTAAAGGTCTTTACACCGAATAAGATAGCGAGAAGTTCTTTTTCTATCGTTGAGTAATTCCCTTCAGCTTTGTTCAGAGTTCGCGACGCATACGCGATCGGCTTGTCCTTACCTATGTCACCTTGCGATAGAATGGCACCTAATGCGTAATTCGACGCGTCAGTTGTTAATAAAAATTGGCGACTAAAATCGGGGTATTGGAGAAGTGGAGCTGAGGTTAATTTATTTTTTAGAGTACAAAAAGCTTGTTGTTGATCCTGTGACCATTGGAATACGGCGTCCTTTTTTAGAAGTGAAGTTAAAGGTTTTGTGATTTTGGAGAAATTTTCAATGAATCGACGATAATATCCGACTAGACCGAGAAATGATTTTATGTCTTTAGGAGACTTAGGGATTGGAAAATGTACGACAGCTTTGACTTTTTCTGGGTTAGGCGATACACCGTTATCGGTAATTATATGACCTAAATAACTAACTTCGCGACGTAAGAATTCGCACTTATCCGGTTGTAATTTGAGGTTAAATTGACGAAGCCTGTCGAATACTAACTTGAGCTTTTGCATGTGTGACTGAAGATCGTGGGAATAAATGATACAGTCATCTAAATACACGTAACAATGAAGTCCCTGTAATCCCGACAACACCGTGTTCATTAATTTTTGAAAGGTTGAAGGTGCATTTTTGAGCCCGAATGGCATTCGAGTAAATTCGTAATGTCCTGATGCGCTACCATTAGTGACAACTGTGAAACCCGTTTTAGGAGCATCCTCGGCCTTAATTTTGATCTGATGAAATCCGCTCACGAGATCAAGAGTAGTGAAATATTTAGAGTGTCCTAACTGATCTAAGATATCTGTTATTAAAGGAATTGGGTAAATTTCGGTTACTGTAGTATCATTGAGCTTTCTGTAATCTATTACAATTCGCCACTTTTGTTTACCGGAGGCGTCTTGTTTTTTGGGAACAACCCACACGGGAGCGCTCCATGGCGATATAGAAGGGCGAATTATATTTTGATCTAACATTTTTTTTATTTGGCTCTCAACTTCACCCTTGTGACACTCAGGAAAACGATAAGATTTTACATGAATAGGCGCAGCATCTTTGGTATCGATTGAATGCTCTATGGCATTCGTACAAGAAAGTGGTTCACCTTCCAAATAAAAGATGTCGGTGTAACAAGAACAACACTCGAGTAGTGTTTTGGTCTCCTCATTATTAAGATGAGATGTTCTGATAAGATCTAGTACTTTTTGAGATCTGTCTAAGTGGGAACTATGAATGTTGTAAACGTGTTCCGTAATGTTTTTATTGAGTTGTACGGATGATTGGACATCGAAAGGAATTAAATGAACGCGATAATCTTTTATAACTACGTCAGACTCGGTAGTATTAAGTACTGATATATTGACTCTATGGTTTGGTTTGACTGTAACTATACAATTGGCTATATAAACACCGTCCGATATGCTGTGGTCAAGAACTAGGCCTTCGGTAACGTTCATAAGTTCTGATGGTGAGTTTAAAATGGGACATTCGATAACTGCCTCCGAACGCGAAGGAATAATGTAACTAGGTTGAGAAAAATAGATGGGCAAATAATGATTTTGTATTTTGAGGCAATTTTCGGAATATTTGATGTCGGCATGAAATTTTCTTAGAAAGTCGTTGCCTAAAATGCCATCATATTCTAATTGTATATTTTCGTTGATAGCGTGAAATTTAAAAACAAATGGAATAAAGTTTGCACTACTTTTATTTGAAGAACATTGAAATTCCATTTCAAATGACCCTAGCGTTTCACAATAAGAATTTTCCGCATTAAGACCTTTAAGGTGTATTTTTTCGTTTGCCATTAAAGGTCTTACTTTAAAGTTAGAGAGTTTCGCTATACTAACGCTTGATCCGGTATCAATAAGAAAACAAAGAGGGATCTGAGAGTACTTAGTGTTTAAGAATATATGAGGTAAAGATATTTTATTCTGTAGTGTGTTTACCTCATATAAAGGAGTAGAAACGTCTGACGTACTTATAATCTTAGATTTAGATGATGTATGGACTCGCGGCGAAACATGTCGAGCTCGGTAATTTGGTTTCTGATTCAACGAAACAGTGGCTCCCGAAGGAATGTGTTGAGGTGTAAAGGATTTAGGACTCAACGAAACAGTGGTTCCCGAAGGAATGTGTTGAGGTGTAAGAGATTTAGGACTCAACGAGACAGCGGTTCCCGGAGGAATGTGTTGAGGTGTAAGAGATTTACGCGATAGGTCGATGTTACGATTTTTAGGTATTATAGATTTAGAAGTTAACATCGTCTTTGATTGTGACATATTGATATTTGAAACGCGCTTGGAAACAAAATGATTTGTGCCATTATTTCTCGGAATGCGCCGGCACGAGTTCGTAATCCGAGGAGCTAGTTTAAATCCGATACATCATTGACGTTGGCGTGTGCCATGTCATCGTATGTCGGCAATGACGCCAATGGTAGCGGCGGCGCTTCAGAAATACCAATGTTACGGGGTGGGTCGAAGAAGACTTTTTTAAAAAGACTTTTTATTAAAGAATTGATATTTATTTAATATATATTACAAATGGCCTACACCCGACGAAAGTCCGATCAAAAACTGCTTGAAAATAGCAAGGCACTAATATTTATAATGATTGAGTATTGGATTGGTTTCCTATTGCATTGACGTTGGCGTGTGCCATGTCATCGTATGTCGGCAATGACGCCAATGGTAGCGGCGGCGCTTCAGAAATATGATGAGCTACTTGCGCATGCAATTGTTTACGCCTTTCGTTGTTAAATTTGCGTTTGCGGCATTGTGAAATATCATGGCCCGGATTTTTACAGTATTTACAATAAATCTGATCGCGCGAATTTTGGGGATGTGATTGCCTATTTTGCGGAAATCGAGAGGCATTAGGACTAAATGACTGTCTAACTGGAGAAAATCGGGAGTTATTCGGTTTATTATTATTTATAGACTCCGATTTTAACGCACTCCTTGAAACGAAATTTTGTATTTTTTCTTCCTCAATTGCAACGTTTACGGCGTCGTTAAGGGACTTTGGATTTCGACAACGCACCAAATTACTAATCTGCGAATGTAATCCTAACATGAAAGTGTGCAACGCTAAGTCTTCCGTCATAGCTAACCGACCTGATAAATCTTTTTTTAACGTATCAGAATTATAAATTTCTGTCTGTAGTTCAGTTAGACATTTCTCAACCCTAAGCGAAAATTGTGTTACACTCTCACTCGGTTGTTGCTTGCAGGCCTGGAGATCTAGGAATAAATGGTTATAGTGTTTCCGTTGCCCAAAATTTTGCCTTAAGAAACTCTTTAATGATTCAAAGTCGTCGAAGACTCTGTTAGAACATGCGATTTGGGCTTTACCCTCTAATTTGGTTTTAATAAATTTAAAAAGTAATGTTTTTTGACTAGGTGATGCTGAATCTAAGGCGTCTTGACAGTTAGATAAGAAGGCTGTGAGGGTTTCGCGATCACCATTATATGAATTAATAAACTTGCATAAAACATTTAAAGAAAATTGTTCACTCATTATGATTTCGGCTGAAGCTACGTTTTTCTTTGATTCAGTCATTTTAACTGGGAAAAAGAGAAATTAAATAGAAAAATATATAAAATTATGGAGGAAATTAAATAATAATTTAATTTGGACTATGTTGGGAAAGAATATAATAGTTTTAAATAAATAAGATTATATGGATAAGGATAATTAAGGTAAGTATAACTACAAAATATTTAAAAAGGATAGTAAGGTCGGAGGATTAGCGATAACAGAGATAAGATGTTCTACTTACAGAATCAGCAGGAGCACGGCCACAGCGGCAGACATCGGGAAACTCGTACAGCAGTGGCGGTGGAGCGGCACGACAGCAAGGACAGCGGCTGCAGCGGTGACACAGGAACTACGGCTACGCTTCAGCAGCACGGATCACAGCAACGCTTCAGTGGCACAGGAAACAGGGACGCTTCAGCAGCCAGAAACGCAGCAAGTTTTCGGAGACACGTGGCACAGCAGTTCAGTGACACGTGGCTACGCGGAGACACGGAGATAGGGCAACACGGAGATACGACGAGACGGAGGCACGGAGATAGAGCAACACGGAGACACGACGAGACGGAGGCACGGAGATAGAGCAACACGGAGACACGGTGACTCAGCGACACGGCGATACGGCGACAAGTTTGTCGAGGCGTTGGTTTATGAAGCCCCGGAGTTTTTGGTTTCTTTACGGTGTAGGTCCACGGTGATTGATTTGCGACCCTTTATACCAGCGCGATTCTTCGATGTTTCTTGGCACTGGTATCCCACTTCTGACACCAATGATGCTGGTGCCAGTAAGTGGATGATCTTTTATATTTTAAAACGAAGACTCTAAGACGAGTCCAGAGTTTTGTTGTTTCGCGAATTTGACAGCAATCAATCTTGAGTAAATGCCCATACTGTCAAATTGGCAGTAACCACGTCCATGGAGGAAGGATGTGTTGCTTGCACTTTAATTTTAAGTTAATATATTATCGATAATAATAAATTAAATAATTATATTATATAATCAAATATAGACCTGAGTAGTGTAAGATTTAATATAATACAGTTATATAAATCAAATCATTATTTTTTCTAATAATAGTTGAATATTGAATTAATCTAGATATTGCAATAAACGATTAACGAAAACTTAATATAGTGTTTTAACAAAACCTAGCTACCGACAACTGAACAAATACCGGTTTAAGACATCCTGAGGTGGTAATTCGAAGCCCTATGTTGAAGCCATCTTACTGATTTATAAAGAATGTGCGCTGCGATCGACATGCTCGCGTCCGAGCAGCTGTTCTACGGGCACAGCCCGCCCGCCGGCTTTCTCACCGACTACTCAGCTCCGGTTAGAAGACCAACTAAGATCACAACCAGAGGATTTTCGGCACCATGCCTGGCCACTCTGAAACCTGTACAGTTAACGCTGAAAGCGGCTCCGAGGTCGTGCATACGGATTTCAACGGAAAAAAAGAAAAAGAAGGTAGTGTTTGCAGACGACCGAGGATACGCTCTAGAGCAAGTGAAGTTTATGACAGAACCGTCACATGTCCCACCATACTGGGCATTGAAGGTCGTAGCCAGTCCAACGCTAGAAAGAAAGCCGCCTCCTCCACCTCCAGTCGTGGACTTGTGGGAGTCAAGGTTTCCACAACCGGCTTCTGACTATTTAGAATTCCGCAGAAGAATCACACAAGATTGCGTCTCGTTAGAAAATGTAATCATCAAACAAAACGAGTGTGCTGTAGACGGGACTGTGAAAGTGAAAAATTTGGATTTTGGTAAGGAAGTTTTCGTGAGAGCGTCGTCTGATGGCGGGACTACCAGCGAGGACACATACTGCGCCTTCGTAGAATCAGGACCTTTGGGAGCTAACGGAACTTCCCTCTACGATACTTTCGGATTTAGGCTACAACTACCCATACACTCAAGAAGACTTGACTTCTGCGTCTGCTTCAGATGCAAAGGAAGCGACTACTGGGACAATAACAAATCCCAGAACTACACGATAGAGAAATCATCAGTTAGAAATACTCCTGGCATATCCTGCGCCAGGATAAAATATGGGAACTCATGGACTTCCAGATCGGATTCTACAGGAAACACGCCGTATTGGTGAAACTATGTGCTGTTGTGTTAAGTGCCATTGTCTATGTGCCTTGTTCTTCACCAACGAAGATGCTGATGCTTGTGAAATATCATGGCCCGGATTTTTACAGTATTTACAATAAATCTGATCGCGCGAATTTTGGGGATGTGATTGCCTATTTTGCGGAAATCGAGAGGCATTAGGACTAAATGACTGTCTAACTGGAGAAAATCGGGAGTTATTCGGTTTATTATTATTTATAGACTCCGATTTTAACGCACTCCTTGAAACGAAATTTTGTATTTTTTCTTCCTCAATTGCAACGTTTACGGCGTCGTTAAGGGACTTTGGATTTCGACAACGCACCAAATTACTAATCTGCGAATGTAATCCTAACATGAAAGTGTGCAACGCTAAGTCTTCCGTCATAGCTAACCGACCTGATAAATCTTTTTTTAACGTATCAGAATTATAAATTTCTGTCTGTAGTTCAGTTAGACATTTCTCAACCCTAAGCGAAAATTGTGTTACACTCTCACTCGGTTGTTGCTTGCAGGCCTGGAGATCTAGGAATAAATGGTTATAGTGTTTCCGTTGCCCAAAATTTTGCCTTAAGAAACTCTTTAATGATTCAAAGTCGTCGAAGACTCTGTTAGAACATGCGATTTGGGCTTTACCCTCTAATTTGGTTTTAATAAATTTAAAAAGTAATGTTTTTTGACTAGGTGATGCTGAATCTAAGGCGTCTTGACAGTTAGATAAGAAGGCTGTGAGGGTTTCGCGATCACCATTATATGAATTAATAAACTTGCATAAAACATTTAAAGAAAATTGTTCACTCATTATGATTTCGGCTGAAGCTACGTTTTTCTTTGATTCAGTCATTTTAACTGGGAAAAAGAGAAATTAAATAGAAAAATATATAAAATTATGGAGGAAATTAAATAATAATTTAATTTGGACTATGTTGGGAAAGAATATAATAGTTTTAAATAAATAAGATTATATGGATAAGGATAATTAAGGTAAGTATAACTACAAAATATTTAAAAAGGATAGTAAGGTCGGAGGATTAGCGATAACAGAGATAAGATGTTCTACTTACAGAATCAGCAGGAGCACGGCCACAGCGGCAGACATCGGGAAACTCGTACAGCAGTGGCGGTGGAGCGGCACGACAGCAAGGACAGCGGCTGCAGCGGTGACACAGGAACTACGGCTACGCTTCAGCAGCACGGATCACAGCAACGCTTCAGTGGCACAGGAAACAGGGACGCTTCAGCAGCCAGAAACGCAGCAAGTTTTCGGAGACACGTGGCACAGCAGTTCAGTGACACGTGGCTACGCGGAGACACGGAGATAGGGCAACACGGAGATACGACGAGACGGAGGCACGGAGATAGAGCAACACGGAGACACGACGAGACGGAGGCACGGAGATAGAGCAACACGGAGACACGACGAGACGGAGGCACGGAGATAGAGCAACACGGAGACACGACGAGACGGAGGCACGGAGATAGAGCAACGCGGAGACACGGTGACTCAGCGACACGGCGATACGGCGACAAGTTTGTCGAGGCGTTGGTTTATGAAGCCCCGGAGTTTTTGGTTTCTTTACGGTGTAGGTCCACGGTGATTGATTTGCGACCCTTTATACCAGCGCGATTCTTCGATGTTTCTTGGCACTGGTATCCCACTTCTGACACCAATGTTACGGGGTGGGTCGAAGAAGACTTTTTTAAAAAGACTTTTTATTAAAGAATTGATATTTATTTAATATATATTACAAATGGCCTACACCCGACGAAAGTCCGATCAAAAACTGCTTGAAAATAGCAAAGCACTAATATTTATAATGATTGAGTATTGGATTGGTTTCCTATTGCATTGACGTCAATGCGATAGGAAACGCAGCGTTTTTATTTTATATTCACGCCTGTTTTAACAAGGGTATAATAGTACACATAATAGTACACTGTAATTATTACCTCAAACAAGTTTATGAGTTACTCTTGTAACTGCTTTTACTGTCTGTGTGAGAAAGGGAGCAGTAGGTCGCTGAGTCAAATAATAGCCAAAAATCTTATAATTCATGAAGACATGGAGAACATAAACTATCTCGAAACAATTGAAAGTCTGCGCAATGCTATAAATAACGGTCATTTATATGCACCAAAATAATGTTATACAATATTTATATTGTTACTTTAATTTACATTACTAGCTCAACAGCTTAGCTTAGAAAACCACATTAAGAATATTCAAACGAATTCGTGATATTAACAATTCAAAAACAAAACGCCGAGTTTATGCAAACAATAAACAATGTAACGAAATGACTTCCACAACAATTATTGTTGGTGCGTCTTGTAACCGTTGTATTAACGAAAGAATAGTGGCTACGATAATAACATTCACTTTCACCAATCATATCAGCAATAAATTAAGTTGACTAAACGCAAAAAGTGTCGATCACCTAGTTAGGAAAAAATATTTTTTGTAAACATAACTTACATCATGGTCACTGTTGTTTGGCCGAAGTTTCAAAGTGCTTTCTTGTCTTGAGCTTAAAACGGGCTTTGATATATATCGGTTCGACAGTTTTCTAGCAAAATTACTTTTGAAATCCTCGCATCTCATTATAGACTCCACTGGTCTGCTGAAATCCTCGTCCAGTTTGCCGGGAACCGAGTCTGGCTGCATAAACATTGTTCCTTTATCACAAATTTCATTATAAAAACACAAGTTCATTGATGTTCGTTATTTAGATTTCGCATCAATTGTAAAGGGCTTGCGCAGCGTGACCGACTATGCAACCGTTAACGTTTGAGTTGCGTTTCGTACTGACTTGCCTCGCATGCCCACCTGTCACGGTTGCCGCGCGCGTGAACACAAACCATTAAACGATAAGAACGTAGGTAATCATTATTAAAATTAAAAATATATACTTTCGTATCGTGTCACACTTTGATTTGTTAAATACATGGAAAGATGAATCAATGTTTATAGTTTCTAGTTAAAGATTTGATTTAAAACTAGACTTAAAATATTTAAGGAAACGCCATCTAGCGACTTGAACAGGTACTATTTGCTAATATAGCTAAGCGTTGGATTGAGAATCGATTTATAACCTGATTCATAAATAAAAAATACAGATGGCGCTGAAATTACACTTCATTTAAATACGTTTAGGTTATAACTTTATCATTTCATAAAACTTACTAGAAAGACCCCTTCGTAATTTATTGTAACAGCAGTACAAAGAGAAAGGGCGATGCCATGAAAGAGCCCTAATTCTATACGCCGGCATATTGGTCTTCGGGCTAACGAAGGCAAACACGATGTACGGACTAGAGGCCCCATAAGGCCGTTAGGGCCACTCCGAGATCAAAAGCATCCTGGCTGTATCAGATTTTCGAACGGTGCTGTAGCACCCCCAGCTTGGTTCGGTTACCTTGGTTACCGATAGACACTCGCGACGGATTCGACACACTTTGTTTTCCGAAGGAAAGCATCGCACGACACAACCGCGGAACTCTGAATAATTGCGAACTTCTGACTTTTAAAGACAAGTCTTTGTAACTACTGTCAAGACAGTAGCTACCAAGAATCCGACACCAACAACAGCTCGGAGAGTCTTGCACTGCTTATTTCAGGCTGGACGCTTATCTAATGTTAACAGGCTATCTCAGCCAGTTGTCACAATGGGGACATCATCAGACTCATCTTCCTGTTCCGCCTAATACAAGTAATGGTCGAAGCAACCATGTCCACACAGCACATGTTAGTTGGAGCGTCGGTGGGAAGGAGCGCTATTAGTCAAGAACCAGACCCACCGCCTTGACGGTTTTAGCACTTGGATTAGTAAAACTATTTTGAAAAAAACTCTAACTAAAAAGGACGGGGGACTAACAAGGCAAAGAATAACGTTTTGACGAAAACTTATCAGCCTACGTGGATAGCTGAAATGAGCATGTCAATGTGAAAATAAGAAGGCTGGAGAGTCTCGCTATTCTAACTAATAACCTAAGCCGGCATACTGAGTAAAACATCTGAGTGGTCGTCACGCGCTTTGACGACGCTACGGGTGTCGTAAAACAAACACGCTCCAGAAGATCGTCGAAACCACCTAGCGTATTCTGCTTTTTTTTCAATGGCAAATTCTTCGAATACACCTACTTTAAACACTGATCTCATAAGTAACAGAACTAGCCCACATGCCTCGTCGCCAAGCCCGGGATCGCTTTCACTGAGAGTTCGCTGCCCCGACAGTACACCCAGAGATCCCGATGTTAACATTTAGTCTTACGCTACCAGAAGATACCATGATGGTTACTTACACTCCCTATTCATTGGCGTCTATACAAATTAAATTGTGCAGAAAATACCAATTATATTATTTGATACCTATATAATCTAACTTAAAAAAACGTCGCGGCAGCTGTTTTTCAATATTACATGTCGTTAAAAATAAGTGGTCAATACTCCCAGACATTTCCCGTCGGCCATATTGCTTTGCAGACGCTTTGCAGATCCAAAATTATGTGTTAACTTCACCTTAATTCTGATACTCCATTTTTATAAGATTATTTTTATACATTCACCAGACAGCTATTTTTGTTGAATAGTAATCTCAGATTATACAACCTCTTTTGATATCAATTTAGATCTGAAGTAAATTTTATTGTATATTAATTTATAAGAGGTTGGAAATGACCGCACTAGCCACAGCTACCTTCTAAGAATTTTAATACCTTTGATAAAAAGACAGATCGATCCAAGGGGTTCAGTTTTCCCTAAATTCTTTTAGACGCTTTTGGGTACCCTGACCACCTCATATCTGGACACTGGTCGTTCAACCAAGCGAGTATGCATACCATGGTAGTACATACTAACACTACCATTTGGTCCACATTTCGTCCATCAGAAAATAAGTAAAGTCTGGCGTCTCTGGGATCTCAGTATAATAAAGGCGTCCACACAATTTTAAAGTCTTGTTACCAATTAACAAGCAATAAATATTCATTTAATACTTGTCACCTACATATCTTCAACTCTTTCTCTGCTCCGGAATCTCCGTCTATAATCTCTTCATCTCTCTCAGGTTGAGTGTTACAAAATACCAAAGACATGAACTTAGCATTACAATGCATCTGAAGCATAATAAATTAAAAAGAGGTTTTTTATCCAAGAATTTTAAGAAATACAAATACCAAAACCACTGACATATTTTAAGACAAATCTGCACTTCATGTGACACACCAAAATGATATTTTTCTGTTTTCGAATAAAATAATTTTATTATTCTTTTTATCAGTCATTTCATAGCAATTATGCTAAAACAATTCAATATAACATCCTTATAGTGCTGTACGTTACCAAAACCATCGATTAAATGGATGCTAAAAAGGATAGTGGTAAGACATTTAAATAAAAATAATTTTATCATATTTTATACAATACTAGCTGTTGCCCGCGACTTCTTCCGCGTAGACTACAGGGTTGAGTTCAGATAGAAAATAAGTTATAGTCTGTTATACTTTTCAGAGTCCTATTTATAAATGACGAACTCCCATACAAACTTTCAATCCTTATTTCACCCCCTCACTGGTCGAAATTTAAAAAACGCTAGAAAAAATTATTAATTATTTCTTATCAAGTGCTTAAATATAAACTTTCATGGTTTTATCTTTAAAATTAAAAATCCCATACAAACTTTCAACCTCTATATCAGGGTCTAATGATTGTCTGTGAGAAATGTCATCAAAATCGGTCGAGAGGTTTAAGCGGGAAAGCGTAAGACAGACAAAGTCACTTTTGCATTAATAATATTAGTAGGGATTGAGATAAAAGCGAAAAATAATAAATCATTAAAATAATAATAAACATAATCAGATTAATGTTTAGGAAAGACTTAATCATTTAATAGCATGACCAAATGACTCGTGATGGTAAATGGTGGGCTAATGGAATGATTTGTCAATTCTCATCTGGTTAAAGCTGCAGCTACCCCCATCAATCTTGCGTTGTAAAAGCATGAATATATGCATGTGATCCAGAAGTCCTGGGTTTGACTCTTCCACCGAGCTAACTTTTAGGGGCATTCCATTGCGAAATTCCCAATAAAAGATAGGATAATGTTATTTGGGACTTAAGTATATGTAGTCGTTGTGGAAGCACACGTTGGGCATAAAATCAAACAGCAAAATAACAAGACATGATTTTTTCAGTTATTCGCACATTGACCGTACCTCCGCCAGTACTTTTGATGGTTCAAGTTTTCAAGCATCTCAAGAGACTTTTATGTTAGTCGGTGAGTTTGTAAAATTTACATTTTAGGTTGTAACCGAAGGTGTAAGCAGAGGTGCATTTCTGATCCCTCATTCCGCCAACTATGTTTATGTCCCGTGTGATAGGGGGTGAGCCTAGTGCAGTTTTTCGGGTACAATAGGCTCACAAATGAGAAAAAATCCAGTAAAACTTTTACCCAATTTGGAATCTTCAATTTTGTACCTAATATTAATAAAAAAAAAGAAAGCCTATGAAATGAAAGGAAATAATATTTATTGAATCTATAAAATGTCAAATACATGACTTAGATTTAGTCATTTCAAACTTTGCCACCCTGTTCGGAAGGCAGTCATCACTAGAGAAGAACGGGCAAGAAACTCTAGTGTTGCTTTTTTCCAATCAAGAGATAGCTTACAATATTGATAGATCTACAAATATTCTTACTAATATTATAAATGCGAAAGTAACTCTGTCTGTCTGTCTGTCTGTCTGTTACGCTTTCACTTAAAAGCTACTGAATGGATTCTAATAAAACTTTACAATAATATAGCTTATACATCAGGATAGAACATAGGATACTTTTTATCCCGGAAAATGAAGTATTCCCGTGGGAATGGGTATTTTGTGATCTACCAAAGCGATTTGAATGAAATTTGGTATCGAGAGAGGTAGAACTCACAGAATTAACATGGGATAGTTTTTAGCCCGGAAAATGGAGTATTCCCGTGGGAATGGGTATTTCTGGATCTACCAAACCGATTTAAATGATTTTTCGTATAGAGATAGGTGGGGCTCACAGAATTAACATGGGATAATTTTATCCTGGAAAATGTAATCCCGAGGGATAAACATGTTACAAATGCAAAAATCTCTCTGCACTTAACCCTAGAGTCAACACGGACGGAGTCGCGGGCAAAAGCTATATTATTATAAATGCGAAAGTAACTGTCTGTCTGTCTGTCTGTTACGCTTTCACGTAATAACTACTGAATGAATTTTAATGAAACTTTACAATAATATAGCTTACACATCAGAATGAAACATAGGATACTTTTTATCCCGGAAAATGTAGTATTCCCGTGGGAATGGGTATTTCTGCATCTACTGAGACAATCAAAATGATTTTTGGTATTGAGATAAATAGGAACCAAGGAAGTAACATAGGATACTTTCTATCCCAGAAAATGTAGTATTCCCGTGGGAATGGGTATTTCTGGATCTACCAAACCGATTTGAATGATTTTTGGTACGTACGTAAATATGATTCGAGAAGTAAAATAGACTATAACTTATTTTCTATCTGAACTCAACTCTGTAGTCTACTCGGACGAAGTCGCGGGCAAAAGCTATATACCATAAAAATACTAGAAACAAATGCAATTCCGTTCGACACGTGAAAAGTTACGTGGAAATTCGATTTTGAAGTGAACCTGAAATATTAATATCTGCTGAAAGTTATTAGACGGCGTCCATTGAAATTTTTTAAGAAAATATTTAAAGAGAAACTATAAAAAAACCATAATAATTACACAATTTAATATAATGTTAAAAATAATAAGCCATCAGTGTGAATAAATTGCTACAGTTTATACTGTTGTGTCTTTTATGGTATAAAATAGACTTAATTTTAATTAAAAAAAATATAATACTTACATTATGTTCTTGATTAAAGAGTCACATGCCATTTTTTACACAGCGATAATTTGTTCTAAAGAAACGAAAGCTTAAAATTTACGATTCAAAAGCACTTGTTATAGTTTGTTTGATTAAAGATTATTTTCACTTTGACTTTGACTTTGTAACCGGAATGTCTAGATTTTTCCCGGCACATACCTTTGAGACCACTGGCTCATAATAAAATTTGTTTAATATAACACTATGCCATAAAACAGGTACTAGTTTTACTTCGACGCTTATATCACTCTCTTCTAGATTTGTTTTGAGATAACAATGAATAATGTACGAGTACATTTATTATTACTAGTTGCACCAAGTCATACTACTAAATAAAATAGTAAATTTTGCTAAGGCTATTGAGATTTTATATACATTTTCTTGAACCATTTACAAAGCCCTATTTGTATTGAATTTTAGGCGGACGAAAATACTACAACAGTTGTCCGTCTATATTCATTAGTTCCAGTTGGTTATATTTATAGTTTATAAGACCACGATAAAATATGGGATGAGTTTGTCCAAGCAAGTCAGTAACTCGTGTTGTTTATTGAAATAAAGTTGCTTAATCAGCGCTATCGATCGAGCCACGTTGCAACTAAACTACGGCTTACACAACCAACAAACACCTTGTAATAACATGTAACATGTCTCTTATGAAAGTAGATTTATTCTAAAATAAGCCTAAGCGAATTATAAAGTTTTTGTATCGAGATTCCATCGGCCGCGTCGTAATTTATGTATAATCCGAGACAAAGTAGACACGTAAAACGATCAATAGAAACCATCACTTCGCCTGTATGTAAATATTCGTAAGAAATATCAGACACAAAAGAATACATGTTTTTTAAACTTTGTTTCAAGGTTATTTCAAAATGTAGAGATCTTTAAAGTAAAAGTGATTAGATAACTATTATGTAGGCGTATCTTACATCTGTACATCCCATTAGGCAAGAATATGGTCAAACTCCTGACCTAACTATAAAGTCTTAACATTTTTGTGAAGGTTCCGTCCGTTGTTATTCAAGTTTACGAGAAGCTATACATTTCAGTATAAATTATCAGTAACCTCGAAAACCCCTTTTAGATTAAGGCTAAGTTGGGAATGGCTATTTAAAAAAAATCGTTAGTATTTTGATCGCAAAACAGATAATGTATCATATTTTAGCAAAAATTTTGTTTACTACCGAACCCTGGTTATTATAATTGGGTAAGCACTAACCGTTGAATGATTTCTTTAATAATTTTCCCAACTTAGTTGCAAATGTTACTATAACCTTTCTAAGAATGAACATCCTCTGTCTCACTTCCTCCAACTTTATAGGTCACTCAACTGGGCAAGACGAAGCATGTGCCTATAATATGTTGACATACTTAGTTGATAACGTTTAGAAAGTATATTGATAATACAAAGATAATCTCATCTGCCGCAGTTTTGCAACGAAACTGAAAATTAAGCAAGATGGTGCCGACAGAATATGAATTCCCGCCAAAATGGATGCTATATCAAGAATTCAATCTGACGGAGATAGTCTTCATTTGCGTCGCCTTCACATTTTTCTTAATAGTACTGGCGCAGTCATCCCGCCTAATTGCCTCGGACTTATTGAATATCACCTTGTAAGATGGAAGCAGAAACGTAAGGCTATTCTAGATTATCTTATCTTTTAGATTCCGCCGGAGAACTTCTTCGCAATCATATTACATAACCCATTTTGACGTTTAGGTATATATTTAAAGTCTTGTGGTCGTTGTTAAGAAAGATAGTTTAACCGCGGTAAAATGATTAATGCAGTCCGCTCCGAAAATCTTTGGTTGAGGTCCTTGTCCGGCAATTTACAACAACTAAAACTGGTACACCGTTCTGGGGATAAGAAAGGCATTCGAACAGTATATTCTAGGCATTTACATCCAGACTATGGAATTCAATAGCAATAAATAAGTAAGCCAACAGTAGCCAAGGCTAGACAAAAATTACAACAATAGCCAATAGTAGGCAAGGGTAGCCAATGAACGCCAGACTTTTAAATAAATAAAAACATAAAAAAAGCTAAGAGTAGCCATGGTAACCAAGAGCAGCTAAGAATAGCCAAAAGACGTCAGACTTTTACATCCATGATAACAGCACCAGTAGCCACAGCAGTCAAGGGAAGCCAGGGGTCGCCACATTTTTTGATCAATGCATTCTTAACAACGCACTAGCAAATTTTAATAAGCCAATTTTAGTAGCACATAAATTACCTAAAGTTTGTAAGTAAAGCCGTGATTGCTTTTTTGTTTACTCGTGCTATTTACCTTTGATAAGATCTTACATTTCTCACTCGGTGCATTACTACCAATTTTGGTATGAAACTAAGCTTGGTAGTTGGTACCTTACGAACAATTCTTGTTTGCCTGCAATATTTCTTACACTTAAAAAAGAATACATAGATTAATGTCCAACTTATACGGATGACTTTAGTTATTATTATAAAAAAAAAAACTACTAGTTCAGCATAAACATACAAACACCCTTATAATAATGTGCAATTCAGGTCAGCTTTCTTGAACAATGAGTTATTGCGAAAGTTACATGGAGGTGTGCCACGTTCACTTAATGTAACGGTGGTCCACATTTTTTATCTATACTAGTTTATTGTTATATAAGAGCCTTCCGCCACCGGCCCTGCTGCCATGACGTCACACGCTGACGATACACTTTTCATGCTCTCTTGAGAAATAACAGCAAAGAAATAGGCTATGGTTTGTACCCACTGCCACACAATCGATTTTAAGAGACTCTGTAAAAGAAAGATTTTTCGAAGCGAAAAAGATTATTTGCACGCCGTAATTTAGACAATCGGAATTGCCTATTAAAAATTACGTGTCCAATCAAAAAAAGACAAAATCAAAAACTGAAATTGTGTTCTGTGAATGAAATTACCAAAGAAGCTCCATAAAAAAAAATATTTTAAAAATATTTACTAACGCAACTTAGTTTCCATGTAAATCGGCATTATTATGTTATACTAACCGTTTCTTCCATAACAGCTGACAAGTATATGCATGCTCGTGACATACTCGATTTGCGCTTCTTCTAGGGCCTTCTTTAAGTCTATCACGCTAGCCTAACAATTATTAAGAATGCAACCACCTTCATAATTCGTTATGACTGCGTCGTGGTCTCGCGGTATTAGTCTTTGTCGTGTGGTATTGAAGTTCTAGTTTAAGTTCCTGGATCGATCAAAGTGTTATCATATTTTTCATTAGTCTGGAAATGTCCCCATGCAAAAACGGTTTTAAAGAGTGGCTAAATAGGACTTGTATATATGTAAAGTGGTTAAATAGGTTTTGTTTGCTTTAGGACTTGTCTGATACATTTTTGTTTTGTAGAAAACCATGCTCCTCACTCTGTTGCGGAAAGACTAGATGCACCATAAATATAGCATTATTGGGCCTCGCTGCTATATTGTTCATAATTATCTCTGTAAAGGCATTTAAGAAAATTAAAAATTGGGCAAGAAGACGACTGCGGGGCTGCTTTTGTTATTAGGTATGTACCTATCAATAATAAAAGTATAAACTTTTAAAAATGTTTACCATGTTTTAACGGCCTCATCTATTTCCTCTTTTCCTAAGTACTCAACTTACGAATCAGAGCCGGCATTATTTTATAATATAAATTATCTAATTTTATTACCTTGTTTTCAGGGCAGTGGTATGACTCTGTTACGTCTTAAATAATCACATTAAAGGAATCCATCAATATTTTATATCACTCACTCCAAGATGCATCGTTTGATTCTAGAACAAGCTGAAGCTTGTAGACATACTAAAAGACCTAGACTAACCAATGAGGAAATAGTCATAACAATAGTAAGCATCGCACTTCTCTACCTCATAGTAAACGAGAACCCCAGAATACATACATGATGTGACCAAAAACATGACAGGGAAATAAATCATTTGTAATAATGAGATTTTCTTTGATAAGATACTTCTTCCAATACACTTTATCTTGAATTAGTAAACTGATCTTGAATTGGTGCAGGGACTTACAACTTAATGCTAAACTGAACCCGCAGCCTCTAGATTTATAGCGCACCTCATATGAATCTAAAAGCAAGTAACAATATTATCGATTTACAAATTTTTATTACTTTATAAGGAGTCGTAAACTTACAGGAGATAAGACCCGCGTGGATATTGTGCAATTCAAAAGATCAGTGGGTGAGTTGAACGTTGTGAAACCAGACGCTCTTCGCCAACAAATCCCTCCAACAAAGGCTTTGCACCGAGCAAATTTCAAATATACTGCTTCTCAACTATTTAAACATTTCGACAGCCTTTTCGTCTCGCGGGACAAGAATGTGCCGTATCTAGAGGTACCGGACTCGATTCTTCGGTCGAACAATCTTTCTGTTTTTTAATAAGGAAAGTTTTAGCATAATGAAGCCTTGAAATTTGTATAGTAATATTACTACAGACGGGAAAAGTAAAGAAAAGTATCCAGGCACAAAAAAAAATTGTCTCGGATCCAAGTTTATCTCCCATTTCAAAATTACGTAACAGAAATGTTGCTGATTAAATTATTAAATAAACCTATCATGACGGAACATTATGCAGACATTAAGTGTATGTTGAAGACGCTAATATCTATGTCTCGACTTCGAGTACTTTCAATGATTCTTGTCTTCCCCAATATAAACAAAATTCAAAGTGGTATAATATTTCAATAGAATGATCTGATTCCGTTGAGAATTTCAAATTAATGACATCTACTTAGGATCTGACGTGAACTTTAGCCTGATATGATTATTTGATAATAATTGATGATGTTTTTGAAAGATTTTCAAAGCTTTTCAATTTTTTAACAGACTAACTGCAAAGATAGCTCATAAGCCAGTCTAATACGTTTATTAGATTGTTGAGTTACACTAATTACATACATAGTTGTGCCTTGGGTTGAGCGTATCAGAAACCACTAGAGTCGTTGGGTCTCTAACACTCAGACTCAAAACAAATATTTGTGGGTCCCACTAAGTAGGGGATCGAAGCCAAGGAATTTCATTTTGCAAACTGATATGGAGCCAAATGTGTCAAAGAGCAGTCGAAACATGTCTAATTTCTATTAAGCTTTCAATACTATACTGTAGAAGTCCTAGGCACAACGGACTTTTGCCATGTCGAAAAACCCGTAACTAAATTAGCAGGTTAACTTACTATCACATTACCATCTCTCCACGCAAGAATTCTTCGCAATGCCAGTGTATGTTTTGCTTGCTCATTATTTCTTAATTGCCGACACAATTGCCACTTTTATTACAAGCTTGTTATTCGCCTATACACAAACATATATTTTCGTCATTTAAATATTTTTTTGTCTTAATTAGAAAAATTGGGAAGCGATGCTTAAATACAGTAGATTTTTGTTGTAACTATTCAGTGTAAGAAGTTACATACATAGTTGTTTAAGTTAATCCACAGTGGAGCAAGTGTTTTTGGTAGTAAAAAGTATACCCCATCCTGAGACCCTAATGACTTTAAATTATTTGATAGTAGGACTTATTTATAAGTAAGACCTTATTTCTCTGTTTTTTTTTTTGGAGGCACGCCAATTCAGCAAAGTTGTAAATCCATAATTTATTTTAACGGCTCCCCTGTTTTGAGAAAATCATTACAAATGTATGAAATTTTCTTTGGGGGCACTACTTGCCCTCTGATGGCCTGACGTTAAAGCCCTGAGTAAATATAACCATCTTTAAGAATAAAGAATAAGAATTGGGAAATAATATTTTATCAATATGGACTATGGGCCTTAACCCTCGCAGGTGTAGAGGAGGCCGGTGCCCTGCAGTGTCGCGAATGCGTGTCGACGATTTTATTAAAAATAATTACATTTTGGGCAATATAACAACTGCATAAAACAAGTACTAAAACATTACAATCGCTAGTAAAACTTGTAAATTCTAATGAGCTGATCGTCTTGCTTACCATTGTGAAACAATTTTAATACCGTTATAAAGCCCTGCATCTAGTAAGGCTACTTTCTACGAAACGTACACATTCCGAAGAGAGCTGATTAGTCAGCTACCATCTAGGTTCGGTCTGTCTTTAAAATGTACTAGTGTATTTAAGTCTTACCGCCTCGATGGTACTGATCAAGGGTTAGACCTTCTAACACTCTATCAGAAATAAACCCAACTGCCCTTTATACATACAATATATTCACTCAACGTTTCATTAAGTTATAGAATTCTAATGCTTGCTAATACATACTATAATTCCGCTTTCACGTCTAAAACGCTGAAAGGACATAATAGATTTATTAAAAATTATGGTGATTTTTATAAAGTTCCTTCGATAAAGGATTATAACGCAAGCCAAACAGTGTCTATGAGTTACTGGAGACAAATAAATGACGCTGAAAAACATGATCACTAATAAGTAAGTAATATATAAAAGCATTATATAAAATTATATAAAAGCAACATGGACCTAACAATCGCTTTTATTTTTACGGCTATAAAAAACAAAATACACTTTGTGTCATTATCAAAGGAAATTATTATGTAGAAACAAAATGAAGTAACTTGCATTTCACACTATCATTCACAGATTCCAACCGCTTTTTTCGTCGTGTGACTAAACGGGTTATAATATAGCTTGTGCCATTATTCAAAAATGGGGCTAAGTCACGAAACAGTATAAATATCAAAATGGAGCTCTTGCAACAAAATGATTTCGGTCGCAATTTCTGAACTTTGCTTGAACTTTTCACTGATACTGCAATCAAAAGGTGAATGCACCTTTAATGTGCATTATGACTTATTATTGACTTGTTATGAATTGTGACTGACTGAAATTCTATATGGTGACTGGATTATCATCATGAAACAGTGAATGTATTTAAATATTTTGTCAAGAATCATTGCCCCTGTTTCGTATAAATGGCTTTTTAAAAAATGTATTACTACATAGGAAACTGTTTCGCATAGGTACTATTAATATGATCTAAAATGATAAGATTTCAAAAAGTAAAAAATAGAAGTTAAGAAGTATTCTTTATTGAATTTTAAATTTAACCAAAATTAAATTGTCATGTTGGAGAAGAATTCATTTTCAGTTTTACAATACCTGTGCTTGAACTCTCTGCCTAATAAACTTTTAAAATTAAGACGGTAAAGTTTTGTTTACTCATTAAATCGATCGAACAGTGATTGAAACCACAAACTTTTATAGGTAGAGTCAGTGGACGCCCACAAGCACGTTCACCTTACAAAGTCAAATTAAAGGAATAAGTAGGCCAGTGACTCCATGCACACCTTATGACTTATGGATGACATAACAGTGTAGCAACTTTGTGCTGGAGGAAAATCGACCAAACACATCTTCCATCTCGCTTCCCCAAACAGCAAATGTGTTTAGCCTTCTCTTTCAAACGTGTTGTAAGTCGCGATTTAAATAGAATTTTCAGATTTGTCCCCGATTCCGAAACTATCATTTGATGTAATATGTAAAAGGTAATTTGGTAGAAAATTGCATACAATCTTGTGACAATCTTTACTTAATACTAGTGCTTGTGTCATACGTAGATACTATTTCAAAAGACAACATTAGATTTAGCTTTATTAGCTACAGCTTCCTTAGATCTTTGACGGAGTTTAATCTGTTAATTTATAAGTGACTTAGAGATACCCCTGAAATTGTAGACAGAGATGTAATTCATAAATCACATTTTGCCAGTGATGCTACAAATCTCTGTGCTGTGACTTAGAACTTCGTAAAAGAAATATGTAAAAAGGACTTATGCTTAGCCTGAAATCTAACTAGAAAACTAACTTACATACTCGTCTAACGTTAAGGTGATAATTTTCATAATAGATAATACTGAATAAGGCAACATATACATATTTTTGTGAACCCAGAATTGATTTAAACTAGTGTAACACTAATTCAGTTTCTTCTATTATCTTTTTAAAAATAGGTTTTTGGCATGAAGGTCACGTGTGTGCGATGCATGTTGGATTCGCAATAAATACGAGGACAGGTTTGTATCGCGGTCAAGGTAAACGTCTCGAGAGAAACTGCACATCTGCATCGAGTCTCGAGGGCGAAACACACAAATATGGCGTCAATGAAAAAATATCGCCATAGAAGGCAGGCGAAGTCAACGACTTCTTGCTAAAAACATATGTAAATATTCCGGCAGTTTTAGTCTTAGAATAATGTAGTCATTTCATTATATAATTTAATTATTTGTTATATTCTTCAACTCACCATATATTTAAATAAATTGAGAGAGGACCGACTTCTAATTCTGTTGTTTAGGTCGTAAATAGAAGGAAAATAAAAATTACTTTTAGTTTTCATTAAAGATAAAAACTGATGGCGTTATTTTAGAAAGTTACTAAATCAAACTGATACTTAAACATACTTTTCTCAACTGCTCTAATCTCAAGTCGATCAATAAAGTGGATCAGATTTAGCAGTACTTGAATAAATATTTTTTATTAATAATTTGTTTAATTTATTAGGTCGGCAACTAAGTGAGTGCGGATTTCACTCAATGATGGCTTCAGTTGAAATTTTAGGTTTGCTGGCGTAGTCCAAGTATAAAACACATTTTCTATTTGATAGTTGGTAATTCAGCTATCAATCAGTAAAAAAAGTTTTTTGATCGGTTGCGTAGTTTTCGTTTGGTGTTCGTTGAAAAATAGATAATCAAAAGGGAAATTATCGTCATATTTTGCTTTTCAATTTCGCAATGGGAAAAGGCATCGCAAGATCACAAACAGTTATGTGCTATTTATGGTGACGAAGTCCTAAAAGAACGGTAGTGTCAAAATTGGTTGGACAAATTTCGTTCTGGTGGTTTTCACTCAAAGACGAAAAACGCTCTGGTCGTCCAATTGAAGTTAATGACAACTTTGTGAAAGCAATAATCGATTCGGATCGTCACAGTATAACTCGTGATAGTGTAGAAAAGCTTCATGTATCACATACATGCATTGATAACCACTTAAAACAACTTGGCTATGTTCAAAAACTTGAAAATCCGAGATTACTTAGTTGCCAACCCAGGTTCGTCGCCATAAACAGCAAATAACTGTTTGTGAGCTTGCGATGCGTTTTCCTTTTTCGTAAAAAAAAAGTAAAATGTGACGATTATGTTCCTTTTAATTTTCCATTTTTCAACGAACACCAAACGGAAACTACGCAACCGATCAAAAAACTTTTTTTACTAATTGATAGCTGAATTGCCAACTATCAAATAACAAAATGTGTTTTACACTAGGACTACGCCAGCAAACCTAAAAATTTAACTGAAGCCATCTATGAGTAAAATCCGCAATTACTTAGTTGCCAACCCAATACATAATCATAACAAAACACCATGTATTTGAATACGTGAATAAAATAAAAGGATATATTTATATGATAAAAGAATTAGGTGAAGATATAAATTTAAAATTTTTACTCGATATATAATTAGTAATTTCAACATTGTAGTCCACTGTGATGAAGTCACTAGCACAGCGCACTGCTAGAACATCATACAATAAAACTGGAAAACAAGTGCAATTTGGAGCAGACAAGCGTTGGAGATCATTATGACAAATTAGACCCCCTTAGATTCGCTGAGCTTCATTGCTCGGCGCCAATACTGTGCGTGCCGCTGTTGATCCTGGAATACAGGAGTTGCAGTGGCGGGTATGTGGTGGGATAGGGCAAAAAAAGTGTTGGAGACCGCGCTTAGGCAGATATAGTGATTAACGTTCTGCAGCACCACGGTCCGAATTGAGACTTGCGATAGATACTTCGAAATATAAGTATAAACAAAGTACAATATTTTATTGTATATTAATAGCAAACTAAGTACAAACACGTGCAAATAGTGTTTGTAGATTATTTTGCTATATATTTTATCTAAGAAGTTGTATCATGAAGTAATACTTGAAAAGTCATTTATTCTTATTTTTACGTTAATTAACTTTAATGGTTCTTCATTTTATGTCAAACGTAAACATTTTATTGTGGTAGTCGTACGTAATACATACAATATAGTTATTACGATTGGTAGCCCTGATATACAGCATACTCATAAAAAAATTGTAACCTGATTAATCTGTGTTCGTAATGGTGATAAACCAACAACGCAACTTGTGCGATTTACTTATATAACTTTAATTGTAGACACTAAAGAGATTTCAGGCTAGTAATGTGTAATTAAGATTTATCTAGCGCTAGATGCTTTTAACCTTTGAATACCTACGCATTACGTCATAGGATGACGGTGACGAAAAATGCATATAAATCTTCTAAAACATGTGTTTTTTTTTTCTTTTAGGTTTTGCTCTGCTCTATACTTGATTAGTTCATTATAGGAATGTAAAAATGGAGCAAATAAAATTTTCGTCATTATAGCTTTTGTGGTAAATAGTAACATTTTGACATAAGGAGAAAATTCTGTTCATGCACTTTATTTGAGTGCAATAATAGCAAAACTTTAGAACACCGTCGAGATTTCGCTTTTTGACTACTCAAAACTGTGTCTTTACTTTTATTGAATTATTATGAGCTTAATAGGTATATTTTTGCGAACTGTATAATTCGAATAAAGCTATCGACGATGTTATGGGTCGTTAGCGTCAATTGATTTCACTTAACGTAATGTGAGTCACTACGCGATGCAGATTGTATAAATACTGATAAATATTAATAACCCCAGGCGCCTTAGCAGTACGTATATATGCGCTTGATAACATAAGATTTCCCTTGAACACTGTGATTGATATTTTAGATTTACTATTAATAAGATATTCATGGACAAGTAATCATCCCGGTACCTTAATCCACTCTTTAATGTGATTATTAAAAATGCCGGCCTTCTGATAAATGTATATAAGTAAATATATACTTAAAAGTCAGTAAATCATGACTAATGTTTGTTGCAATATTTCCTTAAAAAATATTCTTTCTTTTGTCAATGGCCGTACAACATACACAGTCATTTGCATAAACGCGTCGTTGCCACCTTGACTTCGTGACTTGTTTCCAAGTTGAGAAATTACTAACAAAGAAAAGCTTTTATTGACTCAACCTAGTAAACGAAAACTCAACGCCACAGTTGCATACTTGCGTTATTGCCATTTAAGTGAATGTGTTTTATAATGTGTTGGAAGTTTCTTGTTCGTCAGTTGGAAGAATATTATGTACGGTTGAGTATTATGACGTTTGTTTTTTTCATCCCACCATAATATGCTTCAACGGCGAAGGAAAACATCGTGATGAAATCTGTGCACACCTAAAAGTTCTTAGGAATTTCTTAGGTGTGTAGTCCACCAACCCGCACTAGGCCAGCGTGGTGGACTATGGCCTCAACCCTCTCAATGGTAGAGGAGACCCGTGCTCAGCAGTGGGCGAATATGGGTTGATGACGACGACGACATAATTTAAAAACATCAGGTCCTGTTATACGAGTAACCTTTGTGGAAGCTACGCTAAAACGAACTGAATCAGCTGGCCGCTAAATATTGCAAGAACACTATAAGCGATGAAGAATATTATATATTAGCAAAATCGCATCCAAATAAATTGTAAGATCTTCGAACAACAAAACTATATATAGTAGAGGGCCGTAAGGCATAAAAATGGTCAAACCTCGGAACCCAGGGCCAGTCAATGAATCTGTATATCAAGTATGAGACTGCATTATTAAGACCTCAAATAAAAAAGTTAAAAACAAAAAATTGACCGATCTCGATTTACAACAATTTTTAACAACAATTTACTGAAAAATGAGAGACGGAAGGGAGAAAATTTTTTTATAGTGAAAAATTTAGTTTTATTTGTAATAAATTATATGTGCAGAGTAACTTCAATGTTAATTTATTAGATTATCGTAAAAAATAAGTTACAAAAAAAATTATCATTAACTATTCACATTGTTACATCGTGTACATTTCACAGCTTTCACCATTGCATTCTAAGCAAGCTGCAGTGTAGTTTATCCACTTTTCCTGCACCCACAAGATGCTCCACATCCTGTTTTGCATGAGCAAAAAATAATTTTTAATAAAGATTCTGGAGCTAGTCGTTGCGTCATTGTTTGCGGTGTCAATATTCCGCATTCCAAGCCATGTTTGAACTTGCAAAAATACTCTTTTAAGTTTTAGTACAAACGCCCAATTAATTCAATATTTCGTCAATGCGAATATTGTTGCTCGAAAATTCCTTAATCACACGCAATAGCAACAAAGGGCAATATTGGCGTTAGTGACTTGAATTTCCTCAAGTTGCCCCAAAACAACAAATCTATACAACAAAATGTGAAAAAAGCTCTTAAAAAGAATATTTCCCATTTCTTAAATTATGAGCTTTGCAGAGCAAAAACGTGATCCCTTATTTTTTCAAAAATTCGATCGAGTGAAACAAAAAAATGGCTGGATGGATTAATTTGGCACTTTGTAGGATTTTTGTGGACATATTGAACTGTAAAACGCACACTTAACATTATTGGTTTTCACAATATTTTCGATCCAGCGCTTGATTTTCCAAAACACCATCTAAAGCAAATTTTTTGATGCATTTTCAAATTCATGTAACAAGAAGAATTCTTGTTTTTTCGAAAAAGTAATAGCTGGTGGTAAAAGGATATTTATTCAAATTCTTGAAACGCACTTTAAACTTGGTGTACAATTATTTGTTGCTGAGATATCGATAATTAAAGACAAAAGGATCCTTTTCCATTTGTAGACTGATATCTCGGCGAGAACTAAACATATCGAGGTGTTAAAAGATAGAAATTAAAGCTAAATAAACAAAGTATCCGATCTTTGTAAGGGTTAAGCAAGAACATTTTTCTCCACGCCCGTATGTAAAAAAAAGAAGCATTAAACATTTTGAAATTGTTTTGTTGTTGCTTTTCCTAAGATCACTCAAAAACCACTGATGCTACAAAATTTTAATGTGTTAATCCAAAAACTAGAGACTTGGAGCTACAATTTTCTTTTTTTAAATTTCCTGTACGACCATTCTTCTCGAAGTTACGGCCCAAAAATTTGGATTTATTTTTTGATCCTTTAATTTTTTCCAGTAGTGTATTTATTTATATTCATCGGTATACCTGCAGTCCCTAAAGATCCAAGATCAAGTTTTCAAGTTTGTAATAGTTGTTATTTTTTGAAATATGACTTTTAACTAATATAAATCAATTAAAACTCCAAAAAATTAATAAATGTTTATAATAATAAAAAAAAATTGAGAGCGCGAAAAAATTTTTTTCTAACATTTTTCTATATACTATTAAAAACATATTTTCAAGGTTTATATTAAGATTCATTGACTGGCCCTGGATTCCGAGGTATAAACCTTACGGCGCCCCACTAATACTACATGATAGTACACAATAGTTTTAATTGACATCTTTGTTTTGACATAGGCAACTTGCAAATAATTGTGTTATTGGGCCGCACGTAATCACGTTGGTCAAGTGTAAAGAAACAAATGAAAAAATAATAGAAATGTAGGCTGTTACAAAATAAAAGAGTTTTGCGGTGAATTATCTATGGTTGTCTAACCAGAGGTACAGAGAGAAAGAAGAGGAATGCATTTGTCAGTAACATTTTACAAATAAAAATAGGAAAAATAGGAAATCTTTAAGACTGTTCCGTACGGTCTTTAAAATAAAGATAAAAGAGACCACTGATATTTTGGACTTTTTGTTAATAAAAAAATGGTATGTTGTTTTATACGGTCGGCAGTACAACTTACCAAGTACCAATTGACAAGTACCTGTACTGCCTTGAATATTTCATTGCGTACAACTAGAAACACAGGCGGAAACAATTTTGCCCAGCACAGCAAACAGTTCACTTCAAAGACCCTTATTACAATTATTTTTACCATTATAACGTGTCATTGCGACATTTCCATATGGTATCGTTTTATTCAAGTCGGTACACAACTTTGAAAAAGATAACTATAGAGTTTTACTTAACGATGGTATATTTTTACATTTAAGAGAATGATAGGTCAAATCCAATGAATGTATAACATCGGAAAGTAAAAGTAAAAGCGACCTTTGTCTCTGCCGTCACATTACTGTTGCGTTTTTAACACTTTCAAGGTTCTTCTTCTATATTTTATTTGTAATGGCAATTTATTATGTATTACTACTTTTGGAACTATGAATAGTAAACAATTTCTCTTTTCAATTCTGTGAAATAAATCAATTATTTTCACAAGCATATTATCATTGCATTGTCTATTATCAACATAATATTACGAAGCTATTTATAAGATTAGCCAGTTCTCACCCTCGAAAAAAATATTCACACGAATTCATACAATATACATTTTAATAAAGTCAATTATCTGAAGAATAAATGTTGAGTGATTAGAATTAAACTCATCTTCGATGTAAACAATGCGTTTGCGTCGATATGCTCTTTAAAGTGTTTTGTTACGTAATAATAACTTCGCATATTTTTATAAAAAAGAGCTGCATTAAGCCTGCTTATTATATAAATACCGATCAAAACTTATATATTTATTACAAATTATACAGGTAGTGGTATCGCCTTAGCTCCCCAGTGGAGACCGCGTACAGGGAAGCGCAGCGTGAGACGTCCCCCGACAAGGTAGTCGGACGACCTTGTCATGGTCGCGGGACGTCGCTGGCTGCCGGCAGCTTTCGACCGATTCTGGTAGAAGTCATTGGGGGAGGCCTATGTCCAGCAGTGCGACTTCGATTGGCTGATAATGATGATGATGATGATATCGCCAAATATTTATTTTTTAAACAAACGTTATTGTTAATTTAATTCTAGATTTTTAATAGAGCTTAATGAAAAGTATGGGTGTCTTTTATGTTTATTTCGTCTCAGCCAGCGTCATTGAGGTTAACGGCAAGAAAAGCTTTCAACAGTACAGAATTTGGAAAGCTTCCCATATCCTCTAAGTTCTATCTGTTGAAGATGAGAAATAAGTTTTTTATACTTATAAAATAAGAACAAAATAGCAGTAATAATTTTAAATTATAACTTAAAATTACAAAGACTATGTAAACTCTTCAAGTATACTTTCAAGGAGACATTAAATTTAAATTTTAATAAAAAAAAATCCTCTACAACTGTTTAAAAGTATCATTTTTCCTGTTAATACTTCTTATATGTTTGCATTTTCTTTGTTTATTTTCTTAAGTCATTAACAGGAATCAAAATGTCATGGTCAATTTAAAGACCGGTCGGTATATTTTTGTAAATCTGGACGTCTGTTTATAAAGATAAATATAAGAATTATGTACGAGTGAAACAGACGTATGATGAGTAATGTTAGGTACTTTCTTTCTTTTTTTCTTTTTGTGAGTACCTATAGTACCTCGAAGACAGAGTAAATGCAATTCCAGTTTTTTAAAAGGGATTTACTTTCACGTGACAGGGGAATTATTTACCGATCTTAGGGCACATTTTCAGACTCCTAGCAGTAACTAAGAATTCCTAATGAAAAAAAAAGACATTATCCGCAACCGTAGAATTAAATTGGAGCAGATCAAGAAATGCGAAAAGTCGGGGCACGGGACTAACAAGACAGTTTGTTTTATGTTTATTTGGCTTTATTACAATTACTCTTTATCTTAACAGTGGAGACTTGAGCTCATTATCTAATGTGCAATGTCACGATTTTCGCAAAGTACGCTTACATTGAGAAATATGCATACATACAAGCTAATACCTGCATTCAACAGAGATAAGTAGATTCTATTGAGTGCTACAAATAATGATCCTGAGACTTCTCTTTTGCTTCATAACATCCATAAATCTTCTCATACACATACATCAGTTGTGGTACACCAAACTTACCATTTGGGGAAATATCACTAATCTAATCTATAAAAAATTAGGGAAATAAAAAATCTCTTTCTTTTTTAGAACTTATTATTAATGCAGTATTCATCATCATTTAGTACATAATATAGGTACAGCTTGACATAACATAGTCCACAAAGACCGATACGCATCGATCTACATGCCACTAACACCAATGACATACTTAGACAAGAAATGCCAAAAGTATGTAAAAGCAGTGATTGGAGTGTTTCTCGGCATTTGTCCTTGAAGCTCATTATTTGATACGTCTATGTAATTCGATAATAAGCATCGAAAATATGTACTTTACCAATTGGCCAATAACTAGTTCTGACTTGCGTAGACACATGAAGGTACGCTAAGCGCATTGTACGCACGCCAGTTATAATTAGAAGATAATATTTTATCGATAGAGCTCCTTTAAAACTATTCAGGAGTACGTGATTCAATCAACAAATCACCTATGACAAACCCTGATGTAGACATGCACACTTTGTGGTGTACAATGCGCAAGTATATATGAATAAAATGTCATTTTCAATTTATTACCGAATTGATCATATGACAATTAATCAGAGCTTAAAATTGTAATATATAATACTTTATAGTATCTACACAATTACCCCACAAACAAACAATCATATTCAGTGATTATTGATGATTACTTTCAAATCACTTGCACAAGGCAAAGTATTTACCTCAACATTAAAAAAGGAAAAGTTGACAACCGCTGTAACTATTATGGAAAACCACAGCATCACCGTTGCAGGTTCGGCGTAGGCGCAGCAAAACTGCAAGCTCAATATTTCGGCGCTCAGTGCTTGTCAGTGCTCTGTGCTTGGTACACGCGCGCCAATACTCAGTGCCTCACCATAGGAACTTGACAGGTATGTTGCTATTTTTATGAATACACTTCCTATAATATAGTTTTATATCTTTGATTTAGATTGCTGTGCGATACAATGCTTTGCGAATTTAAAAATATTCCGAGGGAATTTTTTTTTAATTTTCGAATATATTTTTATAGGCGTAATATTTTTATTTTACGATTATAATTTTAACTAACTCGTTGAGTATAATAAACTCATTTTGAATTTTCTCTCCATAATATAAAACAAATAATTACCTATATAATTTGTGTAAATATTATATTTCTTCGTCTTTAATAATTATTCATTGTCACGTGCAACCTTTTAAATTTTAGTTTATGTATGTCAAAAATTTTTATTAATTGAAAAGCTGTAGTCAAATTATATTATAGTTAAACACACACATACTTGCAAAAATATTTCATAAACTTACGCCTGATTATCCTCAACTCAACCGTCTCGCGCCACTACCGATCTAGAAGCCCCAGGTTCAATTTTAGGAAAGGGAAAAGTGTTAGGGGAATTTTTATTAGGAAATTCTCAGTAGCAGCGCGAAGTCTTAAAATATTCCTGAAAAACTAAGTAATCTCTATTTCTTGTAGTCGATGCATACCTGGAAAATGTAGGAGCAGAAATGCACCTCTGCCAGCTTCATCGGCAAAATACAGTTGAGAGGTTATGTATGGTTTCTATTCTTATTCAGTTAACAAGATTGCGCTTTTTAAAGTCATTTTTTCTTAAATTATTTAGTTTTTAATATGGATTAAAATAATGTCTTTGCAATTTATCATAGGCTAATAATTCATATGGTAAGCTAAGACCGTTAGTCGTTGATAAAAATTACAATGACACTAGAACGTATGATTTAAACGTTACCTAATACATACCACGAAATAACCTCAATTGTTATTAGAAGCTTTTAGAATGACTATTAAATTTATACGCTAAGCTGTTGTTCACAATTTTTATTACATACATTAACTTTTATTACAGAACGCTAAATAATTATGTTCATAATTAATCTTCTTTGTAAATAAAATAAAAAATTGTTTCATTCATAGTTCATTAAAATGTATTTTAATATTAGGCGCTCGTGTGCTTAATATATTATCAAACCATCAAAGTTATGTAACACCAATAATCTTAATTCTCGGGCCTCAATCTACGCGGTGTCAGTTTCGTAACATCCACGCACAATGCTTCACAGTGTTTTACTTTCTACAACCTACAACTAATTGTGAAGGCTTATTATCAAATCAATCAAGGAAGATGGTTGTGGCTCGGCAATAGACATTAAATTGATGACCTGAACAGCAATCACAGCTTATCTAAATTGCCAGCCAAGAAATATAAAATTCGCAATTCCGTACTTCGCTTATAGACGCAACTAGATATTCTTTTGATCTTGGAGTATCTTTGATATGTGTTCAAACCAATTCCTATAATGAGTAACAATTCAAACAAAGAGGAAAAACTTGAAAATCGAGTCGAAAGTTGTTCCATAGTTCGTTTAAGGCATAGTTTAACTGAGAAACAGTTGAATATTGGCCGTTCATTTGATTATATCTGTTGTTGTTTTAAGAGTGCCACAAAAATTGAAGTCTATTTTGCATACGTACCTATATACGAAGTCACCCTATTTTCTCACATCTCCGTCGGGTGAGGCTTTTTGTACCATCTACATACGCCTTCTAAAGTGAGTCATCTCCCAAACATCCTCCATAATATGCACCATCTAAACATCAACAACTTTAGCATGCCTATTTCTTTCTTAATACTTTTACTCACAACGACATAATGTTATCACATCAAGTTTTATTGTATTTTATTTTATTTTATCCAAACGGGTAAAGAAGGAACTCGAATTAAAGATATACATTTTTTGTCAAAAATTCGCTCTTGTTTTTTAGCCCTACTGCAAACGAGTTTATTCGTACTCCATTCCATGTATACGTTTAGTTTAAAGTTATGTATAAGTTTAGTTTATAAGTGTGTTTAGTTTAAAATGTGGGATTATTTGTATCAAATCTTTCTAAGTTAGAAATTTTGATTTGACTTGCCCATCGAATATTTATATGACACAACCCATGATATGAAAAACATACTTATTTTATGTTTTAGTTTTAGTAGAGCTTGTTAGTGTATATATGCAGGAGGCGTAACATCACATTATCTTATTTCTCGAGGCATTAACTGCTACGTTGCTTACGAAACTATTGCGTGTGATACGATCTTAAGCTTCGAGTTTAACGACGTGCTACCATAGGCTATTCTAACATGATGCTGTTATAAATTAAGCACACGTTGGACAAATGACTGCAGTTTCTAGTGAGTTCTTAGATTATTATGCTTCAGACCTCTAACGGGTTGCGCTTGAAAATTATGGAATTTATATGACGTAGGGATGACCTCGAAGTATAGGCGCACCGGCCGAGAATCTTGGCGGTCGCGGGTTTGTACCCGTATGTGCCTTTATTTATGCAAAATATACTTGTTTAGAATTGATTTTTTTAGGGCGTCGAACTTACACTTAAAGGTTAGGCTGCTGATGCGGAAAGTTAATTAAATATTATTTGATTATTATTAAACATATGTCAAATTAAATTAAATATTAATTAATTATTATTAAACAAATACATACTAGGTTATCATAATGAAAATAGACTAGAATTGTAATTATTATTAGGGGAGCACTAGTGAATATAGCAACGCAAACCTGACATTGACTTTAAGAGGCAAATTGGAATAATTTTTGTATGAAGCAGTTATTTTAGAACAACATCCAACAACAAACAAACTGACAAGCCGCCTTTCTTAGTGAAGTGCTTGCTTGCCTAGAAGCATGCCTTCATTCTAATTCTATCCTTAAAAAAATTAACTTGCATTTGACAAAGGTGGCATTCTTCTCTTTTAAAGTATGTAGGTAAGTGACATTTAGGATTATTCCGTAAGTAACTTCATAAGGTCGTTAAACATTGCTGCATACAGGGTTTCTATATCAAAGTGTGGAAAATTTCCTCAGTCACTATGCAGAATATGAGAACAAGTATGTCATTATGATTGCGTCACTTGGCAAAAATTATTATGTTGCCCAAGCTACGAGGCTGCTTGCCCAACATACAATGAAAAGGTCCATTGCAGAAATGAGACAATAGTTTATTCAATTTATAGTGACAGCCAATACTAATATCGTAAGTGGATATTTTATACATGAACAGTGTTGCAAGTGCAATTCTCTATAGGTATCCATCATAAATATTGTAAACGGGCAAATAAACGTTGTTGTTTCTGTCTGAACTGTTACCCTTTCACGTACCTAATGCGATTTTAATTATTTTTCGTATAGAAATAGATAGGACCTTGGAATCTTAATTCTTAACGTAGGTTCTTGCGTTGGGTATTTTTTATCCCTGAAAAATGCGGCGTTCTCTTAGATAAGGACAGAATGTGGCCAAATTGCGACCTCCGAAAAGCTTTAAATATAAATAGTAACGGGATTTTTATAGATTTTTATATTCATCATTCAATTATGTAACGCAAACCCCTTAAATCACATATAATCCAAAGCTGGTATAAGAAAACTGTCATAATACCAAAATTCCGTATAAAAACCTACTCGTATTTGTCTACCCGAAAGATACTTGTTACGAATAAAACTCCATTTGGTAACGTGCAGAAAGGCAATATTTTTTTATGTCTTATATTTTTTCATACATTATACGCAGAGCTAGACAAGTGCAAGCGACTGACAAGATGCAATGTGTTTTGCAACTGCGTTGAGTAACTTTGCTGAAGATGTGAAGAACGTTTGTTGTCTCTGTGTTCCTGTTATGTCCTATTACAACACAAACTTTCATCTACTCGTACTTCCAATAATGTTACTTTTACTATTTATACCCATAAATATCGTATATCGGAGTCTTGTTAAATTTTGTAATTTGTATAATGATTACACATTTTTACGAAGATATACATATACCTAAACATCTAACAAAACTGAAAGAGTCATTAACAGCAAGGAAAACATTGTGACGACATCTCACAATGTTTTACTTCTTTCTAATATTCCTAAATTTAAATTACTAATTAGTTGTGTGAACGAAATTTCAGCCTGAACCTTGCTTACCTGACTTACAGTAGTGAGTGCGACTCGGTATAATGGTGAAGTCAAATAAAATTACCATTGATAAGACCAACTTACGAAATAAATGTACAACAAAATATAGATAGAAATCATTCTAACTTACTGTATATTCTACTCCCGCAAGACGTGTACGTTATAGTAAAGGCTACTTATTCTCATGACGAATAGATTTTTTAGGTCAATTCCTAATGAATAATAATCTTTTTCAATACTCACTAATGGGGATGCTATTAACACTCTTATTTAATTAACAGATCAAGATGTCGAAAAGGCTCACAAAACGTTATCTAACGGCTGCTGATGAATACCAATGCAGTCTTTCTCCTGAGACGCAAACGATAGCCGAAAATGAGCTAAGGGAAACGCACAACTCTAGGACACAAGCCCTTACAGCACTAAGAAGCTGGATGGAACAGAACCCAAAATTATTGTCTGTAAGACTAGGTAAATATTTTATTTTTTTTTCTATCAAGTCTACTGTATTTTAACAATAAAGGATTTAGTATTTATAAAACTTTTTTTAGCTTTGTTTATTATCGATAAAACAAATGCAAAGGATATTATACATAATGCTCTATTTAAAATATTATAATAACAAACTTTTTGAGTACCCCGTAGTCTCCTGGCATAAGGAAATCCTTGTACGGCAAATGCCTTACGATCTAGAGTCCCCGGGTTCCAGGGCTGGGCAAAGTGTTATGGGATTTGCGAAATACGGGTGCAAATGAAAGGTAATACATATGTGTAAATTTAGAAATAATTTGTTTCGTAGATTCGAGCTTTCTGTTGCGGTTCCTTCGTACAAAAAAATTTAGCGTACCCATGGCGCAAGAGGCGATCGAACGCTACCTACTGCTGCGTCAGTCCTGGGGCATTGCCTTCAATCAACTAGACTACAAGCTACCTGTCATGATGGAGCTAATTGAATTAGGGTAATACCTTATTATTCACTACTTCAGCAGACTCTCCACAATTTATCCTATTAGATTAGAGAGATTAGAGCTCAGAGAACTCAATGTAAGCTCCCCTACAACTGAGAAGGTATAGGCATTAATCTACTATACTGGCCTAGTGCGGTTTAGCAGCCTACACATCCAATAAATTCTTAATAACTTTTTAGGTGTGCAGGTTTCCTACGAAAATATCGTCAGGAACGGTGATAATTCAATGTGAAGACACGAATAAAATTTAGAAAAGTCGGAAACGTGAGTCTGGGGTTTGAACCCACGACCGTCGAGATTCTCGACCACGCGCCTAAGCTTCGACGCCATCACTATGATTTATGTAATATGTTAAATTATCAAAAAAGCAAGCATTTATTAGAACTATGATGATGACTCCATCATCAGCAGCCTTTCGTACTCCTACTGCTGGACATAGGCCTCTCCTAATGGCATGCCATCACGCCACTGGGCTCTACTCATGCAAGCGCTACGACCCACACTACGAATATCGTCACCGCACCTAATACGCATTCTGGCTAGGTGGCATAAACTGTAATTACTAGTAATAAAAGAATAACATACATTATATAAACTAAATACTTCTTTATTTCAGATTCATTTTCGCCAGTCCATTCAAAGATAAATTGGGCCGTCGTGTGGTCATATACAAACCAGGTAAGATTGAGAAGAGAATGGCTATACCTGAGGCACTTTTGTCTATACGCCTCACCACTGGGCACGTGGGCTTCAACGAGATTATACACAATTTGTAATCTTCTTCTTCTTCATCAACCCATATACGCCCACTGCTGAGCACGGGTCTCCTCTACCATTGAGAGGGTTTAGGCCATAGTCCACCACGCTGGCCTAGTGCGGGTTGGCGGACTACACACCTAAGAAATTCCTAAGAACTCTTAGGTGTGCAGGTTTCATCACGATGTTTTCCTTCACCGTTAAAGCAAGTGATAATTCAATTTGAATACACACATAACTTCGAAAAGTCAGAGGTGTGTGGCTGGGGTTCGAACCCGCGACCGCCGAGATTCTCGACCGCGCACCCAAACCTCGAGGCCAATTTGTGTTAGAGGTTTAATAATACCGAATTTATTAGAATACTCCTCAAGCATGCAGATTTCCTCATGAATTTCTCATAATTTATCCATCGATGCCGTTTTCAGGAGTATTCGATCCCTACAAATATACCAATCAAGACATGTGCCGCGTAATGGGTATTTGCTACGAAACGTTAATGGAGGACGAAGAAAACCAAGTGCGTGGTTTGGTTCACTTCGCCGACGGCGCAGGAGTAAGCTTCCCACACCTGACTCTTTTCACACCCAAGGAGGCAGTTAGAATTGTTAAGAATGGCGAGGTAATCACACAATAGACTTCGTAGAAAAATTACTAATCAAACATTGTACATAATGTGGAAAAACTAAACTGTAAATTTGTTTTTTGACAGCGAACCATACCAATGAGACATAAAGAGATCTACGGCGTCAACGTGCATCCAACCATTAAATACGCTTTGGACTTCGGTATGGCGCTAATTTCTGAGAAAATCAGGAAGAGGGTCAAGCTCTACACAGATATCGAAGACGTAGAAATTGATAAAACTTTACTCCCAAAAGAATATGGTGGTTTCATGCCGATGAAAGAGATGATTGGTAGGTCTCTTGGACAATTTTGAATAATCTGCTTTTAACGGCACTAGTGATATTTAAAGAGTAAAGTGGAAAACAAACAACTTTCTCAAAGCTCATGTTTAATTTTCATTAAATTTCGTTTTCTTTAATCGAAACTTATTACAATGATAACAATATCTTTTTTTTTATTTTGTCAATCATTCTTTACAGATTTGTGGAAACAAGAACTTGCTAGTAAGCGTGACATTCTCCTGATGAATGACAAAATGGGTGTGAGACTTGAAATGTACAGTGAGGCGGCTAGAGAAGGAGCGATTTCTGCTCTCAGATCTGGAGCGAACACGTGCGCAGGCGCAGACGCTGTAGGGGATGCTATGAGAGGGCTCACCGGCAACTTCAGGAAACTCGAAGTCGATTAAATTTTATCATAAAATTTTAATTAATTTCACTATTCACTTAATTAATCGTCTCACTGCACTTGTATTTAGTTGATTTTTTAGATTTTAAACACTTCATCGTGATATTATAATAGGAATATTAGTTTTAAAAGTGTAAGTATTACTGCGTGAACAATAAGTAAATAGTTAAGGAATTTCATTTATTTTTGTTTTTTATTTTTTATAAAAATTAAATTAATTGTGTTGACTTTATCCAACTCACTAACTACCTTTTACAATTAAAATTTGTATAAATAAAGTTTTGTATATTATGCACTTTCTCATAAGAGTTTTTGTTTTCTTTTATTGTAAACTAGCGACCCGCCCCGGCTTCGCACGGGTGTAATACTGATATTTAATGGATGTTATCATACATATAAACCTTCCTCATCAATCACTCTATCTACTAAAAAAACTGCATCAAAATCCGTTGCGTAGTTTCAAAGATTTAAGCATACAAAGGGACATAGGGACAGAGAAAGCGACTTTGTTTTATACTATGTAGTGATAACCAGGTACAGTATGCATCCGAGGCAAAATTGTAATATTGGTGCTGTTATTATAAGTTAAGTTTTTAAGAGCGTATAAACAAATCGCCGCTCGCCGAATTTCAACTCACACCAACGTAAATGCCGGCACACATCGACGTGCGAGGGGCGGGCGCTCGCCGTGTATAACACAACAGTGGTCAGTGACCGAGATCCTTAGAGGTAAAATCGAATTTCACAAATGGATAATAAAATGAAAATATCACATATAAAATTGTGATTGTTCTAATCTTTTACATACATTATCTATACTAATATTATAATGAGGTAACGTTATTGAGTTTGTGAATTTGTGACGTTGTAGAAAGTAAACTCTGGATATACTGAACCGATTTTGAAAATTCTTTTACCAATCGAAAGCTACGTTCTTTGTGAGTCTCATAGGCTATATATTAGTCCGAAAAAAAGATATTAGTTATTCGCTGTGGCCGGATTTGCGAAGTGAGTCGGAGAAAAATCGGTCGAACGAATGGGTTTTCTGCAAACGTAGCCTTACCCATAGGAGATATATAGTTAAGTCCTAGAGAAAAGTTGTAGAGCTTGATAATGCCTACAAAAAAGTCAGCGGTAGCATATGTCTAACTTTTAGGATTTGTTCACTATAACCTCTTTTATGCTAACCAAATTTGTTATAACATAAAGCATTATTTGTGAAGGTGTTTTTATAAAGATTCTATTAATCCTTATCCAAATAAATGAGTTATTTAGTATAAGTATTTAATTTTAAAGAAATTTGCCCTTTACATAATTTAATTACAGTAAGTGTCTAAGAAGATATCGCAGTTTCAAAATAATGATCAAGCGCGCAATTCTTTATGTACAAGGCGCCGGCCGGCACGTTACGGTTTCACGTAATTTTGACCGATTCGTATGATTTTTTGTATGGGCATAAATAGGACTCTGAGGAGTAAAATAGATTTTCTTTCTGAACTCAATCCTGTAGTCTACGCGGACGAAGTCGCAGGCAACAGCTAGTGTTATATAAAATTTAAATTATACAATGAAGTGAGAAATTACCCATAAAAGTACATTTAATTACGGTATGGAAAGTACTGTTATTTATTTTGATTCTCTCATCAACCCTTATACGTCCCACGGCTGGGCACGGGCTTCCTCTACCATCGACAGGACTCAGGCTATAGTCCTTTGATTTTTTCCTTTTATCTATTTCGTTCGTTGCGTCGGCGAATTGTCAAACAAGGCGCGGCGTCAAAGGTGCCGCGGTTTCAAAGGTGCCGCCGCGCATCGCCGGCCGCGGTGGCGTTCGCTTGTTCAATTTTATTAGTTCGTCGCATTGAGCTAATAGTTCAAGAGCTGGCATGAATTTTTGGGTATGTATTGGAAGCAAGTTGAAAACTTGTCATATATATTATATCTCAACACGGAACTGCAGACCTGGCTGGTAAGTAGCGGAGCTAAATTAATCACTAAATTAAAAAAAAAATCTAAAAATAAATTTAATTCAATATATGTTGCAATATATGTATGTATGTTGTAGTTAAATGTTAAAAGAATAAAAATAATACGTCGGGCTTATTTTTTTTTATTTTGGGGTTGATTTAGCCCCGCTACTCATAGCCAGGTCTGCAGCTCCACATACACATACATAACCTCACGTCTGTATCTATCCTCCATAGGGGTAGGCAGAACTGCATTTCTGCAACCACATTTCGCCAAGTATGTACCAGTCCCATGTAATAGGGGCCGAGCCTATTGCCGTTTTTCGGGCACATTTCCAGACTCCGTAATGCTACTGAAAATTTGCTAATTGCAATAATACTGCCCGGCGCATACTCATACCGCGAGACCACGAGGCAGTCTGCAGTTTCGTGTTGGGATATAATAGGAGAGCTATAACAAGTTTTGAGCTTGCCTCAAATACCAACCCAAAAATGTATGCTAGCTCTCCTACTATAATATTACTACCTATAGAGATAAGCAAATGACCAATGACGCAACATGGCGTCCGCGAAATATTTTATTTTGTTCTTTGAATCTTTACATGTAAGTTTAGTTATTTATTTTCGACAATAGTACTGACTTCGAAATGGCCTAGTTAGCACTGTCTCCATCTCCCACGCGGACGCTCAGGGTTCAAATCCTGCTTTTGACTTTTTGTTTTTTATTACTTATTTATTTCTTTTTAAATTAACTGTTTTTATAATTAAATAAATTCAATCAGAAAAAAAATTGTTAAGTATAAAATTAATTTTAATTTACATTAACTATTATACTTTCTAAATTATAAAGCAGCTAATAATTATGGTATTCATAAATAATAACCACATTTATATCTATCATTAATTATTTAACAAATTTTTCAATTATATATTATATATGAATAACATAAAATATTATTTGGGTATTTACCAAACCGGTTTCGCTCAAGCCTCACCTCCAATATTAGAAAGCATTTTTTTTATATTACACGTAGGTAGTGTATGTTCCCCAAAGTTGAATTTATTGTTGTTATTCTTCTCATTAGAGTATAACCTCTGGGCCAACTTGGCAGTCTATTTGAAGGCTTCACAGAGTTTGTAGCTTTCTGTGACTTACTGTTTCGAAATTATATCAAACTCCAAATAAATTGTTTAAAGAGTTTTTAATAAAAATGTCTGTGAATCAAGATGTTACTAGTGCACAAACAGCTGAAGAACAAGTTCCTGATGATTCTATGTATAGTGAAAGTTCAAAAATGAAATTAACAGTGGCAGTTGAGCATTTTAAAACTTTGCTCCAAAAAATAATTTAATAATTATTTAATGTCACAATGTTCTAGTTCTATTTCCTATGAAGCAATGTTAATGGATGAAGAAATCATTTAATTATTAAAATGGTTAATTTAAAAAGAAAAAAAAAGTAAAAAAAAAGAAACATAATATGCGGAACTCGAACCTTGAGTGTCCGCGTGGGAGGCGGATATACTGCTAACTAGGCCACCTCGCCGTAGGTGTCATCGTCGAAATACGCAGTCTAGTCCCAAAGTGACTTTATTACACCGTGCCCTCTCCTTGTAAAATGCGTGTTTACATTTTTATTTTACGTCAATTTGAAATTACAGCTGATGTTATCAAAATTTCCCACTAAGAATGCACTCAACCTTGAGCACGTTAGTGTAAGTTATAACTTTGAGTAATAACCTTAAAAACATCGATACAAGGACGGAGCCCAGAGCGACACGTCCTCTCTCTGAAAGGCCATGCGGCGGACTGATTTGCTCAGGTCTGCGCGCAGCGTTTTATAGCCCATTTAATAAAATTTATTAAAAAAGAAATAAGTTTGATTTCTTCAAAATAAAAATTGTACGTTTTCAAGTATATGTTCTTCTTTCATAAAAAAATATTGCTCTGTTAAATAAAGTACCATATAAGGTTTAAAAAAAATATTTAGAGACAGTAATTTCTCAATTATTTCGAACGCTTTAGATATTTTATTACTCGAAAACTGGAGCTAAATCTTAAAATGTTCGTAACTAACTTTTTGCTCGGGGATATTGTCTATTTAATAACATTTTATTTTCATTACATATATTATGAATTTAACAAAATTTTGAGCCTCGAAAATGACTCTAAAAGTGAATTTTGACGACCTTAGCTCAGTTATCTTTTTATTTATCAAAATTTACGAAAAAATCTTAAAATGTTCTTAACTAACTTTTTAGATGACAAAATTGCCTACAATAATTGGTAATTTACATATTTCTACAATGGGTCTTTCATCAACTTTAAGGGGTTCGAAAAGTACTGTTTTTGCCCAAATGACGCTAAATTTGTATATACGCTCTTAAGTATTTGGTGGATTCCTAAACAAAACAAATGTATTATAAGGTTAAAATAAACATAAAAACACATATATTAGATCGTTTATTAAAAATCCATAAACTTTCTAGTCGGTAGAAACCAATTCAGATGAGCCCACATTATCACATATTTTTTAAAACTGGTTTACAAATTTATTTATTTTCTATGGGAGTTTGGATAACAATCACTGAATTTTTGCTTCAACTATGCATGCATCTAAATTCAATTGGAAGAACTGAGATAGCGGATGTAAAAAATTCAACAAATGGTTAAAAAGCCACATAAATACCCAAAGATAAATTCATTATTATTTTATTGACAAACATTTATTGCTTTACTTCGATGTGGTTAAGGGTCGATGTACACAGGTTGCCGTAATTTGTCGTATCGATAACTTAGTTCCTGTTACACATTAATTTTTTTTATTGGCAATTTATTTAGCTATTGAAATCTGTAAGCTTAAACTTCTCTCTCGTTCAATTGTTTTAATTTAATAAGTTACGAATTAATAAATACACTATAATATAAATACGACAAAACCTGTTACGGAATTACAATCTTAACTTAGTGTAAGTAGTTGCGCGTTGACATATTTTAATAAAGTACAATATGGATAAATCATTAACTTCATGATTGTGGCGATAACAAGTGAGGGTTAAACATTAATAGAACTCTAGGAAACATTTGATTCAAGAATAGGACAGAATTTATAATACATAATATAGGTACATTAAAGCTCTTCGATTATGAAATTATGAGGATAAAACAGCAGGCACATGTCATAATCAATTATAAACCAATCTATATGTAGTTATACATAAGCGAAACTATAACGTCGTTTTTACAGTGCGTCGTACTTCATAATATTTCACGATCGATATATATGTTAACACACATATCTGTGATAAGAAATGTAAGATTAAATTTTAATTTACAACGGTATTTGATTGCTGTTAATTATGTAGCAAAAATTTTACTTCCAATAGCATATTTTTTCTTTATAAACAACGACGCACTGTATAGACCCAATGAGAGGTAAGTACAAGCACCGCATCTTATAAGATTTTCAAACACAACTGATTTATAGATGCAACAGTTGTAAATCGACATCACTGTGCGGTATTTGTACGTCAAAAAATGTAAGATAGGACCGCTTACAAATATAATGTATACAAATATCGTTTATTGTTGAGCCACCACACAAATCCACAAACAGTATTTGTAATTAATTTAAAAAACGTTTATGAATAAAAAATATTAATTAAAGTATTAACGAGATGACATTAAAGTACTTTGAATATGGTAATTACTCATGAACCTCACATTGCTTGGTATTGTATGTACGTACATTTGTTGGCTTGGATGTTAAAAAATGGCTGTTCGGGCAACTCATACAAATATGTCTCGAAACAAATTTCACCAACAATTCGTAAATGGCAAATACTTTGTACTAGTTAGCACAAACATACCAACACCGTGACATGCCGTTGCACTATAAATGCTAACTATATAGAACCGTACTACGAAAACTCTATACCTTATTATATCACCATACTATAAAACTAGGCACTTTGATGCATAGAGCGGTTGAAAACAACTAATTCAACTGAAAATAGTCCCAGACACTATTCGTCTTAAACTTTCAAATCTTATCATATAAAAATAATTGGCACAAATTATTTTAATACTTTAGTGTACAATTACGCGATGCTTATTATGTACCTACTCGATATATCAGTTGTAAAGGTAGGAAGGAAAATTGTATGCCATACTGCATACACCTCCTTCGAGTGCAATTGTCAAAAATCATTTTTAAAAATCGTGTCACTTTGTAAAGCTGCACGAATTAAACAATAATAAATAAATTTGGACACACTTATTAGCCGATTAGTAATCGAATGTTGACAGCCGGCACAGCTAGCCAGACACCCGCTTGTGAAACAATAGCCCGCGGGTTTGATCCCCACGACGAGACAAATGTTTGTGTGATCTACATGGGGTCAGACCAATGTGTGTAACTGTTTTCATTTTAATGTCTTTACAACTGATCACGATTGGCATAATTATTTATAATTGGAGCTGGATGTAGGATTTTATTCATCTAGCGTGCTCACCACAGTAAATATATATAAGAAGCGTGATTGTACAAATGCAATACAATGTCAATCAGCATTCAAATATTGTAACATAACTGAATTATATTAGATTGTGTCTTGAGATACAGTAGCATTTTATTAAAATTATGATTTTTAATACTGATGGTATCAAACAAAAAACATCTGCTTCACATTTTATTGCATAAACGTATTGGCACATGTCGTTAAAAATCACCACTGTTACAAATAACTTGCTCGCACTTAATATAACATGTACTTAAAATTAAATATTAACTATACCTTTATGTTAATCGATAAACAAAACTATTACATGATTTTCCTAACAACTTATTATAAGCGATAAACTATAGTATTTTAATAATAATCATAAATTTGGCACCGTTCCTTGGCAATGGTTACGTGTTATAAAGGTTTTGGTTGCTGGCAATCTCTCTTCGACATATTATAAATCTATGGTACTCTATGGTCTACGCCACTACGCCTACTCTTTGCACTTCGCGAGCTCCTCTCAAACATTATGAAAACAACCCCAACCCGCGAACAATCCACTTCGTGATATTATGCTATCTCACTTTATCGTATGTACAAAAAGCCAGTCTATTTGCGGTTTCTGAGGTAATGACAATTAGGAATATGCACGCGCCTAGATTAAAAACAATTCGTATATCAATAGGCCGCAGCCTAATCGATCGATATCGATAAATCAAACAGATTCACCAATACCGAAGGACTAATAATAAGAACATACTCCTTAAATAGAATGTTAGAAATTAATTATATAAAATAATTTCTCATTGCTTTAATTATGTACGGACTTATTTGTTACTTTATTGAAGCTCTACCTTTTGACCAAAAATTTATTGACAAATTGCATTAACTATAAGGTAAAAAAACTTACTCTTTATACTTGGTTGCCAATTCAAACAACACTGATTTAAATCACACAATTCAGTTGTAAGGACTACATCTGTCAATTTTATGTCTACAGGCACTACGCCGATTTTACTATACCCAAGATAATAAACAAAAACTATCATAGGGTATTTTTGATTGTGATTATAGATATCTGTCCGTATTTTAATAAGAATTAAAAAACATTACAGTTAAATAAAATATTTCCGTGTCATTGTCGAGTTGCAAATATCTATAAGCACAATATATGAATAACATCTAAACTTCTCAAAATGGTAGAATGCTTGAAAGAGGGGGACGGGGTAGTTTGAATTCAGGGTGAAGGGGAGAGAGGGTAATCGCTTAAACAGTTATCTCGCAAGTGTCACTATTTTCTGTATTTTGAGTAGAAACAGTGTAATTGCTGAGTAGAAAAGGCGTAGGAACTAATTTTACCCGACGTTTGGTTTGCGCTCGGCCAAGTGTAGCGCACCCGTCGTCGTGTATCTGAATGACTGTGAGAAAAGAGACTATTAATTTATCTACAGCACTAATTAACAATATTTGTAATAAGTGTTAGAATGTATACTGACCCGGTTTAGTTGGTCTAGGCAACGTGTAGGTGTCCTTGGGTCAGACCCAGTATTGGTTACGCCGCAACATGGGGTTCGCGGGCGCGACGCCCGGCGTGCGCACAGGGTATGCAGACTCACTCGCTTCATAGCTGCTCCAGTCTTCAGCCTGAAAATAAGTATAGAAACAGTGTAGTTTTATTATAAGGATAACGTTTAAAATTACGAAAACTGTCAAACAATAAATTATAATATTTAATATACCCATTAAAAATTAGGATTACTATTTTGTAATAATCTCATGGTAAAGCCGATTAATTAATTTTGTAAAACATTGTAATGGGTACAATGCACTATTTGAAATGCTTTCTCTACTTATGTCAACTCTGTTGACGGTTTGAATTTTAGCCTCAACGTGTATTTTAAGTGTTGTAATATTATGTATGTGCATTTATCGTCACCATCGACATCAGCCCGTATACCTAAATTTATGACATAATTATGTCTCACTCCTGGAAATTAACCTCTTCTATCCACTAAACCTCACATCCCTTGCACTAGCGGATCAGCGAAGTTGTAGGTGGGTGTGTAGATGTAAATGAATCAGGTTGATTTCAAAATATTATAATGTATATATATTTTATTGTTCGGCGAACATAGCCTTCCTTTTATCAGGAAACAAAATTAATTACAATACATCAAATTTATAAAACAAATTCCGTGACAGCTTTTTCTTCTTCTCTACTGTCACTTCAATTTGAGCAGGTTCTAAAGTGTTGTCACTAAGGAGTTTGTATTTATGATAGTGGTACACTACAAAGTAATTCCTAAGCAGTGGCGTGCCTAGGGTCTCAAACTAAGGCAAGCCCAAATTTTTATTGAGTCGCGGCATATTTGTTTTAGTACGTAAAACCAAAGTCCTAATAAATACCTATCGTTAATTACTCACATTCACGTTTCTAGCGTTATTATTTATAGGTATACAAAGATAAACTGTCGCTTGTTATTGGACCTCTATTAATAATATACTTTTTGACAAAACACACTGATAACATTATTAAACAGAATTATGGCTTTGAAAACATTGTTACTGCTTTTTTGTATTGTTAAGCTAAGTAAAACTGAACATGATTATTTTTTTCTCGCGCTACTTTGCAGTATACGCTCCAAGTTATTAGCAAACTTAAACATAAAATGAAAACATTATAAAATCGCAGGAAACGACGACAATTAATATTATTAGAATTATAGTGATAAATATCTCCATATTATGCATAAAAGTACTCGGGAGCTTCGTCGTGTTTATTTATTATATTTGAATACTAGACCATTAAATATCAGACACGGAAAGAAATAATACCTATCATATCAAATTTTATAAAACAAATCACTCAAACCTTCACTAACGCCATTCTGTTGTTGCATGTTTTTATAAAACTACACTGATTGAAAAATTGTTAAAAAAATGAATTCACTTAAAAATAAATACCTAACTACGATAATTTATAAAGTTTGATTGATATGTCATGGTGTTTGAATGGAATCAGGAAGAGATGTAGAATAAAATGAGAATAATATCAGCTGTCAATCTCAAAAAAAAACTGGATTACGATCAACGCGAGTGTTATGTTTTGAAATTTCGTCACATATAATTGACGACAAATGGGTGTTTCAATGCAATGTTAACCAAAATCATGAAAAGAAATTGACGCATTCAAGTGATATTTGTGAATTGGGGTGCTTTTTGCAAGCACTAAACAAATAAATTCAAATCGTTTGCTAAAATTATAAACATTTTTATCATTAGAAAATAATATGCAATACAATAATAGCAGTATAACTTTTCCTATGTGAATATCCAACAATCTAATTAATTTAGTAAACCGATCTAATGAAATCTATTTTATATGGTTATTACAATTTGTTGTAGGTTATGAGCCGGTGACGACCTGTTTCATGTTATTATAATTTAGTGAATTTACCTTTTTCTCACAGGACACGACACAGAAACACGCACACACTTTAAACCACCGAACAGTACAACACTCATTTTGTTTGTTTATATCATAATTACTGAATTAAAATTGTAAATAACACAACACATTCAATTTGGTTCAAACATGGAGTAAAATGTAAACAACTAGATCAATGTCAACATTGTCAATTGACGTTATGTTGTGTGAAGTTCCCTTTTGTTGAGTGGACATTGGCCAATCGGCTTTGACGTTGGACGTTGTTCAGACCTAAAGGGGGCTTCTTGTCCCCATACTAATTGCTATATAAACGGTATTTTAGTTATATCTATGTATCAAAATCTAATGGGATTTCGCCACGAGTGCGAGAGGGACGGAAGACAAAAGTTAAGCCCGGCATAACCCAACGAAGATAGAGGGAGATAGATCGTGTGTGAGAGATAGATATTATTATGTAAAAATTGATGTTTACTCTACATTCTAAACTATTAAAGACGTTCGTGCGCCCGCGTTTCGTTTGTTAGAAATTATATGGGCCGGGATTTGGCGCGCGGTGGAATGGCGGCGCGGCAAAATTGTATTTACGTAAATTTATGTTTTTGCATGAAACATTTTGTTGTCTGTATTTAATAATGTTATATCTAGTTTAGGTTTGTTATTCGGTGTAATGTAAGGCAAGCCAGGCTTTTGGGCTTCTATGGAAGTACCGCCACTGTTCCTAAGATATTTAAGTGTGTAGATTTCCTTAGGAAGTTTTCCTATACCGTTGAAATACATGATAACTCATTGTGACTACAACTTAATGAAGATTCATATAGGGGTGATTTTGTAATACTCACGTCTGTATGGTCGTCGGCGCCGTAAGGGTACCTCGCGTTAAGGTCGGGCAGGCCAGCGTCCGCCAACGGCGTCACTTTGCAGGCGACACTGCCTGCTGAAGGTAAGGGCGTGCTTGCACCAGTATGCACTGACTGCTCAGACGACACGTACCTAGGGAAAAAATGGATATTGAGAAGCCCTGATTTTTGATTTACTGGATCAGATTTTATGACTGTTAAACAAGTTATAAAAGAGTATTTTTAGTGCTGTCAATGCCAAAAATAGCTGCTTAATAATCGTCATCCAAAATCAATCATTGCATAAACAATGAAAAAAGTAAATTCTTAATCGATTCGATGGAAGATTTGGACTATTACGCCTGAATTACTTGACATTTGACATACCGTTTTATCGGAGGCGTTGCCTGCGTCGGCGAAGGCATCAAGTGATCTGGCGGCCGAGGCAGGGGAATGGGAGCAACGGCGCCTTGGCTCTGACCATGAATTTTCGCCAGAGCATTTTGGTCGCGAGCCATCATTCTTCTACATTTCAACAGCCCAAATATCACCAGAATGGCCAGTACAGTGCCAGATAGTGCCATTAAAATCATCATATAATACGACGCAGATTCCCCGTTGGATACCTGAAAGAAATTGTTTGAATTATATGTTACTAAAACTATTTCCAAATTAAGAATTATAGAATGTATGTATATGATAGTTACACTCACTGGCACTCCTTCGTGGCTTTCCGGATCGTTAGGACCAGGCAAGTTCTTTTTCTGACGATTACCGATCGTTATTTTCACATCCCCAACCGCAGGCTGAAAAATTGTCGCCGCCAACAAAAACCTGAAAATGTCTTCGAACCCGTTCAGTTCATTTATATTCTTTTTAGCCACAAAGTATATCACACCTGCTTTTACGTCTTCGTGAGTAAAGTATGCTACTTCTCTTTCTCTTGCGCTAGTTTTTTCCCCAGAACTTCTAATTATTTTCTTTATTACCCCATATTTCGGTTTTCTTAATAATGTGTATACTGGGTCGCTAGCTGTCAACTTCGCTAAACCTGTAGCATCCATACAGTTTAGTGTAATCTTTGTCTTCTCCTTCTCGACTTTTAAGTCTCCAAGAGTCATCAACGGCTGTACTATTACTTCTATAGTGAATGGTGGAGTAGCATTACTATTATGCACAAAAGCAATGAGTTCAAAGCTATCGTTAGCTGACGTCATATCGTTCTGCATATAAATCACAACTTTATTAATCAAGTCTCTGTGAGAAAAGTATGTCACGGGATTTCTTCCGACGTAAACCATCCCATGGAGCGGTGACCGAGTGACGTTATACCAAACTTTGGATGTTTTGGCATTAGTTTCTATGTATATTTGATCTGTAGTAACCGCAGCTACGTTAGAACCTTGCTGCAAATATATCGGATGAAGTGAAGAAGCATTCAATATAACAGGAACAACATCAATAGTAAAAACTGTGTATGTAGGTTTAAATTGTCCGTCCCATACTCTAAAATAGAACGTAGCTGTTTGCAATATTCCGGAATGTTCATATATCACTCTCCCACTGTTCACATCATCTTGTGTAAACTTGTTTATCGATTGTGCTTCGTCGATAGTTTGATTTTCATCAAGCATCACTATTCTGCCTTGTGTTGGCCCACTAATTATATCGTAAAGTATTCCTGCCGGCGCAGTATCAGCATCTTCAGTTAACAAATCGTTTTTAGTTATAGTATAATTTTCACCTTGGACAACTTGTATTTGTGGAGTATCAGTTAACAAACGGAAAGGTTGGTCGTTGACTGGAATTATGTGTATATTAATAGTGACGTTGCAAAGAAGAACGTAGTCGGGGAGTAAATACAATGACATGTCAATTTTGTCCAAAGTCGTGTCTGAATCGTCATGCTCATAGTTTACTACGCCGTTTTCCAACTGCGACTGCGTCAATGAGGACAATAGAGGTTTTAGCTCCCCGTGCGCCGGTTGTGACCACTGTGCTTCTATCTGTGGCTGACGCAAACCAGCCTGCGTTTCTAAATACGCGATGACGTTAGACACGTTTACTTTTACGGGTACCTTGTCGCCTTCTTGTACTTTTATTGGAGGGATATGTACGTATTTGGACAAACCTCCGGACGACACAGATATGTCAATGTTAAATATGATGTCTGTCAACGGCTTGGCCAACGCAGCTTCGATGGTGAATATAAATGAATCATTCGTATATAGATCAGAGAATGGATGAGTGTGTTCGTAATATACTATGGAGTTGTTCACGTCCTCCTGAGTAAATTGTTTTATCGATCTATGATGATTCTCTCCGTTTAACATTATCAGTCTACCAAGTGTGGGTGCTCTGTCAACTTTGTAAACAATTTCTCTCGATAAGTCTGAACATTTTGACATTAGGATGTTGTTTGTTAACGGTTCCCGCATGAGCGGAAATACTCGTAGACTATTTTTTCGTATTAACTTTAGAGAAACTGACTTCGTAGTTATAAGAAACGTTATTTTAGATAGTTCGTGAAGCCCGTCGCTTACATTGAAAATCATTTTACCCTTTGTACCATCTGTAACAATACAACTTGTATCAAAATGATTATTTCATAGCTCCTGGTTCTCGATCCCCTAATATTAATTTATGTAACCGAGCAAGAAACGATAAATATGTATTAATTACCAAGGAAAGACATTACAAAAATAAAATTTATCAAATCTCTCTCAAATCTCGACCATCTCAGATAGTTGGTCATATAAAAACAAGTCGGTTCATATTGATACTTACTTTTATGTACAAATATAACTCGACCATTATCGATGTCTGCTTGTGTAAAAGACGTAACTGGATTATCGAGATCGCCTATCATGGCGATGTAGCCTGACACAATGTCAACGACTTGGATCGTAACATTTTCGAGCGGAGTATCGATATCATTGACATCTGTAAAAAATAAACAGCTATAATATCGATACATTTTATAAAAGTAGGCATAAATAAACATGTTTTTTAGCAGAAATTACTGAAGAAAATATCGGTACGTACATAGTTCGTTTCTGGTGAAAGTAAATGTGCCTCCTTCCCACACGCACAGACCAGTGTTGGCGGCTACTATTGGAGTCTCATCGTTCACCGGTACGATTGTAATGCGCACGTAGAACGGCTCGCTTTCTTTGTTGTTCTCCGTCAACGCCACTAATTTAAACAAATCTGCAGATTCTTCTGATCCATCATTTACGTACTGAAAGAAAAATTATATATAGATGCAATAGAGTCTGCAGAGCCGTGATTAATATTTTGGGGAATGGGAATCACTAAGCAATTGTTTTATCGTTGTTCTAAGTAAGAAAAAGGGGTTTAGAAATTAATTTTGTTACTTAAAAACCTTCAAAACAATAAATGAATATATCGCCCCCAACCAAAATAATCTAAAATACTAAAATTGATCAATTGATGTAATAAAAATCACTATATATTAAGTCATTTCCTTTACCTGTATATTACCAGAGTTGAGTTTCAAAACCGGCATCAAGTTTAGTTCTTGATCGGCCAATACAATCTTGCCGTATTTAGGTTTCTCGATCAATTTATATGACACCACTTTGCCGCGGTAATATTCTGTGACGGTTCTGAACAAGTCTGGTTTTATGCTCACAGCGCCGCCTTCCACGACGGTGAGGTTCGACCCAACTATGTAGAAATGTTCTGGTATAATCACTACTGTCAGTTCGAGATCTCGCAGCCACACTATGCCGTTTGTAACGTCCATTTTTATTCGATCCCTAGTTCGATTTACTCCGGACTGCACGTACATCAACCTATTGACATTTATGATAGATTGGTCAAACACTCTGGTGTGGACTGGTTCTTCATTATAATTCTCCACCTCAACCGTGCCTGGTGTTGATATTATTTCTAACCAACCGTGGTAGGGGCCGTCTGTTACTTTGTAAACTATGTTTGATGGCTCGATTTGTGGATGCATCACCTGAAAATAATTTTTACTTATTACACGATACAAAATTAGAGGACTGTTTTAATCATCATGCAATTATCTTTTTCTTTCCTCATTGTTACACGACTATAATCAAAATACCTATTACTTAATGTTTACCTCCAGAATATCTTTGGTTATATTGACACTTGTCGACTCTTCAACAATGAGCGGTCTGTGTGCAGTCACTTTCAATGGTTCCCAGTAACTCGACGGAAATATCTTGATACTGTACACACCCTCGCCCCAAGTGTCCAGGCACATTACTTTAAACCTACAATTTTGATAATTACGTAAAAATACAACTCCGTCAATATTATCATAGGTGGAAAAATTCATACATTTTACTCTAGATAATATAACTGTCAGATAGCCTTATATCAATTTCAACTGATGTTTATTTAAAATTTAAATCTACGTTTCTAATATCAGCATATTATTATGTTCGATTTATGGGCTACATGATTTAAAATTCCCAAAAAACAATTTTTTGGATTTGAGGTTTCTGCTTGATGTTATTTTAACCACTTAATTATAATAAAAACACTATTTATTTTGTCATGATATTTAAAAACTTATCAAAGCGTCCAACTTTCACACTTAAATTACTGAAATAAGATGACATTAAATGAAAAATTAATTTCAAAATACCACTAGTAAATACCTGAATTGATCGGCAGGAGTTTTGGGCTCTCTATGTCTGTACGAAACTCTGCCTGCCGCTATGTCAAGTTGGGTAAATGTGTAGGCACCTTGGCCCTCCCCAACCTCAATAGAACCGTGTTTTGGTTCCAAGGTCACCTCGTAGCGGATATCCTCTTCCAGACAGTTCATATTCGTATCAACCTTAAAACATACAAATTTTGATTTCACCTAAAATTAAACTAGCCTAAAAGCAATAATTATATTTTTTTAGTAATTGTTTTTTGTTTAATGTTTTTTTGCATAGCATAGTGCTGACCATTAAGTATAGTGTTTGTTGTGCCAGAAAATTGCACGTAATATATTTTTTTATTGTGTTTTTAAAACTGTTTTCATATACCTGCATGTCCTTAGCCGTGATGACTACAGCCTTGCCATTCTCCACAATAGACCCATTAGTAGAATACATCTTAATGAAAGGCGGAGATGCCTGTATCTCCAGATTTCCATTGACATCAAAAACCCCGTCAGATATCCAGAAAGCCATCTTCCCATACTCTTTGCCCTGATGTTTGAACAGCACTAGATTTTTATTAATATCATCTTGTGTAAATGTTGCTATTTGTTCTGAAGGATTGTCCGCGCGGAATATGCCACCGTTCGGCGGATCTTTAGGCGATCTCTGTACAGTATACACGATATCTGAAGGTTTAGTATCCAAATCCGCGTCGTTGTAGCTAAGATCTCGCGCTGTGATCAACCTCGCTCCACCATGGACTATGTGAAACACGTTGTTGTTCACTCTCACAGGGCTATTGTCGTTCTTCAGTATAATATCGATGTGGAACACACCCACGTACTGGAAATCCTCTGGCTCCGGGCTCAGTGCCATGAAATGGAAAGAGTCATGTCGACTTTCCGAATCATCGTGAGCATAGTACACTCTGTCTGAATTCAATTCTTCTAGAGTAAAATACGTGGTGTTATCCCTCAGAATTTTCAACATATCATTAATAACTTCTATCTTGCCGTGTTTGGGCAAACGTGTTATATTAAATATCAAATTGGTCACTGCATCTGTGCGGAAGTTCAAATGCGTAGCCGGTATAACCATTCTGGAGCCTTCTATGACTTGCAACCTTTCTAACGTAGTGTGTACTCGGCCCGTAGAATGGTCGGGTAATATTGATCCAGGGACGTGTCTTATGGTCATTACTCCCGTTATATTTTCGCACTCAGTGGCACCGACCACGAAGGAAAACTCATCTTGTATATGAGAATAAGCGCGTCTATGCAGCCTGTACCAAAGCTGATCCGAGTCGATATTTTGCTGACTAAATGTACTGTGAGCCTGTAAGTGATGCTTTCCAGAAGACAGATGTAATATACCATACTTCGGAGGTCTTAGTATCGTGTACAAGATACGATCGCTTGGCAGAGCTAAAGGTTGAGTTTGAAAATGCAGATGTTGCGAGGATATAAATGCTTCCCTTGTATTATTCAAAACTAGTTCTTCGTTCATGGATTGATATAACTCCAATTTGATGAAGGTTAGTCGAAAGTCGTATAGTGTGTTCGTTCGAATCGAGCCTACAGAGGCTTTAAACTGTAAAAAAAGGGGAAGAATGAAAAATATTATTGATTCCTTAAAATGAATAATATGTAAAATTACTGATTAAGAAAAAATATCCCTATTGTTAATGTTTAGCAAACGAGCACAATTCTAAAGTGTAACATATTCTTTGGTTCATCGAGCAGATGTATAAATGTAATTACCTTAAACTCATCGTGGTTCGGATTTCCCACCAAGTGCATATACCGCACCCTGCCGAATGAGACCATTTCGCTGGTGAATGAGTCTACCGTTTGCCAAGTGCCGTCGAGCACTCTCAGACGCTCCACTACGCCGAACTGCGGAGGCTTCACTATATCGTACCTGTCAACAATACAGAGTAGTTTAGTAATTATCATTTAATCGTAGCCTATAATACAGATTGTGAAGGCTTGTAAGACTAATTAAAATCTTAGTGGCCATAGGTTTCGGTCCCATAAAAACACCTGAGACTGCAAAATTATGATAGTTACACGTGAGGAAATTTTCGTTCCTGAAATGCTCCATTAGGAAAAACTGAACTGTTAGAGAAGTATATAGAATGTGACTTACTTGACCTGCACGTTTGTCTCGTCCGCATTAGTGGTGAAAGTAAGGTTATCTGCAGTGATGATCGCATACGAATTATGCACAAGTTGTAACCCGGTGTTGTTAACGAGCCTCACTTGCAACGGAACTATGGATATGCGCAGTATGCCTGGACCACTTGTCTCTATGCCGTCCGAAACCTGCAATATATATCTATTGCATTTTACGGCCAATCTACATTCAGAATCGACTATTGGACCTAAAGAAACAGACTATTACATTGCCTGTGGAAGTAAATGCTTTAGGAGGACTATTTCGGGCCGTCTGTATCGCCGTCACTTTTGTAAATAATTATTTAATTGGGCCTAACATTCATGAATGAAGTAATGACTATTTATGGCCAATTAGTGCAAGTAACAATATTGAAATAAAGGTTGAATATTCCCTTAGAACTTGAGAAATTTTAATTTGTTCAAAAAAATCTCTGAGATACTGTATATTTTGGGTAAAAGTTCTTCAAGTGGCGACTGTATAGACAAATGAAAAGACCAATGTATGTGGAGCCTCGCCTGCAATGTCACCCGCAACGAGGTCTTGTTGAGCTGTTTGTCGCCGCCGGAGCCGTGCACGTACGATATCAGTCCGGCGTCAATGTCGTGTTGGGTGAACGAATCCACTGGTTGGCCCGACATCTCTATGTGCCCGCTGGTGCCAAACAAAAAATACTGAGTGTATTATATACTATACTGAGACTATAATAATTAAATACAGAGGTATAATCATTAAATACGGAGTAATATAAGCAGTGATGGCCTCGAGGTTTGGGCGCGCGGTCGAGAATCTCGGCGGTCGCGGGTTCGAACCCCAGGCACACACCTCTGACTTTTCGAAGTTATGTGTGTATTCACATTGAATTATCACTTGCTTTAACGGTGAAGGAAAACATCGTGATGAAACCTGCACACCTAAGAGTTCTTAGGAATTTCTTAGGTGTGTAGTCCGCCAACCCGCACTAGGCCAGCGTGGTGGACTATGGCCTAAACCCTCTCAATGGTAGAGGAGACCCGTGCTCAGCAGTGGGCGAATATGGGTTGATGAAGAAGAAGAAGATATTGCTCGTAAGACTTAGCAAGAAATGATTCCAGTAAATGGAATAATTACAAATTAATTTATTTGTGAGACACACACAAAGCGCATTCAAGACGAATAACGAAGAAAACAAAACGAGTATCTCATCACTACATAGTATAAAACAAAATCGCTTTCTCTGTCCCTATGTCCCTTTTTATGCTTAAATCTATGAAACTACGCAACGCATTTTGATGCGTTTTTTTTAATAGATAGAGTGATTGAAGAGGAAGGTTTATATGTATGATAACATCCATTAAATATCAGCATTGCACCCGTGCGAAGCCGGGGCGGGTCGCTAGTAATTTATAAACTGCAGGAATGAATCATATGCAACTGCCATCAAAATAAAAGTGTAAATTTCATTTAAATAAATACTACATATGGTGACTTAATATTTCACTTGACTGTTACCATCAGGAGCGTTATTGTTACTTTGTCATACCAACTTAAAAAAAAAACCTATGTGTAAGACTTAATTGTGTTGGCAACACGTTGAACCGATATCGTAGATTGATAAGTCAAAATACATACGTATTGCCTTCGTTTTTCCCGTGCAACACCGTGTACAACAGGTCTTCTGGTAACGTATCAGGATCTTCCGCCTTCAATATATCCGATGTTATAACTTTTCTTGTACCCTGTTCATAGTAAGAGAATATCACGAGGTAGCACAGAGGCATCAAAGTAGAATGTTATGAATTAATAACGCAAATCAAACATTAATTATTATTTAAAAGGGTCCTACGTAAAGTGATAAATTGAAATCCAAAACTATCAACTGAAATTTAAGGTAATTTATATTAACAATGGTCAATAATGTAAATAGCGTCACTTCTCAACTTTAGGCCATGATGCTCAATGGGCAGCAAATTTCACACAGTTAGTCAAAACTACAATCAGTTAAAACTACAAAAACGACAAGTCGTGACTGTCATGAAGTACGCGCTAGTTCTGTGCGATGGCAACTGCTAGCGGCAGTGATGTGTGATTTTCTTTAATGATTGATTATTTTTAAATGCACTTTCTTTTGTTTGGATTTTTGTTTTAATTAACGAATTGTACGAATACTTTTGCACAAAGATCTATCTTCCAAAAGGATCTGTTATGTATATTACCATGTGTCGCCAAATATTATACCAAACACTGTTGGGGTAACAAGACATTTAACATATCCTTACTGAGAAAAAAAACATTCATAGTAATTTCATGTAGTTATATGATAAATGATTCCAAGAGATTGTATTATTTTTGCACTACCTTGTGACTATTCTGATCAAATTGACATCAGTTTACGTAGAACCCTCCAATACGTATAGCATTACCTTAATACTTACACTCTTTATGTTAATGTTAATCGGGTGCGCGCACTGCTGTCATTCTGTCATACATTACGTCATGCAACTACACAAAAGCAAGATAAAATTAAATTAAGCACTGGCAACACTCTGCAAATAACAAAATATAAAAAAATATAATGTAATATCTCGCATATAGGTACAGGACTACATGTGAAAAAAAATTATGAAATTTTATTAAACACAATACGAACCTAATCTTGTTTAAACACTTAAAATTTAATTAACTGTTTACAAATATTTAACAAATTTATAGGGCATATGAATAAATCAAATGTAAATAGTTTTTTTTAGTTTACATATAAAAAAAGTTCGCCTTATAATCCATTATTTTTCGCACATAATCCTTGGTAATTGCAAATTAATAGATAAAAAAACTAACTGAAACAATGTAGCGTGCCACAGTTAGACATGCGCGTTTTAAATAAATACCAATTCCACTTGGATTATTAAAATTATTAAACTAAATGTACTTTCTACTTTGTATTACGTCGAATAAAAAAAATTGTTATTAATGAAATAATTAGTGTATATTTTTCTTATGATTAAAAACAGTTTTCATTGTGATTAAACAATTAGCTACAGAAAGTCTGTAACATCAATCAAATTAATTGTAAACATGAATGTCGTATACTTTCCTCCATGAAAATCATTTATGGAGATTCTTATTTTCAATGCACAACATTTTTACTTTTCAATCTACACTTATTTATTATTTCGAATAAGATAATCGTTATGAAAGCAATTTAAAACTGATACAATAAAATGAAACTGGAAAATGAAAATGATTCGTACAACCAGCATACCTGAGTTAGCCTAAGCACTTTTCCTGGCAGTAAATTGAGAACGGGAGGATCATTGACAGGCGTCACATTTACGTGGAGTACGAAAGTGTTCCGACCTTGAAGGTAACTTGGCAAAGTGAACTTGGTTTCTTGGATAAGCTCCATGTCGAGAACGATGGCGTCTTGGTGATTTTCTGATCCGTCGTGAACATATCGAACCTGAAGTCAAAGTCATTATCATATAGCCGATTAATAACTCGATTTTGATGTCATTTCTTTCGTTTTTCACAGGGACTATTCCACACAATATATACACACAATATTTTACTTTGTTATTGACTAAAATTACCTACAGTGATACAATTTTAACATTAGCTATTAAACTTACCTTGTCTCTCGACAGGTCTAATAGCGTAAAGAACTGCTTTGACTTTCCTTCCCCCTCCACATAGTTATACTGAGGAGAATTTCTCTGCAACGATAGGTCTACAGCAATCCTTCCGTGTTGCGGCGACTGGGTGACATGCAACACGACGCCAGATGGTCGGACGCCATACTTGTGATGGTCGAGGACGACATCTATGTTCTGTGTGGTGATCACGGCAACTCCGCCTTCTTGGACTGTCAAGGGATATAATGCCACCAATTCTAATTCGCTGCTTGATTTTGAAAATACCTGTTAGGGAAAATGCATATTAGTAAATTATCCCATTAAATGATACAAATGCATTTTTCTAATATATGTTTATGTTTAAAAAAAATAATATACCTTATATTTTTCGCTGTAGTCCGGGTTAATACAAAGATCAGTATCACATTTGCAAGTGAAATGATCGACACCATGTTGTGAGCACACAGCTTGAGGCACGCACGGAGGATTCCCCGGACTAGCGTGGCACGGATACCACCAAACGCACTTTGGACTCACGCCGTAAGTAACTACAGCGTTGGGCAAACCGAAGATCTTGTCGTCTACCTCTATAGGTTTTATGCAACCCTAAAAAGTGATAGTGTATATTTACTGGTTACAACATAATTTCAAGGTTTAAAACCAAGAAACATAAAAATAACAACAGGAGAAAAGAATTATAAAATATAACATTTTTTGTATAATAAAGATAAATTATTTCAAGAAGAACTACTTCGGGTAGGTTTATTACCATCTTTATATCTCCACCGAAATACAAGTTTTGTTATAGAGTATTTCCTGCATCTGTGATTTTACTTTCTGCATTTTTATTGTTCATTTAAGACAATTCACAGCTAGCACCTACGTGGAAACATAAAGTATATAATAAAAGGTTTATTCTTGTGACATACCTTTCCGCAGTTACAAACTTTAAACTTTTCTTATGACCTTTATTTCACAGAAAAATAAAAGGGGGTTATATTTTTTTACATTGACACAAAAAAATCCTTTATACCCAATATTCCCGTCAGCTTTCGGTAGATTTTATAATTTCTAACATATTACTACACTAACACTGGTATTAATATCACCTACCATTATGCTAGAATCGGCAGCTTTAATCCCTTTGGAGAAGGCTCTCTGTCTCTTCTCGGTTTCAATGCCGCCGAGATAGAATGAGTCCGACAAATCGAGATACCTCGTCCCACCGCTCTCGATGCGCGTGCTCATCGCCACGTTGTCCACTGATAACTGTAATGGAAAACTAGAACATTAATATGTTATGTATGTCTTCAAGCAGTCTCGTGTGGATACAGAATTAGAGGCGCAATGCTTAGCTATATACCAATATGACGGAATCGGTATTAAATATGGGAAATTTCTGAAGCCATACTATTTATATAAAAACAACTAATAAAAAAGTATTTATCCGAACGTCGAAATAGTAATGTACTTATATTAGAAATCTGATAATTTTGTTTGTTCGCTTAAACGCGCTAATTTAAGGATTACGATTAAAAGTCCTTAGAGTCTTAGATAGCCCATATATTCAGGAAGGCTATATATCATAATGCCACAATCAATAAGAGCGAAGCAGCAATTAAAAATGGCATATAAGAGGAAATAATATTCTTATTACTATAACTAAAAACTTTTATTTTCGTTTAAATCAAGAAAAACCAGGAATAAAACACTTATTCAAACGTTGATTATATTTTCATCTTTTAACAAAAAACAATAACTGTTTACTGATTGAGGGTGCAAAATCCGCATCACCTAAAAGTATTGGATTACTTAAACTACCTTTAACACTTTTTGTTTGTCAGTCTTTCTATTTGAAGCCGCAAATCTTCGAAACGACTAGACCGATTTTTAACGTGGCTTTCAAAGGAAAATAGCCAATTTTATCCTAAAAACCTAGTCCCATATATTAATTTTAGAAAAATAAACTAAAATTTAAGAAGATGTTACATAAACCACGTCATGTGAGCCCTGATCATATCTATGAATGTCACTGGATTATATCTATGAATAGCGGCATTAATGGCTTAGAGGTTGAAGCACTCTTGCCTTATTCTGGCCTTTTGCCATTTTTCAAGATTATTTTCAAATTTACAATACCAATTCTCTTATAAAAAACATATACTCTTTGAGGGGTAGACAGCGCCGTATTTCTACACATAAGTTTCGCTAGCCGTAACTCACTGTAGAGCGAACGAGATTTTGCCGTTTTTAGGCGTTATTCTAAACTCAGAGCTGCCTCTGAATGTTCCAAGTACCTCGCGATAGCACGCCGCGCACTTTAGACCTTAGGCTAATGAGATGGTAAAAATAAAACATTCAGAATAATTTCACTGGTACTGAATTACCAAATCGTGAGGACTATTAAAAAATTGAATTTTTTGAACTCGAACCTTGGAAAACAAAGACCCACTGCCTTAAGCTCTATAAATTTCATTGATATATTTTGCTATTTATTTTCGGGCAGGGCTTATTTAAGACCTAGTGTTAGTTACAGAATGCTACGTAATCTTACGCATAGCCGATGCAAACGATTTCTGAGTAAGTATAAAAGGAACATAATTATCATTCTCAAAATACATGATGCCTCAAATGAATTAACTAACTATAAAACATGATATATGGAGTAATAATTAAATACATATTTTGTTACGAATATAATTTTCTATTATAGTGAGATAAATCCACGTTTAGCTTAAATATTAATATCCAAGAAACAAAAAAAAACGGATCCTGTGTCTCTTTGGCATTTATATCTCATTCACGATGACTTGATCCTTTTGGCATATCGACTAGTGATGGAAACAGAAAATATCTAGTAGTTCAAAAATATTGCGTTTTAAAATACTACACTATGTGTGCAATTCTTTATTACTCTCGACATGTAAAACATTACGTAGATAAGCGACTTAGGGTCATAGTTCATAATAAGTACCTATTTAATATAACAGGGTTATTTTTAGACCTCCCGCCAAATTTAAATAGGTGTTTTAGACCACGAAAGTAAACAACTTCCCCAAAAAAACACGGGTCGAAAAGTGAAAAAAAAATTCAGACCTTCTACACGAAATCGACCACGTGAGCAGTTTTCTATGGGAGGGTCGAATTATTTATCACGTTTCGACCCATGTTTCTTTGGAATCGTTGTTTAGTTTCATGGTCTAAACCACATATTTTAAGTTGACGGGAGGTCCAAAAATAACCCAGTATGTAAAAATTAAGGTTGAAAAATTTAATAATTTCATATTCAAAACAATTTTTATTAAAAAAAAAGGAGCACAGCCAAGATCATCATAGTGTTCAGTAAAATTATCGACGTGGACATCGATATGAACGGTGTTACGTCCTTTTCCATCCGACCGATGTAACATTGTAAAAGCGTCTATTATTTTCAGTGTTCCTATTTTAATTTTACTTTGAAGCAATAAAGTCTCAAAATTTTCGGATAACGCTTATATCTTTAGGGACTTTTGTGTTGTGTGTATTTTTTTATATTTATCGAATCATTAAAATAATAAAGTAATACGTTTTTTTATTTCAAAGTCATGACTCAGAAAAATTGACATCTGCCAAAAGAATCAAATTATCGTGAATGAGGTATAGACTGTTAATTAAATCAAGTTATTTACATAAAAATTTGAAGCGCCATCCAATTCACATATTCGGTTAGAAATGAAGTTATTATACTTTGTACAAGGTAGCTTGATTTTTTTACAGATCGGCTAGTGATGGGAACAAAAAATATCTAGTAGTCCAGAAAAATTATGTTTTAAAATACTGCATTATATGTGAAATTCTTTATAGCACTAGACACATAAAACATTGGGTAGATAAGCGACGGTGGGTCAATATACATAATAAGTACCTATTTAATATTACAGGGTTAACTTTGAACCTCCCGCCAAATTTAAATAGGTGATTCAGACAAACAACTTTCCCAAAGAAACAAGAGTCGTAGAGTGAAAAAAATATTCAGACCTTCCACACGAAGCCCACCGCGTGATCGAGCAGTTTTCTATTGGGAGGTCCAAAAATAGCCTTGATATAAAAATTAAGGTTGAAAAATAAAATAGTTTTATTTAAAACAGTTTTTATTAAGAAAGAGGAGTATAGCCAAGATCATCATCACCAGAGTCATCGGAGCTTGTGTCATCGTCTCTAACTTCAATTATTATCATTTCGTGTTCAATAAAATGGTCGACGTGGACATCGATATGAACAATGTTGCATCCCTATATGTCCGACCGACGTAACATTGAACAAGCGTCTATTATTTCAGTACTAGCTTTTGCTCGCGACTCCGTCCGCGTAGACTACAGGGTTGAGACCAGAAGGAAAATAAGTTGTAGTCTATTTTACTTCTCAGAGTCCTATTTATGTCCATACCAAAATGCATACAATTCGGTCAAATTGTTCAAACGTGAAACCGTAACGCGTCGATCGGCGCCTTGTGCATCATTACTGCGCGCTTGATCAATATTTTAAAACTGCAATATCTTCTAAGATACTCAGTGAAATCAAATGATGTAAAGGGCAATTTTATTTAAAATTAAATACTTGTAATGAATAACGTATTTATTTGGATAAGGATTAACATCATATTTATAAAAACACCTTCACAAATAAAACTTTATTTTAATATAAATTTGGTTAGGATAAAAAACGTTATAGTGAGCCAACCTTAAAAAATAGACATATGCTGTCGCGGACTTTTCTTTAGAACTTTTAAAGAGGAACATTTCTCTCATACATTAGTTTAGCGAAACTTTAACCGTTTTCGCAGCGCACGCCGCGGAAGCTCACAAAAAGGAAAAAATGTCCCCGATATCGAAACATTCTTTATTGCTGCTCCGCTCCTATTCGTCGTAGCGTGATGTTATATAGCCTATAACCTTCCTCGATAAATGTACTATCTAACAGTAAAAGAGCTATCTAGTAGTAGTAGTATCTACAGCTAAAGATCTATCTAACAGTTATCTAACAGTGAAAGAATTTTTCAAATCGGACCAGTAGTTCCTGAGTCCCTAGCGTTCAAACAAACAAACTCTTCAGCTTTATAATATTAGTATAGATTCTTATTTCAATTTTACTTTGAAGCAACAATGTTAATTTTTTTTCGGGTAACGCTTGAATCTTTAGGGACTGCTGTGTCATATGTATTTTTTAAATATTTTTAAAATCATTAAGTTAAGAAAATAATATGTTTGTCATTGCAAAGTTATGTCTCATAAAAATTTACATCTGCCAAAAAATTAAGCTATTTTGTACAAGTTATAACGGCTGTTACTTATTTTCCATACCTGTACCCTAAGGGCAAAAACAAATTTATAAGCCAAAGAGTTTAGTTATGCCGTGTTAGATTTTTAGAAAAGATTATTTGTTATCACATGACTATCTTTAGATATCTAAACATTTCAACAAATTTAATCGAACAAGCGCAATGATAGATAAAGTAAAAAAAAGAGTTGATAGGCCTACCTCACCCTTCTCAGTTGTAGTCGCAAAATAGACAAATAAATCTGACTGCCCGATTTATCTGACTGATTTCGACTACAGTTATAGCTACGTTTTTCTTTCGCATATGCATATTTTAAAAGAAAAAAATGGAACAAACAAATAAAGTAAAATACTATTTTAATTTATTACGCTTATAATTTAAATGCGTTTGTTTTCCTTTGATTTACGTATTCAGAAACGAAAATATAACATTAGTACAAAAACCCAAACCTCGTGTTTTCTTTAAGCCTATAAATTAAAAAATAACTAAAGAATTACACTTTAAGACATGGCGAGTGGCGACGAACTGCACTTTGGTATACTTATTGCAAAACAATGATTTTATTTATCAAATTAACGACACGAAAGCCATAAAATAACACAATATATTAAATGACGAACGCAAAGCAATATTCACAAATGGTTTAGCATAAGTTCGATTTTACCCTTTAAAAATTTTTGACAATGCAACGATGGATTTTATTGTGTAAATCGAAACATTTATGTATATGAAAATGTCACTCGCAACGCGGCATGCGCGACATTATGAAAAATAGTAACACATACGTTGAAAAAGCTATATTTTTGCAATGTTTCGCCAGCTGTATTTTAAATCTCAAACTATAGCCAGAAACACTATCAAACTATCTGACACTTTTACTTCTACTGAGAATTTTCTAATAAAAAATCCTAATACCCTGTAGTCCGACACGGATCTCGGGACCTCTCCATCTTAACCTTTGCCTTTTACACTTTTATCAGAGTACCAGCAATCACATTTATTTTGATGATTATTTTATAAACATAAACGCAGATACCTTTATTACTTAACAAAAATCTCAAAATAAAACGACGGTTTTTTTTATACAGTCCACGACCTGTACAAATTTCTTAAAAAATACTTGCAGCGGCCAGTGTGCAAAGGCAAAAATTTATTAAATTAAGTACGCTACGTTCTTTCCCAAGATCCTATCCGTCTCAATATCTAAAATAATTTAAATCAGCCCAGCGGTTTAGATGTGAAAGCGCAAAAGACAAACACAGATAATTTTGCTTTATAAATACTAGTATGGATTTCAAAAACAAAATACAACGCAAAAGAAAACTACAAGCAATACAATCAGCGTAAATAACAAGCAAGTTGTAAACTTAATAAATTATAAATATTTCATGGGTGAAAATATTTGTTCATTTAAAACTAGTTTGTCTGCTATGAACTTTATTCGTATATAAATACTAATACAAAAATAGCTATTTTTTAGAGATTTAATTGAGTTATGCATAAGAAGCTGTACAGCAAAGCCCACATTGCTCAACGTGCATTCATAACATCTCGCATTGCTATACATGTAGACGCGCATGCTTAAGCCCTTATTCCTTAAAGGGGTAGGTAGAATTATATTTTGCACCCACATTTCACCAATTGAGTTATTGTCTCGGGCACACCCTACACGGGTGTGTTTTGGAGATTCCAGACTTCATGCTGCTAATGAGAATTTCCAGAAATGGAAAAACCCATTCAACACTTTGCCTAACCAAGGAACGGAACCCGAGACCTCTAGATTGCACAGCGAACAGTTGTGTCACAAGAACGCGAAGCAGCCATTGCCATATTGTGGAAAATAAGAAATTCGCATTATTATGAATGTACAGTCTTCAAATATTGCCTCTTGCTTTAAATATAAATTCGCAATGTTGTGCACAATCTCCTCTGTATGGTTTTAACAAGTGATCAGTTATTAATATAATTATTTTCTTAATACGAATATTGTTTATCTCACCTCAATTAATGAAGGGTTGAAGAGCAAATGCAACTTATGCCACTGTCCGTCATTCACTCGCACGGTGTGTACTATCTGTCCACGGGCCATTTTCACTCTTACAACTCCCTCGAGTATTTCAACAGCTAGGAAATCCGACCGACCACCTCCAGCGTTGTATAATATTATCGCGTTTGCAGCTATCGTCTTGAATTCTATTTGCCATCTAAAATTAATAGTGTGCAATTTTCATTATTTGTAGCAAAAACGTTACCTAATAAATAGATCGACTGATGACAAATTAATTGTAATTATTAAACTATTTAGAAAGAAATTAAATATTTAACGAACAGTACCTTCCACCAGCTCTTGAATTGATTTTTGGCAGTATTAAATAGGCACCCTCATCAACAAAGCTTATATCTGTGTTAATATCTGCATCAAATTCTGGAGCACAATTCCACGTAACTCCTTCTACGTGTACCGAACCAGCTCGGCTTCGCGCCTTCTCTATTATTTTGACGGAATTATAGTAAACCTAATAGAAGAGAAAAAATATTATTACTAAAATAAGTATTTTGATTGTGATATAATATTTTTCCTTGATTGCTTTAAAATTGTTAACTTTAAAACCAAAACTTACATCTTCCATGCACCCTCGAAAATTTTCCATATGCCCCAAAAACAATTCTGAGAAGTCACCCTGTCCACCGAGGAACACTCCGAAATGTATGTTCAATTCAAAGAACCTCCCTGGCAGTCTTTTTTTCACGGTACTGTCGTCAACCTAAAAATAATGATATTAATCATCAGCTATATAGACAAACCAATCAGGTGCAAGAGCCTCCTCTACAAGTAAGAAAGTGTAATCCTTAATTGGCACACTGGCATAGTACAGATTATCAATCAATCAATCCGCCTACCGCCGTCCACTGCTGAACGTAGGCCTCTCCAAGAAAGCGTCAACCATCCCGGTACAGATTAGGCGCATAGGTTTCCCCAATTTCTTTCCATTCACCATTAAAATAATATCAACTCGTGCTTTGAACATTTGTTTATAACTGTTAAAATTACATCATGCAAAATATTACTTTTCAAGTATTATTGGTAATTTAGGTTTCTTTCAAAATAAACTCATACCTTCATAGTAAGATTAGCTTCACGTCGTATAATGCTGACATGGTGCCATTGACTGTCATTGAGATTTCCCCTTGGAGAGAAGAGTTCACTTTCACCAGCTCCAAGATTTATGTTTAGTTTCAATCTTCCTTTCTCAAGGCGAATCTTATAAAAATATAAAATACAAACATTTGTCATGAATTGTACTTCTACCAAAAAAAAAATAGTATTTCCACCTTGATATCTTCTGCCTATCACAAAACTGATAGTGAATCACATATGCCATTATCAAACATGTGGAATGTGAGCAAAATAAATCCTTTGTGTAAAGCCAAATATTGGCAGTCATGGGGGCTGTTGTGTGTGCTGAAGGGAGTTTGCCCTCACTGAAAGTACAGCACTTTATCTAATGGCTATTTGCATGCTCACCTTAAGTAAGCCTGAAAAATATGCCATCTCAAGCATATGTAACTGCACCTCTAACTTCTTTATATGAAAAATATATTTTAACATGATATAACTTACCATGCAGTAATCAGTTTTCCCAGCGGCCAAAAGCAGTAATGCATCTGAAAGATGTGTCCGAAAACGAAACCCAATGTCAGTTAGGCCTTTAGCCTCTTGAAGTGGATATGATATATAACTGGCTCCATAGAAGGATGCTAAAAATAAAATAGAAGGTGTTATTACTTATCACTTTCTACAACAATTAAGTCCAAAGTCCAATTAATGTCCAGTGTTCTAACGGAAGCAGCTAGTATCCAGAAGCTTTCTGCAATTTTCACCAAATTGTCATCAAAATATTATGCATGCCAACAAGAAAATCACTAAAAGGATTATTCTTGAGTCCTGGGGTTGAAGATATATAAGACTAATAAAATAATTTAAGTATCTCACAAACTAGTCATTCACATTGAAAATATATTTTTGTGTTGTATAGTCCATTTTTGAAGGAGACTATAGGCTTCATAACATATAGCTTGTTCTTTTAATGTGAAAGAAACTTCTTCTTCTTTTAAAACAGTGAAAAATGTAATCCAAGATTTTTAGGGCATTATTTAAGGTCTGAGTATTTTGATGTGAATGACCAAAGTCTGTTTATCTTTTTATAACTTTGAAACAATATTTGGGACATTAGCAGGATTGACCCTTTTTGTAAATTTATTATTAGGCATATTTATTTAGGACATGTGCATACTTCCTCACAAAGATTGTAGGAACTACATTGTCCAGTTCCGTGTGAACAAATAATTTCAAAATATGCATCAGTGCATATTCAAAATCAGATATTTTTTGCATTCGAAGAACCAACGAATGAAAATAAACACATAGTGTCAACTTACCTTTGTCATATGCCATCCCTAATGATACAAGGGACAATAAAAGAAGTAGCGTCATTGCTGTAGCGAAAACATAAACTGATTTTAAGCAATAGTTTAATTAAAACATAGCAGACAATTTCCCAATTGTTAAAAGTCTATTTTTAATTATATTCATTTGGGCATCCGTGGAAACATCTCTGAATAACAATATCAGCGTGGCGTCGATTCAAAGAAACAAGAAAGCATAAACAATTTGTCGCTACACCTTAAGGATATCTGTCATGATTTTAGCATTTTTAAATTAAGGCTTCACTGTATAAAATATCACACAAGTCAAATAGAAACTTATATTTTGATAAACAATAATAACAATAATTTTAGACGGCGACACTTTTAGCTTCAGGTTCGACTTACATTTTTTTCATCACTTTGATCTAAACATGCTAGAAGTCTTTTAAGTCAAATGTTGCCATGGTGCCGCTATTAAATCGTTAAGTCTGTCAATCGTCATGTATTCGTGATATTTCATGATAGTATTTAATAATTCCTAAATATATATTTGTAGTAATGCTGTTAATATTCCTTTTATTCGAATATTTCATAAAAAGAACAACTTAACATTCCTGTTTCTATTTATTACGTAAGATAACGTTCATATAACTATTCCGAATACGCTATGTCTTGTTAAACATTGGAGTAGTAATTCTGTTCTTAAATCAGCTGCTACAAATAAACTGGAGTTTATAAATACATTTTTGACCTTAAAATGATTTAGGTACCATTATCACAATTGAAGGCGTCTTTGTCTTCTTTATGTCTTGTCTAAAATTTTGACTCTAAATAGGTGTATTTTAATCTAATACTATATGGTTAATGCAGCTGGTGTGAGGAATGATTGAGAAAGAAAAATAGGCAACAGTGTCTGTGAATAATCCTCTGTAGCTGCGGTTCTGAATGCAGTGCAGCATTTCGGTGTTAAGTATTTTTATTACGATTTTTTATCATCTTAGAAAGTTATGAATAAAATACCAAAAAAACTCTATAACGCATTTATGGACTCTCAATAATCGTATAGTCAATAACAAGTCATTCAAACCCAGTGATGGACCGAGGATGAACTGGCTACTTTTAAAATGTTTTAAAAGTAATAGATGATATAGATACCTACATGTTATTTCTTTTTTAAATTAAATAGTGGTATTTTTAAGCTAGTTTTTCCATAAGATCGTTTAAAAAATATATTTATTCATGTCCTGTTAGCATCGTTTCGGCATGACATACAATGGTTTGGGACCAGGGTGCCATTACATTTTTTTTTTAAGTAGGACATGATATAAAATATGGGCTTGTTTTCTATTAAGTAGGATTAAATACAGGACAAGCGTTTGTTAAAAAAACTCAAATTTACATTGAAATAATGGCTCAACTGTACAATCTATACAATCGATTTGAGAATTGAAAATTTAATGCTGAATAGTTCTTATTTATGTTAGTCTACCCCTAAAATTTTAACTTGCGAAAACTCATAGTTTTTGAGATATTAATTTTTGAAATTCTTAAAAAATGTATGAAAACACGCGAATTGTAGCTTCGTAACGCACTTTTGACAACTTTTGACACTTTTGACGTTTTGTTATTCGTTACGTTATTCGACTAAAACTTTTTTTTAACACTTGATATAGTTTTACTGTATTATTTTTATATTTTAAGTTAGTTTTTATTGTAATACACACCATAATGTATTAATAAAAGTATTTTTGGAGTATTCTTATCACAATATTGTTTTGACATTCAATCAAAAAAAAAAGGAGAAACAAAACGCAACACTAACGACGCGACGCTTTTTTGTTTTTACTAGAGCCCCCCGCATAGAAAACAAATCCAAATAAAAAGTAATTGTGTAAGTTAGGTTAGGTTAGAGTTGTAATAACACAAACAAAAACAAATGTCTGTCCAAAACAATTGAGTAGGTTAGGTTAGGTTAAAGTTGTGATAACACAAACGAAAACAAACATCTGTCGAAAACAAATGAATAGGTTAGGTTAGGTTAAAGTTGTGATAACACAAACGAAAACAAATGTCTGTGGAAAACTAAATGAGTAGGTTAGGTCTGGTTAGATTAATGATCACGCAAAAGAAAATGAGATGGTCACTAGTATGCTCAAAACTAATTTTCAAAAATTAATAAAAATAACATTAGGGTTCGCAGCCCTTGAAGGGGGTGGGGGGTGGAGAGTATCTACCCCTCGCCTGTCCCCCTTACAATCATTGAGTAACCGCAACAAAATCTATTGGATACATTGCAAAATGAGACCTAACCTCAAAATTTAAAAAAATCATAAAAAAAACTATGAGGTTCCGCAGTCCCCCCTTCGAGGGGGGGGGGTACCACCCCCCTACCCCCTCCCCGTCGTTGAAATCGATTGTAGGTACTGTAAAGACCTTCCAGGATCATTTCGAACAGTTAATCATGCTGATTAGACCTTTATCTTAAATTGGTTTTTCTAATATCCACAAACATTTTAGATAAAAAAAACTAGACTGTAGGTATTAACCTCCAAAGCAAAACAAAGCAACGTTAAAACAAAAGAAACAAAATTTATTACAATGGAAAAGAAGACATACAATAATATCGAATGCGTCACTCTACACCAGCGCCACTAGTGGCAAATTTGAATTATTTTAGGCGGGAGCCCCCCTGTGCGCGGCGCAGCCCAGTCACCAATGTAAAGTGTTACGCAAGTCTAGGTCGAAAGAAGGTCACTGAAAGACCGCTGTATTGATCCAAACAACACGCATGCCCAATGTTTGCTACTTATACCTGTATATATTATATGACTGATGGAAAAATACCACGGGGTATATCACGAGTTAGAGATGGATTTAAAATTTCCGGTAACATATCAGTACTTGAAGATTCATGAGAATGTAATTCCTACTTTTTCCATTCGCCAAATATATGAATTTTTAAAATAAATAAGAAAATATGACAATTTGCTATCCATTCATTACGACATCGACTGCCTATTATAATAATGCCTTGCAATTAACTTTTTGAACTCTTTGAGTCTGGGCATACTTTTGTGTCTTGTGGCCTTTCACCTTAAGAAATAGCTTTTGGAGAGCAACATTGCAAATTAAGTTTAGAGATTTTTCTGAACGGACTTGTAAATTGTAATTCGTAAAACAGATTTCACTAGGTATCTTGTGAAGCAGACGAAAAAGTTTCTGGAGGTCTGTGGGTTCAAAAACCCAGATACATGTTTGTAACATCCTAAATTCAAACATTGATTAACTATATTAAAATGCATAATTTTTGGTATGCCTACAACCATACCTAATATTGTATTATTGAGCATGAGGTAATATTTTGCATAATTATAGTTTTATGTCAAAAATATTAAACACTTCATTATCTCTCTGTACAAAAATGTGCTATTCTCTCTAGAGGTTAGCCAGTTATATGTTTTTCTAATTATGTAGCAGAGAGCAGAATCTGCAAATATGCTTGAAAAACAGTTTGGGCCCATTTATTATGTGGAACAAAACTCAATGAACTCAGAAACACACCTCTGACAGCACTTCAGGGAATATACTTAATAAAACAGGCACTTCCTAATCTGATATAGAATAAAAAAGAGCATTTTAAGAAATCATTTTTGAAATAAAGGTAAATTAACATTCATAAACTATTTATTTTTTGGAATATAATCTATTACATTTTTAGGTTTATGCTTCAATCTGTTGCACAATAGATGTTATCCTCCACCTCAAACCTTATGATATTTGAAGAAGGATAATCCTTGTTTTAAATGTGGATTACATAGGATATATAACATTATTTATTAAGGAGCATTTAACAAGCCCCATACCCATCATAAGAATCTTGTGGATGACCCAAGTAGTATCAAGATATTGCCACCCTCATAAAAACAATATTTTGAAACCAAGAATATTTTTTAACATGTTTCATAACAAGATTAATTATGACAGATACTTACAATATTTCAAAATATTATGACTAGCATTAAAAGGATAATTAAATTTCTTAATACATGTAACCATAACATCTCATTACAATTTGAGAGCTGTAAATTTTATATCATCATCATTGTCAGCCAATTGTGGTCCACTGCTGAACATAGGCCTTCCCAATGACTTTCACCGGGATCTGTTAGAAGCTGCCTGTAGCCAGTGACGTCCCGCAACATTTTATATACCATTCCAAAATAGCAATCAGTAAACTATTTACTATATTGTCCCAATATTAATAGGTGTAACACAGACAACAGCTAAAAGTATTAACAAATATTTTATTTGTCTACACTCTAGATGATAATATTGACAGCAACATTTAAAAAGAAATGTCATACATACATCAACTGTGTTAAGTAAGGTACATGGAGATAGGGTATTGTGTAATTGCACATCAAATGCCTAAATAACAACTAATTTTAAAAGCATCTGTTTAAAAGTAAAGCTGTGACGCAATCTACTAGATTCTTATAACACATAACACATATGGCAATAAAATATCCTAACATTTCTTGACATCTGCAAATAGGTAATGAAATGGGAAACCTATTGTAATTGATGTATTAGTGGAGAAGTTAAATCCCTAACAATTTAAATGTTAAAACCCAATAGTTAAGTATTATGTAAATATACTCTAAAGAATATATCATAATTTATAGGTATAATATATGTAACATAAATATTATTTGGCATAATTTCATGAATATTATCTCATTAAATATCTAAAACTTTTGCATAATATTTTAGGAAGAAGAAGGGGAAGATATGAGATTATTTTAAAACAACAAGTTATTTCTTAAGTATGGGGATGTCATTTTTAAGTATTTATATATGCATAAAAATATATATTTTAATATCCAAAAGGAGTGTACTAAAAATAGTCTTTTTTTTTTCAAATCAGTCCTTAAAATAGATTTCTAAATGTTTAAAACATCTTAATCACAATTTAAAAAAAAAGGAAGATCAGTCTGAATTCAGTCTTAAAAAGAATGATAAGAATGATTCTTTTTTAGATAACATTATTTACCAATAAAATTAACAAAATTATATGTATATATATACATTAAACTAAAACAGGTTGAGAATTTATGGGACTAATGAGAATTATAAGAGCTTAACATAATTAACATCAATTACACAACATCAAGATACACTTATAATTTTTGAGCACACTAATTGTGCAAAATATGATTTATACACATCTCAGAGTAAAATATAACCAGGAATTGGTTTTATATAATACTGTTTTATATCCTTTTGAAAGGATTTGGACTTGATGTCTAAATTTACTAAGCTCAAATTATAGCAGAATTTATATTTTATATGATTTATATTAATTTGAATCTGGATGTCATCATATGTTATTTATGTCTTCATAGTTGCAGACAAACTCATTAATAATCAAAGCCGAAGCCAGTAATTTCTACAACATGCGGGGTATCAAAATTCTTCCCAACAGACTTGATAGTAATAGTAAACTCTAATCCTGGGTACAAAGACCTGCGCACATCTACAGTGTCAGTCACTGAAGGAACTGTGCAATAAAGTGCCAAAGCTGTTGTTTGGGCAAATATTTCAGGTTTAACGAGTTTCAAAGTGTGAATATCTACTTCATATATGTCTCCCCAATCAATTTGTTGGATAAGGACTTTGCCTTCATTCACAATATTTTTTACAATAGCTCTTTCATATTTGGCCATAAATTGTGACTTGAATCCCACACCCTGCCCTGAATCAAGATCATGAATTGTTGCAATCTTTTGATAGTTGCAGTAGTCTGAAAATTCATTGCGGTCTCTTAAATACTGTGAAAATTCTCTAATATCTGCAACATAAAAAGATGTCAGATCTGATCCTGACTGGAACCTGACATGAAGAACATTGCCAGGTTTCACCTCCTTGCAATTTAAATATTTTTCTTTCACAGGTGGATCAACACTGGCTTGAACTTCAGCTAATCCACCCACCAATGTATACCCAGTCATACTGAGCATTGAAGCAATGTCATTAGGACAAGAATTTCTCAATTCAACTACAAGTTGGTTGTCATTCACTCCCATAACTGTCATTCTGGCACGTTCATTTCCGATATATGCTTTAGTTGCTTCAATGACATCTTCGGTCCAGCCATCAGGGTTTAAGGGAGTGCAATTATGCAGAAGACAATGTGCAGCTAGTGGTGGTACGGCGATGTCGCTCCTTGGATTGCTGAGCCTCCAGATTGGCACAGACGTATCCTCACACCCATAGTCGATGGCCTTTACATCGCATTTTAAATCATTTTCCTCTCGGATTACTTTAAAAATTTGGCCTCGGACATATAAGTCCAAAGAATCTGACTTGTACGTCACTATTTTACCATCTTGGATTTCGTTTGGATCCACTTGTCCCCCGGCTCGTTGCAAATATTCCAGATCTTCCCTAAAGATAACAGGACGTACGTAAATGCTATGAGGATTATTGATATGGGTAACATCGACCCAATAATTTTCGCCAATCTTATAATTAGCCATTTGTAGCTTTCTGAATATTCCAGGTGCTTGGGCAGCCATTCTCAACACCAATAGCTATCTGATTGCTTAATAACGGTTGATGAATCAGGAATTACTAACACTCAAACACTTAGACACTCAGAGCCCTTCCAAGCCGGTTAGGCTCGCAGCGGGCTATTGGCAAGGTGTTCTGCGATCAGTCGCTTGATTGATTATTAAAGTTAGGTCGGATGAACATGCGCGTCTTCAGGTAATACAATTTGCGCATTCTATTCTGCGCAAATCAATAATATTATGATAAGCTAGAGATGTGTCAAGTCGACTTACCATATCGAGTTGTTTTACGTTAATTCGAGTTAAAATATTTGGTCTGGCGGTAAATAAATGTACCAAGTTATAGAACAAGACCGCGACTTTTACGCAGTTTAATAGTCCCGCCATTACAATGTACACTCACCGAATGACACCGATGATAACACGAAGTTTTCCGGCTCACAGAAGATAGCCCCACAAAAATAATTTTTTTCCTAATTTTCGACTATTTTGCTAATTAGTCGTTTGTTCATCGTTTGTTCTTGATTGTTCACCGTTAGTTATTGTTTGTTCTTTATTTATTAATTTAAAAAAAAAAAAAAAAAAAATCTCCTTTCTATACCCTATTCACCGGGGCTTGAGACAAAATATAAACAAATAAAAAAAAAAACAAGGCTTCTCAAACTTTTATTTCACTGTTTCTTTTTTTAATTTGACTCTATGATAAAACAAACAATACCTACATTTAGTTTCTGTACTTTGTTAATCTTACATAGTTCACATGTATGAACAAACAATTGCAAAAGTTTTATTAGAAGGTATATAACTATGAGCATATAGTCTAGTCAACATGTTCAAAAACGTGTTAAATAGAAATAAAGCTCCTAAAAATATGAGCGATGGCTCATTCGATTCGGAATGACGTCTAGAAAAATGTTTTTGAAGGGTATATTAGCACATAAAAAATTGCAATTGTTATTAACAAAATAAAAAAAATAAAAAAGGTATTTAGTTTTTCGTTAATAACTTTAAAAATATTAATATTTAAGGAATTTTGAAAAAAGATCGTGAAAGAGGAGAAAATTTCCAATAAAAAAGAATTAACTCCCGGAACTCTATCTATATTATTTATATTATTTTTTTTATACTGAAAATAGAACTCCGCGAGGGCGTTACGGCATAGGCGCCGCCTAAAAAGCCGGTATATCACCTAAAACAATTTATTTTTAATATTAAATGACAATTTAAAAATTTGAAAAAAATTTGGTGTAATGTAGACACTTGAACGAGAAAAACCTCGGTGACAAAAATTTTTTTTGTCGATTTTTCAAAAAGTTACATCATTGTTAATTAACTCATTTTTTTCCAATCTCTGTTTTTATAAATTACGGCATAACATTTTTAATAATTGATCTAAAAATCTTTTCGCTTCGTGGAGCTCTTCATGTTTATGTACCTTATAAAGTTATGCAAAGAAACTTAATTTAAGTTAATTATTTTGTTAATTATAATTTTTTTAAATGAACTAAAAATGAAATTTCTAAAAAATGTTATTAAAAAAAATTTTTTTTGGTAACGTATTATCATTGCTGTTTTTGCATCTAATATAAGTATTAATTATCATTGGAAAATTTTTTTTACGTCATTTGTTAAGAAATTATTTATAAACAAATAGACTATTTTGGGACTTAAAAAAAAAATCTTTTTACCATATTATAGCATAGGTGGAATAATGATATTTAAAAAAAAAAAAATTCTTAAATATTTTTTTTTATATTTTATAATCGTTTTTTTTATATTTCAATTGTTTAAATAATTAGTTCAGAAATTATATCATTCTTAAATATAATCACTGACCCTTTTCAATAGAATAACAGAGAAATATTTTTTTTTTATAAATAAATTAATTGCTTATTAATTTAAAAATTTGTTATAAACAAATAATATTAACCGTTATATTTTTTTCGAAAACTTCAAAAAATTACAAAAACAAACATATATAAAAAAAGTTTAGAAAAAATTTTTTGTAATAAAATAAAAAAAATACAAAAAAAAATTTTTTCTTAACTTTTTTTATATATGATTGTTTTTGTAATTTTTTGAAGTTTTCGAAAAAAAATATAACGGTTAATATTATTTGTTTATAACAAATTTTTAAATTAATAAGCAATTAATTTATTTATAAAAAAAAAATATTTCTCTGTTATTCTATTGAAAAGGGTCAGTGATTATATTTAAGAATGATATAATTTCTGAACTAATTATTTAAACAATTGAAATATAAAAAAAACGATTATAAAATATAAAAAAAAATATTTAAGAATTTTTTTTTTTTTTTAAATATCATTATTCCACCTATGCTATAATATGGTAAAAAGATTTTTTTTTTAAGTCCCAAAATAGTCTATTTGTTTATAAATAATTTCTTAACAAATGATGTAAAAAAAATTTTCCAATGATAATTAATACTTATATTAGATGCAAAAACAGCAATGATAATACGTTACCAAAAAAAATTTTTTTTAATAACATTTTTTAGAAATTTCATTTTTAGTTCATTTAAAAAAATTATAATTAACAAAATAATTAACTTAAATTAAGTTTCTTTGCATAACTTTATAAGGTACATAAACATGAAGAGCTCCACGAAGCGAAAAGATTTTTAGATCAATTATTAAAAATGTTATGCCGTAATTTATAAAAACAGAGATTGGAAAAAAATGAGTTAATTAACAATGATGTAACTTTTTGAAAAATCGACAAAAAAAATTTTTGTCACCGAGGTTTTTCTCGTTCAAGTGTCTACATTACACCAAATTTTTTTCAAATTTTTAAATTGTTATTTAATATTAAAAATAAATTGTTTTAGGTGATATACCGGCTTTTTAGGCGGCGCCTATGCCGTAACGCCCTCGCGGAGCTCTATTTTCAGTATAAAAAAAATAATATAAATAATATAGATAGAGTTCCGGGAGTTAATTCTTTTTTATTGGAAATTTTCTCCTCTTTCAGGATCTTTTTTCAAAATTCCTTAAATATTATTATTTTTAAAGTTATTAACGAAAAACTAAATACCTTTTTTATTTTTTTTATTTTGTTAATAACAATTGCAATTTTTTATGTGCTAATATACCCTTCAAAAACATTTTTCTAGACGTCATTCCGAATCGAATGAGCCATCGCTCATATTTTTAGGAGCTTTATTTCTATTTAACACGTTTTTGAACATGTTGACTAGACTAATAATGAAACAATAGATTTCCTATATTTAATTATTTATTCAGCGAATTCCGAGGATTCTGATGAACTCTTACCAACATGAATAACAAAAGTTATAATCAATTATGCCATCCAACCATATAATCAGTTTTGAGCATGTTTTTTTTCTTCTTTTATTACATGGTCAATGCACCTTTGACAATCCTCTACTTTTATGTTTTTGCCAAGTAAAACTTTAACTTCATTAATTTTAAAGGTTTTATTATTTTTAGCCACAAATCGTATGATCTGTGGTCTATAATTTAGTAGTACTAACATGCGGTCTAAGGTTCCCCATACACCTTCAATAATGTTGAACAATATTCTGATTGTACAATATTATTGAACGTGTAGGGTTAATATTGCGCAATATATTTCTTATTTTTTTTCTTTTCAACAAAATCACCAGCGTGGCTGTCGTCAAAACTTCGTCGTCAGACATGTTGCTCGCACGAAAATATTGATCAGACTGGTTAGTCAATTTTATTGACAGAAATAACTGAACGTCTAGAATCAAAGGGGGTGTTCAATATTATTGAACAATAAAAATATTGTGCAATATTATTGTAGGTGTATGGGGCCCCTAAGTTTGGGAATCGGGTCTTTGTTGGGTGTTTTTACATGTACATAACTTATTAACTAATAATTTTAAATAAAAAAAAATATTTAAGGCATTTATGATATTGGAATTCCAATAAGTCTGTAAGGATTATACAAGTTTGACAAATATCATTCTAAAATATCATTTACAGTGTTGTCAGTGTATTACTTTCGTACTTATTTTTATAAAACATATTGACTTCAACAATCGTGAACGTATAAAGTACCCATTTTATGGTTTGTTTACCTTTTATCTCACGGCTTCCTGAATAGGGTATAGTTAGCCCCGCTATTGCAGTTTTTAATATTATGCTATCAAAAATTACCGTAAAACGGGGTGTATAGAAATTGCGGGGTGAATAGAAAAAAAATCAAGAAAGTTTTCAAGATAATTATTCGGCTATTTCTCGTTAAAGGATTTTAGTAGTATTTTAAACTATTACACATCAATATTTTTCCTAAGCACTGCCAACAATTTTTTAATGTTAAATTATCATTTATCGTTAAAAAATGTCTACCTTCCGCAAACGCGTTTATTTGAACTGCCGCAACTTTTGATTTTAAGTCCAAAAAATGTAATAAATGTGTTGTTTGATGTCTTCATATCATTACATGTGTCTTACTTTATTAAAATTTATTGAAGTTAAGTAAAAATACACTATTACAATTCTGTATTTTGTTAAAATCATTGTACACGTAAATTTATTGTATAAAAGGGGGTAATAGAATCAATTGACGGGTGATTAGAACAGTAGTACGGGGTTAATGGAAATATTGTAAAGAATAATAGAAACGGTTAACCTGAAAATAGGTACAGGTGAGGGGTCAATAGAAATAGACGAATAGGGTTGTCAATAATTGTTAATACATAGTTAAGCTATGCAAGTTTAACTCGAGAACGATAATTCGTTAATTTTGGTCTTAAAATATTCTGACAAGCTCAGAAAAGGTTGACGGTAGTGCAAAGTTCGCCGGGTCAGCGATTAAATCATACTTTACAGAGAAAGTTTTCATTTGGATGTACATTAATTCAAGATTTTTTTTTAAGAAACCTGTGTTGAGGACTGGGTGCAAAATATGGTGGTTCCTTATTTTAACAACTTACCAGGCAAAAAGTGCTTAATTGGCGACAACCTGTCTTCACATTTATCAACAGACTTGATAAAAACATGCAAAACCCACAACTGTTTCGGAGATATAACATATCGCTGTCTCACGCCTCTTTGTATTGGAATAGCCTTCGTGCTCTGATCTTGTACTCGGACCAAAATGGTGGCGTTGCTGTATATACTTTTCAACTCCTCGATGTACCGACAGTCAATGTGGCTGGAGAGACTCTAGCACCGCCCACGTCTCGATCGAATCAAAGGCTTTCTCATAGTCCACAAACGCTAAACAAAGCGGCAAGTTGTATTCGTCGGTTTTCTGTATAACTTGCGGAAGCGTATGGATGTGGTCTATGGTGCTAAAGCCCTTTCGGAAACCAGCTTGTTGGGGTGGATGAAAGTCATCAAACCTGCGTTTGAGACGATTTGTGATGACCCTTGAAAACTACTTATAGACATGGCTCAGGAGCGAGATGGGCCCATAATTCTTCAGCAAGGTGTTATCACCTTTTTTGAAGAACAGTACCACCACGCTCCTGCTCCATGCCTCTGGCGTTGAGCCCTCGAGGAGAACGGAATTGAAGGGCCTCTGAAGGAGTATAAGTACCGGCGTTCCGCCCGCTTTCAGAAGCTCTGAAGTGATTCCGGCGCGACCCGGCGGCGTGACCCGGCGCCTTGTTGTTCTTAAGTTGTTTCAAGGCGATCTCAATCTCATACAGGCTGATGTCCGGGATATCATTGCTGAAGTTTTCCCTTATCACACTATTCCTCAATCTATCTACGAATTTCACTCCACACATGCTTCTTAGCGCTCTCATCTCAACTGCATTCATTTTAATTCCATGCTTCTTCTGCCATATATCATGTCACATTTTATTTTAATTTAGCATTTAAAAATTGTTTTGGTTTGATAGATATATTTTTATTCAGCACCTCACATTTTTGCATGTTGGTTAAAAGTATTTTTGTGCAGCCCTAACAGTTTTTCCATTCACCCCTTTACGTGTTTTCATTGACCCCAGTCGTTGGGTAAATAGAAATGGTCTATATTTTTAAATTTTTCTGAAAAACCTGTGATTATATTTAAACAATATTGCTATAGCTCTTTTCGTGTGGGTGGTACCGGACATCATATATAATCACCCATGATGAAAAAAAAATTAGGAACAACATTTTCTTCATGCAAAGTTTGAAACCATTGCTATTCACCCCGTTTTACGGTGCATTTATATCTATTGGTTTTTGATTGCTCGTCCATAAGTAATGTTTGATCTATTGCGAAATTGCTGATTTCTGGGTAATTAATCATTTTAATTAGTAAAATACATTTAAGCAAAATGTTTCCACAGCGCATGCGTCAACGGGGTTGGCACTTTCAAAATGGCGCTGTCGTAGCTAGGACCGAAAACATTGCATATCTCTTCGTTAGAAATATTAAAAAAATATATTCTATTAAAATGACTCGTTGTAGCGTATTGAAATGCTGGGAAATTGGAGTACATCATTTCCCAAAAGATAAGAAAATTCGTCGGCTTTGGTTAAAAGCCATTCGCCGCGAAAATTTAGTTCCAACAAATAGTTCAAGGTTGTGTCGAAAACATTTTATGGAAAGTGCTTACCAAAAAGTCAGCAAATACACAGGTAAGCTATTTCCCAATAAATATTTGTACTAACAAATAATATAAGCACCATACGATAAGATTACGATAGTTAGTTTTGATAATATAACAATAACACTCCAGCTTTTTGTTACAGGAGTCGAACACCAGCACCAATATCTTATAAAAGGAGCTGAACCATCTATCTTTGCATGGAACACACAACCAGTTTCGGAGAAGGCGAAGGCAAGAAAGATAGATTAGAAGCCCGTAATCTTAAAAAGAAGCAGCTTTTTGAAAAGCCATCAACTTCTCAATACTGTGAGGACATAGTGCCTCTTAAAGAAGATGACAGTGTGCAAGTGGATTGCAATATATTTCAAGAGCTTGTAGTTAAAAATGAAAATAATAAATCACCATCACCATTTGTGGTAAACCAAAATACTTTTGGCACTCAGATGCCTAACATTTTAGGATTATTCTCAACTGAACTGTTACTTGCAGATCATGAGACAGTGCATTACTGTACAGGATTAGAAACATCAGCTAAATTTTCTTTAGTTTTAAGCACACTTTTGCCGATGGCTAATGATTTAAAATACCTTAAAGTACCTTGGAGTAGAGTAGTTGGGTTGTTCATGGTAGGCAGTTCCAGGAGAACCAGGAGGTTTAATATCATATTGCTCAAGTGCATATGCTGGTTCTGCAAGTGACCGTCAGGTGGTTGAGCGGAGCACATTGTTGCAGATATGTGATTCTGGGGATAGTATAATGGCAGACAGAGGTTTTAATGTGCAGGACTTGTTTGCTTGTAAGGGAATAACTATCAATATACCTCACTTTTTGAAAGGAAAGTCTCAAATTCCAGGCATTCAATTAAAATCAGACCAGAAATTGGCTAGCCAAAGGGTTCACATTGAAAGGCTTATAGGTCTAACCAAAACATATTTAATATTAAGGAATGAATTATGTTCCATTAGCATCAAAAATATTCTTTATATGTATAATGCCGTGTAACTTCCGGGAAGGAATTGTAAATAAAAATATATAATATAATAATAGATGTTTTATTTTACAAAGCTTTCACAATAATTATAATATATAAGCTTTTCAAACAAAGCACTTTTAAAATAGCTGTTATAAAAACAGTCTAATTTTGCCAGCATACTACTCATTAAATAGTTGTCTTTTTCAATATATACTACTTTAAAATCTTTATAGGTATAAATAATCACATTGCAGTATGATCTGCCTGAGCAATATAATTGTCCTTGGACTTGAAAATAATAAGAACTTGTTTTTTTTAACTTCAATATCCCATTGACAAGTTCTAAATAAGGAATAGATGTAGGATTTATTGTCTGATACCTGCTAGCATAGGGACATTTTATTTCAATACTTGTTTCTGTACCCAGAAATCCATCAGGAGATGCAGCAAGATATGGTCTCCCCAAACTTACAAAAACATCACATGGCTCTATTAAAAGACCATATTCAACAGCATACTTGCTCAAAGCAATCTTTTCATTCAATAATCCATGAGTGGTAGCTCTTGAATTAAATTCTTTCTTATTCATTAATTCTCTAGCATATTTTGCCATAGTTGTTACTTTTAAATTGCAAATTGTGTGGAAATTACTGGCTGTTAGTCGCACTTGTCTGTATTTATGCCAATCAGGACATTGAATTTGGCCAATAGTATCACTTTGAATTAGGTTTGCCTCTTCTTTAGTTATTTTATTTAACTTCATTTCTGTTAAAAATTGGTTCTCAGGATTATGATCTGTATACACATGATCATTTGTAAGAGCATATGGGTTAGCTGGCTCATATAATTGTTTCAAAGGCATCCGGGAATTCGTAAAATTAAGGATTAAATTACGGAATCTAACATTGTAATTATTCTTATCTAAATTTTTAAAGGGGGTAAAATTCAAAAATTAAATTTCTTTTTCTCCTGTGAAATTTTTCTGCCTTTACCGGAGTACCGGTATAGAGCTTTTTAGGCACATAGAACTGCTGTAGTTTTTGGGTACATACTTCTTGCAGAAGCAGAAGTTTCTCGCGTACCATATTCTCAATGCCAAATAAGAGGACTGCAACATGTTTGCATAAGGCATTTGTTCCACTTCCAGCAGGGCATTCACAGTGTGATGCTTCATAATATATCTACTTTATACTGTAGACTTTTCATAGTCTTTCTGCAGTGTCCTTTTATGTAAGTATTGTCTCCAACCACAGAAGCCCGTACCATTAGTCCGTAGGGTGGGTATGATTTGAGCATCTCCCTATTATAAATTTATTTAAAATCTAATGATAACATAATAAACATAACCTTATTTTTATACATAAAATTGTGATCATTTAGTCACATTTTGCACGGTGCACCATATGCAGTTCTTGTTTTTTTTTTTTTTTAGGATGATAAAAGCACAAATTATTGATAAAATGTGAACATATGCCTTTGTATCGTATTATACAAAGTGGTCATGGATACAATGCCCCATCCGATTATACAAGATTTGTATCCAATTATACAATCTGGCAGTCCTGGTTGTTTATTCTGTGACTTTTTTTTTTCTTCCTTATGGCAAGGCGCGCTTTGCGCATCTGCCAGCGTCAAGGTATAAAGCGTAGGTCAAAATAGGATTAACTTTCTAGGGTTAAACTTAAAAGTTAGGGAAACAAGATGTTGCAAACACTAAACATATTTAAATAAAGTTAAACATAAAAACGGAATCAAAGGATTAGTAAATGTATATGGGGGAAAATGATTAAATTTTAATATTATTTTTACATAAATATGTAGCTAAAACGTTATAAATATGTATGTTATTATTATAAAGAAGCGACGTAATATTTAGAGGGAAAGGGACATGAAGGGATATCAATGAAGTGTATAGTGAACATGGACGTAATATATAATATTTAGATATTACGTCCATGATAGTGAAGAATGGTCATTCTGTAACTTGCATTTGACAAGTGATAGCACAGATTATATTATTATAATAATATAATTAGGTAGGTACCTACCTATCACAGAAAAAACAAGCAGCAGTACCTATTAGGCGGCCACATACATTCGGAATTCCGTTTCGGAATTCCGTTAATATATCACACATATACGTTTATTTCCGTTCGGAATAACACGGCTAAGTTGAGCGACGCTAGAACTTGAGTGCAGACATTTGGCATTATGTTCTTCCGAATTTAGTACCACTATTCATACGGAATTCCGAATCAGATTAAATTTCGAACGGAAAAAAACCGTATATATGTGGCTGGTTCATAGATGTTGTATGGATTTAATGCGTTCGATATTACGAATCGATATTTATCGAATCGATATCGATATAAATTCCGAAACGGAATTCCGAATGTATGTGGCCGGCCATAAACTTCAATCACGGATTTTGATTGTCTTTGGATTTCGATTGTAGATTCTCTGATGCCCTATCTGGCTAACACTATAAAACATTTTTCTAGCTAAGGGTATTGGTGCTTCAAAAAATTATACACTAGCAAGTAGCAACGTTTTAGTCTGTGTAGTGTGTAGTATCTACAGAACCTATCTTTTATCTACTGCTCACCTTTGCTTTCCTGCTTAATTGTTATTTACCTGGATCTGTAGTTTTGTTTTTTATTTAGTAATTTCTAAAAACAATACAATTTTGCGTTCGATATGAATAATTCGGCTGCTAAAGTAAGGATCTCTTTAAACTATTTTCTATATTCATTTATTACACGTTAAACATGCCTGCCTTCATATGAATTTTTAGGTTGGTGAAATATTCAGGGAAGCTGGATCGGCTTTTAACAAATTGTCAGAGATGACAATGCTGCTACATCCAATGGGAGACTCTCAACCAGGGTAAGGAGTTTTGTTTATTATGTTGTAAGCTGCTGTGTTATATTTCTAATTAAATTCATAATTATTTATAAACAGACGTCTGTATCCTGTATAATAGCGAATGTTGATTATAACCTAAAGTATATACATTTCTCATATTTTATTCAAATTGAAATCATGTGAGGTGTTATATGGTTTTGCATAAGTGTTTTTTTTATTACTAGCCATGTAATTATTAAGGAAGAAATATCACTGTCAATATGGGACAGGAATGGATACAAGGGAAACATACAACACACCACCTCTAACACATTGGTCCCTTATTGTAATTGTTAGAACTAAACTATATAGCAATGGGGAATTAATTTACGAATCCATAGTTACTGTATACAAATATATGGTACAATTAATCTTCTTTAGAAATACCCATACTAACTAATACTGGTATTTTGAAACTAACTAAAGAAACTGATGATGCCTATATACTAACATAATGCCCTGCTTGCTTTTATAGTCAAAGTGGAAGAGATAAAAATAGACCTTGTTTCAAATACATTGTATCTGGTTTGTGAACTGTACCTATCACTCACCCTGTATAAAGTATTATTTTTCAAATGAAGCATTTTCCGCCTAAAATTCTACTTCGGCCAAGATACCAGTATTTCATTCAATTATGGACTTATTGTTTATACCCTAAAATAAATATAAACAGTTCTCTATAGAATATCTTAAAAGTCTGATTCAAGAGATTTCTGATCACAAATTACATTTTCTTTTACCCTAAATAAATCAATACAATTAGTTAATCCATCAATAATAATTAACCCTATGTTAAACTACTTTTTGTAATTGTTTATTTTCTTATGATTGGTACTTCCTTTAAGTGTATTTTATAAATAGATCTAGAAAAGTATTTAAAAATGAGTCATGATAACTTTAACATAAGTTTGTAATGATAAAGTTATTTGTTTATATTGTAACAAATTTAATGTTTTAAATTCTGTGCAACATTTTGTCATATTTAACCTTTAAAAAAATAAATTGCCTGACTTATTGGAGTTTAAAGTAAATCTTTATTACTTTCAGTGGGAAATGGACAGAAGAGGAAATAGAAATGCTCAGAGCATGTGTGCATCGCTTTGCTGTAGATCTCAATAAATTGAGTCAACATATAAAGAATAGGACAGTGTAAGTTTTTTGTATGCTAAGTATAAACAAAAATAATAATTTACTTCTATATGGAGAACAACAGATCTTACTGAACATTTATTTGCATATGATGCTTTAAACAATTAGTTTGTTTATGTCTACATTTAATCATTATTTTAAACAAACAGAATATATTATGTAGTTCAATTAATTAGATATTCTTAAGGTTCAATTGGTTAGGAAATAAGAGACATTTTAACTTTAACCATCATACAGACTGCCCATTCTTCAATCATACCAATATTTGTATGAATTACTAAATATGTTTTCTTATCTTAGAGAAAATCTTGATAGAAACATTGCTTGTGGTGCCCATAACATCAGCATTGTTACTAATCATTGGGCCTGAGCTCTGCTGATTATTATAGTGTTATTATATGTCCTATACATATGTTAATAGTAGAGCATCATATAGTTTTATATTTATATGAGGTTGCATCTTCAAATCTCAGATGCACTCTTTTGCCTTTCCATAATTTCAATGAGTTATCATGTTCTATAAAGGTGATAGAAATTTGCATTATTACACCAGTTTGGTGTGATAAAGAAACACTAACCATAGAGGAGGCTTATCCTTATTAGACACATTATTATGGCTATGATTTTCAAGTAAATTTATTTTAATTGGTAGGTATAAGCTATTTGTATTATACTATCGCTACACATAATAGCTTTCGTAATCACTGCCTGCATAGGTAGAATTGGTGCTTATAACTTGTCTTTAAATTTCATAAGTTAATTTAACTTTCCAATAACAGATTCAACATCCCAGAAGAGGTAGCCTGTTGATGTTAAACATACATTTTATGACTGCAAATTTTATAAATTTTAACTGATACAAGAACCATGTTTTTAATTTTTTTTTTCTATTTTGTATAATTCACCAAGTTGTTTGTTGCAACAGAACTCAAATCCGCACGACTTTGAAGAAGAAAGCATTTGAAGATGCAGGTATACCTGTGCGGCAGGTAAGCAGTACAATGTCAAGCATTGGTCAGCTCCCTCCTCAGGTAGCCTCACCAAAAAGGGTGATGGCTCCGCAGTCAGTGATAGGAAAGAATGCAGAGGTTCAAATATTAACTAACTAACTGATTAGCTGTTTTTTTATTATCCTCTTTAGTTGTGCTGTTTCTTTTTTGTTAGTGAAGTGTGAATTTTGATAATTACTAAAGCTTGATTTCGCACTTCGCTAAATGCATGTGCCAGAGCCCTAGTGTTGCTGAGTTTTATTATAATGTGAAAATGATTTGATGGCAAGTCGTCCATTTTTTGTGCATTTGGGCAAATGAGCTTAAACAATTTCTTTAGCACTCAAAGACATACAAATGTAGTCTGCAAATAATGTAAAGCAATTTAATTTTACCTATATCTGTAGTTTTGAATTTCGACCCATTTTACTTGTGGTTTCAAAATAAAATTGTTTAAAGTAAAATTGGAAATATTTGTTACTGACGGTATTTTTTTATAAAGAGTTTTGAATTCAAACTAAGATAAAAATGCTGATTAGGAATTAGAAACATAATATACAGTATAATTAGATTTATTAATAATTATCATTTTCATTTGTTATTTGTATAAAATCATCAAAGAAATAATTTTCTTATTATAATTACACAAATATCTGGCATTACTTCAATAATTCATTCTATACCCGATAGAATGTAACCTAATTTAAAAATTACTTTTTTATTGCATGGTCTTTAAAGAAAAGCATTATAGGGTTGTTGTGTGTGAGGTTTTTTTTAATAATATGTTTTATATTAATTTGATAACCACAGTATCTCATCCTGAAGGGGTAGATAAAAGTTCTTTCTTGTTCAGATATTTTGCCTTATAATGTGGTTAACACCATAGAGGTGTGGCTAAAGTTATAATTTTAAAATACATGTCTACATTCCTTAATTAAATTTTCTGTTTTCTCATTGGCAATAGCTACTTACAAATCATTTGAAAGTGGCTCTTAAATTGAAACTTGTTTCAGTAAATATTTTATAAAATTCGCCCATACCTTGGGAACCATATACACTACCGCTAAAAAGTTTGGAAGCACTTCTAGGCGATAAGATTAGTGACTGCGTAAGTCACACCAATAAATTGAAGGATACTATTTAATTTCTGTTTTTAAAAAGTCTTCGTATACTCTGGCTGAGTGTTTAGGATCATTATCATGTTAAAACACAAATGGATTAATACAATACGTGATCCTGAGGGTAAAGTAAGATTCTTTAATATTTTGCAAATACTTGGCCCTATCCCACCACACACCCGCCACTGCAACTCCTGTACTCCAGGATCAACAGCGGCACGCACAGTATTCGCGCCGAGCAATATCAGACGTTGTATTTTATGTATTGCTCGTAGTGATGGCTTTAAACTGCCACACAACCATACAGACCAGCAGACAAAAGATAATTTGCACTGTGGAAATTGATACGTTTTTGGTTCGCGATGTATTCCACTCACATGCATTAAGTCGATGATTATGCTTTGAAGTTGTTTCTGTACACTTATCTTCTGCTGCAGAAGTAACTTTTGGTCTTCCACTGTGTCTTCTATGCGACAACCTGCCAGTTTTCCGGTGCCTCGCAAGTGTGTAATGAGCACCCTTATGTGAAATACCAAGTTTTTACGCAATGAATCCTTTAAAGTAGACTTTGTTACTTAGAACAATAATAGCCAAACGTGTTTCAGTCGGTAACTGTTATTCTTTTTCCATTTGAGACACAAAAAATTAAGTTCTTAGTAATTTTAAAAGGTGAAGTAAAACCAGCTAAAAATTTATTTAACTGCACAGAAATCATTAACCACTTTTCTGAAAATATTTTACAATAAATACTGATTATTTACAATAAACTATAATGCAAAAAAGAAATTTGCGTCACTAAAAATACGTTGCGAGTGTTTCTTTTTTTTGTATGTTTACTCAACAATTTTACAGTGAGTGTAAATTTTTTTATGAGTGATTAAAAAAAAGTATTTCTAAAAAGACTGCCAAAATACATTAAAATTATTAAAAATGAAAATGTATTTTAGTACACCATCGATAAAAATAGGTATCCTTAATTTGCTACTTCATTTAAAAAAAAAATATAGGTGCTTCCAAACTTTTTGGCGGTAGTGTATATAACATACTTTGGTAACAATGTTTTTTGCTAATTTTAATGGAATGGCGTTAAGAATGATGATGATGATGATATAATGAATGGTATGGCATGTCAGTATGTATGTTTGAATGATTGAAAATTTCCTTGTATTTGAACTTTTTCCATCTCATTTACAATGACTAACCTGAAAAATCCATCACAATAGTGAACTTTCTCTACTTCTGTGCTCATCTGTATCGGTCTTCATAGTTTTTTTTTAATTGTTTCGTAATCGTCAAAATAAAGAGTTAATTTATCTATAGGGACAATTAAATATGTGTACAAAATACAGAGCCAGCCACTTAAAATAGTAAGTGGATTTAAAGCATAGGAATACACAAAAAGAGAGCTTTGTCTCTTTATTTTTTCTATTTAAAATATTTTTTTTGATTTGAAATACTTTCGGTTATTATCGAGTTTTTGCTATAATTTTCTAAGTCTATACTGATTTTATTCTGCTGTTGGACCTTTATTAAATTTTCACATGATCATTCAAAAGTTTGGTAGTTTTAGAAAAAAAAGTGTTGGGTGTTCACATTATTTGGTAGTGACTTTTGTAGTACACAAAAGTGGTGTGTTGTACCTTCATGGCGTTATGGAATTTTGGTTTGATGCATTTATTTATTAAAAGTTTGTGCCAATTTTGAACCTGCTTACTATACATATTGTGAAAAATGCTCTTGCGACTTTTTACACACTGACGTCTGGATACATAGGCGATTATGGTATAGTCATATACATTTAGGTTTCGGGTTCGATCCCTGTACTGACCAATATTTACGTTTTCTATGAGTATTTGTGCGGGTATGGATTTCTGTATGAAAATCGTGTTTGTGACTTACCCCTTTGATAGAGGAAAAATACAAGTGTGGGTAACAATGGAATGGGTATTAAGAAAACTCTTTTTGATTACTTTATTTTTAAAGTAGTTTTGCGTAATTATATTCAATTCAAAATTAGCTCACGACACCCGCATCATGCACACTTGTAAATATGTAAAAACAATTTTCAGCAATCATAGTTTAAGGTGATGATTTAATTGTTGTGTGTAGTCTAGCCACGTTGTGTCAGTTATAATATTTTTTTACATTCATCATTATAGTCAACAGCATTAGTCACTATGTATGTTAATCTTTCAATCTTTTGCACAGGAATGTTTAGTGACATTTCAGATATATCTTGCTGAAACTATTATTTCTATTCTTAATCAGAACGTGGTCTTTATATCCACCTTTGAGTTTGACTGAACTCTTCAATTTGCATGTTCCCGGTTTATGTACTTCATTGTTTTTTGACAATGTTGTGCGTTCCTGTTCCAGGTGACATTGAATATGCTTAACGCATCCGAGAACGAAGTAGACGTCGAGGGGCTCACAAATGACGTGAAACTTGAATTCGAGGCGAGTAACGAAGAGGTGGCCACCTGAAATTTGTTCAGCCTTACCTATTATTAAGTATTATGAGGCGCGTGCATAATAAGTCAGATCGATCTATTAAAATATTTTTACATTAATAGAATACGGTTAGAATATTTTAAATGTAGAATATACGTATGGAATAATGGTGACATGGTCGAATTTAATTGATAAATTATTGACGAATAAACTAAATTTCAAGTTAATTATGCACGAGAAATTTGGAAGCTTTAATTTTGTGTGGCACAAAAACATTGTGCCAGTACATCATATGGTCCATCCATTTGAAGATATATATATAAAAAAAAAAAAAAGGAAACAACATACATTCACCGCCTAAGGACACCTGCATTTATAAACGAAACAAACATTATTTGAGTAATATTAATGGCTACATTCAATTAGCAAAAATGTACTTAGACTCGGTCTGACTGTTTGCACCTGCCTCAAAAACAGTCAAACTGATGCCAATCTCAAATCCCCAGTTGCACTAAGCTGCAATTATAGTGTTAAATATTATAAAAGATAGTTTCTTAATTTTGCACTTTTTTAAATATACATTTTGGATTCAGACAGGACTTATTGGTGTTTAGCAATCGTTTTTTGCTGTATGCTTCCGACGTGCCTAAGCTTAGAAAAATACGGTGTGTTAGCAATTAGGCCTTCAAATTTTCTTAACTAATATGTAAAATAGACAATTTTTTAAAATATATTTTATAAGTATTTTTATCGACCCGTTACAGAGAGCGTATTTATTTAACAATATTACAATTATCTAGTTAAATATATTTATTTTACTGAACTATTTATGGAGTGTTGAAAAATCTACAGTGTTGAAATATCTAAAAGTGCGATTGAAATTTACAGAAATGTTGTAAAATTTGACCCTTCTGAAATGTATGATAAGTAAAACTTATGATGACCAATCGATAAATATAAAATCATACATTAGAATATTTAAAAATAGAGCAATAATAATTATTCTGTGTGACATTTGTTTTTATTTTGGGATTTTTTATTGATATGACGACATTTGACGAGGCCTTTTATATTTATAAATGCCTTTGAACAAAATATGTAATAACGAAAATGTGATAAAATTATTATGTTATAGTTGAATATGACAATGTTAAAGTGGACGATAAAGTCTCTAATTCAAAGAAGGAGTAGCAAGATCGGAGGATGTAATAAACAACATAGAGGTTTTAGTAGCACAAATCCTACCTTTCTAAAAAATCCCCGAAAAGGAAAAAGCAGAGAACATTACTTCATAGGAGATCTGGTTTGCTAATATTATTTAATGAAATGTTTAATTAAATAGAAATACATTTGAAATCCCTAGAATAAACAATAAATTGGTGGAATTAAGCTTTGATTACTGTTGCGTATGACGAAACGATGGACCAGGATTCTTAAAAAATATGTCATCCTACTAAGATTTGTTTTTTCACGGCGATGCATATGTCTATGTTACTATGACTTGAATTGAATTGTTTGTTAACATAATGTCTAAATAGTGGAACGGTACATCGTTTATACTATGCTTAAGTAGTATAATGGCAATAGTATACTTGTACAATTATTGAAATTGTGGCCATGTTTATAGAAAGTTTAGCGTAAGACATGTGTACTACAATACAAGTGGTAACAATAATGTTATGAGATCAATCCTGAAATTTCGTTTTTGTAGAATTGATGTACAATTTGGAACTTAGCATAGAAACCCTGATGTTGTTGAAATTGTCATATAAATCTGTAAACCTAGTGCTCAGTTGTTAACATGTGGACTTAATTAACTAAATGGTTACCTGATGTAAAGTGATATCTGCAATATTAATAATAATTTATTGGACTATATATGTCCTTATCTTTACTTACGGTAAGATAATTGCAATAATTGCATCTGATTGAGACACTAATAAAAAGGCTATTATAAATTTATAAGTAAATATTTGGTGTTGTAGTTTATATTTAAGAAAATATTTAATAGGTACAACACTTTGCGCTAACATGGTGAAATTTATTAAGAGTAGAGGAGAGGAATATGTAATGGTAGGTAAAATAATGGGGGGATTAAAATAATCTAAATGATTTCTAATTATTACTGTCTGATATGTATATATGCCTTATCTTAAATAAGTATGGCCGCAACCATACATAACACACTGGTGATATTTCAATATCTAGTAAGTTGTGGTCTTAGATATTTTCACCGAAGTATAAAGTGAAGGTGGACAAAATATTTCTGATACTAAAAATGACACGATGAAACCCGATGAGACCCTTAGTTCCTGAGGTAGATGTTAGCGACTTAAAAAAACACGTTTAGTGTTTATATAATAAGACTAGGATCGAAAGCCTGAAATCGTTTTACACTTTTCGTTTTAGAGAGTTGTATTCACATATATCTATCTATCGATTGGTTCAAGCCTTACATTTGGCGAACAACTTTGTTTGGCACCTAGCGTTTCGAAGTGACTCCAAGTTTTTGCATTGGTTAAAATAAATTTAAGTCCTATAAAATGTACCGTATTTTTTTTCCGGACATATTTAATAATACGGGACAATTAAACATATTCAATAATACGGGACAAAGAGCCTAGATGTTCCTTTATTATATATTTTAAAGCAATTAAAATATTAGGGATGCTTAGGGTCAGTTTAAGGAAATTTCCTGTAACAATTGACTATAGATGGCGTGTTGAAATATAAGGATCATTGCAAATATTATTGCAGTTTTAGTATTGAGAGCATCAGATTGACTGTTTTTTTAAGTCAATTTTAAAAATTTTATGGCCACGTGGCATCATTTGCACCCTTAGACAAAATTGGTATATATTTTGTTATTTTTTGTTACTGACTGCGTGTAGTAAACGCTATTAGTTTTTTAAGTTCTAGTTATAGTCTATTTGTAGGTTAGAGCAGGGCTTCCCAAACTTATTTAAACTATGACACCCTATAGAATTGTTATTTTTCTTGCGACGCATCCCCTCCCCCCCCTCATCATCAAAACTACCTACTTTACTGGAAATAAAAACAGCAGTAGTTAGCGCAATATAAGGTTATCAGAAAAATACGGACAGCGAAGGTTTGCCGATCGCCTCGCGACGCCCCCAGGAGGGCGTCGCGACGCACAGTTTGGGAAGCCCTGGGTTAGAGTATTTATGCGAGTCCGTACGATAAGATATTATTTGAATTGTTGCATTATCACAATGTGTGTGAATATGGGGATTTTATTTCGTATTGGTTACTAATATTGTAATTATTATGTTACTGAAGTCTTAATTTGTTTGGTATTTCCCATATAAAACGCGTGGTAAAATTAACGGACAAAGGCAAAATGCGGGAGTGGATATTAATTTATTCATTTATTATCTTAGCATAGAATGGTACCATGATCTTAGACTGTATATCAGGTGTAAGATGACGAAAAGAATTAAAATGCAAATGATTACCTGTCGCAGCCGTGTAGCTTTTTATATAAGTATAATCGTGTGTGTTGCCTGTTAGCCGTTGTAGGTAATACTTAATTGTAATAATCAAGATTCGAGTATAAAGTGCACCAATCATTATTACGCAATATATCTTTGTAATATACATAAAATAAATTTATTAATGGCTGCCAAAATTACATGATAAACGTTACGGTTAAGATTAAAAATGTAAGAAACTATTCTAAATATACATGAATCTACTGGGTGATAATTTTGCGTGTATTTATTTCATTATTTTTCAGTTACTTTTGGTGTGACGATTATATATCACGTAATAGTATTATAATAAATACTTAGTAGCAGTGCCTTTACCATATTCCATAGGGTTGACGAGGCGCACACATGAGACCGAATGAGCAGAAGACATATTTAAAATGCAATGTTACGTCATGTTGTTTTACATCTTTGCCACCGCTATAAACATTATAAATAGCCTGAATATAAAGTAGGTGCTTCTCTCCATCGGTCTCTATTTCGCCATCGCCTTTAATTTAAATTAGTGCTCAGCTGTGAATTAATTAAAAAATACGCACAATACATAAAGCAATAAATATGTACAATGTAAGTAAACATCAATTTGTGTAACGTAAATAAATAAGTAATTATTATTAATCTGTTGTCGTTTAGCGGCATAGATTGTTTACATATTTCTAATGACTCAGTGTTATACATATTTAATATATATTTATATATTCAAATTGTAAATTGATTATTATTTTCAATTGAATGTGAATGCTTGCCTTTTTTGTGTGTGGTCAGTATACATTTTATATTAAAATAATTCCTTAATGATGAATGAATTGTACTCCGCATTACAATAATTTATAAAGGATTAAATATTATGATTAAATATTTTGTTTTATCAGATCACACTTTAAGAATGTTCCGTTTCATAAAATTAATTTATTGTTCTGAACTATGTACTCAAGTTAATGCATAATTAATTTTTATTTTATCTCATACTTTGTGGAATAAATTTAGTTGCAAATGTCCCGTGTCGTATTACTTTTAATAATAAATTTGTGACCCCAATATATTGTTGCCAATTATAATTATCATAATTCACTTTTCTGTATGAATATGAGGTACTTTTAAAAATAATAAAATGAACTGAATTTCTTTATTTCCTTACATTACAATTTTTATGCTCTTTAGTAAAAAGTGAAATAAAGTGTGTGTGACAAATTTACTTATACTACTATTTACTTTATTTAATTTTGATCTCTAAAACAAACATACAAATTGCTTTTGAGTAAGATTAATGTTATAATTTAGTAAATGGAATATGCCCACGGTTTGAAACGGTAATAGTTTCAAATAATATTTTAATGTGGCAGTGGTGGCCTCGAGGTTTGGGCACGCGGTCGAGAATCTCGGCGGTCGCGGGTTCGAACCCCAGGCACTCACCTCTGACTTTTCGAAGTTATGTGTGTATTCACATTGAATTATCACTTGCTTTAACGGTGAAGGAAAACATCGTGATAAAACCTGCACACCTAAGAGTTCTTAGGAATCTCTTAGGTGTGTAGTCCGCCAACCCGCACTAGGCCAGCGTGGTGGAACCTAACCTAAACCCTCTCAATGTTAGAGGAGACCCGTGCTCAGCAGTGGGCGTATATAGGTTGATAAAGGAAAAGGAAGAAAGGAATATTTTAATACTGACTATTCAATAGAACTTGCAAAAGTCTATTTGAATAAAGATAATTTTGACTCGGCAAATGTATTCGCGTGTGATCCAGATTTCCCAGTTTCGATTCTGGGGCCAGAAAAAGTGTTGGTGAGTCTGGGAATGTTCCTAAAAATGTAATACACGGAATAAACTTGTCCCCTGTAAAGTGATTGATAGTCTGATACATACCTGGCGAAAATGGGTACAAAAATGCACATCTGCCTACCCTTACGGAGAATATAGGCGTGAGTTTTTGTATCTACGTACGTAAATGAAGTCGACGAGGATGTGAAACCTAACTTTTGTGAATGTATAAGTTTTGAGTTATAATCCCTACTATTATAAATAGGATTGTAAGTTTGTTTGTTACGCTTTCATGGAAAAACTACTCAACCGATCGTCATGAAACTTGGTAGTAGGTACACATATTCTTGAAGGTATTAGAAGTAACATAGGTTATATTTTATTAACAAACTAAAAATACGGAAGGTAAAAAAATATATTATTTACTAAACCCATTTGAATGATTTTTGGTATGGCGATAGACGGGACTCATCAAAGAAAGAAATGGAGGTACTTTAATGTATTTTATCTTCTACGCTTTCACGCCATAATCACTTGAATGGAATTATCGGCATGTATATGCTCTCCAACGAATCAGTATATAAGTCATGTAAATGAATCAATAAATGACTATGACCATTATTAATAATATATTTTTCTATGATGCTACTAATTTCAATGAAATCTAGGTGGTAATTTCGGTAATGGTGCCAATCACTTTTAACGGAAGATTTCTCCGTTGAAGATATTATATTAATAAAGTGAATCCTACATGCAGTATGTTAGTATATTTTCGGACTTAAAATTCTTATACAAACTTCAAGATAGCATAAAATATTATTTTTGGCTGATATACACGGGTACAAAATACTAAACAATACAAACGTATTTCATTCGCATCCACTCATGTGCATATATCCTGCCTCGCGCTTGCTCTTACAGCTACCTTATACGCTTGTCTGGCAGGGGTTAGAACTATCAAAAGTGTCTGGCTACTGAGGAAACATCATATAATCATTACCCAAGTAATATGTATAAAAATCAGCCTTTATAAAATGACGAAAATAGGTCGGTATTTTCACACCTTTAGTACCGTGTACCTGCCAAAGCCACTGCAACCTAAACTTCATAATTGGCCATCGTTCTTACCTGTGTTGGGAGCATGTACTGACAAATTTTCAGCTTTTATAAAATGACGAATGTCTGGCGTTCACGGGCTCTTGGGCTAAACGTTTTCTTAGTTAAAAGCTGTTATTTATGTTACTCCTTATACTTATTTTGATTACGTACAGTTAAATTTCTGTCACTAGATTTTGGATACTTGCCTTTTTTCTAGAGCTGGATAAGTTTTTATAGAAGTATGTTCCTATTCTGATGACGTTACCCCTGCTGTATATTTTTACGCCCTTTATGACCATAACCATTAATCAAATAAAATCAATCATTTTTGTTAATGAAAAAATCACATTATACTTATTAGGTACGTTACCGTGTTCGACCGACTAAATTATAAGTATTTCGGAGAGAAGCAAAAAGTGTGTTCTTAATATAAAAGCGTATTCGACGAATGCCAATGCCAATATTCGGTATTGTTAGGATTCTGTGTATACGGATATTCATTTTTACAGAGTCCGATTGTACACCAGCTTTTATAAACGTATGGAGTTGCTTAATTTTCTTAATAATTAAAGTACATACTTTTTAAATTATTTTCTAAAATATTAGGTAGTAATTGGCGATGACATATTTTATTAAAAAAACTTCTTTTACAATTATGAAGATGGTTTCAGTTAAAAAAATCTGATAATAAACATTATTAGTTTCAATCAATATTTTTCAACTTCTGAGAGGCAATGAAAAAGTAACTAAATTTAGCTGGCGAAAATGCGTATAAACAAAATACTATATACATTCCTATATGTAATGTATGTAAATATATGTAATTGCCAACATTAATGCATGGAAGTGAGTCTTGGGTATGGCAGAAGAAGCATGAAAGTAAAATTAATGCAGTTGATATGAGGGCGCTAAGAAGCATGTGTGGAGTGAAATTGGTAGAGTGAGGAATAGTGTCATAAGGGAAAAATGTGGATTGAAAGTCGATGTAGTGACTAAAATTGAAAAGGAGATGCTTAAATGGTTTGGCCACATTGAAAGGATGAATGGTTGCAGAGTTACGAAAGAGATTTATTGTGCGAGAGTGAGTGGTAAAGTCGGTCGAGGTCGGCCCAGGTGCACCTACAAAGACCTCATAGGTAAATTATTCAAAAAGGGTAATATAAGGAGTTCTCGAAACCGACGTGCATGCATGAAGAGGATAATGTCAGTGGAGGAAGCGAAAGAGGTGTGTTTCGACCGTGGCGTTTGGCGCTCTATAGTCTCTGCCTACCCTAACGGGAGACAGGTTTATGTATGTATGTAATTGACATGAAAAGTCATAAATAACAGAAGATTTTTGCCTCTTTTATTCATATTTAAATACATACATACTTAACAAATATTATGCATATAGGAGGTGCATTTCTGAAGCCACATTTGGTAATTTTCATGCATAGTGGCCGTTATCGTTTCAAATTGATATTTAGCATGCCAAACCCATTGTTTCTTAGAAACTTCTTGTTTATACAGAGATTAATTAAAAGTTTGTAAGTGAAGAAGTGGGATCCGCGTAGTGTGGAAAGGGTTGTTGCTGTTTGAGATATGAGAGCTGACTTGATACCTAGGGGTATGAGGCTAGGACAATTGTTTATTATGATATTCCCCTACGAGACCAGACTTATTTTGTCCCAAACAGATTTTGTTTGTATCTTTCAGATTAATGGCGTACCCCGTATATACCTAGCTCCTCCAAGATCTCCTTTGGAACTAGAAATAAACCTTGTTACTCAAACTATTTACTTTTTTTGGTCTCACGGATTTTATGTATGTTATACCCTTATATTAAAATTTAAAAGTAGCGGGGGTTTGGTTTTTAGAGTATATTAGATTTCATTGGTTATTGTAAGTTACTTTATGTGAAAATTTTCTATTTGCGACAAAAATCAGTATTGAAGATAATTGTTTCTACACAGAACACAATATTAAAGTCATTCAAATTATTTTGGTTACAAATGATTACAATGAGTTTGAGAGGAGTACCTATATGAGCTGATGATGAATGTAATATTTACATATTACATTTATAACGTATGTATGCAGTTCTAGAGATGGTTTCATATTCTTTAAGAGAAAAAAGCGGCGAGGCAAAGATAGTTTCTTTTTTTTACAAGCCAACTGACAAAATTTTGGTTCGTGTGTAGTAGGAAGGTAATACCTAAGGGTATAAAAATAAACAACAACATCTTAATCATGATTTAATTTACATCAAATTATAAAATTACGATGTAATCTAATGATGCACGATAATAAAGTTATATGCCGTAATTCACAAAAACAAAATTGACTAGATTTATTTCATTATAGCCGAGACACTTATTGTACGAAATATTAAGTTATTAAAATGTTTACACAACATCAAGGTAAGAACCGACTGGTAAAAGAGAATTCCATTTTACAGTACACTATAACATTGTTTGATATTACATGCAATTCTACTATTCTGTGGTAAATTATACTACAAGACTTCTATGAGCAGAACTCGATTCAGAGAAATTAGCTAATTAATATTTCGAATTATCTGATATGAAACAGAGTGGTATTATGCTAGCGGTGCGCGGGAGCTTGCGGGACTTGCGTATTGGAAACATACCTAACATGGAAAGCACCAATCATTTTTAAAATAAGTGTTATCAATCATTCTCCTAATATTTGGTTGAACTATCACTAAAACGACTAGAACATGTTTGCTGCTGATACAGTCAAAACAATAAATTAATCTAAACATGTATGGTATACTAATACGATAATTAACATCAATTCTATTTATCAGAAAACAATCAATTCTGTAATGAGAAATATTAACACTGACCACAATTTATATACAAGAGACACCCACTATACCTCATTCACGATAACTTGATTTTTTTGGCAGATGTAAATTTTTCTGAGACATAACTTTGAAATAAAAAACGTATTATTTTATTGTTTTAATGATTTGATATATATAAAAAAAAATCATACAACACAAAAGACAGCCCCGTGGCGCAGTTGGCTAGACACCAGCTTGCGAAACGAGCGGCCGTGGGTTCGATCCCCGCACCGAGACAAATGTTTGTGTGATCCTATCTGTGCTCCAGTTTTTTAATAAATTTAAAGATAAAACTATGTAATTTTTCAACCTTTATTTTTACATACTGGGTTATTTTTGGACCTCCAGCCAACTTAAAATAGATGGTTTAGACCATGAAACAAGTCAACTTTTCCAAAGAAACATGGGCCGAAACGTGAAAAATAATGCAGTATTTTAAAACGCAATATTTTTGAACTACTAGATATTTTCCCATCACTAGTCGATATGCCAAAAGAATCAAGTTATCGTGAATAAGATATACGTGATCGTCCGACTATCTATTTACAATCCGTCAAGCTTCAGACGGTGAACACCCAGTTTCTGCAAAATTGATCAAGTTTGAATAATACTAATCTAGCTAATCTTGTCAAATCAATATTATTGCAATGCTGCAGTGCGGTTAAAAAACAATGCGTTTAGGTGAGAACCGGCAATGTCAAAAAAGTAAGGAAATATTTTATTTTTTATTTTAAATGCAATTGAGAAAGACCTTTTGTGCTGTCAGCAAATCCGTAAACTATTTTTTATTTCGGTCAATCTTCCAAAAACTGGTTGTGTGTGTTGGATATATAAAGTCACTACACATCGTATTTTCGTAATTAAAACGATTGGAAATGAATATATTTATGTACAATATTTACAATGCGATGAAATATTATTTTCAATAAATAATCAACATGGTCTAAATTTGTTAATTTAGGTTTCGGGTTTTTGTAGTACATATTAAATTTTTTGGCATGAAGGTAATATATTAATTAACAGACGCGATAAAACGATCGATTTCATACAGCGCCTAGTACTGTCCGTTGCAGTACGTGTTAAGATTCAACGCGTAGTTCGGATTTACATCGGAGTACGTAGCAGTAGCGCTGGTTTCTGTTGCTGTAGGCTTGATGCACATGTCTTTGCCAGCTTTTTGGCGCAGTAGCTGGCAAGCGGTTGGGCTTTTGCCAGAGCTACGTCTCCCGGCGAATCAATGGTCGGTACTAAAGTATGAATTCTGCATGAGGTACAGCTTATCAATTGGGTTGACGATCGCGCCATTTCCGAGGTTTAGCGGCTCATGGGCCGAATGCCCGCCGTGTTGGTGTGTGTGGTGCTGAACTTCGAGATTCTGCAAGCTCATTGTGTCAGAGGCACCTTCGTCCAGCTGATCGAAGTTACTGCCGTCAAGAGATATATCTGAGCTGCAGAAGCTGTCGCCAGAATGCGCCGGGTAATCTGTGAAGACCATAACATATAAATAACTCGTAGCACAATGAGTTTATTGGAGAGTGTTGTTATATCTTCACTAAATTATGAATACCTATATAAAAAAGAGGAATTGCGGTTGATGAAGACAAAAATATTTGGATTTTTAGCATACTCACCATCCGGAGAATACGGCAAGTTAGGATTCAAGGGCTGACTGGAAGCGGAGTAGGAGCCATCCAGTCCCAGATAATTTCCGTGCTCGCTCGTAGGCGACTCTTGTTTGATTGACTTCTCTTCCTTGTCTTTATCCTTTTCAGAGCCCTTGTCACCTTCCTGTTTGGCTTTTCGCTGGATTTTCTTCATTTTCGCCCGTTGGTTTTGAAACCACACCTGGACCACCCTTACGCTAAGGCCAGTATCTTTGGCAAGCGCTTCACGAACTTTACGGCAAGGTTTTGGGCTAACTTCAAATGAGGCTTTAAACTGTCGCCGTTGAGCTGAAGTTAAAATTGTCCGCGGGCGCTTCGGACCCCTTCTCCCGTCTCGGGGACGTTCGGAGTCATCTATTATCATGTCATCTTCAGCGTGCTGCATCAAATACATTTCTTTCTCGAAATCTTGCCTGCAGAATATTTGGCCGGCGCGTATAACATATTGTTCTCCTTTTTGGAGAGGTTGACAGCACATGACGCAGACAAAGCATTGTATGTGAAACACATACTGCTGTGCACGCATAACCATTTCTTGGGGTAGAAGCCGATCGCCACATCTCGTGCATTTCACCCCGAACAGTCTAAAGCAAAATGACATTAATACAAATGAAAAATAAATGAATATTACAATTCACAATTGCTTAATACATAAAAGTTTTTCGCTAGGCAATATAACTTTCGCATTAGTAAAGTAAAATTTTTCGCCTTTGCCATCATAAATTAAACATATAAACATACAATATTTTGACTTTCGTGGACTTATAGCAATTTATAATATATGACGAAAGCAAAATATTGTCAAATGCTGTGGAGGGACATGGTAGAACGTAATTTAACTTTAAATTACCTATCGTAATCCGGCTTGCAGTACAGTTTAGCGTTCCTGGTGTAGCAGGTGTGAGCCAGCGGAGAGCCGCAGACGCAGCAGCTGAGGCAGTGCTCGTGCCAGGAGAGGTCTCCGACTCTCATAAGGTAACGGTCTTGAATCTTCTGCCCGCAACCTTCGCATATTTCTACTATCTTCTCCCGCTTGATGCTGGCGTTCAGCTCTGATAGAAAATTTTCTTTGATTAGCAGCATGTGGGATTTGACAATAAAATATTATATCTAAAGAAATTACTAAGAATCAAATATTATTAAAAAATATATTTATTTATTTTTATTTATAAACCCTCTATTGCACACAAAGAAATAATATACAAATCAAATAAACAAAGAGAAAGAGGTACAATTGGTGGTCTTCTCGCGCAAGGCGATTTTTTAGAGACAACCATTACATGGACAAGAAGAAGTGATAGAAGTGTGTACAATAAAAATTAATATATTATGTATATACATACATACATACAATTAACATACATACAATAAAAAATATTACAAGTAAAACTCTTGGTGGTTTAGTATCTTTTTACTATATATAAGTAGTTCATCTTTGTAATTGTAATTTTTTATAGAAGCGTTGAAAACATCTATTACGCAACCATTTTTTATCGCGTACAACTTTATTTTAAATTTATTTTTACTCCATTTTCATGATATATATCGATATTCAAACGGCTCAAAAACAAGAAATTTAGGAAACCTTGTAAAAGACTTTTTAAAAGAGCGTTTGACTAAGTTCGCAAAAATTCGCAGCGCAATACATACGAGAAGAAAAAGATTGTGTACAACAGTGTGCTCCTTTCGTTTGTTTTGTTAAAAATAAATATGACTTTTTGAACATTGACGAAAAGCAAATTTAGAACATAAAGTCTAAAATAATTTTTATGATCGGGTTTGGATTGAAAAATTAAATAGGTAAATATGTACCTCTTGTATATGTTATGGGCAAAGTGATTAATCTGGCATTATTCATAGGGCCCAGGCAATATGAATAATGCCCAATAAGAGCGGGTAATGTGATTATAACCAATCAATTTATCACATTGCCCGGGCATTATGAATACTGCTCGCAGTAATCACTTTGCCCATAACATATACACCAAAAATTATAAAATGATCATTATTATTTCAAAGAATTCTGTTCAGTAAATACTTATTTATAATATAGTACGTAATGAAAAGTGAAAGCCCTCGACACTTACAATTTTCATAATAATAAATATCCCCTCATTTCAACCACAGGAATGTCGGAATTTAAAAATGTGCCGTTGGTTATTAATTCACACAATTTCCGTAACGGCATGTTGCATTTTCCTGGAAATATGCAGAACCATTGCCACTTCGCTTGTACTAACTTTTTCCAGAAATATTGATATAAGGTCTCGTCCAGAGAACATGAGCGGAACGTTGTGAAGCGTATTGATTAAAATATATGACTGCACAATGAAAAGCCCATCTGTCTGTACGCACCCCTCTAAATACCCCTATAGCACCCATCGAAACAGCTTAAGGAAAATATAAGGTCGAACATCTTAGACGTGTGCGGGGGAGGGACACGCCCCGTGGGAGGGGCGGGGCGTGCCCGGGTCACCCAGGTCACGGCGATCAAACCGGGCTAACAAAATGTCGGCGTAAAACAACCGTTTTGACAGATAATCGATGGGATGCCAACGTTCAGGCCGAGGATTTAGTGGTCACGGTGTAGCAATAATAAATATTTACTTGCACTAGTAACGTGAACACACCCTTACATTTTTCTGCAGCGTATAAAAAGTCGTCGTTTCCCGCCGCTTTCGTTTTTTTTTGTATTTTTTCTTTCGTTTCAAATTTTTACTCTTCTAACAGGTGCTTCAATTCGGTGATAGTTATTTCTAACGCTTTTGCCGTTTGTACCGATTTTTGATTCTACTGAAGTGTGAACAAAAAAATCCGAAATTGTTTTAAATTTATAAAGTAGTATAATTGATGTAGGAATACATGAATTCCTTTGATAGCCTCAAGAGTAGGTACTAGCAACTCAATTAAATATAAGTTAATTTAAATATGTATAAACATGCCTCCAAAAGCATATTTCACCGGGAACTACCGTAGAAAAATCTCGGTATAGAGAGGTGCAGATCGAGAATGGTTAATTTATGGTGTCTTGTTTGAGAAAGTAATAACTACTTTAAAACGTTAAAAAAGATCTCGCAAAGAACGCCAACGAGATCTTACAGCATTTTATTAAAAATTCCAGCTTCTTATTCCTGATACCGCGTCATGTCGCCGTCGCATTTGCGAAATTAATATTCGTATTCATTCCGCTTACAGTCTTTTAAATTGCTGGCGGGCGTACGATATAAAATTATGACATGTGAAAAATGTTATGCAGTGAAAATAAACTTGTGTGAAAATTTAATGAATGTAAGTGAATAACTGAATACATTCGCGTGATAAAAAGCGGAATAAATTTTTTGAGACGGTTTTGCGTTTCAGGGACAGTTTAGGTTTTCAAATAATTAATTATTAAGTTTGTTTCTTACTTCGCTTTCCGTAGTCTGCCTCGCTGATATGGCCGTCTAAGTGTGTAGCGTATTATGTGTGGGTTACATTCTCTAGTTAGTATTATTGATAATAGATTTTTTTCAACAAAACGTTTTCCATGTTATCTTAAAAAAAGGCTTGAACTGTATGCTATCTTAATCAAAATCTCGAAATCTTGCATAAAAGCCTTTTTTTACACGATTTTTATTAGCTTCACTTGTATGTATGTTTGTATGTTTGTAACCGACTTTTTCGGGCGCGATTTTGACCCGCTTTAAACGACTAGATTTCACTTGTAGATTTATCGAGGACCAATGACAATACACTAATTTGATAAAAAAAAAAACGAACTAAAAATGGAAAATAAACAATAGTTAAAAAAAAACTAAAAAGCACGCTTTTTATCGAAAACCGAACTAAAAAATAGAAAATAAGTTTTAAAAAATTTAAATTAAGAATAGTATTAAAATTTCAATAAATATAAATTAATATTAGTGTGAATAAAAATAAATTATTTTATTTTAAAAAAAGCGTGGGGTGCTTTTTAAGATATTATCAAAATGATAATCACTCTACTCATATCTGTCAATAAAATATTTATAACTATTGCACCCCACGCTTTTTTTAAAATAAAATATTTTTTTTTATTCACACTATTATTAATTTATATTTATTGAAATTTTTAATACTATTCTTAATTTAAATTTATTAAAACTTATTTTCTATTTTTTAGTTTGGTTTTCGATAAAAAGCGTGCTTTTTAGTTTTTTTAAACTATTATTTATTTTTTATTAAAAATACTATACTACATATAGTCTAACGATTATTGAATTTATGTACATAAGTAATGTGATAGAATAATTTTAATCTTGGTTGTAGAAGCCAGTTCTGCCAACGAATCGTTTTAAGGACCCATGCAGCTTATTGTACAATACTCTTGTCTAGCATTAACTTCCTCTTAAATATAACTTGCATTCTATCGAATCCTATCAATTATACTTTCCATTGTATTCGCAATAACAGTTTAAATCGTCCAAACCGCTGGCTTAATCGGAAGCAAGAGCAACGAAACAAAATGAAATAGACTTTTTCATTTTCAGCTGCGAATTGGTATGCGCTATAGCGGGTCAGATTGCAGAAGGTTTAAAGCGACCAAGTCTGTGTTGGTTGTAAAGGGCACTGCAGAAAATTCTACAAGCTACTCAGACAATTTCTCCAACACCACATTTAAAAGGCGCCATGGGTCTTTAAATATGTTTAGAGTTTTTACTTTTATGAATAAAACTAGTGATTTAAATGATTATTCTCTATTCGTAACGATCGCACCTACCATTGAGGCGTATGTGGGTGAGGTGTGGAATGGCGTCTATCAATCCGCCCGTTTTAATTTTATTTGCTGAATGTCGAGTTTTTATCGGCGAGCACGTGATTCGTGAACACAACATTGCAATTTGTCAATCGATTTGCCACCTGTGCCTTGCTCATACTGCGATTTGCTTAGTGTCCGAGTTCTTTTATTTACATGTACTTGATTGGCAAAAGTCTATGCAAGATAAATTTTGGTAATTTTGGACGCTGATTGAACGATAAAATTTTGCACCATATATAATAAATTCATTCAATCGCATAAACATTTGTAGAATTGTTTTACAGATTATATTAAAGTATGTAGTTAGATGATAGCAGCTTAATCTTTTGGAAAACATTTCTAATACTGTATGCTACATGGATGCAAGTTTACGCTTCGCAGAAGTTGATATCGATTAAAGTAGGTAAGCTAGAAGTTTTTTTTATAACTTAATGTCATAGAAGGAAACATTCTAATAGTAAAGCAAACAAAAGTTTTTTCACCATAGTTGATTCGCTTGAACGATTTTTCAATTGTTTCTAAAAAGAATGTTTCATTGATGAACAACTCATTTCATTTCATGATACGAAAAGGCACGCAGGAACGCTTATCAGTAACAAACTCGCGGCTCGCAGCAGTACGCTGCGATCGATGCGGAGACTTCACGTGCTTCACAAATTATTTGCTGCCAGTACGTTACTGGTATCTGTGCCAGTAGGGAATGCCGCACACGGAGAATTAAACCGGCCATAGAACAAGCATTGTGTTAGAAAAATACCGAACTAAACCATCAACTACTAACAAGTCTGCGTAACATAAAAGGAAATCAATAATCACATTTCGATATTCTAACGGCACCAACATTAGTATTGCGCGGTCACTGAACTTATATAAAAAAATAGCGCTGAACGGTTCGCAGACTAGTCTAAACTTCTATAAGCGCTTATCAGCTGCAGAGTTCAAATTACAGCCCTCCGCCTAACGGTATACTTTATCGTCTCTCTCGTAGGCGGCGCAGCGTCGGCTACGTGCTACGATAGCGTAGCAACTAGCAGTATACAGAGTATTATTATTATGTTTTCATTTAAAACTGAGCGGTGTTGTGTAGTAAATTTGGCTGGCTTTTATAAAAATTACGGTAAAAATTAAATCTCAACCAAAATCAAATTTGCTATTGTGACTACTTATTTTTTTATTTTGTCGTAGTATGTGGAATTTATATAAATTGTGATAGTATGTAAATAAAAAGCTAACTTGTTAAGACTGTAAAATGTTTTTTTACATAATCATTTAAAATGTAAATAATTAACTAATAAAGGAGTGAACGAAACTTGACGCGTATTTCCTTTCACTAGCCAATGGTTTGATTAAAAAAGTAATACGATTCTGCGAATATTTACAGTCGCACAAAGACCGCTGCTTACTGTATGTAAAGCGTTGGTAAAAAGTATTCTACGCCATCTACCGTCTCGCTCTCGCCTCACCATGTATCTATACTCATAGTATATAAGTACACCCTCGCCAACCGCGCCAAGGCTCGAGAGCACAACTCCGGTGTCGGCGAGCAACGAGATGTACTAACGGTATACATACATGTATGTACGTAGCTATGTCCAATTCTATTCCCTCTAGAAATGCCAGCAATACATTTTAGACTCCTTAGTCGTGTCATAATGGCCGACTACACTAAAGCTTTTGAATAAAAGCATAAAATAAACTGTTTTATCAATATAATTTATCTAATAGCTTTTTTACATTTCGGACTTTTCTTTACTTTCTTGTAATGAACCGATTTCTACGATTTTTGGGAGAGATAGACCCGATAATAAGAAGAGGCTATTTTTTCCTGAAAAACGTAAGGTTTTGGATTTTTTCATGGATCTAATATTAACTTGGCGATGCTGGAGATAAAAATTAGTTGAATTAATTTTAGTGCTCCAACAGACGTCAAAACATGAAACTATATTTGTCTTCTTTATTGAATTTAATGCATATTGATTATTATTTTCAACGATATCTACTTTTTATCGAAAATTGAATAGATAACATTACAAGTTGGAAACTAATCATTAAACAAATGATTACAAAAAATTCTCCTGCCGGCCATCAAAGGGATCACCGTTAATTTCGTTTGTGAATAGTGGCGCGGCCGCGTGTGTGCACATTTTCCACGAGGAAATGAGCAATCGGTCACCGCTTTGTACACTAGTTCCGATTTTCCTGTAACTGATTCCAATGTGTAATATTTGTGTTACATTTTGATAGGGGAATAGCGCCTACTTTAAACTCATGCATGTAGAAGCCACAGTAAAATAGACCTTGTGGAGGACCAGAAAGAATGAATGTCTTTTAATCAGTATTTACGACGTTTAAAATGACGCACTATTTTTTGCTCAAAAGCAGACTTTTCGCCCACTCGTATGTGAGAGTTGTTAATTAAATGCCACATGAAATTGCCCTTTGTCACCTTTGCAATTACTGAGTCCAGTGAATACAATTACACGATTGAATTGACGATTTTTGTCAGTAAATAGTTAATTTATTCAATGGATTGGAATGAAAATTAAATGTTTATAAAGTTTCATCAAGCGCATTAAATGATCATCTATTGTTTTTTCGACTATTTAAACGTAACCTTATTGCAGTAATTACTTCATCATATAGCCCAATCAGATCGGCTATGATTGGGCTTGAGGTTTAGGCGCGGTCGAGAATCTCGGCGGTCATGGATTCAAACACCAGGATTCATTCTGACTTTTTTTAAGTTGTGTGTATTCACATCGAATTAATACCAAGCAGTGATGGCCTCGAGGTTTAGGCACGCGGTCGAGAATTTCGGCGGTCACGGGTTCGAACCCCAGGCACACACCTCTGACTTTCGAAGTTATGTGTGTATTCAAATTGAATTATCACTTGCTTTAACGGTGAAGGAAAACATCGTGATGAAACCTGCACATCTAAAAGTTCTTAGGAATTTCTTAGGTGTGTAGTCCGCCAACCCGCACTAGGCCAGCGTGGCGGACTATGGCCTAAACCCTCTCAATGGTAGAGGAGACCCGTGCTCAGCAGTGGGCGTATATGGGTTGATGAAGAAAAAAGAAAAAAGATGAAGAAATCGAAAAATCGTGAGGGAACCTGCAAGTGATTCGAAACTTCTTAGGTGTGTAGTCCGCCATCTTGCACTAAGCCACCACGGTCGCTTTAGGCGTAAACCTTTTCAGTTATAGATGAGGACCGTGGCCATAAAATCCACATAGACTGATTATTTAATTCAAGGCTTACATTTTAAACATATTTAACGCCAAAAAACTAGCGGCTTATACCATGTTGACGTGTCGATTCTCCACGAGTATGGTGAGAAATGTCTAATATGTATAGTGCAAAGCGACGTCAAATAAGCAATTGTTGCGAGTGAAGCTCAAGTTCGGCGAGCGCTGGCGTACACTATCGTAGTCGTAGTAAAAAGTGTTTGTACGCATATTAAGTGACGCATGAAATGAATTCACTGGCACTGTGTCGCACATTCAACACTTCGATTAATAAAGTTTAAAGCATGGTAGTAACATAAAATTGTAATAACATGTAATCTTCTTCTTCTTCTTCTTCATCAACCCATATACGCCCACTGCTGAGCACGGGTCTCTTCTACCATTGAGAGGGTTTATTTATTATTATTAACATGTTTTGCCATGTCTATTTACGAAAAATGTTTATATTGGAACTGTAAAATGTAGTACAGTTCGCATCAAAGCGTAATTTTTTCGAAAGCTATTATATTTTGTAATTTTTTGTTCTTTTAGTACGTTATTTCAAAATTAAGTAATAATGTACTGAAATAATTGAGTATTCGTATACTATAATTAGTTTGGGTTAACGTGTTTGTAAGAATTTAAACGTACGAGTGTGTACTCGTACGTATGCATGTATGTATATCTAGAGAAGAAGACAAGGGACCCATACTGGTATAGACACGCATGCGTTAACTTGGATCAATGTTTCGACGAATTCGAACACAGCATTATTAAAATAATATACTCTTAAATCAATTAATTTACAGTGATACAACAAATTAAATTTTCCTAGAACGTCATTTAATATGAAAATGAAACATTTACAGTACTTATTCAATTCATAATTTATGTGATGATCATTTATAAATTAGAACAGGAATGTTTTCAAGCAAATTCATTATAATGGCTGCACGTAATACAAGTGCGACGAGGAGGCGACCGCACGGCGCATTTATTGTTGTATTGATGATAAAGCAATTAAAATTTTCCGAACTGACGTTGATGCACATTAAAATTCCTTATAAAAGTATTTAGACGAGAAAATTTGAAATATCCCCTAAAAATTCAAACGAAACAGAAAATATTATTACTAATTAAAATATAGGCTTACACTTTGCGATCATGGTGGGCGGCGGAAAAAATAGCTCTACCAATGTATTACCTACAACAAGTACAAAAGTCTTCGGTGTTTCGAATAATATTATGCATGTTATTTAAGTTTTCTTTTAATATTGTTTAATTGTCTATATTATGATTTATTTAGCGCCCTTTAACACAAAATAAAATATTAGCCAACCTTCCCAAATATCCGAAAATAAATTAAAAAAAAAAAACTCTTACTTAAAATTAAATCTCTGTTTACAAGTAGGTTGCTGCCATTTTGGGGGATTAACCTATGAGATAGGTATATAGATATGAGAAAGGTGGCGGGTGGCGGATGGATGAGGGCCGCTCAGGACCGGGATGGTTGGCGCTTACGTGGGGAGGCCTACGTTCAGCAGTGGACGGCGATAGGCTGAGTATTATTACAAGTAGGGTTTGAAAATCTTAAACAATCACAATTTGATATTATTCGATTATATTTTACTGCTTTTAATAGATTTAATTGTGTGATAAAATATAATGCATTATAAATTTTTTAAAAACTTGATAATTGGCACATGTTTTGAAATTCATTGACCGACCGTAAGACATAAAGCAACATAAATAATATACAAGAAACGTACTATGCATGTAGATTACAAAATAATGAACGAAACTAAAAATTATGGACATTAAAATGAGCTTTTCAAAAGCGCGCACGATGAAATTGCGGTGTTTACGAAGCCCTCAGGAATGTTAAAAATTTTATCTATCGCTACATTTATGAAATACGATATGAATCGAGAAACTCTACGTTTAAGTATTTTACAATTTATTACTTTCCATCTTGAAACATTTACAAATAAATCTTACTGTTGGAAATTTAATTTCAAACCAAATGCGTTGTTATAAAATATGTGAGTCAAAGTGACGGTTCGCAGTATGTGATAGTAGTATTAAATAGTAAAATCAGATCTATATAAAAAAGTCGAGGCTCGATGAAGTTTGATCTTCGTAAAGTGGCTGTGGTTTATCTTATTATGTATTGTAAAACATATCAACACTAATTATCTTTACACTTTATCCCGATCTTTACGGTCCACGAAATAAATAGAAGCTAACATTAAATCGTGTAAAAGGCATAAGATGTTAACAGTTATTTCGAAGAACGTAACTATTACGGGATATATTTTTCTGTATTATACAAGGTCATTGACCGTCTCCAGCCCACAACAGAAAATAGAACCTTATTTATTAATGTTACATTTACCAATATCATGTCATGGTGTTTATTTAAAACCGCATTCAATATCATTCGAAGTAACCATTAGACTGAGAACGTTTCTGGCGTCGCAGAAATAACGTGCAAATTTAATTGTATGGCGCTGGAAATTCTTGGCATACTGCAAAACTACGCGAAATTCAAGGAATTTATTGCAAGTGTTAAGCGACTTATTAATGTTTACTTTTTGATAGTCGTAATTTTAATTGCTTTGTAATGTTGTGAAACAGTTTTACTTTAAATTAAGTTTTGTAACTTTATTTTGTGGCACATTTATAATTATTGTTAGATTGGGGGAGCCTATACCTAGCAATGCATGTGGGCTGAAAATGATGAATGATCATAATTATTGTTACTCTACCATTTTCTTATGTTTACTTTATACGTGTTTATTTTTCAACCCGGGGTTATATTACTTCTTTGGGATTTATTGCGCACCTAAATATTGTTTTTTTATGCTCATTCGAATACGATGGTATAACATTAAGGAAGTTTACGGACTTTACTGAAGTCATTTCCCCGTAAATTAACTCGGATCTATTTAGTGATGGCTACGAAGAAATCAAGAAATAGGATTTATATAAAAAGCGGTATTAGAATAATAATTTAAATGTTGTACGAAATAAACTTTGACTTTTGTTTCTTTTTAGTAACATAATTTCAAATTTTACAATACAATATGTTTAACACATTTTTAGACAAACGAAAGGAACGGATTTAATAAATAATATGAATTAGTGTACGCAACGACGCTCCAGCTAATAGTATGCGATGTGACTGACCTGTTCTCCCGGCGCAGTTGAGCGGCGGCTGCATGCCCTCCTGCACCAGTCCAGAGTTGATGTTCGTGTAGAACTCTAACATATTGTCCGGCCACTACGTCACCACACTAGCGCGACGCGACCACCTTGCCCGCCGACCACTCAATGACGCTGCGATCACCAGCCACCCCACGACAAAGCACTGTACCCCTCCCGAACATCCGCCAATCACAAGTCCCCCTCTTTTGGGAACTCCGCCTCTATCACCCGCGACCCAACCTACCCATTATACTGATCAAAGCTATATTATTTCGCCTTCGCTGTGAAACACCAGCAGATTGTGTTTTTTTTTTCGTTTAAAAAACTGAGTATATCTAGCCAGACGCTGGCGGCGCGAATTTTATCGCGTTTTCGTACACTGTTATATTATGGACTATCATTATACATTATATTTAATACACTTGTATTATAATTTTAAAAACATTTATTTGGTTTAAAATAATTGTTTATTTTGACTTATAAATTCAGTGTACATATTATATGAATGTCCTGGAAAGTAAATTTGAATACATTTAATTCCTGTTATTATGGCGTTTATACTTTAATAGACAGATTTAATGTTAGGTTTGATTTAATTACTGCAGTAAATTATTTATAGTGCAATCAATAAATTAATTTGTAATTTATTATTATTAAACAGATAAACTTTATGTACACATAAAAGTTTTGTGATGGATTAACCTGGTGTTTTTATTCGTAAACCGAAACGGTTGAAACTTATTTTCATTAAATAGCATGCACGTTTGTTTCTCATAATTGAGGTTCGCAGACGACCGCGTGGAAACAGGAACTTTGTGCATTCCTGGAACTAATTTTGGAGTATTGTGCACTGAAAAAGGCGTGTTACTACACTTCAATCAAATTCTGTCGAGGCAGACACAAAGTTTATGCAAACAGATCTCACACGCAGCGTGGCGGCTAAGTGTTGTTCGTACGAAATAGTTTTATTACTGTATTAAAAAGGGCTTATGAATACTGCAGTTCGAGTAAATAGTAGAGTATTTAGTATGTAGTATATATAAAAAAAAGATGTTAAAATTGATTTTAGATTAAGATTGAATGATCTCGTTTCCGACTGAGAAGAGTTGAAGTTTTAGTCCACCATGTTGGCCTAGGTTGGATTGGAAGTTATCCAATATATGCCACTTTATTTTTCCTTCTCCGTTAAAATACATTACTCTTGATTGCGAATACAATCATGACTGAAAACTGAGAGGTCTGTGCCTGGGACTTGAACCCGCGACCGACAAGGTTATGACTCGACCGCGCTACTAGTACTTTTTATTTTATTCCTGAATGCGCCTATATTTGCAATAACAATTGTTTGATACACGCTTTTCATTGGCGGGCCGTACACGTTGTGAATGTGCAGACTTTACTAACAGTTTGGTGCCATTACATTTGCTACGTTTAATATTTTGTACTGACGGTACTTGGGTTAACGTACTGAATATATTCTCTCCTCTCATCTCTTTATAATAGGAATTCAAAACAGGACATGTTTGTATTTCAGGTTTTAAATATAAAGTGTAATTATTGGTAATTATTGCATTATAAAAAACTCACTACTAGGTCAACAAAATGCATTGCAAGTAGAGGGTTTGATCCCGGTCGATTTTTTGTAATCCCGGGATATCGGGATTATCAACAGTTAATCCAGGGATCCCGGGATAGTCCCGGGATTGTATTAGTAATAAAAAGTAGTAACAAAAAGAAAGTAAAACATTTTAAAATCAATCTTTTATTCTAAATTTTTACTTAAATATTCAAAAATAAAACAAAATTATAATTTCTTCTGATAAGTATAATAAACAAACTAAGCCCTTTTATCTAAACAAAGAAACGCCATTATACTATAAAAAGACTATGCAAAAGAGATCAATATATTTTAAATCAAATATAAAATATAGGAACTATAAATTACTTATTTAAGCCACAAAAATAAAATCTTAGAAATAACAACGCATCCAACATCTCATCCGAAAGCATACTTCTTAATTTGTGGCACAAATATGTAGAAGCGAAAAGAGTGCGTTCAGGCTCGATGGAAGTTGGATCAAGTCAATCATTTTTTTAGGTCTTCTCCAAATTATAGCCTCGTATAAAACTAGCCTCATAAAGAGTAATTTCTTGTTTATTAATTTTAGAAAGCACATTTTTATTGACTTTTATTATAAAAAATATATCAATCCCGAATATCCCGGGATTTATTGAATTTAATCCCGAAAATTTCGGGACTAAAATATGACCGGGATCCCGGGATCAATATAATTGCAAGTGTTAACTAAAGAGGTTGGCAGAGATGCAAATCTGCATTCACATTTCCCATTGTCCCATGATAAGTAGCGACCCTATTACGGTTTTTCGAGCACAATTTGAAACTCCGTACGGATATTGAGAATTTCTTAATGAAAGAAATCCGATAACACTTTCCCCGACTCAGGAATTGAACTAGAGGTAGTTCACACGGTACATATTGGATCACGAGACGTTAAAAAAATAATAACTGCAGGACACGGGCCTCCTCTACTACTGAGGGGTTTTAGCCCTAAGTCCACCACGCTGGCCTAGTACGGGTTGGTGGAACCTACACTAAAGTAATTCCTAAGAACTTTTATGTGCACAAGTTTCTTCACGATATTTTCTTTTTCCGTTAAAATATTTGACTATTCATTTTTAATCCATGTTTAACGTAGAAAAGTCAGAGGTCCGTGCCTGGTATTTGAACCGATAAACCGCCGAGATTGTCGTACGCGCGCTTAAACCACGAAGCCATTAATATATATATTATGATCACCTAAAAAAGTAAAAAAATACTACTATAAAAAAGATTACTTAAGGGGGTATTCTGGTCTAGAAGCCTATATTTTAGGCATTTTTCAAACTAACATAAAAAAAACTTTAAAAACATTTTTACTATAGGTTTTTTTATATGATTTAACGTTTCAAGAATATAAAAAAAAAATTAAAAAAAAAATGATAAATTGGACAAATTATAGGTCGGTGAAGTGGGGGCTACAAAAAAAACGGTGCACCCTGGTTGACATGATTCCAGCCCTTGTAGTGATCTGAAACAAAAAAAATTGGAAAATTCTCAATCTGTAAAGATGTCGCTATCGCGTTGACCTTAGTCATAAATAAAAAATTTCAGAAAATGGCGCCGACATGAAATATCAATTTTTTTTACCCCCTTTTTTCGACCTTTTCGGATTTTTTAAAAATACTCCAAATTGATTTTTTTTTAAATCCAAGGCAGACGCGATAGAGAGATATATAAAGAAGATTCCTACCAAATTTCAAAGGAATCGGTTGAGTAGAACTTGAGATATCATGTCAACCGCTTCAAAAAAAGTAGTTTTGAGAAAAACGCGTTTAAAGTTTGAGAAACAATTCTAGTAGAATAAGTTGTATAATAACATTCAATACTTACTTTCGATTAATCGGCGATTCCAGATCCATACATTGGGCCTTCTTCAACTTCATATTCGATGTTTTGTGAAGTTCTTTCAGCTAATCGAGCTGTTCTGCCTTCTTTGGAAGCAGCAGTAGCTCGTAGCTCAGAGCGCTCAATCCGAACTTCGTTACGTCTGATAGCAAATGAATGAGCTTCAGTACCAGCATGTTTAAACAAGTTGTTTACTTGACTTTTCTTGAAGTTATCGTTTTCTATTTAATTTAGTCTGAACTTACAGTTTGTAGTGTAAAGAAATCAGTAGTGAAATTCGTTATGCCATTGTTGTTTTGCATAACGAAGGCAAATCTGAACGTGCGATAGCATCACAACTAAAACTGTCGAAGACTTGTGTTCATAATGCAATAATTCGATACAAGGAGACTAACAGTAATCAATATTGTGTGATTCGCGACGATTGACCGGCTTAGATGCTGCGTCACAAAATTGACTGTATCTACGAAAATAATTCGAATTTTGAAAAATCCATTTAAGGACATATTTTTAAGGGTCTAAACTTTGAAAATATGCAAAAAAAATCGATTTTTTCAAATTTCTAGACCAGAATACTCCTTAAATTGCCGGTTAAGAAACTCATAGACGATCATTAAAAATATGCGCCTAATAATAAGTACGTGATAATAATTTACTGTCAATAACTTAGAAAAGTAAATATACATACATACTTATTACATACATACTTACATATTGAATCTATACTAATATTATAAAGCTGAAGAGTTTGTTTGTTTGTTTGTTTGTTTGAACGCTAGGATCTCAGGAACTACTGGTCCGATTTGAAAAATTCTTTCACTGTTAGATAGCACATTTATCGAGGAAGGCTATAGGCTATATAACATCACGCTATGACGAACAGGAGCGGAGCAGCAATAAAGAATGTTTCGAATTCGGGGACATTTTTTCCTTTTTGTGAGCTTCCGCGGCGTGCGCTGCGAAAACGGTTAAAGTTTCGCTAAAATAATGTTTGAGAGAAATGTTCCTCTTTAAAAGTTCTAAAAAAAAGTCCGCGACAGCATATGTCTATTTTTCAAGGTTGGCTTATTATAACGTTTTTTATCCTAACCAAATTTATTTTAAAATAAAGTTTTATTTGTAAAGGTGTTTTTATAAATATGATATTAATCCTTATCCAAATAAATACGTTATTCATTACAAGTATTTAATTTTAAATAAAATTGCCCTTTACATCATTTGATTTCACTGAGTATCTTAGAAGATATTGCAGATTTAAAATATTGATCAAGCGCGCAGTAATGATGCACAAGGCGCCGATCGACGCGTTACGGTTTCACGTTTGAACAATTTGACCGAATTGTATGAATTTTCTTATGGACATAAATAGGACTAGAAGTAAAATAGACTACAACTTATTTTCCTTCTGATCTCAACCCTGTAGTCTACGCGGACGGAGTCGCGAGCAAAAGCTAGTTATATATATATGTATCTCGAAACGAATCGAGGGAGTTGAATTCCAACGTACACGCAACAACAGTTATTAGTTTCACTAATAGTGGGCGAACATAGCCAGTTGCGGATGTTGCCAGTTTGAATAAGATATTTTCTATAAGTTATTTAATTTCATGTGAATTGTCCAGGGCTCGAAAGGCACAGGGAATGTAAATGCGTGTTTAAAAAGGTATACTAATCGGTATAATTGTTTAAACGTGAAACCGTAACACGCCGGTCGACGCCTTGAGTATCATTATTGCGGGCTTTATCATTATTTTGAAACTGCGATATCTTCTAAGATACTCATTGAAATCAAATGTTGTAAAGGACAAATTTATTTTGTATTAAATACTTGTAATGAATAACGTATTTATTTGGATAAGGATTAATATCATATTGATAAAAGCACCTTCACAAATAATGCTTTATTTTAAAATAAATTTGGTTAGGATGAAAACCTTATAGTAAGCCAATCATAAAGGATAGACATATGCTGTCGCGGACTTTTTTTAGGACTTTTAAAGGGAAACAATTCTGTTATACATTACTTTAGCGAAACTTTAACCGTTTCCCCAGCGCACGCAGCAGAATCTCACAAAAAGGAAAAAATGTTCCCGATTTTGAAACATTCTTTGTTACTGCTCCGCTCTTGTTGGTCGTATCATGATGTTATATACTCATAACCTTCCTCGATAAATGTACTATCTAACAATGAAAGAATTTTTCAAATCGGACCAGTAGTCCCTGAGATCCTAGCGTTCAAACAAACAAATTCTTCAGCTTTATAATCTACTAGCTTTTGCCCGCAACTCCGTCTGCGTGGACTACAGAGTTGAGTTCAGAAAGAGAATAAGTTGTAGTATTTTACTCCGCAGAGTCCCATTTACTTAAATATACGAAAATCATACAAATCGGTCAAATTGTTCAAACGTGAAACCGTAACGCGTCGATCGGCGCCTTGTGCATCATTACTGCGCGCTTGATCAATATTTTAAAACTGCAATATCTTCTAAGATACTCAGTGAAATCAAATGATGTAAAGGGCAATTTTATTTAAAATTAAATACTTGTAATGAATAACGTATTTATTTGGATAAGGATTAACATACTCTTTATAAAAACACCTTCACAAATAAAACTTTATTTTAAAATAAATTTGGTTAGGATAAAAAACGTTATAGTGAGCCAACCTTAAAAAATAGACATATGCTGTCGCGGACTTTTTTTTAGAACTTTTAAAGAGGAACATTTCTCTCATACATTATTTTAGCGAAACTTTAACCGTTTTCGCAGCGCACGCCGCGGAAGCTCACAAAAAGGAAAAAATGTCCCCGATATCGAAACATTCTTTATTGCTGCTCCGCTCCTATTCGTCGTAGCGTGATGTTATATAGCTTATGCCCTATAGCCTTCCTCGATAAATGTGTTATCTAACAGTGAAAGAATTTTTCAAATCGGACCAGTAGCTCCTGAGATCCTAGCGTTCAAACAAACAAACAAACAAACAAACTCTTCAGCTTTATAATATTATAGTATAGATACTAATATTATACTGGTCCGATTTAAAAAATTCTTTCACTGTTAGATAGCACATTTACCGAGGAAGGCTATAGGCTATATAACATCACGCTACAACCAAAAGGAGTGGAGCAGCAATAAATAATGTTTCAAAATCGGGGATATTTTTTCCTTTTGAAAGCTTCCGCCGCGTGCGCTGCCGTAACGGTTAAAGTTACGCTAAAATAATGTATGACAGAATTGTTCTCCATTAAAAGTTCTAAAAAAAAAGTCCGCGACAGCATATGCCTATCTTTTAGGATTGGTTCACTGTAACCTCTTCTATGCTTAACAAATTTGTCCTAAAATAATGTATTGTTTATGAAGGTGTTTTTATAAAGATTTTGTTAATACTTATCCAAATAAATGCGTTATTCATTATAAGTATTTAATTTAAAAGAAATTTGCCCTTTACATCATTTGATTTCAATTAGTATCTTAGAAGATATCGCAGTTTTAAAATAATTATCAAGCGCGCAATAATGATGCACAAGGCGCCGACCGGCGTGTTATGGTTTCATGTTTAAACAATTTGACCGATTTGTATGATTTTCGTATATTTAAGCAAATTGGGCTATGCGGAGTAAAATACTACAACTTATTTTCTTTCTGAACCTAACCCTGTAGTCCACGCAGACGGAGTTGTGGGCAAAAGCTAGTATTAGTATAGATACGCCAAGAAGAATCGCAAGAATATATGAATACTAGCTTTTGCCCACAACTCCGTCTGCGTGGACTACAGGGTTAGGTTCAGATTGCTAATCCGACATATTACGTCCCATGTAACTGGTGGAGACCATACTCAATCGTGAACTTCTTTAAATTCAATGCAATAACTTATTTCATTTCGTAATCACTCTCGATCGCACGCGCTAGTTTACCTTAATAGAGATGATTAAATAGAGAACATTAAACAATTAATATTTTATTACATTAGATTGCCTATTTATATACTCATATCGATTAATTGATTTTAAACATGAAAAGTTTACAATATTATACGGTCACTATAAGATGGTGTTAGGTTCAGTAATTACTTTAAGACAGAAGGTCCCAAAAATAGATACTGAATAAATTGACGCACTTGGTATTAGATTGATTACACTTACAGCTTTTTACGGTATAAAAACTCATTCGCGAGAATTGTTTATGTAAGTTATATACTTTATGGTTGCATTTTTAAGGATTGACGGGACTTGGAGCTAAATATATTACTGCTATATGCAGTTTCAAATAGATGTCATGAAACATATTCTCTCACCATCAATAACCTGATGGTCGCTGGCTTTCTTCAAAGCAGTAGTACCGGATTGGCCAGTCTTTACCATTCACGACAGTATAGTACTGATATCATCATAACTAGTATGTTATGTTTTGGGGAATAATATGTGGCCGATACGATTTCTTAATAGGAATGGAATGTGAGATGAATAAAACATGTTATTGGTTGGGTGGGAGACACAAGAGCCATCCCGTCAGGCCGAGCAGGGGTTCCATGGACGTACAATTGTGCCTCAAGTGGGCCAATTCTCCCATTCAAATCGTACTTGCGCCATCCGCCATGTAAACATACCAGATGTACATATTTTAAAACATGGATACGGCATAATTTTATAATATGCATACATATACAAATGCATCAGTATTCATTGCATGTAAAAATTCAGCTAATACTTGTATTAATCAATACCAAAAATATAGTAAATAATACAAAACATTAAATATAAACTAAATAAATAATTTATTATTAGTTAAGTAATATATATATTTTTAATTGTAGTAATTTTTGTTTTGTAATATTATTGAAGTAGTTGGAACAATTACATCAGTTTTAAAATCACTGAATATAAAGTTTGATAATATATGACAGTAAGGAAGATCAATGATGTTTTAAAATTGGAACTCTTTTAGCGGCCATGGGTTCATTTTACAACACTTCAAAAAAGGCAACGGTTCAAGCGAATCCTGCCATATTTATGTGAATAGCCACTGCGACTCAGACAAGCTAAAACACTTATCTCGCGTACATAGGACGTCTCGTATCAAGAGATCATGTAAATTGCTATGACATCTAAAAAGTTTTGGATGCGTAACTAGGTGGACGCGCTAACATGCCGCATCCGCACATTAGATGGGTGCACGCAAATCCACATGGAATCATTATTGTGTTTTCGTTGCTCAAACGCAATGAATAGCTCCGCGTGAGTTTTTTGCTCCATTGTGCACACCGATCCACGGCCACTTCACACACAACGGTGCGGTGATCACGAAAAATGGACTGCCTAGTTGACGGGTTACAATTCTACTCGAATATTTTTTCATTCAGAGGAAATATGCTATGAACACGAGTGATGCGATTATAATTATGTTTTGGTTATACAAAAGTGATTTTTGTTGCACGATAAAACGGATGAACACAAAAAATACGTTAAAAAAATTGATCGTCTAGGGTTTATTATTTGTTTGAATTTGCCATGTATTGGATGTCCATACTTAGGTGTAAATCGACATGTTTAAATCGATGGTTTTCAGGAGGTTCAATTAAAGTTTAAAAAGAAACTGTTTTATTTTTCACTAATATGACTTTTGAAATTAAGTATAATATAATAATCAACGCTTCTATTGACAAAATATTACATCGGCATTTTCATGGAAAACTTGATTGATAACCGTTTCTACGTCTACGTAGGTACAGTATACATACCACACGTTCCGTGAAATGTGTCAGACTTGCTACCATGTACGCTTTACGTTTCTCGAGAAATAATAGAATAATAAAAAAATATTAAATTGGTATATGCATATCGGCAAATATAAGCTAAAAGTGCAATAAAAAAATGCCATTTTCGACATGACTTTTTATACGTAGGGACCGTCGAAATAGAATTCGCCATATCACGCAAATGCAAGCTTGCGTAAACCGTATTTAACCGATATGTAAATAATGGAAATCTTCTAAAACAAAATAAATTTGTTTTCTTCTCTTCATATTTATTTCTTTATTCTCGTTTTCCTTCTGGTGCTAAAGCCGTTTAATGGAATTTTAGAACTATATGACTGGGCCCAAAAACACACATTGCTTAATAAAATGATTCATACAAGGAATATGCAAGAAAACTGGACCATGAAATAAAGAGCTTAATGAACGAAACTCAATAGAGAAAATATTTACGTCTACTTCAAGGAACATTATAGAGTTATAGGATTGTTGATAGTTAAGAGATATTTTTATAACATGCCAGAAAATATAATTCATCCCAAGTTTGTGGAATTCGTCAAAAACATAAATATCTTTTACTGTACCTTTTGTAAATATGGAATAATTATATGTAATTGTAAATATGATATTGTGTAAAGCGCAGTTAAAGATCTGATGTTTTATTGTATGATCAAGTTTTCAATTACAGCTCGTACAGGTTGGGGAAGAAAAAATGTTGATTCGGTAAAGGTGAGGTTTAAAAATGCAATGTTTATCCCAAATACCGTTTAAAGTCGTATACATTTTCTGTTTTCTTTAGAATTTAAAAATCGGGCCCACATTGTCACATAAAAATTGAGGTTTGCATAAGAGTCTTTAGTTTTTGTTTCATTTATACCGAAGGTATTATTTTCTTGTTCACTTACTAATATTTGTTTTGTTTTCTAAAACTTTATGGCAATAACGTGAATTGATTAAACACTGATCAGAAACAGACTGCTTCAACAGTGCGCGGGAATAAATAAAATACAGCAAACAATAACAACGCAAGATTTTTCTTGATATGTACAAGTTTTACCCAAACCAGTACCTATTAGTACTAGTACAACCAGACCTCTATTTTAATATTAATTATTATATACTTATATTATAATTCCAGTAAAATCCGAGTATGTTTTAAATCACTTGAAATTCTTAAATCGAAAACAGCAATTCAAGATTCATTCGTCGGAGACATCGTTTTTACATACCAATAAGACAAAGGTACGTATTTAAAGTGGGTGGTATTTCATTTGTCCACCCCCCGTGTCCCGAGCGGGGTGCGGGGGCGGTAAGATCTGCAATAAAGGCTGTGCACCACACGTGCCCAGATACGGAAAATTCCGACCGTTAAAAGATCACCAGGAAACTTTGACCCGTATGCTCCGGCAAGAAGGAAGGTATTGCGGTGATGGGAGTTAAGTCTTATGCGAGAATGGACCCGTTTTCCCCCATCGTAAACACAGGGTTGTATTTTAATGTAGATTATGACGGGATGAATTCAGATAGCACTGTTTGTCGGCGTCTAAAGATGTGTAGGGGAATGAGGTCAAAGTTTCATTGCACAATAGTGTCTCAAACTGGTAAGTTCATCTGCTAGGTCGATACCCATTAAATATTTTACGAAAATAAATGTCTACTTTTACGATATATTAACATAAAACATCTAAATATCCTAGAATAAAAATATTAAGTCTTTTCATTTAAAGCATTAGATACCAGTTTTATTTATTTTATATAACAAGTTAAGAATAATTATTTTAAAAATAATGCAGTTTACACTCACAAAGTTAAATATGTAAAATAAAAAATATAAAAAATTTAAAAATATTGTGGTAAAAAGCTTTTGTTCGAAGGTAAAAAGCAATACATTTTTTGTTTGTACATAGTTTCAGTAATATTTAGGCTTTACTTACTCTTCGTAACGAACAACGCATAGCACCACATAAATCAATTTAAAGCATTAAATATTTAATAGTCAGTCTACGCTCAGTTTTTCTCTCTACGCAGAAAGAAATAAAACTTATAACACATTCATTACACTAGCGTCTATAAATCTTATTTATATTAATGTTTTTAAATATGGTACGTAAGCCAGAACGGTGGCCGGCCGTCAATTGGTATTATAATTTAAACGATTTAAATCCCAATGAAAGGCGGATCCCGCGACACGTTTCCGAGATATCCCTTAATGTTCCACCGGATTAACTTTGAACGCGTATATTGAAATTAAATGGAGCCATCATTGGAACATAATGAGAGGGAAACGCGTAATATTTTCGACTTTCTCGCTGTATTCAAGCGAAAGTATCTCATAATTTTTAAGTAGCAAATAAGTACAGCTAGTTTGTTGGCGCACGTTACAGGAACTTCGATTTTTTACCTCATGGCACACGTTTTTTTCTTAAGGAGTAAATATTCATAGGTATCCTTTCCCGAGAAATCTTCAGGGTCGAAAAGGAAGAGGTCATCCAACCAGCCTCCCAGCCCGGAGAAAAGACGTTACATTAGTGTAACTATAAAAGCTGGACTGGATTCCCAACTAAATAATCCTTACGCCGGCATACCGACATAGATCCCTGGTAGACCTTTGTCTTGAATAGAGGGATCAAACCCTTTACATCCCCTTATTTATAAATTTATTTAGATAAAAGCAGATGTCGATATCACCAGTCTGTATAAGTCCCATTACTACGTACGGGCCTCCTCTAAATCTGTGAGTGGTGAGGTCTTAGACTACAAGGTTGGCTTATTGCGGGTTGGCCGCATACACAAATAAGAAATTCTTAAGAACTTAATTGTGCAAGTGTCACTATGTTTTACTTCGGCAATAAAGTGTTCATAAATTTTGAATAGACACATGATTCCGAAATGTCAAAGGTGCGTGCCTGGGGTTTGAACTCCGATCGCCAAGATTTTCGGTCGCACGCCTAAAACCTTGGTCCTACAAAAATACCGAAAGCACAGTATTTAAGTTTTAATTACGTCGATCTCTAAAAACTTTTTGATATTTACTATTAGATAAAAGTGTTTAAAAAAAGAAAGCAATCAATTTCGGATTACGGCTACACCGGTCCCCTAAAAATCCTTATATTAAAAACGCTAGGTGGAATGAAAAGGTGGAACTACACAGGAGCACTATATTAATAATCGCGAAGGGTCAGAGAACGATCCTCGTGTTGACCACTTGACCGTTGTAAATTGTCGCAATAAAGCAAATAAATCGAATGGCTGTCGGTTTGACGCGGCTCGGCTGCCCTGTGACCGACCGCCCGATGGGGAACGCCACGCACGGGGCGATAACACTTTCAATATTTCCTCACTTAAAAATAAACTACGACCTGCTGCGAACAATGTCAGCAATATCACGGCGAATAATTGTCACGTTCTGTTACAAAGGTTTCGGCCGGACATTCGAAACAACCCATAGGTACCTGTCTTCCATTGAGAAATGCACTCTATGAGAGTTGATTAACCTTCATTGCAGTTTCGATGTTTACGTTTTTAATTTCACAGCATTTAAATAATGTGCGTATTGATAAAATACTTTTTTGTTCCCCATTTTATTCACTTCGTTTTACATGTTAATGTAATAATGTATGTACATTGTACACTGGTGAGTGTAGGTGGAAATATACAATTTACAAATAACAAAGATAAAATACATTTTTATATCCTAGTTTCTGATTACACGCTTTTTAGTTTCCGATGAACTTAACAGTCTTTCTAGGTATTAGTCATTCAGGTAAACATCTAATTTGGAAATCTAAAACTTACATAGAGCGGACTAGGATTGGTGGAAATTCAAAACAATAAAAGTTCGTTAACCCAAAATACTCATTTTCAGCTCATTTTGTATTGTTTTTTAAATCTATTGTTAAGTGATTTTTAATATACATAAAGAGGCAATATCGAGCAAAAATTTAACTTAAAAATTTTATGATCAATGTTACGAGTCTAGCATGTTTGTATATACATTACACATAAATATAAAATATACATACATATTACATATAATGTACATAGCATTACCCTAACACAATTCAACTTTCATTACCTCTAGTTATAGATCAATCGAAATTATATAACTGTCACGACGCACCTGATTGTACTCTTGTGTTTTTTTCAACGTAAATATTTTTTCATCTGTTTTATTTCCGCTCGACGCTATTACTGTATATTAAATGCCGGCATTTTTTAAAACTTTATAATATAAGCATATTTTAACCTATATTTTCGAACAGCAACAAAAGGATTTAATTAAAAACTATTTTGTTTTACAAATAGTTATCAAGAGGGTGATCGGGCGCCGTCGAGACAAAATGTTCAAATAAAACAAGTGGGTAAATGACCTTCTACTTCCAAAGCTATGTGTGTATTCAAGTGAAGACATTGTGAAGAAGTATACACGCCTTAAAGTTCTCCATACGGAATTCGTTGGCATATACTTAATCAGCATTTGGTTAGCGTGGTGGACTATGGACTGACATTTTTTATTTGTAAGGGGGACCCGTTCCTAGAAGAGGGGTGTGTATGAGCGCACATAGTCATTTCATTTTCATTTCTCAGTAGTCGAATTCATTTCAGTATAATAATTTATTTCCCTATTATACGTCAGTTTTCCACAAGGGTTCATGAAATTGCTTTTGAGTAACAATGATTTAAAATCCCATAGTTTTTGTTTTACATTCATATAATCATGAAATACCAGCTTGCACTCGCAAGTCGCTTTGGTTGTTTTTGGTGAATCTTTTTAACTTTCTTTTTTTCTTTCTATTTTTTTCTTTAGTCATATAAAACACATTTAATGCATCAAATTTTGGATAAAAATTACGGTTGTTTATTCTTGTTGCCTAATAATGTCACCATTGTTATACTGGCCACGCAATTTTTTTCTCTTAAAACCTGCCATTACGTCGATGATATTGTGTAGGTATTCGTGGGCGGTTTGTAACACTTAACATTTGGTGGCTCGCTTGGTCGTTTGCTTTCTTTCCAATAGAAAGAAAATTAATAATTATGAGCCCAAGTACTTCCACTACTGGCCGTGCCTAGTCGACCGTGGTCCTGCTATACAAATGAGGATTTGATAGGCCTTAGTCCACAAGGTCTAGCAATTTCTTTAGAACCTCTACACACCTAAGAAATTCTTGAGAAGTTTTTGATGCAAACCTTCTTTAGGACGTTTTAATTAGCTGTTAAAATACTTGACAATTCATTGTTAATGTATGTACATTGTTTTTTCCAGTGTCGGTCATATATCATACACAGAGATGGATATGAAAAGTTCATTAAATGAAAACCTAAAGTCCAACCCTCCTAAAGTGCTTTGCTTATTATTTTTGGCAAAAGTTTTATCTTATCCGCTCTGTAAACATTTCTGTTTAAATAAGAAATACGCTTCTACCAATGCAATCCCATTAGAACAACATTAATTGTAAGATAGCTGAACTCAAGGTAAATATTTAACTGGCGCTAATTACTATTCCCGCGAATTTTGCTTAAATATATTCATTTTTAGGAAAAATTTAATGTGCAAAATGATCTGTTTATCCTAGACACATTTTAGCTTGAAGTAAAAACCCAACTTAATTAAAATTTGCCCCAGTTCCTGCTCTTTTTATTTTAACCTAGACAAGAAACGAGAACGTAGGTTTTAAAAAGACGTGAATTTATAATAAGCCATGCTCGTTGGTTACGTTTATAAATGAGTGGCGTGCAATCGAAAGGTCCGGGTTCAATTCCCGCGCTAAATTGGAAAGATCGAGCCTGGGATTATAGCAAAACAGCTTAAATTTTGTAGAACCAGGTCATGAAAGTCAGGTCTAGTATACATAGTCATAGTATAGTTGTAACGAAATATTTTACAAAGAATATTTCGTTACTATTCCGTATTTGTGTTGATTTGGCTATTCTCACCATATACGGCCAAATACTTAAGAAACATTTTTTGGTGTAGTGAGGTAATTGGGAAAATGACATAAATCATTAAGTGACATTCTAATCATATTCTTATTTATCTAAGGCGCTTCATCACCATTATTGTCTTAATCAAAACTTAAAAGCGGAAAGTTATAAAAACTATTTTTTGAGATGTAGTTTACTTCATTTTGTCACAAGGAGCAGTCTAGCATGCGAGAGAATATCATGTCGATACATGTTTTAAGCTTTGACGCAAAATGCCGGTCGAATACTTTTGCCTGATATTCAGCTATTCAATCAAGAACCTCGCTGAATATTCGGTATTCGGTGTATTGACCGTTGAGGCTTTAGTCCACCAAGCTGATCTAGAGCGAGTTAGTGAACTTCGCAGTTAAGAAATTCCTAAAAAAATATTGATCTGTAATATGTGTTCTTTGATAGCAACAATATTTTAATAAACACATTTAAATTTAGATCAACCCCCGTTTTGTTTACTTTATTCAATCGACTGAATTTGCTTCAGGCGAATTAATAAAATCAGATATGGTTAAAGCGATGGAAACATATTTGACTGCGATACAGCTATAAAGGGTCTTGGGATGAAAGCGATGAGGGTGGGCAGCGCGCGGCCGGCACGCGCTCGACACGCGTCTACATTCGAGCATTACACGCTTTTTGATTTTAAACTTTTGCTATATCATTTGTCTGCACGTATAGTTTTTCTCGAGAGGCAGCAGGTGGAAGTAAGTAAATATCGTGAAATACGGGAGAAACTTAGTCACACGGCTTTAAAATTCTCGCTCGGTCTTGAGGGGTAGACAGACTTAACACAGTTTTGTGTCATATTCGTGTTTCACGGTTAATGCCTTGTTTTTAAGGTCGGATTACCGAATGGTCATCTAAATTGGCTAATATTTCGTTTTCCAGGTATGAAGGGATATTCTTAATCCAAATCAGAACAATTTTTTTTTATTTAAGTACTTAAAGTCTTTGTTAATTGTTGTCTATTAATTAATATTAACATATAGTAAGAATTTTAAGGCCCCTATTACTATTTACATAGTTCTACGGAAGTTTTCAGAAGGCAAATGTCATAGTTTGTGGATGTACATTCATACCTAATGGCTGGCGCTAACTTTGGCGTTACTATCAGGCCAAGCCACTAAACATTACAAGGGAACCTCTTATAGTCCAACTGTTTTAGAAATTGTAAGTTTTATGCATAATATCTTTTAAAATTTTGAAAACTATACTTAAAAGTACTTAGTGGTTAATCTTTGACATCAATATAAGAGCAGTTAGTTCTATGGTCCATTTCGAGATAAAGGCGCGCAGAGCTAGGGGATTTGTCTGCTGATCTGCTTTTTAAAATTTTCATAAGATTCTGTTCATCTGCCTCCTATGCCACTTGGCAAATGAATAACACGTGTGTCCTTAATATTTTTCATAAGGAAAAACCTGTTAAAAGTAATTACTTTTTGCAAGTCATGGATTTGGATTAAGAAAAATGCAAACGAAACGTAGGCATAACATGAAAATGAAATATGCGACTTAAAGTCTGTCTCGCTAGGAATTTCTAAGTAGCAACAGCAGTGGATGTGGAATCGTGCTCAAAAAACGGCAATGGGCTCGCCTCCTGTTTCGTGGGACGGAAGTGACAACTAGGAAAATGTGGGTACAGAAATGCACCGCTCTACCCCTTCGTGGAATACAGGCGTATATGTATGTGTTGAGTTAATGAACCCGTTAAAATTATTAGTGATGATGATGATGATGATGTCATCCTGGCCGATTTCGGCTACGGCGACTGTTTCTGCATAAGTTTGTCACTGTCCATTGAGCAGAAACAGGTCAGATGCGCGTAATAATTTTTAGTGCATAAGTGGTTGCGCTGGTACAAATGCCCACTCTCGTCCGCTCACTCCTGCACCCAGTGGAGCGGGAACCGGTGGCAACTCAAGACTCCTACCACCGCCCTAGGCTGTACACGGTGCCTCGCTGCCCTGCCGGATCCGCCAACTACAGTCGCTTATCAGCTGTCGAGTTGCTTTCACTACCGGGACAGACTTTGTGCACATACGGGAAGTGACCGTAGGATGATAGACTCTTAGATGAAATGAGCCCCTTTCTACCAGATTTAGCCCACGGGTCGACGTGGTTCACGGGGTGTGGCCGCTGTGTGCACACGCAGCTACTTGGAGCCACTGGCAGAGTGGGTCGCAAGGTCTGACCCCTCGTTTTTTTGGAAAACCGACCAAAGAGCAAACCTCTCCTCAACCCACAACAATTAATTATTAGTAATTAGGTGATAAAAGATTAAACTAAATTCACAATACGCTTTCATTTAAATATTTACAACGGCGTTCATTAAATGTAGCATGAAAAGGCTAGAGGTAAATATAAATATATAAGGCTATTTGTTATTTCAATTTATTTGCAACAGACACACAAACAGCATGTGCACCGAGAATTCAATAAACAATATTTTGATTAAATGTAAATATACATTATCATTTTGAAATAACATGTAACTAAATTATTTTAAATAAACTAAATCTTATTATGTTTGATATTTTCACTCGAACTGCTACATTTATAAGACGGAGAATAACTAAAAATAAGTCTCATATGAGCTCTCAGGTAGGAACGATAACTAAGTAGTGAGCGAGTCAATAGTTAGAGGTTCGCGGAATCTTGCGTCGTAAATAGTTAATCAGTACATTTAAGATCTTCATTATTTATCTTCTGAGAATCAGGAACAGTCGGGGGCGTCTCGTGCGTTTATCAACACTAAGAAGTTTGTAGGAAGTTCAGTTTAATCTTACGTTTCCATATAAATCAAAAGTTAAAAACCGTTCCTTGGTACCTACATGCATTACCTGGGAACGGAATTATTGTTGACAATATTGGATAAACTGGATTTTAAATAAAATTTAACAAGTGAAAAAACATTCAGGAGTTGTTCAGTGTTATTTTTTCGGTGGACTGTTATTTGAACGAAAATTCAAATGAGAAATGTGGAGAGATTTCCTTAGCCATGTATAAAAATGAAAAAAGGCATCTGAATTTAATTAGTTCATTCGTTTATGTGTGCTTTGCCTTCATTCGTTGAAATATGATTTCATTTGGGTACTTCATTCTAAAATTTCGCTACTTTTATTAAATTCTTTGAAAATATAATTTGGAATTTTCATAAATAAGATAATTATAATTCAAGACGTAAATCGCAATGTACATTGAATGTTATGAAGAATATTATGAATGAAATGAATGAATATTATGAATATTATTCACAATAGGGAAGAAATAAAAGAGGAGTAAAGAACAAAGGGAAACGCGGTTTACATTTAACTTTAGGAAACATTTTGTGGACATAAAAAATCATGGTAATGCCTATGAAAATATCTTAAAAAGTCCTTGGGAAACGTTTGCAAGTGTTTGAACATTAAAATTGATGACAAACTCGATACACGAGTCAGTATTTCCAGTTTGAATGTGATAGGCGACAACTTTCAGAAGGGCTTTGTCATAGACGGATACATCCTTAGAATAGGCTGGATAGCTTCATAATTCATATATGTGTGTTTTATAAGAGTTTATCTGATACTTTTAAGATAAATAGTCTTGTACTCCGTATTTTTTTTGTCACATTCGACAATTATGATACTTCCTCATTTCTGTATAGATAGATTCTTAAAAACCTTTTAATCTCAGAATTTGTGAAATTTATAGGTGAGATAAAAATACTTCAATCAATTGCGGCGTGCTTATATGTATTATGCTTTTTAAACAAAGCAATGAATTTGACTGGTAAATCGTTTCAATGTTAAGTAGAGTAATTATTTTACCTAAAGAATGATGATATGTCAATAAGTTTTTATTCTATCTACAGGAAATAAACAGAATAAAGACCTGAGCCAAGTCTATAACTTGTTCAGGCTATAGCAATTCACGCTTCGTATTTGTTTGTAGCGAGACGGGACACAATGAAAACTCCCGAGTCCCGACACCGATTGAACATCCAACACCGAACACTCGTTACATAAAACTTGAAAGGTGTTATTTTAGCTCTTGATGTTTCCTTTTTTCCGTTTGTATTAACTACCGTGTCTTTTGTAAAGTGATTCTATTTCAATCGAAAACCGTTTTATGTATCCTGCGTATTCGCAATTGGATTTAAATCGTTCAACGAGGAATCTATGAGAAGGATTTGTTTTTATCACCTGCATTTAGGATTTTTAATATAAATGTTTTTTATAAGGAAAGGTGAATTTTGCACATAGTGAAGGTTTTTTTCTTTACACTTTATTTTTTTCCATTGTGAAATTCTTCGTAGCAATTCAAGGTCCGGAAATTCTCTCGAAAAATGTCTATAGGCTTAGTCATTAATGAAATATGAGAGAAAAAATGCATTTCTATCTGTTTTTTGGGCAATACAAGTAATATTTTTTTGTACTGACTGCATCGTTGTCTGGTGGTGTTTGGATTTCGAGTCGTACCTGTGAGGAAGCCACCTTTTGGAGTTGAAAAAAAAGTTTGATGAAATGAACGAACGTTAAGTCTGAGTGACGCGGCGCAGCGCTCTCCGCGTGTGTCATGAAAGCGTCTCCGAGAGAAGCGCCGGCACGGTGGCTTGTGTCTACTACGGTTCCCATATACAACTGGGCCGTTGGAATAAAACTAGTGGCCATGCGTGTGTTCTTAGGCGAACTGAGGGGTTGCAACTTGCAATATATCCTGTCAGCCAAACAGATGAAATATAAAAACATGAAGGTATATTGCGTAGTAATAACGGCTATGTGTTACTGTAAAATTTTTTTGGCGGGTTCTACCCTGTGTTTACTCTCTGAGAAGATGTTCAAACTTGTCCCACCCTCTCTTTTGATCAAAGCATCGCGCTGGCAAGCTCGCGGGACACGATATTTTTTTTATTTATTTACTTTACACTACATACTATCATCATTTACGGATGTCACTTTGTTGTATCAGCCAGGCCAGTATAAAAAACAGCACACAATGTCAATTCTTCAATCTAATTTTAAATTTTAATAGCGGGGCAAAGATTTTCTTCTTATCAAATATAAGCACTGAACATAAAAAGTACCAAAATTTAAAAATATACTTTATCCAAACATCATGTACCATGCATTTATTTGGAACTAGCTTTTGCCCGCGACTCCGTCCGCGTAGACTCTAGGGCTAAGTGCAGAGAGATTTTTGCATTTATAACATGTTTATCCCACGGGATTACATTTTCCAGGATAAAATTATCTCATGTTAATTCTTGAGCCCTAACTATGTATATACCGAAAAAAAATTCAAATCGGTTTGGTAGATATAGAAATACCCATTCCCACGGGAATACTTAATTTTCCGGGATAAAAACTATCCCATATTAATTCTGTGAGCTCTACCTCTCTCTGAACCAAATTTCATTCAAATCGCTTTGGTAAATCCAGAAATACTAATTCCCACGGGAATACTACAATTTCCGGGATAAAAAGTATCCTATGTGTTATTCTGATGTATAAGCTATATTGTGGTAAAGTTTCATTCAAATCCATTCAGTAGTTTTTACGTGAAAGAGTAACAAACATCCATACATCCATACATCCATACTTACAAACTTTCGCCTTTATAATAGTAGTAGGATTTATAATGTGAATCGGTGACGAAATACATATTTCACTGGTGGTTCGGAGCGGGTTATTGGGGAATAAATTAATCTGTCTTCGGTGCCATTGCCATGTTTATTTAACACTTCAAAATTACACTTTAACACGGCTTTATGTCTCCCCCGGGAGGTGGTGATGCGTGTTTATTCGGGGGTCAAACCGCGTGATTTATTTCTTAACAAATACGTTGTGGATACGATAACTACAGTTATCATTATGTTATAGATAGCGTCGAACACATCACGTCAAAGATAACAGTTGTGGATTATACGAATGGTGTGCCTTCTGGGTTATGTGATGAATGGATACGCAATTTGTCCAGACAAAATTTTGATGGGTTATTTTGATTCAAAATAAGGATTCTTTAAGGGAAGAATAGGTATCACCCTTCTCTGTGGCGTAACACAACGCACGTAATTCCGAAGGTGTATTTGTACATACTAAATATTTAGTTTTTTTTTTTTAATAAAGAGTGAAGAATGTCTTAAGCATTAAATCCACCTTAACAAATACTATATTGTATTTTGTAAGCTACTTTTCGGTCATATTCGGTGACTACACTCCAAATAGACCCAGCTGACTCTCTTATTAAGTTAAGTCAGGTGACATTACATTCCAACCACGGTATCACTTGCCTCGTAAAGGGTCTTTGGGGGCGCAGCGAGCGCAGTACTTTGCCACTATGAAGCGTACTGGGCGGCTACGGAATCATGGTGGGCGCTCGACTCTTGATGAAATGAACAAAAAATTTGAGATGTTTATGTTATAATTTAAAATGAAAATGTGCGTAATATTCAGTAATAGACTATGAAAGCCCACACGACCTTATTCATATGCGTGTAGAACGACTATGTCCAAGATTTATTAGTGGCTGCTGAGGTGTCTAAAACACCATACGACTAATTTACTAGAGTCAGCGTGCAAATCCATAAATGTATAGTATTTTCAACTTAAATTACGCGATAAATTAAAAGTCAGTTTTATGTATTCATTTAAATATGATAAATTTTATTAAAACCAATGCTGCATTATGCAGTACTCCATCATATTTTATAATCCTTAATTTATGTAAATTATTTTTTACGTTTTTAAATATAATATTTTATAAAAAACCACATTAAAAAACATAAAAATTAAACCGCAGAAATTTAACTTTTACTAATATTTTTATTAAAAATGTCATATTTCTTTCTTAATACGGTTATATGAAAACATGATAAAATAGAAATCAGGTGCTAAATTTTTAATCATCAGGTACGCGAGGTTTAACCTAGTTCTTATCAGGAAGATTTCTCCAGAGTAAACCGACAAAGCATATTACGCGGGAAACGCTTACATTGTATTTAATTTAAAAAAGGTGTAATGAGCTTGAGGTCTTCTCTAGTAGCTTATGATGAAATAAATACGGCGTGAAAACTTTAAGGTTAATATTATATATAAAATCTTTAACATTTTATTTCAAGAATGTAGGGGATATACCCAGTTAATTAACACGTAAAACACAGGTAAAAATAGTCGTGACTTCCTCCTTACTGCTTAGGAGCATAGTCGCGACCAATTCTCGGTGGTAAACTTTAAAATAATACTTTACTTTTATCTTTACAAAGTAATGTGTGTAATCACAATAAGTTACTATATACTTTAACGGTTATGGAAAACATCGTGAAAAAACCTCAACACCTATAACTTCTTAGTATTTTTTTTAGGTGTGAAATAAACTAACATGCCCTAGACCAGCTTGATCGGCAAAGACCTAGAGTCCTAAACTTTTAGAGGGGGCCCGCGCACAGCAGTGGGACTGTAACTTTTAGCTGTCTTATCAAGAACTAAGACAGTCTTCATAATCCCTGTATGAATTATGATTACGATTTCCGATAGCTGCAACATTTTCCTCTACATCGCGAAAATCGTTTAGAAACATAATAAAATATTGTTACTCCTATTTCTTCATAATAATATTTGCATCTGAAAATATAGAATAACATAAATAGTTATTTAATAGATAAATAAAAACTTATAGATATGTGACAATAAACACATACGAAATAAGCTCGTTGGGGTGTCGGGAAAATCAATTGGTTCCTTCTTATCGCGATGGAGCGCCGAGTGCCCGAGATAATGTTGATAATTCGACGAGATAACGTTTCATAATACTCCACTAACTTGGTCGACGTGATAAGCGGCTGATTGCGCTCTCCGTATACAATACACAGGTGAGACGATTTACACAAATCAGTTTTGACTGGTCCTTGGTGTTAGTTGACGCCAATTAAACCTGACCTATTTATGATGTTCCGAACGACACTACGCTAACAAAAATGTGGATGCATGTTATTCATATTTTTAATTAAAAATATCTTTATAGTTACACGTATTATGCGTTTTCGTGTTACATTTATTTATGCTTTAAGTTTAAACAAAATCACGTCTGTATCTCTGAGCGCTTCCTAAAAGTATTCCAACCCACGGATTACTAACTTAGCTTTAAGTCCCACGTAATATCGACGCGTGTCAGGCAAAGTTCCGGACTCGAAGTTAACGTGTTGTTACTAAGAATTTTCTTAATTTGCTCTTGATCTTACTCAGCGGAGTAAAAGATTTTATAGAGAAATTTATTAGTGTAATATTTACTAACCAGTAAACGGAACAATAACGGTGATGAGGTAGTCAAATATAGACATTTTTGGGTAGGAAAGAGTTTAGCTCAACCACCGCGGGTTTAAAGTAGCTACCGTCCATGGAGTGGATAATAAGGCTACGGGAGCTTGCAAATTCCTCTCTCATCCCCGTCGATAGGAAACCAATCAGTATATGTCCTATTTATTCTAAATGTATAAAAGCGCATTATTATAAAATGGTAGCATCTAACTTTGGTACTATTCGAATATATTGTCGGTCAAATCGAGAAAATTATTAACCAAAACCATTTTGGCTACTGCTTAACTCTACAACCTCAACAAACTTTTTGATCAATTTAAGAAAAACATTTTTTTATTTTAAAGAAAGTACGATAATTTCATGCATAAATAGTATAAATTTATCTTTAAGTTTGATATTAAAAGCATTGAAATTCCTTCCGCTCTTGGGAATACTCGACACAATTCCCGGATATTTTCGCATCAGTGACTCCTACCGCGGCATGACCTAGAGGCCATACGTGCCACAGATTTTGAATGCCTTAACGTAAAAATGTCTTGTGGAACTTATTGCGAACGTAGGATTTGCAAATACTAGGAATTTGAACCAGTCGATAGCGTGCTTAAATAATTATATTGTAAAGGTCAAAGTACCCCTACACCGACTGATTTTCAGATCAATTGGACGAATATCACGCTCTCGTCGAACGCGGACAACACACGCTTACGACACAATTTAATTGAATTTTCAATGATGCTAAAGCCTGTTAACGTCGCACTGTTCTTTGCAATTATACCCGGATACAGTAATTATATAACTATTATATAGGTAGCTGTATGAAGAAAGTTTCGTAGCCAAGCCTTCCAAATAGTGGATAGATTATTTTTACATTTTTTAGACCTCAACACAGAGTGTATTCGGGCTATAAGGTTATGGATATTTGAACCAAATTTAATGACACTTTCACGCTATCTTTTTATATATATTCTTATAGGCATAAGATAATCCTCCGACGGTGGAAAATAGTGATCTGATCAATGTTTTATAGGTGGTACTCGAGCGAGTGACTCTTAAACATTTCTTGAGTAAGCTCCATGCCAATTCGATTAAAGTAAAATTGAAATAAATCGCTTTAATATTGGTTCATTAGACAAGTAATAGCTCTTACCTTTACCTCGAGGCTTGTTCCTCTGAACCTTAGAGGTATATATCTTTACTACAAAATTCTTGCAAAGAAAACAGGAATGATATTGGAAAAAGTAGTACTTAAACTGTTTATTCTTCTTTGTGTCAATACATTATATTATAAATTATAATGTGCTTAGTTACGTATTATCAATTATAATGAAATGAATATCTAAGTTGCTAAACATAACTTTCTTCTATATTTTTTCATCCTTAAGAGGCTCTGTAACATTTTCAACACAAAACAGGTATGTAATCTTAGCCAATCGCCATCCACCGGTGAAAGTTGTCCTTGTTAATTAGCGTCAACCATACGCCTATTATAATATATGTACATACATTGTACGTATATAAGAATACACCCTCAGGCCTGTATTCTCTGAAACGGTAGGCAGAAAGACACCGTGCAGCTATGGAGAATTTTTAAATGAGACAAGTTCTATATAGGTAGTATAATAATGTTTGATTACAACTAAAGGGCCGTTTGGTATTTTCAAGCTAAAATACAATTTATTCTAAACATTCCATCGCATCGGATGTAATATTTATCGGTACCCGAACACTAAACATTGCGTGATAAAATTATCGCAAATCAAATTTCGCGAATATTTTGCAAATTAATGATCAATGGCTGACAATGACACGCATTGCATGCCATTGGAACTGTTATTCGTTGCACGAGCGATGCTGCTATGAAACATGCGGTGATTGACAAAATTATCGGGGACAAAATGATTGGTTATGCGAACGCTGACCTAATTTCAAATACCATTGTGAGAAGTTATGTGAAACATCTTTCTGATTTCATTAGCCCAATTTTGGAAAATATTTTTCGCAGGCATTGGGACCGCTATTAGCAATTTTGCAAAGCGACGTTGCAAATAGGTTTGACCACGTTTAATAGGCTGTGTAGGTACTATGAACTCTCAAACACAGATTTCAGAGAGAAGAGATAGTTTACTCCACTACTGCGTGAAATCCATTCGAATTTCATATTTGTAAATTTATTACCGCTTTTAAAGTGGCCTTTATAATATTATAGTTTTCAAATTATGGCGTTGTCCTCATCCAGGAGTTCCTGTTCTGATACAGCGAAATAGCTAAATTTCCGTTTCGGTACGGATTTGTTCTACCCCGACGTTACCCAGATAGAAACAATTTAATAAAGCGGCAAGTGCGTGCGGCCGCGGGCGGGCGACCCTCCCTCCCCGCGGCACCGCCCGTGCCCCTCGTTGCCCCGCGAACAGCCGTTTGCCCTAATATTTGGCGGCAATATGTCGCATGTCGGAGGGCGAGGGACGAGTGACGTCACGGCACAATAGCTAGGAATTTATGCGTCTACGAGGGTGGCGCACGTGCGTCCTACTACTGTCACCATATCACGCTCATTTTTTATTTTTTCTTAGTTTTGGGGTCGCCAATTATTTCTTGGTTACCCATTGTAATTGCCGAGCTTTTAGTGTTTTGAATAGCATTGGCTTAATTTGGGAAGTGTCATTAAAAGAAAAACATTATTTGCAAAAATTGTCGAAAGTTATTATCATTATAGAAGTGTTATTATAATAAACTGCTCTAAATTATATGCGTTTGGTTACATAGTATTTCAGGACCAGTCGACAATCATAGTCATAACTAGTGCATTTGGAATCGATTATGAGTCACAATTTATGACGTTATCATTGTTCACACAAGTAGGTAGGTCAGGATATATTTCTGCACCAATTCTTTTACGATCGACGAAACAGGAAGTGGGCCTTTTGCCGTTTATCGGTTATTTTTCCGACTCTCAGGATTCTAGTAGCATACTACTTCCTTAAGGACACACTTCAGTAAAACTACGTTCGTTAGTTGCTTGACGACGAAGAAGACGTATGTTTTGTTATGATGTACGTCTACAAGAATCAAAATGTTTTATCAATTTTGGAGATATTAAATACTAAAGTATTCATTTCTTAACAAAATAAATTTAGCGTGATGTAAAGGGCTGGAGAATTTTTGAAGACGGAATCTGGTACCTGTTGGGGCTTGTCGTAAGAACACTAATAGACTATAGTCAGTCCTTGTCAAAAACGCAAAATAAATCCACACAAACGTAATATTTGGACTTTTGTTAATCAAGGGATCAACGAAGCATTAAATCCCGGAATAAACTTTATTTGTATTCGCATATTTTTGCAGAGTATTGAAAGTGTTCATAAAAGTATTTATTTTTTTTGTTAATTTTTTTGAATATTGTTTCCATATTGTATACACTCTATTGTACAAAAATAATTCATAATTTAATTAACAAAATTGATATCGATATATTCTACGATTATATTTTCCTCTTTTCGCGATAACTATAGGTTCTGGGTTCGACTTCTGGAATTAAAAAGGTGGATGTAGAAATATACCTATGTTATTAAGTGACTGTTTCGGGCCCAGAGTCGCACGTCAACTAGGTGTCGAATAATAGTCATACTTTTTAATTGTCTTATTGCTGAGATTGGACGACATTTTATTTATTGCAAAACATCGTCTACATATATTTACTTTCAATGATTTCCTTTTTTCTTTCTCCAATCCATAATCTCAGCATCTAAAATTCGTCTAAACTAATGTCTGGGAATGTCCTCACGTTTTTAAAGTCGCATACAATTCTCCAGTAGACCGGTTCGCATGGTGACAGTAATGCGATCCACTTGTCGCCCGCGCGGACTGCGGAGTCTGTCGCCGATCAACGACGCCCACCTTCATCTATACACCTGTAGTCTCGGTCTAGCAATACTAGGTATTACCTGTGAATATACTACAACTGGTGACTATTCAAAAAATATTTCCCTGAGTGAAAATTCAGATACCTATTGATAAGTTGTTACAACATTTTAAAAAATTCAACATTATAAGCACAATATATATAGCACATTGTGTATTTTAAAGTTAGATTAAACTAACGCTAATTTCGTGCAAGTTATACTATACTTCCGGCAAGTTTCCCGTTAGCTTCGCTCTCTCGACTTTCAACACTAGTTTACACGTTCAAAGTTTTTGATACTCATTAAGTTAGATATTCACAATCTTGCTAATAAATTGACTGACACCGTTGCATATCAATTCTAGCGAAAAATTTACGCAAAGCTGTAAACAATGGTGGAAGTGTGCGGACGCGTGCGCGGAGCAAATCGCCCTACTACATGATGTAACGTGCTTGTTGGCAGGGCTATCACAACAATAGACGCAAATGTATCTCGAATTAAATGATTTAATTGAATTACAGCAAAATAAATATTTTTGCGGGCCGTCGCTGGCTGCAGGCGGCTTCTGACCGTTCTCGGTGGAAGTCATTGGAGGAGGCCTATGTCCAGCAGTGGAGCAATATTGGCTGAACCTTTTTAAGATTTAATCAAACATAAAAATATCCCACTAAAAACTGTTACTATTCCAATACACATTGCATCACGGAAATAAAACTCCATTTCCAGGAACTCCAGGAACTATACTGCAAGTACGCCTAGAGCAACCAAAAAATGATGCGAGTTTTTTTCGTTTTCAATGTGCCATCTATACCTACAATGGCTCAAATGACGATTCGATATAATAATAAAGTTTATTTTAAATATACATTAACAGAAACCGTGTTTTATTTATTATATTTTTATTTAATTTAACTTCGTCAACACAGAGTATTTAATTCAAATATGGAGTGTCATCGTTCTGTATATGACTGTTGGCAGCCCTGCTCGTTACAGGACTTGACGGATCGCCCTTGACTAATCGCAGCCACGGCCCACGGGTACAGCAACGACACAGCTTATTGACGTGCAAAATTGCTGTCACTTTGTTTGTTAAGCACGAGATTGTAAGGGAGTTTCATTCATTATTTGCTTCAGAAAACAGTGCTTGTGCATCGGATATTCGTACAGGTGGACGTAAAATGCAATAATTTTAAAATTGATTATTATTATTATAGGTTCATACCTTTGATGATACAATTTTACGATGTATTATATGCTGATAGCGTTAAAAATAAAAAAGTATGAAGATGAAGTATTTCTCTTATTTCATAGGTCGATTTGCCTTCCTTCTTGATTTTTTTATAATTTTCATAGAAAGAGAAGAGCTTTCTCGGGTTTCGTTTCTATACTGTAAAGTTAGTTTAAAGGTCCAGACACCAATTGCATAACAGTTTGTAAGTGTATTTTGCATTTGACGAAATCGCTTTAGTAAAAATGATTCAAAATCAAATTGTAAAATGCATAACAATTCACAAAAAATGACGATAAATCTACAACTATAACGCGAACTGCAATGCCTCAACCGCGTATACGTCCGGTCGGATTAACTTGATAAACTGCGACGCCGCACATTTTTCTGCCAATATTTAATTAGATGTAGTTGTTGCCCCCACGGATCGGATGTTATTAGTCACGGAGCAATATGCGCGGGGCTTTGTCGTGCCCCCTCGGGCGCTCTCGGGTGCATTCCGCGGCACACGTGCACACAACACTGCCGAATAACCGGCCCATTTGTGGACAAACCTCATTTTCCTACGTATAATTGGCAGGCATCAGGGTGTTGCCTACATCAATTATACTCACATTATTTTCATCAAGTCTAGTTAGGAAATGCTCTATCATTAAACGTGAATAACCCAACTATCAGCAATTTTTTTATGTTCTAGAGATTATGAAATAATTAGGTCTTATGCATGACCAGGCCGAAGATTTCAACTTTTATCATTATGTTAAATTGTATACTTCAATGGTGGATTATCATAAGAAGAGTAGATAGAGAAAAAAAATTGTAACGGAAAATGTAGAAACATAGACTTTACTTTTGTGCATTTGCCAGCGCTCGTGGCAGAGAAGATAATAATATGATAACAACATATTATTGTTTTTTTTTTTTTTGGATACGTAGGAAAATAGTGTCTGCGTTTGATTTTTAAAGCGATCTGTATGACAAACAAAAATTTATTATAAATCATATTAAATAAAAGAGCAAATGGATCAAATATTGAAGCTTCCTTTTTAAAATATTTACTGTACAATCATCGAATCTGTTATCTCGTCTTGTGAAATAATCCGTGATAAAAGACACGAAAGCACTGTAAATAATTAACATTTCGAAACGTGCAGATGTAATAGAACATAGTGACAAAGAGCTTAGTGTGCCAACTTAACAAGGACTAAAAAATATTTGTCGTTTTGTAAATAAAAAAACTCCGCGTACCGCCATCGTTAAATGTATAGAGAATATTTTTAAGAGATTTTTCTGTACAGTCAATAAAGGCAAACATCATCATTCTCTTGCCCTGCTCCCAATTTTTATTTGGGGTCGGCGCAGCATGTTTTGTCCTTCCACACATCCCTATGAGCCGTCATGTCTTCAGTCACGCCTTTCTCTTTCATATCTCCTCTCACGCACTCCATCCATGTTTTCATTGGCCTTCCTCGGCTTGTCCATCCTTTAACTTTCATGCTCATTACTTTTTTACCAACATACGTTTCGTCCCTCCTCATAATATGCCCATACCACGACAGACGGTGTCTTTTTAGCTTATCAATCACAGGAGCTACTTTCAAACTTCCTCTAACGTATTCATTTTTCACTCCGTCAGTCAATGTTACCCCACACATCTATCGCAACATTCGCATTTCTGCTGCATGCAGTCGTCTTTCGTCCGTCTTCTTCGTAGCCCAACACTCCGATCCATATATAACGACAGGTCTTATCAGGACTTGTATATTCGCCCCTTCAATTTGAGGGGCATTCTGGGGTCGCATATTGTGGATGAGACCTGTCGCCATTTCATCCATCCTAAGTTGATTCTCTGCCTTATATCGTGATGTATATCCCCGTCACTTTGCATAAGTGACCCAAGGTATCGGAATTCGGAACAGACTGGTATCGGCATTCCATCAAATGTGACGGACACAGAACTTGAAAGACCGCCAAAGTCGCAAAACATATACTGAGTTTTTGTTCTGCTGACTTTAAGGCCAACATTTTCAAGTCTATGCCACCACGCCTCCAATCTGTTCTGCACATCGTGGCCACTTTCTGACAACAGAACAATGTCATCAGCAAACAGCATGCACCAGGGTGCATCCATAACCAACAGGAAGAGGTAAGGACTAAGAGCCGACCCTTGGTGCACCCCAACAGCGACATCGAAACTGGTTGTAATGCCAGCTGCCGTCCTGACTTGGGTATTACAGTTACGATTTATGGCCTGAACCAACTGCAGGTACTTCTCAGGCACACATTTCTTCTTAAGGGCCCACCATACAGCTTCACGAGGAACCCGGTCATAAGCTTTTTCGAGGTCAACGAATACAATGTGCAAGTTTTTATGCGATCTCCTGTATTTTTCGCATAGCTGGCGAATTGCAAAAATGGCATCCGTCGTCCTACGACCAGGCATAAAACCGAACTGGTTCCGCGAAACCTCCCTCACATTCCTCTCGCAGGCGTCGCTCAAATACTCTCTCCCATATTTTTAGAGTGTGTGACATTAACTTTATTCCCCGATAATTGTTACAATCTTGAACATCCCACTTGTTTTTAAAAATAGGCACCAAATAACTGTTGCACCATTCGTCGGGTATTGTTTGTCCAGTAACAGCTTATTGAGGAACAAAGTCAGCCACTTCCACCCAACCACTTGCAAGGCCTTCCAAACTTCTACTGGTATTCCATCTGGTCCAACCGCCTTCCCATTCTTCATTCCACTCACAGTTTTCTTAACTTCATCTACACTAATGTCTCTTACGAGCCCCACGTTCACCGGTACATCCTCAAGCTGTTTCCCCCAGTCATTATCTTTGTTCATAAGTCTTTCAAAATAGGTTCTCCACCTATTTTTGATTTTTTCATCATCTGCCAATATTTCTCCCACTTCATCCCTTACACACTTCATATGCGTCACGTCCTTCGCCATTCGTTCCCTAGCTCTTCTTCTTCTTCTTCTTCTTCATCAACCCATATACGCCCACTGCTGAGCACGGGTCTCCTCTATCCCTAGCTCTAGCCAGCCGGTAAATATATTTCTGTTCCTCAGGGCTTTCCAGAGACTGGTACAATGAATATTGTGCCTTTGCCCTGGCGACAGCTACGACTTTTTTAGCTTTTCTCTTACACTCAACATAATCAATTTTCTTTCGTTCTTTCACACTGACATTTCCCACTTCTATATTCTGCCATTCCTTAGATTTCTGTTTCTTTTCTTTAAGCACACTTTGCACCTCGTTCGACCACCACCATGTATCCTTCTCTCTCATATATTTTCCTTTTGATTCTCCTAACACTTCCTTTCCCACCTTTCTTATACAGTCACTCATTTCCATCCAACAATCATTCACACTCCGGGGCTGCATATCGCCCATCTTACCTATACCTTCTACCATTCGTCTCTTAAATTCTTCTGCATAGTCATTCTTCTCCAGTAAATGCCACTTTATTTTGGAGGGGATTCTCGTATGGGATTTACCAGTTGTAATTGAGACTCTGGTATCCAATACCAAAAGGCGTGCTGAGAGACTAATTCCTCGCCAGGCAATACCTTACAGTCCTTCACGCATTTGAGACTGTGGCGCCTGAGGAGGAAGTAGTCTATCTGTGTCCGCTTTTGTACGTTACGAGGTGTTTGTTGTTTTTCTGGAACCAGGTATTGGCAACTGCTAGATCCAAAGCCGAAAACGCTTGGAGTATTCCTTCTCCTTCAGTATTTCGGCTTCCAAATCCCCAATCAATAAAGGCAAACATTTGATATTTTTCGATTTTATCCCTCCGGCATTTCTTTTCCCGTTTCCGTTAATCAAATATTAAAAAAAACGTTATAAAACACATTTATTTGGCTTTTTTCAACATATTATTAATTAATTATATAGTTAATTTTCGGGTTTATTTACATAAAATACATCAGCAGACTTCTAGTCCGTATTTTGCTTCTCCAGAAGAAGATATTTTAATTTCCAAACGCAAAATATTTTTTCAAAAGCATTTCTAATTAGTTCATTGAATATCATTTTGGAAATCTGTACGCGAACAATCTCCGCCCACATAACACCAGCGTTTTGTTCGTGTGAGACTCCGGGCGCGGGGTGTAAGGTACAGGGCGAAGTGTGGCGGGGGCGGGGGAGAGGGAGGGGGGTTACAATGGCGAGTGGTGGTGGATGGTCGTATTTCACAATTAAATTTTTCTGGCGCGATCTCACCGAATGTGTACGCCGAGTTACGCCGTACTCTTTCTGTAGGGCGGGGAGAACTGCGCTTGCTAAACTTTTCCGTTCGTTCGTCTTACGGGTATAGAAAAAATATATTTCACAGAAATTATATTTAGTCCAGTATAAATTCTGTTATTCGAGACATTTAACAGTTGATAATCACAGGTACGAAATTGGTGTGTTCGGGAATGTATTGATGATTTATTTTAAATTATGACTAAATGTATCATAAAATCACATGAAACCTATAAGTTGTTTTAAAATTTTCTTCCCTGTTATAATATAAACATTACAATCAAAAATCACGTAGCAATTAACTATTAAAATGTCTTTTTATAATCAAGTACAGCAGTAATAATTGCGATATAAGTAAAATTTATTGTTTAATGAAACCACAAAAGTGCAGTTGTTCCTGAACCGCAAAGTTTGGAGCTGGCTGACACCTAGTTTAATATCGGAGCGGCGACGACATAGCGCCACGTGCGCTCGCAAAGATACACTAACACAAACACAGGCTCACCCACACAGGCTCAGCCGTGTCGGATACACGTCATGGCCTGGACGCTTATCTGCAACCTGCGATAATACTTCAATTGTTTGTGTCCGCTTTATTTATTTGGTTTTTGAATCAAAAACTTTTACGACGAATAATTTACGAACAAATCAATGCCCCCATCTGGAGTCTACGTACAAACAGTAAAAATATTGATCGTATTGCTGAATCAGCCTCTAATAACAAACAAATTTACGGTAGTTTTTCGGGATGGGAACAAACACTCGTAGTTTCGTTCAAAGGATTTCAATTTACTCCTCGTGATTTAGTCGTGCGTAGTCCACCATGAGGTATACCAGTCCAACCATAGAAATAAGGAAATTGATTCTGATGAAGAAGAGGATAAATAGTCATTGAGAAGTATTCGGTCTGACACCGAAAAACATAATCACGAGACCAACAAAAAAAATGAAAACTACAATATTGAGGCATTTTATACGCACAATAAAATGGTAGAAATTATTGTGTGTCGATTCATTAAAGGTATAGTATCTAATAGGGAGAGATAGCGAAATGAGAAAGGTAAGAAAGCATGAAAAAAACACAATCAATTTTTTGTCCGTCTGTCGGACTTCTAGTTGGTACGAGCACATCTTTAGAACTGAACAGAGGATAATACGGTACCGAGATCGACTCAAAACAACATTTTATTAAATTTGCATTGCATCCAAATGTAAATAACACGAAGACAACGTCATAGGGATGGTTAATTGAAAATAAGAGTTTGTTACAAAACTTGCTATGCTGCACAACAGTCCGTGGAAAGAATGTTTGTATTGATTTGGACATAAGTGAAAGCATTTGATTTTAAGATCATTTACAAAAACCAGCAAGTTAATAAATCAGCATTTCTTTGTAAATTAGATCATTTTAGCTTATTTCGAATGTACCAACTTAAAAGTGTTTTGTGTTCGTGATAGGTGATTGTACAAAGGTACCTTCAACATCAGCTCTATATTATTAAAAAATCTTTAGTATTCAAAGAAAACCCTTCCAAAACGGTACCCTAACACTATAGTTAAATAGAAATCATCCCCAAAAATTAGGGCTGATCAGTCTCGGTCGACAGTGCACCACCTGTTACGACACCCCTTGGTAAAAACCCTATAGAATTCCTTATAATGATTTCTACTCCCTCATTAACAGAAATAGTCCCTCATGTCATGGGATTAAAGTTTATATTATAATAGCCACGACTGAGTTTATGTTTTGTATTTAATAAAATCCGTATAATGCGATTTGTATGCGTTTAAAGGTACGAATAATGTATACTAAGCAAATAGTATTATAAAAAGACCATAGTTGTTGATTCCACATTACACGGACTTAACAGGATTACATTATTTATTAAACTTTTTGCATAACGATATACAATGTACTTAGTCCAAATTTATTTGATATTTTCTTGATACAAAGACGACTTTGTAAGATAAAAGAATGGCACTGGCCAGACAGATGCCATGCTGGGCAAGTCTAGGTAGACCAACGTTCAATATTAAAACTTAGAAATATGCAAACTGTCGCGGTGGAAATCTATGCAGGGGCAACCTGACGTATAAAATGTTTGGCTTTTATGGGCTTCCTGTGTCCGCGATGTTACAATCGACACAGCCTTTGTTATCTATTTTATTGATGGAAAATATTTTTAAAAATAAGATCGAGGAAAATCTAAAAGAGAAAAGGAAATTTGAAGTATTCGATTCGACATTTTCTATATTTTGTGTTTTCCTTGGTATATGCGTAAGCGTAATCTTCGAGGACTTTTTTAGCTATCAAATAAGGACTGGCACACACTTTACCAATATCATTTCTAAAACAAAAAGAGCCAGAAGAAGACCCCAATTTAATATTGGAATAAAACTCGTCAGATATCCGAATCACCATGACAGTAAGCAGCAAATGTGCCGGATAATTAACGAGCGACATCGGTGCAGACTGCAGTGAACAAGTGCGCCGTGCGTGCCTGCGAATGAACGTCCCTCATCAATAACACCATGTATTAATGTCACCATTGTCTGCAACCCTTGCTCGTACCGCTCCACTTTCTGCATTGTATTTTTTATATCAGCGCGGCTAGTCTAGGGCATTTTTTGCGGCGAAATCTTCTTTGAAAATAACATTGATTTTGGTGCGCCTAATTCAAAGAAAACTTATAAAACGGAGCACTAACACTACAAATAAAAATCACATTCAATAATGTGCTGAGTTGTATAACGTGGAACTGATCCATATCTGGTGAAATGGGTTTGCATAAATGCACCTCTGCAGGAAATACAGGCGTGAAGTTATGTATGTATAAATCATAAGTATTAATAAATATTTAATAATTTAAGGGTCTCCCGGGAATCCCAATAAAATAAATCCCTGGCTTATCAGTGACTCGTGCAGAATAATAAAGGATGCGTTGTTCGATTATCTAGGATTTAGATTTCATACGTGGGAATTGGTGGGGTGTATTTGCTTTGTACTTTTTTTTATAATATTAACATATCTTACGTATTTTAATCACCTGTTACGCCGTTAGCACTAATTAAAATCGTGAGCGGAAAGTAAAGAATATTATAATTAAGTTCATTCATCATAATTCTGTAAATAAGAATGCAAAACGCTTTTATCTGATTTATAAAGAACGTGCTAAATAGCTTCCATTAGATTTATGTATTATCTTTTACACACAACAGTGCGGGCCGTTTTATATTAAAACTAGCGAGAAATCATTGCGATTTTGGAAAATATTACAATGTTTTCAATTAGTTTTTTCAAGAATGAGACATGGTTCCACTAAATCGAGTCCACATGACCTTACTCAAGCGTTTGTACCTACTCAAAAACGGTACACTCGAACATATTTCGCATGGTCATATTTTTGTTTTTCTGTCTTCAGCAAAATTTCTGCCTTCGATATCGTGCTATTTATTATCAGTTTTATAATACGCTTCTTTACAAAAAAATGTCAATGATATTTTCGGCATACGTTGTTGCTAGTTCCCACAATAACCACAATTCGTTTTAATATAAATGAATTACGATTTCTACTCTAATTAGTAGTTTTCACTAATAAGATGCATGTTCGTGAGTCATTGTTTGAGCGAATCATGACAACACCTTATGTGTATTTGGATTATTATTAACTTTTCTTAACCAATAACTAAACTCGACTGTGCTTTGAGCTAATAAAGACTGAAAACCAAGTGTGTATCAGTGCCTTAGAAAATACAGTCTTTCCTAGAATCACTTAAATCTAGCGTAATATTATCATATTGTTTCATGCTTATTATATTACTTGAAATATTTTTTTGTGAAATATACTGGTAAAATTTCATTAACTTTGTAGTCCACATAGAACAAATAGATTGTTCATGAAAATTGTTTACTAACATTACTATTCGTAGTTGCAAATCAAATGAAGTCCAATATTAATATCAGCTTCTCTAAACATATTTCGAAATGCAATGTCCAAAGTCCATTTGAAGAAGGATTTCCATAACAGCGCACTTTAGATTAAGGTGGTAAACTCAACAGTGGCTCTAAAGCACGAAGCGAATGTGTTGTTTATTTCGTAACTTGAACTATGACTAACTTCGCCTAGAAGACTGAAGAGCTGTCTATATTATGAAGAACCGATTACTTTAAACAAAAGTAACATAAAATTGACGTATTAGTACTTTAAATGATCCATAACTGCCCGTATTGGACACTAACCGGCAAAGAGTCTTATTTAAAAGTTACACTTTTAGATGTTTTTTTTTAAATATTTACCGAATCAGTCCACAAACATATTATCTGTAACGCTTCTGGTACGGACGCACCTTCCGGCGATATTAAATAAATTGGTCCTCAATCAAACAGCACAGAGCGAAGGTGCAGCTCGTGTTTACATATTGAATGCACAATATTGCTTTCAGCGTAAAATATCATTTAATAAATTTACTCTACCGTGACCTCGTGTAACTATGCCATCAAAATATCCGGGTAATTACGGTTTTGGTAGTTGAAATTCAATATCTGAACGGACCAATATTAATCAACATATTCGAAGACTAAAGGTAAGGTAGGTAAATAGTCCTTCAGGTAATATTTACCTGATGGAGTGCGTCTAGGATTTTTTACATTACAGATGTTATACAAATTAGCCACGATGGCACGCGTACAACACAAGATGTTAAATCCGCATCACGCTGTGTCATCCCTTGATGATAATCCGATTAACAACATCTGCCCAACATAGTTTTTAATGCGATTGACTTACAGTATTGTAATCATTTTAAAATAATGCTATAGTACATCCAGTGCGTGTTTATGAATTAACGACTTTATAGTACAGTTATCTTATATTGTTGAAGTAACTTCGCCATTCCATGACGATTTACTAATATCTGTACTATCGTGAGTGACTAAGTAAGAAGACAAGTGCCATACCATAAATTTATTTGTAACTATTGATGTTCATGATATCTACATCATAAATTAAAAAAACTAAAAAAACACGCTTTTTATCGAAATCCGAACTAAAAAATAGAAAATAAGTTTTAATAAATTTCAATAAATATAAATGAATAAAAAATAATAAAAAATAAATAATAAAATAATAAAAATAATAAAAAATAAAAAATAAATTATTTTATTTTAAAAAAAGAGTGGGGTGCATGGTGTCAGTAGTTATAAATATTTTATTGACAGATATGAGTACAGTGATTATCATTTTGATAATATCTTAAAAAGCACCCCACGCTTTTTTTAAATAAAATATATTTCTTTTATTCACACTATTATTTTATATTTAAAATTTTTTGGTTCGGTTTTTTTTATCAAATTAGTGTATTGTCATCGGTCCTCGATAAATCTACAAAGTTTGAACAAAATCTAGTCGTTTAAAGTGGGTCAAAATCGCGCCCGAAGAAGTCGGCTACAAACATAACACATGGATCAATAAGTCCCGAGACTAACAATGAAAACAACATTTTTTTTGCAATTTTTTTTTTTTATTCATCAACATAATCACCTTTTAGGGTGATACAATCGTTCCAACGCTCTTCCAATTTTCAATACCATGTTTATAAAAAGAAATAGATTTCGCTTCAAAATAAGCTTCAGTTTCAGCGATGACCTCCTCATTTGAGCCAAATCTTTTTCCCTGGATAATTTTTTTTAGATCAGCAAAAAGCCAGTACCGTAGAGTCGTATGACTTTGGCCCAATATTCAGCAATATTTCCATTTTCACCATACAATTGAAAGGGGTTTGTCTATATTTTTATTTTATTGAATTAAATGCATTACTGGGGATATAAGGAAACTATACACACAAATATTTGGTAGCCATTTAAAAGATTTAGTATATATATTTTTTCGTCAAACTTTGGGCCAAAGTCATCCTAGGGCTTGGGTGACTTTGGCCCACTCATTTTCTTGTTGTGAAATCGCAAGGTTGTTGCTGCTGGGACAAACTAAACTCCATAAAATATATTCACTGGTGAGAAAATTTAAATCCACATCAAATAGAGCAACTTTTTTTTTCTTTAGTTAAATATTTTTATACTTATGTTAACAAATGCGTTTTATTTTACCGCGCTCTTAACAGTCTTTCAATAGAAAATTCAAAATGGGAATACAAAGAAAAAAACTACTTCATAAATCACTTACAAGGTAATTTTAACGTTATTGTTACAAGATTTTGTTATTTGTTACATTATTATTATTTGTTACAATTGACAAGAGAAGATAAGAAAATAACACTGATCAAAATACCATAAAACTATAGCATTGTTAATTATAGTATTGTGGGGTCATGTCCATTTTAATTTGTGATCCATCTTTGACCTCGACGTCATCATCAGGTAATTCTTGAGTAGACGAGACTTCGCTCGTCCAATTGCTACAACTTGTAATAGAATCACGGGTCTGTTGTCGTCGTTTCTTAGGCTTGGCGAGTGGTTTGAGCGTCGATCCTGATGAAGTTGCTTCTGCAATGCCTGCTGCACTAATTGACTGGCCAGCAAGGACGTTCAGTTTCTTTTTTAGCAATTTTTTTATCTTCTTCTTCTTCTTCTTCATCAACCCATATACGCCCACTGCTGAGCACGGGTCTCCTCTACCATTGAGAGGGTTTAGGCCATAGTCCACCACACTACACACCTAAGAAATTCCTAAGAACTTTTTAGGTGTGCAGGTTTCATCACGATGTTTTCCTTCACCGTTTAAGCAAGTGATAATTCAATTTGAATACACACATAACTTCGAAAAGTCAGAGGTGTGTGCCTGGGTTTCGAACCCGCGACCGCCGAGATTCTCGACCGCGCGCCTAAACCTCGAGGCCATCACTGCCTATATTAATATATATATATTATATAATTTTTTGATCTAGGCAGCTTTCATTTCGTGCTTGCTCCAACTTTCCCATGGGCCAAAGTGAAACAAAAATTGATTAAAATTCTGACCAAATCACTTTTTCGCAATATCACAAAAATAGTTAAATTTCTTGATGAAAAAAATGCGATGCCGAGGGTCACTGACATAAGTACCACACTTTTAACCAAATATTTAGAAGGGAACTCACTCGAATTATTAGTTATAGACGAAAGTTTGCACTACAAAATTTTGCTCCATAAACAAACTTTTCGAAAACAGCTAAATCAACCAATCAAAGTAGAGACCACAAGCTCGAAACACTGTTTTTCTGACAACTTGTACTTGTTGTCTGCTGATTTTAATGCGTACTTTTTCGAAACAGACTGCAGGAGAAGTGTGGCGCGAATTCCAAACTTTTACCAATTTTGGGCCAAAGTCACCCCCTAGGGCCAAAGTCATACGACATTACAGTAGTCACTGGGGGCTAAATCTGGCGAGTATGGGGGGTGAGGAAGCCCAATTCGTTCAATTTTGCCATTGTTTTCATCGACTTGTGGCAGGGTGCATTGTCTTGATTTTTCTCTGCATGTGCGTTCGTTTTTTTGCGATTTCCTCTTTCAAACGCACCAGCAAGTCAATACAATAATCACTGTTGATCGATTTACCTTTTTCGAGGTAGTCAATGAAAATCACGCCATGCGTATCCCACAAAACTGACGCCATGACTTTGCCAGCCGACTGCTGCGTTTTCGGACGCTTCGGACGGCTTTCGCCAGCTGTGCACCACTCAGATGACTGCCGCTTCGACTCTGGGATGTAGTGATGTATCCATGGTCACGTAACGACGCAAAAAATCTTTTTTGTTGCGTGTAAATAGCGATAAACAGCTTTCTGAATCATCGACTCGTTGCTGTCTTTGTTCCATCGAAAGCAATCGCGGCACCCACTTGGAAAAAACCTTTTTCATGCTCAATTTTTCATGAAGGATAGTAAATACACTTCTATATGATATCTGTGTCATCTCAGCAATCTCACGGAGATTCACTTTACGATCTTTGATTATAATTTTTGTCACTTCACTCACATTTTCCGGTGTAACGGCTTCCACAGGTCTACCCGAGCGTTCCGCGTCTTTGTGTTGGTACAACCACGTTTAAACTCGGCAAACCACCGACAAATCGTTGCTTTTGATGGACAAGATTCCGCGTAACATTTTTAATCCATCGTTTCGCTTGCAAGGTGTTTTTACCCATTAAAAAACAATGTTTAATCAGAACACGAAACTCGGTTTTTTCAATTTTTGAAACAAACTACAAAACGACTTTACTCTAACCTCCATAACTCAGTTGTTTCTGGTCCGATCGACTTAAAATTTTGACACGTTTCAAGCAAAGGATAGTACTCTAGAAAGACGTAGTTACTGGTTTACTACGAGCGCCATTTCTGGGTTAGTCTCGGGACTTATTGATCCATGTGCTACATACATACAAGTGAAGCTAATAAAAAGCGTGTAATTAAATAGACATACATCAAGTCATACGATTACGTTTACTTTATAAATAGCGAGTGAGAGTTAAAAGTGAAAATAACCTAAGTGATTTCCATAATAAATTCATGCCACAAAGTGTTCAGGCGCAATTTTCATTTCTCTAATGAAAAATTTATTTTAATTGCGTTCCAATAAAACAAAGCCAGCGGGGAATTAATATAAAATGTTAATCCGTCGCACTTTGCATAACTGCATACTTATTGGTATCATTACTAACGTCATCTCATCGTTCAGCCTGCAGTTCATTTTGAACTATAGTGCGTGTTTATTTTTAACCCTGATTAAAAGCGTTAAACGTTGTGCATTGATTTTTTTTAAAATCTAATCATGCCGTGATCAGATCCATTCTTTATTTTTATACAGTTGACCACCTCGTAGTCTCACGGCACATGCTTATGCCGAGCAACTTACAGGCCTTCGGTTGGATTCCTGGGTCGGGAAAAGTGGTATGGGGTTTTTCTATTAGGACATGCTCAGTGCGGAGTGCTAGATGTGCTAGATATGTGACAGAAAAATGGTAAGAGCCTCGCGCCCTATTAAGTGAGATTAATCGATAACTGGCAAAGTGTGGGTGCAGAAATGCCTCACTGTTTACCCAGTAAAAATACAAACGTGACGTTAAGTACGAATGTATTTGTTATCTTATATATAAAATTCTCGTGTCACAGTTTTCGTTACCATACTCCTCCGAATCGGCTGGACCGATTCTCATGAAATTTTGTGAGCGTATTGAGTATCTGTGGTCTGAGAATCGGCCAACATCTATTTTTCATCCCCCTAAATGTTAGGGGTAGTCCACTCCAAAATTTTAATTTTTTAGACCAAATGTTCAGTTTCTATTTTTTTATGATACAACATACAAAAATACATACAATCCTTATTTTTCACCCTTCTACGATCAACTCTTATTTTTTAATAGCCATTTTAGTTATCTGGATCTACCAAAGCGAATTGAATGAAATTTGGAATAGAGAGAGGTAGAGCTCACAGAATTATCATGGGATAGTTTTTATCCCGGAAAATGAATTATTCCCGTAAGAATGGGTATTTCTGCATCTACTGAGACAGTTAAACTGATTTTTAGTATGGAGATAAATAGGAACCTAGGAAGTAACATAGGATACTTTCTATTCCAGAAAATGTAGTATTCCGGTGGGAATGGGTATTTCTGGATCTAACAAACCGATTTGAATGATTTCTGGTATGTGAATAAATAGGACTCTGAGAAGTAAAGTAGACTATAACTTATTTTCTATCTGAACTCAACCCTTTAGTCTACGCGGATGAAGTCGCGGGCAACAGCTAGTTTTTATATTAATTGTTGAAATAGCATGCCGAATACATTGTGAAATTTCAGATAATTTACTTACATAAATGATAGCCGAGGGGAAATATTTTACTGCTAGAAAAACACATTTTTCGATTTGTTAAGAATACCTATGCATAGTTCTTCTTCTTCTTCATCAACCCATATACGCCCACTGCTGAGCACGGGTCTCCTCTACCATTGAGAGGGTGTTAGGCCATAGTCCACCACGCTGGCCTAGTGCGGGTTGGCGGACTACACACCTAAGAAATTCCTAAAAACTTTTAGGTGTGCAGGTTTCATCACGAGGTTTTCCTTCACCGTTAAAGCAAGTGATAATTTAATGTGAATACACACATAACTCCGAAAAGTCAGAGGTGTGTGCCTGGGGTTCGAACCCGCGACCGCCGAGTTCCCGACGGCGTGCCCAAACCTCGAGGCCATCACTGCTTATGCATATTTACTTTAACAATAATAATATAGAGAATCTAGCAGTCGTTAACGTACAAAACGCCATAAATATTTCCATCTGTAACAGTCCAATTGAGATATGCAAAGACGTGATGGCTTTGAGGAATAGACGCGCGGTCAAGTCAAAAACCTCAGTGGTGGCGGGTTCAAGTCCAGGTAACACCTCAAACTTTTCGCAATTAAGTATTTATTCACAATTAGGTATTACGTATTTTAACAAACAACTCCGCAAGGTGGCTGGCAGTGGTTGGATGAGGAGAGCCGAAGATCGAGCCCAGTGGCGTGCCATAGGAGAGGCCTATGTCCAGCAGTGGACGAATTAAAGGCTGTTGATGATGATGATGATGATGATGAACAAACAACTCTTTGTTTTCCAACTCCTCCTTTACATTGCTTTTCTGATTAACTTCGTTGCGGGATTGTGACAATTTAGGTCCCCTTAGATTCGCTGAGCATCATTCATTGCTCGGCGCCAATACTGTGCGTGCCGCTGTTGATCCTGTAGTACAGGAGTTGCAGTGGCGGGTGTGTGGTGGGATAGGGAATACCACGTATTTTAAAGGCGAGGGGATTTATATTGTGAGAAAACCCGCGGAAAAATCCAATAATGGTCAAATGCAAGACAGGTCAGGATAGCGAAACAGAATATCGGCTATCGCAGGTTTGAACCACCGGTACACAACTTTGACTTTTTCCAAGTTATGAGTGTATTCACAATGAATCATCATTTACTTTAAAGGTTAAGGAAAACATGGCATTCTTGCCATGGAAGCGTAGTCCACCAACCCACACTAGGCCAGCGTGGTGGAATAAAGAGTAAGGCTTAAACCCTCTCAGCCGTAGAGGAGGTCCGTGCCCAACAGGAATGTGTATATGGGCAGATGATGATGGTGGATTCCATGGTTAAATTAATATTTAATGGTCATAAAAGAGACACATTTTTTTAGGATTTAACTGGTATAGTGTTGTGGGGTACCCATCCATAGTCTCATCATTTGTTGCCATCTTGTTTCTACTTGAGCATTGACGAGACGATCACCTGTCACTGTACCTAACTCTTATGATCAACAGTGGCACGCACAATTTCACGCCGAAAACTAAAGCTCAGCGAATCTCATCATCATCATCATCATGTCAGCCAACTGCTGGATATGTCCAGCCTCCCCCAATGACTTCCACCGGGATCGGTCGGAAGCCGCCTGCGGCCAGCGACGTCCCACGACCTTGACAAGGTCATCAGACCACCTTGTCGGGGGCCGTCCCACGCTGCGCTTTCCAGTACGTGGCCTCCACTGGAGAACTTTCTGGCCCCACCGGCCATCAGTTCTCCGCGCCATGTGGCCGGCCCATTGCCACTTCAACGAGCTAATCCGTTGGGCTATGTCGGTTACTTTAGTTCTCCTACGGATCTCCTCATTTCTGATTCGATCACGAAGGGAAACCCCGAGCATAGCCCTCTCCATAGCTCGTTGAGTGACTCTGAGCCGTCCCGTGACGCCTTTAGTGACAGGCCACGTCACGACGTGGCCAGCGAATCTAAGAGAAACTAATTATTATTTACGATCCCACAACAAAGTTAATTAGAAAAATATATAAAGAAAGAGATAGAAAATAATTTTTTTGCGTCGTATTAGTTACTCAAGTAATATTTTTATTACTATGTGACTTCTTATAACACACATACTATGAAGCCACTCATTTTAAATCTTTCATACTGTTGCTTTAATTATATGAAATAGAATGAAAGCTATGAAGTGTTAGTATCATTGTATTTAATTTAATATATTTTTGTAATATTGAAAATTCTTCCAAAAGGCATGGATTGGTTGTAGTTTAATTCAGTTATTAAAATATATTGCCATTGGAAAGTGAACGATGTTTTACAAATGGTAAGGTTGAAATTATGCCAGCATTCAGAAGCAACATGAAATGGCAACCACGCTAAAGATTCCTCGTGGATATTCCCCGGGATACGACGAGCGGCATGTCAAAGGATACTCTGTGATGCTTTGAGCGAAAGAGCATTGCAAGACATCCCAAGAGATATAAAGTTGCGTCTCCCGAACTCATATTTTGTGAAGTAATTATTTGTTAACAATACACACAAATGTACATATGTGTTCACACTGAAAATTAAGTTTACTTTGTGTGTATGCTTCATGTTTTAAATTCTGCATAAATGATGCTTTAGTAATATTACCCGAGCAAATAATCGGTGCAACTATTATCTGATTCCTAATTGCAGTATGTATAAGTACAATTATCAGTATATTTTTGATTGAACAGATACTATACGATTCAAATAATATGAAGTACAGAAAAGTCGGGCACGTGTATTGATTTGCCAAAAACATAGGAATCGTTTAGTGTGCAAACAGGGCCGCGTCTCAGGCGGCGGGCGCCGCGAGCCGCGTGCCGCCTGCGGCGCGTGCACGCGTCCTTAAGCCTGCACCGGCGCTGGCCGCCACTAAACGTCAAACGGAGCGATTGATAAGTCGCCCGTTTGCACGCCCCCGTGTTTGCACACGGACCGTTTTATTGCCTCGTGGGATGTCGTCGTTCATTGTTGCCGCTGCAATAAATACTGCGCAGCGTTCGGCTATGGGAAAAACAATATTTTTCTCAAAGTTTGTTAATTGACTTAGCGTGCAAATGTTTTGAGAATAAATTTTGCTACAGATTTGTCATTTGTTGCCAATTGAATGTTAAACCTCGTTTTGATATTCCCACAGTGCAAGATATTCCAAAAGTGCAAATTGTAAATCATGGTAAGGAATCACATTGTAGTTCGTCATAATATATATTAGAGAGCCGTACTATGCAAAAGATAGAATATTGGGTTTTTCAAATAGAAAAATATGTGATTTCAACCCACATTATCTTCATCAACCCATATACGCCCACTGCTGAGCACGGGTCTCCTCTACATGGGCTCTCTATTATGGGCGAACGTAAAAAAAATACTCATACCACTGACTGAAACAGCTTCACACTAATCAAGAAATTTTTACCTCCGGAGCGTGTTTTCTATTTACTTAGTTTCGCCTAAAGAGTCTTTACAGTTTTATTCTACTGCTGTTTATTTTTTAGAAAAAAAAATCCGAAACATCTAGATTCTATTCGATTATGATTTAATTTTGATCTGCGATGACACGGGCAGTAAGATTTGAAATAATATACAGTTATCGATCATGAATCTCGTATTTGTTTAAAGTCCACTACAATCGTCAGTAAATACAAGGTACATTACAAACAAAACAAGATTACTATGAACAAAACTATTAATACTTTGACTATTAATCAGAGGCGATAGGCTGATAATGACACCTGTTCAAATAACACGTATACGACACAGCCCTCTATCTGCGAACCCTCGCGCTGGTGTTGATGGTATTTTGGACAAGTTTAACATAGGATCAGATAGCATAGGATGCGACGTCATATACTTAGAAGCATAGCCAGAAATGGCGAACACTAAAGGATCCCAGTCACTTATGCTTTTCACCTGATGGCCCATCATCATCAAACTATACCCGTCCCTGTATCAATAACAAGAACAAGTATGTGCAACGTGCCTGCCTACCCTACTTTGAAAAAACAATACAATGTGGCAACCTTGTTTTACAAAACAAATATCTTTTTTAATATTGGTAAATTCAAAATAATAATATCATGTTCTCGCAAAAAATTGCACTTTCATGGAAGAAAAAGAATCTTTATGTACCTATGCCTTATACAGATTCGCTGTACTGATAAATGGCGCAATAAACTTCAATATTTATTTTAAATATACAATTTGTTTCCGTTTTTTACATCAAACGGTTCTGGCTTTGAACGGAAAAAGCTAATGAATTACGAAATAGCTTTTTAATAGATGCTTCATAGACGATATCAACGTCCAGTCTAATAAAAGCAATAATGATCGTCCTCTTTGTGAGTGTTCTTTCTGTATAATGTCGCTGAAGAGGACACCGAGAGCTGCGAAACGTTTTATTATTCATCAATGGCGTTCATTAGAGCAGTCAATGTGTGGACAAGTGGAGAGATAATATCAACGCACGGGGCGGGCGTGCGGCGCTAGTTCCCACGCGTGCGCCTGCGCAGCCCTCCGCCGCGCTACCTGTATAGATTACGATAACAGACGGGACGAATCCATGTAGGCAAATATTCTTTTTGTTTAACTTTTAAATTTTCGTTATTGAAACTGGTTGATGTTTCCAAATATTTTTTTAATATGTTTACAATTAAATAAGGATTGTGTTCTTCATAAACCCATATACGCCCACTGCTGAACACGGGTCTCCTCTACCATTGAGAGGGTTTTAGGCCATAGTCCACTACGCTGGCCTAGTGAGGGTTGGCGGACTACACACCTAAGAAATTCCTAAGAACTCTTAGGTGTGCAGGTTTCATCACGATGTTTTCCTTCACCGTTAAAGCAAGTGATAATTCAAAGTGAATACACACATAACTTCGGAAAGTCAGAGGTGTGTGCCTGTGTGTGGTTCGAACCCGCGACCGGTGAGATTCTCGACCGCGTGCCCAAACCTCGAGGCCATCACTGCTTTTTGGATTGTGTTCGCAGAGGATAAATAAGTTTTCCATTCTGTTTCTATTGAATAAATAATTAATTATAACTTAACTATGATTTAATTACAATAACTAACGCCAACCTATAATTTCGCTAGAATTATAAAACTGTCATATAACTATTCTTAAAATCTAAAGTCATTTATTGAGTTACTGCCTAACAACTAATCTATGGCAAATTTCCTATTTACAAAAATTAAACACGTGAAATTTGAACATGGGAACGATGCTCACTTGTCACATTTTGAATATCTATTTGAATGAACGATAAAATTACCGATAGTTGATGTACGATTGCAAAATTAATCGTACCAAAGGGGCTCATGGCAAACTAATAACGGTCCGCGACTGTTGGGTGATGCTCTTGTTTATTCTGTGACGATAATTTAAATATTGGCAGCTTGTTTGTGTGAGTAGCAAAGTTTGGCTACGTCCTGCCATTAATGTTTCAATATGCGTTGCGAGAGTTATACCTAGTTTCGAAATCATCAAAAAAATCAACTCCATAAAAGAGATAAAATGTACCTAACTATTAAAGCATAGATAATCGATAATCTTATAAAGCATATTTCACCTATTTATATTTGTTATTGGTAAAAGGTAATGTACTGCTACTATATCTTATTCACGATAGCTTGATTTTTTTGTCAGATGTAAATTTTTCTGAGACATAACTTTGCTATGACAAACTTATTATTTTATTAATGTAATGAGTAGATAAATATTTAAAAAATACATACAATGCAAAAGTCCCTAAAAATTTAAGCGTTATCCGAAAATATTAAGACTGAATTACTTCAAAGTAAAATTAAAATAGGCACACTGAATATAATAAACGCTTGTATAATGTTACATCGGTCGGACGGAAAGGGACGTAACATCGTTCATATCGATGTCCACCTCGATAATTTTATTGAACACTGAATAATAATTGAAGTTAGAGATGATGACGCAAGCTCCGATGACTCTGGTGATAATGATCTTGGCTGTGCACCCCTTTCTTAATAAAAAGTGATTTAAAGATAAAACTATTGAATTTTTCAACTGTATTTTTTACATATTGGGTTATTTTTGGACCTCTCTATAGAAAACTGCTTAATCACGTGGTCGATTTCGTGTAGAAGGTCTGATTTTTTTTTTCAATACTTTTCGACCCGTGTTTCTTTGGGGAAGTTGTTTACTTTCGTGGTTTGAAACACCTACTTAAGTTTGGCGGGAGGTCTAAAAATAACCCTGTTATGTGAAATAGGTACTTATTATGAATATTGACCCACCGTCGCTTACCTACCAAATGTTTTATACGTCGAGAGTAATAAAGAATTTCACACATAATACACTCCCACACCATCTCGTTACAAGTATTTTAAAAAGTTATTTTTTTGGACTTTTTTGTTTCCCATCACTAGCCCGTCTGCCAAAAAAATCAAGCTATCGTGAATAAGGTACAGTATTCTTGACTTACTAAATCCAACTTAGTTCTGAGTGATAGGTCTGTGTGATGTGCAAGAGAGTTGTGATATAATAACTGCTCTACCAAATATAAGCTGACTTTATAACTTTTAAAATTAATCATAATACATAGGTATACATTCTCATACCTCTATTTCTGGCTGGCGGGAAGTAAAGCCATTAACAGCTTTCCTCCCGAGAACAAAAAAAAAAGTATGTATCAATCTCACTTAATAGGAAGCAAATCCATTGTCGTTCCACGGTCACATTTTGAGAACTACTCGAGGAATTTTAAATCTCAAGGGGCATAATTGTAGAGCGAGACCGAAATTTTCTAATATCAATACTAAAATATAGTTTAGAAAATTAATAAACTTGATCTATCAGAAGTGGTCGTTGCCGCTCTAAAATATTAACAATCCATTGCGTTATCAACCCTGCTAGGCGAATCTGAATGGACTGAGGCTGGGGTTACCTCTTTCATTGTTGTGACAACCCTTTGTGCAACAGAATGGGACTCAAAACCATCGTCAGTGCTTTTAAGCTAGACCTTTGCATCCCTATTGTGCCGGCAGTTCCTGACGCAGAGACTGATTGTGTTGAATGATTGCCCACCGTTAGCGCAAACATCACCGTTTCAAAGGTGATAGGTATAAACGCGTTTCCAACCTTTGATGATGTCAATGCCTTAGGCCATCGTTACCATTCGAATATCTATTGCAGTAGTTGTCAATGGTAGTCGTAAAAAGCTTTTACCTCAACATTGGTCTGTGACACGATCATTTGGCATTCGACAATATTGCTTTAACTACAGTACGTGTTGTATCTAACAACAATGCAACCTGCTCTTTCGACTAATGAATGTAGTATCAAATGTTATGTGGCATAAAAATAGTCAAGCTTATTTTAGTATATCTTAGAAAAATAAGTGCTAACTGCCTTGTAATCTAACGGAATAAGTAAATTTCGCCACCAAATAGCAAGACTTTCTATTTTTATCTTATAGCGCTAATCAAACCAAATCCAACAACGGGAAAAATAATCATTTTGAAGTCGAAGTTTCGCTGACGTAAATGGAAAATTCCTAGTTTTTCTGACTGAAGATGGTGGTTTCTTTGAATCCTTTTCATATAAACTACTTGAAGAAATCGTAGGCTAAAGCAGATCATTATAATGTTTAGGTTAGATAATGTTTAGATAGTAAGTCGCCAGTTGATTAGTGGAATCTCCTGATTTTCCGGCATCTAGCCTATCATTCACAAATATTATTTTTTATTTTAATTATGAACTCAACTTTATGTCATTTATTTCAGCACTCAGTAACAAAGTACAAAATTTCATTAAAAATCAACTAATAGTTCTAACGAAAATCGCAAATTATGATTTCAAGATTTTTGCTCTGATGTCAAATCGCGGGGCGAACTGCCCTACTTTAATACCTATCTTAGTGTAAAAATCACCTTTTATATAATAAACATCGTATATTACTTGAATGTCGAGACTTTAGGATCGAAGTGTGTAATTAATAGTAAAATTTCTGCAAAACCCCAGTCGCTTCCAGTGTCCATAAGACTGGCTAAATCACTGCCTATTTTTAAAAAGATGGTAAAAAATTATTACTTGTCGCACTAAGACTTGTGTAGACATACATACAGTATGTAGGTATATATGTATGTATGTATGTTTATATGTTTGTATGTATATTTATTTTATTGAAATATACATATATTTTGTTGTTCTCTTTTATAACTATTTTGTACACTTATAACTACCTCGTATCTCTGTTTCAACATGGCCATTCCTGGTTGCCTGGGACAGATCGCCCTCAGGAGATAAGGCCGCCAATTGTACTTTTGTATTTTGTTTGCTCTATCTTATTTTTATTTTCTTTTTTATGTGCACAATAAAGTTTTAAATAAATAAATAAACCCCACACCTGACCGAAGTCAATGCTACTTTCTCCGTACAGACGTTCTGATAATATGTTTTCATCAAGCAATATATATCTAGAGTCATTTCAGGTTAACGTCTACTTACATGACATAGGTTCTTGAAAAATATTCCTGGCTTTTGATTTATGGCTTACCGTTGATACTACAATAAATAAAAAATATAATATCCATCTGTTATATTAAAAGCGGGCTGGAAAGAACGGAGTCTGCAGACTCTTAAATTAAAGTGATATGAATCCACAAACAGAGTTTAATTGGCTTTGTAGCCGCTTATTGCGTACGCCGAGATATTGGTACGGCGAGCTCTGAGCTGAGAGGTCGATATTGTGTCTGAGCTCTTTCTCTATGAAACAGATCATAACGCGGCTACCACCATTGTTGTAAATATCGTCTGTCCGTTGGCTTGTATTGTTTAACCAGACCGGAGCAATTGGATAAAGAGAACTTTGCAGACGACAATGAGACAGTTCTCTCCAAGATAATTATACAGGTCCGCGAGGGTTGCACATTTCTACATGCCGTCGGGCCATAAGTGAATATGATTTTACATTAGAATATCATAATTCATTTTTTAAACACTTGATATGAATATTGAGTTGTAAATAGGGATTCCAATCCATTGTCAAGTTTTTTTCGCATTTCAGTGTGGTTTTATAGTGCAAAAGTAATTACTACAACTACTAATTACAAACTACGCCGATTCGAAACGTAACGCTAACTTGAATGGTGCACTTCGGACATCGCTTAAACCAATTCGATCCTCAATGAAACTAAACAAAAACACTCAACTTCAGTTCAGCATACATGTCGGAGGTGTGCCGCTGAATAAATAAAAACCTAATGAACTGGATCCCTGAACGCGGGATAGTAAAAATGTTGAAACGAATTCGGCGAACATATTCCTTTTACATTTTTTTTTTTGGCGGACTGCGAAAATTTTTACAAGTTATATTTAGAAGCAATAACAGCTTTATGCAAGATTTTTGTTATACAAATATTCGTTTGGTTTTGCGTGGCTTTCAAGTATACGCATTATTGACAACGAACACGCCCGTGTTCGTTAAGAGTTATTTATTGTAACACTGAACCATTTCAGATTCAATATGCGAATAATATACACACATTTTTGCCACAAGCTGTGAAAGAGCACGTATACAAACAATATGTAATATACATCTGAAGCCACATACATTCATATTGAATTGCTTACCATGATTACGGAAGGAATCCATGGATCTCATTTCTATACAAACACCTACGTTCAGTGTTCACCGCATCGCAAGGATTGCTTTGATTATTATCTTTGTGGAGTGATGAACTTCTGTAATTGACAAAGGAAATAGTTTGTTACAAGTTACTCAAAGACTTCTCTAAAGTAATGGCATAAAATAAGCGATAACTCTGTAGAGAATATTGCTGAAGCGCGGCGTAAAAGTTCGGTGAAATCATATTAACTAATGCGAACAACAATGTTGATGTGATGCGTTATTTATAGTATATTATGTTGAGTGACATAACGGTGGAATAATGCAGCTCGATCCATCAAATGATGGCCAATATTAGCTGTCACACCGCTAATGCTTGAACAAATCAATACAAAACAAGGAATCACATGTCTCAATTGCGTTTAATTATTTATCCATGAATAGGTAATCAAAGGAGATAATTATGCATTAGCTCTTTATTTATGTTCAATCAATGTATAATCCAGCATTAAGCCGCATCAAAGCGTGATGTGTGAAACTATTAATTTCATAGTTGGGTAACCACAAACGAACCAAGTTCGGTATATATGTTATGGGCAAAGTGATTAATGTGGCATTATTATAGTGCCCGGGCAATATGAATAATGCCCAATAAGAGCGGGCAATGTGATTATAACCAATCAATTTACCACATTGCCCGGGCATTATTGATAATGCCAAGTGCCTATTTGGCAGAATGATGTAAACATGTTGAATACTTTCAAATGAAATCAATTATCGGGTAGGGTAATAATAAAAACATGTTTTATAGTTTAGTATTTATTTCTTCATCAACCCATATACGCCCACTGCTGAGCACGGGCCTCCTCTACCATTGAGAGGGTTTAGGCCATAGTCCGCCACGCTGGCCTAGTGCGAGTTGGCGGACTACATACCTAAGAAATTCCTAAGAACTCTTAGGTGTGCAGGTTTTATCACGATGTTTTCCTTCACCGTTAAAGCAAGTGATAATTCAATGTCAATACACACATAACTTCGAAAAGTCAGAGGTGTGTGCCTGGGGTTCGAACCCGCGACCGCCGAGATGCTCGACCGCGCGCCCAAACCTCGAGGCCATCACTGCTTCGCTATTTATTTACTTCGGTTTAACATGGATCAATTTACGAAGGGCTACATTTGGAAATTGTAGTCTATAGTAATGCAGTTTGGAAGTATTTCGCACTCGCTTTCACTCACATGCAGGTGCAGGCTGCAGCGAGGAATTAGAATATAATACTTCTCGGCGTGAGTAAGTTAAATTATAAATCTAACAATCTAAATGGAACTAAATGGAAATCACATCTCCGATTATTTAACTTAAAATTTACTCTAAAGTTAAAAGAGTCTTAGTAATCAGTCTCATAGGTAATAATAAATTAGGTAATATCAAAAATAACGTTGAAAACAAAAAAAAACTACATTTGAGTAATTTAGTACTTTTAACTCAGTAATCAAATCGGTTTTAAAATTTGAATTAAAAAAAATACTCGCTAGTTTTCAGCAGATACTTCAAACTTAACAATCGAATAAAACTTAAACCACACACGGATTGATCTGTGATCATGAAACTTAAAATCAATTCTCAAGTTTAAAGTACAAAAAGCTTTTTACGCTTAAGTTAAAAACCTCAAAATTATATAAAAATTAAAATAATTTAAGTCATCAGCTTCGTTTAAATAATCAATAATAAATTTGTAAAAAAATAAGTTGATCTATATATTAGAACAACTGCTACCGTGATGTCATTTTAAGCACCACGTAAAAATTTACCTTTTAAACACATTGCCCGATCATCATGTAGCCATATTCATAATTCCCGGGCAATGTGATAAATAGGTGAGTTTAGATTGTAATTAATCACATTGCCCATTCTTATTGGACATTATTCATATTGCCCGGGCATTTACTGCTCGCATTAATCACTTTGCCCATAACATATATACTAATTAATAATGTACGCCAGTGGAATGTATTCTTGCCCGTTATAATACACTACATTTAGACTCAACCAGATCGATGAATCAGACATTGATTTGAACAAATTGTTCACGAAATGTGTTTTGACATGCACTGTTCATTTCCCGTATTTTTAAATTTTTTCTACTAAAAATATGCCAGATTACTATGTTCATCAAAAATATCAATCTGATTTAATTTAAAACCTGTGATAAATTTAAATCCTCGACAAAGAAAATAAATTACATCAATGAGACTCCCATACTGTATTAAACAGAACCTAGAATTTATTGCAAGAAAAAAAAAATATATCAGTCCCAGTTATCCGACTAAACAAAACTTTAAAAAAGTGATAGAGGCTCGCCGTTGCTTAATGTCCGCCCAGATACTCGTAGTATCCATTACAGACTCACGCAAGTCACGTTCAACAGATTTTTGAAAATTATACTTACATATTTTAAGCAATCACGTAAGTATGGCTTTCGTAACTTTAAAAAAAAAACCTACATAAGATTTTTAAAAACGTCTTAAAATCATTGTGTGGAGTAGTCTTAAAGGAAAATCGTGGCTAAATGCAATATTAAGTATCGTTTGTTTGTTTTCGTGAGGACCACGGTAGCTTCGAGTAATATGACAGAGGCCACTAAAACCGCGATATGAACGATCGCATTTTACTATTGTAAAAATAACGAGAGAAGATGAAGAAACGTATTTGCCAGCATATATTTTGTGACATTCTATTTTATTTCTTTCTATTATATTGATTATTCGTCTCCTGGTTATGTTTTTGAGTTGATCATATCGCTATAAGTAATAAAAGGGCGACAAGGTCTCCGCTGCAATCTATAACTCTGGTCATTGAATATTGTAAACTTAGAACCAAAGCTGCGTTTTTATGATTACTAAATTAGTCACTGCTTTTCAGTAAGAGTACGTATATATTTTTTTATTCGACATTTTGGTGGGGGGCGTTTCATGGATTTACACCCAACCAGATGACCCAAATATTACTGAAATGATGGCCGCATACATTACTGACGCCTATAACTATCATAATTGTTTATAACCTTCGTGCTAAATGTAATAAAGAGAAAATTTCCTTCTATAATACATACAATTTAGAAACTTCTAACACAAACTTCTCATATCTTTTCCAATACGAGTAGGTGCTTACTTGATCTTTGTTATTTTTTTCCTTTTGTAATGTAGAGATTGAATAGTTACTGTATTTTTAATACAGATTTGCAAAAAGATTCGCTGATCTGCAAGTAGTTAGTAGCTATTCATTTTGACAATAAATGGCCATTTTAACTCCTTGTTAAGTGCTCACACAATATTTGTATTTTATCTTTAACTAACATAAAGTTTTAAAGGTAATGAATATTATTAACCTCGCTTGTTTGATGGCCTATATCATATTGGTGTTTCAGAGGCGAGCGCCCCACTGCTTGATTACATCTTGGTTGCTGGAGCAACCGGCTTGCCGTAAGTATCTACATTACTTTCAAGTCGGTAAGACGTTGTTAAAAGTCGGAGAACCGTCTACAGCATTGGCCTTTAGACATATATTACGCACTTACAACAATCGTACATTAACTATCTCAAATATACGATGGAGTGGACAATGATACTGATGATATTAGCGGACCATATTTTGAACAAGACTAAACGAATAGATGATAATAGAACAAGTGAAGCTATTGCTTAATTAAATGAGACAAATTTATTAATGGAAACTTCGATCTAGTATCAACGTCAATTAAAATAACTGAAATAACAACAGGATAAAAAAATAATAGATTATTAAAAAAAGAATCATAAAACATCGCATTGCTACACGCGCCAATCGATCGCATCGAATACGGTATCACATTCCTGAACTATGACATACGTGTAATGAAAAAATTCTTTTTAATGCAACTACTTTTGAACTTATTTGAAATACGAGTATTAATAGATGTTTGATGATAAAATATTTGACGATCACTCGATTGACGACCCGGCAGTTGGTCAGCTCGGACGCCCCATCTCTCCCACTAGGTGGTCTGAAACACTTGGAGAGCAGTTTAAAAAAAAGGCATTTTTTCTCTTTTTTAATTAAAGTTCTATGAAAGTCTATATTTCATAATAGTCTTCTCTTACCGAAGACAACCGTATCAAATCACGTATTTCCGAGACAGTTCTACCGTCCTCATTAATAGTAGAGTTTATTTATTTGTCTAAACCTTGACTGTACACCTAAGATAATAGCCATAGAATTCAGTAGACCGTAATAGTGCAAAAAGCGGAATAGCACTATAAAATAATATATTATTATCTGTGGTTATTTACCTGTAAACTAATCTTGTTACATGAGTTTTACATATGTGTCATATTTAGGTGACTTCGGACCCAAAAAAATCCGAGCTTAACAGACGAACGCTTTTGTTTGCACGGCGATCGAAATGACGATGTCTGGTATTATCCCTTCACCTATAAGCAATACGATTGCTATCGACAGTGTTTACGTATAAACTTCTAGTCTTCCCATACGCATAGCCTTAGTCTTAGGTTTAGGCAAGTCGATTCATGATACCATTTGTGAAACTGGTATGTGCTGTTTTGTAGAAATATTTATCTTTAATTTTTTAGCTTATGTATGTCCCTCGGAATTATATAGAGCAAGCTGGACTTTTAAGCTTCTATAGAAGATACTCATAACGTAGGGTGCTTCATAATAGTCATCGGACTTCCGTTGCTTGACAAATACTTTTCCCAAAGACTTCCATAGCGCTCTGTTATGCGGGATGCTTACCCCAATGTACAGGTACTATGAAGCCATTGTGGACTATGCGACGTTGCCGCACCGGAATATATCTATACATAATAGTGTTTACTATAATTAGTAAACAGGTTTATATAATTTTAGGATTTCTGTGTGTGCTTTTTTACGAATAAATTCATTTAATAACTGAACCGATTTCAATAATTTTGTACGGAGATAGCTGGAACCACCGAATTGACATTAAATATTTTTTATCCCGGAAAATCTAGTATTTCCGTAGGTATGTATGTGTATGACAAATGTGAGAGTAACTTTTACATGTCTGTTACCTTTTCACGTCTAAACCATATGACCGATTTATATGATTTTAAATTGATTAAGTTAATTTCCTTACGTTGTTGGGGTGATTATTAAGACCATTGCAGCGCCAGTATCTTTAATATCGCATAAATCCATGGAGGTCTGTCCTTTGTTTGCCAGCTATAGAGACGGCATATTATAGCGGCCCGGGGTTTGGAGATCTCTCATAACAAAGGCCATCGAGTGGACTAAATCGAAATAAATGATTTTTTACGAAAATTTTAAATTGCATCTGAAAGATTTTATAAATCGCAAGACCAATTTATGTCCTGGAATAAAGATTTACAAAGTGTTGGAAATCTTTGGGGGAGGCCTATGTCCAGCAGTGGACGTCCTTTGGCTGATGATGATGAATAAAGATTTTAGATCTCAAATGATTGTAAATAATTAAATTACTTTAAAAGAAAATGAATTCCACGCTGTTACTATGAATTTCCTAATGGAAAAGTGAAATGACACTTTGCCCGACCCAGGATTGGAACATAGGTACCAGCGTTACAAGACCACGGGGCAGGTGATAGAATTTGCATTGCAAAAGTTAGTTCTTGTGTATATAAAACTATAATTACTCATTGTGATTATAAAAGGGTACAAATTACTGTATATGATACTATTTAAGCGGAATAAGTTGAAAAACGCTCACGAAAGCGGTACTAAGTAGGTTTCTACAAAATGCACATAGTTTGCTGAAATCAAAGATTTACTGATTAATTAATTTTTACTTACACGATTTGCACATTAAACTTTAATTTAATTTGTTGCAGTAAGAACAACAAAAATATCTATACTTTCTTTTGACTAGCTGCTATTCTTATTTACATACTTCTGTTTGAAATTAAATTTTGATGTCTTGTTTATTTTATTTATTTATTTATTTAATGTACTTTATTGTACACTATATAGATACATAATTTAATTTAACACATAACATAACCTTAATAACTAATTGAAACAAACAACTTTGACAATAATTAATAATAATAAAAAATATATATATATAGCTACAACAGGCGGTCTTATCGCTAGCTGCGATTTCTTCCAGACAACCCACGGTACCGGAATAAAAAAAAAAGTTGTAGTAGTGGCAGTTGTCTTGTAAATACAAATAAATAATATTATATATAACTAGATCATACATAACCATACATACATCATATACACTATATACACATATATAAATATACATACCTATAAATACATATATATATAAAAAAATAGGAAATTTAAATTTGAGCGTAGTGAGCTCGGAGAAGCCTTTTAAAAGTTAAAAGCGATTTAGCTTTTCTCAGTTCTAGTGGCAATTCATTCCATAAACGTGCAGCATGGACTGTAAAGGAATTGCTGAGGAATGTGGTGCTGTGCCTAGGTATTTCAAGGATAAGATTATCTGAGGACCTAAGATGTCGTGCATGTGTTGCGCTAAGGAAACGGAACCTATTTTTAAATAACGTGGAGTTGTGGGATTAAATAAGATTTGGAAAAGAAGCAGAAGTATACGAGTATTACGGCGAAGGCGAATAGATACCCACTTGAGTCTAACACGAAATTCGGAGACGTGGTCATATTTGCGAAGACCAAATATGAACCGTATGCAAAAGTTCTGAAGTCACTCAAGTTTTTCAAATTGGGCTTCGGAGAGATCAAGATAGCTAGCATCACCATAATCAAGGATAGGAAAGAGAAGGGACTGAACCAGCGCAATCTTTGTGGGAATCGGTAGAAAATTTCGCAACCTACGAAGGGACCCCGCAGCAGCCAACAATTTACGGCTAACTTCTTGTAATTGGGGACCCCAGGATAAGTGCCTGTCGATGTAAACACCTAGGTTCTTTACCTTGTCGCTAAAAGGGACAACGCATCCACTAAACACAATTTGCGGTAGAGCGACGAAATCAACTTTGGCAATCATCCTGGAGCTGCCAACAACAATGACTTGGGTCTTCGAAGGATTGACTTTCAGACCGTGCTTATTGCTCCAGTCACAAATTCGTGTTTAGTATTCTAATAGTAAAATTGATTAGTAGTTGAATTTAAATCAAAAGTTTACATTAGAAATATGCACTCCCTCTTTGGTTTGACGCTGTACTTCTTTTCACTGATTCCAAATTCTAATCCGAAACAGAAGTGCTAACAGACTTGCGTGCCCAAGCAATAAGTGGAGGCAGCTGCTCAATAGCTAAATCCTTCCCCCGTGAAGAAATGCCTAATGGTAGTCCCACGGGAAATAGCGAAGGTGACAAAAAAAGAAAAAAAATGTAATCCCGAGTCGAGGGAAATGTTTTAGCCCAAAGCTTTTTGGGCTTTTCGTTTAGAAAACTCTCAGCAACTGCAAGGTGTTAAGATATGTACCAGATTAAGGGCAACTAGTTACTCTATTATTTCTGTGGAGAATACGTTGTTTATAAGTAGGTACATTTATGCCTACCGATTTTGGGTAGAAATGCAGTTGTAAGTGTATGCATTTTTTAAGTGTAAACAATGCAACCAAAAAGAAATAAAACAGCCGTAACCAACTGTAATAAGCCCATATCAGTGACAATCAGTTGTAAAAAGTGCACAAATAACTGCTCAATAGCGACCATTCAACGCAACTAGCAACAATTAAAAAGAAATAAAAGTCAGACGAGTCGGAAATATTTAATCATCGTGTGATATCAATGCCCCGTTGTGTGGGGTGCTAAACATCGAAACGTGTCGCTTTTTGCCCGATTTGATCCGAAGGGGCGACATGTGGCGCAGCGTGGCGCGGCGTGATGCGGCGTGGCGCGGCTGTGTCATGCCAGCCCACGCGACGCCCAGATGCCCCGACGCCCCGACGCCCCGACGCGTGCCACCGTGACGTCACAAAGCTCAGATTAAGCCCATCACAGCTGGATACTGCCGCTCTGATGAAATTATCTGAAATCCAGCAGTGTTTACCGTAAGCTGAGTGTTCAACCAAGATGTATATTGAAACTAAGATCCTTTTGTAGATATTATATTCATAACATTTAAAAACTTTTGAAAGTTTTTCTTATGGAATTATTATATTATCAGTACTTTTTCCTCTGGCTATATTTATGATCGATACAGATAACTAAAAAAAATGTATAATCTAAAGCCAGCTTTTATAATTTGTTAAAATGAAAGGAAACTAAAGCGAGATGGTGGTCAGATTCCATTTCATTTCATTTACACATTATTTAATATCACATGCAACTCTAGATATCAGTAAGTCAGCTCTAGATATCAGTTAGCTCTAGATACTAATTAAGACAATTTACTTATTTGACTATATATGTAAGTAATGTCGCGTGTGTGTTGGGTTTTCGGTGGTTGAGTAAAACTGGAGATTCCGAAGGAAGATAATTCCGGAGCCTTGCATTAAGGCGTGTTATAACAAATAATTAAAGAATTCCCCATACACGGTACGATTCGTCTGTACGATCGATCTGATGAAAATCGAGACGATTAATCGCATCAACATTTTTAATACATTAATCAAAGTAAATCGTTAACGATCTTGATATACATTTATTTTTTAAGATGTCACCATTTTTACGGTTTTTGGGCGAAATGTTTGATGCGATCAATCGTCTCAATATTCGATCAGATCGATCGTACACAGGAATCGTACGGGTTATGGGGCCCTTAAGTGGCAGCAGTTGCATATACTTACACATTTGTTTTTCGGACTTCGATATGTAAAGAAAAGTATTAAAATATAAACAACTCCAGTTTTAAGTAAACCTTAATTCTTGAAAATTAGATTATACATAGCTTATGACGCATGCATTTAAGACGTTCTTCTTCATCAACCCATATACGCCCACTGCTGAGCACGGGTCTCCTCTACCATTGAGAGGGTTTAGGCCATAGTCCGCCACGCTGGCCTAGTGCGGGTTGGCGGACTACATACCTTAGGAATTCTTAAGAACTTTTAAGTGTGCAGGTTTCATCACGATGTTTTCCTTCACCGTTAAAGCAAGTGATAATTCAATTTGAATACACACATAACTTCGAAAAGTCAGAGGTGTGTGCCTGGGGTTCGAACCCGCGACCGCAGAGATTCTCACCCGCGCGCCTAAACCTCGAGGCAATCACTGCTTTCGAAAGTCTATTGCTGTCTGAAAATCTCACATAGAGATTTCCCGTTAATCTATAAAAGGCGAAATTCTGTGGGCGTAGTGCGACATTTATTGTCACTCATAGGAAATTATTTTACTCGAAAAATACCTTACTCATACACCAGCAGAGGGTATCATTGATTGTGATTAAATTGATTGGATTTATTATTACAATTTAAAAATACCAGAAAACAATGGAGAATGTTGAAAAATTACAGTAAAGAGAATCTACTGTCTTTCTGAAATAAAGTCTACGAAAAAACATAAATACTCTTAAGACGGATGCATAAAAAACTAAAATCAAAAAACAAAACGAATCGTAATACATTACGTCTTACCAACTGACAGGTGTAACACACAAAAATTTAAAATGACTTCAAAAAACTGTAAACCTATAAAATATTAAATTAATTTCAAAAAATGATATTTCCTTAGTAAATCAAGCTTTTTTCTTTTATTCGGGAACACATACGTTTAGGTGCAAAAATGGCAAGGTGAGACATTTCCCATGATATGTTATGCGAAAATATATTGTATCAATAAGTACTTACATTGTTTATTACGTAACATCTTTATTGGAAGTATGATTTTAGGGTATTGATGTATAAATAACTAGATATAGACAGCATTTATATTATGTATCTTTTATAATAAGCATAAACCGCGGTGATACATGTTTAAGGTGAGCGTGGTGGGTTTAGAAATACGCTTTGTATGCAATATGCATGATTGTTTATACATCTGTATGTGTATTACATAGACTCCAATATTGTTATTGCGCGTAATCTTATTACTTCAAATCTGAAACATCTAAAGTCAAAGTCGAAATTATTTTTATTAAAATAGACTTTACAAGTTCTTTTGAATCGTCTATTTTAAACTATTGCCATTATTGTTTCTTCTATATATGTATTTTGTATTGTGTTTCCCTAGTTGTTGTACGTGCAGTGGCACTAGTAGCGGTGTCAAATCCAGCTTGCCGCTGATATGCCTGGTACCCCGCGACGGCTCAGGGCTACCCGACCAGGCCACGGCAGGCAAACCGCGCCCGGCTTCGGCGGGAGCTGCTGCACAAAGCGACTTTCAGCTCCTCGATGAAGAATACATCAAAAAGCACTTTAAACTGCCGCCGAGGTCTTTATACCTCGATCCATTCAGGTAAATAAAATTTATTATGGCAATAGGCCTAGAAGAAAGTCGCTTTTCTGTGAATCCGAACATCATATACCTATATTTTATTAGATTATATACCTATGCGTATTATTTGATGTTTACTAAACACGTATCGATAGTGATTTCAAAACACGATCATCATTTAATTTGATTAGAAACTAGATAACTCAATGTAGTTGACAATCTGATATATTATTACTTATTTCTGCAGACGTCCTTTAATAACGTTTCCTATGACTCAAGAGGACTCTAAACACTTTAACCTGGCAAGAAAGTATAAGACCAATCAACAGATTCTGGACGGCTACTTGGATCCAAGCGAGGCGATATCAGCGCCCAGTGTGTTTGTAAGTGACATTGTCTTGTATCATTCAAATGATATAGCCAATGATGATATATTAGCACACAGCAAATTGTTGCAAGTGATGTAAACAGGCGATATTGGGGTATCAATGGCTTCACACGCTCGTCCATCAACAAAATGGGCAGACGATACTTATAAGATTGCTAAATGTCGTTGTATGCAGGCAGATTGCAACAGACCCCCTTGGGAGTCTTCAAGGGCAGGGTATGTCCAGACATGGAATTCAGATGTCTATTATTTTTGTCTCGATACCTACCACAGAACATTAGGATCAAAATACCGCCCGTAGTAATATACGTGAGATAATAATATATAAGACTTATAATAAGATGTAGTAAAGAGGACCTTAGCACTATGCTCGAAGACCTCAATCGAGGCTCCCAACAGGTGAGTCTTGAATGAGCATGTACAAGACGAAAACCATGTTGAATGTCCATGTTGTGCCCACCCCAATCACAGTTGGGGGCTCGACTCTCGAAGATGTAGACGAATATGTCTATTTGGGACAATTAGTCCGGTTAGGCAGGTCCTACTGCGAGTGGGAGGTCAATCGTCGAATCCAACTCGGTTGGGCAGCGTTCGGGAAACTACGCGACGTCTTCTCGTCCGATATACCTCAGTGCCTAAAGACGAAAGTCTTCAACAGTTGTGTATTACCAGTGATAACTTACGGCACTGAGACGTGTCCTCTCACTAAAGGCGTTATTGGACGGCTCAGAGTCTGAGAGTCACAGATGTAGCCTTTTTCTTTCAACCAGTAGCAATCAGGCCTAAAACAATAATTTTCGCCCTATTTAGCCGCTACGTAAATATTATTTGGTGCCAATGCAGTTATCATAGCATAGCATCTTTTAACCAATAATTAAAAAAAACTGGACGAAATTAAACGCGTGGCGCCATCTACTGATATAATAACACAAGCTTTAATGTACCCACTATCCATTGAATTGGGTATTGCAGGAGAAATTATGGTTGAAATATTAATGATTTGGAACTTAAGTAACTATTATCTTGGTATTCTAATTATAAATTATTAATAATTACAGCCGTATGCGAAATCTGAAACAGAAAAACGCAAAGATAGCGAGGAAGACGAAGAAATTATTTACATTCTTCAGCTACCGGATTGGGAATTCCAATGCCCTACACACAATCAAACAATCAGGACGCCAAGGTAAATATAATATAGTTTATGTTGTTATAGATCGGCATACTGTATTACATTTTATGGTACAAGTGCTGACATCTAGTCCGGAGTCGTATGGACAATCTAATCAAGAGTTCGCTATAACGCCATCTTTTTTTAACCAACAAACTATCTACATGAAATCATTATTTTAAACTTTGAAGATATCCTAGAAATTTTACGACGTTTATTGATTTTTGAAGATGTAATATTTGATAAGCTAAAATTTCCAAGCGATTATTAGGTACCTAAGTGTTAGTTAAAATGTTTTTTCAGTCCCCATCGAATGTTTTACAACTTTAGGGCATAGTTGAAGTAGTAATTTGAACAAACAAATAGGACAGCATGGGCATTATGTTCCTGAGTCTAAAGCACAAGTTATTAAGTTTGTCATTAATATTCGCAATGTTATTTCATATTGAAAAATATCCCGTTTTTGATGCACAGGTTTATCTGGCATTCATGTAAGAAAGTAAAGAAGGAAGAAAGAAGCGGCGAGCCAAAACGAGGAGGCGGGCCTCTAAACAAACCAAAACCTTGGTTGCTAAGCAGACACACAGATTTCGACTTGCTATCTCAGTGGTAGTTTATTTGCATTGTAATTTTTTTTAGCAAAAAAAAATACAACCCATTTCGAATGGTTTACAGCAAAATAAAATATTTAAACACACATCTGTATCATTTTCGTCATTGCGGTCTTTGCTTAAGTGACAGCATTTTGAATATTTATTGCCCTCATATAGTGTTCTTGTTGGGAATATAACGAAAATATAAATACGGTCAACAGAATTTGCAATATCTATCCCCAGAACATTAGTTTTATTTGAATAATAATCAACCCTTCCAACCACAGTTCTCGTGAAAGGCCAAACATGCGTGTCAATCGTAGCAACCACATCATTTTTCAACTCACTGATTATTAGTGAAATTTGTTATTTTGTCAGCAAGAATGACCCAATTATTTTTTCAGCTTTCACTCAAAATCAATATTTCTGATACTATTACTGGTACCACGGACCACCGAAATGTTTTTTACATATTATGCTGAAAAGATTCTGGTTAGGAAACCGTTTAGTAAAGTAGGCTGCTGTTCCGCGCATCGAGATGGAAGGTTAGAGACTCCTTTTCGCCTCCCCCGAGGTACCAAAATGGGAGCTAAAGAAGCTTTCTTCTCGTAAAAAGAGTCCCTTTCCTGTATTATCTGCCGTACCTCTCCACATACTAAAATACTAATCAGGGGACGCCCGGGCAAAGCGGATAATATACATTATCCTTGAACATAATATGTTAAGGGGAACTATATAAAAAAAAACATAAAAATAGGCTACTTAGAAACTTTCTTGTAATTACCTTACATTTAATTAGCTTTGGTTGCATAATAATCACAATATCTTAATTCTTAATTTTTACATCAATAATGAACTAAAAACAAAATCCTAGTTGATTTTGTTCCCACCCGGACTACCTGGGCAAAGCGGATAGATTTTTTATTCGTCATAGTTATCGCAGGAGTAACTTCCTTGTCCTCCATACGACGTACAGGATTCGTGAGCCCACTGTGTGAACACATTGGGAACACTGTATCCAATCTTCTACATGTACCTATAGCCCATGTGGGCTTATGTTTTTCTTAGAGCATTATAAAACATGAATAATCTCCCATTATATTTTCTTTTTCTTTCAGTATCTGGGTTACCTTCCTCTTTACTTTTCCGTTAGTTGATTTTGATTTGATTCGATTTTGATTTAATTTGAAGTTGATTTGATAACCTATCCGCTTTACTCGAAGAAACTTTTTGATATAAATCTAAGCATACAGTATTTTATAGTGCTGGCCCCAGAATAAAATTTTAATGAACACATCAAAACATAATAACCCCGTTAAACAAATACTTTTTCCCAAAAGTTTATAATAAAATGGAAACAATGCAATACAAACCTGGTCGAAAATCGAAAGAAAAACACCCAAATTCTTTTATTTTGCACTAAAAAAACGAACGCGTAACACAGCTCTGTTTGTACTACCATGGCGCCGGGAGCGAATGGACGCATGGACTCGACCACGACTTGTCTATCTGTTGTAGAATCTCAGAAAATGAGCCTATCTGCTTTACCCGGGCTATTCGCTTTGCCCGGACTTCCCCTAGATGTTTTTCGGATATAGGTACGACCATTTGAGCACCTTTCCATTTGAAGTGATTATATCAAATAGGTGTTAAAGAGATCTCCAATTTTTTTTATTCATATACGTCCAAGCTGGAGATGGAATTTGGATGAGGATATCCACCTCGTTGGATAAGCGTGGGCTTGCAGACTATACACACTATACACCGCATATTACAGGGACAAAAAAAAAAAAGTAATATATTTTTAAACATTTAATATTCTTTTAGCAGTTAATTTCTAATTAGTGGCACGAAAAAACGAAACATTACGCAGTTATTACACCGACGAAACATGCAACGGCTTCTATATTTTAAATCTACGTGGAAACTTCTTTCTAAATTGATAATTAAAAAAAAACATAACAAATTAGTATTTGTCAGATTTTTTATCTAAAAATCTAAGAAAATATTAAATTTGCAGTAGAAAAAATACAAAAGTAAAATGGCACATAAAGAATTAATTTCAAAGCTCGCTGATGTGTAAGTGTTCAACGAGAATGAAATATCAAGCTTATCTTAAAACACTTTTCGCTAATCAACTCTTATTGTATACCGTACGACTATAAGTAAAGATTTCACTTGATTTCTACAAATTAATTACAGCCCTTTGGCCAAACCTGGATTCAACGCTCTCAACATGACTGCTCCAGTTCTGGTTCAAATGAATCCCGAGGGCAAATGGGAAAATAAAAAACCAGAATCACTGGATGAAGAGCGATTGAGGGCGGTTGTGCAACACTTAGTCAATTCCAAGGCAGTGTCCGCAGCACAAAGTTACTGTTGCCAATGTGCTGCTGAGAATAAGGTAACATGCTACTCGTATATTCGGCTAAACAAACGCTTCTACTTATATCTTAAAATCCTCGGCGGGATAAATTTCGATATATTTGATATAATGATTTGGTTTTGACATCATATAATCGTTATATTATTCTGCCTCTGGCCACGAATAAAAGTAAAATGGCCTCAATATTATACAGTACTTCCTCATAATATTCAATTGCCCTTAGGCCAATAAGTCTGAGTTTTTATGAATTATCAGCTTTTAATTATTCACTGTTGTTTATCAAACTTTTAGTACTCACACATAGTGCAGTCCTAAAAACTTATGTAAATTCATACTTTAAAAAAAAAAAAGGTTGAGATGAGATGAGAAGTCAAAAAGACTATGACGGGGTATCTGGCCTTAACTAGCTTCTTTACAATGAAGCATATTGAAAAATAATATTTATCATAACTTACCGCCTTACTTATAACTTATAATGTAGCCGACGAGATCTTAATGTTTAAACTATCAATTGTGAAATTATTTCAGAAAGGAGCACCTCAATCAAACTACGTGCCGGTTATCATGATGCCTATTTACCCAGCCGACGAATGCCCCTTTGATATGGAGTGTGAAGTAAAGAAAATAAGGGAGGCCGAAGCTAAACCGACGAAAAAAACGGCAAAAGCGGCGGCGGCCACAGAATCAGACAAGGATAAAGACAAAAAGAAATTGAAAAAGCGCGGTTTTGTTATGCAACGACTCACGGATTTTGATTTACTGTCGCAGTGGTAGGATATTGATTCACATAAAATCTTATATTGTTGCATACGTTTGTATTGAACATTGTAGTAAGTCATGGTGGTGTATTCTGATGATTAAATCTAAAATTGATACAATTGAGTTTACAAGTTGTTTACAATATTTAAATCTGAGAAGCAATGACACTTGAAGACTATGTTGCTCGGCATGTTGCTGGGGCGCGTTGTAGTAACGGGGACGACTATGGTTCGGGACCCACTAGCGTGGTAATTAATGTGTGCAAATATTTTGTGTGTAAAAGGATATAATCAACTTCATATACATGTAGGTACATAGTTACATAATTATGTTCAAAAAAATTAACTCTTCACTTCAATGATAAGGCTGACAGATACTCATCAACCTAATATTTTAAATGAAATACAACCAACAGTCACTTATATTTCAAAAACTTATCGAATGCTACTCAATTGGTAACACGTCTAGATATACGTATGTACATACCAGCACAGATAGAAATCAGTGCCTATAATTTTTTATCAAGATTCCATCAGTTGGATGAGGAGAGCCGAAGATCGAGCCCATCATAATCCAGAAGTGAACGTGAAAGGCAGGTGATGTATTGCATCAGTCTACATTACATTTTGAAAGTTTTTACTTTTGGTCCACTTTCAGAAAAAAAAGTATGGCATATTTTTGATTGGCGGAAAAGCGGTTTTTCAAGAATTTTTATTAACTAGAATGATTTTTGGAATTCAGTCCTTATTCAGACAAAGGCTTTTATATCTCATTCACGATAACTTGATTCTTTTGGCATATCGACTAGTGATGGGAAACAGAAAATATTTAGTAGTTTAAAAATATTGCGTTTTAAAATACTGCATTGTGTGTGAAATTCTTTATTACTTTCGATATGTAAAACATTATGTAGATAAGCGATGGTGGACAACGGTCGGGACGTCGTCCTGCTCGGAAAAGCTTTAAGCGATATGCCGACAGCAGCGCTATCTAACGGGTCCAATTATGTTTTGAAATCATCTATATATATACATAGAAATTTTCATCCCAATCGGTCTAGTCGTTTAAGAGGAGTTTGAATGACAGTTGCGCCACCTATCGAAAATTGGTCGTACCAACTCAGAAATCTTCTTTAGCTCATGCACAACAACTTTAATAAAGATTATCAGATGATCAATCATCAAATGCATAGTTTACGATTCTATAAAGACATAAAGGAAGACTTCATTTTTATATAAATAGATTATACAAACTGATCATCCATTTTTGTTATATTCTCTTCCTTTTCCAATGCGTTTCATTCTACTATAATTTTATTTTGCTTTTTACTTTTTATAAAGGATTCAGCCTTGATCTTATTACTGGGCCCGCTCTCGTAGACAGAGATGCCAGAGCCGCCAGACGTTACTTATTTTCTGATGGACGAAATGTGGACCATTGGGTAGTGTTAGTATGTACTACCATCGTATGCATATTCGCTAACTTGGTCGAACTAAAAGCGTCTAAACGAATTTAGGGAAAATTGACCCCCTGGATCGGTCTGTCTTCTTGTCAAAGGTTTTAAAATAGGTGTCTGGTGAACGTGTATAAAAATGGAGCATCAGAATTTAGGTGAAGTTAACTCAGTATTTTGGATCTTCAAAGCGTCTGGAAAGCAATATGGCCGACGGGAAATGCCTAGGAGTATTGACGACTTATTCTTAACGATATTATTTAAAACATACGTGAAAATCAGCCATGACAATTTACGTGACGCTTTTAGGTACCCTTATTTTTGTTCGGGGGGGAAAGCTGTTTATGGCTCTAATTCCCGCAAGGGCGGGGGAGGGGGGTGGGAAGCGTATGTCGGGGTCACCGGTCTTCCTGCTCGGCGCGCGGCGACGTCATCTCCGCGCAGGTGGTAGTGCCGGGCTGGGTCCCTAACAAAATCCCTAAACCGGCATACCGACCAAAACCCCCCGGTGGCCATCTCAGCACCAAGTTGGACCACCATGGTACGTGAGCGAGAGGCGCCCACCGTTATCCACAGCCGCTAGGTGCGCCTCCGAGACGTAATTGTCTCGGTCGTCTCGGAGTTATAGGGGGTGCAGTTACGCCCCCACTACCTTTGTTCGGGCGCCACAATTGTGAATGGGCGCCGGCGACGTACACAGGCCACAGTGCCGCCGTCCCTCTCGGGGTCACTTTCAGAGAGGACGCGCTGCACTCGCAGCACGCCTTTTACGACAGACAGGAGATACCGTGGTGGGATTCTAACGCCCCCTTGCCACTGTAAATTGACCGTTCGACCAAGTTAGCGAATATGTATATGATGGTAGTACTTACTAACACTAACAGAAAATAAGTACCGTCTGGCAGCTCTGGGATCTCGGTCTATCAGTTGTTAATTGTAAAGGCACATCCAAGGAAATAATAATAATTAGGCTTTATATATGTGGAGTCAGTATAACATTGTCAGCATAGTCATCGAACCTAATCTAGGTCAGATTTTAATATAAATATCAATAAAGATTATTGCACAAAAAGAGTCATGCAGAGTCACCCAGTAGCACGCACCAAGACCAGTAGTTTTATTTACCTCGCTGCTACCTCGTCACATAACCTCACACGTGTACCATAGCTAGCACCAGCATCGGTACACAACGTGACGCTGTCCACTTACATATATTTTACACAACAAATAGTTCTGAACGCTGACATAAATATTTGACAACCAACAAATATGTCAATACCTATTAATCAATGACACTATTTTTCATTTTTAAAATGTAAAATATGCAATTATACGAATGTTCTGGATATATGTTGTCGATTCGAAACCTTTATTTAAATCCGTTCTTTAATTTGAGGGAACAATTAACCGTATTGAGGGGATAGACGTTTAATGTTTGACAGGACATTACGTAGAACAGTTTATATGGGAAAATGAAATTCTTGTTTTTATCATATTCCTCGCAATTTTTCCATATTTTCTCACCGTTTAAACCTTCCCTGGACTTCAACGAATATTTCAAGACTAAAATTAGCCAAATCGGTCCAACCGTTCTCGAGTTTTAGCGAGACGAACGATCAGCAATTCATTTTTATATATAGGTATAGATATATACTCAGCCTATCGCCGTCCACTGCTGAACGTAGGCTTCCCCAAGTAAGCGCCAACCATCCCGGTCCTGAGCGGCCCTCATCCATCCGTTAAGTTCATAATAAGTACCTATTTAATATAACAGGGTTATTTTTAGACCTCCCGCCAAATTTAAATAGGTGTTTTAGACCACGAAAGTAAACAACTTCCCCAAAGAAACACGGGTTGAAAAGTGAAAAAAAAATTCAGACCTTCTACACGAAATCGACCACGTGAGCAGTTTTCTATGGGAGGGTCGAATTATTTATCACGTTTCGACCTATGTTTCTTTGAAAAAGTTGTTTAGATTCATGGTCTAAACCACCTATATTAAATTGACGGGAGGTCCAAAAATAACCCAGTATGTAAAAATTAAGGTTGAAAAATTTTTCTGGGGCTAATAAAAGTTGTATACTATGGGGCATTTCACGTGAAGCGGACAGGGAAAAAAAAGTGAGGTTCTGAAAATCGTTCATATTCAGCCCACTTATACTTCTAGTAGGAATGAATGTGGACACAAAATATTTTTTTGTATATTAAATATTTCACAAGTTATGGGCTTCTAAAGAATTGCCGTAATTGAAATATCAATTTTTTAAAAGTCTTTTATCGTATTTAACTAATTTACAATAAAATATTTAACATAGCGATATATATTGGAAAAATACTGTTCTTTTTAATGATGAAATAAAATTTAAAAAAAATTTTTTTTTCATGTCCTAAACCGGAAGTAAACTTTTCAAACCTGAATTTCAGTCATTTCGGCCGCTTTTTTTCTTCATTTTTTTCCAAATATAGCTTAAAGTCTACTAAAAATACACGAGAAAATTGAAAATGGAATCTCTATAAGTTTCGGAGTTAGAATAATTAATGTACCATCGCGTCGCATTGGGCGTAATATCTGACGCTTTTAAGGTCGAGTATTTTGCGCGATATTGCATTAAAATTCGCAACTTTATTAACATTTTATCTCGTTTCAGCATATGATAGCTCTAAAAAAGATATTCCAATAAGTATTATTAACCCATTTGTGGCCAAGCAGAAACTACAAGAACAAATTCAGAAATTTCTTTATTTAATCATAGTTGGGGATACAAATAAGTATTAAAATGAAAAAAAAAATAAATATTTATAATTTCCAAATTATAGGGGTGTGCCCAAATTGGCACAATGGCCACTTAAGGGTAAAATAGTGTGCAAGTCTATCGGATCCTATTATAACGGATAAGTCCACTAAAACGCTTTGGAAACTTTTTCTTTAACATATTCGCTGCCGTCCAGTTGTAACCATTCGATGACAAAGATATCTGACGAGTAACATGATGATGTGGTGATTTTCCAAGACAAAATGTAGCTATACTTCAGCGAAAATATAACTGATCCATTACATCTTCTTTAGACGTAGCTGTAATGGTCACGCATTTGGTAATGCCACATCTATCATCTGTTTGAAGGGAACCCACCTCCATTTGTTTGCTATGGACTTCAACTCCATACAACGATATTGATTGGGCCATTTCAGCGAACCTAAAGTATCTCATTATTTGTATCAAATTTATACTCGATCTCTGTTCTTTTAACGTTTCTTTCATACTACTCTCGTTTAGTAATTGGTCAATCGATGATGGATAAGTCTAAGGATAAGAAGGAGCCAAGGAGGAACAATCAGCCTGCCCTGAGGTAAAGGGGGGTTTGAATCCCAGCACGGTATGCATGTCGTAAAAGGCGACTCAATTGTTCCCTTGGGGTCGCTGGACGTGCTGCGGGGGCAGGGCGTCCTCAAGTGACTCCAAGAGAGGTGGCGGCACTTTGGCCTCTGTACATCGCGGGGCCCCCACCCACAACCGGGGCGCCCGAAACAAGGTAGAGGTTGCTTAACTGCGTTCCCTTTGACTCCGAGGCGGCCGAGACAAGTACGTCTCGGAGGCGCACCGGGCGCCTGTGGACAACGGTGGCCGCCTCTCGCTCACGTACCATGGTCGCCCAACTCGGCACGAAGATGGCCACCGGGGGGTTTTGGCCGGTATGCCGGTTTAGAGACTGTATTAAGGACTCAGCCCGTCACTAACAACTGCGCAAATATGACGTCGCCGCGCGCTGGGCTGGAAGGCCTGTGACCCTGATATACGCTTCCCGCCCCCCCCCCCCGCTGCCAGGCTGGCGGGAAGTAGAGTCATAAACAGTTTTCTCCTCGAGAACAAAAAAAAGGAGGCACAATCAGCACTAACCAATTTCTTCCAATCGCAGGTACATCAGGTGCACTAGCGGTGGTTTAATATTTGCGGTCTTATGTTCGTTTCCATTGGCAGTTCACTATCACTGCTATCCTCATACTCAGAAAGAGTATTTACATTATGAACACCTAAATACCTCGATTTCTCCTAGAACATGAATTGGCAATATTGAAGACATTTGTTCATTATCAAAACCATCTCCTTCGTCAGTATCAATAAAAAGTTCCAATGGAATTATAGCCAAATCATAGTCCAAGCCGTCGTCACAATCTGCGAGGATTGTATTTACCTCTTCCTCTTATCCACGGCAATTGTTACTGACACTATAACGTCGTTAGCAGTTTCTCCTTATGATATGCAAAAATAACACTTGTGGCCAGTGTACCCAAATTGGCACAGCAATGTTTAAGATGCTATAAAATGGTAAAAAATGAATCATTATTTTTTTAATTCTGTTTATAAGATAGACAATTTATCGTATTTGAATAATAATAACTATTTACGATGATAAACTTAATATGCAAAATATAATAATTGCAAACAGTCAAGTACCTCGACAGGTCCTTCAAAAGCAAAATTAGACCAATTATTGTAATAAATCTGTAATATGTAACTAAATTGTTTAATATTATATGTAATCACCACACTTTCAACTATCCAATAATGTGAGAATTTATTAACTTACATAAATACTTTTTTCATGTACCCTCATAAAGTAAGTGTTCCCAAATTGGCACGGCGGTCAAGAATGGGTTAATAGCAAAATCCAGTATCAGTAGTTTTTGCGTGGAAGAGTAAAAAACATATATTTCATTCCATATTATTACCAATTTTCGCTTAAATAATACACTATGAGCATAATGAAAAACTGTACAACTATGAGCATAATGAAACAATAGATTTCCTGTATTTAATTATTTATTCAGCGAATTCCGAGGATTCTGATGAACTCTTACCAACATGAATAACAAAAGTTATAATCAATTATGCCATCAAACCATATTATCAATTTTGGGCATGTTATTTTTCTTCTTTTATTACATGGTCAATGCACCTTTGACAATTCTCTACTTTTATGTTTTTGCCAAGTAAAACTTTGACTTCGTTAATTTTAAAGGTTTTATTATTTTTAGCCACAAATCGTATGATCTGTGGTCTATAATTTAGTAGTACTAAAATGGGGTCGAAGTTTGGGAATCGGGTCTTTGTTGGGTGTTTTTACATGTACTTAACTTAATAACTAATAATTTTAAATAAAAAAAATATTTAAGGCATTTATGATATTCGAATTCCAATAAGTCTGTAAGGATTATACAAGTTTTACAAATATTCTAAAATATCATTTACAGTGTTGTCAGTGTATTACTTTCGTACTTATTTTTATAAAATATATTGACTTCAACAATCGTGAACCTATAAAGTACCCATTTTATGGTTTGTTTACCTTTTATCTCACGACTTCCTGAATAGGGTACCTATAGTGACTCTTAGTTCAGTTGCCTATAACATTATTTGCAAAACTCAAAATATACACAATTAAAAGATGGCAGTACAGTACGGCTAAATTTATTTTTCAAAGGTGAGTAAAATTTTGTACTCGTCAGTGTGGCCACAAATAAAATGTATTATTATCTATGGTTGATGGCCTACCATCGTGTTTGAAGTCAATGAATTAAATGCACATTGCTATTTATTTTTTTAATTCGATCACTACTTCAGTAACTATGTTACAAAACAAGTTAAATCAATGATATTATCAACCTCTTAGCCACAAATCAAATACAGGTAAGTGTTATTTAAATATTGGAAGTGTACGTAGGGGACGTCCGTGCAATTAGTTCTTTCGTAGCTCACACCACTTTTTGTGTTTTCACGCCTTTCATTATCCCTGGCGAAATGGAGTTAGATCGGGTGGATTTCTCTTGATTCGTGGGGATCCTATATAATTAGGTCAGTATTTCAGAGCAACGATTGTTTGTCGTATTTATGCAAAGGTCATACAGTTTCGCCATGAACACTGAAATTAGCTAGTACATTTTTTGTTAGTAGGGATACATGTGAATCCGGATATTCACAAAAAAATATTCTCACAGTCGTGTCTATTGTGATGTTTTTTTTAGTCACCAAGACCTGGACACATGTTATAGGTGCACACTTCCTGCATGACTTATCATATGCGCCTAATGCGCCGTACACATTGCGAGTGTAATTTGCGTTACATCTTTTGTTTTTCGCTCATCTGCCGTAATGTTTTGGAAAACTATTGAGTTAATTATTTAATCTTGTGCATGTTTATTGAATATGTAATGTGGCCTTAAGTGTGACATTGTTATTTTAAAAGCAGTGCACAATTTGTAAATTGTTGTAATACAATGGCCTTGTAAATTTTCTTTACGATACCTCATAAACTTTCCTGAAACTTCAATGCCAATGGATAATTCTATTGCATGCAAAGGATTTAGGCACTGTATTCTTAAAAAATCGATTTTCGGATATTCACTACATGTACACGTCGTCTCGTCCATGGTACCTACCTGCAGGAATAGATAAAAAAATCTGTTATACAAAAATTAACTCCTCTCTTATATAATTATAATGACAGCTTTGTTTCTGTAATCATTGTGCATTTTATGTTTGTATTAAATCACAAAGCTATATATACATATTTATTTCTTAAATATTTACATGTTATTTTTGCTGGCTTTTTTGGAGTTACAACATATTTATACACCTTTCACAGTACAAATACTTATATATGTAATGGTACATTCTCCATAGTATTTGACAACCTTGCTATGACACTTTTTATGCCCTGAAATGTGAATAAAAGTTAATTTGGTTCTGACATATCAGAAAATTACCAGAATGTTGCACCCGTGCCATCTATTTATTCCTTTGTTATTGGATCAGTTAATTAGGGATCTCTGTCCTGTTTGTGATTGGAAGCATACAATAATTTAATAGTATTTGATGTATTAGTGTCATAGGTTTTACACTTTGCTATAAGAAGTTATGTTTCTATACAAACTTTGTTATTTTAAGGTTTTTTAAAGTGTGCCTAAGCAACCTATTTATTCCTCATTAAAATAAGAAATGAAATGCAAGCACAAGCTCATATATAGTTAACATTACTATTTAAAATGTGCATAACTTGAGAGAAAAGCCGAACTTAATGTTTCCTAAGGAATATTTCATGTAAGTAGCATCTAATCATTCATAAGCTTCTTTTTCCCTTTTTTTTTATCAAATGTGCTGAGAATTAAAAGAAATATTTTTATTACATATAATGCTAACATAATCCCATGTCCATTATTTTCATTGTGAGATAGGTGTCAAAAAAATCTATCTGGACTTCTTAACACATTTAGATATTTTAATTTGTTGTAGACACATATTTTATAATTTGTGGATTTAGAAATTTGTATAATATTTTGAAATATTCCAAAAAAAATCAATTAATTTTTAGCAAGGTTTGCCCTATGTTGGAAATGGAAGATGTATATACTGAACTCTTTGAATTTATTGTATAAATGTCCTCATAAGTATTGAAATGAATTGTTAGGAAATGTAGTGCATCTTCTTTCATAGCTATGATCTTTGTGGATCTTTAGTTTGCATAATATGATTGTTGTATATTTGTATTCTCACTAGTGGTTTTGTGAATATTGTGGAAAATGTATGTTTGATATAATGTGGCCTACAATTAATAGTGTTTAAGCTATTATTTACGTTGCAGAGATCAAGTGCTTGCATTATAGAAATTATAAAGTAATTTGAATTTCATAAGGCAATTTTTTTCATTTGTTCTTTTGTACATGGCTTATAAATTCAAATGATAATTTTATAATATACCGGCATATTACAGGTTTATTGCTGTGTATTGTCATTTCAAACACTAATACTGATTATAGTAACCCACCCATGCAATTCTGTCTCTTTAAGAAATCAATCTGTAAATCCAGTGCCCAAGATGTTGCCATAAGTATGTCATCATGAAGAAGACTCATGTTAGAAAGTTTTCGCCAATCACTTATGATCCCTATATCTTAATTGCTCTAAAAAAAGCTACCCTATTATATTGAGGCTGTTTACATACTGTTTGTCTTGACTTCTATTTTATTTTTCACATCTAATTGATCTTAAATACATACATAGTAAATAATTTTTCTAAATACATTTTTTACCACATCAGACTTAGTTATTTGTGTGTCAACAAAACCTATAATTTAAAAGTAGTAATAGAAAGATCAAATGTGCAAACATTTAGGTTTAAAAAATTCTTTAACAATTTTTGAGGTTAAAATGGCAAAAAAAATAATTGGTTAGGTTTGCTGTCAATAAAATAACTGCTTGTATATGTTGACAGGCTGTTATCGACTATTATTATTATTTAGGGATTCACTAGTTATTAAATAGCCATTGTTCTAATTTATTACGTTAACATTGCATAAATTGTATCTTGTACATGTTTTTTAAGCAAACAAGGCCAGTGCTATGATTTATTCTGTGTAATTTATTCTCTGAAAACAGTAGTTGGATGTTGGTGAAGTTGCTTACATGTCAGTAAGTGAAAACTAATTTGTATTTAAAAAAAATTGTATTCCTAATAATTATAAACAAACAATCTTAATGGATCAATTTTGTTCTATTGATATGTATCTATGTAATCACCAGATTACTTTTAGTTTGAAACGAAAATACATCTTTGCTAATTTTGCTAAAAAAGTTTTTTTTGCTCCTTCTTATTTCCATGCATGAATTCATCATATTTTGTGCTTTAAAAATGCAACCTGACATACAATTAAGTACCACTCGTAGATTTCCAATATAATATTTATTTAATTAACAAACAATATTTTTAAAATTATTAGTCCGCCAACCCGCACTAGGCCAGCGTGGTGGACTATGGCTTAAACCCTCTCAATGGTAGAGGAGACCCATGCTCAGCAGTGGGTGTATAAGGGTTGATGAAGAAGAAGAAGATTATTAAAATATCAAACATCTATCTTATATTTATTGGCTCTGCTCATAAAAAAATATATAAACTACACATAAAATACTTAAAACCAATATAGAGAATATGAACTTTATGCAAAACTTACCAAAACATTTGATACAAAATGTGAACTTACACCAAATACTGCACATGCGCCTATGTACTACCATAAAAATTACTTTCTTCATTTTCATTCTTTCTTATACAACTCGCTAAAACTTATTTTGTACATACACTGTTTGTATAAACACTGTTTATAACATTGATGTGCAAAAAAAAATAAAAATAAAAATTCATCATTATGATGGAAAATATCGACCAGTGGGGATAGATTCAGAACATTCGAATCGTAATATCCATGACAATTTCTTTTAAAGAAGGATTTCACTGCAGACTAGTGTTATTTTATGAACTTATTAATGCCTGCAATTATTTTTAGTTCAGATTGCAAATCTTTATTCAGTTTGTGTTTGAATCCAATGACTGTTTTGAAATCAATATGGCAATTAAGTTATTACATAACTTTTTACTATTAAAGTTGGAACAATTGCACATAAAGAAAATAACAATGTTGAAGTTCTTAAATACCAAAGACCTATTAACATATTCCTAGTTTAGACCCAATAAACACATTCCTATTTAAAAATAAAATGCTTTAAGTTCCACAACCTATTCCAAAGACTTTTTCACATAACATATAAATATTATATATGTTGAATTTAGTGTGAATAAACCCAAATAAAAGAAGTGGTTACACAGTTTATAACTGTTATTACTATAAATATAAATAGACAGTTTAATTTTTAAACTCAGAGAAATTCGTCAAGTATCAGTGAGTGCAATGAAATGCTGATCTGCAATTATATCACAAAATTATACACATCTATGTTCCAATTAATCATGCATGCACACTTGCACATTTCTGAGCTGTAGAAATTGATAACAGACCTTTGGCATTTGCAGTTGTTATTAATACTTATTTATTATATTATGTTGCATAGCAAGGTACTTTTGTCCCTTTAACATTTATTTATTTAAATAAAAAAAATGATTACATAGAGCATTAAAGTCAAAGTTATGTGTTTATTTAGTTCTGTTTTTTTCTACAGGAGAGCAGCTTGTCCAACTGTGAATCCACCATTTTACCCAAGAGTAAGTACTTTTACTGATGAATCAAATGTTGCTTAATGTGTGCTATTTTGTAAATGTTTGAATGCAGTATGTAATAATAGGCCTCAAAAGAGATATCATAAAGTTAAAAAACAGAAAGATTCTTCACAATGAAGACAGCTCAATTTTCATCTTAGTTGCTAATGGTCTTAAATTTTATGTGAGATAGCTTCGTTTACTAAGTTGGGTCATAATTGAGTATGTTAGCAGCTGGTGTTGTGTAACAAAAGGATGATTTAATTTTCAGTTTGCACTCACAAGAATGGATCCATCATGCTCACACGGCTCATGTGACATTTTTGAAGGCTCTAGTCGAGTAGCATTTGACAGCAATGAGAACAAGACTGATAGAGATGTCAATATGACAGACAGGAGTACATCCTCCCCAAGCAGCAGCAGACAACAAATAGATGATATAGAAAGAGAAGATTTTGATGAAGAAAACAGAATAATAAAGCATTGCTCTCGTATGATTGTTGACACCAAAATGAATGCACCTCACTATCCTGGTCATATATCCAGTGCTAACTCCAGCCTAGCATCAAGTTCAGAAACTATTTCCACATTATCCAATCTCATCAATGACTATAGCATGCCAGGGTGTAGCAAAGAGATAAATGATGACAGCAACACCACAATCAAAAATATGATCCATTCCAGGAAATATGAGGAGCCTCGAAGAGAGGAGGTATTCAAACCAGATTTTATGCAAAAGTTGTTAAGCAGTAATATAGAAGAAAAAAAAGATTTTCCAAAGGGCAAGCTGTATAAGGGTGATAATAATGGATTATGTGACATGGAAATAGATGGTTGTGAACTGGATGCCATAAGTGGTCCCTCAGGCAGAACTAGTTCAAATGCTTCAAGCATTGCTAGCACCAGCTCTGATAGCACTAAGGAATTCACAGTTTCTTCTACTTCTAACGCAGACAAACTCCTTGGTCTTGATGATAGTAGAAAAAATGAGGCTGGCAGCTCCAGGTCCCTGGTGAGTTGTGACTCGGCTACAAAGCACCACATTTATTATTAATGGCGTTGGAACTTTTCATCTAGTATGTGGCTATGCTAAATGCATTAAATAGTTAGTTGTTGCTTGCATTAGGTATTAATATGTCAATTGTTTCTTTCTTATGGTCATATTATTTTGTTTGTTGTTTTGGATGGTATGTTTATTCTTGCTTTGAAGAAACTGTTTGTTAAACTGCTAAATGTGCAACTGTTTTAATGTATTTATTATATTTTTGGTAAATTTCAATTGATTATGATTAGGCATGGACTGGTAATATATTTTTTGCATATTGAAATGATGCATTTTGTTCCAGAACTACATGCAACAATACTGCGATGTGGAGGACGACTCTGAAGAAGATGTCACTGAAGAGACTTGGTGTACCTGTTTGTCATCGCACGAGGTAAATATTATATATTATTGTAATGAGCACTTCCTTAAGGTGGATGTTTTATGTAATCAATCAATCAATCAGCCTATCGCCGTCCACTGCTGAACGTAGGCCTCCCCAAGAAAGCGCCAACCATCCCGGTCTTGAGCAGCCCTCATCCATCCGTTTCCCGCCACCTTTCTCAAGTCGTCGGTCCATCGTGCTACAGGACGTCCCACACTACGTCTGCCTAAGCGCGGTCTCCACTCCAACACTTGTCTGCTTCACCGGCCGTCCGACCGCCGGCAAACATGGCCGGCCTACTTCCACTTCAGCGTACTTATCCTGCGGGCAATGTCAGTGACACCGGTTCTCTGGCGGATGACTTCATTACGAATTCTATCCGCCAGAGTAACTCCAAGCATTGCCCGCTCCATAGCACGATGAGCGACCTTAAATTTGTGGACCAGACCTTTAGTGAGTGTCCACGTTTCGGCTCCGCATGTCATAACGGGTAGGACGCACTGATTAAAGACTTTCGTCTTAAGGCACTGAGGGATCGACGACTTGAAAATATGACGCAGCTTCCCGAATGCCGCTGGGCATTCTTCAATTCTTCGGTCTGCCTCCTGCTCGAAGTTGTGTCTGCCTAGTTGAATGGTTTGGCCGAGGTAGTTGTATTCTTGGACAACTTCGAGTGTGGCATCCCTACGACAACCGGCATCGGGAGAACATGACGATTGTACATGATCTTTGTTTTGTCTATGTTCATCCTGAGGCCTATTTGTCTTGAAGATCGGTCTAGGCCAGGGCTTCCCAAACTGTGCGTCGCGACGCCCTGGGGCGTCAGTAAAGTTGGTAGTTTTGATGATGGGGGGGGGAGGGTGCGTGCGTCGCAAGAAAAATAATTATCATATAGGGCCTCATAGTGTAAATAAGTTTGGGAACCCCTGGTCTAGGCTGTTAAGCATTTCCTTCAAGTCCTGCAGAGATTCCGCCATGACGACTATGTCATCCGCGAATCGCAGATGAGAGATGTACTGGCCGTTAATGTTGATGCCCCGTCCTTTCCAATGCGTTGGTAAACAGTTTCGGAGAAATTACGTCTCCCTGTCTTACCCCTCGCCGCACTTGGATTGGCTTAGTGCTATGTTCTTGTACTTGGACGGTCATCGTAGCGGCTTCGTACAGGCTTCTCATCACCTGGATGAAGCGGTAGTCAATTTGGCATCTCTGCATGGACTCCAGAACAGCCCAGGTCTCGACGGAGTCAAAAGCTCTCTCGTAGTCCACATACGCGAGGCATAGAGGCTGGTTGTACTCCTCCGTCTTCTCTATTATTTGCCTTAGTGTGTGTATGTTTTATGTAAACAGTGTATCGAATGTAATTCGCTTTGTGCAGGATGATGATGAGGAAGACGAGGGGGATCCGGAACCTGAAAGACTTTGGGTGAGTACGTATAAATATAGCGCTTGCATGTTCAACACGCACAACATAATATTTGAAGATTTAAAATTCAATTCAAATTAGGTACCAGCCAATGTATCTTACTGCTACGGTCTTTACTGTATAATTGAGATGGCCCAGGATTTAGTTTACCCGTGTTCTAGTGTAGGTTAGTGTGCACTCATAGTTAAAGTGCGGGTTAATTCATTGTAAATAAAAATACACATATAATTTCAAAGAGTGAGAGGTATATTCTTGGGATTTAAATATGCAACCGCCGAAAATTGTCTCGACCACTTGCGTTCAATTCGCGCTAAGGCGTACAGGCGTGTTTTGTGTTTCACACTACAAGGAGGCACGAAGTGAATCTGCTTGAATAAATAAAATGCGTAGCGTTGACCGCTGCTCATAGTTAATTTTCAGAATTATTCATCACGTGCATTATGCAATAATGTGGGTATTTCACCATACCCGCTATTCCGCGATAAATCGTTGTCACTTCAGCATTGTATAATTTAACGCAATCGGCTCAATAGTGCCATATGTTATGTGTAATTCTCTTTGATACAAATTAAATGTGAGCGGTTTTCGATTTGGACGTTTGAATTCTTTTGGAACCTGTTAACAGTCACTCAGTAAAGCCTGTTTTAAGTTCTGTAAATGAAAAGAACATAGGAGATTATTGTTTTATTTTTGTATAACGGCATTTATATGTGGATGGCTCATTATGAAAAGAAATAGCTTGGAATGATAAAAACGTATGTTCCGATATACCGATATGTGCTCTACCTTTGGGTGATATTCGTTCCGCTATGGATTCACGATAATATTGTCGCTGTATCTCAGGGAGGTACATTGTGATTGTATGTGTCGTCGCCATATTTGTACAGTAAGCACTGGTGTCCTCGGGACGAGATTCTCTTAGTGCTTTCTTTAATCATGTCATCAACAGCGTCCAGAAATTTAAGTTTCAATGATTGATAATTATAATTATTATTAAATATCCTAATTAAAAAATACATATTACTTTAAAAGCTATCACGGATTTTGTAAAGAAATAAATCTTTGTATGAAATGAAAACAGCTCCAATAAATATAGATGACAGCATACTAGTATAGGCAGCCTCAATGCTTAAATCAACGTTTCCATTTTTCATTTATATTTCGGGCTATCATTATCATCAACCCATATACGTCCCATTGCTGGGCACGGGTCTCCTCTATCATTGAGAGGTTTAGGTCATAGTCCACTACGCTGGCCTAGTGCGGGTTGACGGACTATGCTCCTAAAAAATCCTAAGAACTTTTAGGTGTGCAGGTTGTATCACGATGTTTTCCTTCACCGTTAAAGCAAGTTATAATTTAATGTGAATACACACATAACTGCGAAAAGTCAGAGGTGTGTGCCTGGGGTTCGAACCCGCGACCGCCGAGATTCTTCACCGCGCGCGCATACCATACCACATTGTCGGAAATAAGTTCTTTTTTTAACAAGGCTCTTTGCTTTATTAATATTGACATATGAAAGGAAATAAATAATTAGGAGTAAATAGGAAATTAAGATTTCATTTTAAATAACATATAAATCAATTTACATACTGGTATTTTCTAAGCTTATTAGTAAAGGCCACAATTCAGACAATGCAATCATTTATGAATTCGGCTTAGCGTCAGTTATACGGTGTGACATTTGCTTACGCGAAGCCTACCATTTATTCCAGACGTACTTGTGACTGATGGCATGGGCCGATCTAACATAAACATTTCAAATTGCATTCAAGACGCTATTATGTATTATTCATTTGAAATAGCTAACAACATAGACGACGTTTCAGTGATCGATTTTTTTTTATAATGCAAATCATGGTATATAATGAATTAGTAATTTTGTTTTTGATTAAAGTTTTAACTAAATTATTAAATATTACTTGAATTAAGCTTACACATTTTTGTTAAAAATGCAATTTTAGATAATGGCCCACAATACCTATTTTTTGTACTAGCCCCAAGTTTAAAAAATATCGTGTTTTTTTTTTTATAAAACATAATCATTTTGTACGATAAATATAAGTCAGCTTATTATAATAGTATCCATTCATTCGGAATGGACTTTCCTGAGAAAAGACTCAAAATAAATTCCAATACGACTCTCTGAATCAATGCGTATGAATGTTTTAACATAATCTGAACAAACATTTCAATATTAGACATTTGTTTGTCACTAAAGTTGTAAGTTAAGTTTAGTAGAATTTTTAAATCATTACAATAATGTAAAAGTGAAAAAAAAAATAATAATACTAGGTCACGTTCACTAATTGCATACTAAGAGTACGTGATGGAAGTCGTATGAGAAATTACTAACAATATTGTGAACATCCAGGGCTCAAGCAAATACCTTACTAAACATATCTATGGATGGATGATGGCTGTTAGTCTCTGCGGCCTCGTGCGTACTAGCCGTTTTCAAGACTGGACTATTATAAAATAAGATCTTAAACTATTTTTTATTGTTGTAATACGTACTACATCCAAAGCTGTGCCCTTTTATGTATATTTTAAAATTTATTTATATACAGCCAATTATAATTCTTACACGCATAATTACCGCATTATAACATAATTAAATATAATATGCACGTAAAGTATGTTTGAACATATTAAATATGAGTGAGTAGAAGAAAACAAATATGGTAGTTTGTTTTACCGCGCGTTTGTGTTGCACGTCTGTTCCACTCAGTGTGCCCTGATACTCCAGACGGAGCGGTGGCCGACATGGTGTGTACTTATCGTTTCGGTGTGACTGACTTGCGTCATACCGTGAACATGCTGGATGACTTGGGATAGTTGGACGGTTTTAAATATCCTCCTTATGTTTTCAGAGAAAAAGACGGTATGAACCGGTGCCGGCTCAGTCGACCAAGCGGTTCTGTATGGACGCCGCGGCAGGTTGCAGCCAGGATAGTTGGCCAACGCCAATACAAAGCACCAGCGTGTTTCAAAGCCAAATCAACACACAAAGCTCCCCTGAGATGAAGCAATGGCTCAACAGGTTAGTTACTACCCTTCATATCGACAATTAAAACCAACATCTTATATTGGTGACAAATATGAATGTTTTTAGCAAAAAATAATGATTTTTTAGTATCGTATTAAAAATAAAGTGTATTATTAACTCTTTTGTTTGCCTAAGATTCCAATCTTGGACAAATACGGAGAAGATTCAAGCCATTGACGCCCTGATCAGTCGCTGCGCAGCCAGTCAGGTGCGCCACATGATGAAATCAATCGAGCCGCTATTCCAACGGGACTTCATATCTCTGCTCCCTAAGGAGCTGGCCCTCACTGTTCTCGGCTACCTTCAACCCAAAGACCTGTTGAGAGCCGCACAAACATGCCGCTATTGGAGGTGAGTGGGTTACTTCAGCACTCAGTAAATGAACGTGGTTTTGTAAACCATCCATCAAACAAACACATACAGACAGAAACATATGTTTAGGTGGTAGGGACGCCGTTACTACGTGGAACGGAACGGACATACGGAGAAATAATTGCAAGCTTTTAGTTGATATGTCGATTGTTGTATATCTCAAAATGTCTTACACACCTCGACGTCACATTACCGTTTATTGTGTTAACGTAATTATTTCTTGTATTTTATGATGACATTGGCTTTCCAGGTATTGACAATACTGGCTTTCTACAAAATCGTGATAATATGCATTTCTTATTTAGGTCAAGACGATCAGGAAATAAAATGAAAACGTGCTTATGTCATATTGTTAAATGTGAAATAGTTTTGATATTCTTGTCCATAAACCATTTTTGGTGAAGTAAAACGTTAACGTTTTTCTAGGTTAGGTCGTAGAGCCAACAGAATTTATTATGCGCCGAGTTTTTTGAATGAGAACTCGTTTACCGAGCTATCAAGATCGTAGGCAATTGTTGTTAAATTTGACATTAGATTAAAGGCGTAAAGTTGTCATATCATATTTTCTTTTATAATTTTGTATTTATGTTATTGATAGCAGATGTTGCAATGGTCCAAATAATGAGACAGTTTTCCACAAGAAGTCTTCCAAAAAACAGAAAATCTCATATTACTACATACATATATTAATTTATAAATTTGATAAAAGTATTTCTTTTGTTGTAGTGTTTGAAAGAATCGCGTGTTTGGCGCTTTGTTGGTGTTAGTATTGTTCCTTAATAGACTTTGCAAAGTAGCACTAAACGTTTGACTTGTAAGGTTTACATGGCTCTTTTGTCTTCAACTTTTTATTCTGCAACTAAAAGTTCTTTAGAGTTATTGCGACCAAAAAATATTACTTCTATTTTTGAGCATGGGACTTTTCACAACAAGTAACGACAAGTGACGGGTTACGGTAAGAGTCAAATTGTCATCTTCTATTAACAGATTTATGATAATATGACTAGCTGTTGCCCGCGACTTCGTCCGCGTAGACTACAGGGTTCAGTTCAGAAAATAAATTATAGTCTATTTCAGGGGTTCCCAAACTTAAATACACTTTGACGCCCTATAGAATTATTATTTTTCTTGCGACGCACCCCCCCCCCCCCCCCATCATCAAAACTACCTACTTTACTGGAAATAAAAACACCAGTAGTTAGCGTAATATGAGGTTATCCGAAAAATACGGACAGCGAATGTTTGCCGATCGCCTCGCGACGCCCCTCGGATGTTGCCGCGACGCCCCAGGGCGTCGCGACGCACAGTTTGGGAAGCCCTGGTCTATTTTACATCTCAGAGTCCTATTTATGCACATACCAGAAATCATTCAAATCGGTTTGGTAGATCCAGAAATACCTATTCCCACCGGAATACTACATTTTCTGGAAAAAAAAAGTATCCTATGTTACTTCCTAGGTTCCTATTTATCTCCATACTAAAAATCATTTTAATTGTCACAGTAGATGCAGAAATACCCATTCCCACGGGAATACTTCATTTTCCGGGATAAAAGCTGTCCCATGATAATTCTGTGAGCTCTACCTCTCTCTATACCAAATTTTATTCAAATCGCTTTGGTAGATCCAGAAATACTCATACCCACGGTAATACTACATTTTCCGGGATAAAAAGTATCCTATGTATCCTGATGTATAAGCTATATTATTGTAAAGTTTCATTAAAATCCATTCCGTAGTTTTTACGTGAAAGCGTAACAGACAGACAGACAGAGTTACTTTCGTATTTATAATATTAGTATGGATTCTAATAAGGGACCCAGTTCTAGCCCTATGATAGTATAACAAACTTTGGGCTGATATCCATGCAAATAACGTAATAGTATTAATTACTGAATTCATTTTCATGCAACGTAGGTATTTAATGTAAGATGGCCCAATAGATCTACTTGTGTCTGCTATACTGTAACATGTGTGTATCACATATCTTTAAGTCACAATAGTTCCGTTACCGCTTTCCTGTTTGAAAATGCACACACAAATCATGTACAATAGGTTATTAAATTTAGGCAGTGGGTTCTCAGCCAATCCATGCCCGAAATAGATCAAGGCAAAACACACTGTAGATTCTCTTTTGTTTGGTTATATTTACAATGTACACGTGTAAGCGAACCCCTGTGAGTTACTTATGTTTTTGCGGAACGGGGCCATGTTACCTTTCATTATATGTGATCTTTATGTACTAATACTCGCGTCGCGTGTTGCCATCGTCAGATGAACATCGATTGTATTTTAGAATATTTAACTCTGGTACAATCCGAAACTACACTTTATCTCGTTTCTCTAAAATAATTAAAAAATGTTAAAGCTACCAAAGAATTACATACTGCACGTTTTTTTTATACATAATGGTAATATCGGTAGGTTCCTCGCCGACGACAACCTGCTGTGGAAGGAGCAGTGCCGGCGCATCGGGATCACGGCGGTGAAGAAGATGCCGCGCTCGTTGCCGCGGTTTGCGAGCCCCTGGAAGGCGGCGTTCATGCGCCAGCACCTCATCGAGAACAACTGGCTGCACAAGCCGGTGAACAACCCGATCGTGATGCGCGGCCACGACGACCACGTCATCACCTGCCTCCAGTTCTACGGCAACAGGATACTCAGCGGCAGCGACGACACCACGCTCAAAGTGTGGTCTGCCATCACCGGCAAGGTAATTCGCAAGTACTATTGTATTATCGCGCATGCTCGGGATCGGCGAATCAATTCGTGCTCTGCCACCAAAGGTCCCACGAAGGCTCTAAAACAGCAACATTGCTATTAAAGTCCAATGTAATAACGGTCTCGAATAACTACAACGTCTTACGGATTCATTTCAGATGGCAGAATTGAAATAGGTTCGTTACATTAATGTAGAAGGATCCTCTTTGATTTGGTTGTATTGTTAGTATTGAGAGTGTTTGAGGGAATGCGTTGTGTGCGTGCAGTGCCTGCGCACGCTGGTGGGGCACTCCGGCGGCGTGTGGTCGTCGCAGATGGTGGGCGACATGGTGATCAGCGGCTCGACGGACCGCACGCTGCGCGTGTGGAACGCCAAGACGGGCCACTGCCTCAAGGTGCTCGCCGGACACACCTCCACCGTGCGCTGCATGCATCTGCACCAGAACAGGTGACTCACACATTACGTACCTCATCGTCGTCGTCACCAGCCTATACGCCACTATGTACCTACTATTCAATTATACCCGAGTGTTACCATCCCTTCCTATTTACTACTCGGCGAATTTGTGTAATACGTCAAAACTGCTGCGTTTGCAATAGGCGAGTGTTGAATATATTTTGTTGTACAAATTGTTTTGCTTGTATGTCTTTATTTTTTAATGTATCATGTTACGTATTACCTTACGCACTTTATAGTAATATCCGAGGTCAGGCACAATAGTACAGTGCAAGTGCCACGTGCAAGTTATACGAAACTTCCTTTTGTTGGTAATTGGAAAAGTCAATCATCACGTATTATTTTTTCAAACTCGTTTAAATTTATAGTACTTATAATTCACGATTAAAGTGAAATAGTGAAAATAAACTGCAAGATTATGTAAGTGTGTAAGATATAGTGAGAAATACTTACAAGTTTCGAACATCCTTAATTAAGAGTTGCATCCCTGCAAAGATATGAATTAGTATCATCGTAAAGTATTTATTAAAGTGACCAATGAAAATAAAATCTGTGTAAAAGGGTAAAATCGAGTACTTATGCAGTTACCATCAGTTGATAGGCATGGTGGTTCATGTGGGAACTCTTGTAATGATGGTAAAATACAAATATATTTCGTTTTGTTACAATTGCTTTTCGTGTTACTTTAAAAACAGCACATTAATTCTTTCTTAATTTATATATTCATTATGTTTTAATTTATTAAAATCTTGTAAAAGTGTAAAAAGTAACTTATTGCGAATTGATTTATTTATGCAAAGCGATGCGCGTTATGCTAATCGTTATATATTTTAAAAATTCTGCATTTGTAACATGCAACTGCAAAACGTTACGTTCGCATTCTCTTATCTTTGTTAACTTCAATTTTATAATTTTGCTCTGCACATCTTACATATACATGATTTATATTACATAGAATACCGTGTAACAAGATATATTCGTTAAAAAGCATGTGATAGTTCTAGTAAATACACTGTTACATATTTTAAATAATTTTTAATTATTACACAAATCCTAAAATTGAGAGATTTGCATTAAGAAGATTGATTGAAAAGAATATAACTATTACGAGTAAATAATACAGAATGTTAGTGTAGTAGTGAGGTTGCGATGTTTGAGTGTATGTATAAGGTGTGGTTGTGGCAGGGTGGTGTCGGGGTCCCGCGACGCGACGCTGCGCGTGTGGTCGCTGCCGGACGGGCGCTGCCTGCGCGTGCTGGTGGGCCACCTGGCGGCCGTGCGCTGCGTGCAGTACGACGGCAAGGTGGTCGTCTCCGGCGCTTACGACTACTTCGTCAAGGTGTGGAACCCCGACACCGGCGAGTGTCTGCACACGCTCGCCGGACACACCAACCGCGTCTACAGCTTGCAGGTAACTACACACGTTTCGCACTGCTGCTCGCTTCATACGAGCCAGAAACAACACCAGAAATACTTATAATTATCTAAGTTTTAAATATTTATTTAACAAATTAAATTTGAAATAAAATAAAAATATCTTGACCCCACAATAAACATTTATAAACTGTACATTATAAAATCATTATGCAACGCTTTTGGGTTAATCTAGCGAATTAGTTTTAGGCAGATTTACTGTTTTTGAATTTATAAGGAAAACGTCGACAAGTCCGTTAAATAAATTTTATTCATGACATTAATTATACTCTATTACGAACACATTTTAGTTTGATGGCATCCACGTGGTGAGCGGATCGCTGGACACGTCGATCCGCGTGTGGGACGTGGAATCGGGCCAGTTGAAGCACACGCTCACTGGCCACCAGTCGCTCACCTCCGGCATGGAGCTGCATTCTAACATCCTCGTCTCCGGCAACGCAGACTCCACAGTCAAAGTGTGGGACATCACCACCGGACACTGCCTGCACACCCTTTCTGGTGAGACTATTTATTGCGTGCAATAAACGTTGTTCCATTTGAATGTATTGGAATTTATTAACACTAATTGTGGTATGGTCGTTGCAGGTCCGAACAAGCATCAATCGGCGGTGACTTGCTTGCAGTCGTCGAACCGGTTCGTGATCACGTCGTCGGACGACGGCACGGTGAAGCTGTGGGACGTGCGCACGGGCGAGTTCATCCGCAACCTCGTGGAGCTGTCGTCGGGCGGGTCGGGCGGCGTGGTGTGGCGCATCCGCGCATCTGCCACCAAGCTCATCTGCGCCGTGGGCTCGCGCAACGGCACCGAGGAGACCAAGCTGCTCGTGCTCGACTTCGACGTGCCCGGCGCCTGCCGCAAGTGCGACGAATAGCATCGACTTAACCGGCGCATCGTGCGCCGCTACGCGAACATGTACGCGCCGTGGCACTGCTAGTGCCGCTCCGCCCGGGCCACGCTCACATTCCACTCCGGCGACTCCGCGGACTTCTCACTAGTGGACACAATCTACCCACCGGACTGTTTCAATATAGCAAAACGAAATTATAACGGACGTTAGCGATATCATTCTGTGAAACTTCAAGTGTATCCATAATTTACTCACTATGAAAACGTTTGATTCACTACCATTAGTGAACTAATAGATATATAGATGTATCTAAATCATTCAGTAGATAAAATTGTGGCTGCAACTATATAGCATTGCCAAATTACTGTTATTATTTAATTTCATTTATTCCAAAGAGTTTGATACGAGCAATTGGAACTTAGTTATTAAGTTTATTTTTTACTTTATTTTTTAAGGTGCCTCTTCGACGAAGTTATGTCGGTGAAATATTCTCACGTTACAATTTTTTCCTTCACTTTTTGCTTCGTTTTATTATCGAAAGAGTGTTGTGCGCAAGTATCATGATACATTTTTGCTTACTTTCCCGTTACGACTTTTCGGAAGACACATGATGACAACAAGCGAGTGACGCATATTACGTATGTTTTTTTTGTTTCCTGTTACATTGAATCACAATACTTATGCAATATTTAGCCGTTCACTTAGACGTAAATAGATATTTTTGTATACTGTTACAAAATATTTTTCTGTATTGATTTTTTTAAATGTTAACAATATCATATAACTAAGGCTTGATGAGTTATAAAGTAATAGGTATATAACTGCACTATACTATAGTTGTGTAAACTCATACATTTAGAAGTTTTTCTTTGTCTTTTATTATAGAATATATTATTCACAACAGAAAGGTAAATCAATTAATAATTTCTTGGCCAGGGAAGAATATAAGCAAATTAGTTATCCACAAATCATTTAATCGGGAAGACCATAGTTACGCTTATTATTATCATCACAAAATATTGAGCATCTACTAAAGTGCACTGATATTTTATTGTACATTAAATTTAATATTTTTTATAGGCACAAGAGAAAAATAAAGAAATTATTATATGTACTTGACACCATATTATCTAACTTGTTATAGTGTCAATATGCACTATCCTTATAATTGATTTGTCCTGGTCAGGTTGTGAATAAATTTCTACTGTTATATGTAAATAATATTAAATTTGAAACTGTATGAAGTATAAGTAAATAGATGAGAAAGAACTGTAAATCACAAATTTAATTTGCTTATAACCATTACAAAGTAAAGTGTAATAACAAAAAGGATAGTTTCTTGCTTCTTAATACTCATATATAAAATTTGATGGCATGCAGTGGTTTGGGTGCCGCAGTCGCCTCGTCTGCCGCTATCGTGTACGAGCCACGTTATTTGTTATTGAATATTGATTGTTAAATAGAAATCAATTGTAAAGTTTAAATGGACTTTGTTAAATAGATACACATTTTGTTTGGAGGTTTATAAATTGATGTCTATTGCGTGGAGTTAGTAATATGAAGTAAATGATATAGAGGGTTGATTAATTACTAAGGTTATGTTACCTTATGTGTTTTCTCATTATACATTTTACTAAAGAGCAATCTTTTTGGATAAATGTTCTTCAAATCTCTTATATTATGAATATTTTCATGTATGACACGTCTTTTTAAACACTTAGCTTCTAAATGATTAAGTTGCTTTTGACATGTCATGTCGAATATTATATTGTAATTTTTCAAAATGTGTTAATTTCGCATTTTCGGTAGTATATCCATTATTTACATTAACAGTCCAAATATTTAGTATGTCAACAGGCCAGCAATTTTACATAATTTTATTAAGTCAGTTGTTAAGATATTGCAAGTAGTTTAATAATAATGTTTTAACACAGTACCGAATTAAAATTGTAAGCGCCTTGCACGCTTAGTTGTAAACGTTGAACCAATATAGAGCACTTACCTTTAATTTTTATATATCTTTCATATCTATCTATGGTATGGTAATGTTAAATGTAATGTAATAAATTGTTGTTTTTCCCATCGAGGTGACAGATGAGCAGATTAACGAAAAACGATTATTATATTCCAGTCAATAGTATACTTTATTTATCGCTGTTACTACACACATTATTTACATTTGTTAATCACATAAATGTCGCGACTTATACTAACGAGAATTTCGGAATTGTTGACGGTACAACGTTTATAACTGGGCGTTTTATGTTGATGTTAGTGCATCCATTAATCAATAGAAAAGTAAATGAATAATTTCCAACCTAATGTGTAACCTTAATCGTGTACCGTATGGGGAGGTTTGGTGTATCTTCTTATGTGTACATACACACGTACTAGTACGACTTGTGGACATCGCGGGGCGCCCCGTGCACACGGACGCCAACTTTAATATGGCTGTAACACTTTTAATGATTAAACGAAGACTGACGCGTAGGTATAGTGTATTTAAAGTATTACATGTAGACTTCAGTAGTATGGGAAACATCACACATTGTCCTTGTTGAAACACCATTTTTTTTTTATTGTAATTGTAAACATTTTTGTTATTAGTTTGTAAGCCTGGCGGCGAATCACCGCCGTTGTAATCTATATTGTTTAGTTTTGGTTTAATTTTTCTTTTTAATTAAATTGTAATATCGTTAAGTTAGATTTGTATGTGCATGCCAAACTTGCGTGGGATTGGAAATGGTCAGGTGCCAAAGAAATCGATACTAACAGGTCGCGTGGTCTTTGTGAGACAATAGAATTAAATTATTGATTTGTATTGTATATGAAAATAAAACACATATTACAACGAACGCTGCAATTGTAAACCAATGTTAAGGTAATTATTTCTTCTCATTAATTGGTAAGAAATGTAAGTTTTTAAACTATTGTTGGTCCGATATTATTAAGACTAATGTCAAAATCTTGTATCTCAATCATGACCGGAGTCCGCGTGTATATGTCTATCGCACAGTCTTAGGCGCAGCGTACTGAACGCGTACAAACGCATGTCCCTCTTCACGTTAGTAACAATGTAATCGTGAATTTAATTTAAATGTAAAAAAGACTGGTATTGTCCACGTGCTAGATATAAATATTGTTTCCGCAGTTGCAGTGTCAAAACATATCTGATGGGTGTAGTGTTTTGCTTTTTTCTATTTCAGGGCCTTTCATTTCTAATCCCATAACTCTGATAATAGGATACCCGATGCGTATGAAACTGTCATTGTTGTCAAAAAATACATACATTTAGTTGTGCTAATGACAGGGGTAAAGATATGTGTATCCTAGAATGTTTTTTATTTACCTACTTAGACGAAGTAAAATAAATCAGGTTACTTGGATCACAGTGGGTTTGTGTTTTTTTTGTGCGTGCGGCATAAACATTGTATTTATGTGACACGTGTCCTGCCGCTTCGCTGCCATGTACCGTGCTTGCGGCTGTGGAGCGTAACGAACAAACATGCGTGTAAATAAATAAATACATTGCAACTATCGACGGCGGTAAGATTAACATGTTACTTTCATATTTTACTTTCAATTTTTTTTCGCTTTCTTATTGTAACAAGGTCGATTTCTTGATAATAAATTAATTTGTTTTCAATTTTTGTTTAATTTTATACGTATGTGTTATGTGAAATAGATGAGTAACAACAAAATTACCTTCTTACGCCATTTCATAGTAGCAGCCAACGCTGAGCAGTGCAACCTTATGTATGTAATACAAGTATACTTTAACTAAGCAGTACTTAATAAATGATTCAATTTTTTGTAGGTTGTTTTGTCATGCCCTTTATTCCAATACTAGCGACCCGCCCCGTCTTCGCATGGGTGCAATGCTGATATTTAATGGATGTTATCATACATATAAACCTTCCTCTTCAATCACTCTATCTATTAAAAAAAACCGCATCAAAATCCGTTGCGTAGTTTCAAAGATTTAAGCATACTAAGGGACAGAGAAAGTGACTTTGTTTTATACTATGTAGTGATATAGCTCGCACTTCAGGTTCCATTTATGTATTAAATATCATATATATTTATACGTGTTACGTTAACCGCGCCTTGTTGCACCATTTATATAATTTATCTTTTGTTTGAGGATGAAACCTCATAGTTCAATATTTTTTGCCCTCTTTTGTTGTGGAAGACAGCGGACAACTCTTTGTTTCCAGATACTCTTTTAACTTAACTTCGTCGTGAGATCATGAAAAATTACGTTTCCTTGGAATTAGATACACTGAGCTTCAATGTTCAACGTGATTACTGTGCATGCCGCTGCTGATCCTGGAGCCCTGGGGTTTTATTAGCGGATGTGTAATGAGATTGGGTTCATCATCATCATCAGCCTTCATTTCATCCACTGTTATGCCGGCGCTCATTGACGGCATGGCACGGCAGATTCTATTGCAGCATGCCGTGGCATTCTGCGACTGCCGTGGCATCCCGCTGAAAGCCCAACCACTCCGGTATCAGTTTTGCTCCGCGCGGATTCGAAGTTAGTTGCGTCGTTATGGTTGACTGAAATTAAGTATCAATAGCACTTCTAGCTGAAGATGAAGAGAGACAAATAAGAACTGCTAATTTGAGGAAAAGACAATTCTGGGTGGATAATTTGTGGAAAATAAGATCTACAAATGTTGAATTCAGCAACTTGTTTAATGATTTGAGATACAACATGCGAAAATTCTATGATTATTACAGAATGGACTATGAAAAATATAGTCGCAGCGCGCCTTCTCCTTCACTTGCCCCCGCGCACCGACTTGGCGAGGCAGTGGCGCGCCACCGCATGCTGTGGAATGCCGCAGCATCCCGCGGCATGCCGCGTCATATCACAACGTGTCGCGCCATCGCGTATTGAAATAAATTAAAATGAATTTTAACTTCCTTGAAATAAGATTCAAAATAGCATTATTACTAAAGAAATGCTTTGCCTATGGCACGCCCCTGATAGATATTAGATAGATATAGGGTTCTAAAAAAATCCTGAACCCCACCAAATGCAGAAATCATTCCACTCGGTTTTATTGCTGTGAATTAATGCAGTGTATTTTTTGTTCTACCGTAGAAGTAGTGATTAGAAAACACCGCTTAACGTGTCTCAGCTTCAGATCATACGCCACCTAACTTCTTGAATCTGGATCACTATCTCTACTGGTGACCATGACATGAAAAAAAAAACCGTTTTGTCTCCTTAAGCTTTATTTGTAAAATATCTTACAATCTAATATATTACTACATATCTACGACGTGGGATGTGGAATGGCGACTATATGGGTGCATCGAGTACACATCATGTAAATGATTTTGAGGTAACGTAAATTTTAGAATTCTTTTAGTGAGATGTAGAATCCCTAGAATATATGAAACAATATAATAAAATATTTTAGTAAATTTAGACTTTGAATTAAACACTTACTACTGCAAATATTGATGTATAATTCACTCGTCCACCAAGAGGTTCATTTTGTAACATTGTAAAATGATCAAAATTAGAAAATTCCATCATAAACTATCTAATATTATTATTTTCCCGTCTAGATATAATTTGTACCAGTACTTAAACCAGTATTCCATTAAATTGTATCTGAAGTGGTTTTATAAACCATATATTTTTATTTCGAAGAATATTGCAAATTTTAACAGTTTATTCTGTTACACGGTTCTTAAATAAATTATACTTATGTAAAACCATAAAAATAACAACGTAATAATTCAATAGTAAATGTTAAAATTAATAACTTTGAATGGAAGTTCTACGGAGACGACATTGCTAGAAGAACAAGTTAAACTGATCATCTATTTCAAATGCCTACTAGTGCAATTAAACTTCTGTCTCATAGGCCGTATCTCTAGTATGCCACATAACAAGCACAACAAGGATGTATGCAATTATTTCATTTCCCACAATTGCTAAACTAAAATGCACATAATTAAAGCAAAATACAAGCTACAAGTTTAAGCATAGCATACTGTTAATTCGTTATATCACCACTAACACTTTGTGAGGAACATAAATTGATCAATAAATTTTATTTCTATTGTATAGGGGGTTTTTATAGACCGTTTTGTCCCCGAACTCCTAACGACAGTGCCTACGTAGGCGGAATACACACACCTTCATCCCAAACATCTTGATCGGTACCATGACTAATGATTGTTGGTAAGTAATAGTTTAGCGGAGCACTGTCAAGCTGGAAAATGCGCACTGAGATTTATTTAAATAATATCTACGTGAACGTCATGGAAATATATTAAATATAGATGTGTTAGATAATTAATGATTACAATGGCATACACGAGTTAATATTTAAGTTGAAACGTTATTACATACAAAGTGTACACAGTCGTGCACCATCGTGTGCAATCACCATTATCGAATTTCAAACGCAAACCGATCATGACAACATCTACGTAAACACTTAGAGAAGCTGCTGAATATTGCATAATGCTACAAACGTTTTGAATAATTCTCTTAGACATCAAACATTTATTACTGAAACATCGATTACTACTGTGACATCAAATACACTGACATTAAAACGGATAAATAGCTTATGCATATAATAAATATGATTAAACATGATTATATTGCACTCTCGTCTATATAGTGCTAGAGTAGTCCGCGATCTTACTTGGGCAAGCTTAGCGAATAGCGAGGGACACGACGTCCAAGTCTATTTAACAATATAATAAAACACATTAAATCTCAATTGGTAAGTTCAGTATCCGCTAACCGAAATCAACCAAACGCATATCGAAACGAAGTGCCAGCTCCATGCATATTCACTAATGGAGGGTTCTAAAGTCGAGGCGCGAAAATAATTTACAAAATAGTATTAGTATGGTAATTGGGAATGAGGTAGGTAGGTACTTCGACATTGAGTTAACTAAGAATTAAATATTTTCTTTAAAGTGGAAAAGAAGTATAAAATAACAGAGTGGGTATTTCATGGTAATATCTTATTTGAAATTGTATAATTATAGTGATCCAAGATTATGAAATAGCTGGAAACGGTTCTTGATAAGAGTACAAATACAAGAAGTGACGTCGTCAAACGATATGTCAATTGGCCTATAATTTATATGCTGCGATTACAATCGAGTATCGAGACCTACTTATCTCTATCGCATTTTAATTGTTGGCGTTAGTGCGATAAGGTGAACACTTTCTCACATATATCTTCGAGGCACAATGATTCCCGGCTTCCGACATCCGTTGTTAGCTACAGCGAGTTTTAATCCTACTCCTTTCTACATAATAACGACAATTCGGGACGGACCGCTTAATCCGTCTCTTGTATTATTAGCTTCCTTAACTTTATCAATTCTCAATATCCCTCTTATAATAATATACTACATTACCCGAAAAACCAGAGGGAAAATTTATCTTACAAATGTGCTTACGTTACGTGACGTATTTACACAAAGTGTATAGTTTTTTTGAGATATTCCAAGACTATTTTATAGGATGTGATGTACTGTTTGTTACTCTACTATGTAACTACTGTCAACCAATCCTCGTTTTCACCGCGCGCACCTTTAGATAAAATACATTTTTGTTTTTCAATTTGCAAGTATTAAAGCTGCAATGTTGGATGTATCGTTCAATTCTCTCAGCTCCAAACGGTGCCGGCATCAAAATTCATCGCTTACAACAATTTCTTTATTTATCAATTTTTAAAAACGTATAATAGCTAAAAATAAATTATCAGTATACTCAATCAGTCGATTTTACTTGGCTTACAGATTAAGCAGACAAAGCTGAAGGGCGGTGCTAAGGGTCAGTCTTGCCGGCCCTAGCTCGGGCTACGAATATAGGAAACTTATAAAACTGCGCAGATATGCATAATTTGGATGAGTATAAGGTGTGGTCGCCCTCGCCGGTCTATACAAGGAGGTGCGGCGGCAGTTAGAAGGCGTGCGCGTGCCGACACACGCCGCAGCCGAGCGCGAACTCCTCGCCGGTGGGCGGGTGCTGCACGTGCAGCGGACACTCGTCCGCCGAGCCCGGCAGCTGCTCGCCCTTCGGCCCTGCACACGTTTACAATTATTGTTCTCTAATACATTTATCTGCTCATCACTTTTTAAGTAAAAACTGACAACTGCTTGTATTTGATATGTACGAGTACATTGTAAAATGTTCTGCATCATGATAACGTTGGAGTAGTTAATGATGCCTATAATCAATTATATCTTACCTGCAGGACATTGAGGCAACAGGTGTCGCGGTATGTTTGTGACGCGCTGGAAATCGTCATGACAAGAGTTGCAGAAGTGAGAGGTTCCGAAGCAGAAGAACACCGCTACCTGAAAAGAGAAGGCGGATATTTTGTAAAATATCCGAATGGTAGTGTGATGTGTGAGCGTGGTGGAGCATGAATACGTACGGAGCAGCAGTATCGGCACTTGTACTCGAGGAAGTCCGCGCCGTGCTTGGGGCAGGTGCGCGCGCCCGCCACGTCGCTGCACGCGCCGCACACCAGCTCGGCCGGCTCCCACGCGCCGCCGCTCTCCGCCTCGCAGCGCGCCAGCCCGCCGAAGTACGCCTGGCACACAACACACTCACCTTCAATACAACTATTACACCGATGCACCAGTTATACCTGCATGCTTGCCAAGAAAATCACCAACTACTTAAAACTCAAGTTGCCAAGTAACTCTAAGAAAATATCACAATCCATATTTTTCATCACTTGACTTGTATCCTAGAATGGGATCAGAACTATGTAGGTTTACGACTGGTATTTGTATTTTTATTTATTAAATATTAACAATCTCAACAGTCCATATATGTCTCGCTGCAAAGCACGGGCCTCCGCTACCATTGAAGGTTTAGGTCTTAGTCCACCACGCGGGCCTAGTGCGGGTTGGCGGACTACACACCTAAGAAATTCCTAAGAACTTTTTAGATGTGCAGGTTTCCTCTCGATGTTTTCCTTCACCGTTACAGCAAGTAATAATTAATTATAATCAATACACACGTAAATTCGAAAAGTCAGATGTGTGTCTGGGGTTCGAACCCACGACCGTCGAGATTCTTGACCGTGCGCCCAAACCTCGAGGCCATCACTGCTTAAGTTGCACAAGATTGACAGCTTAAAATATATTATATCTAAATATTCAGAGGCAACAAATTTTTTCAATAATATCTATGCAATATAATGGTCAGGGGATGCCTTTTCCATTGATCTAGCCAGTCATGGACCAGGCTACGAGTACGCGACCTCGGTCCCCCGAGCTGTTGCAGTCTCCTACTACTTTGTTATCCGGGACTGTAGCATCCTTACCATCAGGCCAAATATCCTTACCCGCAATATCCTGTATCCAAACACACGCTATCCCTACCACATTCCTAAAATAATGAAAGTTCCAAGGAGGGTTGGCGTCAGGTTGGCGGCCGGGCGTAAAACATCTGCCATAACTCTTATGCAGCATGTTTTGTCCTTCCTTCCTGTGTGGAAGGACAAAACATGCTGCGCCGACCCCAAATAAGAATTGGGAGCAGGGCAGGAGAATGATGATCTATTTCTATGTAATATACTACTTAGCATAACTAAAATAAACTTACTTTGCCACACTTGTGGCAGACATAATAGGCATATCTCTCCATGGCGTAGTAGGCTGAGTCTGTCAACGGTCGCCCCTTGGCAGTCCCCGGCGCGCCCGCCAAGCCCTCGTACTCGAAGCGCATGAGGGCCTTGCGCTTCACTTCTTCACGCAGGCGGCGGATCGGCGCCAGTGGCTCCTCCAGTATCCAATGATTTATGTCCTCCTGAAATTGCATAATAATATAATAATATTGCATTAAATATTAATTCATGGTGAAAATAGGCATATTAGCCAAATAGAGTAACGATAGATCTAACTAACAACGAATACATGATATTCGATTAAAAATCATACTTTTTATTTACTTAAAAAAATAAAAGCTACTTCATTGTTAAGCGTAAACTATAACCTAACTTGATTACGAGACACATAAGCTGACCTTGCAAATGGGACATTGCGCGAATGAGAACGTGATGCGAGGTCCAATCCACTTATTGGCGAGAACCTTCTTGCAACAATGCAGATGGAACACGTGGCCGCATGTCAGCTGCAACACAAAACGTAGTTAGCAAAATTGCAACATTAAACGAACTGAAAAAAATAATTATGATTAAAGTAACTACCAAGTGAAATTCCATACTTCTATGATAGGAGAATAAAGAGGAAAGTTCTTTTGTACTAAACGAACTAAATCGTAAAGCAGGACGCCCTCTCGTTAGATGTGGCTTCAGATATACGCAAGGTGGCTAGCAGCGGCCTGGCGAGTGGCAAATACCGGGCTATTGGGCTATCACTATAAATAATTCTATTCGTTGCAGATGGTCTTAACATTAATTAATTGACAAACTATCTTTCCAATACGTACGAGTATATATTTTAAAGTTGAGTAGTTTATTGTTCGAATTTATGATTCTAATTCTTTTTACAAACTAAACATATCATAACCGTTTACGGTCAATGCGCTAAACGAAGCATGCAACTTGGGTAATTTTAAACACTTTTCGTCTCAATAAGAAATATGTTAACTTTATTCCGGCGGTACTATGTCATAAACTCAAAAGTAATATTGGATACACGTGTTTCGTTATATTTACGACGACATGAAATTTATTTTACTAGTTTTCGCTCTACAAACGGTTCAATGTAAAAAAATATTGCGTGTTGTTGGAGGTAGAGATGCCTTGGACAACGAATTTCCATATGTGGCAAGAATTGAGATACTATTATTATCAAAAAAACAAATATTAGTTGCAAACAGGATCCACGAGTGCACAAGTGCAATTATTACACCCGACTGGACATTGACCGCGGCTCACTGCATCCATGAAACGGACAACTTATTTAAAATTCTCAATGTAACGAACAGTTTAATGGATAACATCCAATCAATGACAGAAATTAAAACAGTGGTGTGGTTCGGACGTGTGACCGATTTCCCATCGAAAGAAACGTACAGCGATATTTTGTATGGCATTATGCATCCGGCCGCCATATTTGGTCTCGAGAAGTCTTTTCCAAAAAACGATGTAGGGCTGTATAGAACACAGCCTATAAAGATAAATCAGTATGCGAAATTGAGCGTAGTCGATGCTTTAAGTCTCAACGGACAAGAAGTCGACCTGGTTGGCTACGGTCTCACAAAGTCACCCCTTGGGGTAGTATTCGATACACAGATATTAAAGAAGCCCTTGCAAATTTTGAAGGCAATTATTAGAAGATGCGACAAGACGTCACCTATGTATCCGTCGATGTGTATCGCTCGTCCTTGCGCACAGTCCGGAAGCATATGCCCGGGAGACTCTGGAGGACCTGTGATACACGCCTCTGGTATAGTAGCGATTAACACTATGGCCGTCCCACTGGACTGCTACGTCTCAGATGACAAGGATAGGACTTTTTTTGTTGGAAGACTAACACCTATCAGCTCATACATAGATTGGATATCCTCCGTAATCAATAATACAAGCGTTAGAATATAAAACTGATATATTCTTTTAATCTGTTCATAGTAATCAAAGCAAGTATTTTTATATCCAAAGTCTACAGCTTAATAATTGAAGGAGTGTCCGTGACGCACATTTAACGTCCACATTAATTAAAGGGAATATCGTCTCTAAGTATACTATACCCTATTCAGGAAGCCGTGAGATAAAAGGTAAACAAACCATAAAATGGGTACTTTATAGGTTCACGATTGTTGAAGTCAATATATTTTATAAAAATAAGTGCGAAAGTAATACACTGACAACACTGTAAATGATATTTTAGAATTATATTTGTAAAACTTATGTAATCCTTACAGACTTATTGGAATTCGAATATCATAAATGCCTTAAATGTTTTTTTTTTTATTTAAAATTATTAGTTATTAAGTTATGTACATGTAAAAACACCCAACAAAGACCCGATTCCCAAACCTTGACCGCATTTTAGTACTACTAAATTATAGACCACAGATCATACGATTTGTGGCTAAAAATAATAAAACCCTTAAAATTAGTGAAGTTAAAGTTTTACTTGGCAAAAACATAAAAGTAGAGGATTGTCAAAGGTGCATTGACCATGTAATAAAAGAAGAAAAAAAACATGCTCAAAATTGATTATATGGTTTGATGGCATAATTGATTATAACTTTTGTTATTCATGTTGGTAAGAGTTCATCAGAATCCTCGGAATTCGCTAAATAAATAAATAAATATAGGAAATCTATTGTTCCATTATGCTCATAGTTATATACCTTCTAATAAAACTTTTGCAATTGTTTGTTCATACATGTGAACTATGTAAGATAAACAAAATACAGAAACTAAATGTAGGTATTGTTTGTTTTATCATGGAATCAAATTAAAAAAGAAACAGTGAAATAAAAGTTTGAGAAGCCTTGTGTTTTTTTTTTATTTGTTTACATTTTGTCTCAAGCCCCGGTGAATAGGGTATAGTGTCGTTTGTACCGCGCCAAGAGTGTAACGTCATTTTTAAACCAGGTATCTTCAATTTCCGGGTATGACAAAACCTTATTGGAATTTCGCATTAGGATTTCCTAATGCGAAATTCATGAAATGAATATTTATTCATTACATCCATAGAGGTAGGAAATATGTCTGAAAAATGTCAGTATGGTTTTAAACGACTGCCAGCGAACCGTTGTTGTTGGAAAACTGAAGTTATTAGTACCTAGGTATATATTCGGCCACAAAAAATTGGCGTTACAAATACTTTAATATTCTGTTTATTGTGGTCGATTGACGTAGTTCTAAAAAGTCAAAAAGTCAAAAAACGATGTGAGGATTTTCTTCTGGGAAATATCTCAGCGCCTACTTACAATTGGGGCCGCTAAAAAGATTTGACGGTGTGCCGACGTAGGGTTTCAGTAGCACACCAACCTACGAAACATGATTGTATGTCCTTGTGTACAACGCAGGAGGTATCGACATAGAAATAATATTAAATATAGTAAAGTACTAAAAAGATACTTGTATACAAGAGACTAAGAAGAACACAGAGTATAAACAAACAAATTAAAATAATAACAATGATTGTTATTGTCATTAGATGTATGTATATTTTTTTAAGTAATTTTTGATAGTATCACATAAATATGTAAGTGTTCAATGAGCTTTTATGATGTTTTTGATCCAATGAATATAAGTAGTGAACGGGTGCATAATTCCGATGAGGGGCATGCGCAGTCCCTCCGCAAGTCTCCCTCCGAAGCAGTTTTTCTTGTACCCCAAGTTGACGATTCCTAAGATACCTGTAGGATATATGACCGGAATGCCAGAGTACCCTAGACACGAAGAAACGTTGGTATAGCATTCACGCGCCAAGCACAAGCGGCGGGTATTCCTTCAGGGCTCAGGCATCGAATCTCAACACCTTTCAATGTTTGTAAAATATCTGGGTCTATAATGAAATGTCGATGCGGGGCGGTGTTGTGCGCGCGCCTGCGTGCCCAAGTCGATGGAGCTCACCCGTCCGTACATACGCAGATGTGTGTGTTGATGGTTCGGCAATCACATGTCGTTGCGAAATGTCCTTGAATTGAATGTGAGATGTAATACACTCTGTGAAACCTCACTTGTAATGTTTTCTTCATATTGTTTTGTAATTGATGCATCTCAAGTATGCGAAGCGCTGCGGTTAAACTCCAAGAACTCTTTAGAACACTGCACGAAGAGAAGTATCGTACAAATGATCATTGAATTTATTTAACGACACTTCCTTAACGCCAACTTCAATTTTTTCGCCCTCTTCAGCATTTTTTTCGCCAATTATGTTTGATTTTTTATTAGCATTTATACATAATCCGAAATATAGAATCGAAATTAAATTCATGATAAAATTGGTGCAATTATTATTATATAACAGTCACAAAGTTATATTGCGATTATTTAATGTAAATCGGAGTATGCAAATATTTGGGTATAACAGTTTGTGAGTAGTGCGTGTACTCACTCAGCTTTTAGAGGTCTAGTTTCTGTAGTTTCTGTAAAAGTAAAGCTATGATATAGCTTTACAATGTTTTCACTGCAAAAAGTAACTACGTATACATGTTTCACTTCTCTTCTTTATTGAGGATATTTATACTGTTAAGGATATTTACACCTTCTGTTGTCCATGACCTATTTACTCGTTTACGAAACTTATTTTAAAAATATTAACAATTTTTTTCACACAAGAACTCGATAAGTAGACAACTCACATAATGGCATACAATATACATGTGCGCATTTGATTGCTAACTAACGCCATTTGTCCTTGTAAAATTAAAATTACTTGCGAAACCTTGAAAACGCAAATATAAATGCATTTTTTGTGCATAAAAATTAAATAAAAATTATATTCCTTTTTTCATAGCCATAGTAGATGTATGTAATGGGTATACTACCAGGTACTATAAAACTTTTAAAAACATTTAAACATTGATAGTAATTATGTAGTAACATTGTGTGAGTATGCAGTATGTACTTGTATGGCGGGCGCGGCTTGCAGCGGGTCGGTGAAGCAGATCATGCACATGTCGTCGGCGTCCTGCCGCAGCGGCGCGGCCTCGTCGGCGGCGGGCGCGGCGGCGCACCCGTGCAGGCACGGCAGGCACGCGCGCTCGCCGCGCACGCCGCCGCACATGTGCCCACACCCCAGCACGCGGCTGCACGCCTCGCGACCGTGCTCCTGGACATACATCACAAGCATATTTATAACATCTACACGCTACATATCAAAAGCCTATTCATATAGCCACTCATTTACTTAATGACACTTTACGTTCATCACATGCTTAATCTCTTATCAATCAGACTTACTCGAACTACTATTCAAGCTAAATCTACCAAACCTCTCCAGATTCATTACTGTGTGCATTTACCTGACACTGCTGATCGGCACACACGTTTCCAATAGCGAGCAGGCCTGTATTGCCCCGAGTACCGCAGAATCTACAAACACCGGCCAAGCCAGACGAGCCGTTTACGAGCGATGACCCTTCTCCGATGGCGGCTCCTTCACACACGTTGTCCATGCCTCTGAACTCCGCCAGCGCCTTCAATGTGCGCCTGTCTACAAGCAGCAGTAGCCAGAACAGCTTCGCTCGACCGCAACCCTCGTGAATGTCAATACGTATTGCGCTCTCTTCTTCTTTGCAAATCTGAAAAATAAACGTGTGCTTAAATACACTGTATAAATATAAACCCGTATTTTTTTATTTGTAAACCTGTATGGGTATGGAAGAAGGTGCAAAGTTTAATTGAACACTCGGTGTACCTGTCTGTGGTGCTTCCTGGCGTTTCTGTTGAGGTGCAGGAAGCGGTCGCACTCGGCGCACAGCGGGCCGCACGTGCGACACTCGATCACGGCGAGCGTGGTGCCGTCGTCGTGGTTGGCGCAGTGCGGCCGCGACTCCGCCGCCGAGTCTCGCCCGCGCCCGTCGCGACCCTCCTCCGTGCTGTTTACCCTGCACAAGCAACATACAGGGTGTATTTAGACCGTGATCGAAAACTGAGGCAGGTAATAGCGATAGTGATTACACACCCCCTGGCATTAAAGAAAATCTCGACAAAAAATAAAAATTTTGAGGTTTTCTATACAAATCACATACTTTTAACACCGATGGTTGTATGGAAATCGTAAATTTTTTTATTTTTTGTCGGGATTTTTAATATCGCCACTGAGTTTGTGATCACCCTCGCTATTACCTGCCTCAGTTTTCGATTACAGTCTAAATACACCCTGTATATATCATCACAATATACTATATATTCCTTTCCATTCATTTATTTATTTAGACAGACACCGTGGTGTGGTTAGCCAAACACCATTTTGTGAAACGAAAGTTGAGGTTCGATACCCCGCACCGTGAAAACATTATGGTCCATATTTTTTTATGGCCTCGAGGCCGGCGAGGAGGCGCGGGGTGATACCAAAATGTAGGTGTTTTGCCTTGCTGTAAAAAATATTGCAGTCACTTAAAAAAGGATTTCGCTTAGAAAAAAGAAGCATGACGTTTGATGTAGGGACGTGTGCCGTGTGTTGGGCGCAGTGATGTTAAGGAGCGGGTTGCGCGTAGATTTGTGATGGACTGGAACCTAATTTGGGTTGTAGTAAGACTAGTGGAAGAAAAAAATAAAGATGGATAAGATGTTGGAATGTGCTACTAATGTGTGTACAATATGAGTGTATTTGTAGATAATTTGTAACACAAACATTTCCATGTGCGACTGTTCGCAGACGCAGAGCGCGGCCAGGGCCATCCAGATGGTGGGCGCGGCGATGCAGCACGCCGGCCGCCGCTCCTGCTCGCTCACTTGCGCCACCGCCGAGATGTAGTTCGCCAACGCCGTGCGAGTGGCCAATCCCCACTCCCCTGTCACTTTGCCCTGGGGACAAAAATGGATACCATTCACTTTTTAGAAAATGACTCTTCTGATTCCATTGTTATTAAATGAACTTAAATTAAATCACGGCTGTATCTTGTCTTTGCAACCTTATTTCGCCAATTGTATTTTGTGCCACGTAAAAGGGCAAAAAATACAATTTTACAAAGTTTATTGACATATTCTAACTTCGAGCATTTAGAAAGAATTTCCTTACAGAAATCATCGGACATCGGACGGCACATGCTTGTACATACATCTAGACTACGGAAGCATGTAATTTTAATCTGTCTCATTTAGTAAGAAAGTACCTCAGCCATGTCTGCCAGTAGCTTGGCGACCAAATGTGCATGTTTTTTGGTAGCGAGTCCGCGCATGAACCAGGTGGCGGGCGGCGCGGGCACGACGCTGCCGCCCATCGTGGACACGCCGGGGCTGGGCCCGCCCGCGCCTTTTACCTTCACCTGCACTGAGATCGCCTTCGCCAGGTAGCCCACCAGGTGGTCCAGCAGTGACACCCTAGGGCATTTTTAACATTAGTCCATATACGCAATTCGTTTGTTCAAACTAACTCTCAAGTATTACTATTATAACAAAAATAACACTTTTAGTCTGAACTACGATTCCCTGTTGTAAGCTATGCGATTAAGAGGAAATTCACCTTGAATCCAAATCATTGGCGTAGTTGATAGCGGCCATCATTCTCTGCGGTGGTATCTCGATGATCATGCGCCGGAGCAAAGATATTATCTGTAAGCAAAATCATACATAGTGTTAGAGAAATCTCGAAATATTTGTTACAACGCAGTTATTTATATCCGGTAGAAATTACCTGTCGCTGAACGCGATCGCTGCCAGTGTGTAGAAGTCCTAACAGGTCGGCAATGAGTTCCGTCTGCTGAGCGAGGTGCGCGCGACCCACCGCACTCCCGCTCAGAGCTAGCAGCTGGTAATTTCAATTAAACACCATGGATTATAGTCTGACATCAAAATTAATACCGTATACGCAAGCATTACTTTCAGATATAAATTTTGCTTTAAGATTAGTTTCAATTTTCGATCTTGATACTAAAATGGTTCTCTTATAAGGTATTGAATTGTACCAATTAACACTTATTGTAAATTACAACAACATCTTTCACTTTGTGTCTGCCGTTTTTTTGTGGAGGGGTGTGTGTAGAGATAAAGTAATACTAAGTATTTAAATGTACCAGCGAGAGCATCTCGAAGCAGTAGTTGTCCTGCTGGTGCGCGGGCTGCTTAGTGGCGGCGGAGGGCGGGTCGTCCCCGCCGCGCTCCGCCGCCTCCGCGCACAGCAGCGCCGTCTCCCAGTCGTCGCGCACGCGGGCCGCCTCCAGGCCGATCGCGCACACGATGTGCGACATCACCTGACAACATAACATTACTTTAATATCACTCTTAGTGACGTTTTCACTTTACGTAAAGACCCCATAGTCTAACTTTTTGTTTCCGTTTCTTCTTATGTTATAGTTATTCAACAGAAGGCGATAAAATATTACTGGGTAACGCAGATATAATTAATTAAAGTTTATATGACGGGTATAGATAGAATAAAACGAAATGTGTTTATGGGATAACGGTAAGGCCAGTTTTACTCAAAATATTAATATAGCCTCAAAATATTTTAACTGCGAAGAACATTAAATAAACATTCACCTGACGCTGAAGAGACGTGAGTTTGTGTCCCGCAAAGAGAATTCCAACTAAGTGTTCCCTGAGATCGCTGTCGTCCACCGCTACATTATCGTCATTAGACGCGGTAGCCTCGCCAGACTCGCTGCCGCTGCGGTCCCACTCGAGCAGTTTGCCGAACACCTGCACCGTGATTATTTAACGTTGAGTTATTCCACCTCACACATAATTGGCAAGAAGTATTCCAACAAACTCATACAAAAGCTTCTATTTTTATCTAACTGACAATCAAATGATTAAAATGAAAAAATCCAGCTAGTGCAGCTACAGAGCTAGGAAATAAAGCTGTTGTAGAGTGTCTTCCTTAGAGTATGTAGTGAGTAGTACCTGGGAGGTGAGCAACCTGAAGACCCTGAGCGTGTCCGCCTCGGAGAGGTCGTGCAGCACGTGGCAGGGCGTGGCGGCGGCGGCGGGCAGCGGCACGGGCGCGGACAGCACGCGCACCTGGCGCACGCGCACCGCCGCCTCGGGCCCGCGCAGCTCGCACCGCACGCGCAGCGACGCGCTGCACACCTCTACACACCACACGACTACCATTATAAATAAAAAATACACCCAACAATCACATAGATAGCTCTGGCCACTTAACGTTATAAAATATTGTGGAAATCAGAGACTAGAGAGATTTTTTTCGGTCACTCAAACACCCAGACCCTAAACTAATGTTTGCAGACCACACAAACGTTTGTCGCGGGGTGCGGGAATCGAACCCGCGGTCTCTCGTTTTCTATACCGGTGTCGAGCTAACTGTTTGTTACGTAATCACTGACAACTGTAATGTGTATTACTTGTACTATCTACAAAATAAAACAGACTTACTCGGCAAAGTGTAGTATATCCATGTTGCCATTTTAGGGTCAACCTCAATATCTTGCATATGAAACATTTCACTCGATCCGCTGCTGTACAGGAACGAAATCAAAAGGGTCTTATTCTGAAAAAGAAATTAAAATATATATAAGTGCTATAAGTATAAGTGAAGACTTTTGTTGGCTCCTTTGTAATTTTTCTGCTTTTTATCCTAGTTTAAGGTAGCTGTTAGTCTTCCATACTGAATAAATAAATAAATAAATATGTTTAAATAAACATCCAATCCTTGAAGAAATTTTATGAGTTTGGATAGTATGTTATCTCTATTATTACTTACCTGTATTAGGTAAAAATCTGTATTTAGTTCATAACTATTTAGTTCCTATCTTATGATGAGGGCAAAGCATACAAACAATAAAAATAACGGACTATATCAATTGAAAGGGTATAAAAGTAGAATATTCCACTTACAAAACTACTAATTCGACAATTGCGCACACTTGTGTTTATATAGCCTACAATATCTTACAGCTCACGTCTTGAAAATTATTGCTTGTAAACAAAATTACAATTGAACGTTGTTTTCATCATGTTACAAAAATATTAAAGATGGAAAAAATAAAATGACTTCGGGATATTTAAGTATAGACGTAGGATGTCGGCTCACCACAGTGTCTCGGGTGTTGTCGACGTGCACGCAGACGATGTGTGGGCGGTCGTTGTTGGTTCCCCCAGGGTACGACACTTGTATCCACTTGGCCTTGTTCCTGTCCTCTTCCCCGGATTCCCAGAATGTCTCAGTGCTGCCATCTGTCAATGAACCGGCCATGCCCTGTCGCGACGACACGGCGATGTCACACCAACCGGTCACGTCTTGGCAGCCCCACACGTAGCTCTCCTGTAATTTAATAAAATATATTAAATTAATTTAATATCTATAAATTGACACTGGCTGTTTCAAATATTTTTAAGTAGGTAATTATCCTATTTTTAAACATTAACCTATATATAAAGAAATTTTAAGACATTTGCCTTTTTAATATCGTGTGTTAGTTAAAATACAAAGTAGTTATATAATACTAATATAAAAGTTAACAGAGGTAAATTACAACGTGCACTATGTTTTATATGCAAAAACGTAGCGAGCCAATATTGTTCTTGGTAATATTTACAATATACCTTATTGAGAATGCTATGGAAGCTATCATGCAGCGCCCCCATCATGCCCTCCTCGTAGGCCCCGTCCTCGGGGTGAGACAGAATCTTGCTGATCACGCTGAATACTTGGGAGCTATCCAAATGCAGCGTTAACATTGTTCGTTGCATTTATTATTACAATACATTTTTATGTAGGTACTGAGACAAAATTTTATCAGGACTTAGTAAAATTCGGTGAATCTTCATTAATAAGACGTGGTTTGGAAACCTCCATTTAAATTCTGCTTCTCTATCATTACAAAGTTTTTAGTAGAATCGTATAAAATATAAAGTGTTTTACTGGTTAGTATGGAAGGTTTATGCCAGTAATAAGTAATGCAAGTGGTACGTAGTGTGGCTGACCGGTGCAGGAAGGCGCGGTCGTGCGGCGAGTAGTGCAGCGCCCAGCAGCGCACGGCCTGCAGGCCGGCGGCGCTAGCGGCGGGCAGCGACGGCGCCAGCGCGCTCACCGAGCCCAGGAACGCGTGGAAGGCCGCGCGCGCGCCGCGGGCCGACGTGCCGCCCGGACATATCACCGACGCGCTCGCCGTCGGCGTCGTCACGCGACCGTTCTCGTTCGACACGCCCTACACACGACACACGGTTTACCGACGTCTCATACATTCTATTCAAATATTTTTTCACCCAACGAACCTCTTTTGCTTCGTCGACGACGAGCTGCGGCTGAGCAATGCGCGAGTACTTGTCCAAAGCGGCGCAGAACCACCACATGACATCGTGTACGCAAGTAGGCTGCGTTGTGGAGCGCAGAAGCCAGTTTAATGCCTGCCAAGCAAATGACATTTGAAGCCATGGCGCATAATTATATGGTTCAGCATTATAAAAGCCTGGGTGACCTAACCTATGGTAAACGAAAAATACATTATCATTTCATTCGTGGTATTCATATTAGATGATCACATTTTTTCACTTCTAAACTAACGCTCGTTGTCTTCTGATAATATAAGAAAATGTAAAGTTAGGTGTATCTATGCAGAAATAGTCTTTATGACAAGATAAATAAATATAGGTATACTAAAATGTATACTAACTACAGTTCTTTGAAACAACTTTTCTAAAGGGGGCTTTGGAAACTTTGTAAAATTTCTAGCTTTTCAAAGTGGTGCATACCTCGAATGCATATTGGCGTACGGCGTTAATACGAATCGTAGCATCCATTTTCTGCCTGTAGGCTTGTAAGTCGCGCTTGGCCAAGACGAACGAGAACACGGGGTTGTTGATGAGAGCCTCGACGTCCAAGCGCGGCGGCTCGAAGGCGGACACCGCGCATCCCGCGGCCGCCTCGCCGCAACCCACCAGCTGCTGCAGCGCGGCACTGGGCTGCGACAACAGCGACGAGCCGGCCCCTGGATCGAACAAAAAAAACACCAATTAATTTACAGTAAATGATTTAATAAAATCATATGGTAACTTTCAATGTTTTACGCAATTCAAGTTTATATATTAGAGCTACTTATGCATTACAATAAAACAACATACTAAAGCTTGCGATGGACGTTTCATGAATTCCAGGTTATTATTGAATAAAAAAAACCGATAAACATGTGTCCTGAGCTGTACCTACTATTATTATGTACATGTTTATGCTGCGCTAAATATCTTATTGTTACGGTGCAGTTATAGTCACGTGGTGGTTATTACCGGTGAGCGAGTCGTTCTGTTCGGAGTCGGCGAGGCTCTCGAGCGGCGGCTGCACCGCGTTGGCGAGGTCTCGTCCGCCGGCCTGCCCCATCGACACCGAGCGGTGGACGCGGGGCCACTGCGAGCCGCTCGGCTCAACCAGATTGTACGCGCCGCTCTAGTATATACACATGTGTTTAAAATAACAGGATAACATTTGATAACTATTATACTTCAGTTCTTAAAGTCCTGAATGAGAATAGAGTGAATGTGAGAAATCACGGTCCTGATAAGTGGAGCAAAAATTTGTGGAGTTCACTAACTTCATGGTTTAGATTGAGACGATTTTAATTACCAGGGGCGCAGCGGGCGGAGGCGGCGGTCGTCCGAGCGAGTGGTATCGTGCGGCGGTGTCGATGGCGGCGGGCTTGGGCGCGGCGCCGAGCGCCTGCAGGCACTGGAACGGCGGCGCGGGCTGCCACACGCTGCCCGGCGGCGTCGGCGGGCTGCGGCTCGCGCTCTCGTGCCACTCCGACGACATGTTCTCTACGTGCACATACATCACTATAAGTATTACTCACATGTAGTTTATTCACTTACTCTGTCATTGATTTACGTATAAATATCTGGTATTATTTGATGCGTAAAGAATTTACCGACTGTTTTGACCAATGCACCTATCGGCTGTATTTCTACAAACTATTTTGTTATCACCGGCTCGATGTTATCTTTAAGAAGAAGTCTGCGCATGCGCATGATTGTAAATGTAATTACCTGAGTCATTGAGTGGCGCCAGTTCCAATAGGAACATCGCGTTCTCCTTGATAGCGTGGTGGTCCATCTCAGACCCGGTCTCAATGCGCTCGACCGGCACTTCAGTCATAGTCTTGGTTTTTAAGAGCTTCGTGCAGGATGCTACCTTCAGACTCCTTTCGCGGCACTTCTCGCAGCATATGTACCACAGTTGGCGATCTGCTTACACGTAATTTAAAATTAAACTTAGGATTTTAGTGTCAATGTGTAAGGAACTGAAATTGAATATGGATTACTAACAGTGGTTATTTTAAGCAAAATATGGTGACAATAAAATTTTATGCCTAAATTAAAGTGATATACTTAACGGCCATAGAAAAAGTTAAGCTGGTATACCAGATTAAACTTTTTGTGTTTAGCTCTGCCGCCAGAGTATCTATACGACTGAACATTGTCTGTCACATGCTGAATTTCATATAGCTTTTCCAGCCCAATCTCTCCCCCCCTCCCCACATTTAAAAAGGAGCAGATTAACTAGCTTCTATTTATTAACTTAGAAGCTTTTGACATAGTTATTAGGTAAGCTGTCATTAGGTAAGCGGTTTTTTGCACTACCTTTCAATGCCTGCTATTTAATGCACAAAGGTGACGATGACAGTTACTTGAAGCAGCATCTAGTTGTCAAAATAAATAAAATAACCGCATCTATACTTCATAAAAGAGATGTTTAATTTGAGTGTGGAAATGTTTGTTGAACATCACCAATCCAATAAACTGAAAAGGTCATCTCAATACCGATTTCAGAATTTTAAGTGAACCAATATCTAGGAGGGTATTATTTATTAGTACATATAATGAATATGCAGCATAAACGTTTATAATTATAGTTTTTAATGAGCGTCATATAAAAAAAAAAACAAACATTATTTCGATACCACAAAATTCTTATCGTGGCAACTTTATTATGATACAAATCAGCGTATTGGTGCTGGCTTGTGTAATCTTGGCCACACCCGTTTTGTTTGCATGTTTGACACTTTCAAAGTTTTAATAACACGTAAGCACTTTGCATGTGTTGAAGCTGTCCTAAGCATGGGATAGTGGTGAATGTCGGTGTAATTACGGAGCATAATAGTGAGGTGTAGTATTGGGCGGTGTAAATACCACTACCTTGGGCGAGTTGTCCGCACACGGTGATGGGTCGGTCGGCAAGTGCGTGTGCATCTACAAGCGTGAGTGTGTCGACGCGCCTGTACGTGCCGGCGCGGTCGAAGCCCCGCGACGTGGCCATGCGGCAGCCCGGGTGCTGGTTCCGCATGTGTATGGCCAGCGGCGGCGGGATGTTCACTCCGCACAACTCGCAAAGCACTGGGGAAAACCACTCCGTTCAGCACCCCATACTATCACACAGCGCACACTATCACTCTTTAGGGGGAGTACAACCAACTAGCTATTTCATCTCTCTTCCTTGACGCTGCTCTCTATCTCTACGGAGTGTACCGACTTGGTCTTGGTCCTTTATTGATGGGGCACTCGAATAAGTCATATTTAAATTCATATTTGCAAACACTGTGGTTTAATTAACACAGAATAAATGAATTTGTTTATGAATAGATTTGATACATATTAAAGCTTCGCATACATAGTTGCGGGCAACAAATTACTTGCACATCCCGTGTCTTGAGTCCCCATTGCGACCAAATCGGGGGTCGCACCCAATGGTTTCCTATTACCTAGGGTGGTGATAGGAAATAGAGATAACTCTGTTTTCGTTTAGCCGCATTTTGAGGTGGTAGTGATCGAAATGATATTTTTACATTTTTATTACACTCCCTAATATAGGAACGGAAACACTAAGGGCAACATAGGTGTGTAGGTGCACTTGCTGCATATTTGCTGTTCTTTGTAAAAAACAGGCGCAGTACTATGTGATCATGTGGGAATGAGCTATATTTACACACGTGTAAATTAGAAAAATTACATCTTTGCATAAGATGAATGTTAAAAAAAAATTCACATACCTGAATATGGAGTTTTGTAGTAACCAGATGATTTCCAATCTCTCTTATTTCTAATACCACTTATTGGTCGCACGTCATCATTTTCGTTTTTCTCAGAAACATCTTTTTTAAATCTGGAATAACCATATTAGTTTATTGAATTAAATCCACATTATTTGGATAAACATTTAATAAAATGTTTTAGGAAATGCATAAAATATTTATTTATTGGGAGACAAGGTAAAAGCAGCCGTACCGAGCGTACCGTTAAGTATAAAGGGAGGTAAATAATTGTGCTAAAGTTGGTAATCATTAATGTACTTTACATTATACCTCATTCACGATAACTTGATTCTTTTGGCAGATATCAATTTTTCTGAGACATGACTTTGAAATAAAAAACGTATCATTTTATTATTTTAATGATTTCATTATTATAAAAAAAATACATACAACACAAAAGTCCCTAAAGATATAAGCGTTATCCAAAAATTTTGAGACTTTATTGCTTCAAAGTAAAATTAAAATAGGAACACTGAAAATAATAGACGCTTGTACAGTACAATGTTACATCGGTCGGACGGAAAGGGACGTAATATCGTTCATATCGAAGTCCGCGTCAATAATTTTACTGAACACTATGATGATCATGGTTGTGATCCTTTTTCTTAATAAAAACTGTTTTAAAGATAAAACTATTGAATTTTTCAACCTTAATTTTTACACACTGGGTCAACTTCAAATAGGTGGTTTAGACCATGAAACTAAACAACTTTTCCGAAGAAACATGGGTCGAAACGTGATAAATAATTCGACCCTCCCATAGAAAACTGCTTACGTGGTCGATTTCGTGTGTGAAGGTCTGATTTTTTTTTCACTTTTCGACCCGTGTTTCTTTGGTCTAAAACACCTATTTAAATATGGCGGGAGGTCTAAAAATAACCCTGTTATATTAAATAGGTACTTATTATGAACTTTGACCCACCATCGCTTATCTACATAATGTTTTACATGCCGAAAGTAATAAAGAATTTGACACATAATGCAGTATTTTAAAACGCAATATTTTTGAACTACTAGATATTTTCTGTTTCCCATCATTAGTCGATATGCCAAAAGAATCAAGTTATCGTGAATGAGATATAAAGGAAACTAGAAAATTGCCAAGTCGATCTGTTGGGAACAGTGCTTATAATATATGTAGTTGTATGTTGACTAACTTGTCAGTGACGGAAGCGAGTTGGTCGGCGTCATAGAGCGTGTCCCACAGAGCGACGAGCGCGCGCAGGGCGGGCGGCAACACGTTCACTACGTTCTGCGACGTACCTGCGTCACGAACACGGGTTGCATTTTTTTTGCACGGGTTTTACACCATCGAGTAACAAAAAATGAAACGAAACTTCTCAGAGATGGAAATTAAAGCGTGTATGTAAAATGGAGAGCGCTAGGTCCATTAGTGGGCGTGACAGGCTGATGGTGATGGTGAAGGTGGTGGTGGTGATGATGATGATGATGTAAAATGCACTTACCTGCAGTGCTCGCGTGCGGTTGCGGCTCCGAGGCAGCCGACGCATGCGCGTGGGCGTGCGGTTCCTCCTCACGTATCGGTGCGTCGAGATCAGTTTTGCGCATGCGGCTTGTGCTCGCCTCCTCCCCAGAGCGAGTTAACGATTCCAACGTCGACGGATTTATGTGCAAGTATTGCCCTGCGATTAAGCAAATAATGATTATTTATGTGACCTAAACTGTTCTGTTTCTCACAAGAAACCGTTTATAATTTTGTTTAGTACTCGCGGCCGAAAAACGATAAAATTTTGCGTTAGCATGAAGAAAAATAGAGTTAATCGGACGACCTGGAAGTGGTCTGGATTGGCAAGGCTTACAGCTTCTATCAATTAACTTGTGTGCAGGCAAGATCAACAAACGGTTGAAAATTTACTTTTATCGGCTGTGTTGTAAGGTAATGTTTTTGAGTTGAGTGCAATAGCTGAACACAGCTCACCCGCATTGGAGACTTCAACAGAGTGTCGCTGGTGTCTTGGCGTCTGCACGTCGTGTGGCTGCCGAGTGACCACCGTCGCGCCCTGCTTCGGCAGCTGCGGGTGGAACTTGAGGAACGCTGCGCAGGCTATTGCGTCGTGGACTATACCTGTTCAACAAATATACCAGTGCGCTTATATATTTTCTCACAGTTGGATAAAACTTTTGCCACCATATTCAAAATATTAGCTGAAATATGTGTTTGTTTTATTTTACGACTTCACTTTTGAACCGAAAGGATAATGTAATACTGATCCATTCTTAAATGACTCTGAGAAGAATTTTGTCGCAAGAACAAAATTCCATTAACACCGATGAAAACGAAAGCTACTCCCGCATATTTAGGACTTCCTTTTTGATAAACCATTAAATAATCTAACTGCTTCAGTTACATTGAACGTGACATCAGCAAGGATATTTGCAATACAACTTACCCTCATGCCACAGCAGAGCTGCAAACACAGCCCGCAAGCACTCTGCCTGCGAGGGGCTGATGGCGAGTTTCTTGGGCGCGGGCGGCGCGGGGGCGGCGCGCGCGGGGAGCGGGGGCGGCGGCGACGTGTGCTTGTACGCGCGCGACGGACGCGACGGCAGCCGGTCCAAGCCAGACGACTTTGGGTTCACCGCCGCGTCGTTCTATGGACAAACCAAGGTGATTTGCTCGGCATTAATAGCCACATGTTTGTCTATAACATTTTATTATGCTCACATACTAAATTTATTCATCATATAATACTAAACTACATTAATATAAATATTCTTAGTCCGTCCCTGAGGTTTACGTTTACGTTAAAATATCGGTTACCTAAATTCTAAGAATCCGCAAGAAGTGTTTCAAATATGACAAAGGGATACATTTTTACGTAGATAAAAAAGGATAGTGAACATTAAGATTGTCGTCACCGCCATTATAGAGCGGGCTTCAGAGAGATGGGACGGCAGGAAATCCATTGAGGCGGTTTACTGAAGTTGATAGTTTACTCATTTAGTTTGGATGTTTATATCGAGTACTCTTTTAGTACTTCCATAATTAAGTTACTGGTACTGCACCTGCTGGTATTGCACCACGTTCATGTAGTGTACCTTGGGTCCCGCTGTGAACATGTGCACGAGCGCTGCAGCCTCCTCCCCGCCGCTGTCGGGCGACGTCTGCGTGCCGGTCTGCGCCACCCCGCCGCCCATGTTCTTATCCATCATCTCCGTGTCCGCTTCAGGTTCCGGTTCTATCTCCGTCTGATATACACCGAATAATCATCATTTAATATCACGTCGCTCATATTTTGTTATACATCTTTGGTCTAAATTTTGGTATATTTTTGAAAAAAAAAAAATAATATAATAAAATAATTAAAAAAATATTGATTATGTCCCCTCACCTCTAGTATTGTATTGACATCTCGGAAATTGTCGCTGCCACGATGTCGGTCTGGTGACCACCATTCCTCGCTATTGCCATTACTGCGACGTGGGAGTCTAGTTCTAAAACGACCAAACACGATTATAATATTATTAATAATGTGTCTCTCAATCTCAATCTCATCAACCCATATACGTCCCACTACAGGGCACGGGTCTCCTTAGAGGAGACAATTGTAGACCCTTTTAATGGTAGACCATTGAAAGGGTTTTAGGCTTTAGTCCACCACGCTGGCCTAGTGCGGGTTTGGGCGACTACCTAAGAAATTCGTAAGAACTTTTAGGTGAGCAGGTTTCCTCACGATGTATTCCTTCACAGTTAAAGCAAGTGATTATTCATTATGAATACACACATAACTTCGAGAAGTCAAAGTTGTGTGCTCGAAACCGCGACCGTGGAGATTCTCGGCCGTGCGCTCAAACATCGATAATTGTAACTGTATGGTTAGCATGAAATTACGTCATACTGACTCGATAGGTGGGCATTGTCAATAGATTTTTTCGACTTCACTTAGAGAACCTTTAGATATAGGTACCCTTATTTTTATTCTTATTTAAATTATTAAAATAATAAACCTTGGCAACGGAGGTGCATGACGAGGCATTCTGATACGCTTGCTCGGCTCCAACCCATATCCGAGGGGTAAAGACGCGCCGTCCATCTGTAGCTAAATATTATTGTCACACGTCACTATTTAAAAAAATGTGAAAAAATCAGAGTTCATGGCAAAAAGGCCTCAAATCAAAGAATGAAATAACAAAAATGTATACATACATCAGCAAGTGGGTCGCATATTGCAGGCATTTCGAGTTTAACTTCCTCAGTTCCGGCTCCATCTAAAATCAAAAATATGATTATGTATTAGGCATCTTTGATTACCTGATAGTGATTAGCCGATAACCATACTGACAGGCGAAACACACTTGTAATAACAAAGCCGTTAATTAAGTGACAGGTCCTACCATCCGGTGCAGAGGAAGTTTCTTCATCGGGAACCCACGCGGCTACGTCGCCAGCCAAATCCCCGAATCCACACCAAATACTGGCGCACTCAGACTGAAAAGGAAAAGCACATATGTATTGATAAGGCGAATAAACGTGATTAATTAATTATAAGTAAGGCGAACATTCGAGCCGGATGAGGCAAAGTTGATGCCGATATTGGTTGGAACTCACTGAACCAAAGTTTATGTTTCCATCTGAAATTCGAGAAATTCCACGATATTGGTTTTGTAGTCCCAACAGCTGTCGCATAACTAGATAATGGAATCTATGTTCAAACAATGCACGCGTTCTAACTTGCATTTAATCGTCTAACGAACAATTGTTTTACCTATGTAGGTACACATCAACCTACTTTAAAAGGAAAAGTTATTGATCGCTACTATCTATACTAATAGTTTAATTGCGAAAGTAACTCTGTATTTTACACTTTCACGACAAAATCACTGAACTGACATGAATCATTCGTAATTTGGTGATAGATTGGACCTCGGGAAATTACATTGGATACGTTTTATCCCAGAAAAAGAACCGTTTTTCCTGTACAGTAGAGACATGATTCATTAATTTCAAAATTCAGAATTAAATTAAATAAGGATTAATGAAATGCAAAATGTTAACAGTGCCATAAAATGTAAAGTTATTGAAAATTCATTCAGGCAATGGAATTTTTGGAATCAATAAAAATTTAAAAATCCGTATATTTATTTAAAAAAAAATAGAAAAGAGATATAATATACACTACCGCCAAAAAGTTTGGAAGCACCTATATTTTTTTTTTAAATGAAGTAGCAAATTAAGTATACCTAATTTTATCGATGGTGTACTAAAATATAATTTTTAATAATTTTAATGTATTTTGGAAGTCTTTTTTTTTTAATCACTGATACAAAATTTTACAGTCACTTTGTAAAATTGTTGAGTACACACTCGCAACGTATTTTTAGTGACGCAAAGTTCTTTTTTGCATTATAGTTTATTGCAAATAATCAGTATTTATTGTAAAATATTTTAAAAATAGTGCTAAATAATTTCTGTGCAGTTAAATAGATTTTTAGCTGGTTTTAACTTCACCTTTTTAAAATTACTAAGAAGTTAATTTTTTTTGTCTGAAATGGAAAAATAATAACAGTTACCGACTGAAACACGTTCAGCTATTATTGTTCTAAGTAACAAAGTCTACTTTAAAGGATTCATTGCGTAAAAACTTGGTATTTCACATAAGGGTGCTCATTACACACTTGCGAGGCACCGGAAAACTGGCAGGTTGTCGCATAGAAGACACAGTGGAAGACCAAAAGTTACTTCTGCAGCAGAAGACAAGTGTACAGCAACAACTTGTGCTTTCATAATCATTGACTTAAAGCATCGGATAATAAATGCGAGTTGAATACAACGCGAACCAAAAACGTATCAATTTCCACAGTGCAAATTATCTTTTGTCTGCTGGTCTGTATGGTTGTGTGGCAGTTTAAAGCCATCACTACGAGCAATACATAAAAAACAAGGTCTGATATGGCCAAAACACCATGATCATTGCTCGGTAGTATATTAGAAAATTGTACTTTAGAGTATGGACGAATGAATCAAAACTTGAATTTTTTTGGTCTTATAGACGAGTGTTCATCCGCCGCAGATTTCATGAAAGAGTATCTGGAAGCTGTTTAGCATCATTGGTAAAAGACGGTGGTGATAATGTATCGTTATAGGGTGGTTTCGTTGGAACTGTTGTCGAAGATCTTGATTAAATTGACGGAATCATGAGGAAGGAGCAGTATTTGCAAAATATTAAAGAATCTTACTTTACCCTCAGGATCACGTATTATAGATGATCCATTTGTGTTTTAACGTGATAATGATCTGAAATACTCAGCCAGAGTATACGAAGCCGTTTTCAAAAACAGAAATCAAATAGTATCCTTTATTTTATTGGTGTGACTTACGCAGTCACCAATCTTATCGCCTAGAAGTGCTTCCAAACTTGTTGGCGGTAGTGTAGGTACAAAAGTACCTAATGGAAAAAAATATTGAACGTAGTTGCATTTTCAAAGCAAAGATCTAGTAGTGCACCATAGGTCGGATTATGACAAGGAGGCGTTAGAATCCATCCACGGTATCACCAGCGTGACGTGTTAGGCGACTTAATGGGGCCTTTGCGGTCGCTGGGTGTGCGGTGGGAGCAGTACGTCCTCGGTGAAAGTAGCCCCGGGAAAGGTGGCGGGGTGGTGACCAGTGTTGTCGCGGGCGCCCGTTCACAGCCAAGGCATCCAAGAAGAGACAGTGAAGGTGAAACAGAACGCCACTTAAGTCCCAAATTCCCAAGACGCACTTAGTTTCGGAGGCGGACTGGGCGGCCGCGGAATATTTGTGGACGATCATCGCGGTCGTTCTCCTTGGCGTGGAGAAGGCTATCAGGGGTTATGATCGTCACCCCGGCATTACGATTTTATGTGCTGGATCCAGCCGGCACTATTATCTTCGTAGTCATCATCAGCGACGACGAAGATGAAATCACTACGCACCGAATTGGAATTGGATTGGTAATCCCGGCATACGCTTCCCACCACTACCCCAGGGCAAGCGGTAAGTCAAGCTATACTAAGCTTTTCCTTCGATTAAAAGTGGTGCAGCTTGATACATGCATTAGTTATAATCGACGTTGAAGTGAAAATGTTTCTTTGATTTCAAATTAATGTTTGATTAAAATTGCTGAAAACGGAGCAATAATAAACCCCTCCGTCCTCTCCCTTTTCCTCTTAACTGGCTGGCGAAACAAAAACAATGTCTCTCGCGATATTATGAATGTTCGTTGTTAAGGGTGATTGTTTACTTCATCATTTAGCGTTTATATTAACTAGAACTCACAGCAGGCGGGCTACTCGGCTCGACGGGTACCAGCAAAGCCTTATCAAGATGTCTATGGTGTTGAAGACACCACGCCACACCCGCACATCCCTCGGCATAAGCGCGCACCGAGTCTGGGCTCAGGCGGACCCAAGTTCCATCCTTGTTTACTACCTGTAAGAATATTAATAATCAAGAACAAATTATTTTTATGTAATATGATTCTCAAGCATTTAAAGCGATCAATTCTTTATGAGTGGAGGCAAGTACCCTGCTCTCCACGCATAACATAAGCAGATTTCATTTTAACTCTTTCTTGGACATATCTTAAATCATTTATTATTATTTTATTTCTATTTTGCTTTTAGTAACAATATTCTAGTTTAATTATTCACCTTGCACTCTTCAAAGTAAAGGGCGAGGAGGGAGAAGATTGTATCAAGATACAAATAATACAGCTAATTTGCTCCATTAAACAGAAGGAAAATTTGCAATCTCGACTTATACTCTAATTTGATATTCACTATTCATTTGCAGCGTTATCGCATTGCTAACAAACTAGTTACATTCAGTTATCAACACAAAGAATGTTCACGTTTAGTGTGTCCCTAATTAAATTTGTCGAGTTAAACTAAAATCGGAGAATAAAAATAGTACAAATAAAAAAGCTGACAAAGGAGCAGAAATAACCGTTCCTGAATCAATACATAGTTGTTGAAAATAACCGGCTCGTACCCTAGTACCTTCCATATTTAGCTTTCTCAATAAATGCGAAAGTAGCATAGTAACGCGTTCAGCATGGTACCCACATTTGTTAGTTATCTTCATTGTCTTGAGTTTCTTTTTAAAGTAAACAAAAGAGACAAATATTACACCGTTTTATTTTTTTTGCCAATAATATTGAGATCACGAAATAGGCTTGCGATTGTTTTACGTGTAAGGAAATTGGTTTGAAGATAGATTAGGGAACTTCGTAAATAATCCATAAAAAATAAAAAATCTAAGGAACAAACTAATGAGGAAATATACCTTCATCAATTATTGCTTTCAATTTATATATAGAATTGAAACAATGATAACGATTGACTTATCGTACCACTGACTTCACTAAGACCAGAATACGTAGCTGACTAAAGCAGGGAATTGAGACATTTATTCGTATTCTTCCCCGCTGGAAGTCAACAATTTATAAAGACTAGGTGAAAAAACCAGAAGATGATCTCGACGGATTCCACGATCACCGCATCTTTGACGAGTGTCTTACATCCGATAGCTGACTCGATTTTTTTTTACAAAGATACGTCATAGACATCATGTAATAGTCCATGGTGGTATATTTAGTAAGGTTCAAATAAATTTATTAGACGTAATGTTGAGAAATGACCACTTGAAACTAAATAGCATGCCATAGACTCTTGATTGACCAGGGTCATAAATATCATCATTTCCACTTCTCTCCCAGTTCCAAGCCCAAAGTATTCTAAACATTTACATGCAAATATTGGCTCATTCCTTACCTGCATTGTATTAGTAACTCAAAATTATATTATTACGGTATAATTAAATTGTATGCTTGATTTATACAGGGTGTATTTAGACCGTGATCGAAAACTGAGGCAGGTAATAGCGAGGGTGATCACAAACCCAGTGGCGATATTAAAAATCGCGACAAAAAATAAAAATTTTGACGTTTTCCATACAACCATCGGTGTTAAAAGTATGTGGTTTGTATGGAAAACCTCAAAATTTTTATTGTTAGTCGGGATTTTCTTTAATGCCAGGGGGTTTGTAATCACTATCGCTATTACCTGCCTCAGTTTTCGATCACGGTCTAAATACACCCTGTATAAATGTTCTTTTTAATGTTAAAATAGTTGGAAACAGTCATGTATAAAACACCAATTACCTCTTCAACAAATCCAATATTAGCGCCGGGCGGTATTCGGCCGATTTCCTCGGCCTGTAAACTGGGGCTCGCTCTTATACGCAGTCCAGCGCTGAACATCGCAATAAAGCGGCGAAGTCTTGACGGAGGCGACGAAGGCGCGTTACTTCCAGTCTGTATGCCGCGCTCAGATGGGCCTTCTTTCATCACTTCTGCCACTTCCAGAGTTAACTCCTGAGAAACAATTTTCCATTTTTATAACATACAATTTGTAAGTTAAAACGATCATAATAATGTAATGCAACGCAACACAAAGCAAAAAAGCTTAATTAAAGTTCTTAGGTAATAATTCCATTATTCAAACTTTCTCTTTCTATTACGGCTATAAATGTAACGTCCACCTTTCACGCGTAATAGTGTAACAATTGATAGGTTTATTTGAAACAATATTTTAAATTCTGCGAATTGCAATCTTTACCTACTCGTTGTTCTCAAAACAAATGCCTATTTATGAACAAGTAAACCCAATTTAATTTAAATGGCGGACCTGTTGGAGCGCCACTCGTGTAGCTGAAATTACATTTTAGATAGAGTACACCGTTATTAGGTCTCTGGTAAACAAGGTTCGACGACAGTAATCAAAACATCCGCTACCACAGGCCCACCGAGTATTAGACAAGACTAGCATTACAAATTCTAGTGCAATCACAACGAATTATTTTATCAAATAGATATACAGAAAAAAATGTGCAAGTATGTGCAGCCTTCACAAACAACTACGATATCACATCCGACTAGGCGGGCGTAGGGATGTTGATGAAATAACCACGACTTCTGTTTCCGGGCACTTTAGAAAAACCTTTACGATCTCCGACATTGAATATAAAAGAAAATGAAAGAAGGAGAAACATTATTTCCGGCATACTTAGGTGAGAGAAAATTTGCTGTTTGATTTGTTATATAAAGGGTGTATTTAGACCGTGATCGAAAACTGAGGCAGGTAATAGCGATAGTGATTACACATCCCCTGGCATTAGAGAAAATCCCGACAAAAAATAAAATTTTTGAGATTTTCCATACAAACCACATACTTTTAACACCGATGGTTGTATGGAAAACGCCAAAATTTTTATTCCTTGTCGGGATTTTTAATATCGCCACTGGGTTTGTGATCACCCTCGCTATTACCTGCCTCAGTTTTCGATCACGGTCTAAATACACCCTGTATGTACATAGTATTTAATAAAGCCTTTTTATCTTATATTGTTATGCAGCTGATGAAGAATTTAAAGTAAGCATCGCACTCAATTCGTGTACACCCAAATATCAAAAGAAAAATTGCATAATTAAGGTTTCGGTACGTAAAATCATTTAGATTTTATGGTCTGCATGTATTATTAAAGAGGTTGTTAATGAAATATCATAAAACTCACCTGTAGGACGGGGATGTCGTCGAGAACGCATCTGAAGATGTAGACGCCGGGGGCGCGCGGTGTCCACGAGGCGGCGTACGAGCCCTCGGGCTGGACGTGCACCACCAGCCGCTCCACCGGCACACACCCATTGAATACAAACGCAGAGGTGCTTGGGCAAGATTCACCCCATCTTCCGCTCGCAAGACGAAGCTCTTCGAATGAAAGGTTCTGATATGTCTGCCAAATATATCGCAATTTTAGATGTCGTATTTCATAAAAACCTAAACCCTAAAATAAAGTAAAACCACAAAGACTGACTTCTCAGTTTTTGGGGCTGCTTCTACAAGCAGTACAAAACACAATATTAATAAATTGTATTTTGCTAATATTTCTCATCCACCTTATAAAAAAATCATAGAATCGGAGATCGAAGAGAATAGCAGTATTAATACAAGTTTAATAATAATTAAAATTCTTTTTTTTTAATCAACTATATCACTCGCCTCTTGACGCTTCCATGCAGTGCATTAACAACATGGACAATAAGATGCATTGTTAATTTCATAAGTGTGTGTGTAGTCCGCCAACCCGCATTAGGTCAGCGTGATGGATTGGAACCTAAACCTCTTAGTTTTAGATGAAGTCCGTATCCAGCACTAGGACGTATAAGTAAGGACGTAGTAATAAGCTGATGATGATGATAATAAATCGAATTAATAATATTAGAGTTATTTAAAAGAATGCACATTTTAAAAAATTCCACTTTTTTATTCTTGTTTAAATATATTCTTTTTAATTACAGTTTGAAGTTGGTTTTTTACTAGTATATAGTTACATATTTTTATTTAAATTCATCACAAAATGATGCGATTTATCTTAATCATTCGAGAATCGTAAAAGTCTAACTGTAGGTATTTGAGAGCATTTACTGGAATGCTATTGTAAATGTATGTATTTACATTTTACGAACAAATATTTTCCAAGTAATGCATGTTGTCAGAGACAATTAATCCATAGGAAAAGAGCAAATAATTTATGAAAGGGAGAAAGAAGGAAAAGTAATAAAATTATTGGCGATGACCCACTTTGATTTCCGTTGCCATTTCAATAGAAAAGTCTTTCCCGCGATTGGAAGCCTATGTTGCTTCCTAGAATTAAAAAATATGTCGATATCAATATCTTTCAAATAGGTTAAGTCGCTTTATTCAGAAACAAACAAACCAAAAAATCGTTACATTTACTTAGAAATGGAAATGTCAGCGTGTTTGTATCGTCGAAGTTACTTAACTAATTTTAAAAATTCTTTGACCTATAGGAAATATTTACTATCAGAGTTAAAAATGATACCTATATTTTCAAATTAGTGTATACGAGTTTATGAGTTCATGTATTGGAGAATTTTAATAAACTCTTATTAGTCAAAGGAATATTTAAAGACTTTCATCCTTGCCAATCTGTTTGTTCCAACATAACTATCCATGTGTCTATACACTTCCTATTGATAGACAGGAGCTTTCTTGCCCATAAATAGTGATGGGTCTTTAATCTACGCAGGCCTACTTTGAGTTACCTAATAAATTCCTCCCAAGTGTTTCCTACCAAAAATTCCTTTACAGTTAAAGCGCTTGATCATTTCTTGTTAATAACTTCTTAAAATCTGAGTTGCGTGTCTGACATTAACAATGTGCCGTACGGCACCCAAGCGATTTACCGTATGTTCATCTTAGGAGCAATCAAGCGAAACCCGTATTTTACTAATAATTCTTGGACCCCAGAGACATGACCATTTTAAAATAATGTATAATCGGTACACAGTGGATACAAAGGTACTTTAAACTAAAATAAAGTACTTAAACGGGAGACTATCAGAAAAAAAAAATAAAAATAGAAATCTAACAGCTCAGGGAGATCTGTATTTATCGAATGTTTAGTCTATTGGATTGTTTAAGATTGTGCTAATTAAAGGCTTACTTTAATCAGATAAAAATCTCATATTTTCGAATAAGCCCCAGAGCAACGAATTTATCATTTCAAATTATGCTAAAATTATATTTTTAAATTTATTTCGACTTGTAGTAAAGACGTTTTTATGCCTTTCCGTGGACCTATGTAACATTTAGCCTTAAACATATAATGAAAACATGAAGCGGGCACATTGAATGAAAATAATTTTGGAATATGAAACGAAAATGGTAATCATATGGCACCACGTTATAAATATAACCCGAGAAATTAAGGTCCTTGATGGACGACTTTTGTCTTCTCCGCCAGGTGCATTCAATCATACATTATTTATTTCAATCAAGCCAAATTTAAGTATAACAAAAGAATATGAAACGTATTTAAAATTTATTTTATTAAATTGATTTGTGTTGCATTTACTTTTATTTTTAATGGAAATTTATACACGTGACAAAAATATGAAAGGTTGCCAATTGTGTCTACCGGTGGGGAATACACTACCCAATCTACAGGGATTATTGCATTTACCACTAGTAATACGTGTAGTAGTATGATAAGATAAAGTACGTCAAAAAATTATTTATACACGCTTTTGGTGGACGCAAAACTCTGAGTTGGCCTGTCAAGACTGCTATTTGAAAGCTCATGGTAATTGACTATCGCCTGATCTTGGAATTAAGCACTGAGTCCTCTGCAACTTCAGCTTGTTCATATTCGGATAACAATATTAGATTTACACAGCTCCGACTACGGACAGAGCCTACCTTACCTTTAAACATATATGATAATATGGATTTGCTATAAAAAAAACCATAACACCTCGCCTTCTATGACGTCTACAACAGCAATACAAAATATGTATAATGTTAAGGTAACCTGGCTTAATAATAAATACATTCGTGTTTGGTAACGTAATAGAGCAAACTTGGTTATTCCTAATGAGTTTCACTATTTCTGTTATAACTCAACATTTATTCGTGGAATGTTGTAACTTAAAACCGTTGCATCCAGTACTATAACAAATATTGTTGCTTTGGTTCAAAATTATGGAAAATGTATGCGAAAACAGCACCATTTTACGATTGTTTTGATGAAAGCTCTAATTTTGGTGACACTAAAACAACTCATACGAAATATGTATAAAGAACCGAAATTCTCACCTTCATCATAGAGATGGCTTGGAAGCTCATGGTTTCCTTGACCGTAGGCTGGTACGGCGCGTCTGGGATCGGCTCATGAACATAGTCAGCAAGGGCCGCCCGGCTTGGCCGTGGCGTACTGTCTTCCAATCTTTGGACGACAACCTAGCGAACAACAAAATAAAAAAAAACAATATATAATGGATAATCTGATTGTGTTTAATTTAGTATAAAGTAGTCAAGACACGGAATTTCAACAATAATTGACCAATTTTGTAATAGCAGAAGTGTAACCCCGGGATAAAATTAACTTATACAATTGATTTTAGAATCATAAAGAAATGAACAATACGTAAGGGCGGCACATTAAACAATGGTGTGCTTACACAGGTCAATGATTATAGTACAAAAAATCCCAATATAATAGTCGTATTTAGGGCTTCCTTCGTTGCTAGCCGATTACGAAATAGTTCGTCATAAAAGCAATTTTAATAAAAAATACTAATTATTATCGAACGTACCGACATAAGGTATTAATACAATGTTGAACTAATCCCTGCAATACAGTCAGAAATTATTCAAATATAGGGTAACTGGCAGCTTTAAAAGCTTTTAAAAAGCTTCAGCACGGTAATAACGTTCAAATTTACTGAAAACTGCAAATAAATTATTGAATTGGTAATACATAACGGCTACTCATGACCACCTTCGCATTCTGAGACATCGTACGTTGTCGATCTTTTAAACATTTTTAACAAAAGACTATATGAGTTATGAAACATGTTTATTTAATAGTTAAAATCTATACAGCCTCGACTTCTATTGAGAGGTAAGGCCTAAGGAGAGGTAAGTTTAGAGTTAACTTGACGAAAAATCTAAACACACATTTCGACTTATTGACCAGGAAAAGATAGAGGTACATTACATCATCATCAACAGCCCTTAATTCGTCCACTGCTGGACATAGGCCTCTCTTACATACACGCAATATTTTCACGTTTCGTTTCTGCACTATGAGCATTGAGCAATGACTTTTATGTTTCACACGTGAACAGAAATGTTATTTGACTTAACAACTGCAATCATTAAATGTAAAATTTTTAATTAATAAATATATTTACAAACACCCACAGTTTAAAAACTTTACTGTTGACATTTAAAGTTGTTGTTTGCTCGGTGTTATACACATAAGTAGTCAATTAAACCAGAGCAACCGGATGTTAAATAGCTACGGGATATCCGTCGCATCTCTAGTTTATAGACCTTCACAAACGACATATTTAGGTAGAAGAAAATTAATTATAATTATATGGGTCAATCAACTTTTAAATGTACCATAAATGATAGATTTTATTTTTCAATTTTTTTTAATTTGTATATTTTATACGTATTTGTTGTTGATAATTATTTATATTTAAGGAATTCAAATAGAGCAGAACAATTTATGGTAAATTTTACTCAAAAATTCACATGACTGTAGTTAAGATAGTCCCTTGGACATTTAAAAATTCAGTCAAATTGTTAATTTACTTTTAAATATTAGAATCCTATTTGAAAAACCTTACTGTTCTTTTAAAGTAAAAGACGGTAATGTGTCTTTAGGATATAAGAAAAAAGTGGTTGTGGACATACCTATACATTTGTCCATAGGAAATATGTGGGTGTCCAAAGGAGATTCTATGATGGAAATCGCCTGTATTTCTTCTTTTTATGTAATAAAAAAACAACTATTTGAAAATAATTATCAGTTATATAATATATATTTTTTTACGAAAGAATTAACACAACAATAAATTATTGGCTATGGTAGCTTTCCCTTCCTTTTTCTCTTTCGCTCAGCTAATTTCTCCGAGCCTGCTTTAAGTATTTCTCTATAGCGTCTCCATTGTATTTTTCCTTTAAACTCATTATCTAAAAATAATACTTACTCAATACAAATATTCACCCAAGATCATTTTAGAATCCGACGAGTACAAACTTTACTGGGACAGGACTATTATGACAGACAAGACAATTCATCGCAATATACCAGACATAACTTTACATTATCAGAAGAATAAAGCTGTTTTACTAATCGACGTCGCCATTCCCAATACGCATAATTTGCAACACACATATACCGAAAAAATAGCAAAATATACAGACTTAACCATAGAACTGAAGACACAGTGGCGGGTAGATACTGTGCGCACTGTGCCCATCATTATAGTCCCCTAAGTCCCTCCATAATAGCCTGAAAACACTTCAAATTCATACATTTACGTCTTCCAATTATAAAAGCTGTCATCCTAAACACCTGCCAGATAGTACCAACATTTTTCTCAATAGGGACTTAATATTTTCATATCTTCATTCCATTTCATCATCATCATGATTCATTTTCAACATCATTTACGTCTTGGCCACTAGCCTATGCAATTGGTAATTTCGCCAGAAATGGTAGAAAAATGAACAAAAAGAAGTAAACGATAATGATAATAAAGAATAGAAAAAAAAAAAAAGATAAAAGAGAACTCTAAGAAATACTAAAATGGTGTTTCAAACGTCAAGAAGTATTAAGTTGAAATTGCTCAAAATGGCCATCTAATTTACGAGTAGGTATATTAAACAATAAAAATGCTCTAGCCCTTGAAGGAGACTCATCAGTGACAAATTATTGAAAGAAAAAATATTGAAAAATGCAGACAACGGTCTTGGTTGTCCAAGGAACTGGTGGTCGGAGTGATATTTATTAGTCTTTCCGCTCCCTGGTAATAAATATTAATATTTTGAATTTGGTCTTACGCGCAGTTAAAAATATACATTAAATGGAATATATTCCACTTTAATTTACTATCATGTATAAAATAATCACTTTTGTGCTGGTTGTCTAGTGGACACACAATAAAGCCACGCTCTTTTTCAAAATACACTCGGTCGTCTGGCGCCGCGGCAAAGATGAAATCAAAATCACGGCTGGATGAGTGCTATCACGAAATGAATCGACTTGAGCTCCAGGCAGTAGTCACGCCATATATGTTTGGATTTTGGAACTTTTTTACCGTTGTCCGGTGGAAGTCGGTATTATAAAATTTAATAGGGACAAAAATAAACATGCAAAAAGGTCGTTAAAATTTTAAAGCAATCAAAAGCTATTTGCTAGCATCATAGTAGATATTGTAATAAATAATTATGTGCAAGTGTAATTGATTGCCATATATAATTTTTTTGAAAAAAAAAAAAAATTTCTTTGTACTAACCTACTGGGGGACAAATTTACATAGTACTGACAGGACAGATAAAAGTTGATTGACCAATATATTAGAGCGTACATATCCCTGTGCCTTTGATGGAAAAATTTCCCTCATCAGAGCAATTGTATGTAACCGGCTGCCATAGGCTGCCACAAGCTTTTATATCATACTAGCTTTTGCCCGCGACTCCGTCCGCGTAGACTCTAGGGTTAAGTGCAGAGAGATTTTTGCATTTATAACATGTTTATCCCACGGGATTACATTTTCCAGAATAAAATTGTCCCATGTTAATTCCGGGAGCCCTACCTACCTCTATCTTCTTCTTCTTCATCACCCATATACGCCCACTGCTGAGCACGGGTCTCCTCTACCATTGAGAGGGTTTAGGCCATAGTCCGCCACGCTGGCCTAGTGCGGGTTGGCGGACTACAAACCTAAGAAATTCCTATGAACTCTTAGGTGTGCAGGTTTTATCACGATGTTTTCCTTCACCGTTAAAGCAAGTGACAATTCAATGTGAATACACACATAACTTCGTAAAGTCAGAGGTGTGTGCCTGGGGTTCGAACCCGCGACCGCCGAGATTCTCGACCGCGCGCCCAAACCCCGAGGCCATCACTGCATGTAAACCCCAAGGCCATCACTGCTTGTACCTACCTCCATACCAAAAATCACTCAAATCGGTTTGGTAGATCCAGAAATACTCATTCCCACGGGAGTACCTACTACATTTTCTGGGATAAAAACTATCCCTTGTTAATTCTGTGAGCTCTACCTCTCTCTATACCAAATTTCATTCAAATCGCTTTGGTAGATCACGAAATACCCCTTCCCACGGCAATACTACATTTTCCGGGATAAAAAGTATCCTGCGCCCTTTCCTGATGTATAAGTTATATATTGTAAAGTTTCATTAAATCCATTCAGTAGTTTTAACGTGACAGAGTTACTTTGGCATTTATAATATTAGTATGGATTAGTATGGATAAGTATGGAAGTATGGATTAGCAACCCCGGCAGATCTTCCTGCCCGGAAAAGCTTTAAGCGGTATGCTGACAGCAGCAGCCACCTACCGGGTTCGATTGTGTTTTGAGATCATCCAGGGACCATTGAAATTTACATGGAATCTATGTGCCCATATTCACGCCCTCTCCAATGACATTGGAATAACAATAGCGTTACTTGTCGATAATAATAAATTAGTGTTCAACTCAAAAATTTACTAAAGATTACCAACCAGAATTTTCAGAAACTTTGCTAAAGATCTTCACATGATAAAATGCATACTTTACGATCCTATAAAGAACAAACGGACAGAAAAACGAATTTTTAAACAGATAAATCGTCTAATAATGCTATAAGATAATGATGTTTCTATTATCTTTTTACCATATTTAAGTAAATTTGTTTTATTAAAAGGTTTAATACTTTCAATTTTAGAAGTATTAGGTTTAAAAGCCACAGCTTTTCTTAAACACCGGCAAGTATGTGGCTGAGTACCATAATTCCACCGAGTTGTACCATTCATATAGCAGATGAAGCAGACCACAGCCTCGCTACATCACTTTAAACAAACACATGTTCAGTATTTTACTGATAAAAGGGATCTATTTGCTGTAGCAAACAGCTGAATGGAGTAGTATTATTTGATTTCAAACCAGGCGGGAGTATAACAGAAAACTATTTCATAACGAATACAAAAATACAACCCGTAATACAAGTGCATTGTGAAAAGAATCTTGATATCCGGTATTGGGGCTTTAATTTTAATGAAATATTGAAACATACTTGATGCTGGTACACCAATAGTCGTCAATGCAAAATTCACCAATACAATGATAATTAATTGTAGTGAATCTATAGATGATGAAAAATACCTGACGAAAATCTAAACAAACCGAACCTACATTTGGGAGACAATACTGCTGTTGTCAAGTAAATATAATGTAGACTGTAGAGATTAAGCGAGTATTAGCTTTATGGTGAAATGCTTAGTTGTGCATTCCTTGTCTTCAGTGAGCTTACGGTGGGCTTTGAAGCGTAGACAAATTAATGCTGGGAATGCTATTCCAGCAACATATTCATGTGCAATTTATGTAAATAATAAATGAATATGTCCTCATTATTTTCAAACACATTGCAAACCAAGCGCAAATTAACTTTTTTATGTTGCTTACTGCTTTCAAGTAACACTTTTATCTCTTGTTTATTACATTGTGGTCTCGCGGCTTACTAATATTACGTGCCATACAGACCCCCTTAAGTAGATTCCCGTCTGGCGGTGCTACCTATTTTTTTACAATAGGAAAATCTTTCTGTCTACCCCTTTGGGTATTAATTTTCTTTAAGATTATCTTAAAGAAAAAATAAGGATTGCTCAGAAACTCATTCGTCAAGCTAAATGTCGATCATTTCAATCGTTTTGTTCAACAATAGATGAATCAACAACAGCCCCTGAAATGTGGCGGAAAATGAAGTGGATGAAAGGTAGAACGGTATCTAGGCAGTGTACTAATAGTGAAAAAGCTGAAGAGATGCTGAGAGATCTTACCCCAGATTTTGTTTGTATTGAACAGCCTAGTTTTATTTCTAGTAATAAACAATTAGAGTCCGAAATATCGCCACATGAATTTAATAACTGTATAAAAAGTACTGATTCTGCACCTGGTTTTGATCAAATTTCCTATTTAATGGTCAAACACTTCGCTAAAAGAGTACTACTCCAAATTTATAATAAATGTCTTTCTCTTGGTTTCATCCCGAATCAGTAGCGACAAATAAAAATAATTCCTATTCCTAAACTTGGTGATTCGGCATCAACACCACGGCCAATTTCATTAATATCGTGTGTGTGCAAAATCTTCCACACTATCTTGTACAAACGTATAGAATGGTTTTTTGAAAAACAATGTCTGTTTCCCGATGAGGTGGTAGGTTTTCGTAAGTCACGTTCTTGCCTTGATAATCTAACGCGATTAGTATCTGACATTCAGCTAGAGTTTTCCAAAAATTTTATTACTGTGGCGTGTTTTCTAGACATTACAAACGCATACAACATTTTGTACGTTTCTAGCCTCTTAAAAATTCTAGATCAATTTTGAGTTGTTTCAAAATTATATTTATTTGTGGTCATTTTTGACGTAGCGACACTTGCGTATGTCTTTGTGTAACGGTGAGATTGTCAGAATTACTGGTCGGGGATTAGCTCAGGGAGACCCACTGTCTTCACTTTTACTTAACATTCTCACATTAAATTTATGTAAAAATGTAACCCAGATCAGTATTTCTCAGTATACTGACGATTTCGTGTTGTATACTACACATGCAAATTTAGATATAATATTTCTTAAATTGCAGTCAGCTTTATCATGTACGAATACAATGCTTAATAATATTGGTTTGAGTATTTCCCCAACCAAGACAAATTTGTGTGTTTTTAAGAAAGGTGGTTGTAGAAGAACGTTTAATTTTAATTTCGACAATTACTCAATAAAAGTAGTAAATCACGTGAAACATCTTGGTCTGTGGTTGGATAGTTCATTAAGATGGGGCAAACATATTACTCACACTACCCAAAACGTATTGAAATTAATTAACATACTTAAAGTTTTGTCAGGACCGGCTTGGGGCCTGCATCAAAAACATTTAAGACGCTTATATATTGCCTTAATCCGAAGTAGACTCGATTATGGTAGCTTTTTGTTTCATAATAGCTGTTATTCTAAATAGTTAAAATAGATAGGGTAAAACCAGGCATTACGTGTTATTGGTGGATTTATAAGAAGTACTCCAATACACGTAATGGAAAGCGAACTCTGTCTTCCACCGCTCAGTGTTCGCAGGAGATACTTAGCTAGCAAATTTATTTTGAAATTAAAATAATTTTGTGATAATAAAGTCATCAAAACAATAGAAGAACTGTCGCAGACTATAACCTCTAGATATTGGTTAAACCATGGACGTAATATATACACTAATATATGTTTATATATTACGTCCATGGGTTAAACAAAAAGTTACCACTGTTAGTAGATTTTTTTTCCAATTTAATTCTATTTCTATATCCATTCACTCTAGAGGTCAACTCGAGATGTTTTTCCTAGAGACATGGTTAAGTAATATCGGCTTATCTCACATATTTTTAGATAAAATACCTTCTGTTTCTCAAGCCAAATGTAATTACAACACATTACAGCTAAAACTATTGTGTACTACTTACATATATTCAAGAACAATATTCAGATTACTACAAAATTTTTACAGACGGTTCTAAGGATTCTCATTCAGATGAGGCCGCGTGGTTAGACCCCTTACAGCAGTGCCATATGAGGCTTAAAATTGATTCTAATATTTCCATTATGCATATTGAAATGATTGTGATAGCAGAAGCCTTATCACATATCCAATCATTGCGTGGCGACAAGTTTGTCATTCTGACCGACTCCAAAAGTTCGTTGCAGCACTTGACTCGGCTCACCTCACACATGCGAGGTATTCCGATAGCCTACGAAATATATAAATCTATTTTAAAGCTACAATCGTCCAAGACTGTATGCATTCATGATTCAATGGATTCCGTCTCATATCCAATAGGATGCAAATGACAAAGTGGATATTTTGGCAAAGCAAGCTTGTGTCGAAGGAGTTTTATTCCACGTGATGCCCTTTTACTCAGACTACTTTAGTTGGGTTAAAGATAATTGCTTCAAAGTTTGGCAAGAATACTTTGATTTAAGGTCAAGAGAAAAAGGTATTTGGTATCGAACTATCCAACCAGAGATATCCAGAATTCCGTGGATTGAATGTAATTTGGACAAGAAAAGTACTACTTTAGCTTTAAGATTACGTTCCGGACACATTCCATCAAATAACTTTTCATTCTTAATGAAAAAAATAGCCTCTCTAAACTGTGTGGACTGTGGGGTAGTGGACGATGTCTATCATTTATTGATGGAGTGCGTCCGAAACGAACATGTAAGAAGTAATATATTTAGGAATAAATCATACGATATTGGAACATGCAATGGTATCCTCGCCGACCTATTATCATTTAGTAGTAAGGAAATTTAAAAGTTAGTTATAAGTTATAGTTAATGTTTTTCTTTATTTTGTGTTTACCTGTATTAGGCGATATAGTCGCATTGCGACAAAGCCTTTATAATAAATTTAAAAAAAAATTGTGTTGAGCCTATCTAATATGTATTTAGTGACATTTAATGCAGGTACCTACAGGGCCGAAGTAATGCGTAAATTTATAAAGGACACCTCTATTGTTATATATCAGTCGATACCCTTATTGTATCGCATATACGTGGTTAACACACAGTGAAATCTTGTCGACAGCGTCGCTTTTCTCTAGGTACGTAGCTCCCATATAGCGTTGATGTGTACCCCGGTCTACAAAGGCAAATATTATGAGCTGCTTTCGATTCTCCTGTCTACGCAATTTCTGTAAATTAGCCAAGCAGACCTGTGCCAAAGCTGTTTACAAAATGTAACTGTAAACTGTTAACTGTGGAATAAATGTACAAAGCGATTATCGACCGGACGCCAAAATAACTCATTCATCCGAAATGTAGAGCTAGAAGATCGGGACGAAATCTATGTCAATGGCAATTGTCGATCAATTGCGTTACAATATGGGCTTATGAGCGGCAATGAGCCTAAGATACCCAGCTCGGTCTCCTAACATAATGTAATTGCGCTGCACTCAAGTAGGTGACTCATGTGTCAGCAGCTATATTATAAATGTTGTTAATATACCTGTGTTCTTTTTTATTTTCCGCTTCAAAGTCTTAAAACTATTGAAAGCGTTGACTTCCGTAAAAACATGTAAAACACAAACAAACGTAACGCACGCTCAAACACGTACATGGTATACTGTTTTAAATGATAAATTATATACTACCTCTTAACCTCTATTGTTTTTATTAACTTCGGTGACTTTGAATTATGCATACGATTTTATATTCACAACCACAGAAAAATAATTAATAGTAGTAGATAGAAGTTCAGTAGATTGAACCAGGAACCTACCGCAACATTTTAAATACAGTCTGTTTGACAAGAGCGTGTACGGCAAAACTTTTTTTTAGGTACCGCTAGAAGCTTGGTTGTAAATTTGGCAGGTAGCTAGCCCCTTCCCCTCAGATGCTTTGTGTATAGAGTTTCAGTTGTCGTTCGATCTTTGTCAGAGGAGGACGCATTTCGTCATGAGTGCTACGTACGCATCACGTTATGAAGCAGTGTTCTTGTGTTTGCATCCAAAAGGACCCAAAATGTCATACGCAGCCGCTGCAAAATACATGAAAAAGTCAAAGACATTTGTTAGTAAGTGGGTGAAACGCTATTCTGAAGTAAAAAATGTCGACGATCTGCCTAATCGTGGCTCTACGCAAAAAACAACGAAAAAGGAGGACAAAATGATTTTACGGGTATTCGAGAAGAATTCTCGCCTATCGTTACGTGGTGGTCAAGCGGTTTTGCTTAAAAAAGGCCTTAATGTGTCATGTGATACTATAAGAAGACGTTTACTGGCTCATGATGTAAAATTTCGTAGCATAATAAAGAAACCGCTACTGTCGGAAAATCATGTTAAAAAGAGACTCACTTGGGCGCAGGAACATTTGGACCGGGATTAGGACAATGTAATTTTTTCGGACGAAGCTTCTTTTTGGGCACGTTCTTCTATCACTCATACCTGGTGTACCCACGCCAATAAATTCATCCAGCGGACCGTTAAACATCCGGTGAAGGTGCACGTTTGGGGTTGTTTTTCAAAACAGGGATTTGGTACCTTGCACATATTTACAGGTAATTTAAATGCAGCTAAAATGGTCAAAATATATCAAATGGCTTTATTACCATCTGCTCAAAAGTGGTTTAAAAGGAAAAATATATATTGGCTATTGCAAGAAGACAATGACCCGAAACATCGGAGTCGTCTTTGTACAGCGTGGAAACAAGAGAATGACGTTGAAGTACTAGATTGGCCATCACAGTCGCCGGATGCAAATCCAATAGAAAATGTTTGGGCACTCATGAAGTTGAAGCTTCGAGGAAAGAAAATCTGGACTTTAAAACGATTAGTTCGTGAAATTAGACTTATTTGGAGGTCTTTGTCCCTGGATTATGCAATAAAATTAGTAGAAAGTATGCCTCGAAGACTCCAGTCAATTATTGATAATGGAGGCGACTGGACAAGTTATTAATACAAACAAACAAACAAACATACCTCACGCCTATATTCCCCGAAGGGGTAGGCAGAGATGCATTTCTGCACCCACATTTCGCCAGGTATGTTTCAGTCCCACGTAATAGGGGGCGAGCCTATTGCCGTTTTTCGGGCACATTTCCAGACTCCGTGCTGCTACTGAGAATTTCCTAATGGAAAAACCCAATAACACTTTGCCCGACCCGGGAATCGAACCCAGGACCTCTAGATCGCACGTCACATACTTGTACCGCAAGACCACGAGGCAGTTATTAATAATAAAGCATCATTGTCTATATCATGTATAATGAGTGTATTTTTTTTCTATTTTTTATCCCAATTCATTCCCGAGTTTTGCCGTACACGCTCTTGTCAAACAGACTGTATAAGGAAATCGAGGTGACACCTGGCTTAAATTTGAATTCGGAAACCTATTTTCAGTATAGTTGGCATGACTGGGTAGAAGAGATCACATTTGATTTGTTGCCTACATCGACCAGCTAACCTGTTTTTCATAGTATTAATAAATCTATACTAATATTATAAAGCTGAAGAGTTTGTTTGTTTGTTTGAACGCTAGGATCTCAGGAACTACTGGTCCGATTTGAAAAATTCTTAAAATTGTTAAAACTGTTAGATAGCACATTTATCGAGAAAGGTTTTAGGCTATATATCATCACATACAACCAATAGGAGCGGAGCAGCAATAAAGAATGTTTCAAAATCGGGGACTTGTTTTTTCTTTTTCTGAGCTTAAAGTTTCGCAAAAAATATTGTATGACAGAATTGTTCCCCTTTAAAAATTCTAAAAAATAGTCAGCGACAGCATATGTCTATATTTTAAGGTTGGCTCACTATAAGGTTTTTTATTCTAACCAAATTTATTTTAAATAAAGCATTATTTGTGAAGGTGTTTTTACAAACATGACATTAATCCTTATCCATTAAACGTATTTATATCATGATATAAATACGTTATTCATTACAAGTATTTGACAGCCCCGTGGCGCAGTTGGCTAGACACGAGCTTGCGAAACGAGGGGCCGCGGGTTCGATCCCCGCACCGAGACAAATGTTTGTGTGATCCACAAATATTTGTTTCGGGTCTGGGTGTTTGTGAGACCGAAAAGTCTCTCGTAGTTTCTGATACCCACGACACAAGACTAGTATCTTAATGTGGGGTCAGAACTATGTATGTGACTGTTGGGTGTATTTATATTTATTTATTTATTTAATACAAAATAAATTAGTCCTTTACATCATTTGATTTCAATGAGTATCTTAGAAGATATCGCAGTTTCAAAATAATGATCAAGCGCGCAATAATGATACTCAAGGCGTCGACCGGCGCGTTACGGTTTCACGTTGAAACAATATGACCGATTTGTATGATTTTTACAAGCTTTTATTTAACTTCACTTTTGTATGTATGTATGTATGTATGTATGTATGTATGTATGTATGTATGTTTGTATGTTTACAAATCTTGCAATGAAGATTTGAACCACTTCCAATAGACCGATTGTGCTGAAACTTGGTATACCTACGTAACTTGGATGACAATACAATAATATGGTACCATGGAGCTGGTCTGATGATGAGGTTGGAAGATGACCATAGAAACATCGGTTCTTGTGGACCGATTGAGCTGAAATTTAGTATGTCTTTGTAACTTCGATAACAATACACAAATATGGTATCATGGTGCTGATCTGACGAAGAGTTGGAAGATGCCCATAGGAACTTCGATTTCTGTGGTCCAATTGAGCTGAAATTTGGTATGTCTTCGTAGCTTCGGTAACAATACAAAAATATGATATTATGGAGCTGATCTATTGAGGAGTTGGAAGAAGCCCACAGGAACTCCGATTCCTTTGGACCGATTGAGCTGAAATTTGGTATACCTATGTAATTTCGGTGACAATATAATAACAAGGTATCATAGAGCTGATCTGACGAAGAGTTGGAAGATGCCCATAGGAACTCCGATTCTTGTGGTCCAATTGAACTGAAATTTGGTGTGTCTTCGTAACTTCGGTAATAATACAAAAATATGGTATCATGAAGCTGATCTGATGAGGAGTTGGAAGAAGCCCATAGGAACTCCGATTCCTGTGGACCAAGTAAGCTAAAATTTGGTATGCCTTTGTATTTTTAGTGACAACATAATAACAAGGTATCGTTGATGGTGTGGTTGATCGCTGGTGTCATGAGAAGTTGGAAGGTGCCCATAGGAACACTAGTTTTCATGGACCGATTGAGTTGAATTTCGGTATGACTACGAAATGGATAGACTTAGAAATATTTCCAACTAAAAAGTTAAAAATAAATTAACGGTGAAAAACACATTTTAAAATCAAGCTTTTATTATGCACGAAAAATTAAAAAAATAAACTAAGAAAACATTCATAAAATTCGTATTTTTTTAAACTTTACAAGTAACAATTTACAAAAGTGTTCGGTTTATCAGTAGAAGTATGATACATAAACATATATTATCTATAACTAGTATATTAATATTCTTAAGTGATTTAAAAGCTTGTCGCGCAATTTCGTTAATGCAAAGACCTCGGCCGCGACGAGCTTTTAGATCACTTAAGAATATTAATATACTAGTTATAGATAATATATGTTTATGTATCATACTTCTACTGATAAACCGAACACTTTTGTAAATTGTTACTTGTAAAGTTTAAAAAAATACGAATTTTATGAATGTTTTCTTAGTTTATTTTTTTAATTTTTCGTGCATAATAAAAGCTTGATTTTAAAATGTGTTTTTCACCGTTATTGTATATTTAAGTAAATGGGGCTCTGCGGAGTAAAATACTACAACTTATTTTCTTTCTGAACCCAACCCTGTAGTCCACGCAGACGGAGTTGCGGGCAAAAGCTAGTAATAAATAAATAAGTACCTATGATCGACATGGAATATCAGAAAAAAGACAACATTATTACCTCTACTTTGAGTGCTGGTGATGAGACAATGTCGCCGTACTGGTCCCGCACCAGAATAGGAAGGATGGATTTGACCGAAGGCCTTAGCGCGGTGGCTGGTGCTTTCATCTCACACTTTGCTGGCTCGACGCGAGAGGTGGGCGCCAACCATCGCGCCAGACGTCCGCCGGCGGTACTTTCCGCGCCCGCAACGAAATCCGACAGGAACTGTCGTTCAGTCGACGCACACCTGGGAACAATTTATAAAACTCCTTCACTAACTTTTTACACCAAAGAATTATCTCTTGGGCTAATTTGCCAAAATAAATTCCTTAGTTTATGCATCAAACCATGTCTTTTAGTCTTTCTTCTAATCTCCTTTATGTCTATTCCTGACTGATAACATTTATTATAAACGTATTTCTGATTCAAGACGTTACGACGAAAAATAACTTACGCCGTATTTTAATCTTGCGTATTTTCTCTAAATTACGCGCCTCTGAAACGCTGCATGCAAGCCGTCTCCGATATTTATTAATTAATTATAGATCAACTTCAAAAGTATACCACATCTACACGGCTAAGTTAAGGACGTCAACGAAACTAATCAGAGTGCATTTAGAACAGCAAAGTTTCAGTCTGGCAAATCCGACTAATTTTAGTAAGTGTAAAATATCCTAACGTTGGCTGACACAGAATGTTTCAGGAATAAAGCAAATTAGAATTGATACATTGTCGATGTGTTCTGTAATGCACTGTGGCCACTGTATAATGTTACTAGGAAAAAAGAATTACGTTAGAGACCGACAGTATACTGTCACAGTATTCCAGGGAAATATATAACGTCATAAATCGTCCTCATTCAGTGCTAGGAGCACTGACGATTTGGAAATGAAGTGCTGTCCGTGCTTTGATTACACTATCAATAGCGTTAAAAAATGATATGACATGGATTTTGGTCGACAATACAGCGGATTATCTTTCGTTTTAAACAGTGACCACTAACCAGTGTAGCTAACTAGAAAGGAACTGTTCCGCAGAACACTGAATTGACACCACATTTTACAGAGGTACAGTATACAACGGAACACGCACTATAAAGAAACAAAAATTTTTTTTTTTTAAATAAATGTTCAATTTTATACCTATAATTTAAAAGTACATTGTTAGAACACCGGCCACGGACTTTAAGAAGATACATTTTATGGTGCGGGGCAGACAATTATTTTGTTATTATGTTTTCAGTCTTATATTTTACTTATATTTTAGTCAATTTTAATTATAGAAACAGATAATGACAACTAAGTAGTTGTGGATTAATCGGTTTAATTAATAAGAGAATTAGAATATGAGAATAGCCTATACCAGGGCTTCCCAAACTGTGCGTCGCGAGGCGATCGGCAAACATTCGCTGTCCGTATTTTTCTGATAACCTCATATTAGGCTAACTACTACTGTTTTGATTTTCAGTAAAATAGGTAGTTTTGATGATGGGTGGGGGGGGGGGGGTGCGTCGCAAGAAAAATAACAATTCTATAGGACGTCATAGTGTAAATAAGTTTGGGAGCCCCTGGCCTATAACATGTACTTGTATGTAATTGTTCTCATATAAGTAATTATTTTTGTACTATATATAGCCATGTATAAAATCCTATTTGTAGGAGATGAAATAGAAATTATTGAGATATCACATGAGCCAAGTTTGTCACTTGTATCAGTTAATTACAAGCCCTTAACTTCTTGTAAATTGCTGTATTGGGACATTATAATAATTAACTTGTAGTCTTTATAAGGTCAAAAAACTGAAAACAAGAAAAATGTGAAGCAAGGACCTCAAATATTGGTGAAATTTCATGTAGGTCAAAAAATAAACAATACCCAATTGTTTTGGGTCATTTTAATAATACTCAATCATATGAACCATTGTTTGTTTTTGTAATTTAAGGTAAGAAGAAGAAAGTTACCATTATAAAGCTGTTAAAACAAAAAACAATTCCGCAAGGAAAATAATCTTAAAACTCAATTAGCCAATGCGCTATTGAAAAGAAGATTTATGACAGAAAAACTCCACCTTGAAATTTTGTTATAAAAATTAAAATAAATAGGGGACATTAAACCATAAGCTTTTTTCAAATTTATATCCTAAATATACACAGCACCTCTTTATATATGTAATACTTAGGTACAAGTGTCAATAAATACTATTCGGAGTGAAAAGCCCAGAAATCAAAGAAAAATATATATTGGTGCAGGGAATAATCCCACTGCCTGTTGTAGTATAAGCTGGCATCTACCTAGACTTTGTTAGATTATTTAGCATTAAATGAGAAGAAGTTGTAAACTGTAAAATAATTATTTATTGTTCTATTTCTAACATATAAATGATCATTGTCACCTTGTGACTATACTGTGGATTTCTGGGATAGTGATGTTTCAATTATATTTTCATGACTACTTGCATAGTCATTTTTACAGTATTGAATATTATGTAGAGCTGTACCTACACGCCACAGGTAAGAATCATTTTTTAATTTTATTTGTAGGCCAAGTTGGACACATGAAAATCTTTCCTTAAGCATGCTAGAAACTCTTTCCACAAGGTCTCAGCTCTTTGTGTAATCCTGTTCATCTGGTACTCTTTATTCTGGAATTAGTACAGGAGTCAAAAGATATTTCCTACATGTATTGCAACATTAATTTTAAATCACACACTATTTGAATGTTTAGAGCAAAGTAGCCTCTTCTGTTTCTGTATGATTGACTAATGTAGCCTGCATGCTACCTGAAAACATCAATTTTTAAAGTACAAGAAAAATATTTACATAAACAATAGCAAAACTCTATAATACATACCAGGTGACTTTAGTTTAATATGGGTGCCATCAAATGCACTAATACCGGTTTGTATTATTATGAAGTTACTCATCCTTCTTGTAATTGGCGTGATGTCTTTAAACAAAGGGCTAAGCTTAATCTATACAATATATATTAAATCTATACAATCAATTTGAGAGTTGAAAATTGTATGCTGGATAGTTCTTGGATCTGTTAGTCTACTCCTTAAATTTCAACTTGCGAAAAGTCATTGTTTTTTGAGATATTAATTTTTAAAACAAGTTTGAAATTAAGCGTATTTTAGCTTCGTAACGCACGTTTGACATCTTCTCGACGTTTTGTTATTCGTTATGTTACTCGGTTTAAACTTTTTTAAACTCTCAAAATAGTTATTGCGTATTTTTTTTATATTTTAAGTTAGTTTTTATTGAAATACTAAATACTAATACACACCATTTTGTATGTAAAAGTATTTTTCACCACAATTTCGTTATAATATTGACTTTTATTAAGGACCTATTTTCTGTATAAAGGAGAAGCAAAACGCAACACTAACGACGCGACAAATAGGTAATGATAACACAAAGGAAAACAAATTGAAAACATTCAACAACATTTGAAAAAAAAATATTTTTGCCAGCGTTCTTGACAATATTATAAAGTGGCCACTGGCCAGGTATATTAACGGCAATGTCTTTACTTAAATGAAACAAAATACAATACATATTCATAACAAACAGAAAGAACTTTTTTCCCAAATTTGCTGGAGTTGCATATTCAGGGCAACCAAGATACTCTTCAAGACTAATCTAACGAGTCCAAACGTGATAGGGTTGCGTCATTTAATTACGAAATGCCTATAGCCACCTTCCAGCTCCATCATCAGACGTTGGTTACCATATAGTACCATAGTACTTGTTAAAACGAATCAAATGAGCCCAAACTCGGTGGAGTTGCGTCGTTTAATTGCGGAGTTCCGATGGTCACCTTCCAGCTCCATCATCAGACCCTGGTTACCATATGGTATCATAGAACTTGTTAAAACGAATCAAATGAGCCCAAACTCGGTGGAGTTGCGTCGTTTAATTGCGGAGTTCCGATGGCCACCTTCCAGCTCCATCATCTGACCCTGGTTACCATATCGTATCATAGAACTTGTTAAAACGAATCAAATGAGCCCAAACTCAATGGAGTTGCGTCGTTTAATTGCGGAGTTCCAATGACCACCTTCCAGCTCCATCATCAGACCCTGGTTACCATATCGTATCATAGAACTTGTTAAAACGAATCAAATGAGAATCAAATGAGAATAATTTTTAATTACAGACAGAAAGAAAAGCTTATAATTTAAAACCCTCCGACAGAACAAACTAAATTCCATTAAACTAATTTTCCATTGAACATATTTCCATTTAAACGTTAAAAAATCTAATTTTAATTTTTCACTCACGATTAAGTCATCGATATTCTCTTTGCGTGCCCTTTCATTTGACACTCCGCTAGAATATATATGGAGATATTCGGTTATGATTCCCCATTTTAACACCCCATAACTATGAAAATAGCAGCAGATTTTAATTTGTTAAGTTTAGTATCCCTATCTAGTCATAAAGAGTATATGAGATAATTATCGTTAAACATCTACAAGGTTTGCAGACCACCCTTCCGCACAAAAATAGCAAAATTTAATTGTTATATCTCATTCACGATAACTTGATTCTTTTGGCATATCGACTAATGATGGGAAACAGAAAATATCTAGTAGTTCAAAAATATTGCGTTTTAAAATACTGCATTATGTGTGAAATTCTTTATTACTTTCGACATGTAAAACATTATGTAGATAAGCGATGGTGGGTCAAAGTTCATAATAAGTACCTATTTAATATAACAGGGTTATTTTTAGACCTCCCGCCAAATTTAAATAGGTGTTTTAGTCCACAAAAGTAAACAACTTCCCCAAAGAAACATGGGTCGAAAAGTGAAAAAACAAATTCAGACATTCTACACGAAATCGACCACGTGAGCAGTTTTCTATGGGAGGGTCGAATTATTTATCAAATTTCGACCCATGTTTCTTTGGAAAAGTTATTTAGTTTCATGGTCTAAACCACCTATTTTAAGTTGACGGGAGGTCAAAAAATAACCCAGTATGTAAAAATTAAGGTTGAAAAATAAAATAGTTTTATATTTAAAACAATGTTTATTAAGAAAAAGGATCACAGCCATGATCATCATAGTGTTCAGTAAAATTATCGACATGGACATCGATATGAACGATGTTACGTCCCTTTCCGTCCGACCGATGTAATATTGCACAAGCGTCTATTATTTTCAGTGTTCCTATTTTAATTTTACTTTGAAGCAATAAAGTCTCAAAATTTTCGGATAACGCTTATATCTTTAGGGACTTTTGTGTTGTATGTATTTTTTTAAATTTATCAAATCATTAAAATAATAAATTAATTGCAATTGATTTCAATTGCAATTAATTTAATTGCAATTAAATTTTTAGTCAATTGATTAGTTCAATTAAAACTTAATTGATCGTTGCCCAACCCTGTTTGTTATATTACGATAACAAAATATATAGTAGGGGAGCCGACGATGCTAAATGGCAGAGTTGGGCATCAATCAATTAAGTTTTAATTGAACTAATCAATTGACTAAAAAATTAATTGCAATTAAATTAATTGAATTTGAATCAATTGCAATTAACCATTAATCGCGCGATACAATTGAATTATTTAAACTAATGCACATCAATTGCAGCTCGCGATTAAATTATTGCAATTATTTTTTTCAATCGATTGATGAAGAAATTAAAACTAACAATTAAATTTTGCTATTTTGTACGGAAGGGGGGTCCGCAAACCTTGTAGATGTTTAACGTTAATTATCTCATATACTCTTTATGACTAGGTAGGGACCCTAAACTTAACAAATCCGCACACGCATGTACCCAATACTTAAACTAATACTTGGTAAAAAAATTAATTGTTAATCGTTAATTGTCAATTTTTTTTTTGGCAAAATAACTAAAAATTGATCAATTGTTAATTGTATTAAATCTTGATTAACAATTGATCAGTTGTTAGTTGCTGTCACTGCAAATACAATTAATTAATTGTTAATTTTTAATTGTTAGTTCAATTAACATTTGCCCAACACTGCTAAATGGGGATTTACTCGAGCGTCATAGAGACCTATTGGATTGCAAAGCTTAGATGATAAGAAGAAAAAAATGTTATGTGATATATACCTTTTCATCGGTGGGGAAAGCGGGTATAGATTGTTAAATATGTAAAAAAAACTGTTGCGTGGACATCCTCGAGCGCGTCAGATATTGATAGCATCATTGCCCTACGTATTTTTAATAATGTACGTATGTTAATCTGATCGTTTCCATGATGGGGGTGGTTGGTTTTAAGGGTTGAAAATGAAGAAAAAAAAAATTTTATCCAGCGCGTCAGATTTTCGAAGGGAGTGTTAAGTGCACCAAAAAAAAAGCTCTCATTCAATAATCTGACGATTTCGATGTGACGCAAACTCGTGGCCATTCTCATAATATGCAAAAAAAAATCGTCATTTGGAAATACTCAAGCGCGTCAGATTAAGATATATATGGTTCATCTTTATGTTCTTAACGTACTGTCTCATAATCTGACGATTATCTAGAGGGATTCGGCTAATCTGACGAAAAAAAATTATTTTTTCAATTTTTTAAAATCATTGAACTTAATTAATTGAAAAGCTCAGGAAATAGCATGCAAATAAATAAGTATATGCTTTTTTAGTACAATGCATGTATTTATAAAGAAATAATTTAAAAAAAGCTTAAAAAAAATATGTTTTATTAATTAATTATCATCTTAGTTGCAAGTAGATATTTTTCAAATAAAAAATACTAATTGGTATGCCAGGCCATATAACCAAGAAAATAAAAAAAGTTTGCGGGACATTGATGTTTCATTATTCTCCATTCATTGCTCATACATCTGTTAAATAAACAAGTAGCTCCCACATCCAGTCTAAAAAAACGAATTTAAAAAGTATAAGCTCATGCATTAAATGTAATGCACGGATGTCTCAGCGAGTCGGAAAATGCGTTATATATAATGCATGAACAAGCAACGTGTTAAAATAGCAAAAAAAGCCAAAACGTTGGAAACACGTTGAAAATTATACTTTATTAAATACGTTGTCGTCATGGCAGCAGAAACCAGAGTGGAGACGGAGTGAGAGAGTAATAGATAGAGAAAGAGTGAGAGAGGAATAGAAACGCGGAGAAGGAAATAGCATCACACAGCTGCACGCATTTAACTTTATCGACGAATTTTTGTTATTTCGGCTTGCGGAAATCGTCAGATTATATATTTTTCGTTATTCTTGAATTATTTCCTTCAAAATAAAAAAAAAAATAGCTACGCTCGAGAACGTCGAGATGACGTTTTTTTTTTACAACTTTGCTGCCCTCCCCTTACTTTACGTCACTCTCAAATTCTCAGATTAGTAGAATATACACTTTTTAGGACGTTATTTACTCACCCTACCTTAATCTGACGCGCTTGAGAATTTCTGATGGTCAATTTTTTTTTACTAATCTGATCCTGTATCCTTCACGGGCGGCCTTATATATGGGGCTCATGTTTGGTGGAGGTACTTAACCGGGTACAAGGTATCCTCCTGTATATTAATCTGCCGCGCTTGAGTAAATCCCGAAATCCCCGCTTGGGCTCCCCTACTAATACGGTGAAGAAATAAATTCTTTAAGATTGCAGCAAAATCAGTAATCCAATAGTAATTGTGACTTTTATCCGCGTATCTACGAGTAACAAAAATCAAATAAATACTCGTTTATCTTTTCTTAAATACGCCCAGTTGTTCACAAGAATTTCAAAACGTCGTTTTGTACCCATTGCTCACGTCGCAAATTAAAATAGGGTTATTGTGCAACAAAATCGATGCATACAACAATATCGTTACATTATACACTGCCGACGGAAAGTTTCCGGACATGATGAAAAAGTTATAGAAACAATAATTTAAAGTAAAATAAGTCACGTAAATCTAAGTTTTATTTTCAAAATATGATAATTTAATATTTAAAGATAAAAATTAATATTTTCATCTATTTCATTTTATACAGCTTCACTTTCATTTCATCGAAGAAATCACGTTAGATCGTCAATACTTTTTTCACTACGTGCGGCATTATTTTTACAATTTTTTTCAAAAGACTATTAGATATTTTGTTCCAAAATGTTTAAAGAGCTTCCCAGAATTATTCACATCCCAGAAGGGCGAGCAAGCGTTTTTAATAACCCTTTTTTTCGAGAGTTCCTTTGATTCTGTAGATATCCACTACTCCAGTATATGAGAAACACCCCCAAACTATCACAGAGCCACCTTCATATTAAATAGTTGGGGTTATAGCATTGGGATTCTTTTTTTCTGGAGGGCCGCGACGAACAAAAATTCTACGCTTTTATAAAAGCATATATAATTTTGATTCATCAGTCTATAGGACTTGTTTCCAGTCTTTTACCATCCAATCTTTCTGTTCATTATATTTTTTGAGTCCAGTCTAGTCTTTTTTCTATTTCCGCCTCGCAAGAGTGGTTTATGTGTAGAAATTCTGCCATTTAAACAAGGTTTTTGTAACCGTGCTTTTGATTCACTCACTGATATCTTTTACCGTGACTTTCATTGGACCGCATTTGAATTTCCGGTGCTGTAAGCTTCTTATCCGTTTTGAACATGATGATTCGGAACTGACCCTGTGCTTTAGAAGTAACACTGGACCTTTCACTGCGTTTTCTGTCCCGATTTGAACCAGTTTTTTGTAACGGGCAATGGCATTTCCGACAGTAGACGGTGGTACATTAAGTTTATAAGCAATAAAACGACAAATAAAGCCTTCATTGCGAAGAGTGACAATAGCAATACAGTAGTTTTTCTACATTTCTATTAGGATCTCTATCCATTTTCTTAAATAAATTAATAAAAAAATGAAATTATAGTAAGTGCGAGATTACTCAAAGAAATACCACAGAAGAAGGAAATTCAACCATCATTAAAGTAATAAAATTATGTAGTAATAATATAATGACTTCTATAAGTCAAAATATTGTTAAAAATAATCCAATTTTCATACATAATGTAAGAAAATAGTTCAAAAAGGTTCATTTTATTGCACGGCCGATACGTTAGATATGACGATTTTATTTTATTTTTCGTCAACAATGGGCGGAGGTAGGGAGGCAAGTCAAAGAAAAGATGATAAACACTATATAAACAAACATTTTACCTACGTTATAAATCCACCTAATGTCTTAGAGGATCATATACCCATTCAAAATAAAATAAGATTCTTGTTCGGAAACTTTCCGTCGGCAGTGTATATTTCATTATTTAACTCTTTCAGTCACACTTTTTATTTATTGATTTTATAAATCAAACAAAGACGTATTTAGTGTAATTGGGGTTTATTTATAAAGAAGAATAATATTTTGCCAAAATATCACATAAGGCTTTTGTGGAATATGGTGGTTAGTTTGCTAACCATCGTGACGGACGGCAGAAAAATAATGAAAACAAAAGAGTATCAGAACTTACATCAGAAATAAGTTGTATATATATTTACGGTGCAAATATGTATATTTATATGTTATGTATCGTGTATCATATTTAGATTTAAATTTAACTTATTTCTTATAAAAATCTTTTCGGATACAAAGGGGGACTCTACAAGTGCTTCATTGCCATTCAGAACGTCCTGCCCCTTTTTTGTGCTGCATTTAGCAAATTTTCGTGAAATAGATCGCTATGACTGATGTATATCGCTTTTCGTCCGCAACTTTATAGCAACTGTTGACCTATGAATGTTAGCAAAGGAGAAGACGAATCAGAGCCATTGAGATGACGTCTAGAACTCAAGTTGCCTTTCCTTGCTTGAGCCGGTGTTAAGATTCCTTGGAACACACTTCTATGAAAGTCTTTCGTGTCCAATTGATCCCATTCTAGTGTGTGTTCTTAAAATACATACACAAAATGAATAAAACAAAACTTACTACAGTCACGGTGGTCAGTAAATTAACCAACCACCTTGCTATTTACGTTTTTTATAGAAATATATAAACGGCAAACTTTATTTTTTATCATAAATCTACTAATCAAATATAAAATAACCGATAAATACTGAAATAATTATATCGTAAATATTTTAACATAATTGTTGAATTTTGAAATGTCCCATTCTAAAGACAGCACTGCACTCCTTTCTTAAAAAATCGAATAAAAATAACCACCGCGCTTTTGCGTCAAATAATTGTATCAAATAATAAACAACTATATAATAAACTATAAAAGTTCAGCACATCTCCAATAAATGTTGTGGAAATAAATTTTTATAAACTAAAAATAAGTGGTTTGAAAACTAACCACCAAAACTGAAAGATACATGGAAACAAGTATTACTGACATTTACGAGAAAAATATGTAAATTATTTGCATTACAACGTTCATAGAGATCACTTTACGACATATTAATTGTGGACAATATTGAATGTATCTCCTCATTCAAGAGTTTTATTTCTTAAAGAGGTGCAAGAAACTCAAAATCATTTATTAGTAAAATATTTGCAGCAAAACTGTATCATATAGGTTGTACAATGTACATATATTTCAAAGAAATAAGTTTTGATATCGAAGTCTGAGATGTGTAAATATCTATGGAAGGTACTTCACGTTTATGCAGCACAGGTTATTGAAAAATATGCGTGGTACAATTTTACCTCGAATGTGTTTTCAACGGGTTGTAGTGGTATGAGTTATGAGAAATACAAACTATTTTGATTTCTCAAAAGTGCATGCATAGTCAGGCGGTTTTAAATCATGTTTTCGATTGCTTCAATATAAGCGAAAATAAAGTTTCACTTGAAGTACATAAGCAGATGAATCTTTTGTAGCAGAGAAATGTTTAACAATTATGACTTTTTAATGATTGATTTGAAAGGGATCGGTGGATTTTGACGATTACGGAACGTGTAAGATGAAGTGCAGTTGCATAGTAGGGTCCACTAGCCACACGCCGCGCCGCTGGGTAGGAGTCGTTAGGGCCGCCCGACCTCCACACTATCGATAAATTAATTACTCTTCATTTCTGTATTCATTACACTAACAATTCAATTTACATCCCATTAACCAAATACAGCTAATAAATGCCACAACAAACATTTGTGGACAAATGACTGCTTCCATAAATACCACGTGTTAACAAACAGGTCATTAATAGCTTATTACTTATTTTCTATTCATCGTTATAATTATAGACATTACTCAAGTCGTTTTATAGATATAAATATATATTTTTAAATGTGTGTGTAACCTATACTACTTTACCAGCCCATATTTTTATATCCTACTACCAGGCACGGGACTGCTTACACATCGAGAGAAGTTAGCCATAGTCCGCCGAGAAATTCCTAAACCTGTCTGTGTGCACCTTTTCCCACGAAATATTACTTCACTGTTAAAATACGTCACAAGTTCTTGTAAATAATAATTGTGTACGAAAATACGGACCACTTTATTTATGAACTAGCTTTTGCCCGCGACTCCGTCCGCGTTAGGGAATGCAATCCCGATCCCGCGAGATCGGGATCCCGCGGGATCCCGAGTAATTTTTCGGGATCAATCCCGACGCATCATATGACGAGATCCCGTTCGAGATTGACGGGATTGGGCGGCAGTAGTCAGGATGTATTTCAGTGTGGAGGAACAAGGGGGCGATTTTTGCAGTTTGCATATACTTGCTTCGCCACGCTATTGCCAACCAGTGTTGAGTCGGAGAGGGCATTCTCAGCAGCGCGATACATTGCAAAGGACATTAGATGCCGTTTAGCAGATGATACTATTATTTGGTAGCCTTTGTTTTTTTTAAGGAGTCATTTTCAAAATCACTCGTTTTTGGTAACTACTTCCTAATTCCTTTGAAATATGTTTATTATTTTGATTATCTAATTTATCTATGTTAATTTCCTTAAAACCTGATAATTATTTTTGGTTGGTAAGATTAAAAAAAAAAAGGATTTTATTTTCTTTGGAGTAATATTTATTTATGTGCTTTTTGTACACTATACAATAAAATAAATATAAAACATTAATGAAGCATAACGAATACGAGTTTTATCGCTAGCTGCGATCTCTTCCAGACAAGCTACGCGACTGGAATGAAAGGTCGTAGTTCTGGCAGTTGTCTTCAGAATTGTAAAATAGAAACAGAAAAAAAATCTAATAATGTATATCAATAACAAATACATACATAAACATACATGAATGTAAAAAGAAGATATGTTAACTTAACATTGAATAGAAGATATTAGTGTAAAGATTGCATGAGTAATTTACAGAAATAAAGGCAACACTATTAATAAAAGAATATAAATACTAAACGACATACATATAAGAATACGAATTTACCAAATAAAATATAAAGTTTAGAATAGTAAGTTCTGAGAAGTTTTTTAAAAGTGGAAAGCGATTTAGCTTTACGAATTGTTAGTGGTAATTCATTCCACAGACGTGCAGCATGGACTGTAAAAGAATTATTAAGAAATTTGGTGCTATGCTTATTTCAAGTGTTAAATTTTCTGAGGACCTAAGCGGTCGTGCATGTGTAGCGCTTAGAAAACGGAACCTATATTTAAGATAACGGGGAGCAGTGGGATTGAATAAAATTTGAAAAAGTAGCAAAAGAATATGAGTATTCCGGCAAAGGCGCATAGATACCCACTTGAGTTTATCACGAAATTCAGAGACGTGGTCATGTCATATTTTATTATGTTATTTTACTTAACCTCACTATCACAAACAAGTAGTTATTAGTTTCTTTAGTCATCCAAATTAATTATTTTTTTTAAACTAGACGGGATCCCGAAAATTCCGGGATCCCGCGGGATTGATATTTCTAATCCCGCGGGATCTCGAATTTGCAATCTCGAGTCGGGATTGCATTCCCTAGTCCGCGTAGACTACAGGGTTGAGTTCAGAAGGGAAATAAGTTGTAGTCTATTTTACTTCTCTGAGTCCTATTTATCTCCATACCAAAAATCATACAATTCGGTCAAATTGTTCAAACGTGAAACCGTAACGCGTCGATCGGCGCCTTGTGCATCATTATTGTGCGCTTGACAACTATTTTAAAACTGCAATATCTTCTAAGATACTCAGTGAAATCAAATGATGTACAGGGCAATTTTATTTAAAATTAAATACTTGTAATGAATAACGTATTTATTTGGATAAGGATTAATATCATATTTATAAGAACACCTTCACAAATAAAACTTTATTTTAAAATAAATTTGGTTAGGATAAAAAACGTTATAGTGAGCCAACCTTAAAGAATAGACATATGCTGTCGCGGACTTTTTTTTAGAACTTTTAAAGAGGAACACTTCTCTCATACATTATTTTAGCGAAACTTTAACCGTTTCCGCAGCGCACGCAGCGGAAGCTCACAAAAAAAAAATCCCCGATTTTGAAACATTCTTTATTGCTGCTCTGCTCCTATTCGTCGTAGCGTGATGTTATATAGCCTATAGCCTTCCTCGATAAATGTGCTATCTAACCGTGAAAGAATTTTTCAAATAGGACCAGTAGTTCCCGAGATCCTAGCGTTCAAACAAACAAACAAACAAACTCTTCAGCTTTATAATGTTAGTATAGAAGACAAAATCAGAATTTTCCTTTGTAGTAGAATACTTAAATTTACTCACCAAAAATTATTAAACTGTTATAAAATTAAATTTCATATCAAAGAAAGTAAAGCTTTTTTCTATTTTATCGATGCGTTGAGACAAAAGCAATCTGTAAATTTGACAACATAATCTGTTATTAATATATTCATTAAATCAAACTATTTCCGAAATGTTATCTACATTATTAAATCCCTCAAATATAAAAGTATTATCTACATATTCTATTATTAAATTGTATAGTTTAGGCATCTGAAAACATGTAGCACCATAATGGCTTTTTGATATAGTCTAGCTCTAGACACAGGCATGTATCAATTTACATCCTTATTATCTCGCTATTGAATGGAAACAGTTTCTAGTCAGAAACACATTCAGCACCAATCTGGATGCCTTACGAGAAATGTCTTTATGGAGTTATATTAAATCTTAGCACTGGTAAAAATTGAAATTAAAAATACGAGACCGCTAATTCGGAAAATTAATCAACACTGTTCATTAGAAACGAACAAGTATACCGATAATTAAGTAATTGAAATAATTTTTAAGATTAACATTCCATTATGAGGCAATCACGTTTTAGCATTGAGCAAAGGAATTGCGATAAAAGTGATAAAAATGAGGTACGCCGGTGCTAACCGTGTAAATGAGACAGCACCGTCGATATCTATAATTGCGACTCGCTTGCATGCCGGCAACACTAGTGTGAGCGGAGATACAGTGCGAGCCGTCGGCCGATCTCGGATGCCGTCAGTCTGTGTGTAACGGTGGGCGCGCGCAGTCCGTCGCGCTCCAGTGCGGCACCATGTCGCCCCAGTACGCGTTGTTAGTGCTGCTTGCAGTGACCGTGGGAGCCGCATATCCCGATTACAACTATGGCCTCTGCATCTCATCGTACTGCACGTGCCACTCGGAGAGCCATCCCTCGTGGGTCAGCATAAACTGCACCATCCCGCCAGACCAGGTACACCCGCACCCTAACTTAACTACCGCGGTGAATGTGCTCCGACCAACAACCACACATTAACGACGCACTTTTCTCATTCAAACAAATCTTATCCCAAAATACAGTGTGTGTAAAAGCTTGCGCCCCTATGGTTATCAACTACAAAGTGCCACGGGGTTAAACGTTCTGAGAATAGTAAATTAGTTTATGTAAATTAAACAAATGATAAGTAGCTTGACTGTAGGAAACGATAAACTACGGATGGGCCGATGTATTCCCTACTTGTATCCACAAATTTGGTTTTATTTTGTGATAAAAACTGAGTCAGATTTTCAGACAAACAAAAAAGTAACGATGCGTGGATTCCATGTGTATAAAATCTAAAATAGCTGTGAATGAGGGCCGCCGCATCTCGGACGGGAATTATTTGATTTGATGGTAACAGAACCTGTCCTTAATCTAGCAAACTATTTTAAAAGAATAACTCATGAGTCATGACGGTTACGCGAAAATAACTTGTAAAATGGGACAAAGTTACTGTTGCAATGTGGCAACTAAATATATAATAAAAACATTCATTAATTGATTCATAATTAAATGAAAATTGATATTTAAAAATTGATTCTGATGAATTACCAAGTCATGAAATACATTTCCAATAAACACCATACGATTCGGAATGCCTTCGCCATACATGTTTTCTTACAACCAAAATTACAAAGCAAACACATACACAAGAAATATTCTCAATGGTGCGTCAAATAATAAATTGGACGGACGGTCGTCTCCATTGTCTATAAAAATATTTTCACTAAATTAAAGCCTAAATTTCATAAAATTTGGTATACAAATACACATAAATGAACACACACACTGACGCGAAACATTGACCCGGAAAACCTACGTGCTTTACGTAGTCAGTCGAATTCACAGATAATTTAAAATATAGACTCCACATTCAACCAAACCAATGGCCAAATATTTATATTTATCTTTTTTGCGATTTATGCAGCGTATTCAATTTGAAGGCATATTTTGTTATTTTTGTTACGTTTGCACGGAAACTTGTTGAAATAAAAAATACTTTTTCGTAAGCTACGTTGCTTTATGTATTTTTTTCATTGGTAAATTCGATTATAGATTCCATAAAAAATTCAAATGAAGCGCTCATCAAGTTTAGATTTATAAAGATATCAGAGATCAACACATTTATTTGGTGGCCATTCCCATTGTGTACATTTTAAACGGTAATCTAGTGCAGCGATGCGACCGGTCAGACGACGAGATTCGCCGGCCGATTCGACGCGATCTCCCGACCCGTCTATTTGCGGTGACTACGGCCGCATACGCGAAAATGACGTATAAAAACACATATAAATACACGCACACTATCTCATAACAGACGTCTGAACACAAGGCAACGAACTAATGAGACATTTTCGATTCACATATGAGAATCGAAATGATCGCTCCGACGATCGCTAGCACTGTTACAATTATGCTGAAACAACGAAACCATGAATTAGAATTGAGACTTTTCTTTTATTAGGTACTTTAATTGTCGTTTAAGTGTGAATATACGTATTTATATAATATATTATTCGTCGTGTCGCGGTTTAGTGTAACTAACCAATAATAATGTCTATTACTGTTGTGCACATCGCACAAACAATGAACCAAACGCACGTACCATGACCAGATGGTAGAACACAATTTTTAAATTCTTATGCCAAAGTTATGAACTATTAATTTTTTTACATAAATAATGAAGATTCCAACAACAAAAATAAAATTTAGCCTCATAAATTCATGCCGCCTGATTGCTGCAACATAACACTTAGGTATATTTTATTGTTGAATACCAATGCAATTGTGATGTCTTCTTCTTCTTCTTCATCAACCCATATACGCCCACTGCTGAGCACGGGTCTCCTCTACCATTGAGAGGGTTAAGGCCATAGTCCGCCACGCTGGCCTAGTGCGGGTTGGCGGACTACACACCTAAGAAATTCCTAAGAGCTTTTTAGGTGTGCAGGTTGCATCACGATGTTTTCCTTCACCGTTAAAGCAAGTGATAATTCAATTTAAATACACACATAACTTCGAAAAGTCAGAGGTGTGTGCCTGGGGTTCGAACCCGCGACCGCCGAGATTCTCGACCGCGCGCCCAAACCTGATGTAAATATATATTAAAACAAAAAGAAATGATTAATTCCGTATAAACAAATGGCAGATAGCAGTTTTTGATTGTTTTAACCCATTACCGCCCTCTGTACCTGCACAGGTACAACTACTTAATCGATAAATTATGTATTTTATCTGTGGTAAGTGTTGAAGGTAGTTAGAAATTACAAATCTAGATGATACTAGTTACCACATAATAAATAAAAATAGGCGGTGGCGCGAAAACAAATGTCACTTATTTTGTAATAAAATACGGAGTCCAGACACGACATACAAGGTAAGATTATTTAGTTGGTTTTTATCAAAAATAGTGAAATATTTCAACTTCTTTTTTTATTTTTATGGAGACTATTTATTTGTGTTGGTAATAATAACATAAGAATGAAAGTTTATTACAAAACTTGTAAAGTAGGGTTTGTTTCATTTGTTGTACACAGGCGGGTACAGCGGGCAGATTCGTACTAAAATTTCGTTTTGTTTACGGTATTACTTATAAGTTGAAATGGCCAATCGGAAAGTATTTACCAGCTATAAGAGACTGGAGGAAGCCTTGGAATCAATTTTGGCTGATGAAAGCAATGATGAAGAGTACGATATGGTATTAGTGCCACCAGATCCGGCTGTGGTGAGTGATGAGGAAGAAGGTAATGAAGATAATTTGGCGGCTTCAAGTTTCCCTAAGGACGTTCCAGGGACAATTGAGGTAGGTCGGCGTCGTCCTGACTACGATGTTTCGGAATGGAGCGACAGTGATAATGAGCCGCTAAGACCTATGCCTGCAAAACGTGCCAAAAAATGTGATGTAGATTTACCTGTATGGAGGAAAACTCAGCCAACCTATAGTTCTACTTATAAAATTACCGATATCGTACAAAAGAGACAAAAATACGTTGTTGAAAACTTTGCAGACTGCAATCCCGTAATGTTGTTTGAAAAAATATTTGATCATGATGTAATAGATTTGATAACAAACAAGAGATAACTTACATGGACCAGTTATCTTTAAGACGAATTATTGCATGGACTTATTTACGTCGAACGAAAACTAAGAACCGTCCGTCATCCTCAGCGGTACTAGGGGGTCGGAACAATAATGGTCATAATCGTGAACGGATGGAAAACCCACTGCGATGTGTTATCTGTCACCAAAGAATTCGCTGGCGTTGCGAAATATGTTTGAAAACGCTATGTGTTGAACGACCTTGTTTCAAACAATTTCACTCCTAAAGCGCCCACTGTACACGGCTGAGTACACCCCTAAAACTTGATATGTATATATTTTTTTTTCATTTTATCTTCTTATATAGCATATTTCATCCCTTATGGACTAATAAATAGGAAAATAATAGAAAAATATACTGCAGTTTCGTTTTGGGCGTTAATGGGTTAAAACATGATTTTTTGTTTTAAATTGTTAACGTGTAGAAAATGTCCCAGGGCGTCGCGACTCGCGACGCACACTTTGGGAAGCCCTGCAATAACCATTTTCATCCAAAACAATACACGTGCGAATCTCGTCACTACGGAGATTAAACACATCGAACTTTTTTTTCTTTGTAAAATGAGAAACACTGTTTACAGATTTGAATGAAAATATTAGGGTTATGGAACTTTTTAATCGATACGACGTATGCCTTACAGGAAGGATGCTTTTTTAATGCACAAATTTAATCTATACTGTCTATACTAATATTGTAAAGAAATAACGTTTGTGAATTTGTAACGTTATAGAAAGTAATCTCCGGATCTACTGAACCGATTTTGAAATTTCTTTTACCAATAGAAAGATACTTTCTTTATGGGTGTCATCATATTGATTAAAAAAATGATAACACTTTTTCGTTGTAATCGAATTTGCGAAGTAAGTCGGATAAAAAGCTTTCGAACGAAAGCTTTTTTTGCAAACGGTGCCTTACCTATGAGAGATATATAGTTGAGTCCTAGAGAAAAGTTGAAGAGCTTGATAATGCCTACAAAAAAGTCACCGATAGCATATGTGTGACTTTTAGGGGAGGTTCCCCATAACCTCTTTTATGTTAACCAAATTTATTCTAAAATAAAGCATTGTTTGTGAAGGTGTTTTTATAAAGATTATATTAATTCTTATCCAAATAAATGCGTTATTTAGTATAAGTATTTAATTTAAAAGAAATTTGCCCTTTACATCATTTGATTTCAATGAGTATCTTTATTATCTGTTAGAGGAAGATAAAAATGTTATGTTTGGTTTTTTGTCTTAATTTTATTAGGACACGATGGAGATAAAATTATAATCAATTAATAAAAGGCCTGGAATACCAATAAAGAAATATAGCAACCAATGGGTATTCAATAAAACCATATATACAAAAAGATTGAACTATTATTCAGAAATGTAATAATGCGGACATCATAGAATTTCTTTTATAAAAACATCGGTCAAAAACTGAATACCGTTAATACTGAAATAACAAAAGTTGACTTGTTTTAAAAAACCTATAAAGGTATTAAAGATAATAGGATGTGTGGCGTCGGAGCCGCATCAAAGCTAAAGCAAATGTGACGGATTGTCCACACATAAAGCAGGAAGTAAATTACAGTATGAAGGGCCCCTGGCGCAGGCATTGTTTTGCCGCTTTCGAGATTTGCATTCAATCCATCTCCTATATGCAGTTATGAAAAGTTAAACATAACAACATTTATGATTTATCCATAAAAACATCGAGAGCAACTATTCGGAACAGAATGTGTTGCTGTTATATGTTTACTATGGGTTAACAGCATTTGAACCTCAGCATCTATACGTATGCCTCATCTGTAAGTTATAAAGTCAATAAATGTATGGTTATCTATTTTTCATAATCAGTGCCGGTATTGAGAAATTCTTCAAGGTGTACCTGATGACACTGTGACCCACAGTACACAATTTCACCGCGAATCCACGACCATTGTGAAGAGTGATTAACACAAAGTTACTCTTAATTTCTAAATTCAATGCCCCTGAATAATAAAGTTTTAAGCAGTATTAGGAAAATAGCATATAATAAACTTATGAAAAACAATGCAACGATAAGCGCGAAGGGACTAGCACTGTTTAGTAAAATGTAGCAAATAACTTGCTAGAAAGAGACCACTATATATACAATTGAGCACCATACAATACGAGTAATATGAGTATCTCTTTGCCGTACTGTACACATGCGTCCTTGTATACTCCGAAGGACTTTAAAAAAGGGTAAACATAAACGCAAGGGTGACGTAAAAAGTTTTGTAGACACCTGTTGCGTTGTGCGTTTGCGGATGCTGATGGGTCGAGATGTACCGTTGCTAAAATTTTGAAGTAAATAGTATTTTGGAGGCTTTCGACCATTACCGGTGTAAGTCATCGGGAGAGACCTATGTCCAGCAGTGGACCAAAATTAGCTAATGATGATGGTCTCCTTCTACGCCTACTCAAAATCACCACAGCATTACAAATTTCCCTATTATCAAAATGATAAAAACAATAATTACCTTATCATATTCACATTTTTTTTATTGCATTAAAATCATGTGAAAGTTTTGATGCAATCAGAGAAACTTTTTTAACGTATGTTTCAATGTGTGGTTACGACAACAAAACGTATCGGTCAGATGTAGTAAAAAATAATAATCATAATGAGGCAGCCGGAGCGCGTACCGACAGCGCTGCACGCAGCGTGGCGCGGCGTAACGCGATGGGTGCGGCCGCGAGATCAACGCGCGATACACAATAAACAGTAGGTCACTATGTTTTGGAAGCAACCTTAGTATTCCGTGCCATATGTATATCTCATTTATTATTAAAACCTTACACGGATTCAATACAAATAATTAACTGTAAATAATACACTATTAAATTGCATCATGTTAATATTATTTTAAAATGATTGATTTACTTTTATATATTTAAAATGCGAAATTTATTCTTAACAAATTTAGTTAATTCAGAGGAGAAACATTATTCAATATCACCTTTATTCTCTAAGAAATTAAAAATTAAATAAACATCGTTCAGTATTACGCACTTACTGCTTAATGGCACGGCCAACCGGGATCAACGGACAAAACAAAAAAAAACCGTAATGAGAGATCGCTTCCTGCGCCGGCCGCGGCTTCCCCTGCGATATTCAGATACATGCCTCCCTTCCATTCTAAACACTTCTTATATAAATAGTAATAAAGCTTAGGAATTTTTTCGTTGCGTAAAATTTCATTGAAACAAGAAAACAAACCTGTTTGGCTTTATTTCAATTTGAGTAACAGCGTTACATACAATACCAGGATAAAACTATTCATCTCACGGAAAGAGTTATATTTGCAAGTAATAGTTTACTTTTTAGAATGTATTGCCAGATTTCGAGACTTCCCTCGTTGACAAGAAAAGGTTTATGTAAACATTTCAATGTATGCACAATGTCCATAGTAAGTCAATAATAGTTTAAAATTTTTTATTTTAAAAAAAGCGTGGTGTGCATGGTGTAAATAGTTATAAATATTTTATTGACAGATATGAGTAGAGTGATTATCATTTTGATAATATCTTAAAAATCACCCCACGCTGTTTTTTAAATAAAATATTTTTTTTATTCACACTATTATAAATGTATATTTATTGAAGTTTTTAATACTATTCTTAATTTAAATTTATTAAAACTTATTTTCTATTTTTTAGTTCGGTTTTCGATAAAAAGCGTGTTTTTTAGTTTTGTTAAACTATTATTTATTTTTTATTTTGTAGTTCGTTTTTTTTTATCAAATTAGTGTATTGTCATAGTTCCTCGATAAATCTACAAAGTTTGAACGAAATCTAGTCGTTTAAAGTGGGCCAAAATCGCGCCCGAAGAAGTCGGTTACAAACATACATACAAGTGAAGCTAATAAAAAGCCTGTAACATAATAAATTAAAAGAATCAATTACACAGCTCACGTTCAAACTTCAAGGTTTGTCGTGAACACCAGAATCATCTAAAACGTTTGCAAGCAAACCACAACAAATACTTATATAATATTAAAATACATTCACTTAGAATTATTTACATATAAAGACATTTAAATATCTCACTTATATCTTACAATCACCAAATACAAGTCAGGGAAAAAATTTAACGTAATATACTGACTTCTGACTCATGAATAAAGCGGAGCCGGTTTAAGAACCATTGTTTCTACATAGTTAAAGTTTAAAATAGTCCATGTAACTATTAAAATAGTTTCTTGTAAATCTATATCTATATTATATCTATATATAAAAGCATTATATAAAATTTTAGGGTCGTGAAAACTTTTAAATTGGACGGTGTATTGTAAGTCTGTCGACCAAGTCGCCGCACTTGTGAGAGGAACGTTCATGTGTAAGACACCGGATGCGTGTGAGGCTCTTACGTCACTTACTTTCTCGTTTTATCGATAATTGTTTCAATCTCAGTACAGTATCGAGATAGGAATATGCATTTAAGTCATAATTCATTCTAACTTTTTACGATTCGTGTGATAATTCATTTAGTTGGGCTATTTATCTTAGGTACAGTTGGGCTAAACGACATGTCGAGACGTTGCTTGAAAATCAGGGCGCATAGTTCAAACTTTTAAAGTCAATTTAGTGGCATCTGATATTTTTTTCTAGAATAACTATTTAGGGTGAACCAGATATATAAATGTATACCTATGACTTATGTAGAAAGTCATGCAAAGTGCATTAAATAATCAATATTATTCCGTTTGAGTAAACCTACCTTAATAATAAAAGAATGTTGACAGCGTATTTGTAATTCTGCAAATTCTTCTGACCATGACTCACATTCTTATCATAGAAAACATAAGTAAGTGTTTAACTGTACAGATAAGATTATCTGGTGGCACGTTATCACAATGTGTATATTGTCGTACATTGACATGTCTTTATAGTATATTGATAGTTGAATAAATGTATTTTAGGTCTCATAAAAATTTAACAAAAACAAAATTACATATCGTGAGTGCGTGACAAAATAATGTAAATAATATAAAATTATATATTTCGCATTTATCAACGTGTGAGTTCAAATACATGTTACTTTCATTCCAAGTAAGTCTTGAATATTCCGAGAAGATAGGTTAATATTAAAAACGATCGGACGCCGAGTGCCAGCTCGCCCATTCCGACCACGCCGACGGAACTATTTCTATAACATACTTGGTAAACTGGACTTTACGAGACTTATGGAACTTATGTTTCCTCAAATGATTGACGTAGCTTTAAAATAAAGGATGTTATAGTTCAAAGTTATAATAAACCAGAATTTTCCTATAATGTCATTGAAGTCGTTTTAAGAGTTAATTTTGTTTAACGTGACGTGACCTACTTAAAGATAGTTGTAAGACCGATGTGTTTTATTTATAAAACATAATAGTTCGCGGTGGACCAAAGAACTATATATTATATGTAAGTTCTAATCTATTGTACATGTAAGTTCTATTCTGAATTAAAAAAAAAAAACTTTTATATAGGACAAAATGGTACTGTGTCGTATGTTTAAAACGATAATCAAATAATTATATTTGCTAAATAATGAACTAAAGGGAACTCAACATGGAATATTTCATTTACTATAAAATAAGACGTTCTAATTATATAGAATGTATCTGGCTCGCAAATCGCTATTTTTTCATCGGCCGCCAAACGATATGTGTTGCTTTTTGCTTTTAACCTTTACATGGTGTAAAGATTATAATGAGAACCGGTGTAGCTCGGTAATGTGTAGAACGGCGCATTCAAAGATGTTTACTTAAAAACGTCAAAACAGAAACAAAAATCCACAATTAATTTCTTTTACACAGACTCATCGCAACACGGTATGTCAGAACCTCTTGTAGGTGAGCTGCTTCAATAAAACACTTATTTTTCAATGGAGATAGCGTTTCATTTTATTTAAAATACTGCAATCCGTTTCGTGAAAAACATTTATAGATAAGTAACGCATAAAACAAATGAACAAATATTATTTACTCACGCTTCGGTACAGAATAGGCAGACCTTGGTCGCCGTGGCTGCTACCTATTGCCGTGCATTATTTAGTTACATATGTGATAGCGATGTCGCTAAACTTACATTTGCGTTACTAGTTTTAGAGCAACAAGTGCTTCGCTCTGCGGTGTTCTATTGTGTTACAAAAACCGGCTTACGATCAAGATGTTTGGTGGCCCAATACAAAAACCGTTGATACCTTGATTTCGCAGTGTCAGTATAGCTCAGTAAAGATGTAATTAAAAAATATATCACTTCTAAAATATGCGTTTTTTTTTTAAATTATCATGTTATTGATGCGATGACTCTAAATTTCGAAAATCATTATGAACTACATATGAGACCAAGTCTATACAAACCTTGTAGTGTTAAAACACAATAACAAAAAGTAAAGCGACCCACGTTTCTTTGACCTGCTAAATATTTCTTACTCTTAAGCAAGTCACAACTGTGTCTAATGTTTTTTCATAGAAAAGTTAATTAATTCATGATATCCCCTATAATAACGAGCTATTTATTTTATTAAAAAACATAGCAATTGCCTAGTAGTAGTAGTACTTTTTAGTTGGGAACGACTTTCCAGTTTTAATAAAGCTTGGTTTATTGCTAATTTTGTAAAATGGACCTAAATAAGTTACAACTTTAAAGCTATTTCTGTTTGGAAAAAAATGCGAGCACATCCGTCGACACCTAAAAATTGGAGTCTTATTTCTGCGATGACTCAAACAATACTGACAATTGTGCGCATTGTGACAAGGAAATTATTACTTTGTGCGGCAGGTGTAGAGTCTACTTTAATATTATTATACAGTGCCATATGTACACGGTTTGCGACGCAAATCTGGACTAATTGACGCTCAATGAGCGAGGTGAATAGCCAGTGATCCGATGTCCACTTGCTGATGATGTAAATTACAGGATTTATTATCTTACTTGTTTTGCAATCTTGTACAAAAACCGTTTCACATAACGCGTACTTTATTTTGTGAAACATGTAACAAATTACTAAATTTGTCTACCTTTTTACGGCAAAATTTGAACATAGATCTTGTTATGTAGTAAATTGTTATAAACATCGTATACTTATTTATAAAGTCAGAAAAATATGTACGTCGAAAAAATGATATAATTTACACTTTTGATTACAATAACCTTAACTTAAAGACAATACGTATGACATTTTCATGTTTACTCATATTTATTTCTCACTAGCGACCCGCCCCGGCTTCGCACGGGTGCAATGCTGATATTTAATGGATGTTATCATACATATAAACCTTCCTCTTCAATCACTCTATCCATTAATGAAAACTGCATCAAAATCCGTTGCGTAGTTTCAAAGATTTAAGCATACAAAGGGACATAGGGACAGAGAAAGCGACTTTGTTTTATACTATGTAGTGATATGTTTTTATATGAAAACAACTACTATGTCTGAAAGAAAATCATATATTAGGATAAATTTTATCCCCACGAAGTAGACTTTTACCACATAGCTTCTGTCCCTAAAATTGAAAATGGCAGCAACGGAAATGACTACGATTAGTAACACACTGATGTAAAAAAAAAAAAAGGTTTATTAAGTATAATTTTTTTTGCAATCATCGAAACGATTATTGGTCTTAGTTTTCGGTCACAGTCTGTTTACATCGCGTATATTGAAACATATATTGTAAATTTTGGACGCAATTAAAATATTTCCATACGCAACAACATTTTGACAGCTGAGTTTTCTTCTACACATCGTTTAACATTTTGTTTAATGTACTTGGTTTGTAGAGAATCGCACCCATCCATTGTTTCGATTGACATATGCCCTCATCCGAATGAGCCGAAAATCACCGGGCATTGTGTACGACATCCGTTCATTACAAGATTTTACTCTGTTGCGAATTCCAGTGGGACTAGCGATTATTTAAAATATAATACGTAGAACTTCTAAAGAGACTTGATTCATTAACTCAAAAAATAATATTCGAAAGTTGCATCAATAACGATAAAAGGTACTTTTGTCGTTGATAATTTACTTACATACATAAATTTATAGAATCACAACAAAATAAAACATTTAAAACAGAACGGTGTATGGTACACATAACAGAGTGAATAAAAAAATAACTTCCACTAGTTTCAAATCTGTGGTGATAGAAAGGGGACCTCAGGTTTGATTAAACAAGTATGCACGTGACCTGTCTACTACCGTCGCCTGACTTGTGGCAACGATGAGGGCCAACTAAAGAACAGGTTTATACGCAATGATACCCACTGGTAATACGATTCATATCAACCATCACTCAATTCTTGTAAAGGTCTTTACAACTCACAAATTAGTTTTTTTATAAATATTTTATATTCTCCAAATCAATGAATGAAAGCAAAGTATGTTTTTAGATACATAGCCACATTATTTAAGAAGCTATTGATTTCCTAACCCAGAAACACACAAGTAAAAATTTGGCCACATAAAAATACACCACGAAAAGTAAATTTCGTAACAGTACAAATATCGTGTTAGGAGTTTTTACCACAACTCTTTGAATAAAGGTAAAAAAAAAAATCAAGAAATGTTTATAATGGACCGGTTTATGCTTGAGAATTATTGAGTCTTATCTTGCAGCTACCGACAGAAACACCCAAAAAGGCAAACTCGGGTCTGTGTTGCAAAATGGCACTGTAGCCATGACTCAGGAGTGAGTACGAATAACGCAACACGTATTCAGCTTAATTGAACATGTGAAGTTTATCGCTGTTCCGTGAATGAAAAAACTTGCATCATAACAACTCATAAAATATGTGTTATGACTTATGACAAATAAACAAAATTCATTCAGTGTTTGGAAACATTGTAGATAGCTAACTACCCTTAACTTTTCTTCCTATTTTCTATCATTATTTCACTTTGACGCGGGCTTTATAAACATATTATACCTCATTCACGATAAGTTGATTCTTTTGGCATATCGACTAATGGTGGGAAAAAGAAAATATCGAGTAATTCAAAAATATTTCGTTTTAAAATACTGCATTATGTGTGAAATTCTTTATTACTTTCGACATGTAAAACGTTATGTAGATAAGCGATGGTGGGTCATAATAAATACCTATTTAATATAACAGGGTTATTTTTAGACCTCCCGCCAAATTTAAATAGGTGTTTTAGACCACAAAAGTAAACAACTTCCCCAAAGAAACACGGGTCGAAAAGTGAAAAAAAATTCAGACCTTCTAAACGAAATCGACCACGTGAGCAGTTTTCTATGGGAGAGTCGAATTATTTATCACGTTTCGACCCATGTTTCTTTGGAAAAGTTGTTTAGTTTCATGGTCTAAACCACCTATTTTAAGTTGACAGGAGGTCCAAAAATAATGCAGTATGTAAAAATTAAGGTTGAAAAGTTAAATAGTTTTATCTTGAAAACAATTTTTATTAAGAAAAAGGAGCACAGCCATGATCATCATAGTGTTCAATAAAATTATCGACGTAGAGATCGATATGAACGATGTTACGTCCCTTTCCGTCCGACCGATGTAACATTATACAAACGTCAATTACGTTTCAGTATTCCTATTTTATATTTACTTTGAAGCAATAAAGTCTCAAAATTTTCGGATAACGCTTATATCTTTAGGGACTTTTGTGTTGTATGTATTTTTTTATATTTATCAAAACATTACAATAATAAAATAATACGTTTTTTATTTCAAAGTCATGTCTCACAAAAATTGACATCTGCCAAAAGAATCAACTTATCGTGAATGAGGTATAGTAGTCAGCTATTGACTGTAAGATTCGAGAGTTATAAAATTATATTGTGCACACATACCGCGTTCATACAAAGAAGTCACTACAAACAAGTAGGTATATTCTTGGAATCTGTACTCAGAACAAAATCAGAAATTGCGAATCTCATAAAACTCTTAAACAGAACTATTTATTGCTACTACTGTTCTAGCAGTTTAAAATCATGAATTCCGACATTAAAGGATTTTATTATCATATTATATGAATATTTATTGATCGTAAAAATAAGATCCATCGAGTCAGATTCCATCTAGCCTTTTGTTGTGATTAAAGCTATTTCTCACGTAATCAGATAAGGATCAGGTTTAGGACAACAAATAAATTATTATCATATATAAACATTAATCTTGTAACGTGTACAAAGAAAATACCGAAGACGTAGGTATGTATCTATTCGGACAAAAAGCTTGTCATTTGCGTAGACATGTTGTCTCGTGGAATAAGCTTCATGCCAGATCATGACGCCCTCTTAGCACTAACATTAGCCACAGACCAAAGAGAATATGTTTTGTGGTTGTTAATACTACGTATTAAAATTAAAAACATATTGAGACGTATCGGCGTGTTCATTACGCTCTTTTGTTTTGAGGCGATACTGCGTTCGTGTGACTCACGCCCATGTTATCTGTGGCGGTGGCCGCAACAATTCGATAACAATGCACAAGGACCCATTTGGAATTAGATAAAGACGTCGGGAAGGAAACACACCATTGAGTTTTGACCACAGCTTTTAGAACAATAGATGAAAGTAATTCACTCTCTCTTTAACTCTCTCTTGTCGAGTTTGTTAAATGTAACAGACTGCTATGACGAAAGCTATGAGGCGCAATTGTTTAAACATGATATAATATTAAAACGAGGGCAGCGAATTCGATTCTTATACAGAGATAAAAAATTGTGTGGTCCGCCAATGTTTATTCCCATTATAAATTTAGTTGAAAGACCACGAAGAGATTTATATCTGGTAACATATAACAAATTTATCAACTGTAGGTAGGTATAATGACTATTATTGTCTATTTAGTACAGTTGATAAACTATTTATTTATCTATATAAATAGATAAATAATTTTTCGATGAAATTATCAACTTCGAGTACTAAAAATAGTTAAGAGAAACTTTACAATCGACTACTTAATGTGTTTGAGACTAGTAGGGATCCTCGTCACACGATTGGTGACTAATTGAATCATCTACCCGTATCCGCTATAACGCTTGAGAGCCCTTCTTGGGGACCACCGGGTGATACTTTATAAGTAAGGATCGCGTACACTCGTGTCATATCGGCTCTCTTATTAACAACAATGAAATAGTTTCATTTTATAGTCAGCAGCGATTCATATAATCAACCGATAAATTCAAAGTCAAACATAATTTAATCAATTTATAACTAAAATAAATTGATTAGGAATTATAATCGCTGGATTAAATATTAATTGTAGCGTATTTTTGAAGTGGTACAGTATTCATATTTAGAAATTTTATGTCGAGTTTAAAAATAAACGAATGCCATAACTGCTAAACTAAGTTTTTACCCTTTTTAATTTCTATCGGCTTTATAAAAACTTCCTTAAAAGACTCAATTATACTCAGACATATTTGACTCAGAAAAAATTTGCTGCAACCCAACCGAAGAAAACTCTAAGATTATTGAAGGTTTCTTTATGTAAAGAAAATAATCTGTTATGATATTGCATGTTTATATTGACAGAGATTGTAGAAGTATAAATATATTAACTTCACTAGCCAAGGTTACAAAGGAATCAAAACATTTTTGTATGACCTTTATGCCATTACATACAAACACGTAAGGAAAATATACATGTTTCTCATAAAGATGTGTGTAATGTTTACAAATAGTTGAAGGTATTACATAGTTCGGTGAATATGATAGCTTCAAACAGTTTTCGTCGCCGTCGCAGAAATCGATCACGCAGACACTAGTTTTTATGCAAGCCCTGCGAACTGGCAAATAATATTTTAGAACCAGAAACCACTCAAAACACGTACTTTACGACACGCAGCCCATGAATAATATTATTCATCTAGTGATACATTAAACTATCACAAACACGAAATCCGACATAAACTATATTTACATTTAGCAAACTCATTCGATGTTAATCAAACTGCTTCTGGTTTGGTTATATAGACTATAGAGCATTTTGTCAATACAAAATAATATTCGACGAATTTAATTTGTTACTTGCAATACCCGTTCCCTTTAATACCTCAATTTACTCATCCCGAATGAATGACACAAACGTGGTTTTAAACAGAAATTTTATTAATCCACACACATTTAAAATGTAACTTTATTTTAATAAAACACCACGATACTTTTGCTACATTATTCTGAATATTTTATGGTAATTTAGGTCTTGTATATACTAACATATTTTTTATTACTCAACAGACATTCCACATACTGGAGGGAGATTTGCCGAACTCAACGAGCGAACTAACGATAAAAGGAGCGGAGGCCATTATGTTTGGACCGAACTCGTTGACCAAGCTGATGGACCCGCGCCTCGTTACCATCTCTGGACCTAAACTAGTCATACTGAGAAAATACTCCGCTGTGGGCTTCAACGTGATAAGTATGCTCCTCCATATCCACAACGTCGACCTGGTGCGCTTGGAAGAGAATGCCTTCTTTAAAGTCCAAGGTAAGTTTCTTCTGAACACTGCTAAGCGAAAGTGCTCATTTAGCAAGTTTGCATTTCGCGATCTACTACTTCTTTGCTGAAGCTAAATGAGTCAATAATTAAAATTACTTTATATAATTCTTATACAGATCGATTAAACAGCGCTGCTGTAGCCAATACTAAAACCATATTATTTTGAAAATACTGAACGCCGGCAATAAATAAAAGTCGCAAGATGTGGAAAATTTCCGACTGCTGTGCTGGGGGTTTATGTAGCACTATCATAGCGAACAACTATTATTTTAATGACACGAATGATCTTGAAGACGCTTTGTTTATTTGCTAACTTGTTATGAAAACCTGCGTACTAAATAGAAAAAAAAAAGTTAATGTTGTAACCTAACCCTATATCACAGACTATTCACTAATTTATTGAACCACTTTAGATAACACACTACATAAATGTATAAAGAATATGCATAATTTTGATAAGTTCCAAGTATCGTATGTTAATTTGGCTATTAATTTTATAAACTATGTTTATACACACAATGTTTTTAAAAAAACAATGTTATTTGCTTATCTATACTATCTATACTAATATTATAAAGAGGTAAGGTTTGTGAGTTTGTATGTTTGAATGTTTGTGACGTTGTAAAAAGTAAACTCGGGATCAACTGAACCGATTTAAAATATTCTTTTACCATTAGAAAGCTACGTTCTTTGTGAGTGTCATAGGCTAAGGCTACATATTAGTCCGAAAAATGATAAAACTTTTTTGTTGTAGTAGGATTTGCGAAGTAAGTCGGAAAAAAAACGGGCGAACGAAAGCGTTTTTTGCAAACGCTGCCTTACCTATGGGAGATACAGTGGCGTGCAAAAGTTATGGGCCATCTTCTTTTTCATACACATCGCAAAAAATTATCGTGTTGAAGGAATATAAACGACTAATTATTATATGTATTCGTTTATTATTGATAACAATCAATTTTCCAAAAAATTCCAATTAACGCCTGTGCAAAAATATCGGGCCGCATACAATTTCGTCGAAAAAATCGGGAACCAATGAGATAAATTAACAAAGAATCTTTTTATTTCTTTCATGGGACTCAATACTTTGTCGCCATACCATTAGCAGCAATAACTGCAGCACACCGACGAGGCATAGACTCGATTAATATGGTTATTTGGTCTTCTGACACAGTCCCACTCACGCCGCAAATGATTCCACAATTCCGACTTTTTAGAATGATTTTTGGTCCCAACACTTGCCATAGATGTTAAATGGAATTTAAATCCGGTGACTGCGGCGGTCAGTCAAGAAGGCTGAGATTTTGGCTCTAAATAAAATTTTTCACAAGATGCGAAGCATGTTTTTGATTATTATCGTGTTGAAAGATCCAACCGCGAGGTAATTTTTTTTCGCAAATAGGAGCATATGCTCTTGTAAAATGTTTTCATACATGATAGCGTCCATATTGCCATTAATTTCTACTTGCGGACCAACGCCACTAGCGGAGAATGCTTCCCAAACCTTAATGTTACCGCCACCATGTTTTACAGTGGAAGTTTGATACCTTACATTGTATCTAGTACCTGTAGGGCGTCTTACATACTTCCGACCATCACTTCAAAACATTTGAAATTTCCATTCGCCTGAGAAAAAGACTTTCCGTCAATTTGATACCGTCCAGTGTTTATACTTTTCAGTAAAATACAACCCAGCCTTCTTAATTTTCTTGGTAATTAAAGGTTTCTTCACTCCAACACCTCCAATAAGCCCTGCAGCTCTCCGACTGTACTCCGGCAAACATTAGTTAAACTTTTGCTTCTCAATTCCCGAGAAATATCGGTTGCGGTTTTTCGTGGATCGATAACGCAATTTCTTCTTATAATTTTATCGACGAGATTTGAAGGTTTTCTTCGTCTACCGCTTCGAATTTTATCACAAAGTGTGTTTGTAGTATTATATTTTGAAATTATCCGATTTTTGCCGATAGATAAAGCCGTCGCGATATCACGAGAACTCTTCCCTTTCCATGAAAGATTAAAATCGATTTCGCGAACCTGAATATTCCTATGTTTCACCATGATCTCAAAATTAAGACTATTTTTCCACGGAAGACCACGGCGATGTATTGTTTTGAAACTAATGTGAAAAAAGTTTACAAATCGTGGATATAAAGCCACGTGAATAAGTGGCCCGATACTTTTGCACACCGACAATAGTCATTTAAAATAATACACTTAACATATGATAAAGAAAAACATTACATCTAACGTTATTATCTTTATCCTGACTTTTTTAAACACCTTGAGCAATGATCAAGTGAAGGAATAAATATTTTATTAATTTCACTGAAAAATGAGGGTGACCCGTAACTTTTGCACGCCACTGTATATAGTTGAGTCCTAGAGAAAAGTTGTAGAGCTTGATAATGCCTACAAAAAAGTCAGCGGTAGCATATGTCTAGCTTTTAGGGTTTGTTCACTATAACCTCTTTTATGCTAACCAAATTTGTTCTAAAATAAAGGATTTTTTGTGAAGGTGTTTTTATAAAGATTATATTAATCCTTAACCAAATAAATGCGTTATTTAGTATAAGGATTTAATTTAAAATAAATTTACCCTTTACATCATTTGATTTCAATGAGTATCTTAGAAGATATCGCAGGTTCAAAATAATGATCAAGCGCGCAAAAATGATTCACAACGCGCCGAACGGCGCTTTACAGTGTCACGTTTAAATAATTTGAGCGATTTGTACAATTTTTGGTATGGGCATAAATAGGCCTCTGGCGAGTCATCATCATCATCATCAACAGCCAATATTCGTCCACTGCTGGACATAAGCCTCCCCCAATGACTTCCACCGGGAACGGTCGGAAGCCTCCTGCCGCCAGCGACGTCCCGCGACCTTGACAAGGTCATCGGACCACTTTGTTGGGGGACGTCCCACGCTGCGCTTTCCGGTTCGTGGCCTCCACTGGAGAACTTTTTGGCCTATCGGCCATCAGTTCTCCGCGTCATGTGGCCGGCCCATTGCCACTTCAACGAGCTAATCCGTTGGGCTATGTCGGTTACTTTAGATTTCCTACGGATCTCCTCATTTCTGATTCGATCACGTAGGGAAACCCCGAGCATAGCCCTCCCAAAGCTCGTTCAGTAACTCTGAGCCGACCCATGACGCCTTTAGTGAGAGGCCACGTCTCAGTGCCGTATGTCATCACTGGTAACACACAACTATTGAAGACTTTCGTCTTCAGGCACTGAGGTATATTGGACGAGAAGACGTCTCCTAACTTTCCGAACGCTGCCCAACCGAGTTGGATTCGACGATTGACCTCTCTCTCGAAGTTGGACCTGCCTAACCGGACCACTTGTCCCAAATAGACATATTCGTCTACAACTTCGAGAGTCCAGCTCCCGACTGCGATTGGGGTGGGCACAACATGGACATTCGACATGATTTTCGTCTTGTCCATATTCATTTTAAGACCCACCTGTTGGGAGACTCGATTGAGGTCTTCGAGCATAGTGCTAAGGTCCTCCAGCGATTCTACCATGACTCCAATATCGTCGGCAAACCGAAGGTGTGTGATATACTCGCCGTTGATGATGAGATACATACTTCCAAAACCTACTTCAATGTTGTTATGGGAGACTTTAACGCAAAGTTGGGCATGAGAAGTGATGCGGAGTTGAAAGTGGGGCAATTTGGACTTGGGTAACGGAACCCCAGGGGTCAGAGGCTGGCCGAATTTCTGGAGAAAGAGGGACTCTTTGCGATGAACTCTTTCTTCCAGAAGCCGCCTCACAGGAAATGGACCTGGCTGAGCCCTGATGGTTCCACGAGAAATGAGATAGATTTCATCTTGACGACGAAACGAAGGATATTCAGTGATGTCTCTGTGATCAACAGGGTGAAAACCGGTAGCGATCACCCAATGGTTAGAAGCTCATTGAATATCAACGTCCAATTAGAAAGGCGTCGCTTGATGAAGTCTACGCTCCGACCTACTCGCGCTCATATCCAAAACCCCGAGAGCTTTCAACTCGAGCTGAAAAATCGCTTCGAGTGTCTAGAAGAAAACCTTGCCGTGGACGAGTTAAACAGCGGTTTGGTAGAAGCTGTCCATGCGGTGGGATCTAAGCATTTTAGACCTCACCGAAGAGATAGACCACAAAAACTCTCGGTCCATACTCTTGACCTCATGGCCGAACGTCGATCTATGGCGCTGCAGTCTTCCGAGGCCGCCGAAGCATATCGTCAGCTCAATAGACGGATCTGGAAGTCCTTGCGACACGATGTCCGTGCTCACAATACTGTGAGCATTAAAGAGACAATAGAGCGAAACGGAGGCTCCAAAGTGTTTGCAAGAGACTTGTCTATTGGGCAAAGACAGTTGTCTAGGCTGAAGTCGGAGGGCGGCCGCGTAGTGTCGACGAGGGCAGAGGTTTTAAGGGAGATCGAGAGGTTCTACGGACAGCTTTACACCTCGGTTGCCAAGTCCGCTGTTAGATCGGCCGAAGACCCGAGAGCCGAGTTGATCCGCCACTTCAGTGATGATATCCCGGACATCAGCCTGTGTGAGATTGAGATGGCCCTGAAACAACTTAAGAACAACAAGGCGCCGGGTGAGGACGGAATCACTTCAGAGCTTCTGAAAGCGGGCGGAACGCCGGTACTTAAAGTCCTTCAGAGGCTCTTCAATTCCGTTCTCCTCGAGGGCTCAACGCCAGAGGCATGGAGCAGGAGCGTAGTGGTACTGTTCTTCAAAAAAGGTGACAACACCTTGCTGAAGAATTACAGGCCCATCTCGCTCCTGAGCCATGTCTATAAGTTGTTTTCGAGGGTCATCACAAATCGTCTCGAACGCAGGTTTGATGACTTCTAGCCGCCCGAACAAGCTGGTTTCCGAAAAGGCTTTAGCACCATAGACCACATCCATACGCTTCGGCAAGTTATCCAGAAAACCGAGGAATACAACTTGCCGCTTTGTTTAGCGTTTGTGGACTATGTGAAAGCCTTTGATTCGATCGAGACGTGGGCGGTGCTAGAGTCTCTCCAGCGGTGCCACATTGACTGTCGGTACATCGAGGTGTTGAAAAGCATATACAGAAACGCCACCATGTCGGTCCGAGTACAAGATCAGAGCACGAAGGCTATTCCACTACAGAGAGGCGTGAGACAGGGAGATGTTATATCTCCGAAACTGTTCACTGCCGCGCTGGAAAACGCCTTCAAGCTCTTGGACTGGAAAGGATTCGGCATCAACATCAACGGCGAGCATAGAGATGCATGTAGATGTATGGAGAGTAAACTACGACATAAATATGGAGCCGCGACTATGCTGTTATCTGTTGTATGATATTATGTTGCCTTATCTCGGGTTGGACCTCCTGAAAGAAAATATGTTTTGGTACCCAATAATAACATTACGTCTAATATAGTATACAAAGAAGTTTTAAAAAATTAAAATAAACATTATAAGTTCAATTTTAATTATTTAATTTACTCACAAAAATAAGCAGTTAAAATATAACCTCTCCTTTCTGCAGTCGGAAAATAAATCATAACAATCAGTGTTTACCTTACCAAAGTGATAATTTAATCATAAGTAAAAAATATTTACTGCCCAACGAAGTGGGCACCGGTCCGCTAGTGAGATTATAAAAATCATTATCATTAAAAATATATATTAGAAAAGCCTTGGAATAGCTTTCTTTACCGTAGGACCACGACTACGAGCTTTAAGGCTACTTTTATTTAAAATTATATGGGTACATACTATCATATTATGTAAATAAATAAGTACTTAGCATAAAGCTTTGTTTACAGAGCCGTAAATCCATTTAGAAGCTTATTGATTTAAAATAATATGTAACCAAAAAGATCACCACACAACAGAATCGAATCTTTCAAAATGATATTTAGGCCACAGCATTAATATTGATAAGAATGTCCCGTAATTGGGGCGCAGGTATCTCGGTTTCCATAAACACCCATGAAAGGCGTGCGCCGACTTGCGTGACCGGTCTGCCATGGGCCACGGGCTTCGGACGCACCGCCGACGCGACACCGCGATACAATAAAAAATTATCAACGCAGTAAAACGGAAACCCGGATGCGTACGCCCAATATGGTCCTAGATTTATGTATTATTAAAAAACGGAAGTAAGCCCGTTTAAATTTCGATTATAGGAAAAGTATGTGACTGACTCGGCACTGTGATATTTTAAACAAATTAATTAAATGAGACCCTTGGTCGTTAATAATTCTGTTAACGGATATACATGCCTACAATTTATGTAATTGTCATTTTTTATGATGGAGATACAACTAGAGAGGTATTTACAAGTGAACGTTAATAACATTTTTATTTTATGAAAATGTTTTTCATTAATTATATTATATTAATTGGCTGCAGGCAGCTTCCGACCGATCCCGGTGGGAGTCATTGGGAAGTCATTGGACTTCGATTGTCAAAGTCAAAGTCAAATCTCCTTTATTCAAATAGACTTTTACAAGCTCTTTTAAATCGTCATTTTTTATGTTATTTTTTTAAAACTAGGCTGATTGGCTAATTGGCTGATGATAATGATGATGAATTATATTTTATTACAATTTCTAAGTCTAAGTAATTATAAGTTTAAAATTCTCTACTAAATTGACAATGGGACATAGTCAACTCCAATATTTTGATTAAGTCATCGAGAAGGAATGCGTTATAATATCATATGGGTTAAATTAAAACTTTAATTATTAAATAAATAAATAAATTTATTCAACATCACTTTCACTTAGTTGGCGCGGACGGTTTTATTACGTTAGCCATGAGCCCCTGTCAACCATGCATATTCAAAACATCTACCAGAGAAAAGCAATTCAAGTCTTCTCATTCGATTAATGGACTAATTGACCCCGTAAATGTCACAAAGTGATTATTTAGAGGAAGATAACTGATTTTGTGAAGTGACGGTGTGTGCAGAGCGAGTCGCAAGTGCCCGGATGGACTCGATTATCGGCTCGTTCGTCCAATTTTCATCTAGGTACACCGCTTTTATTATTGTCCATAGCGATTGTGTGTCCACTTCACCCGAATGATAGCAGTGTTTTTGTTTTAATAGTACGGGCGGCAAGTATTGTAAAGTCACTTTAAATTTATTGCGTACGACGTGACACAGGATGTAAACTCATAGAACTGGTTTCATTAGTAACTTAACTGCTCTGCAAGCGGCTTTGCCGCTTTACTTACGATATTTAAATATCAATATCCCTAGAATTCCTTCCGTTTCCGGCTGTCATACCAGCGACATTGCGTTAATAGTGCTCCCGAATTTATATTTTATTTTACAAGTAAAACCAGCATAAATCATCTTGGAGAAGTCAAAAATCACAAAGTGCCACAGCAAGTTACTTGAATTTGCAATCACAAGAAGAAAATTCAGCAAGCGAAATTAAAAATCATCGTCACCATTGCAAATTTGAGGTTAGAAAATTTACATTACTCATCAGTAAAGTAAACGAGCGAGATAGCTATATAAATATTTGACATTGACACTGACACATCTGCAGTTGTACCAACATAAAGTAGTGCTTGCGTTACGTCTCGTTTTACGCATACCGATACGTTTAGTTACTGCACTATGGATACCAATGGAATGTCAGAAGATATGTTGAAGTTGTTTGAAATGATGAAAATCGAACTACAGCAGCAAACAATAACAATCACACAGAGCATAACGGATTCTATAATGAATACCATAGAAGATAAAATAACACCTATAATAGAAGAAAATAAACACTTAAAATCTACTGTAGAAATATTAAATAATAAGATTAAATACTTAGAAAACGCCAACAGGAAAAATAATATAATACTCCATGGTATAAAGGAAACAGAGAAAAGTCAGGAAGAATTATTTTACACAATTAAAAATACTGTAGAAAATTTGGGAATAAACATAGAAAAAATTGAAATAAACAAATATTATAGACTGGGAAGAAAACAAGAACAAAATAAAACTAGACCTATACTGATCGCCTTAGTATCTTATCAAAAGAAAACAGAAATTATGAAAAACAAAAACAAAATGACACAAGAAATCTATATCACAGATGATCTTTCAAAAGAAACACTGGAATTGCGTAAAAAAATGCAACAACAATTAAAACACGAAAGAGAGAAAGGCAACTATGCAATTATTAAAAATAATGAACTGATTATAAAAGGAAAATACGAGAGTGGAAAAAGGAAAAGGGAAATATCAACGTCACCTAAGAATATACAAACACCACCACATCCAGCACAAGGAAAAAGCATTATAATGCCATCTAAAATGCACAAAACAGATGCATTTGCATACATGAGAGCCAGATCCTTCTCCCTCTCAGAGAAAAACACACAAGAAAAAAAGGCATAGGGATTACTGGACACCGGAAACGCTAAAAATATAACCATTACAAAAACAACAACTGTAAGCAACAACCAAATCCCCAATACGGCTGGTCACCGCGGGGAGGTAGACCACACCCCCCTTGAGTTTATAAATTTTATACCAAGTAAACATATAACCAATAAACAAGGACACAGAGTAAGATTAAATATAGCCACATTCAATACAAGATCGCTAAAATCCCAGGAATCCCTACTAGAATTGGAAAATGCACTCGAAAACGTAAATTGGGATATATTAGGGTTAAGTGAAGTGCGAAGAGCAGAAACAAAAACGTTAGAACATGAAAAATATATTCTTTTCTACAAAAATATTTCAGCTGGCATGTACGGAGTAGGGTTTATGGTTAAAAAATATCTAAAAAAGGGAATTATAGAATTCCATGGAGTATCAGACAGAATCGTTGTCCTAAATATCAAACTGCCCGGCCATAAACAACCAATATCAATTGTCCAAGTATATGCCCCTACAGAGACTGCTAAAGAAGAAACGAAAAATATTTTTTATAATAAACTAAATGAAACCATGTCGAATTTATACAAAACAATAATTATAATGGGAGACTTCAATGGCCAAATAGGCAGGAGAGAAACTAACGAGGACAGAATACTAGGATTATACACAACCGGCAGAAGAAACGACAATGGACAAAGGCTCATAAACTTCGCTTTAGAAAATAATCTACATATTATGAACAGTTATTACAATAGAAATCTTAATAGAAAGTGGACATGGATATCACCGAATGGGAGGATAAAAAACGAAATAGATTATATTATTACAAATAAACCAAATTTCTTTTTAAATGTGGCTGTGGTTAGCCAAATTAACTTTAATACTGATCATAGACTGCTTAGAGGACAAATTTACATAAAGGAACCAAACAATCCCAGAAAGTACACCCAGAATTCAAAATTACCATTTACTTCACCTTTACCAGATAAAATAACCAATTTGCTACAAACTAACATACAAAGAATAGAAAATCTCAATGATGTTCAAGAAAAGTACGATGCCCTAGAAAACACATTAAAAGAAATCGAAAGACAAGCTAGAGTGATTAAAACGTATAGAGACAAACTGGGACCTATAGCAAGAAAACTAATTACTCAAAGGAAAACTATGTTTAAAGACAGGAAAAATAACAGAAACGAAATAGCGAAATTGAGCAAAAATATAAATTCAGAGATACGAAAACATAGAGAAACAACAAGAACAGACACAATAAAGTACTACATTGAAAAATCAGGCGGTGTGAAGAAAGCGTGGAGCAAACTAAAAGAAAATTTAGCTTGGATCGACAATTTGAAACAATCGCGTAATAATAAAATTGAAACGAATAGAATTAAAATTTTACAGATTGCAACGGACTACTATAGAAAGTTATATAGTGATGAGGACACGACAACTGAGCAGAGACAACTACTCAATTACGATGTATGTAACGAAGAAGAGATACCATATATTCTAAAAGAAGAAGTAGAAAAGGCTATCAAATCGCAAAAAAAAGGAAAAGCACCCGGTGGAGACTGCATATCTAACGAAGCTCTAATAGAAACATCCGAAATAACAAGGAACATTATTACTGACTTATTTAATGAGATTATGCGCACGGAATACATACCTCACCAGTGGACTTCGTCAACTATAATACTATTACATAAAAAAGGAAAAAAGGACGATATAACAAATTACAGACCCATTAGCCTAATGTCAAATTTATACAAAATATTTTCAAAGATACTACTAGATCGGATGACAAAAGTTTTAGACGAAAACCAACCCAAAGAACAAGCTGGATTCCGGAGAAACTTCTCAACCATAGACCACATTCACACTATAAAACAAGTTATCCAGAAATGCAACGAATATGGCATTACCTACTACTTAGCATTTGTAGACTACAATAAGGCTTTCGACTCGCTAAAACATACTAAAATATGGGAAGCTCTAGAAACACAAGGAGTTAACAAAAAATACCTACGTCTTATTATCAATATATACAAAAACATGAAGGCAAAAATAAGAACAGAACGAGAAGGAGATTACTTCCCAATAAAGAGAGGTGTACGGCAAGGCGATCCTATGTCACCAAAATTATTTTCTGCAGTTTTAGAATATGTATTTAGACGTCTGGACTGGGAAAAATACGGTCTAAATATTAATGGTTGCCATCTAAACCACTTAAGATTCGCTGATGATCTGATACTTATTTCGGAAGATCCAAAAAATTTGCAAGAAATGCTGGAACAATTAGTGAACGAAAGTGAAAATGTAGGTCTAGCAATGAACGCTACAAAAACTAAAATAATGACAAACCTGGATCATACTCCAATAATTATCAAAGGGACCACGATAGAATATGTGGAAGAATACACATACCTCGGCCAGACCATATCTCCAAATGACCTCACAAAAAAGGAAATAAATAATAGGATTAATATGGCATGGAAGAGATACTGGTCTCTGAAAGAGGTTATGAAAAATCCACGTATGCCACTGAAGGCCAAGAAAACAGTGTTCGAGACGTGCATATTGCCAGTGATGACATATGGATGCCAAACGTGGAATCTAATAAATCGTGACATACACTCTCTAAAAACCTGCCAACATGCAATGGAACGTAGCATGCTCAACATCAAATTAAAAGATAAAATAAGATTAAATAATATAAGAAACAAAACTAAAATAACTGATGTTACCTATTGTATTAAGAAATTAAAATGGAGGTGGGCAGGTCACTTAATGAGAAGCAAACAAGAAAAATGGTCCAAGGAGGTAACGGAATGGTGTCCAAGGCAATACAAGAGAAAGAAAGGCAGACAACGTCGTCGATGGGAGGACGACTTCCGAAAAGTAGCAGGCATCACATGGAGTCGAAAAGCTCAAGATCGCGTAGTATGGCAAACTCTAGGGGAGGCCTATGCTGGAAAGCAAGACAATCTTTGCGTACCGGTGTCAACAACAAGAACAACTAATCTTAATATAGAATAATCCACTGTACTATGTAGAGATTGTTAAATAAAGGCTTTATTTATTTATTTATTTATTTATCCCTAGAATATGCATTCTACTGACTTTGCCAAAGAGATAGTACGACAATTGTTTCTTTGTATTGTTATTCAAGTGTGCGGATAATCTTTTATTAGGTTACTTTGCTCGTAAGAAAGTCAAGAATATGATATAAAAAATCGTATAATGTAGGTACTAAATTATTTTGTTAAGAGTTATGTGACAGCCCCATAATTTCAATTTTCAATAGGTTAAAATGGACATTAGTCAGATTTAAAATTATATCAAAATAAAGAAAAAATGTGTACATAGAAATACAGATAGTAAATTATTTATCCACTTCAAATGTGCACATGCACCGGCCGTGAGTTTGCGAACAATGCCTAGTTTGCGCGCAGTGTCTAGCCCGCATTGCTCTAATAAGTTCTGTAACACGATAGGGTTACCCACGCTTCCGATACACGTCAAAATTATAAAAATATTCGATAACCGACAAGTCAAAAATTGTATGCGTTGGAGTTGTGTAATTATTATTATCATTAATATACAAATGACTGCCTATAATTCACGTAAGGGGTAGGCAGAGGCACAGTTCTACGCCCACATTACGCTAATTGTTTTATGTTCTCGTTATTAGACTCGACCCCGAGGCCCCTAGATTGCATGGCACAAGTTTGTGTAGTGGGACCACGAGGTACACTATTTCCTTCGCTAAAAATTTGAGTTTCTCTTTCATAATGCGTTTTTCGATATGACGTAGAAAGTTAAAATTTCTAAACATGGCCGCAAGAAAAATATTGAAAGCTAATTGTTATTTTTATACCTGATACAGCAATCTACATAGGAATCTGAAAATATGTATCTACATATTTATATTTTATGTCTTGATATACTTAGCTGAGACAGCTCTAAAAAAGACAACAAAAAATCAATTAGAAAGGTACAACAAATAAAAGATAAATATAAAAATGAGCACATTACTAACAGTTGTAACTTAGTAATAGCCGCGGTAGACATAGTTCGCGAGTAAACAATCAAAGACGAACGCGTCACCCGGCCAAATACTTCAATTAATGCTTCCTGTGTCCAACGCACACCGTCAGGCAAAACGCACTGTGTAGCGTGTGGTGCCAGCGTACAGCGGCGCATGAAGTTGTCTCGACATGTGGACAGAAGCTGTGACGATCGTGACGCAAGTATCGTACCAGACAAAAAAAAGAGAAACTCGCTCCAAGCTTTTTATGACTTCGTCTAACACATTTATAAGGAAGTACTTACTGATTTTATGAAAGGCAAAGATACAACTGATTTGCCAATAAGAATTATTTCTTTATTAACATTTACGGTGGACATAGCAGATTTATCAGTTTGTACTAGCGACAACTCAAATGAGAACAATAGTATAGGGTAAAAAAAAACACTATTTACTACTATAAAATGCTAAAGTACAAATATATATATTTGTATGGTATTATATTTAGCATGACAAAAACTTATTGGTCCAAAATAAAATACTTATGAGTTTTTTCCAGGATATGTTACCGACTACTGCATATCCATACACAGAGCGAGCACGTATTTCTTTGAAAGTGAAAGAATTTTTCAAATTGGACCCGTAGTTCCTGAGATCCTAGCGTTCAAACAAACAAACAAACAAACTCTTCAGCTTTATAATATTAGTATAGATAAAAAGTTGATCTCTGTTTGTCAGGAACAATTTATTCAAAAGAATATTCTAAAATATATTGACATACATACATTTTGTAAAATATCGTAATCAATTTTATAATCCAATATATTAAACAGTTACCTAACTAACAGAACCGTTACTGACAATGAATAATATATTCTATAACGTGGGCAAAATAAACGCCAGTTCCTGGTTATTGCATGCATGCAGCAGCGATACACAAACCCCAAAACAACTCGCTTCATATCCCATACAGGAATATAAATAGACTATAAGGAAATGTTTTAGCATAAAAAACAGGTCATTTATAATAACGCGAGAAAGTAAGCTAACTTAACATGATAATTTTTTTGACGACTTAGAACGTTCAGAACAAAATGGGGGATAAAAGTCAAAAGAACTAGTACAATAATAAATAAAGTGTATAATTATGAACATTTTAGTCCTTTATAACATTGGCCTTCCAGCTTCAGTAGAAGTTTTAAATACAATACTAGTGATAATTTTATTGCTAGCGCAAATATACGATTTCTTAGAAATCTACTTAACAATGTAATCGACTCTCTTTATACAATCAATCATTAACAGCATTTTTTAAGTCTCATGTAAAATAAGTACAAAAAATGGTCCATTAAAAAACGAATATGAATCTTTCCAGCTAGAAATTCTTATGTACTTTGTGAAACTAATATGTTAATTAATTATTTAGCCTGCGTTGCTCATAGACAGTTTTCTACGTGGGGTAGGCAGAGCTATAGGTATGCGTCATTGAAAGTATAACGAAAAACGGTATCAACATAAATTGAACTGTCATTATAATGTCAATAGTACAAAACATGTTATTGGTATCGTAAACATCGTATGAATGCGCAATATATAGAAATGCCGTTTCCGATACAGAGGATTTATTAAAACGTTTCACAAATAAAGTCAGTGAGAAAACTGCCGACGGCCTGTACGAGTACGTCGGTCTCAGCGCTCACGATGACTAACGCTAGACTATTTCTGTGTCCCCGACGTTCGTGCCGAAACACATGCAACGCTGCGGCTTGTTGGTATGCATACGTGTATAATTACCACTGGTCATATTTGCTATCTTGGATGAAATTTAAATCAAAACCATTGATTTCTTTTAAAATATAATTATGATCCCCATAAACTAAGGTTTTGTAATAACATGGGGACATTAAAGCCTACTTCTATTGTAATATTTTTTAGCCGACTTCAAGAAAACGAGGAGGTCATGAATTTGTCTGTATTTTTTTTATATTTGTTACCTCAGAGCTTTTATAGTTTAATGTAGCAAATTATGAATTGTAGTCATATTCTTAATCATCTATGGAAAATGTTTTAACTTAAACGAAACTTCCTTTATGTAGTTTGTAAGACAAAAATGGGTAAAATGAGAAGGCGCGGGTTCGATCCCCATAAACTAAATGTTCGTGCCATGCATAAATATTATTATTTTAAGTCTGAATGTTGGTGAGACCAAAGTATTATGAAAAGATATAATAAAATATAAGATTATTTTAGGTGTTAAAACTATAACTTAAAAATGTGTTATTGACACACCAACGAAGTTCTTATTTTTTTACAAATGTGTGATAATACTGTCAACGAACAAACCTAACGTAATTTCATGTAAAATATACTTAAAAATGCATTATACTTAAATTATAACATTGCTTGTAACTGTGTCGTATTTTATTAGAGGTCGAAATTGCACTTTATAATTTGCGAATACAATGTTATGCTAGCAATATTGTAGTCATTCCTAACTAAGAAATATTATATGAAATGATTCATTAAAATATGTTCGTACAAAAAGCACCAGCATAAGTGACAAACCGTAGAGATACGATTACTCTAATAAAAAACGAAATCATTTGACTTGGACATGTCATAATATATGGGTCAGATTTTGAAAAAGTTTCAACGACAGCGGTTAAATGTCTGACAAAAATTTAAGACATTTGCAATAAACTGAATAAAGAAAGCTAGATAAGGAATCATGCAGCGAGATAACTTGAGGTTTGGTCATCATCCAACCTAACTATTAGAACACACATATTACACACAGATCTACATTACTGAAAAATGTTGCATACTTATTAAAACAAACGGCCGCATTCAAAGCTTTAGGACATGTACAGTTGTAATAAGGTCTACGCAATATGGATCATAATTAGTCAACTTTATTCCGAATTGAGGACACCCAGCCGATAGGTGGACTGTAGGGAACGTTCGTCCACAGCTTCGCATTCTATAAATACACGATTTCTCCGACTCCGCATTCGTTCAGCAGGATAATGACTCACAAGGAGAGTAAATCCAGTTTCAAATATTGTATGTTTTCAACTACATTTTATTATTCCAGTGTCGAGTTAGCAAAAATGACAAAAAATGATCAAAATATATTTTATACATACAGAGTGTATTTAGACCGTGATCGAAAACTGAGGCAGGTAATAGCGAGAGTGATCACAAACCCAGTGGCGATATTAAAAATCGCGACAAAAAATAAAAATTTTGACGTTTTCCATACAACCATCGGTGTTAAAAGTATGTGGTTTGTATGGAAAACCTCAAAAATTTTATTGTTTGTCGGGATTTTCTTTAATGCCAGGGGGTTTGTAATCACCCTCGCTATTACCTGCCTCAGTCTTCGATCACGGTCTAAATACACCCTGTATATTAAAATATCTTTTCACTAATATATAAGGATATTAATTTGATAGTGTATTAGCTGTTCTCAAACCAAATCCTCAACTCATAGTCATTCATCCATTTACTCTGAATGACAGTGACAAGTTTACTATCATTTAATTAAGTATGTTCATGAATTTCAGGTCCGTTATCAGTCACTATAGAAAACTGCGGCTACGTATCCTTCGAGGGTAAAGTGTTCTCATGGCTACTGAATATTAAAGTGGCAAACGTAAGAAAACTGGAGCTAGGTGAGGGGTCATTCCAACTGGATCCCACTGCTGTCAATGTTGGTGTTCACGGGCCTGGCATGACGGTCAGTATGACTTAGTTAAAAGATTACTTAGCGAATTTATTGAACTTAGTGCATTGCGCTATAGCGAATGTTGATTGATATTTCTTTGTCTACTAGTTATGTTGTATTATAGATGTTGATGGTGTTTTGTTTAGGTTGAACTTGTGAACACTACAATTCCTGAGATTCCCGCTCGAAGTTTTGGATCATCAGCAGCAAGAGTGCAAATGGATTCCGTGGATGTTCGTGGAATACGTACTGGAGCATTTACCGCAAACACATATAATACAGTAATGGCCGTTAATTGCGCCTTTCATCTCATCGAGGAAGAATCGTTTGCAGCCAAATCTCTTATACACCACCTACATTTCATTGGATGCAGAATACAACAAATGAGTTCCAACGCAATACTATCAGCTGTTGTCAGTCTGAAATTTGCGAATAACAGGTAAACAATTAATATATCTATGATTTGATAATCCGTAAATTTCCTTTGATGAAAGTTATATTCTTTTTTATTTTTACTTTCAGTTTCGACCAAGTCGACCCGGGGGCTATAAACGCAACTGTGGCAGCCGTTGTGATTACCGACTGCACTTTCCATAAATTTATGGAGAAAGGTCTTTTATTTTCATCTTGGAATACTTTACGATTCCTCAAGAATTCATTTGATGTACTTGCTCCAAATGCCATTGTAGCTATTGAGGCCCTGCATGTTCACGAATTTGAATTTAATGACAATGAAATCGAGACGATGCTCCCCAATAGTCTGAGTTTTATAGGCCAAGTAGCTTCTTACGCAGCAAAGAAAATAGTTTACAAAAACAATTATTTTGGAGAACCATGCCACTGCAATATCAGCGAGTGGCTAGTGAGAGGGCTCGGGGTTTCCAAAAGTGAGCCGTTCATAGCCGAAAGTTATTGCACAGTCAATGAGTTTTTCGCACGTTGCTTTAATGAGCCGGAACAGAATATGAAACTTTCTAAGTTCATTGATGGCGTTTGTAAACCAGATACAAACACTATTCATTGTGAAGTTTTAGAAAAAAATGAAATGGAAATAAAAAATCCACGGTTCCCTCATAAAAATAAAGAAGAGCCTGCTTTAAGTGACAGGGATAAGAAAATAATTGGAATTATTATAGTAACGTGCCTCGTATGCGTTATAATTGCTATGCTCGTCAGCTTTATTAAATGTTTGAGACGCAAAGGTTATTGTCTAAACATTAAAAATATACTTTTATCTTCCAATTCTCCTCATGGCTCGTTATGTGGGCGAATTTGCACGTGCAGTAGAGGGGACGGACTTGACAATGCGCAATCCATTTCTCAACTCTCGGTTCATGAGTACTCAGAGAGACATCGACTTAACGAACCACGGGTTCAGGAACTAGTTCAAGAAACAACTTTACAAGATGCGCCGATACAGCTTTTAGACAAGACTACGCAAACATTACCAGAAGAATTGACAAAGGAGTTGTTAGAGAATCTGAAAAAAAGATTAGAAGTTCCTGACAATTACATGGAAACGCGCGAAATGATTGAACATCTTTATGAAATTGCAAAGATGGAAGAACTAGGTATATGCCCAGCAAATACGCCTACAACGGTTAATATTGAAGAGAATATTTACGAACTTCCATATCAAAACACTTTGCCTCGAATGGGACGTAATAATAAAAAAATGATAAGTGTTGGTACGAAAACTCCATCTCTGGATAAACTGATGTCATTATCGCCGTACAACCGTCAAACCGCTTTAAGTCACGAGTACTTTGAGCCATTGGATATGGCCATTCATCTATACGCTGAAATAACTTACAATGACAAAGAAAAGAAAACACTACTAGGTGCCATGCCTGACGTTATAGCTGAACAAGCAGCACCACGTGGCCCTTATCTACGAGCCGTGCGCGAAAAACTTAACTCTAGCAGTGAATCAAGCCCATCGTTCAGAGCAGTAAGCAGCACAATAGGTAGTCCACTGTCCACGTCAACAATCAAATCTCATAACTCCACCTCGACGAACTCTTCTGGCAAGATGTTTAACCGGCCTTTGCCTGAAAAGCCTATCAACGTTGATGCTGGGGAGGGCACCTCGTTTCGGCACGGTTGAGATCAGGGCACGCGACGGCCGGTGCAGAATTACGGAACAATGGATCGCGTAAGAACCAAGGAACGTCCTCTATGCTACCGAAAGCCATCGCCCGCCATGGAATTTTACCTGGACCTGGACCCCTGCGTGACCGGGTGAAAGAGCCACAAAACGCGCGCGGCGTTTCTGTGATGCGTGCGTCACGATGCTTAAACGTTTCTTTGCTGTGATATTAATTTTGGTTATTTACTTTAAAATATTTTTAATGTGAGAACACGAATGTAAATGACGATATGAACACTGCCGAGTGTTCGCTTGTACATATTTTTGTAATAAATTTTTATTAGGTGCCACGATGAGTGTCGCCTTTTGTTCTAGGTTCGTTGATTAGTCTAGTTAAATGCTTTTTATCTCATTCAGATGAATCGCTGTTGCTGATTATTGGCACAAATAGGGTGTTATAGTTTCCCTATTTATAATTAATATTCATATTTGAAAAATGCATTTAATACTTACGCCACAATTTAAAAGACATATAATAGAATTACACTGTTTAGTATTTGTGTCTACCGTTAAGTAAAAATGCTACTTAGCATAGCATCATATGTACATTATAAAGAAGATTCAAACGTAGAGAAATTTAATTGTTCGCTGGTTTAATAGATCAAAAAAGTATCTATTTCCAATAATACGAATGTTAGAAAAAAATTATTACTTCTATCATTAGTCATTTTAATATAACAATTATAGCAAAGGAAATAAAAAAATCTATGTTGAGTGTTAGTGTAGCATACGTACTGTTTATAAATCATTCGAAGTACTACCCAAATCTAGTACCTATGTATTTTAAAAGATTATAATAGTCTATTTCTTAATAGTCTAAATTCTTTCTAAGTGTAAGAAAGCTCAAACCATAGATCTGTTTGATTTGTACTTTAGAACGAATATTAATTTATTTTTGTTATTAAATCTCATGAACATTCTTACGACGTTAATTTACGATGTTTTTCATCACTTTTTTTGTATAATTTGGAAATCTATCGAGCTTATCAATGGTTAAAACGTAAGTATTCATTAAACACGAGTAAAAAAACAGACATTTGTCTATTTATAAAATATATGTGCATGTAATGTTAAAAATTGAATGTTCGATGTGAAATAAACGTTAATTGTGAATATGCAATAGTTTTATTTTATTTTTGCTCATGTACTATACATTTGTTGAACGAATTAGCAGAAGTCAACAAAATCAACAGTAAATTATTACCAAAATAAGGGTTAGTTTATTGAGAAGTCTAAATCTTATGGTATTCTGCACCGAAGCAAAACTTCAATTCAGTGCAATATACACTACCGCCAAAAATATTGGAAGCACTTCTAGGCGATAAGATTGGTGACTGCGTAAGCCACACCAATAAAATAAAGGATACTATTTGATTTCTGTTTTTCAAAAAAGGCTTCGTATACTCTGGCTGAGTGTTTAGGATCATTATGGTTTTAAAACACAAATGGATCATCTACAATACGTGATCCTGAGGGTAAAGTAAGATTCTTTAATATTTTGCAAATACTTCTCCTTCCTCATGATTCCATCAATTGAATCAAGATCTTCGAAAACAGTTCCTGCGAAACCACCCTAAAATGATACATTATCACCACCGTGTCTTACCGATGATACGAATGATGATATAAACAGCTTCCAGATACTCTTTCATGAAATCTGCGGCGGATGAAGACTCGTCTATAAGACCAAAAAATTTCAAGTTTCGATTCATTCGTCGATACTCTAAAGTACAGTTTTCTATTATACTACCGAGTAATGATCATGGTGTTTTGGCCATATCAGACGTTGTATTTTATGTATTGCTTGTAGTGAGGGCTTTAAACTGCCACACAAATTTTTAAATAAAAAAAAATTATTAGAGAACGTTGGGGGGAAGATTTGTTTATAATTTAACTAAAGTTTTATGGTTTTTCATTTTCAGATAATTTCCGCCCGAGTTACAGTGAACACCGCAAATTGTTTTTTTTTTTAAAGACGTCCCACAGTGTCGCGACTTCATACAACGTTTTATCATAATTCTCACTTTGGGTAAATTTATTTTTGAAAGCTAATACGTGTGACTAAAACAAAGGAGTATAATTGATTTTTTTTTTATTTTAAAACTAAAAATTGTCTTAAATCAGCGTCTAAATCTTTTTTTTAATGTTCATTTCATGTAACTGTTGATATTAATAGTATGTAATTGCTTTTTAAATCATTTATTAATTATTTTCTCTTATTTATTCTTACTTTACAAGATCAGCAATTTTTTAGGAAATGTTAAACTAATAGGTCATCAAAAACACATCTTAGACCTCCGTCGCTGTCTTTTATTTTACAATTTTTACGTGCTGTATTTCATCGAATGTGTGTGAATCGAATCGAAACTAATTGTCATTGATAAATTTTTGTCTATACATACTATGAATAGATGAGTAATCGAATGCAGGTCAATTTCAATAAAAAACCTTCCGTAAAGCTTATTTCTCTTTTCTGCAGTTTTCACAATAGAGTCGGCAAATTTGTGTAATAAGTCTTAAAAAAAATTCCTCTGCAACTTTTTGTACTACGAACTAGATAGTAACTCTTCTCTAAATTTTATTATCTTGTAAAAATTCGAAAACGTAGTAGGACGTAATAAACTGATAACCTCTTTCAGTCTTATAGATTTCCTTTACCATAGATCTAAGTCTATCCAAGGCAAAGGCATCAAAAGGTAATAATGTTGACAAACTAATACGCAGCAGCAAACTATTATTAATTAAATTAAGAGACTATTCAAGACAATAAGAGTCTAAAATATGATGATAAACAGCATTGTTTTTTTCGTGGGAGTCTGCTGAACGTCAAAATTCGAAATCTTTGAATTTTTTCTTGAGGTTTTCCCAAACATAAAACGCTATAACTTAAGAAGAGCAACACATCAACAATGTCCAAGTTTACTTAACCATATTTACTAAAGTATTATTTTTTTAAAAATATTACTATTTACATTTGATGAAATAAGTATTCTAGAAAACGCTTCCATACTAATAAGTTGCTTTCAACAATGTTCGATAAATGCATTTATGATAGAGGCTCGCGACACTATGCGTCCTGGGGGAAGCTCTGTCACGGGCTAATGATTAAATATTTTTGCATGAAAAATTTACAAAACATAGTCAAAACTGTGCTCAATAATGTATAGAAGGTTTGAATAAAATTGCTGAATCGATATTTGAGATAAAAAATCACAAAAAAGTGTTTTTTTTTACGCTGAAACCCTTAGGCCCTTAAAAAAATAATAATATGAAAAAAAAAATAATAAATAGGATTACGATGTAGGTGATGACCAATTACTAAAAACGTAAACTAAAAATATACGGAACTTAATTAAGTAGAATTATCTATATTCAATATTATGAAGAGGTATTTGAGGATATGAGGGTAATCTCTGGATCTACTTAACTGATTTATAAAATTCTTTTACTTATAAAGGACACATTATTTGTAACTGTAAGGTTATATATTGTACCGTAAACACCCATGACCCAATGAAGTTAAACAATGCTCAACAATCTATGGCAGGCGTTATAAATCTGCTTATACTAATATTATGAAGAGAAAGGGTTTGTATGTTTGTGTTAGTGTCTTGTGGGATAAACACGAAACTGAAATTTGCGCCCGTAGGCGGAGCCGGGCCACAAAGCTATAAATACCATATACATGCAGTCATACAATAATACATTTATATGTACCTACATTGAGAAGAAAAGCTCTGTGTGGAAATCATCATACATAAGAAAACCTATAATATTTTTTAGTTATGTGAATTTCCCCACAGAAAACTCTTTTTGTGTTACAATAGACTGTTTATCGAAGAAGGATATCGGCTACATAGCACCCCGCTACTACCAATATAAATAGAGTGGCAATGTGTTTCAAAAACATTTTTATGGTAACAAAAGAAAAAATCAAACAAAAAGTAAATTACTACATAATCGCACACAATCTATACTAATATTATAAAGAGGTAAAGTTTGTGAGTTTGTATGTTTGTATGTTTGTGACGTTGTAGAAAGTAAACTCGGGATCTACTGAACCGATTTTGAAAATTCTTTTACTAATAGAAAGGTACGTTCTTTGTGAGTGTCATAGGCTATATATTAGTCCGAAAAATGATAACGACTTTTTCGTTGTAGCAGGATTTGTGAAGTAAGTCGGAGAAAAAACGGGCGAACGAAAGCGTTTTTTGCAAACGCTGCCTTATCCATAGGAGATATATAGTTGAGTCCTAGGGAAAAGTTGTAAAGCTTAATAATGTCTACAAAAAAGTCAGCGATAGCATATGTCAAACTTTTAGGGTTGATTCACTATAACCTCTTTTAGGCTAACTAAATTTGTTAAAAAATGAAGCATTGTTTGTGAAGATTTTTTTATTAAGATTATATTAATCCTTATCCAAATAAATGCTTTATTTAGCATAAGTATTTCATTTCAAAGAAATTTGGCCTTCACATCATTTGATTTCAATGAGTATCTTAGAAGATATCGCAGTTTCAAAATAATCATCAAGAGCGCAATAATTACGTACAAGGGGCCGACCGGCGCGTTACGCTTTCACGTGATTTGACCGATTTGTATGATTTTTGGTATGGGCATAAATAGGACTCTGAGAAGTAAATTAGACTATAAGTTATTTTCTTTCTGAACTCAACCCTGTAGTTTACGCGGACGAAGTCGCGGGCAACAGCTAGTATCAATTAAAAGCGACCCACCTTACAATCCTCTTCCAACACGCTAATATATTTTCAGTTCCAAACCAAAAAACAACTACCATGAACACGAAAAAGGTATGTGAACAGGTAAATACACATTGTAGCACTAAACAAGAGTTGTCAACATCATACCCAGTACAAATAAATGTAAATCAAAAGTTTTGAGTAGTTTTAGTAGTGTGCATATAGCACCTACAATTGATTACTTACTTAGCTTACTAATAAACATAAAATATTTTTTTAATAAGGTGGTTTTTTTTAATTGAAAAGTAAATTATTTTGTTCCCATATTTCTTACAAATTTCTCTTTTTTTTTCATTCATAAGAATTTTTTCCTGACAATAGCAAACATAAAAAAAAGTATTTGCGAAATCGGCACAGCTGTTTTCATGTTATAGAGTTGCACACAGTGTTGGGCATTAATCAATTTAGTTTTAATTAAACTAATCAATTGACTAAAAAAATAATTGCAATTAAATTAATAGCAATTGAATAATTGCAATTAAACATTTAATTGTGTATTACAATTATTTTTTTTACACAAACAATTAACTTTTTTGCAAATTTTGTTCAAAAGGGTGGTCCGGTTCTACAACCGGATAGATATACCCTTTATATTCAAGTATTAGTAAAAATACTACATAAAAAAGTTTATTGTTTATTTTTTTTTTTCGTAAAATAACTAACAATTGATCAATTGTTAATCGTATAAAACCATGATTAATAATTAATTAGTTGTTAATTGCTGTCACTGCAGTTAACAACTAATTAATTGTTAATTTTTAATTGTTAGTTTAATTAAAATTTGCCCAACACTGGTTGCACAGGAGAAGTAGTGGTTTAGTTATATATTAATTTAACCCAACTTCTTTTTTTACTTTTCTTAAGTTTCGATAATAATTGCTATTAGCAGTCCTAACTATTCACAACAAGCAAAATTGGACATTATTTGTTTAATTTGTCTATTTTATATGTCTTTCGCGTAATTATATTTAAATTATTCGTCTAGCTTCTTCTCTTGGTGATGTATATAAATTTCTCATTAATATTTTTCAAGATTCAGCTATATATCACCGAACGAGGTAATAGCATTCCTGCTTATCACTCTATCGGCCTTTGACATAATTACGTCAACAAATCTAAAATAATCATCACACTCGTCAGCACCTTACATACCAGACAAGCATAGTAAGCCCAGGACAAAATAAGTTTATCACAAAACATACTTATTTATTTATTTTATTTATTACACTTTATTGTACACCACAACACATACAGAATATGAATTGAAAATGTATTATGTATATCTCTTATGTATTATTTATTTATATTATTACTTATGTATATCTCTCGCTACGGTTAAGCCATATAACCCATTTCCATAAAAGTTACTTTCAGTATATTTAAGTAATTTTCTTTAGTTTTGGAAAATATAAAACTAATCCACATCACTATACGTTAGCGATTATTAGAAACAATTTTGAATAAGAGGTTTTTTAATGTGTACTTTATTTCATTTCCCCGCAATTACCGGTTGTTCAATCAGTTAACTTGGTGGCTGCATAAACTTCACTAAGTATACAGGCAAACTTGTTTCAACTCACGCTTCACGTCTTCTTAATATTCATAAGAAGACGCCTAATACAATTAGGCATAGGATCCATTCAAGGACATGGAGTCCGTCTACAACCTGTTAGTTTGGAAGTTTATAAGATAAACCTATGACAGCAGTAGACGTCGTGTAGCTAACAATTAATTATTGTAATCATGAACATAAGACGACGACGACGACAACTTGAGAAAGGTGGCGGGTGGCGGATGGATGAGGGCCGCTCAGGACCGGGATGGTTGGCGCTTACTTGGAGATGCCTACTTTCAGCAGCGGACGGCGATAGGCTGAGTGAGAATCATGAACATATTTTTATTATTTACCTGAACCTAAATTTTTTTTCGTTACAGAATGTACGAAAAGACATTTCTTTACAACTATTTAATATCACCATCAGAAATAACGAATACATTTTCATTTTCAAACTTCAACGTGAGCCATGAATATATCCGTAATAAAGTGTTAATCTACTCCGGACTTTCTGTAAAACGATTAAAAAATATGTGTGATAAAAAGCAAGAGTTTCGTTGAAGGTGGAACAGAAAGCGTATGATCACAAAGCGCCGGCTGAAACGCGTTACGTCGCCGGAGGTATGAAACTAGCGTAGCTACAGTTCACGGAAATCTGCACCAAAATTCGGGTAGGTGTTCTGGCGCTGCTACTAAAGGAAATCATTTTTAGTGGTAATTTACTCATATTTTTCTAAAATTGTGTTTTTACGTTTCATATGCTAAAAAAATGAAGGGATAAAAAATAAATCTAAATCTTTGGTCAATTTTCAACAAGCCGTAACTTCAAGACAAATGAAAGTACAGTAAATTAAAAAAGGAAATTGTAGCTCCAAGTGTCTAGTTTTTGGAACAGAACATTAAAACTTTGTAGCATGAGCGGTTTTTGAGTAATCTTAAAAAAACAGCAACAAAAAAATTGTTTTGTTTTTGATCTACGGGCGTGGAAAAAAAATTACATAAAAAAAATTAGTGAAACCAAAACCCTTTAAATTCTACGCTTAACATATTTTAGAAATCATCTTGAATATCAGTCAATCAATCAAACAGCTGCAAGAGGTCCACTGCTGAACATAAACCTCTCCCAATGACTTCCACAGCGATCTGTTCAAAGTCAAAGTCAAATCATCTTTATTTTAGTAGACTTACAAGTTCTTTTGCATCTTCATTTTAAAACTATGAAGAAACGGCAAGAAAATCCCTCAGCAACACGAAGTGTCATTTTTTTTAATCAATTCAATTCAAAGTACAATTTAATCTTATAAAATATGTCATAAGAATAAAAATCACAGCAACACAATCTTTAATTAGTTTTCTTATTCTAAGGGTTTATTATCTGAAATTTTTTAATAAGCTTTTTATATAGCTTATCTTTAATTGATTTTTTAAACATTTTCAAGGGAAGCTCCCTAATGCCCTTCGGGAGTTTTTTTTATAAAAGCGTATACATTGCCCCACAAAAGAGTTATTAATTTTCCGGAGTCGAGTTGCATGTTGTACAAGATTACATTTGTTGCTGATGTTTTTGTTATGTACATCACATATTATGTTGTAAGCCACGTATATGTATATTGTATATCTTGGAAGCAACCTGCAGCCGGCGACGCCTCTCGATCTTTACTAGGTCGTCAAACCACCTGAATATGCTTCATCAATATGGAATCGTATCAAAAATATGCAATAGAACTTTATGGGGTGCCTTGGCTTTCGTTACCACTCAGAACATAATAACTAATTATGATGGCATTTTAATTTTTTACCATTTAAAATTAGAAGGGAGGTTGCTAATTTGTGCTCCTTACCAAACTAAAATTTAATGTCCCGCGTGATCCGCTCAGTGTTAACCCGCCTCGGCGTATTCTACAAGCTTCACCTAATTATGGGCAAAATAGTTTCCTTGTGCGAGCATGTACTAACTTTAATAGGCTTTGTGAACAACATGGTTTAGAAACGTTTTCAGTAACTGTTACTTTTGCGACGGGATTTTTAAACCTTGAATATCTATACTAATATTACTAGCTTTTGCTCGCGACTCCGTCCGCGTAGACTACAGGGTTGAGTTCAGAAGGAAAATAAGTTGTAGTCTATTGTACTTCTCTGAGTCCTATTTATCTCCATACCAAAAATCATACAATTCGGTCAAATTGTTCAAACGTGAAACCGTAACGCGTCGATCGGCGCCTTGTGCATCATTATTGCGCGCTTGATCAATATTTTAAAACTGCAATGTCTTCTAAGATACTCAGTGAAATCAAATGATGTAAAGGGCAATTTTATTTAAAATTAAATATTTGTAATGAATAACGTATTTATTTGGATAAGGATTAATATCATATTTATAAATCACCTTCACAAATAAAACTTTATTTTAAAATAAATTTGGTTAGGATAAAAAACGTTATAGTGAGCCAACCTTAAAGAATAGACATATGCTGTCGCGGACTTTTTTTTAGAACTTTTAAAGAGGAATATTTCTCTCATACATTATTTTAGCAAAACTTTAACCGTTTCCGCAGCGCACGTAGCGGAAGCTCACAAAAAGAAAAAAATGTCTCCGATTTTGAAACATTCTTTATTGCTGCTCCGCTCCTATTGGTCGTAGCGTGATGATATCTAGCCTATAACCTTCCTCGATAAATGTACTATCTAACAGTAAAAGAGCTATCTAGTAGTAGTAGTATCTACAGCTAAAGAGGTAATTCATTCTGGTGCATGAGGTTTAACCGCGCGACCGCCGAGATGCCCGAACGCGGGCATAAGCCTCGACACCATAACGACTACTCTTGCCTTTGTCCTTTTCACAAAAATAAATCTATATAAAGAGTACATACCACTAACCAATTTCACTTATAAACGAGTGCACGCGTCATAAATACGCAAAAAATAAAAAGATTTACGTGGCAGAATATTTCAAGAGTAAAGTCTGTTTTTCATATCATCATACATAATTAGTAGTATATTTTGCAACACTGATCTCATTGTTAAGTGTTTTAAAATAAATGAAAAAACATCATATGTCAAACCTTGTCTTGCTGAATATAGGTCATCTTTGGCATAGCACACGCCTTTGGAATTCAGATCACTACAGTGAAGCATCGTACACGTTGAACCAATGGATATTGCAAATTCCCGGAATTATTTTACGAATGCATTTCACCGGATATTCCTTTTGCCATCGAGTAAAAATTTCTACATTGTACTGTAATGTTACGCTACGGAAAATATTTAATTAGCTCAAGCGATTGATTTACAATGGTCACATTGTTTTTTAAACGTTATAAATATCTCAAATACGTTACGGTTATATTTCACATAGAGCGTATAAGCAAAAGCATAAATTCAGTCAGCAATATACACGTAAGTATACCAGAGGTTGCTTTTATAGTAATGAGTATGAGTGTCGACTAGAAACTGTGACCAAGTGCTGCGACAGTAACAGAATTTTATTGATCAGCCCCGTGTTAACCAAGTATACTCTTATTTGTAAAATTTTTAGTTTAGATATAAATGAGACTCTGTGGAGTAAAATAGACTGAAACTTAATTTTATTTGAGAACCTAACCCAGTAGTCTACGCGGACGAAGTCGCGTGCAAAATTAGTATTGCTATATTTTTTTATAATTCATTGGATCATACCAGAAAATATTTTTTTAACAATTTAACCTCGATATTTTAGACGCCAGAAGACACGCGAACTCGGACATGGCATGTTTTCTTTATACATATTTTTTTAAGAAGATCCTCGATCTCCATAGCTGCCGCCGACCAGTGGTGTAAATATAAATAAACACTTATACTTACTCACCTCGGCGTTATATAAACACATATGGGCTACAGTTAAACAGTAAATGCTCAATCGGAAACCTGGACAGCGTCTCCATTATTCCTAATAAAAAATTAATGCTCAAGCATAGAAAAATATACTTTAACGCATAGGTATTACAATCTACGTTACCGGCGTTGAAAGTCTGACAAACGGATTTGTTTATATCGGAGATCAGTTAATGTACAGCCAAACTTGTGAACACACGCATAAAGTTGGTTTGTATTTTTACATTATACGTTCAATATTATAATTACAACAGGAAGATTTTTGTTTTCAAAAATCAATAAATCATAGGAATTGTAACGCACTTCAACGGTGGAGGTAAATATTGAAAACTGCACATCTAAAAGTACTTATGAATTTATGAAGTGTGTAGTCCGGATGCCATTTATCCCACATCCATCCATATACATTATCATTATCATCAACCCATATACGTCCCACTGCTGGGCACGGGTCTCCTCTACCATTGAGAAGGTTTAGGCCATAGTCCACCACGCTGGCCTTGTCCGGGTTGGCGGACTACATATCTAAAAAATTCTTAAGAACATTTAGATGTGAAGGTTTTATCACGATGTTTTCCTTCACAGTCAAAGCAAGTGACGAATCAATGTGAATACACACATAACTTTTGAAAAGTCAGAGGTGTGCGCCTGGGGTTCGAACCCGCGACCGCCGAAATTCTTGAACGCGCGCCTACACCTCGAGGCCATCACAGCTTCATGTATATGTATATATCAGGGGAAAAGAAAACAAAATCTAGAAATTACTAACAGCGAATTAATATTGAAATCATGCTTGCATACAAATAGAATTATAGGTAACTAGCTGTCCCGGCAAACTTCGTATCGCCCTACCAATCAATGAATGCCTTGTTACATATTAACAGAATCTAATTTAAATTACCTAGGTATATCATCATCCCCCTGCCCTGGTCCCAATTATTTACTTGGGGTCGGCGCAGTATCTCTTCTTCTTCCACACATCCCTGTCAGCCATCATGTCTTCATTCACCCCTTTTTTTTCATATCTTCAGTCACGCACTCCATCCATCTCTTTTTTGGCCTTCCTCTGCTCGCCCATCCGTCCACTTTTATATTCATCACCTTTTTTCCTACATATGATTCATCCCTTCTCATAATGTGCCAATACCACGACAGACGGTTTCTTTTCATCTTTTCTATCACTGGAGCTACTTTCATACTTACCCTAACGTATTCATTTCTTACTCTGTCACTCCGTGTTACACCTCACATCCACCGCAACATTCGCATCTTTGCAGCATGCAGTCGTCTTACGTAAGTCTTCTTCGTTGGCCATTTTTTTCTTTTTCAGCACAGCTGCTAGCTCCCTTGCCCTACCATTCATGGTACCTACATTCCAACTTGCATACCTCAATCTCATTTCCCGGGCTAGTGTCTTACGTTGCCCGCGCCCGGGCTGGTGTAACAACCCTTGCCCATTTCTCACAGGAGCCGGGTGTGGCCCCTACGCGTCGCCTACGGGGGACGCCCTAGGCCCGTCACCTTTCTTATTATACATACTGCATAAATGTTTTGGCTAATGTTTTACGGCCGGCCGCCTGCCTGACACCAACCCTCCTTTGATTTGACTTTCATTGTTTTGGTAATGGGGTAGAGATAGCATGTGTTTGGGTACAGGATATTGCAGGTGAGGATATTTGGCATGATGGTAAGGATGCCACAGTCCCGGATAAGGAAGTAGTAGGAGACTCGAACAGCTCGTGGGGCCGAGGTCGCGTACTCGTAGCCCTGTTCCATGACTGGCTAGATAAATGGAAAAGGCATCTCCTGACCATTTATTAAGATTTCTTGAAGGAGATTTAGAGTATTTTAGATATTCAAGCATAATGAAAATTTAAAAATTAAGCACAACCTAGGAGATTAGTTACACAAAATAAATTTCTAAGCGCACGCCTTAATATTTGACAGCCAAAAAATGTCAATCCATTGTCATGACAATTCTGGATATTTTAAATCTCAAATACGCAATTATTCGAATGTTATGGATACATATTGTCGTTTCAAAATGCTTATTTTTAAACGGTCTTTTATTTGAGAGGGCCTCTAACTGCATCGACGGGATAAACCTTACATTTTTGACAGCAAATTTGGAATGGTGTTAAAGTTCAAAATAACCTTAGTATTATTACGAATGTTTTGCATGGGAATATAGAAAGTTGTTGTTTTAACACCTTTTCAGGCAATTTTTAAAATTTGTCTCGCCGTAAGAACCGTCCTCGTACTTCAAGAAATATTATAAAAAAAGAATTAGTGAAATCGGTTCAGCTGTTCTCGAGATTTGCGCCTAGAAACATCGAGCAATTCATTTTGATATTATATAACTCCTCCAGTACAAATTAAACTTTATCGTATGGTATTAAAGTAAAAATTGACTTGAGTATTATTACGAAAGTTTTGTATGGAAATATATAAAATATCAAAAGTCCCAGGGGAACGCTGTTGAACGGGATAAAAAGTATCCTATGTTTTATTCCGGGTTCTAAGCTACCTCCCCACCAGTGTTGGGCAAATTTTAATTAAACTAACAATTAAAAATTAACAATTAATTAGTTGTTAACTGCAGTGACAGCAATTAACAACTAATTAATTATTAATCATGGTTTTATACGATTAACAATTGATCAATTATTGTTAGTTATTTTACGAAAAACAAAAATAACAATTAACAATTATTTTTTTTATCAAGTAGTTTTACTAATACTTGAATATATCAAGTGTATATGTATCCGGTTGTAGAACCGGACCACCCTTCTGAACAAAATTTGCAAAAAAGTTAATTGTTAGTTTTAATTATTTCATCAATCAATTTAAAAAAAATAATTGTAACACACAATTAAATGTTTAATTGCAATTGATTTTTTAATCAATTAATTAGTTTAATTAAAAGTTAATTGATTAATGCCCAACACTGCTCCCCACCAATTTTCAGCCAAATCACTTCAGCCGTTCTTGAGTTATAAGTGGTGTAACTAACACGACTTTAAATTACTAAAGTGCTATTAAAAAAAAGGGTTGATCGTAGAAGAGTGAAAATTAAGGATTCTTTGTATTTTTGTATGTTGTATCATAAAAAAATAGAAATTAAACATTTTGTCTAAAAAATAAAAACTAAAAATTTAGGGGTGGACTACCCCTAACATTTAGGGGGATGAAAACTAGATGTTGGCCGATTCTCAGACCTACTCAATACGCTCACAAAATTTCATGAGCCGTTTCGGAGGAGTATAGGAACGAAAACTGTGACACGAGAATCTATATATATAAAAGAAAGTCGTGTTAGTTACACCACTTATAACTCAAGAACGGCAGAACAGATTTGGCTGAAAATTGGTAGGGAGGTAGCTTAGAGCCAGGAGACGGACATAGGATACTTTTTATCCCGTTCGATAGCGTTCCCGTGGGACTTTTCATTGTTTTCTTTATCCATACAAAACTTTCGTTTTAATAATTAAGTCAATTTAAACTTTAATACAATACAATAAAGTTTAAATCGTAGTGGAGGAGTTCTATGTTATAAAAATGAATTGCTCGATGTGTTCCTAAGCGCAAATCTCGAGAACAGCTGAACCGATTTCGCTAATTCTTTTTTTATAATATTCCTTGAAGTACGAGGATTGTTCTTACGGAGAGATACATTTTAATAATTGCCTGAAAAGGTCTAAAAATAATACTTTTCTATATTCCCATACAAAAGGTTCGTAATGATACTTAAGTCATTTTGAACTTTAACACCATACAAAATTTCCTGTCATTTAATGGTCATCCCGTCGATGCAGTTAGAGGCCCCCTCAAATAAAAGAACTTATTAAAATAAGCATTTTGAATCGACAATATGTATCTATAACATTCGAATTATTGCGTATTTTAGATGTTAAAAATGCAGAATTCTCATGACAATGGATTGACATTTTTTGGCTGTCAAATATTAAGGCGTTCAGAAATTTATTTTGTGTAACAAATCTCCTTGGTAGTGCCTAATATTTTATTTTTTATTATGCTTGAATATCTAAAATATTCTAAATCTCCATCAAGAAATATTAATAAATGGTCAGGGGATGCCTTTTCCATTGATCTAGCCAGTCATGGAACAGGGCTATGAGTTCGCGACCTCGGCCCCCCGAGCTGTTGGAGTCTCCCACTATTTCCTTATCCGGGACTGTGGCATCCTTACCATCAGGCCAAAAATCGTTACCTGCAATATCCTGTACCCAAACACACGCTATCTCTACCCCTTTACCAAAAGAACGAAAGCCCCAAGGAGAGTTGGTGTCAGACAGGCGGGCGGCCGTAAAACATTTGCCAAAACATTTATACAGTATGTATAATAAGAAAGGTGACAGGGCCTAGGCCGTCCCCCGTAGCCGACGCGCAGGGGCAGCACCCGGTTCCTATGAGAAATGGGCAAGGTTTGTTACACCAGCCCGGGCGCGGGCAACGTAAGACACTAGCCCGGGAAATGAAATTGAGGTATGCAAGTTGGAATGTAGGTACGACAAATGGTAGGTCAAGGGAAAAAAAAAATGGTCAACGACGAAGACTTACGAAAGACAACTGCATGCAGCAAAGTGGTATAACACGGAGTGACAGAGTCAGAAATGAATACTTTAGGGTAAGTCTGAAAGTAGCTCCTGTGATAGAAAAGATGAAAGGAAACCGTCTGTCATGGTATGGGCACATTAAGAGAAGGAATTAATCATATGTAGGAAAAAAAAGTGATGAACATGAAAGTGGATGGATGGGCGAGCCGAGGAAGGCCAAAAAAGAGATGGATGGAGTGCGTGGCTGAAGATATGAAAAAGAAAGGGGTGAATGAAAACATGACGGCTGACAGGGATGTGTGGAAAAAGAAGAGATACTGCGCCGACCCCAAGTAATTAATTGGGACCAGGGCAAGGGGATGATGATATACCTAAGTAATTAAAAATTAAATTCTGTTAATAAGTAACAAGACATTCATTGACTGGTAGGGCGATACGAAGTTTGCCGGGACAGCTAGTTTTATATAAAAGAAATATACTAGATATCGGTTCATCGCTTCAAAAACGGCCCGAAAAATAAAAGCACATCAAAAAGTGTGGTCTTAATTCAAATTATATCTTATTCACCATAGCTTGATTCTTTTGGCATATCAACTAGTTATGGGAAGCAGAAAATATTTAGTAGTTCAAAAATATTGCGTTTTAAAATAATGCATTTTGTGTGAAATTCTTTATTACTCTCGACATGAAAAATATTATGTAGATAAGCGACGGTGGGTCAAAGTCCATAATAAGTACCTATTTAATATAACAGGGTTATTTTTAGACCTCCCGCCAAATTTAAATAGGTGTTTCAGACCACGAAAGTAAACAATTTTTCCAAAGAAACTCGGGTCGAAAAGTGAAAAAAAATTCAGACCTTCTACACCAAATCGACCACGTGGTCGAGCAGTTTTCTATCATCATTATCATCATCATCATCACTCAATCTCAGTCCACCGCTGGACATAGGCCTCCCCCAATGCCCTCCACCGGGATCGGTCGAAGGCCGCCTGCAGCCAGCGGTGTCCTGAGACCTTTACAAGGTCAGTTACCTTTACAGTCTTCTATGGGAGGATCGAATTGTTTATCACGTTTCGACCCATGTTTCTTTGGAAAAGTTGTGTAGTTTCATGGTGTTAACCATCTATTTTAAGTTGGCTGGAGGTCCAAAAATAACCCAGAATGTAAAAATTAAGGTTGAAAAATTAAATAGTTTTATCTTTAAAACAGTTTTTATTAAATAACTGGAGCACAGACAAGGTCATCATCATCACCGAAGTCGTCGGAGCTTGTGACATCATTTCTAACTTCAATTATTATTTAGTGTTCAATACAAGTGTCGACGTGGCATCGATATGATCTATCTTACGTCCCTTTCCGTCCGACCGATGTAACATTGTACAAGCGTCTATTATTTTCAGTGTTTCTATTTTAATTTTACTTTGAAGCAATAAAGTCTCAAAATTTTCGGATAACGCTTAAATCTTTAGGGATTTTGGTGTTGTATGTATTTTTTTTTATATTTATCAAATTATTAAAATAATACGTTTTTTATTTCAAAGTTATGTCTTAGAAAAATTTACATCTGCCAAAAAAATCTAGTTATCGTGAATGAGGTATAGTATGATCCAATTAGGGATGTTACGTTTATGATATTTCGGATATGTATATAGGAATAAAATTATATTATATATTCGGTTATGCATAAGTAATTATTTCGAATTATCCGTTTGTTTCGGTTACGGATATAAGATTGAAGTAAATTATAAACACAAATATTACGCTGTATACAGTATAACTAGTTATGAAAGAGGTTATGTTATGACTACAAATAATAAAAAAGCTGCAAATGCTGCTGTCGAAACATATCCTTTTATTTAGACCTCACTCTTATCCGAAACTATCCAAAACGTTTAAAACGGATACGGTTGCGGATATATTTTTATTTCGTAGCTCCATAACATCCCTGGTTGCAATCATTGCCAACGGTAACACGTCAACATTAAAATGACAATTGTATTTTCTCTCTTTTAATGACATAACATCTTAAATGCAAATTAAGCTTTGTAATTTATTTAAGAATTAAGGTTTATATTTTAATACTCTTTTTTAGATATCGAATTTCGAAAAACAAATGTGTAAGTATATGCAACCGGTGCCACTTAAGACAAGTGATTTTTTTGCGATCCTCAATCTAGTATATATTTGATCGAATTTAATATACGATAAACTTGTATGAAATCGCTGAGTTGTTAGTAGTCCCACTGTAGTTTTTTTTAAGAATCTGTGGTAGATATTGCAAGTTCGGCCCGACTTTTTTATTAGAAATCTGGGCTAAATATCACAAATGCCGCCCACCTTTATTTTATTTTGACACCTTCTGGCTCTTGCCAGCCAAAAGGTTGCCGACCACTGCTTTGAAGTGTGCCCAACAACAAAATTGAGACGCTTAATGAAGCTAAGTAGAGCGCTTACTAGCTCCTATTTACAAAGCATAGTTGCCGATATAAAAAAAAATGAGAGTGCCCATCTAAGTGAACAGCCAGATATATTGCCAAATGAAGTTCAAAGGCAGTCAAAGGCTTTGAGTGAGTCGCTGCACCGTTAGAATGGCATGCAATCCATTCATGTTATTTACCAATTGTAGCAGTACTACGATTTGCAATTCAAGCCTATGGCATAAATTTGAATTAAAATAGTTCAGTAAAAACCTATGGACTATATTGAATACTATGATATCTCTATCATTTCAGTAGATAATGATTTTAGTATTATTTATACATAATTTGATTTGAGAGATTTTTTTTTTATTCATTTTTACAATAAAGATAATATGTGATGTTGTGTGTTCTTGAAGTGTTAAGCGGCGCCCGCGACAGGAAGGTAAATTCGCTATTTGATACGGTTTCACCTTCCTTCGCAAGCATTTAGTGCATAATGTGTGGTGGTGTGTGGTGTGCTAGAATGAGTGCTGGTGTTACATATTTATTGAATTTGATATATATCTACAAAAAACAACTTAATAAAACAATACACACAAAAAACACAATACAAAAAGAAAACACAGAGAGAGAAGTACAATTCCTAAACTAAAAATAACAATATCTAATAATAACAATAAATTAATAACAATAAAATTTATAATATGACACTAAAACTAACCAAAATAATTACAGTAAGAAGTGAAACAATAAAATTAATAACATGACGCTAAAACTAAAACTAACCTAGATAATTACAAAAAGAAATGAAACAATTAAATTAAATTAACAAATTAATAAGCAACAATAAGATTAATAGTACTACGCTAAAAACTAACAAAATAACTACAAAAAGAAGTGAAAGCCGAGGCAGGACGCGGCGGCTATGTGTTGTTGAACAATTTGAGGGAGCTGAGGATGGAACGCACAAATCCGAGGAACGATTTGAAGGCTGCGGGACACTCAATAAGGTCCAATATCTTGTATGGGTTGATGCTGAAGTGATTACATGCCATCTCGTGTTGAAAGCGGGGAGTCACGTATCTAGGGCATTCCTCCAAGAGGTGCTCCAGGCTTTGGACTGTGACGTCATCACATGGACACTTGTTGTCTGAAGTGATGTGGAAGCGATGGAGGTATTCCTTGTGATAGCCGTGTCCGGTGAGATATTGTGTCAGAAAGAAATCTGGGGTGGTGACATCCCACAATTTTTTGATAAAGCTGAGTTGAGGAAGCAGCCCCCAGGTGCGACGGCCCTGGTCGGCGCTTTCATACCGGGACTGCCACAAAGCCAAGGTTGCGTTCCAAAGGAAATTTATCATAGTCAGGCGCGCGGCAAAGTGTGGTGGCCGAGTTGGCAGCAGAGTCTGCCAATTCATTACCCTCTATACCGACGTGACTCTTGACCCAAGATAGCCCGACGTTGCCGACCCCTTGGAGCTCCCGAAGCGTCTCGTGTATTTGATACACCAATGGATGGGTGTTACTTCTGTCTTGTATTGCCAATAATGAGGCCAAGGAGTCAGTAAAGATCATCACGTCCGGATATCTGTGGTCAAGAGCCCATCGACACGCATGAAGTATGGCAAGCAGTTCGGCTTGAAATACACTACAGCAATCGTGGAGTTTAAGTTTTTCGATAGCAGGCCCGGCTGTTGCACCGCCAGGGTCAAAGCATACAAAGGCAGCTCCTGCTGCGCCATTTTCCTGTTTGCTCCCATCAGTGAAAATTTGAACAGTGGTGTTCCTTGTTAATTTAGTGATGTCCTGTTGACTGAATGCCATGTGGAAGGACGTGGTGAAACGCTCAGCAGGGTGTGGTAAGTGGTATGTGGGCATAGGTTTCTCCCAGCAGGTCTCTTGGGGAAGCAGGTCGGTTGTACCCGTTAATCGAATTTGCTCGATCCGATGCACCTCACCGACCCGTAAGTCTAATGGTGTAAGTTGAGCAAGGGCTAAGGCAGCGGGGGTGGATACGGTTGGGAAGGCTCGAATTGCCTTTATGGCAAATCTGCGCTGTACACTCGCGAGCATGGTGCGGACATATTTATTTTTCACCACGTGACCCTAGACACCTGCGGCGTACGTTATAATTGGCTCAATTACATGTAGGTATATGATACGAACATTCTCGGGACATATACCCCATGTGGGTTTGGTAAAGAGGCAAAGACGGTTAAAAATGCGTGTCGCTTTGTTGACGACCTGGCGCACATGGCTATGAAACGTTAACTTCTCGTCAAGAACCACTCCGAGGAGTTTGATTTCTTTGGAGAAGTCAATCGAATGCCCATCCATGTGGAGGTGTGCCGCTCTAGCTTTGGAAGTGAAAGCTATGGCCTGAGTCTTAGCTGCGCCAAACGTAAGTTTGACGCTCCTGCCCCACGCAGCGATGTCTCTTAGAGCATCATTAGTTGCTTGTTCTAGCAGATGTGCGTCTTTTGCAGAAGCTACGAGCAGCACATCGTCTGCGAAAGCCTGTAGGTGGCACCCCGATGGCATGGGTTTGTCAAGAAGCTCATCTAGTATAATGTTCCAAAGAACAGGACCGCACGCGGAACCCTGTATGCACCCCTTGGACATGGTCTTTGTGACTCGTGATCCCGAGTGATCCAAAATGACGCGTCTTTCCCTTAAGTAGCTTCGTATAAGACCAAAGATGTTGTGAGGACAGTCAATAAGTTTGAGGCGATGCAAAAGTGCAGGCCATCAGGCATTGTCGAATGCTGCCTTGATATCAAGGGACACCGCCAAGACCTGACGTTTTTCTGATTTGGCCTGTCTGATATGCCTTAGCGCACAATCGATGGCTGTGGTGGTGTTGGCTTGTTCCTTAAAGCCATATTGATGGTTGTTGCATTTGCCATTTCTGTTAGAATGATACGTTACTCTTTTGATGAAAAGCTTTTCAAGAAGCTTCCCAAACACCGGCAATAGGCCAATGGGTCGGAACGATCCTATGGAGTTGTAGTCCGCCTTTCCGGGCTTGGGGATTACCCTGACGTAAGCTTCCTTCCATTGCCGTGGGAAGTGCTGCAACGTTAGGCATCTATTTATGATATTTGTGAGAAGATGTGGGAAATTTGAGGCGAATTGGTGACAGATGTCGGCCGTTAGACCATCTAATCCCGGTGCCTTATTGGGGTTCATTGTTTTGAGATGTTCCAGCACTTCTTCCACAGCAAAGAGAGGGTCATCAGAAGTGTCAGGAGGATTATAACTCTGAGATCTAAGTAACTGATGATTTTCCTCGGTGTCCGGTCCATCGTCGGGGTAGAAATGCTGCAGTAAAGCAGCAGCTGTTTCCTCCCCTTCAGCAGTGTACGCACCGTCGACCAATAGGGTGGCAGGAGGGCGTCTGGGCGCAGACTCCCTAAGAAGTCAGTTGGTTGGAGACCATACGTTCTCCCTGGTCTGAAGAGCGCAAAACTCTTTAATTTTTTTTGTTGCAGCTGCTTTGAGCTCGTGAGATTTGAGAGAATTTAAGGCCTTATTCGCCATACTGGCCTAGTGCGAAAAGACAGACAACACATCTAAGAATTTCATAACGTGTACAGATGTCCTGACGATGATTTCCCTTATCGTTAGAGGACGTAGTAATTTATTGTGAATACAATCATTACTCCGAAAAGTCAGATGTGTGTTCGCTTGGGTTTCATTTCGCGACCGTCGAAATTTTGACTCAACTACCTAAAGGCCTAAACCTCAAGGCCATCACGGCACTTTTCATTACGTTAAATACACGCCATACAGAAAGACGCCACGCCAGGCGAAATACCGCCATATAATAAAATTATCAACACTACAATAAAGGTTTGAACTTGACTATTGATAACCCGACGGCAGTGACCTCTGCAATCGTACAATACAAGGGTACAACGCAGTAGGCGGCGTCGCACTTTGAAGTACGTAGTTACTGTAAAACACAACTAAACCTCACCAAATGCTCAATACTAAATAATTTATTTAAAAAAATAAAAAAAAAATTAAATTGGTTTAAAAATGTTTGATACCAATTCAGCTCACAAAAGTAATGAACAGTATTTATCTTTCTTGTCCGCTTGCCTTCATGAAATATAAAGATTCATACGATAAATTTATATTATAGCCTTTCTAAAATATCGTTTTTGGAAATGTCAATAAACAAAAAATACAAGAAAACCATCTAAGATTTCATGTAGCATTGGGGGAAATGGCACGAGGTGTTTTTTTTTTCTTTCAGAATCTAGAACTTACTATATAGAATCTAGTATGTCAATTTAAAATCTTATTTCTTCATCAAAGTTATTTAACACTTTTGTTGGGTTCTTTTGATGCGACAGACTCAACCGGTAACCCAAAATTATTCTGAGGTCATACAAAAAGTATAAATTACACATTTAGATAACACGAGTTAACTTTAGACTTTGCGGCTGCATGTTGTATGCTCTGGAATTGTTACAAAATAAAATTATTTGTATCGAGGACTATTCATTGTAAATTAATTGCGCAGAATCACGATATCGAAAAAAAAATATAATTACACGTCTGGGACGTCCCTTTAAATCTAACTAAGTGATTTCATCAAGCAATGGGAAAACTAATTACCATTGCAATAATTATAATAGTAATTTTGGTATAAAAAACTTTTCGCTTAAATGAAAAAAGACACCCATGTGTGGAATTATTTGAATGCCAAATCAGAATTTAAGCTGTTCTTATTTTTATACAGTGTGTATTTAGACCGTGATCGGAACCGAAGTCAGGTAATGGCAAAGATTACTGATTACAATCATTTTTATTTTGTCGGGATTTTCTTTAATGACAGGGGGGTTTGCAATCACATTAGCTATTACTTGCCTTCATTTCCGATCACGGTTTGAATACACCCTGTATAAGTCACCATTTTCCAAGGTTTATCATCCCACACAAAAACCGAAGATCAAAACTATTAAACAATATAAATTAATTACTCCTCTCATATGGAATTTTAAAGTATCGAGGAACAGATCAACTTCTATAGCCACTGTTGGTAATATTGCAAAAAAATAAGCTATGGACTGCTCCACGAGTGGGACAACGCAAATATAACTAACTACTCACGTCATGCTCTGAGTAAATAGCAATAATATTATTGAGAGTACTTTAGTTACACTTTTGAAAAGCAATTGCGAAATTGACGTTTTAGTTTACTTTTTATACAAACAACAAATGCCCACGTTTAAGATAAGTTGACTACTAAATTCAAGTACTAGTGTAGTTTAAAATCGTTAGTATATTGTTAGATGAGCACTTTAACGAGTAACACAAGGAAATAAACTTAATTTTCAATCCTCATTGTTCTTAACTTCTTATCAATCTATAAAATTGTTTATGGTTTTAGAAGTAAAACGACGATGGACAAAATTAAGGCAATATGATTACGTAAGAATCTTTGCAGCAATGCTATTTATGTATCTATTTAAGCACTTTCCTCTTTTAGTAACTAGGTTTATCGTTGCATTATTTCTGTATTAGTTATGAAATCCTAAAATGATAAATATAAAAACGAATTAAATGTAACGTTTTTTAATACTAAAATGTCACATTACACATATCACGATTGCTCATCAATGATATTAAGATTTTTACAAATACATAAGAATCATTAGTGCAATATTAATTAGTATTAATATATATACCAAATTATTAAATATTGTCCTCACGTTAGAATGTTTATCTACATAAATTTGCATTTGCTCTATTATGTGCTTTGGGTAACGAATATTTATAAGTTTTTTAAGTAAATTCACATTCAAAAAATGGTTGCATAAAAAGTAGCCAAATTTCACAAATTTGCATAAATCATCACAATATTAGTACAACGGTTTGTAAAAATAAATGATAGCGAAAACTAAAAGGCAATCTGGGATCTTATCGGTTGAGGTCAGTAGAAATGTTGTTTGATTTATTGATAGTAGAAAAAAATAAAAAACTATTTGTAATATGTAGGCACAAAATATATCTTCAGTGACGTGTTCGTTTTTAAGTTCACGGAGTATCTCCTTAGTGTAGATAAATACCCCGTTTACATCGTAAGGCATGACACCAAGAGAAATCCCCACATAAAAAAGGCATTAAATATACATATCATATTCCCCTTTATAATTAAAAAAATACAATCAATTTTTACCCGATCCAGTGCCTGTTATTCGTTGTATTTTCAGACACGTTCATATATTAAATGATTGAAATTTACAATAACGAAACCTTAACCTCGTTGGTCGCAGAAATATTTATTAAACTTTTAAATTATACGACGGAGCTATAAAAATACATCTTCACCAACGATTTTAGAGATACAGACCAATTTTTTTACAGGTGGGGAACTACATGAAACTTTAACGTTAGTCAGTAATTATTTCAAAGTACAATTAAAAATTGCATTAACTGCCTTGATCTCATCATATACCTAACATGTAACGGAGCAACATAATTTATATTTTTACTCAAAAAGAATGGCGAAATATCGTATAAATAACTTAATAATTATTCAAATGCCATTTTGTATAGTAATATTCGTCGTGGTAACATAAGCGTTTCTGTTTACACAACGCTAGTTAGGTACGTGTTGTCAGAATCGATGAAAACAACCATCAAGATAATGTAGTGTGCATCGTAATTATTTCCAATGTTGCGTGTAATTTGTGCCCAGTAGTATAATATCGTTATATTATTTATCGTTCTCATATAACATTAAAATAGTAATCTCTGATGTCGGTTTCTAACGAAAATACACAACAAAAACACCGTTTTTATTGTTTAATGTCCTTGCTCCACGGAAACTAAAAGGCGGATGTAATTTTAATACTGACTAGCGGTGGAAACAAATATCGGCCAGGCGCACTTTCAATGATTCAAATTGACAAAGCAGTTTATGTTATTAGTGCAAACTAGTCATATAATTATTACTAGTCATCTTATAAATTAATATAGATAACGTACTAAAAACAACAAAAAGATATCCTAACGGTTTAAGAACTGTTCTTTTGGAATAATCACTTATAACTTACACTTTCGGAAATATAGACGTGAAGTATAACCACAATACCGAAGGAATTTGTGCGGTTATATCGTATAACGAGCAACAACCGACAATTGGCAGATATGCAATGTCCAAAATTTAAGAAAATCGATTTCCAATAAGATCTGAGGGAAAATACAATTAACTAAACACCAAAGGAAAGGTTTTATATGCGAAATATGTCAAAATTGGTTTTAAATCTAAAATACATGGAACTGAATATAAACATTTAGCAATTTATTAAGTTGCTATAGTAATCAAAATTATAGGGGAAAGTATGGTATATTGAACCACCATCTAAATTGGACCACCCTTATATCTTCAAAAGTAGTTTTTGAATTTTAATACTGGCAACACTAAACGAAGTGCGCCTCACTTCATTGCATATCGGCCATATTGTTTTCTTTGAAACGTAAAGCGATTGTGTTTTATTTTCGACATTTGATTTTCATAACTTTCGATATAATTTTTTACGATCGGTGCTAAGAGTGTTATTAAATTAAGGGTAAGTAAACAGGGTATTTAATTTATATATTAGAAGCATTATTTTGTTTACAATTAAACAAGAAATTATTTCCGGCATTTGTAGGGTATAATATTTTTTAACATTTGGTTTTTGACGTACTCACTTCGTTGGTTAAAATGGACCACATGCAGTTTGGTAAATTGGACTAGTGAAGAATCTGAAGATGAAGAGGAAATCCTTGTTTTGGACGATTCTGATAGTAGTCTTGAATCAGAAGACAAAGAAAATGAATGCACCAAATGCAAAATAAATTATTACGACAAAAAAGGCCCTAAAGGTGATTGGGTACAGTGTGTACGTTGCCATAATTTGAATCTCGAATCTTGTACCCAAAATCCTGATATTTGTGATGATTGTAGTATGTAAAAATAATTTAAATATTTAGTGTGTTTCTTAAAGAGACTATTACGTTTGTATAATTTTGTTTATTTACATTTTTTCTTTATATTTTGCCTTAGAGTTTATCGGAAGTCCAATTTAACGACCTCGTGGTCCAAATTAGAAAACTAGTTGGGTAAATTGGAACAAAGCTCCGATCTCACAATTTGTTGATTATTGAATAGCTTTAATAATTATGTTGATTTAATACTTAATAAACGAAAACTATATTTAATGTTCTTTCATTTCGTGTACTAAACATATGTAAATAGTTACAAAAAGTCTGCCTAAAATGCATTTGAAAATAAATGGTCCAAATTACCAGACTTTCCCCTATATAATTTATTTTTTATACATTTGATACCATAATAATTATAATGACTTTATACGTTACATAAAATAAGAACTCCCTGATGAGGCATGATGGTCCCACGTTTTTAGTAGGCGTAAATAAATTTCATTTTTTTTTTTACTTTTCAAACATTTATGAAAACTAGCTGATGATGATTATGACCATTAGCATAACTTTGGTAAAAGAAAGCAGGACGCAAATGTTTTAATCATGAATGTTTCACATTGCAATAAGACGCAAATGATTCCCACCAGTGCGCTCTTTACAATTCAACAACATTTATGTTCTAGATGAATACTCATTAAATTAATTAGCTATGGAACGTATTGATAATGCAACAAACTCTGCCGGTATAAGTACACATGTTACGCAGCAATTAGAATTAATTTATTTCAATGTTCACTGCGCGCTTTTAATTAATATAAAATAAATGCGTTATTATATTTCTCTTGCATGGCTAATATGATTTTTAGAAGTTACAAGAATATTCGCGACCAGAGCTGACGGACACACCGTGAATTAGAGGAGTGCGTTCGAATTGAAGGTCATGCCACGCAGACGCACCTCTTTGCTTCACTGACGTCTCTTTCGAATCAGTCGCTTGCGCGGGAACGGTACAGTAACACGTACGCATTGTTCATTTAGTGGAAATATATTATTTAGTAACCGTGCACGAAAATGAATTAGTCTGAAAATAAGTACTTCAGTTAATTGACACGTTTTTAACTATATAGGATTTGCTTCGTGAGTTGGTGCGAAACTTGGATATTTTTATTCGATGAAAATACGACTAAACTGCTCGTTTAAGGTGAGCAATAGATTTTTATTACGTCATAGCTAGTGTAGAGCTATTATCTAAATGTTAAAAGTAAACACGTTACACCGCGAACGTTGAGATATTTTCCACGTTTACTTTTAAATGACCGCACGTATGTATAATACTAAAGTTTATTAGCAATTATGACATTTATAAAAACGCAATTTGTGTTAAAGACATGCTTTTAAAATTCTATTTTTTATAGATGTTCATCACACTTTATTCAATACTATTGACAAATTAATCAAGCAAATAAAAATGCAGTAGTAATGGACATAACAAACTTACTCTAGGAAAAAATGCATTGATCACCAATCATCGTTTATATACAACTAAATATTTACACAAGCCGTTAGACAAATTTGTGTTTTCAAATTTAGAAAGATTTTGATACATAATTGTTGTCACATTTTGACTTCCTCGTTAACGTGTTAGAGCAAACTTTGTGCCTTCTGTTTCTTTCCTTACCTTGAAACATAATGTGACAAAATTTAGCTCATTTTAATACACTATGGCCATTCTTATTTATTACGTACGTATTTTTATATTCAGGTACCTTAACCATCACTTTGTCGCGCCAACATAAAGGTTATTCCCAAAGTAGGATTTAGATCAGCCAAATTACCGAAAATTTGTGATAAATAACACAACTATAATGAAAATGTTAACGCACAACAAAATATCCTAGAAACAAATTAGGTCCACTGTAACATTGTATTACGTTCATTACTCATACAAATCACTATAAAACTGACGTAATATGTAATTTTCAATCAAAAACTCTCTCATACTTTAAGTGTGTCACATTTAGTTTGTCTCACGATAGTTTTAATAATTCAGGTCCTTCATCACTAAATATTGAGTCATAGTCAGTGAAGACATTAAAATAAAGCATCATCAATTTTCTCTTAGATTCACTACTTGTTGTGACGTCATGCCTTAAAAAGTCGATAAACCAGTCTTCGCCCATTTAATATGTTTTTGAAAACCTCCTCAACGTACAATCCATCACAGATTATGAAGTACATATTATACCGACTGTTTCTACAACATTATATATTGTGATGGTTACAATAATCATGTAGTACAGGGCTTCCCAAACTGTGCGGCGATCGGCAAACATTTTCTGTCCGTATTTTTCTGATAACCTCATATTACGCTAACTAATGCTGTTTTTATTTCCAGTAAAGTAGGTAGTTTTGATGATGGGGGGGGGGTGCGTCGCAAGAAAAATAATTATCATATAGGGCGTCATAGTGTAAATAAGTTTGGGAACCCCTGATGTAGTATATAATATATACTACACGTACACGTAGTATATACTATGTATTAATTCCTCAATTTCCCTTTATACAAATTAGTCGCAATTCAGTCTAATACGCGTTACTCCGTGGAGATTGATTGTTAGCGGAATGCACAATGTTCAGATACACACACGCCTTGACCTCCAAGGGTGATTTTATTTATAACCAAACAAAAAATATTCTTACATTAATTTTCTTGCGCCGTCATATGTTTTCGAAGAGTGCTGAAAAAACCATTAATACTAGGTTATGCAGATAAAATAAATAAATACACCCAACAGTCACATACATAGTCCTGACCCCACACTAAGATACGAGTCTTGTGTCGTGGGTATCAGAAACTACGAGAGACTTTTTCGGTGATTTGGCACTAATCGTTATTGAAGCAAATTAAGTGCAATATTAGTACAGCTAGTCTGTCGAGTAATAACGCATAGTTGCAGGAACGGTCTGGTCGTAACTCTACACCTCAGATAAACCACTGTACACGAGCTAGTCCCGAAGTTCTGTTATAGACAATCAAACCGTACACAGCGGCGGGCGGTGTGCTGTGGCCGGGGTAGGGGCCGGGACTCCGCAACGACAACAGACATTAAGTTTTGAGAGCTCTCCGTCATTGTAAACATATACCGGATATATGTACTCGCGCCAATGTAGTCAATTATGTTGTTGTAATGGACTGCCACGTAATAAAATCTTAAGATTCTATGTATAAAGCAAAAACTCCACACAAAGCCGAGGAATCGTATTACTGCACATTTTCGTATGCGAACGAATATCGGATACAAAACCAATGAAATATAGTCTACTAGAGATGTGAAATTTAAAAAGTAAACTCGTATTATAAATTGTAGGTCATAAATCCAATGGGAAATTCAATGCATCTAGAAAGCTTACCGGTAAGGAGTGAATTACCAGCCTTTTTTTAATATATCATATCAGAACTTCCTTCCTAACTGTTTATGAGTGACATTCATGTATTCTCCGTGTTACTGGCTGCAATGACCGCACAAGACAAAATAAAAATTTAACGTTTTTTATACATTTGATCAAAATTGTATTTTAAATCCTAAGATAAAATTTCATTTAGCCCAAGGATGTTGAAATCCCGTGAAAATGTAATAGATTTTTTCAAACAGAAATAACACAGCTCGAAACTATATTTGTTTCGTGATAATTATTGATCAGCAATTTAAATAAATATATAAATTATTTTAAGCCAACAATTTCGCTTTTTTATTTAAACTATTTATATGTAGTCTAGCAATTACTGTAACACTGTATTATTACATATTGTTATTACGCCTTTTTTCTTAATTGGTCGTAAAATCTATCCGCAATAAGTTTTTTTTGTTTCTAGATGAAACCAAATATACAAAACGCAGACACGATTACCCTTTAAAACATAAAACATTTTATTTTGAAAAAAAATCAACTCGTCGATTGTTCAGACGGCGAACAATGTCGCTAATGGAGCCATGTCAAACTCATCCCCATATACTTTTATATGGGGTCTTACAAACGCAACGAGGACAAATGGAGTTAATAGGAAAACATCTACGTATATTAAGTTCCATTATTTTTTTTTAGTTAAGCTCTAAGAATTGTTGCATTTATTTGAAATATATTTAATAAGAAGCTCTTTGAATAGAGAATTAAACTCTAAAATCCCGCTTATGCCAATATATTATATGTAGATCTTGCCTGCAACTCCTTACACGAATCATTAGAGTTAAAAAGGAATATTCTTACCCATTTAGTATAAATTGATTAATATTTTTATATAGCTAATACTTGATAGCTTGATATAGATTATTATAGTTTCGCTGACTGAATGATTTATTGAATACTGGTTCGTATTAAACGTAAAATTCCTTGATAGAGAATACGCTTCATTATAAAACATAACGAAATGTCTACCAAAAATACTTTATCTTCCTTCCTTCATCAACCCATATACGCCCACTGCTGAGCACGGGTCTCCTCTACCACTGAGAGGGTTTAGGCCATAGTCCACCACGCTGGCCTAGTGCGGGTTGGCGGACTACACACCTAAGAAATTTCTAAGAACTTTTTAGGTGTGCAGGTTTTATCACGATGTTTTCCTTCACCGTTAGAGCAACTGATTATTCAATGTGAATACACACATAACTTCGAAAAGTCATAGGTGTGTGCCTGGGGTTCGAACCCGCGACCGCCGAGATCCTCGACCGCCGCCTACACCTCGAGGCCATCACTGCTTTTTTTCTAAAAATACTTTATAATAGATACAAATACAGACTTCATTTTTCTCTCAATTTTATGTAATAAATGCCATACACAACAAAAAAAAAATAGACTACTGACTCTTTAATAACACTAGGATATCATCCTAAGCATTGAGCAGATGAACTTATTAATACAATATATGTAGGTAATTATTATTCAATCAATCAGTGTATCTTCGTGATCAGTAGTTATGTTAATTTATAACTGAAATAAGAGTGGTGCTGATGTAAATAAACTTTACTAATGAGAACTTTACTTATGAACCTTAAATTATTTAATGTGGAATAAAAAATTAAAAGAATAAATTTTTAATGAACCTATAAGCATTCATGTTTGATAGCACACTGACAATTGTGGTACCATTATAATACTTTATGCACGTTAATCAAGTTTTCTCTTTCAATATAGCTGGAACCACAGACATCGCTACATGTTGCATACTCGTGACTCAGAGCATGAAATGCGCTAAATTGCTGCGCCCTCACGGCAATAAAAAATCATTAAAATCAAAAACATAGCACGGCGATGTTTTACTTAAAATCCATTCCCAAAATCCCGTTGTATAAGTTTAAACAAACTTTACTTTTTTATTTATTTAAGGAAAACAAACAGTAGTTTACAAAAAAAGAACAAATAACTAATTTAATATTATACATACATATATACTACCCACTAAGTTTCCACGGATTACATTTGAAAATATAAACACCGTTGAAAGAGCGCGTAATATGTGCTATATTAAATACTATAGTATCCTGATAAGTAAATCAAATGTATCTGTCATATGCACTATAAAAAGGATGAATAAATCAAGACCTACCCTTTTGTGTAAAAGGGCCATATTATTTATTGTCTCGGTAATAGCGCTACAGAACCCGGCATGTTATCACTGTTTTATTGCGATGAAAAATTATACAGAATCAGAACAATAATAATCGGTCAGAGTGAAGTTCAGCAAAAAATCAACTAATAGTCTATATGCACTTTATGCAATACGCACCTTAGATATTGCCACACTGCCCCCCTGATGTAATTGAATACACCAGAGAGAAAGGAATAAAGCTCTGTAGCACTGCATTTTAATAGCTACAATAATTATGAAGTCTTATCTAAAATGCACCTTGATTGTTAATAGGTACAATTATGCTGTTATTAAGGTGTTATATTTCAAACGTAACCAGAACTAATAATAACAAATCGCATCGTATTGTATCGGTCAGAACATGGGTACTTTTTGTTTGTGGCAAGCGGATTTGAATTTTACAACTTTCCAACACAAAGGGAAAGCAATACACGGCCTGCTAAAGCTGTTACAATAAAACCTACACACACAACCTGTGCGGGTTCGTGTGCGTCCGCGCACGTTCCGGATTATATTCATTTTCTCCCAACAGCGTAACGGCCACATCTACAGGAGTGTAATAAGGGAACTAAAGATTAACTTTAATTATCCATCATCATTATAAGCGAAATATTACTTTAAAATAATAAAAACTACAATAAGTTAACTTATTATACAAACAAGAAAACGAAGGCAGGTGATTAGTAACCCCCTGGCATTAAAGAAATACCCAACAAAAAATTAAAAATAATTACGTTTTCCATACAAACTACATACATGCATTTAATATCGATAATTGTATGGAAAACGTACATATGTTTTTTTTTTATTTTTTGGCTGGATTTATTTTAACGCCAACGGGTTTATGATCACTGTAGCTTTTACTTGCCTTTGTTTCCGATCATGATCTGAATGTACCCTGTATATATAAGATTTTAATAGGAAGCAGGGTAATATTGATGATTAAAAACATTGAACCATGAACAGACCAGTAGGTAACAATTGCTTATAAATTATCACTTAAGACATCGGATTTTATAAAATATTGTCAACACTAAGTAGCTACATCCTTGACAAAATTACTTGAACTTCCTATGTCTCTTCTGACTCTAGTATGTCCTATTGTTTGTTTTGGCTACTCACGATGCTGTTTATAAAAAATCAACAAATAAGAATTTCACTGATTCCACAAAAATTGTAATTTCCCGGTCACGAAACAGACCGTGAGAAATACTATGCACGCGGGCAATTGTATCAAAAATAAAGCTTAACTCACTATATGACGTAACGTCGGCTTTATATCGCAGTATCGGAATATTTTGCTGGTATTGTCACGATTATGTTATGTTTTATGCAAACGTACTATTTGGTTTAGCCAGAAATTTACAATCCTAGTATATCAAATATTTCTTTGGCTTATCGTGACTAGTACGTAATTTACATTCTGATTAATTAGGTCTGTGAAGCGGTAATGATAAAACACGCATTGCCATTTTGTAAAATAAAGTTTATAGCAGTTATTTAAATAGAATGTACAGATTTACAATAGCATATATTATTAAAGGATATAAATTACCTTATTATTCACTTGAATTAGAGATAATTTTTCATAACAATATAGTTGACAGTCTGCCCTAACGTACATACGGATATTGACTATTTTATTATGACTACAATATTTACACTAAATCATACATTAATAATTATTTGTTATTAGACTTGACAACCTGTTCAGAAGTTCAAACCACGTTCATGCGGACTGGCCACGGCCACTCGCCACGTTATGAGTCTATTTGAAAACACATAAATTGTATATATATTCTCGTTCATGTACTTGTTTTATAGTGGTCTACGAGAAACAGATGTCTGTGGCTTCGCACACCAGGAAGTTTTTTTGCGAAACAATAAAAAATTTAACACGAAATAAAGATCATCGTATTAAGGTAACCGACGTTAATATGACACATGAAGCCAGTCTTAAAAATATATTTAACGTACGGAAGCACTTGAAGTCGAGCAAACAAACTCATTTGTCATAAAGCTCATAAAATTTGATAAACACATTAGATATTTAGACATACATTATATCATTAGTAATGACTCAATATTATGTACTCGACACTTCATGCCAAATTTTCTACGTCCGAATAAATTTAAAGATATACGTACAGATTAATCATCGTAATTACACATGCCTTCCCCAAGTTTAGTGGGAATAAGTTTCTTCATAATTCTAAAAACTGGTTACGCTTAATACAATAGTTGTCCATTCACTCAAAACCGCATTATTTCTTCAACAATAATTAAATAAAATTAGTGATATCACTAAATACTGTTAAAAGGAAAAACTGAAATATTGACTTATAATCATTACAATTATTAAGGCAACAACCATCGCAGTAAGTATAACGCTTGAAGCAATAACATTTTCCTCAAACAGTAGATACCTACGGAATATTTCACAAGCATTTAAAACGCTAAAATAACTCGAGACGAGACATAATTAGCATAGTAAGCAGACGCCTTCAGGATGGTTAGTCTAGTCAACATGTTCAAAAACGTGTTAAATAGAAATAAAGCTCCTAAAAATATGAGCGATGGCTCATTCGATTCGGAATGACGTCTAGAAAAATGTTTTTGAAGGGTATATTAGCACATAAAAAATTGCAATTGTTATTAACAAAATAAAAAAAATAAAAAAGGTATTTAGTTTTTCGTTAATAACTTTAAAAATAATAATATTTAAGGAATTTTGAAATAAGATCCTGAAAGAGGAGAAAATTTCCAATAAAAAAGAATTATTTCCCGGAACTCTATCTATATTATTTATATTATTTTTTTATACTGAAAATAGAGCTCCGCGAGGGCGTTACGGCATAGGCGCCGCCTAAAAAGCCGGTATATCACCTAAAACAATTTATTTTTAATATTAAATGACAATTTAAAAAATTGAAAAAAATTTGGTGTAAAGTAGACACTTGAACGAAAAAAACCTCGGTGACAAAAATTTTTTTGTCGATTTTTCAAAAAGTTACATCATTGTTAATTAACTAATTTTTTTCCAATCTCTGTTTTTATAAATTACGGCATAACATTTTTAATAATTGATCTAAAAATCTTTTCGCTTCGTGGAGCTCTTCATGTTTATGTACCTTATAAAGTTATGCAAAAAAAAATAATTTAAGTTAATTATTTTGTTAATTATAATTTTTTTAAATGAACTAAAAATGAAATTTCTAAAAAATGTTATTAAAAAAAAATTTTTTTGGTAATGTATTATTATTGCTGTTTTTGCATCTAACATAGGTATTAATTATCATCGGAAAAAATTTTTTAACGTCATTTGTTAAGAAATTATTTATAAACAAATAGACTATTTTGGGACTTAAAAAAAAAATCTTTATACCATATTATAGCATAGGTGGAATAATGATTTTTAAAAAAAAAAAATTCTTAAATATTTTTTTTTATATTTTATAATCGATTTTTTTATATTTCAATTGTTTAAATAATTAGTTCAGAAATTATATTATTCTTAAAAATAATCACTGACCCTTTTCAATAGAATAACAGAGAAATAATTTTTTTTTATAAATAAATTAATTGCTTATTAATTTAAAAATTTGTTATAAACAAATAATATTAACCGTTATATTTTTTTTCGAAAACTCCAAAAAATTACAAAAACAATCATATATAAAAAAAGTTAAGAAAAATTTTTTTTTTGTATTTTTTTTTATTTTATTACAATTTTTTTTTTCTAAACTTTTTTATATATGGTTGTTTTTGTAATTATTTGAAGTTTTCGAAAAAAATATAACGGTTAATATTATTTGTTTATAACAAATTTTTAAATTAATAAGCAATTAATTTATTTATAAAAAAAAATTATTTCTCTGTTATTCTATTGAAAAGGGTCAGTGATTATTTTTAAGAATAATATAATTTCTGAACTAATTATTTAAACAATTGAAATATAAAAAAATCGATTATAAAATATAAAAAAAAAATATTTAAGAAAATTTTTTTTTTAAAAAATCATTATTCCACCTATGCTATAATATGGTATAAAGATTTTTTTTTTAAGTCCCAAAATAGTCTATTTGTTTATAAATAATTTCTTAACAAATGACGTTAAAAAAAAATTTCCGATGATAATTAATACCTATATTAGATGCAAAAACAGCAATAATAATACATTACCAAAAAAATTTTTTTTTAATAACATTTTTTAGAAATTTCATTTTTAGTTCATTTAAAAAAATTATAATTAACAAAATAATTAACTTAAATTATTTTTTTTTGCATAACTTTATAAGGTACATAAACATGAAGAGCTCCACGAAGCGAAAAGATTTTTAGATCAATTATTAAAAATGTTATGCCGTAATTTATAAAAACAGAGATTGGAAAAAAATTAGTTAATTAACAATGATGTAACTTTTTGAAAAATCGACAAAAAAAAAATTTGTCACCGAGGTTTTTTTCGTTCAAGTGTCTACTTTACACCAAAATTTTTTCAAATTTTTAAATTGTCATTTAATATTAAAAATAAATTGTTTTAGGTGATATACCGGCTTTTAAGGCGGCGCCTATGCCGTAACGCCCTCGCGGAGCTCTATTTTCAGTATAAAAAAAATAATATAAATAATATAGATAAAGTTCCGGGAAATAATTCTTTTTTATTGGAAATTTTCTCCTCTTTCAGGATCTTTTTTCAAAATTCCTTAAATATTATTATTTTTTAAGTTATTAACGAAAAACTAAATACCTTTTTTATTTTTTTTATTTTGTTAATAACAATTGCAATTTTTTATGTGCTAATATACCCTTCAAAAACATTTTTCTAGACGTCATTCCGAATCGAATGAGCCATCGCTCATATTTTTAGGAGCTTTATTTCTATTTAACACGTTTTTGAACATGTTGACTAGACTAGGTATGCTCTTATTGATACAGCTACCAATATTATACTCGTACACGTGCATACGTAAATAAGACGCGCACTGAATCGATGGTGCGCTCCGGATAGTAATCGTTCGTCGTTCGTCAAGTAATCAATTCGTCTCAACTTCATAAAAGGAACTTTTTAACACGTTACAACCTACAAAATATCGTACACGGTAAATGAAATCTTTAAAAATAAAATATACAAATTTTAAATTAACCATGCCTGACAATTATGTGGGACCAATTAAATCTACGTTGAGCTATATATTCGTTTAAATCCTAACAAAAATATGGTCCATATATTGCTCTAATTACTATTACACATTGCCTAAAATTGTATTGTTAACACATAAGTCTTCTGAATTGCAAGAAAGAATAAATCTTATGAACTTGAAGGCTCATAAACCTTACAAAAGTCAAGATTTAGGTCGCGCATTAGTACCTACACAGCATTGACATCAAATAAAATAGTTAGCGGTTCCACGAATACGATGGTAACATACTGATAAAAACGAAATCTTCTAGTCGTTTAAAATTGGCGTAAAATATTAATTTTTGCAACTATAGTTAGCAGGAAATAGATGTTATTTCCTTGCCCCAAATAAGCAAACGTTGCCGAGGAATATTGAGTGTAAAATCGAATATTCCAAGTGGGACGTCCCGCTATCAGTTTCGATAGCATTACTAAAATCAGGCGCGAGCGGCGCAGCTAGGCGTAACTCGCCTCAGCACGCCGCAACGACCCACCGCCTATCTGATAAGGCACCACCGATAACGATATGCTTAGCTGACTCAGGTACACTTCATTACATTTCCAATACTTTGCGCTACAACATTCAAGAAAACTGTTCGAAACAAAACACAAAAACTTATGCGATACGCTAAGTGTACGGTATTAAAAATCTGTGCAATAAACATATGTATAAGAGTGACCAATTAATCTGTGAGTACAACCCAATATAAACATAATAATTTATGAGCTGCCATCACCTAATAGCTCTTGGATACTTAATGAACAAATTTTGTTATAGCGTAATGTTTTAATAAATTATTATTTAAGTAATTATTACTAAAATCGACGTGTAAATCGGTAATATTTGTCGCAGGGCTTTACTAATCAAGTGAGATGGTGACGTGAGGCGTCTAGCATGCGTTGGTCGACGTGGTGGCAAATTGTATTGGCGCTGCACGGTTCGTTGGCGCAGTCTATCACGCCGACCGTGTGTGAAGACGAATTCTGCCGGTGCGACTCGTTTACACGGGTCATATGCAACTGTACCAAATCATATGCTGTAAGTTGGGCCGCATTTGTATCTTCTGTCTTTATTTTATATATTATTAATTTGTCATACCAAAATGCAATTCAAGAAGCTCTGCGGCAAAAAGTTGACAAAACATTAGCGTGTGCACTGTGCACATAGTCACTTCCAACCATGGACGTAATATCTAAACAGGACCGAGCACTCGTAGCTAAAAAGCGAGCCGAGTGAGATCGTAGCATTAGAGGCCGTGTGTCTCACTCTAACTGGGTGACAATAAGATTTAAATTGTGTACATCTTAAGGGCTGACGCGTATTAAAAATAAATCCAAATTTTTGGGCGATTTTCAACAAGCCGTTACTTAAAAACAAAAGGTCGTACAGGAATTAATAAAAAAACACTAATTACGTAAATATTTACAGCAGACAAGTAATTATTTTATCTTTAAGTAATCAAATCAATACACTAATGGAAAAAATTAAGGTATCAAAAAATAAATCCAAATTTTTGGGCGATTTTCAACAGGCGGTAACTTAAAAAAAGGTCGTACAGGAAATAAAAAAAGGACATTGTAACTCCAAGCATTTGCATTTGTGTAACATGTAACAGAATCTATAACCTTACCACTTAGGAATAGAGTTCATTTTCGGAAAGGTACATTTTGCAAGTTATCAGTCCAGTTTAGATATTACGTCCATGCTTCTAACTGAAAATAATACAAGGTGTGTTCAGACCGTTATCGGTAAATAAGGTAGGTAATAGGCTACGGTGATAAGAAACCTATCGGCGTTAAAGAAAATCTCGACAAAAAAATAATAAAAACAACGTTTTCCATATAATCGGTCTGCAACGTACGTGGGTTCGGTTTGAAAAAGTCAAAATTATTATTTTCTTTTACGCCAGGGGGTTTGTATTCATATTAGATACTAGCTTTTCCCCGCAACTCCGTCTGCGTAGACTTTAGGGCTGAGTGCAGAAAGATAATACGTGAATCTTTATTTCTTCTCATAAATGTCCAAAAAAATTTTACTTTGAAAAAGCTATTTCCGCATTTATAACATGTTTATTCCACGGGAACATTTAATTGTTATTTCACAGGGTTCTATTTATGTTCATACCTAAAATTATATAACTTAGACGAATGGTTTAGGCGTGAAACCGTAACAGACTTACAGAGTTACTCTTGCAATTATAACATGTACCCATATCCACGGGAACACATTTTCCAGGATAAAAGTATATCATGTTAGTTTGGTGGGTCCCACCTATCTCTATACCAAAAATCATTCAAATCTGTTCAGTAGATCCAGAAATACCCATTCCCACGGGAATACTACATTTTCCGGGATAAAATGTATCCTATGTTACTTCTGTGGGCCCTACCTATCTCCATACCAAAAATCATTCAAATCTGTTTATTAGATCCAGAAATACCCATTCCCACGGGAACACTATATTTTTCGGGATAAAATGTATCCTATGTTACTTCAGTTGGCCCTACCTATCTCCATACCAAAAATCATCCAAATCTTCAGTACTTTTTGAGTTTATTCGTAACAAACATACAAAAATACAAACCTTTCCTTTTTATTATAATAGTATAGATTACCTGCCTCAGTTTCCGATCACGGTTTGAATACACTCTTACACAGACTTATCTATCACTTAACCCATTATAGACTTAAATGTATTTATAAGGAAAAAAAACCTAATCTACTTATATCTCGTTCACGATAACTTGATTCTTTTGGCATATCGACTAGTGATGAGAAACAGAAAATGTCTAGTAGTTAAAAAATATTGCGTTTTAAGATACTGCTTTATGTGTGAAATTCTTTATTACCTTCGACATGTAAAATATTATGTAGACAAGCGATGGTGGGTCAAAGTTCATAATAAGTACCTATTTAATATAACAGGATTATTTTTAAGACCTCCCGCCAAATTTAAATAGGTGTTTAAGACCACGAAAGTAAACAACTTCCCCAAAGAAACACGGGTCAAAAAGTGAAAAAAAAAATTCAGACCTTCTACACGAAATCGACCACGTGAGCAGTTTTCTATGGGAAGGTCGAATTATTTATCAAGTTTCGACCCATGTTTCTTTGGAAAAGTTGTTTAGTTTCAAGGTCTAAACCACTTATTTGAATTTTGCGGGAGGTCCAAAAGTAGCCCTATATGTTAAAGTTAAGGTTGAAAAATAAAATAGTTTTATATTTAAAACAATTTTGATTAAGAAAAAGAAGCACAGCTATGATCATCATAGTGTTCAGTAAAATTATCGATGTGGACATCGATATGAACGATGTTACATCCCTTTCCGTCCGACCGATGTAACATTCTACAAGCGTCTATTATTTTCAGTGTTCCTATTTTAATTTTACTTCGAAGCAATAAAGTCTCAAAATTTTCGGATAACGCTTATATCTTTAGGGACTTTTGTGTTGTATGTATTTTTTTTATAATAATGAAATCATTAAAATAATAAAAAAATACGTTTTTTTATTTCAAAGTCATGTCTCAGAAAAATTGACATCTGCCAAAAGAATCAAGTTATCGTGAATGAGGTATAGCTAATTTGCTCTCGGTCTTTATTAACTATTAAAAAAAAATTCCTCACAGGAGGTGATTCTTCGCCCAGATGGCGCATACAGGGTGCCATCAACAGCCACTAGCATCATCATCGACAATTGCACCCGAGTGTCCTTTTTATCAGACACGATTCGAAATCTCATCCAACTTCGTAACGTAGAAATAAGAAATGTTGAACATGTCACCATCAACGAGCGTGCGCTCTCATGGTCACCGTTCTCAAGGGAAAACGAAATGAATCCGGGAATTAGAATACTAATAGATAATTGTACAATTGATGAAATCGCTTCGCATGCGGTTCAAGGACGCGTCAATGAGATATTGATAAATAATAATAAAATCAAAAGCCTAAAACCCTTCGCCTTTTCTAGTCTGTCGGGTGTTAAAAGCATTGAACTGAGAAGCAATGACTTTGAAAACATAGAAATACAAGCATTTAAGAAATTTACAACGCTAAACTTTTTATTAAGTGGTGGTAGGATAAACAATTTGCCTAGCAGATTTCTTTCAGATGTCGAAGTGACAAATTTGTTTCGCATGGAAGGAGTTACCGTCAACTATTTGTATAGTTTAACATTTCTTGTCAACGCACCAAAGAGGGTTTTAATCGAAAACAATAATATTGAGACGTTGGAAGGCGACGCTTTCCACATAGTAACGAGAGGACCCATAACTTTCAGAAATAACACAGTTACAAACTTGAGAAAAGGAGCGTTCCTTGGCTTTACCGTTGACTTGGAAGTTGCATCGGTAATGGGACCACAGGAATTACTTATCGACAATAACACCGTGATGTATCTAACCCCGTCTTCGTTGATTTTTAATCGAACGAGACTGACGCAACGCATCGATGGGCTGAATTTAAATGTATCTTGTACGTGTGACGTAGCAGAGGAATGGCGAGAGCTAATGAAAACTCAAGTTGGAACCATATCTTGCTGGTACGAATTGGAGGGTCATTACGTTTCACTGCCAACATATGTGGACAGTCGATGCGGAGCATTCAAACAAACCTTTTGGATATTTGTTGTTATAGGTGTAATTTTAGCTTTAATTATAGTGGCCATAGCTATATTTATTATAGTTAGACGTGAAAATGAGAAAAAGAAGAAAGTGCAGATAGTTATGCCGGACGGCAAAACTTACAGAGAAACAGAGTTTCACATCGTTGTAGAAAGGGCAGAGCTTCTTACCACTGATTTATAAGGGATAGATTGATAAAGTATGCAAATCTACTCCTTATAATATCAAACAAGTGTCATTTAGAGGTTAGATAAACCACCAACGACAAATTATAAAGCGGTCTTAATATTTTAAGGTAATTTTGAAAATCAAACACGTTGACCCAGCACAATTTTGCCTACCTCAAAAAACGTGAACAATTGTGCCACGAATAATTTTATTGTACAATCAAATATGCATAGTACATAAGTAAATTATTTTATTGCTAGTTGAGTTACAAGATCCCTATAAAATAATTCGTTCCAATTAATAAATAATTCAACCGCAAAATCGTTTCATTTCATACGTTACATTATTAGTATGCAATGCGATTGTTTGTATAGAACCAATGTTTACTTTAATCGCTAACGTGCTTTATATACAATGACGTCATGTATTAACTCTTTCAGCCACACTTTTTATTTATTGATTTTATGAATCAAACAAAGACGTAAATAGTGTAATTGGGGTTTATTTATAAAGAAAAAAAATATTTTGCCAAAATATCACATAAGGCTTTTGAGGAATATGGTGGTTAGTTTGCTAACCACTGTAACGGACGGCAGAATAATAATGAAAACAAGACTGGATCAGAACTAACATTAGAAATAAGTTATATATATATATTTACGGAGTAAATATGTATATTTGTATGTTATGTATCGTGTATTATATTTAGATTTATATTTAAATTATTTCTTATGATTATTTTTGCGGACAAAATGGGAGACTTTAAAAGTGCTGCATTGCCATACAGTACGTTCTTGCCCCTTTTTGTGCTGCATTTAGCACATTTTCGTGAAGTAGATCGTTCTGGCTGATGCATATTGCTTTCCGTCTGCAATTTTATTGAAACTGTTGGCTTGTGAATGTTAGCAAAGGAGATGACGTATCAGAGCCATTGAGAGGACATTTAGAACTCAAGTTGCGTTTCTTTGCTTGAGTTAGTGCTAAGATTCCTTGGAACACACTTCTACGAAAGTCTTTTGTATCCAATTGATCCCTTTCTGGAGTGTGTTCTTAAAATACATACATGAAATGAATAAATCAAAACCTACTACAGTCACGGTGGTCAGTAAACTAACCACCTTACTATTTACGTTTTTTATAAAAAAATATAAACGGCGAACTTTATTTTATATCATAAATCTATTAATCAAATAATTAATAACCGATAAATACTGAAAGAATTATATAATAAATATTCTTAACTTAATTATGGAATTTTAAAATGTCCCATTTTAAAAAAAGCACCGCACTCCTTTTTCAAAAATTCGAATAAAAATAACTACCGCGCTTTTGCGTTAAAAATTGTATCAAACGATAACCAACTATATTATGAAACATAAAAGTTCAGCACATCTCCGATAAATGACGTGGAAATAAATTTTTGATAACTAATAACACGTGGTTTGATAACTAACCACCAAACCTGAAAGAGTTAACTTATGCTTGCGGCCTATAAATAGAGTTCTGCTGCGCGATGGTAACCTTAAATTTCCATAATTTTATTTGACTGCGCTCATAATTTTTTGCATCTTCAGCTTATTATTCTGTTATTACCAGTCAGATAAACAGTGTGAAGTTTGATTACCTATTGCACACTTAACCGTTAAGACAAGACTCATATAGCGCTGCTTACTCGATGGAATATAAATAGAATATATTTTGATGTAATTGTAATGGTTATTACAAATAAAGCGATTGTTCAGAAAGAATATTGCATTTTGTCACTTAAGCTTTCTTGACAGGTTGATAAAACATTAACAGTAAAAATTTTGAACAGCCAATATTTTATTTTTATGAATTATAATTTCTTTAATTCATTACATAGGTTAAAATTTAATAGTTTTAATAACTAATGAAGATACATTGCATAAATAGATTTGAGGTAGTCATAAGTTGCTATTCATTCTTTTTGTTGTAACTGATGGACAGAACGATTAAACCACCAGCCAATTCATTACTACATCGGCAAACCGGGCGAACAAACTCGCAAACTATTATCTAGTTTGTCAAATATGGCGAAATGCAGTCTCAATCGTAAATAGCTCTATACCAACGTACTCATACCAATTCGTACAGTTATCGCTCAGCGACCGGTCTTCTTATGATATAATTATCGACTGCTTAATATTCCGCTGTACACGGACCCTGTGTGTGGCGCAATAAGACAGAGCCAAAATGACACGAATGTCTCAAAAATAGATCATTTATGTTATATAATTACGGGTTTTAAACGCACAGCGACTTGAGAATTTTGCTCAATTTCATTGGTATATATTTCTCTTTATGATTTTAATTATTTAATGTCTTCGTGAGAGGTTTTAATCAAATTGATTAGGATTTGATAATTACACACAATAACCGATTACATAATACAGGGAGCTCCATGATTACGTCAATAGCATACTTACTCACTTTACATACAGCCGCCAACAGCCAACTTTCTTTTGCTTCACATTATATTCTGTTGTTCTGAAATACCTAAATGTTCATAGCACCCCACATACCTAACATCAGAAACCAATAAATCCTTACCATGAAAATCTGCAGAAATATATTGCTAACATATTTCACCTTTATGATGTTCGAATGTTTAGCGCTGAATTGAGTTCACTACGTTTATCGCAAAGGATTAATTGTTTTCCTATATAGCAAAGGCCATGCAACATCAAACGGACGCATAAGCTTTGTCTTGTAAATTTTAGACATCGTATATTGCCTTTAATCTCGCTACGAAGTGCTGCTAAAATAGTTAACATTTTAGGTGTCGTGGCAAAATACGTAATCGGCAATAGGCCAATGGAAAATTAAGCGCTCGGATGTCGAAACGTAATTAAGTATTTGGAGTATAATTCTTATACCAATGTAACAACTTAAACGAAATAAATAGCATTAGTTATTAATTTGAGTCGTACTTAACGCCGAAGCGTACATACAATTATAATTTTAATAGAAAAAATGACGCCATAACTGATAAATCCCATAATCATATGCATTTCCATATAAAAATAAAAAACAAATGCAACATATACATATGTACGAAAAAAAATTTGAAATAGTTCGAACACTACATTAAATATAGCCTTAAAAAAATACTTTTAAAATATTGTGTACAGAGGCTCAGCTCAAAAATATTAATATGAGTATTATAATACTAGCAATTATTAGAAGACATTATTCATCTTAAAACAGGTATGTATTATGGAATTAAGACTTGTAATAATTGAGTAACACGATTTTATCCCTTTGCGCGACTGAACGTACCTATTATTGTTACATTTTTGTACAAAACTTTGATGACTAGTTTGATAAATTTAATTGAAACAGAAAACTAAAATGCGTATGTGCGATGTACATGTGCAAAAGACAAACCACTTACCTGTTGTGTTGGTATTATACCTGGAGTTAGTGCAGAATGTGGCGATTCGATTTATGATTTACTACATTTAAAATTTGTCAGGATCATTGAGATCCCTATGTGTAGTCTAATTTGAAATATGTAAATGACTAAGCCATCTGCTATTTGTATGTAAAACGATTAGAAGTTAAGAAACATTTTTTTAAGTTACTCGAAGACAGGTACACAAAGGAATATGTCATAGATAAAAAACGATGACCCACGTGATAACCTTTACTGTTCTGAAGCTCAATCATCTGCAAGTGTTTGTTCATTCTGGCTAGCGGCTTTTAAATTATATCGAGATATTCTCGGTTATTCATATCGCTTTCATTCTATAGTTAAATTCTACAGAATAATACATATAAAGAAAGCATATATGAGTATTATGAATTTTCACGAATGAATCCATAGCAATAAGGCGGTTTTAATGTTTGAAATAATTTTGCTAAATTACAATCAGGCCATACATACATGGCAACAATAGATCTAAATGTCAAATGTATACGACAATATCCTCTTTATAGACTATTTGTCCTATCACTAATAAAGTGATCGGACGACGATACGGCATCTTTTGTCTAGTTAACAAATTTATAAATTCTTTTTCTCGAAAATAATTCAAACAGATTATGTTACTCGATATATGGCTATCTATATATTAGTTTTCTTCAAGTTCTAAAACACATTTTTTTATAAACTTTTATCTCTGTTAATGAATAAGGCTGAATGGTCGCAGTGTAAATGAAAGCGTTATGTCAGATTCTAACTACGGATGGAGTTGGTTTATTTAAAAATTAAATGTTTAACGTCAGCAAGGTGTGCTGAAAGACTCACCGAAGCAATTGTTGACCTTCCAAAATCTGATGCACTGACGGCGCGGAGGAGAGTTCGAGTCCTCGCGAGAGCAACAACGCCTCACGGCCGTCTTGGGTCTCACTCTCGCCGTTGGTTGGACTGCTGCCAACCATCGCATTCATTTGCGCCTCCACCACAGTAGCTGTAATTATATTCATATTTATACTATGATACTAAGCCTACCAATTATTACTGAAAATTATTTTTATCTGAGCAAAACAACTGCGGTTTAATCCGTAGTTTCGTATACTTAAAAGATGTTATTTTTCAACTACCAAATACGTTACTAGTACGTTCTTATCGAAACTACGAATATGCGATAGATATGTATCACACAGTGTCGACTAATACTCCGTGCACGTCGTTCGGTGTACGCTCTCGCCATGTGTAATTGTGCAACACCGTAGTTAGACTAAAACCATCTGATAAAAATTCATGTACTATTGGTATGCAGCGCAATAGTATTCCAGCACAGTGAGAGTGCAGTGCCGCGCGGTTTATGGACCAGGGACGATTTATCCGATTAGAACAATGATTCATTTCAAACAATAACACCGATAATATTTTTTTCGTATTATAAATTATACAACTGTTTATGTACGTGTTACAACTTGGAGTAGAGAACAAAAATGTATAAAGAGCAAGCATTAATACAGATAGTTGGTGTCCAAAGTACTCACAGTAAGTGAGCGGTGGGATGTCTAGGTCTGGAGCTAAGAGTCTTGATGCGCAGGCCGAGCCGGCGTACACGAGCTCCATCTCCAGCACGGCGAGTCCCTGCCGCTGAGTAGTCAGGGGAGAATCCTCATAGCCCACGCACAGACAACGGAAACCGAAACGGTTATCTTCTCTGTGGACAAAACAAAATACACACATCATACATTAATAAAATCTCTATATGCAGACATCAAAATATCCTTTACTAATGTTATAATTTTAAATGAGAAAGTAATCTTGTCGCTTTGTTAACCTCTGGTCCGATTTGTTTCAATTTTGGTATGGAGGTAAATACATAAAGAAAGTTTTTTTTTATTCTACGAGTTCAAAGAGAGAAAGAGAAACTGAAAGTTAAAGGACTTTGTCTAATCTATGAACTTAGGCTACTATATGAAACGCTGTCCGTTAGTTTAATGTACATTTATATAAATTACTAGCTTTTGCCCGCAACTCCGTCTGCGTGGACTACAGTGTTGGGTTCAGAAAGAAAATAAGTTGTAGTATTTTACTCCGCAGAGTCCCATTTACTTAAATATACAAAAATCATACAAATCAGTCAAACTGTTTCAACGTGAAACCGTAATGCGCCGGTCGACGCCTTGAGTATCATTATCATTATTTTGAAACTGCGATATCTTCTAAGATACTCATTGAAATCAAATGATGTAAAGGACAAATTTATTTTGTAATTAATACTTGTAATGAAGAACGTATTTATTTGGATAAGGATTGATATCATGTTTGTAAAAACACCTTTACAAATAATGCTTTATCTATACTAATATTATAAAGCTGAAGAGTTTGTTTGTTTGTTTGTTTGTTTGTTTGTTTGAACGCTAGGATCTCAGGAACTACTGGTCCGATTTGAAAAATTCTTTCACTGTTAGATAGCACATTTATCAAGGAAGGTTATAGGCTATATATCATCACGCTACGACCAATAGGAGCGGAGCAGCAAATAAAGAATGTTTCAAAATCGGGGACTTTTTTCCTTTTTGTGAGCTTCCGCTGCGTACGCTGCAGAAACGGTTAAAGTTTCGCTAAAATAATGTATGACAGAATTGTTCCTCTTTAAAAATTCTAAAAAAAAGTCAGCGACAGCATATGTCTATCTTTTAAGGTTGGCTCACTATAACGTTTTTTATTCTAACTAAATATATTTTAAATAAAGCATTATTTGTGAAGGTGTTTTTACAAACATGATATTAATCCTTATCCAAATAAATACGTTATTCATTACAAATATTTAATACAAAATAAATTTGTCCTTTACATCGTTTGATTTCAATGAGTATCTTAGAAGATATCGCAGTTTCAAAATAATGATCAAGCGCACAATAATGATACTCAAGGCGTTGACCGGCGCGTTACGGTTTCACGTTGAAACAATTTGACCGATTTGTATGATTTTTGTATATTTAAGTAAATGGGGCACTGCGGAGTAAAATACTAGAACTTATTTTCTTTCTGAACCCAACCCTGTAGTCCACGCAGACGGAGTTGCGGGCAAAAGCTAGTTTAAAATAAATTTGGTTAGAATAAAAAACGTTATAGTGAGCCAACCTTAAAAGATAGACATTTGCTGTCGCGGACTTTTTTTTTGAATTTTTAAAGAGAAACAATTCTGTCATACATTATTTTAGCGAAACTTTAACCGTTTCTGCAGCGTACGCAGCGGAAGCTTACAAAAAGGAAAAAAGTCCCCGATTTTGAAACATTCTTTATTGCTGCTCCGCTCCTATTGGTCGTAGCGTGATAATATATAGCCTATAACCTTCCTCGATAAATGTGCTATCTAACAGTGAAAGAATTTTTCAAATCGGACCAGTAGTTCCTGAGATCCTAGCGTTCGAACAAACAAACAAACTCTTCAGCTTTACAATCTATACTAATATTTTGCTCGCGACTCCGTCCGCGTAGACTACAGGGTTGAGATCAGAAGGAAAATAAGTTGTGGTCTATTTTATTTCTCAGAGTCCTATTTATGTCCATACCAAAAATCATACAATTCCGTCAAATTGTTCAAACGTGAAACCGTAACGCGTCGATCGGCGCCTTGTGCATCATTACTGCGCGCTTGATCAATATTTTAAAACTGCAATATCTTCTAAGATACTCAGTGAAATCAAATTATGTAAAGGGCAATTTTATTTAAAATTAAATACTTGTAATGAATAACGTATTTATTTGGATAAGGATTAATATCATATTTATAAAAACACCTTCACAAATAAAACTTTATTTTAAAATAAATTTGGTTAGGATAAAAAACGTTATAGTGAGCCAGCCTTAAAAAATAGACATATGCTGTCGCGGACTTTTTTTTAGAACTTTTAAAAAGGTACATTTCTCTCAAACATTATTTTAGCGAAACTTTAACCGTTTTCGCAGCGCACGCCGCGGAAGCTCACAAAAAGGAAAAAATGTCCCCGATTTCGAAACATTCTTTATTGCTGCTCCGCTCCTATTCGTCGTAGCGTGATGTTATATAGCCTATAGCCTTCCTCGATAAATGTGCTATCTAACAGTGAAAGAATTTTTCAAATCGGACCAGTAGTTCCTGAGATCCTAGCGTTCAAACAAACAAACAAACAAACAAACAAACAAACAAACAAACTCTTCAGCTTTATAATATTAGTATAGATTAAATGAGGCCAGTACGGTTTCTCTAGCAATGGAAAAAAATGTCATCTCAGTACTTACGGATTATTCTTGCTGTATTCGTTGAGGTAATCACTAGCAGTCTCCAGTGAAAAAATTACTTCATTTCCAGGTACCAACAAAGCCTTCTGTGGCCATTCTGATGGGCTGCAGCAATACATATATTTTAGTATTATCGTAGAATTAATGAACATTCAGTATTTCAGTCTTAAATATATGAATACCGACACATTAGCTAATTTGGGCGTGACGCTGACATACACGCAGTTGTACTGCATGCAAAGCGCCTCGGGGTCCGGTTCCTCTCCGAAGTCCTCCACTTCGGCGTCGCTTGTTAGTTGAATGTAACGCTATAACAAACAAATTGTTCACACCACTGCCTACTAGCAATTATACTAGAAACACAGAAAGCAAGCGCACACACCAATACTAAATTATGACAGCTAAAGCGTGAAATGGTACAGATGAAGGAGATTAATAGAAAAGAGTAATTGACGATAACAACGTCAACAGGTCTTTGATGACGTTACGTCTTACGATTATTTGAAAACAATATTTATTAAATAGAAATTAAATTTACAAGGACACGTTTCAATACCGCTTTCTTTTGTCAATTACCCTATTGCATGAAGCAATTGTATAACAATAAGCATATAAAGCGTTTATTTACAGCCCACATAGATATTGTTGGAAGATAAAGAGTTAAAAGATTTATGTAAGTTTATAATGCAAACAAAACCAAAAACGCAAATGAATGACACGGCGTGTGATACCTGGTGGATGATTGAATGATTGCTTACGTCTGTTACCTTACGGAACGGCGGGTCAGGCAGGCGCACGTCATTAGAACAGTGACATTGGTGTTTAGGCGAACCTGCTACGGCGTATACCGTCAGAGTGTCCTCCGGCTGGGCCGTGATGCTGCGCGGGTCCATTTCCAACACCATCCATGACACGGTAGGTGGAAACAATACCCTGGTTTGTACAATACTCAAGTTTTAGCAATGCTCATTTAGCGACAAACTTCACTTCCCAACGTGAGATTTTATCGTAGGATTTGTCGATTATAAGGCGTATTTATTTTCCCAGGGCGAGATTTAAACCGCAGTGCTGCCTACGGCACCATAATGTACCTTGTATGTAAACAGACAAATTTTAAAATGAAGGTCATTGAGGCGATAGTTTATAATATTTCTATACTGTTCAGTTTAGGGACTGTCAGGGCCTTGTATTTGTACAATACTGAAATGAAAACCGTCTTCACATTTCAATCCATTTAACACACATGTATTGTATAATTCTACACGGATAGGGTGACCGGTTTAGTCCGTGCCATTGAATCCAATCTTCATTAATTGCTTTCTTCAACTCCATGTAAACCGTCCTCTAGAAGTTGGTCATCCATATTACTGTGAGATATCAAAAACTATATTATATATAATTAGTGCCCGATAACTTGTCGTATTTATTACCAAATGGAACTTTCTTTGCGTTCAAGATAAGAATTAGTCAATTTTTTTTCTTCTTTGAATCAAAAGTTACTACTCAACTAGCTGAGCAGTGATATAGGCAACTCACATATTATTTATTTTTATTAGAACACCAATATTTTAGGTTGTCTTTGATGTTACTTTTGAAGATGAAATGGATCCCTGTAAAATGGTACGAAGATATTTGATACAGTGGAAGCATTTACCTCATGTTAGTGACAGTTGCCTGTTTGTAAGGGTGGTCGCTCTCCACCCAGGTGTAGTAGTGAGCGCTGGTTGTGTTCACTTCCTCTGTAGTCGGCATCAACAGGTTCATCGCTGCCACGTGAGGCAACAGTTTGTGGATTAACTCCAGCAGTTTTACTACGCTCTGTGGAAAAATTATGTCAATATTTAAGTGTTCAAAAAAATGTACGTAACATTCTCGATTAAGATCTTATAACAGCAAAATATTTTTTCTAAACGTGGATGCAAAGCGTTTAATTAATTCGATGCCGTTCCCAGATTAAGGAACAGAACAGAAACGGGTACAAGAAAAAAATTACACAGCATTATAGTCAAAACAATGTGCTCGGAATCCAATAAATGTCGTGTGGACAAGACAAATGTATGAGATTTCGGTGATTAGGAATTAATCGATTCTGCAATCCCCTGCCTAGCTAAGGTATTTTTTTTTTATTATTTCTATCTAGAGTCATACAAGGTTTACGGAACTAGTGCGTATTGACTATACGACTTATATAGTTCATAATAACTTAGTAAGCTCATAACTCAAATAACACTTCCTCTCAACATTCATACACCACTTGCCTTGGAATCATCGAGGCCCTCCAAGTTGGCTAGCGTGTAGGGTAGCAGTGTGTTAATGGCTGGCGACTGCTGCAGTACCGAAGCGTTTCTCCGCAGGTCCTCGGCCGTCAGCTCGTTGCGAAGGGTGCAGAATAGATCAGCTCCGCGCTCGATAATGATTGATGCCACACGTAACGTCATAGCTCGCAGCGCCGTCACCAGCGAGTCACTGTTCTCCGAAACGTGTGTGGTGGTCACTTTTGATGTCCTATGAAAATAATTTTTAAACATCATATCTCATTTGGTAAATTTAATGAATTTACAAAATAGGGGAAACAGTATAGTTATTGGCCAGTTAAGTGACCAGTTGGTAAAAAAAAAAAACATAAAAGTTATGACTGTACTGAAATAAATAAAACTGATGACATTATGTTTCTTTGTTAATGTATTACTAAAGAAAGTACTTTATATAAACTTTCATTATACCTGTTAAGAATAATGTGAACTTAAAAATATTAAACTCAAAATCACAGTAGTTGGCCGTAACATTTTAGTTATTGGCCATGAGATCACATAGTTATTGGCCACACTGAACATAAAATATAAATTCAAAATAAAACGAAATAACAGTATTATAATCACTACATAGAATAAAACAATGTCACTTTCTCTGTCCCTATGTCCCTTTGTATGCTTAAATCTTGAAACTACGCAACGGATTTTGGTGCGGTTTTTTTTAATAAATAGAGTGATTGAAGATGAAGGTTTATATGTATGATAACATCCATTAAATATCAGCATTGCATCCGTGCGAAGCCGGGGCGGGTCGCTAGTAATATCATAAATAACTAAAATATATCTTCATCATCAATCTTCCAAAGATTTACAATCATTCTCAGAGACATCATTCAACGAAAAACAGTTATGGCATATAAAATCAGAAAGCTCATCGTCATCTGGCATATGTACCAGGTGTTTGTGAGGAATGCAATAACCATGATAGTACTTTTTACATAAACTACATACTACTGACTACTCTGCCGGCACATATCACAAGTAATCAGCAAGGTCTGTTGTTAAGAAAAGGAGTAATGCGTGGATTTTCAGTCAAAAACTTTTGAACTGTGTCCAAAACGTCATCAGACTTCCTAGGAAACGAGCCATATTTATCAACCATTCTGCAATGGTTCTTTCTTCCTCATTTTTTTGATTTTTCGGTTTAAACTGTAGAGTGACCCTTGGTATATTATATTTTTTGGCGAAAAAGACATTGCTTTTGAATTATTTTTTTATAGCCTCTAAAGCCTCTTTTGTATATTTGGGTTTCTTCGGCATTTTTTTTTCTTGGGTATCTGGTAAATATAAATAAATATTTAGCTAATTTATCAAAAACAAAAATGCATTACAGTAATTGGCCTACTTTTACTATATGTCAACTTTATGGATAATACAGTTATTGGCCTAGGCTATTTAGTCAGCATAAAGATTTAAAATTAGTACCAATTTTTGAGTTTTTTCTCAATGTAATAGAAGACGTTATCTTTAATAAAAACGCCGTTTGAATTTTTTTTATAAATCTAGTAATTGGCATGGGCGGCCCATTACTATAAATAAATCAAATAATTGTGACAGCTATTGGCCGCTATAAAATTTTGAGGTTATAAAGAAAGTAAGTTATATTGCACCTTTAATATGGTTATAACGCATAAAAAAGCCATCTATTGTAAAGCATAAATCATTGACAAACTACATAATTATTTCAAAATATAGCGCCAAAAAAAATATACAGTCTTAACATTATTTTTAATCACTTACCTTAATTTCTCCCCTCCGGTAAAACATTACAAGTCGGAAAAGAAACAAACCACCTAGCGAAATTTCGATAAAACTTTTTGACAAAGAATAAAAGTGTCGCCATTAATTAGTTTTTAAATCTACTATTAGTATAGAATATTGCTAGTTTGTTGGTAGCAAAGTTGAAATGGCTAATAACTGTACAGAGGCCAATAACTATACTGTCTCCCCTAATTACCATCTTTGATAATCGTTTACATTATTGACACTATTAATAACAAACAGCTCTTTTGTAACATATTTCTAATTATAAAGTTAGTTTTTCAAAAATTCTTGCACTGATCGGTAATGGTAGAAGCATGCATACCCATAATAGATGAGGCTGGGTATCTGTCCCCTGGCGAGCGTGGTGCCGTTGAAGCTGAGCGAGCAGGACGCGAACCGGAACAACGTGCCATCTGGCCCTTTCACAGACGGCAAGCCGCAGTCGCCGTTAGCAGTGCGACCGCCGTGGTTGCAAAACTTTATGGCGTAACGCAGGTCCTCCTACAACACACATCAGTATATGTACATTTACTATGAACAATCAACAAATATCTAAGCAATTTCACCAACCACAACAGTCCTAGTAATTTCAAACAAGTAATTATAGCAACCGGACCGAGAGATGACAGAGCTGCCGGGGACTGGGGGCCTGGTTTTTATCATTAAGTCCATGTGGGGGGGATTGCCGATTCTCGCCACGCTTGGCAGGCGGGTTGGCGAGCGCAGGGCGTAGTGATTCGCACTGGTGGCGTTGCTGCCCGTCACCAGTCAGTGGGATTTGTCTACGCCAAATGGGATGGTTATACCGCCATCGAATCTGTCGCCAGAGCTTCGTTCGTTAGTCAGCAGGGCGCACCACGAGCAGGTGAAGTTGGCTTGGATCCATAGGATGATCGTTCGGGAAACTTCGCAGGATCCTCACGTCCAATATACCTCAGTGCCTAAAGACGAAAGTCTTTAACCAGTGTGTGTTACCAGTGTTGACCTACGGCACTGAAACGTGGCCTCTAACTATGGGCCTCATAAGAAAGCTCAAGGTCACTCAGCGAGCTATGGAGAGGGCTATGCTTGGTATTTCCCTTCGTGATCGAATCAGGAATGAGGAGATCCGCAGGAGAACGAAGGTTGCCGACATAGCCCAAAGGATTAGCAAGCTGAAGTGACAATGGGCAGGGCATATAGCTCGCAGAACTGACGGCCGCTGGGGCAGAAAGTTTCTGGAGTGGAGGCCACGTTCAGGTAAGCGCAGTGTTGGACGTCCACCCACAAGGTGGACCGACGATTTGATAAAGGTCGCGGGAAGCCGCTGGATGCAGGCCGCTTCCAATAGAGCGCTTTGGAAGTCTCTGGGGGAGGCCTATGTCCAGCAGTGGACGTCCTTTGGCTGATGATGATGATGATGAATTATAGCAAACATAAAGACCATGAGGCATAGTATTCTATGCCCGTTATATTGCAGAACAGATCAATGCAAGCTCTTAAGGAAGAATTTATATCTAACTAGCTTTTGCCCGCAACTCCGTCTGCGTGGACTACAGGGTTGGGTTCAGAAAGAAAATAAGTTGTAATATTTTACTCCGCAGAGCCCCATTTACTTAAAGATACAAAAATCATACAAATCGGTCAAATTGTTTCAACGTGAAACCGTAACGCGCCGGTCGACGCCTTGAGTATCATTATTTCGCGCTTGACATTATTTTGAAACTGCGATATCTTCTAAGATACTCATTGAAATCAAATGATGTAAAGGACTAATTTATTTTGTATTAAATACTTGTAATGAATAACGTATTTATTTGGATAAGGATTAATACCATGTTTGTAAAAACACCTTCACAAATAATGCTTTATTTAAAATAAATTTGGTTAAAATAAAAAACGTTATAGTGAGCCAACCTTAAAAGATAGACATATGCTGTCGCGGACTTTTTTTAGAATTAGAATTTTAGAATTTTTACATTATTTTAGCGAAACTTTAACCGTTTCTGCAGCGTCCGCAGCGGAAGCTCACAAAAAGGAAAAAAGTCCCCGACTTTGAAACATTCTTTATTGCTGCTCCGCTCCTATTCGTCGTAGCGCGATGGTATATAGCCTATAACCTTCCTCGATAAATGTGCTATCTAACAGTGAAAGAATTTTTTAAATCGGACCAGTAGTTCCTGAGATCCTAGCGTTCAAACAAACAAACAAACAAACTCTTCAGCTTTATAATATTATAGTATAGATTTGGTATTTAATTCAAAATAAGTAACAAACATTTGAAATTGCAGTAAGCAGCTATTTGCAAAAATTTTTACTTTTGGACTAAGGCTTTGACCTTCTCTACAGTAGAGGAAGCCCGTGCTCAGCACTAGGACGTATATGGACTGATAACGAAGTAGCAGTAAAGTTTGTACGTACCTTCAAGGGCAGTGGGCGGTCGAACTTAAGTTGTGCGACATCGTGCGAGCAGTCGGCGTAGCTGAACGTGCCGTGCGTTATTTCGACGCTGACCCAGCAGTGCGCCGGGTTGGGCTCGTCCGCCGCCGCCTGCAGTTGCTGTATCAAACGGTACCACTAAAGCATATCTATAGTTGAAATATGATATGATAAAGGGTATGATTATATTCTCATGAATTTCTTCTATTCTATAGCTCATACACGATAGGTTTTAATATGTATGAAGTACGATTGAACACTATCACACAAGGTATGAAATGGTAAAAGTAAACATAAGGTATGGTTTGTGACAAATTTTCGATCATTTATTACTTTTTCATGTGATGCTTTCTTTTTTTTTCTTTAAATAATAATGTCGTGGACATCTCCCACCTTCTGTTACTTAAATAATGAATTTGTGAACCTACCCTATTAGAATATTATTGAAATGTAAATTAATAATAGTGAAAAAACAACCCATAACATGCAGTAAAATATGAGGCTACGTTCATTTAAATATTTACAGAATTAATGTAAGAAGTGACGACAAATAATGATAAAAAGAAAACAGTGCACGCTGTAAATTACATTTTAAATCTAAAATATCATTGCTACGTGAAAAATGTATTTATATGTATATATATTATGTACATCTTATCACTTGATATAATAATAGGTACATATTATTTATAACATGCTTAAATATTATAACATTTTTAACAGTGTTACAAGTTAGCATTACCAAGCATTACCGTTTCAGTTTATTAAACTCTCATAAATAGTAGACACAAGGAAATGTTTATTCGGCAGGTAGGCAGTACGGTGCCGTGAAAGCGATCAGGCTGCAGGACAACACCAAGTAATAAAATCTCACTCGCACATCATGGAGCAGCTCGACGGAGTATTCGAAGTTGCCGACGCCGCCGTACACGCAAACGCCGACCAGCATAATACCGGGCCGGTCCACCGTGAAGCAAATCGCGTCCGGGCTGCCGTTGCCGGTGTTCCACACGCGCGACTGGTTCATGCGCATGAACCGCGACGGAGTCACCATGTGCTTCACCGCTGTGCCGTCGGGGTCGTCTTGCTACGGATATAATAAATATAGTTTGGTTATTTTTACATTTCGATAAATAATCGGCGAAAGCTTCGTCAGTTACAGACTTCAAAACAGTCTCTTATAATCTCACTTTACATTATAGAACAGGAATGTGACTGAACCACATTGTGAAAGCTGGTTTAAAAAATAATACAAAAATTGAAATCAACTTTTTCTAAATATCAAGAGTGAAGTTGAATTACCTTGACGCTGGTGGCGCTGTGTGCCAGCTCGCCGACAATCCTGGCGCTGAGTTTGCAGCAGAACTCTGCGAGTCGTTCCTGCTGGCGGATCTCTCCGTGGTCGTGCGGCTGGCCGCACTGCCGCGTCATCATCTGCTGCTTGATCGGAACCAGCACAATGTCTAGCAGCTTCGGCACTACGTCCAGCAGATTCCAATCAACGTGATTGGTTTTCGATTCAGAATCGGACGACTGGTAAATAAGAAAAACAATCGTGTTTGAAGAACTCAAGGAAATCTTTATGTTTATTTAGTTCGACTCCAAACTACCATAGAATTATTGTGTCGCGGGTAACAGAAACTACTAGAGAATTATGGAACTTACAAACAAGCACATATGAAGCGAAATACCTGTAGGTCACACAAACATTTGTCTCCGCGCGGGGATCGAGCCCACGACCTCTCGTTTCGACAGCGATATTCAGCCAAATGCGCCGCTGAGGCTGTTGATCATAGCTCTATCTCAAATCAAAGAGTTATATCCACCTCGTGATGGCGTAAAATCTCAAAACTCAAGACCTTTTACATCAGAATAGAAGAAGAAAACTAAACGTTCGTTTTTTTTTCAACATTATACCTTGCTGGCCTCCTTATTATTCAGTCTTGGTGGTACAGGTGGCGGTTTCTGTGAGTGGGATGCACGAGGTACCGTGGCAGACTTGGACGGAACTTCTTTCGCAACCAGAATCTATGAATACCCAAATTGAAAATGTATAAAATAATACATACATATTTATATTCTTGAACAAAAAACAACATAAGCTTGTTACATATTTAGAAAACAATGTAACAAAATCTAAAACTATTGAAATGAAACATTGTGAAGAATTTAACAACCCGTTTAGATCAATTCGGAAAAAGGAGGCAGACGGATTCTGCCTTCCTCCGTAGAATGCGTTGTCTACGGAGACAACGCATTCTTCTTCATTAATCCATATACGCCCACTGCTGAGTACGGGTCTCCTCTACCATTGAGAGGGTTTAGGCCATAGTCCACCACGCTGGCCTAGTGCGGGTTGGCGGACTACACACCTTAGAAATTCCTAAGAACTTTTAGGTGTGCAGGTTTTATCACGATTTTTCTTCACCGTTAAAGCAAGTGATAATTCAATTTGAATACACACATAACTTTCCAAAAGTCAGAGGTGTGTGCCTGGGGTTTGAACCCGCGACCGCCGAGATTCTCGACCACGCGCCTAAACCTCGAGGCCATCACTGCTTTGCTAGACAACGCATTAGTCAATCGTAATCGCTACTGAATTAATTTATCGATACAAATAATTACGATTTTTCGTATAATTCAGTTGCGATTCATATAATTGTAGAATGTAACAGTCTACAGCAGTCTTTCCCAAAGTGGGCGATAACGCTCCCTTGTGGGCGCTGCAGGTTCAAGGGGGGCGGTAAGAGACCCAGAAAGAAAATGGGGGCGTTGTGTAGAGTCCTGGGGGGTGATTTGTAATTTTATTTAGCTAGGAGGCTTCTTAGACAACAACTGCATGAGCTCTCGACTATTAACATCGACTATCAACTTGTGAACATCCACTAATATTAATTAAAAGATTGCTCAAACTTGGTTCTATATTTCTCTCCGCGTAGTTCATATATCTGTCCTATTTTATTGAATATACATAGAAAAAATGAAAATCATGTCAATTGGTCGCTCCGTTTTGTAATGAAAGTAGATAGTAAAAGTTTCGTTCAGATTTCTCCGTTAATATACATATATAGGTCACAATTATTAATTATTTTTATTTGATGTTATAGTGGTTTTTAAATAGGTGAAAAAATGGGGGCGCTAAAAAATATTTATTCTCAAAGTGGGCAGTAGACAAAATAAGTTTGGGAACCACTGGTCTACAGTCTACTTATTTTATGTCGAAAATATCCTTTATTTTCCATTCTTTTGTTAATGGGTAACTTTACTATATAATTACCTTGCTGTCGGGGCGTTTGTTCTCATTCAAATTGATTGCATTCTGTGTGACTGGCACTATGTATTGCAAAACATCGCGAAGACTACGCGACGAGCACATTGCTGCACATGTTGATGTTAATTCTCGGATTTGCGCGCTTGGCACATTTCCTTCCTGGCAAAAAGAGAAATATATTTTATAATAACCCCAAACTTTATCAAAACAGCCCTAAATGCGAACAAATATTTACTTTTCAAAGCAAACACATTTTTTATAACCATTTGCAAAATGTTGTTAATAGTAGATTTAATTAAAATGAAGGGTCAAGTATTTATATATACCTTTACGTAGAAGAGTAATGAGCAGAGATGATTCCACTTCAGTGTCGGGGTCGGGAAGAATGCATGGAAGCAGGAAGTAATAGTATCGTGCGCTTCTTGCAATATCGAAAATGTCATCTCAAGGGCAAATTGTACGTAGCACACTCTGTGCGCCTTTAGCTTGCCAGGCTTCTTCGGCAACATTGAGCAACTGGGCGTTGTGTCCGACATTATCCCCTGAATCAAATTCCTCACTTCGCCGATAGCTTCGAAATACGACATGTACTCGTGAGAATTCCTCTTTCGGTTATTCTGCGGGTAAATCTCATTCACGTAAGACCTGATGAGCCTCAAGCTTGCTTTAATAACATACACCAATCTCTTCTGATGTTTCATCAACGTCAGCTTCTGGTAATTGATCGGTACAAGCCCGTTGGTCTCCAATAATATCTCCTTAAACTTCTCCCAGCTCGATTGCAACAGAGTAATGAGAGATTTGAAGCATGGAACGGTTACTTTCCTTGAAATATTTTTAGTGAGTACGATGATCGGTTCTCCTGGATCTACAGTCTTGTATGTAACATTGTGGTCGGGACCGATGAGATTGTACAAGAGGCAAGGAATTTGACCGGCGTTCACATCGGTTCCATTATTAGATTTCTTAGATGTTTTAAAGTGGAATCCAACTTCGTCATTGATGACCATCGCTTGGCCAGACGAACCGCAGTCAGAAGAGGGCCCATTTATACTTGCCCAAGCGACGTACCATTTATGAGACTACAAGAAAACAAAAACTTTTTTAATATGCATTGCATTCCATTTCCATAAACCAATTGGGATCTACCTTTAAAAAATTGGGAATGTTAAACATACAATAAATATTTTTAGAGTTGTTGATATAAAGTTACTGTTCCTTAAAATCGAGCAAAAAAGTAAGAAATATCCAAATTCCCCAATTAATATAATAAATAAGTAAGATTGCACAGGAGCAACATACCGCAACGGCTATCGGAACACAAAACAGTACTGGGAAGCGGTCCCGAGGAGCACATTCGTACACCACCTCCTCACTCTCTGCTATGAGTTCGCCGTCGCCTTCCAGATCGCCACCATCAGGGCCAATGTCGAACAACTTTATTCTGGCTGAGTAGTCGCCACGCCCGCCAAACAGACCATAACCACCTGAAAGAAAGTTAAAAATTAACAAAAATAATAATCTTTTTCTGTGTAAGATATTAAATGAGGAATTAAGATTTTAAAATATGGGGTTTATGGACGACAAAGAATATAAAAATCATCTCATGGCATGCGAAATTTACACTAAGATAGTATGAAATAAAATTCGTACAGCAAATGTTCATCATCATCCACTTGCCCTTTTCCCAAGTCTATTTGGGGTCGGCGCAGCATGTTTTTTCCTTCCAAATATCTCTGTCAGCCGTCATGTCTTCAGTCAACCCTTTCTCTTTCATATCCCCTCTCACGCATTCCATCCATCTTTTCTTTGGCCTTCCTCTGCTTGCCCATCCTCGAAGGATTCATACTCATCACTTTTTTCCAATATACGTTTCATCCCTCCTCATATTGTGACCATACCACGACAGACGGTTTCCTTTCAGCTTATCTATCACCGGAGCTACTTTCAAACTTCCTCTAACAGAGTCATTCGTTACTCTGTCCATTCGTGTCACCCCACACATCCATCGCAACACTCGCATTTCTGCTGCATGCAGTCGCCTTTCGTCCGTCTTCTTCGTAGCCCAACACTCTGATCCATACATGACGACAAGTCTAATGATGGACTTGTATATTTGGCTCTTCAATATGAGGGGCATTCTAGGGTCACATATTGTGGCTGAGACCTGTCGCCACTTCATTCATCCTGAGTTTATTCTTTGTCCTATATCACGTCTATGTCCCCGTCACTTTGCACGAGTGACCCAGGGTAGCGGAATTCGGAACAGACTGGTATCGGCATTCCATCAAGTGTCACGGACACAGAACTTGAAAGACCGCCATAGTCACAAAACATATACTGCGTTTTCAAGTCTATGCCGCCACACATCCAGTTTGTTCTGCACCTCGTGGCCACTCTCTGCCACCAGCACAATGTCTTCAGCAAACAGAATGCACCAGGATGCCTCTTCCTGTATACCTGCCGTAACGGCATCCATAATCAACAGGAAGAGGTAAGGGCTAAGAGCCTATCCCTGGTGCACACAGACAGCGACATCGAAGCTGGCTGTGAGACCAGCGGCTGTCTTGACTTGGGTTTCACATTTGCGATACATGGCTCGAATCAACTACAGGTACTTCTCAGGCACACATTTCTTCTTAAGGGCCCACCATACAGCTTCACGAGGAACCCGGTCATAAGCCTTTTCGAGGTCAATGAACGCCATATGCAAGTTTTTGTGTGCTCTTCTGTATTTTTCGCACAACTGGCGAATTGCAAAAATGGCATCCATTATCCTACGGCCAGGCACAAAACCGAACTGGTTCCGTGAAACCTAACACTCCTCTCGCAGGCGTCGCTCAATTACTCTCTCCCATATTTTCAGAGTGTGTGACATTAACTTTATTCCCCGATAATTGTTACAATCTTGAACGTCTTCCTTGTTTTTAAAAATGGCCAACAAATAACTGTTGCACCATTCGTTGGGTATCGTATTGTCCAGTAACAGCTTATTGAAGAACAAAGTCAGCCGCTTCCACCCTACTACTTGCAAAACCTTCTATTTCTACTGGTATTCCATCTAGTCATCATCATCATCATCATAAACTCACGCCTGTCTCCCGTTAGGGTAGGCAGAGACAAAAGGGCGCCAAATGCCACGGTCCAGGCACACTTTTTTCGCTTCCTCCACTGACATTATCCTCTTCATGCATGCACGTCGATTTCGAGGACTCCTTATATTACCCTTTTTGAATAATTTACCTATGGGTCTTTGTAGGCGCACCTGGGCCGTCCTCGACCAACTTCACCTCTCACTCCCGCACAGTAAATCTCTTTCGTAATTCTGCAAACATTCATCCTTTTAATGTGGCCAAACCATTTTAACATTCCCCTTTCAATTTTGTCACTACATCGATTTTCAATCCATATTTTTCCCTTATCACACTATTCCTCGCTCTATTTGCCAATTTTACCCCACACATGCTTCTCAGCGCTCTCATCTCAACTGCATTAATTTTACTTTCATGCCTCTTCTGCCATACCCAAGACTCACTTCCATAAGTTAGTGTTAGCACCAGGACTCATTGGTGTATCGCTAATTTAGCGCGGTCCGATACGTATTTACTGGCCGCGATGGAGTCCAACCGCCTTTCGATTCTTCATTCCACATACAGCTCTCTTGACTTCATCCATACCTATATCTCTTACTAACCCCACATTCACTGGTATATCCTTAAGCAACATCTCCCAATCATTCTCTTTATTCATTAGTTTTCCAAAATAGGTTCTCCACCTATTTATGATTTCATCATCATCTGTCAAAATTTCTCCCACTTCGTCTCTTTTACACTTCATATGCGATACGACCTTCGCCTTTCGTTCCCTCGCTTTAGCCAGCCGGTAGTTATGTTTCTGACCTTCAGGGCTTTGCAGAGACTTGTATATGTTTTGTGCCTTTGCCCTGGCGACAGCCACGGCTTTCTCAGCTCTTTTCTTACATTCATCGTATTCAATCTTCTTTCGGTCTTTCACGCTGACATTTTCTACTTCTACGCTTTGCCATTCCTTAAATTTATGTTTCTTTTCTTTTAGTACACTCTGCACATCATTCGTCCACCACCATGTACCTTCTCTCTCATGTATTTACCTTTTGACTCTCCTAACACTTCCTTTCCTACCTTTCTTACACAGTTACTCATTGCCGTCCAACAATCATTCACACTCCAGGGCTGCATATCGCCCATCTTCATTATATCTTCTATCATTCGTCTCTTAAATTCTTCTGCGCAATCATTCTTCTTCAATAAATGCCAATTTATTTTGGATGGGGGTCGCATATGGGATTTATTTCTTTTAACTGAGAATTTCGTGTCCAATACCAATAGACGGTGCTGTGAAACCAATTCTTCGCCAGGTATCAGGCTCGACCGAGATGGATATTTTGTTCTCGGCCGAGACCGAGACCGAGAATAAAATAAAGTCTCGGCCGAGACCGAGAACCGAGACCGAGAATAGACAAAGCGTGATTTTTTGTAATACTGTTAATTTTTTTAATACGCTACTACTACTACATGTCCCTCGACATAAAATTGACCAGCTCTCCTAAACAGTTGTTCACTTGCTTAACTAGTAGGCGGCGCAGTTAAAAAATTATTTGTTGCAGGCTTAAGCACTAAGCAACTTATAAGGTGACAAAAACCAATACTCAAAAATATTAGCATTTCTTTGATTACCGAGCTTGTACTATATTTACGCATGGCTACGCGCGGTAAAATTTTAATGCCGATTCGAAAAAAGTTACAGTCTCGGTTATGACCGAGAATCTCGGCTAGAAACAGCCGAGAACCGAGACAAATTTCTTGGTAGGATTTGTAGCCGAGAATGCCGAGACCGAGATCGAGACCGAGATCTCGGTCGAGCCTTAGGTATCACTTTACAGTTTATCACACAGTTAAAACTGCGGCGCCTGAGGAGGAAGCAGTCTATTTGGGTTCGATGGTGTCCACTTTTGTAAGTTATGAGATGTTCGTCTCTTTACCTGAACCAGGGATTGGCAACTACCAAATCCAAAGTTGAAGCCGCTTGGAGTATAGCCTCTCCCTCATTATTTCGGCTCCCACACACAACACACAACAGCAACAACTGTTTTGCGGCTCGTACAGCAAACGTTATTTGAATAATATTGAATTCATATTTTTGATACTTTTATAAATGTACTAGCTTTTGCCCGCAACTCCGTCTGCGTGGACTACAGGGTTGGGTTCAGAAAGAAAATAAGTTGTAATATTTTACTCCGCAGAGCCCCATTTACTTAAAGATACAAAAATCATACAAATCGGTCAAATTGTTTCAACGTGAAACCGTAACGCGCCGGTCGACGCCTTGAGTATCATTATTGCGCGCTTGACATTATTTTGAAACTGCGATATCTTCTAAGATACTCATTGAAATCAAATGATGTAAAGGACAAATTTATTTTGTATTAAATACTTGTAATGAATAACGTATTTATTTGGATAAGGATTAATATCATGTTTGTAAAAACACCTTCACAAATAATGCTTTATTTAAAATAAATTTGGTTAGAATAAAAAAACGTTATAGTGAGCCAACCTTAAAAGATAGACATATGCTGTCGCGGACTTTTTTTTAGAACTTTTAAAGACGAACAATTCTGTCATACATGATTTTAGCGAAACTTTAACCGTTTCTGCAGCGTACGTAGCGGAATCTCACAAAAAGGAAAAACGTCCCCGATTTTGAAACATTCTTTATTGCTGCTCCGCTCTTATTCGTTGTAGCGTGATGATATGTAGCCTATATCCTTCCTCGATAAATGTGCTATCTAACAGTGAAAGAATTTTTTAAATCGGACCAGTAGTTTCTAAGATCCTAGCGTTCAAACAAACAAACAAACAAACAAACTCTTCAGCTTTATAATATTAGTATAGATTTTATAAATACCTAATAGGATGTCTGTGTCGCACATGAAGCGGATGGCCTCCACCGAATGTCCTGAGTAGCCCCAACCGCCGCCATGGCTTTCAAATCGGTTCACTGTGAGAAAATCTTCCTTTAAGGGAGCCATAGGTGGAGCCGGCGTTTCCTTCTTGCACTCGACGTGAGTAATTCTGTATTGAAAATAAATGACCACGTGAATAAACCAAAAAGATGCAATTTACATTAACATTTTACTTTATAATACAATTATTCAAAGACTTACTTAGCATCGTGAGCGTAGGTCAAAGAGTCTAGGCATCCCAAGAGGTGTAAGGCTGCGTGCATTCTCGTCACCGAACATCCTGAAGACGACGGTATCGCTAACTCCTGGTTCAGAATGGAGTTGTTCGTCAGTGCAATATTATCAACAGGGCTCTCTTCTCTATTGCTGATGATTTCAAAATTTTCCATATTCTTAAAGTCTTCTAGACGCTTCATATTACCACAATTGGGATAGTCAAAATCGTTTTCGACAAATCCATCGGGATCAGAATTGCAACAACGCTGCAGTTTGTGAGAGTCGAATGCGAGGATATTGAAGCATTTCATGACCCTCATCTGAGGTTGGTAGCACCACAGCACGTCATACAGAGGATCGAGGCACGCGAGAGTGTTGACAAAGTCCACTTGCTCCGGCCCAGTCCAAGCATTGCACGTGCCGTCACTTTTGTTAATTGTAAGACATTTGAATGTGTGCTCAGGCCGGTTAGGTAGAATAACTGAAATAAATAATTTCATTTAAAATTACTTAGTTTTTTCACCTTCATTCAATTTACTAGTATCATGAAGGGAGGCCTATGGAAGGTCTTACAAGTGGTTGGGTGGAAGTGGCTGACTTTGTTCTTCAATAAGTTGTTGCAGGACGGCACGATACCCGATGAGTGGTGCGCCAGCTATTTGGTGCCTATTTTTAAAAATAAGGGGGACGTGCAAGATTGCAACAATTATCGGGGGATAAAGTTAATGTCACACACTATGAAAGTATGGGAAAGAATAATTGAGCGACGCCTGCGAGAGGAGTGTGAGGTTTCACGGAACCAGTTCGGTTTTATGCCTGGCCGTAGGACAATGGATGCCATTTTTGCAATTCGCCAGCTGTGCGAAAAATATAGAAGAGCACACAAAAACTTGCATATGGCATTCATTGACCTCGAAAAGGCTTACGATCGGGTTCCGCGTGAAGTTGTATGGTGGGCCCTTAAGAAGAAATGTGTGCCTGAGAAGTACCTGCAGTTGATTCGGGCCATGTACCGCAGATGCAGTACACAAGTCCGAACTGCGGTCGGTCTTACGGCCAGTTTCGATGTCGCTGTTGGTGTGCACCAAGGGTCGGCTCTTAGCCCTTGTTGGCCTTAAAGTCAGCAAAACCAAAACACAATATATGTTTTGCGACTACGGCGGTCTTTCAAGTTCTGTGTCCGTGACACTTGATGGAATGCCGATACCAGTCTGTTCCGAATTCCGCTACCCTGGGTCACTCGTGCAAAGTGACGGGGACATAGACGTGATATAGGACAAAGAATAAACTCAGGATGAATGAAGTGGCGACAGGTCTCAGCCACAATATGTGACCCTAGAATGCCCCTCATATTGAAGAGCCAAATATACAAGTCCATCATTAGACTTGTCGTCATGTATGGATCAGAGTGTTGGGCTACGAAGAAGACGGACGAAAGGCGACTGCATGCAGCAGAAATGCGAGTGTTGCGATGGATGTGTGGGGTGACACGAATGGACAGAGTAACGAATGACTCTGTTAGAGGAAGTTTGAAAGTAGCTCCGGTGATAGATAAGCTGAAAGGAAACCGTCTGTCGTGGTATGGTCACAATATGAGGAGGGATGAAACGTATATTGGAAAAAAGTGATGAGTATGAATCCTTCGAGGATGGGCAAGCAGAGGAAGGCCAAAGAAAAGATGGATGGAATGCGTGAGAGGGGATATGAAAGAGAAAGGGTTGACTGAAGACATGACGGCTGACAGAGATATTTGGAAGGAAAAAACATGCTGCGCCGACCCCAAATAGACTTGGGAAAAGGGCAAGTGGATGATGATGAACATTTGCTGTACGAATTTTATTTCATACTATCTTAGTGTAAATTTCGCATGCCATGAGATGATTTTTATATTCTTTGTCGTCCATAAACCCCATATTTTAAAATCTTAATTCCTCATTTAATATCTTACACAGAAAAAGATTATTATTTTTGTTAATTTTTAACTTTCTTTCAGGTGGTTATGGTCTGTTTGGCGGGCGTGGCGACTACTCAGCCAGAATAAAGTTGTTCGACATTGGCCCTGATGGTGGCGATCTGGAAGGCGACGGCGAACTCATAGCAGAGAGTGAGGAGGTGGTGTACGAATGTGCTCCTCGGGACCGCTTCCCAGTACTGTTTTGTGTTCCGATAGCCGTTGCGGTATGTTGCTCCTGTGCAATCTTACTTATTTATTATATTAATTGGGGAACACTGGGTGGAATACCGGTACCAGTCTGTTCCGAATTTCGCTACCTCGGGTCACTTTTGCAAAGCGACGGAGACATCGACCAGGACGTAAGGCAGAGAATCAACTCAGGTTGGATGAAATGGCGGCAGGTCTCATCCACAATATGTGACCCCAGAATGCCCCTCAAATTGAAGGGCAGAATATATAAGTCCATTATAAGACCTGTCGTACTGTATGGATCAGAGTGTTGGGCAACGAAGAAGACGGATGAAAGACGACTGCATGCAGCAGAAATGCGAATGTTGCGATGGATGTGTGGTATAACACGGTGTGACAGAGTGAGGAATGAATACGTTAGGGGAAGTCTGAAAGTAGCTCCTGTGATAGAAAAGATGAAAGGAAACCGTCTGTCGTGGTATGGGCACATTATGAGAAGGGATGAATCATATGTAGGAAAAAAGGTGATGAATATGAAAGTGGATGGATGGGTAGGCCGAGGAACGCCAAAGAAGAGATGGATGGAGTACGTGGCTGAAGATATGAAAAAGAAAGGGGTGAATGAAGACATGACGGCTGACAGGGATGTGTGGAAGGAGAAAACATACTGCGCCGACCCCAAGGATTAAATTGGGACCAGGGCAGGGGGATGATGATGATGAAGGGAGGCCTATGTCCAGCAGTGAACATCATGGGGCTAATAGTGTTAATTATTATTATGAGTTAACAAGGAGAACAGTATACTTACTGATACAATTGCTGTTGGCGGTTATTGTAGAGCTAAAAAGCGTATCTGTTTTGATTAAAGCTTGCGAAACTTGTATGAAAGTTTGATCACCAGACGCTGTAACCCAGACAGCTCTGCAGCCATATTTCGGCCCTACCCGGGGGACCCTGCCCGGGGTCGCATACCATATAGGTCCTCTATCTGAACGCGCTCCATCCTCTTGACGCGGCCGACCGAGAGAACCTTTCTGTTAACCGTAAAAAACATACATAATTATGACAAACTGGCATAAGTAACCAAAGTTACGTCGGCAAATTTCTCATAGTCACACTACCCTTACAATATTCTGCGTTGCTTTTGCCTGCTGTCCAAGCCGAATATCGGTCGATTCGAAGATGGTATGAACGCCAGTTTACAATAGGCACAAATGCTTACTGACAATTGGTTAACTTGGCCCTCAATCGCACGTGTCTGGGACCTGCAGTTATTTTTTACAAAAATACCTCTAATATTTATGCATTAACAACTAAACCTCTGAGCGGCTTTTTGGTATAAACATAAGACCGTGCTTAGGAGTGTGACGTATTAAACTTAAAAAACATTAACGTTTGGTTCAATCAGACTACGAATCAATGTAGTCAATGGCTGAGTCAATGAAAAGTGCCGGAGTCTCACCTGAAAGTTTCCGAATGTATAGACTTCGCCGTCTCGAGTGAGTATCGCGGTGTGGTTGCTACCCGCGGCGACGGAGGCGGCCCGTGGGACTCTCACGCGAACCAGTCGGTGGTGAGATGATATATCTCCTGCACCAAGCTGCCCGTACTGGTTCGACCCGAATGTAAACACTTCTCCTGAAAAACAACAAATTTGGCATAAACAACTTTGTCATTCAAATGGCATTTACAAAAGTACACGTCATTTCAAAAAAGCTGCTGAATATTTAAAAAAAATTGAAGTAAAAGTTGCATTTATACTCCAAATATCATATAACTAAAATGTATTATTATTATTGACGTAATATATCACCCTGTTCCGTGAGCAAAACGGTGTGATGCAATCCACAAGCGAGAGCGGCTACCCGATGTCCGCCCGGCATGGCGACGCGCGCTGGAGCCAGGCATGTTACCTTCAGGTTGGTATCTCGCTCCCCCTCTGCTCCCGACGATGCTCCCTCGAAAGGGGTAAATTTCGGGGTGTCCTTATCTGTTGGATGAAAATAGATTTAATAAAAAGGAGCGTTGTTTTGATGATGAGCGGCGTGCGATACCGAGCAATCGAGGCGCGCAACGGTAATCAAGAGCATAATTACTTTCTTTTTCGTAAAAACGTATTAAATTCCAAATGACATTCCAATATTTAGTTTGTAATTGAGACAATAAAAAGTAAACAAAGTACAAACCGCTCTTAGACTCCGATTTGACTGAGCCATCAGTTTCATCATCTAAATCAATGGTTCTTTCGGGTCTTGAGGCTACTACGAACGCGTCCGCACATCGACGGCACACGCCGCAGCGAGCGCAGCCGCTGTCGCCTTCACCACAACCACATTTCCTAAAATTCACCAGTATAATGTAAGCAGATAATCGCAAATCTATCTATCGCCACCCATTTTTTAAATTTTGGTATGTTAATACGGATAGTCGTACAGAAAGTCTGGCAACTGGAGCTATACATTGCCACCATTTGGTCAGTTATCACATAATTAAGATAGCGTAATTGGCATCTGGCTTCATGTTCATATGCCCAGCAAAATGAAGTAGAACAAACAATGAGAAAAAAAAATAGGTTTAATATATGGGCCGAAGACTTACTCGCCGGGCACTCTATTGGGCAAGTGGCTGCAGTTGCACGCGCTCCAGAAACCCGTGCATTCGCGACAAACAACGCACACGCGACAGTAGTCCATAGCAAATGTATGCGACGTCTGACACAGACGGAAATCTTCCTTGTCATTGCGCCGTGGTATGAATCCTTCTAAAAATTACACAATGAATAAACTATATCATAGCTTTAAATCAAATATCGAAATGAATTGTATCAGATCATTAAAGTGCGAAATGCAAAATTAATACTATTCCAATTACAGTTCAAAAGAAACTCTACCTGAATCTAAACGAACTTACTTTCTTTTGTGTAACCAAACTCTCGTCCACATTGGCCCTTATTATTGATTCCAAAAGTGTACACGTGACCGAAGTTCGTTAAAACAGCCGCGTGCGCTTTGCCTAACGCAACCTATAAAAATTATTCAAATTTCAAATGCTTTTTCCAAAATAAGTACATTTATATTATCATTAAGTGTTGTTTATGTAGTATTATATAATCCCAGTACAATACCTGAATAACTCGTTCGTGTCGAAGTCCAAGAACCATCCCAGAGGAGTCGCAGTGCTGCGTATCTTTGCCAAACATAAGCAGAACACCTTGCCGCGTCACAAGTGCAGTTGATCCATAGTTACAAGCCGCATACACTATGTGATGCCCTTCTGCCTGTACCACGTGAAACATAAACACAAATTTTTCTGTCAGAAAAATCTCAAATTGATTGCCAATAATTTAAATTATTTAATAGAAAAATAGAACACCTTAACAATATTGAACATTTGTGACATAAACTCACTTATGTAAAAGTGAAATGAGCACCTGGCTAAAAGATGTGTAAACGCAAACCTTAAATATTTTCTTGGGCCTGGTGGGTTTGGGGTTTCTTCTATGCTTGGCGGGATCTCCATCCTCTCCACGTCGAGCGACTCCAGTAAATAATGCCGTGCCATTATCAAGTACCAACACAGCGTGAACACCTTCGTGACCAATTGCCACCTGCAATTAACAAGCTTTTTAAAGAAACATTTGAAAATTCTTATTTCTGTTATGCTCCCTCGTAACGCTTTTCCACAAACGTCCTCAACAAAATGTGTATATGATTGGCTAGTAATGATAACCTCCACATTTCTCAAAAGATTAAAACATTGGTTCTAAATGACGTAGTTTTAATCTTATCTTTACTAGTAAAGTCTTAAACAAAATTTGAGAAAACCGATCTAATTTGATTCTCGTATACGTAAACGCATAGTAACAAATTTCCTTATGTAATTCATACACTCACTTGCGTGATCCTTGATTTCTTGGTGTTGGGCGCGTCGTTTTTTGTGAACATCGTTTCTTTTATGAGAGTCCAACGGCCAGTGTGCGGTACAGCTGTCTTGTATCCAAGACTACTGCCTTTGCCCATATAGTATATCTGCAATTAGTTAATACATTATTTAATACACTCTAATAGGTTATGTAATCATTACTGTGGTAGCGGATCGAATGATTTATTATAAAAATGTATTCGTAAAGTACATTATCCCTTTCACCTTTCCAGAATGCGTTGTAAGAAGTGCAAAGTCAAGTCCCGCGTAGATGCTAAGTAGTGGATCGTCATCACTATCGTCGAGCTGCATCGCTACTGGCACATCGAGTTCCATCATTCGTCTGGAAATGTTATCTTCGAACGGAGCCCGCCCCAGCGCGAGTGTCCTTCTCCGCAAAAGGTGAACGTTGAGCTCTTTGCGTGACGTCAAAGTTACCGTAGCTGAACCCTCCGTCCGATCAGGAATAGCATCCACATTGTATGTACGTATTGTTAAATTTTCCTGAAAATTAACGAATGTCATATATTAATACATTTAGTTAAACCCTTAATTTTTGCGATATCTTTAAGTCTTCGGTTCTTTCACGCCTATTATCCGTTAAAATAAAAATTCATGAACTAATCAAAATAGAAATTAATTACGGTGATTTTTATCTACTCTTAACTTAATTGGCATCAAGTAAGCTAAACACACTTTTATCTAGCGTTTCAGTATAATATTCCTTCTTTGTTATTTTAGTAGTGGGTTTGTTTACCAGAACCGGAACCGTGGCAATATCAACGAAACATATTTAGTACCAAAGCAATACATTATTACCCACTTACATAGTTGCTCAGTGTTATTAGTCCGAGTTGATTACCATCGGTGAAAACAGCAGACTTAGGTTCAACTGTAGATGGCGGCCCAGGATCCAAACGCACAATATTTCGTACTTCAAATGTTTCTTTATCAATCTCATATACTTCAGTCTTTTTCCGGCCAATCCTTAGATACAGCTTATTCTATAACCAGCATAGTAACATATTAGAATATCGAACCCTTTATAAAGAACATTTTAGCTTCAAATTGCTTGCAATATTACCCTGCAGAATCCAAGCCAGCCATGTCGGTCGCTTGGGAAGAAATCTGGTTTGTAAAGATATACGTGTTGTTTTATAGAGCTACCATATCCGGAGCCGATCTTTAGCAAGCCCTTTGAAGTGAAGACGTATAAGTAACAGCCATCCGACACCAATGATCGGACTACAAGTTCTCCGGGTCCAGCTGTCAAGGACTGAGGTAGATCTACAGGAAAACTGGTGACTAAAGACTGATGTGGGACTCCATACCCAAGCCATTGATTACGCGATGGTGAGCCCAGGATCACTGATTGTACGCTTCTTTGCAGTTTGGTTAAATTTGCTGGTATCTGTAAAAGAAAGAGCTATCAAGTAAATTCTAGTAATAATATGACTTGTATAATTAACTTTCTTTCAGCTATTAAAAATAATAATTCATGTCCCATGTCACCAGTAAGTGTGAAACCCAAAAAAAAGGATTTTGCTTAGTATATAGCAGGGGTATTGATAAAGTAACATTCACTTAAGTTTTCAAATTGATACGGTCAAATGGCAATACCGTACCAGATGCTAAGTAAATCACTGCCCTAATGAAGTTGGCGAGAGATCCATTGCCCTCTACTATTTACGTACATAATACTTATTCTGTTTTTTCTGTTGTCGGGAATTTAAAGCCATCTTTTTAATAAAAAAAACAAATACTAAAATAAACCATTACTGCATCTTACCTGGATGGTTTGTTCAGATAAAGACGAAGAGGACATAATTAACGAAGCAACTGCGTTTAATATTAGTTCTGCTTCTCCTCGAGCTACAGATAATGCAATGAGACATGAGCTGCTTATTGCTGTAAGTGCAGTAGGTAATTCTGGTCTGCCTCCAGTTGAGATTCCGCTTGCGACCTCCACCAACATTGAATGAAGATTAGCTATCATCTACAGAACAAGTAATACATTTAATATTTTAAATACAATATGAAGTGAAACAATATCTAGTATACTTCTTTTCACTAATACTTAATCTTACTTCGGTTGGTTCTTGACAAAGTTCTTCTGGTGAATGTCCTTGGAGTACATCAAGTAATGCTTTTAAGGCCTGCTCACAAAAGTACGCATCACAATATCTTGAGTGTGATATCAAACAAAAAACGGCCCGTAGGCCAATTCCTGTAACCTGTTGATTAATAAAATCGTATATATATTATTAAATTCTTCATACACAAATAGGATAAAAACAAATTAACAAGTTACACAGCGTATAAATTTAAATATAGTAATAATTACTGATTTAAAAAAGACTAGGATAATTTAACCTTTGGCAATTTTGGAACAGGCAGATGTGATGAATTGTCGTCGCTATCGCTGTCATCAGACAAGTCCGATAATTGGCCGTTAAGATATTTCCAACGGGATAGAATGGATCTCCTCACATTGGCATAAACAGCAAAATGGGATGGGTTTCCTAAAACCGCCGGAGCATAGCAGACAGCAAGTGCATTTGCTGCTTTTATCCTCCGGAGTTTTTCTTTTTTTCCAAGCTTCTTTTGTGGCCTTTTTTCATATTTCCTGAAATTGTTTGCTATTATTAATCTGCTTTATTCCTCTAATTATTGTTATATTGTTGAGGCCAAAATTATTCAAACAACTGGTTATAGGAATATTAAACACAATAAAATAAAAAAAAAACTAAGCTCAATTTTTTCATATAATATGCTGTTACTGACATAATATCATAAATGTAATAATTAGGGAGGAGTGAAAAAAAAGTTTTGTTTTTTATTCTTAGCCAGACAGGTCGAGTTTATAGCTTATGTAAAACAAAAGCCTTGAGATGACCTATTTTTAAAGTTAATTAGGTGTCAAAATATTTGATTTGAAAGTATGCAATCAATTTACACACTGTGAATTACACTTAATACTAGGCTTACAACAGCTTGCAGTCCTTCAAATTATTTTATACTATTTAGCTTATGAAATAGATTGTATATGAATTTTACTGAAAAAGCAGAACAATTTTAAAAAGGTGTATGCATCAATGATGTCTATCATAATTGTCTAGAGCAATATAATTTTACATTTAGATAGTAAGTTTAAAAAGACATAACCAAACCTGGTGCCGCTCCAGCATATAGTCCGAAAATGTTTTCTGTAGTTCTCTGGTTCCATGGAGCTCAGCTCCGGGACCAACTTCATAGCCATGGTGGAGAAGTGTTACAACTATTTCTGAAAATTCGCAACCACAAACCTATTCAGAATGACCTACTTAATTAATAGTAAACAAATGTCATATAAAACTTTTTTAGATCACAATATTGAATAATGCTTAATATCCATGAACAGCACATCACGAAACACATCTTTACTACACAAATACTACATCCATTTTTTTAGGTAAAAAGGTCATGAACTATAAAAAATAATTACTGCAATAAATAAGAGTTCTCGCCACTGACCCTATCATTTTCAAATTGAGAATGGGAATAAATGGCTTTTATGATAGTCTTTTCAGTTATAGAGAAGGCCCACTATTATCATCAAAATATGTGATGCACTTTCTAACAATTCAGTATGTTTAAGTGTTTCACTAGAATAATGTAATCAAAAAGTAACAAATAATTTTGAAGTTCTACTAAAGTTTCATAATTTTAGATTTAATAACAATTCCATTGATAATAATGGTTATAATGTTGATAATAAACAATAACCTCAGTGCAGGATTAACCATAATGCAAATAGGAGTCCATCTTGTTACAGCTCACTCAATTTCATTTCATACTTTACAGAGACTTATTGGTATTCAACTATGCAAAAATTGATAACTCACAACATTGAAACTTATAAGGAAATCTATTGTGATATTGGGTAGTGAATTTTTTTTAACACTTTTACTTATGAACCCGTAGAGAAACAATATCCCTCTGAAAGCACTTTCTTAAATTGTTTTGATCCAAAACTGAAACTTACTTTATCAAAAGCATGTACTGTACATCTGTTAGAACCATACCTCCAATGACTTTGATATCAGAATATAATAAGAATTAGAGAGTAATGGTTTTTTGACACTATACTAGGTTTTCTTATTTAATATTTTTCATTATCTTTATATGCTTTTTATTTGTGACAGTAGTGGAATTGTTGGTTGAAACTTTGGGATATACTAATAGATCAAAAACCGTAAATGAAAACCAAAAACTGAACTAATCTCAAATATTGTTTCACAAAAAAAAACTTTTAGAGTTCATTAATCAATTCTGAATATCTTATAGAGTGTTCTATGGGCTATATTATAATTATGAATTAAATTATGTTATGCTTGGTGATGTGCATTTCGTGTTGGGGTTTTTCCTTTTAAAGACTCTAAAATAGCCTACTTCTTTGAAAAAAGAGTTATACTAAGCATTAGCAATCAATTTTATTTTTTATTATTGTGAAGGAGCATAAAATATGTTGCCAAATAAAATATTACATATTAATGTCTACAAATATCTTATATGCGCGTAGATATTCGCTTAGCGCGTCTAGCACTTGCGCATTGCAATCGCATATACGAAGAATATGTACACATATGATAAGAAAAATATTTTTACCAAGGTCTAGCGACCCCGGAAATTTAGCACATATTAAGGTAATTCACCACTAGCCCCACCGAAGATTATAAATCATGTGTAGCTGCACATAATTTTTTGGTCTCGCTTGAAAATATCGAAAACATTTCTTTTAGAATGTTAACTGACGGAGTATGGTATATTTATAAACTAAAACCAATATAAACTATTTGCGCACATAACATCGCAGTTGCATACAGTAAATTACACTTAAATTAAATAAAAAAGAATCGAACGTTGAGGCTCCTGGTTAATAGATTATTACTTTACTGTACTACTTCTGTGTGCTTAAGATTTTCTGTTAAAATTTATTTCAGTCATTTCTAGTTAAACTAATTCAAAATACCTGAGTAAATAGCGGTGTCATTATGTTTGCATATCACATTTCTGCGAATTCAATAAAATTCAAAAATCTCACAGCTTCCACCAAAGTTTGCTATAATGTCAGAAAATCAATAACAGGCAAAGATTGAATAGTGATGTGGATTCTTAACCAGTGTAATAATACCGATTCTCAATAGAAACATAGAGGAACTTAAAAAAGCATAGAGATAAAAATATTGATGTTTAGCCAAATCGCAAGTGGCTATTGAGCCTTTAAAATGTTAAAATCATTTTAGTTTTAGTTATAAAACTAAAATGATTTTAACAAGTTAGGTACATTTTAATGCATGATGGCTTTCTTGCTCCGGTTTCCTAGTGTTGTTCTTCAATACCGTCACTTAGCTACAATCGATATTACTTTAAAATTACAGATTTTGGTGTGTAGGTAGAGAAGTTAAATTATTTCCTTATTATTTAATGAAAAAGAGACCTTATTATTTAGATCTAGTAAATTATAAATGTATGTTAAGTTAAAAATATGCAGTCAGCAACTCACATTGAAATTATTTTAGAATTATTAATAATATGATGTAACATTAGATTTATTTCTTGTGGTGGGAGTATAGTACTACAGAATTTTATAGTACAGCTCTGAAATAATGCCTATCTAATAAGTTCCAAGGGAACGAATACTGTAACTTTAAAATACAAATAATTTGACACTAAAAAATATGTTTTGATTCGCTTGTGGTTCTATATAACAAATCCTTAGTAAACATATTGATTATGCGCTGAATTCAATCTATATATCGCACTAGTAATACAATAGTGCTGTAACTCAAAAAAGGCGATTTTTCAAAATCCACGAGAAACTAATTTGTAATAGGTACGGATATAATGAATGTTTTATGTGTTTTTGGAATGAAATTGAAGACATTACCTTTTATGTCATTCACGAGAAAAAAAAAAAAAGCGCGGGAACTCCAAAAAGAAAAGGCGCAATTTTTAATTTTTTTCAAATTTTATTGTAAATTATTTGTTAATAATTGTAAAAGTGTACATATTAATATATAATAACCAAAAGACATAATAAATTATAACTGTCCGCGATGGGGGGGACAAAAAAAACGGAAGAAACGAGAAAGGCCTGAGAGTGATGAGGCGGATGGATCTGACTCTTCATCACATCAATCCTTTGACGACGTAGATAAGTATAAAACTTTCCAAATACCTAATTACCAAAGGTCCTATCCGGAAAATGGAGGCAATTTTGAATATATAGTATTCATAGAAAGCATGGAAAATATAAAGCCTCTTGGGGACCAAGACATGATGTTCCTCGCAAATAACCTGAAAAGGTATAATAAAGGTATTAAACAATTAGTACGAATGAATAAATATATGGTGGGAGTTATCTTTGACAGTGCAGGTATGGCAAATGCTGCACTTTCAAATAAAAAATTTCTAGACTTGAACAAACTTAAAGCTACTATTCCGGCTGCCGCTACTGAAACAACTGGTGTCATACAACATGTGCCAATCAATTTGTCCAATGAACAAATTTATACAGCAATTACTAGTGCTAAGAACATAATTTCAATTCGTAGAATAATGAGAAAAGTAAAAAATGATAATAACACATTCCAACTGCTACCCACAAAAACATTACATTTTCATGTCATAATTTACCAGAGAGTGTAAACTTAAATAGTTGGCGTTTTGAGATCACACCATACATTCCTCCCGTCAAACAGTGTTTACGCTGTCTTAGGTATGGCCACATAGCTAAATATTGCAAAAACTCTGAGAAATGTTCAATCTGCGCAGAGAATCACAATTATAAAAGTTGTACTATTGCCTCCACAAATACTTGTTGCTTTCACTGCAAAGGAAATCATGTTGCCATTTCCTCAGAGTGTCCTGAAAGGCAACTGAAAATAAAACAAAATAAAGAAAAGTTCACAAAAAAAACATTTGTTGATGTTGTCAAAGAGAAATCGTTTCCTACATTAGATAGCAGGAAAAAACGTCCTGCTGAGCTTTTTATATCACTTTTAGAGTCTGATACATTTCTTAAGTTACTAGTTGATTCTTTAGTAAAAATAATCAGCATGAGCAAAACAAATGAAACTACCATCTGTAGTAAAACTATAAAAGAATTTCTCATACAAAATATACAACCAGAATGTAAAGCTTCCCCTTAATTGCTTTTCTTTTTTACGAATTGTTTAAATATTGTACAGTGGAATGCCCAGAGTGTTGCAAAGTAATAAACATATTTTTTCACATTTTCTTTATGAGAAAAACATTCACATTGCTGTTATATGTGAGACACTTAAACCATGTCATCAAATTAGTTTTAAAAACTATGAAATAGTAAGATTAGACAGTGGAAATGATCACAATGGCGTTGCCATTTTGATACACAAAACTCTTAGTTTTAAGAATGTAGATACTTTCGGTGATAATTCTATTCAAAATATCGCTGTTCGTTTATATTATGGTAATAATAAGGAACTCACTATTGTAAGTGTATATAGTCCTAAGTTATGCTCTCCATTATTTAATAAACATAAATTTCATAATCTAATTCAAAGTCTACCTGAGCCATTGCTCATTGCGGGAGATTTTAATGCTCTTCATGTTAATTGGGGTTGCATGACTTCTGAAACACGTGGATCTGACATATTAGAATGTGTAGATGATAACTTATTGGTTATTCTAAATGATGGTCAAATGACAACAGTAGGTTCTCATAAATGGCGCCAAAACGCGCTCGATTTGACAATAGTTTCGTTTAGGGAGCTATCATTTGCCTGTAATGACCAAGGTGTTTGTTAGAGATGTTCCTGGCAATGAACAAATTACATTACCTGATAGTAAGTCATATTTTCCGCGACATAATTATCGTATTATTAATTGAGATTCATTCAGCGTGATTATAGATAGTTTGTTGAATAATTTTAATTACTACCAGGAAAATCCCTTAAAAACATACGATGAATTTATTAATTTTTTGGAAACAGCTATCCAATTATCTATTCCAGTTAGACGTAGAGCTTGTGACTCTCAGAGGCATTCCAATAAGTATTTTAATAGAAATAGGAGACCACTACCTTGGTGGAACGCCAGGTGTTCTACTGCTGTTGATAAGGCCAAATTTGCTTATGTCAACTTCAGAAATAATCCAACTGAAACCAATTATATAAATTTCAAAAGGCTGCAGGCTATTAAAAAGTTGACCCTGAAGCAAGAAAGACAAAAAAGTTGGGAAAAATTATGTGAAAGCTTTAATAGAACTACTCCTCTTTCTAAAATCTGGTATTATATGAAAATATTCAAAAAAGTAAATACAAATAACAATTCTTGTAATAAATTTGATTGGGTTTTCGATTTTATTAAAAAATATACACCTTCTACTGTTGAGGCTGAATTGCATTTAAACAAAAACTCTATTATACCTGGGGCATTTCACGTGAAGCGGACAGGGAAAAAAAAGTGAGGTTCTGAAAATCGTTCATATTCGGCCCATTTATACCTCTAGTAGGAATGAATGTGGACACAAAATATTTTTTTTTGTATATTAAATATTTCACAAGTTATGGGCTTCTAAAGAATTGCCGTAATTGAAATATCAATTTTTTAAAAGTCGTTTATCGTATTTAACAAATTTACAATTAAATATTTAACATAGCGATATATATTGGAAAAATACTGTTCTTTTTAATGATGAAATAAAATTTAAAAAAATATTTTTTTTTTCATGTCCTAAACCGGAAGTAAACTTTTCAAACCTGAATTTCAGTCACTTCGGCCGCTTTTTTTTTCTTCATTTTTTTTCCAAATATAGCTTAAAGTGAACTAAAAATACACGAGAAAATTGAAAATGGAATCGCTATAAGTTTCGGAGTTAGAATAATTAATGTACCATCGCGACGCATTGGGCGTAATATCTGACGCTTTTAAGGTCGAGTATTTTGCGCGATATTGCATTAAAACTCGCAACTTTATTAAAATTTTATCTCGTTTCAGCGTATTTAAGCTCTAAAAAAAAATATGGAATAAGTAATATTAATAACAAAATTTAATCAGTAGTTTTTCCGTGGAAGAGTAACAAAAATATATTTCATTCCATATTCTTACCAATTTTCGCTTAAATAATATTAGCAGACTATATATATTAATATTATGTACTTAACCCAAATATAAATTAATAAAATATTATTAAAGAATAAAAACATTTTAAGGAAGACTTACTTACTACTTACTTACTTACGCTGCAGATTGCGTTATTTATCGTGTTTCGCAAATAATATTTTTATCTACTGCTTCCTTAAAATGATTTTATTCTTTATAATATTTTATTAATTTATATTTGGATTAAGTACATAATATTAAAGCAGTGATGGCCTCGAGGTTTCGGTGCGCGGTCGAGAAACTCGACCGTCGCGTGTTCGAACCCCAGGCATACATCTATGACTTTTCGAAGTTATGTATGTATTCACATTGAATTATCACTGGCTTAACAAAACAGTGAAGGAAAACATCGTGATAAAACCTGAATACCTAAAAGTTCTTAGGAATTTCTAAGGTGTGTAGTCCGCCAACCCACACTAGGCTAGCGTGGTGGACTATGGCCTAAGCCTTATCAATGGTAGAGGAGACCCGTGCCCATATGGATTGTTGATGTCGATGATGATGATGATGATGACATAATATTAATATATATAGTCTGCTAATATTATTTAAGCAAAAATTTGTAAGAATATGGAATGAAATATATGTTTGTTACTCTTGCACGCAAAAACTACTGATACTGGATTTTGTTATTAATAATACTTATTCCATATCTTTTTTAGAGCTAAAATACGCTGAAACGAGATAAAATTTTATAAAGTTGCGAGTTTTAATGCAATATCGCCCAAAATACTCGACCTTAAAAGCGTCAGATATCACGCCCAATGCGTCGCGATGGTACATTAATTATTGTAACTCCGAAACTTATAGCGATTCCATTTTCAATTTTCTCGTGTATTTTTAGTACACTTTAAGCTATATTTGGAAAAAAAATGAAGAAAAAAAAAGCGGCCGAAGTGACTGAAATTCAGGTTTGAAAAGTTTACTTCCGGTTTAGGACATGAAAAAAAAATATTTTTTTAAATTTTATTTCATCATTAAAAAGAACAGTATTTTTCCAATATACATATATCGCTATGTTAAATATTTTATTGTAAATTTGTTAAATACGATAAACGACTTTTAAAAAATTGATATTTCAATTACGGCAATTCTTTAGAAGCCCATAACTTGTGAAATATTTAATATACAAAAAAAATATTTTGTGTCCACATTCATTCCTACTAGAGGTATAAATGGGCCGAATATGAACGATTTTCAGAACCTCACTTTTTTTTCCCTGTCCGCTTCACGTGAAATGCCCCACCTTCCAGTTATGACTACCTTACAAAACCCTTTACTGTTACAGAGTTAAATTCAGCTATTTCCTCCAGACGAGACACAGCCTTTGGCCTCGATGGTATCCCATATAAAGTCCTAAAAAAATTGTCAAATAATTCAAAGCATGTTCTGTTAAATATATATAATCTGTTATGGAATAATACAGTCATACCTTCAAGTTGGAAAATAGATTGTCTAGTGCCAGTTTTAAAGCCCAACAAAGAGAAAGAGCAGGCTGATTCCTATAGGCCCATAGCTTTAACTTCGTGCATAGGAAAAGTTTTTGAGCAACTATTAAAGCAAAGGATAGAATTCTTTATAGAAAGTAAACACATCTTACCATCAAACCAGTTTGGATTCCGTAAAGGTCGTTCCTGTCGTGAAAGTATTTCTCACTTACATTTGGATATTTTCAATGCATTCAAAAACAATCATATTTTAATAGGTATTTTCTTTGATATTATTGGGGCTTTCAATAATGTTAACCATCACATTTTAGCATCAGAATTATTGACCATGGGCATCCCTGAAAAAATTGTAAAATGGGTTTTTGACTTTCTCCATGGCAGAACTATATACATAAAATTCCAAAATCGACTTATTGGACCTTGAATGTCTTTTAAAGGTACACACCTTTGTGTGTCAAGGAGGAATTCTAAGTCCTTTAATATTTATATTGTATATTTATAGACTCAACTTAATATTGGGATCTAATGGTAGTAACTTACAGTTTGCTGATGATCTTGCTGTTTATGTATCAGGGAATAATTTAAATAGTATAGTTAATAATCTAAATGCAGCTTTGACCAAACTTCACAATTACTTTAGGTATCTTAATTTGGATATTAATGTTGAAAAGACTAAAATGATAATATTTAACAAAATTCGACCTTTTAAACTCAAAATCTTTTATGATCAGGTAGAGATTCCACAAGTGTCAGAAGTTAAGTTTTTAGGGGTAATATTTACTAATAATCTTTCATGGAAAAAATATGTTGATAGTATTATGGGAAGGGCCAATAAGGCATTCAATATTTTAAAATCTCTTGCAAGCACATATTGGGGATCTGATCCAAAAATTTTACTCATGCTGTATAAATCACTAGTTCGTAGTCACTTTGAATATGGTTTCCTCTGTTTTGCATCCAATAACAAGCTTGTTCAGAAATTGGATATTCTGTAAAATAAAAATCTCAGGCTAATTACTGGTGCTATGAGAACCACTCCAATAAATTCATTGCAAATAGAGTGTAATACTCCTCCTTTATTGTATAGATTTAAATATTTGAAGTTTTGTTTCACCCTTAAGTTATTATCTACTGTAAATAATTTATTATGGAGAAAGTTAAAACATCTTCATAGTGAATTTTCTTATATTACTATCACTCGTAATGTACCATATGTACTTCATGATTTCTAATACATGTCACATCTTGAACAAAGGTATAAAATCCATAGACCTGAGAACTAGGCTTGCTATACTGACAGTTTTGAGAGCAAATTTTGTTTTATTCCAATCCATATAAATAATGAAATGAAGAATAAACATGAAGTAAGCGCTGTCCTAGCTGAATATGATAATTACAGAAAATTTTTTATTGATGCTTCCAAATCCAGAAATGTATCAATGGCCTTTTACATTCCTCATTTACGTTTTGGATTTGGCCGACTACTTCCTTACGAGCTTACTATCTTTTCGGCAGAGGCTTTAGCCATTCTACTTGCTCTGCAATATATCAGTCAAGCAAATGATGAACGTTGGCTCGTTGTAACGGACAGCATGAGTGTTTTACACGCCTTACAGAGTAACATCTTAGATTCCAAAATTAATTACCTAATATTTAATATCAAGAGTCGTTGGCTTCAACTGAAAAATGAAGGAAAAGACATACAGTTCCTTTGGACACCAGCGCATATAGGAGTAACAGGAAACGAACAAGCTGATTTCCTTGCCAAGGCAGTTGTTGACAGTGACAGCGGCAGCCCTGTTGACGATGTAGCCATTCCATTCTTAGACATAAGATTAATAGTGAAACAATCCCTAAAAAATGAATGGAACGAAAATTGGATTCAATCTTTAAATACTAAAGGCACCTATTATGCCAAAATAAACCTAAATGTGGGAAAGAAACCTTGGTTTTGTGAAGCAACATATAATAATAATCGAAAATTTTATACAATTATTAACAGATTAAGATTTGGACACGGTAGATTTAAAGCCCATCTATACCGTATGCGCATTGTTTCGTCCCCCATCTACACTAATTGTGATCAAAATGTCGATCAAACAATAAGTCACATAATATTTGAATGCCCATCCTATAATTTCCAGCGAATATTATTAATTAATAAATTAATCAATATATACGGAACACCTCAACTTGTCCCGCGCTGCGTCCAAGAAATATTGAAAAAAACAGACACTTACAACGCAATATATGAATATACATGCAACACAATATTGGATCTTTAAGACCATAATGAACTTAGCAAAAAATATATATATTTTTATAAAGACTTGGCTTTGGCCTAAAAATATGAATAAATGACACAATTATACTATTACAAAGACTTGGCTTTAGCCTAAAAATACGAATAAATGACATAGTTATACTATTACACAGATTTGGCTTTAGCCTAAAAATACGAAAAAATGACATAATTATACTACTACAAAGACTTGGCTCGAGCCTGTTCACATTGAACTAAATCATATTAAATATGACGAGGCTGTATGGGCAAGAACCCTTTGCCTTCCCGAAAAAAAGGGAGAAGGAAAAAAAAAAAATCTCATTCACGATAAGTTGATTCTTTTGGCATATCGACTAATGATGGGAAACAGAAAATATCGAGTAGTTCAAAAATATTGCGTTTTAAAATACTGCATTATGTGTGAAATTCTTTATTACTTTCGACATGTAAAACATTATTTAGATAAGCGATGGTGGGTCATAATAAGTGGTCTATTTAATATAACAGGGTTATTTTTAGACCTCCCGCCAAATTTAAATAGGTGTTTTAGACCACGAAAGTAAACAACTTCCCCAAAGAAACACGGGTCGAAAAGTGAAAAAAAAATTCAGACCTTCTACATGAAATCGACCGCGTGAGCAGTTTTCTATGGGAGAGTCGAATTATTTATCACGTTTCGACCCATGTTTCTTTGGAAAAGTTGTTTAGTTTCGTGGTCTAAACAACCTATTTTAAGTTGACAGGAGGTCCAAAAATAAATAAATTAAGGTTGAAAAATTTAATAGTTTTATCTTTAAAACAGTTTTTATTAAGAAACTGGAGCACAGCCATGATCATCATAGTGTACAGTAAAATATCGTAATATCGACGTGGATATCGATATGAACGATGTTACGTCCCTTTCCGTCCGACCGATGTAACATTATACAAACGTCAATTAGTTTCAGTATTTCTATTTAAATTTTTCTTTGAAGCATTAAAGTCTCAAAATTTTCGGGATAACGCTTATATCTTTAGGAACTTTTGTGTTGTATGTATATTTTTATATTTTTCCACTCATTAAAATAATAAAATAATACGTTTTTTATTTCAAAGTCATGTCTCAGAAAAATTGACATCTGCCAAAAGAATCAACTTATCGTGAATGAGGTATAACAACTTTTATAAAATAACTAGCTTTTGCTCGCGACTCCGTCCGCGTAGACTACAGGGTTGTGTTCAGAAGGAAAATAAGTTGTAGTCTATTTTACTTCTCAGAGTCCTATTTATGTCCATACCAAAAATCATACAATTCGGTCAAATTATTCAAACGTGAAACCGTAACGCGTCGATCGGCGCCTTGTGCATCATTACTGCGCGCTTGATCAATATTTTAAAACTGCAATATCTTCTAAGATACTCAGTGAAATCAAATGATGTAAAGGGCAATTTTATTTAAAATTAAATACTTGTAATGAATAGCGTATTTATTTGGATAAGGATTAATATCATATTTATAAAAACACCTTCACAAATAAAACTTTTTTTAAAATAAATTTGGTTAGGATAAAAAACGTTATAGTGAGCCAACCTTAAAAAATAGACATATGCTGTCGCGGACTTTTTTTAAGAACTTTTAAAGAGGAACATTTCTCACATACTTTATTTTAGCGAAACTTTAACCGTTTTCGCAGCACACGCCGCGGAAGCTCACAAAAAGGAAAAAATGTCCCCGATTTCGAAACATTCTTTATTGCTGCTCCGCTCCTATTCGTCGTAGCGTGATGTTATATAGCCTATAGCCTTCCTCGATAAATGTGCTATCTAACAGTGAAAGAATTTTTCAAATCGGACCAGTAGTTCCTGAGATCCTAGCGTTCAAACAAACAAACAAACAAACTCTTCAGCTTTATAATATTAGTATAGATAATAATAGGGAAATTATTGACGAATTTTGAGTTAAGACAGTATTTCTCCAAGCACAATGTTCAAAATGAAATATTATTTTTAATTACGTCATTATTGTTGGAATATTTTGTGTTACGACAGTTTGAATAACTAATTTTCTTTACGTTTTAAACTCACTTTTTGGCATTACAACAATAAATCAAAAGCTAATTCTGAGTACATGGTAGTAAAATATACCATTTAATAAGATCTCTTTATTTTTTTGGTTAGGATATTATTAAATAAAACCAGATTATTCTTATTAGCTGTAGTAATTGAAATTAAAATGTTCTAAAACTAATGCTTGCCTAACTATACTTAAAAACGAGTCGAAACATTTTATAAAATAAAATAAACCTTTCAAGACAAAAACACTCTTACCTAATATTGATAAAATACACTATTTATAATTTAAAATTTTGTACTTAATCTATTTTTAACAAACAAAATATTGTCTTGATGTCTCGTTTATTTTTGTCTCGATATTATGTACCCTCTTCCTGCCCCAGGTATTATTGTTTTGCTCTTCCAATGAAGTATTTGATTCAGTAGTCAGCCCACTGATTCCAGCAATGGGACTCACATTATTCACAACTCTATCATCCATGCCACTTGAAGAAGAGCTTCCAGAAAAAGAGCTACCTGGACATTTTGTTGTTTGACCTCGAAGCAATCTAGGGTCTTACTTTGCGAATTAGGAACGAAATGCGGATCATGATGGGAGTCAACATCGTCGCTCTGGTCTGAGTGGATGGGTGAAATGTAATATTTCTTTTGATTTCATTCATACTCGGGGAACTGTTTACGTCGATTTGTTGGAGTATTGGGTGAATTGTAGATGATGACGGTGTCGAAAGTGTCGATTGCACTTTCGTAGTATCAATGTCTTCTCTCTGGATAGCAGTTTCATCGTTTTTATTCACCGGTGACAATAATGACGGTGACGAATTCACACCAAGTTCGTCATTTGCTTTCTCCTGGTGGCCCTCGATGCATAGGTACTAAACCTACAAATAAAATGAATATTTTGTTTTGTTAAGTACATTCCTACCTACCTACCAACTTGATGCATGTCACAAAGAGTGTAGTAACTCTAATTTTGGAAATAAAAATTTTAGTAAGCTTTATTTGCATTAAACTGCTACACATTCGATCGAGTTGTAAGTAATACTGTAATTTAGAAGTAAATATTATTATTAATAAATATATAGACCATGCAAAAAATCGACTTAAATTTCTAATTCAACAAAACTGTATTATGTCAAAAATTACTAACTTAGTCAATTATAGTGTCCTAAGTAGAAATATTATTTTTAATAAAGCTTGTTTAAATCAGTAATAGTGAATTAACTAAAAATAACAACTAAATCATGTCAAGTGTAAATCAACAATACTGTATTAATTCAGAATAAAACTATGAATTTTACATACCTGATCCAGTAATAACGTTGGAACTCGAAATAATGCACCAAGCGGTACGCACTTTTTCGATCACTGTTGGTCGCAACTAAAGATGACACAATATTGGGACGGGAGGTCCCATTTTTTTTTCTTTTCTACAGGATTATTTTTCCATTAAATAATTATGAAAAAAAAATGTATCCTCAGGCTAGATATATGTATATTTAATCTCTTTTTATAAGAAACTAGCTTTTGCCCGCGACTCCGTCTGCGTGGACTTTAGGGTTGAGTGCAGAAAGATAATAAGTGAATCTTTAATTCGTCTCTTAAGTGTCCAAAAACAGTTTTACTTTGAAAGAGCTATTTTCGATTTTATAATATGTTTACTTCACAGGAATATTTTTATTGTTACTTCACGGGGTCCTATTTATGTTCATACCAAAAATAATATAACTTAGTCGAATGGTTTAGGCGTGAAATCGTAAAAGACATACAGAGTTACTCTTGTAATTATAAGATGTAACTTCAATGGTTCAGTAGATCCAGAGAATAGCCATTCCCGCGGGAATACAACATTTTCAGGGATAAAAGTAATTCTACGTTACTTCAGTGGGTCCTACCTATTCGCATTTCCCATACCAAAAATCATTCAAATCGGTTTAGAAGATCCAGAAAAACCCATTCCCACGGGAATACTACATTTTCCGGGAAAAAAGTGTCCTATGTTACTTCGGTGGGTCCTACCTATCTCCATACCTCCATACCGAAAATCATTTAAATCGGTTCAGTAGATCTAGAGAATAACCATTCCCGCGGGAATACTACATTTTCAGGGATATAAGTAATTCTACGTTACTTCGGTGGGTCCAACCTATCCCCATACCAAAAATCATTCAAATCGGTTCAGTAGATCTAGAAATACCCATTCCCACGGGAACACTACATTCTCCGGGATAAAAGTATTCTATGTTACCTTGGTGGGCACTACCTATCCTCATACCAAAAATCATTCAAATCGCTTCAGTAGATCCAGAAATAGCCATTCCCACGGGAATACTACATTTTCCGGGATAAAAAGTGTCGTATGTTACTTCGACGGGTCCTACCTATCTCCATACCAAAAATCATTTAAATCGGTTCAGTAGATCCAGAAATACCTATTCCCACGGGAATACTACATTTTCCGGGATAAAAGTATCCTATGTTACTTCGCTAGGCCCTACATATCTCCATACCAAAAATCATTCAAATCGATAGAATGGTTTAGGCGTGAAAGCATTACAAAGGCAGTGTCATTTTTGAGTTACAATATATGCTCATCCCACAGGAACCCTACATAGTCCTTTAATAAAATGATGTTCATGCTACATAATAGGATCTTATTTATGATCGTACCAAAAGTCATATAAATCAACCGAATGGTTTAGGCGTGAAAACGTAAAAAAAATATAGAGTTTTGTACCGAATCCCACAGGAATACTACATTTTCCGGGATAAAAAGTATCCTATGTTACTTTGGTAGGTCCCAGCTACCTTCATGCCAAAAATCATTCAAATCGGTCAAATGGTTTAAGCGTGAAAGCATAACACAGGTAGTGTTACAATATATGCTCATCCCACAGGAACCCTACATATTCCCGGGATAAAATGTTGTTCATCTTATTTCATAGGATTTCATTTATGATCATACCAAGAATCATAAAAATCAGTCGAATGGTTTAGACGTGGAAGCGTAAAATAAAAATAGCGTTTTATCCCTAATCCCACGGGAATACTACATTTTCCGGGATAAAAAGTATCCTATGTTACTTCGGTGAGCCCCATCTATGTCCATACCAAAAATCATCCAAATCGGTTCAGTACTTTTTACGTTTATTCGTAACAAACATCCAAAAATCCAAAAATACAAAAATCCAAAAATACAAATCTTTCCTCTTTATTATAATAGTATAGATATGTCCGTGATAACAAAAACTGTAAAATGATATAGCCTCAAAGTCTAAAAAATTCTTAAAATGGCCAAAACCGGGTCACCTGCCCTATTATGTGCTGTTATAAAATATTTAAATCTATTTAATTATTAACGAGCTATTCACAAGAATTGCAGATTTGAATTTAAGTTTTTTTTTTGTTGCGTAGTTTATTTATCGAGGAAGGGTATCATAATATTTTAACACCAACAATAAAAAATTGGCAAAAAAATAGTACATAGTTACATTTCCCGAATTTCACAGGGGTTGCGAGGCGAGCTAGGTTTTTAAAGTACAATAGTAATTTTATTCTTGAATTAGAAGTTTGGTGAATTATTCTATACTAAGCATTCAGATTATTTTCTTTATAACTTTGTGCCTCTTGGTTTATCAGTATTTACGAAATATTAATCGCTGCTATGCACAGGCTTCTTGTTATAGTTTTAATTCAATCGCTTAATAAATATAGTGTAATATATATAGACATCCGGTAACATTGCCGACAGTTTCCTTGATCCCGAGCATCAATTGGTACTAAAGTGTGCCGCATATGTACCTACTAATTTTGTCTTAATCTAATCCATTCTGAGAAAAAGTGAAAAGATAATATATATTACGGTCTTTTACGTTTGTTATGATATACATTAAATGTATAATATGTATTAGCTTTTACTGTGACTTCGTCCACGTAGACTACAGTCTACAGTGTTGGGTTTAACCCTACAACGCATGATTTTTTTAAATCGGCTCAAAAAAATATATGGGGATCTATTAAGTCTCTAGACATAGTAAATGATAATAATAACAATTAAAATTTAATGGTTTTCTAGATATTTAGTTTTTAAATTTTGTTCCATATGTGGTACACCATGCAATTACGCTAATAGTTAGGTTTGAATTAGGTACAAAGAACATATTCATATATATGGTTTTACATTAAGAATAACTTTATTTACGAATGAAATTTGTTAAAAATGTTGTCTTTGATTAAACACAACTCAACATGACGCTTTACGCAAAATTTATTATGTTTTCCTTTACACTGCGGATACTGGCAGACAACGCAGCAAGCTTCTCGTTCTCATATAAGAAAATTATCAACTTTATCAACTACTAGCTTTTGCTCGCGACTCCGTCCGCGTAGACTACAGGGTTGAGATCAGAAGGAAAATAAGTTGTAGTCTATTTTACTTCTCAGAGTCCTATTTATGTCCATACCAAAATTCATACAATTCGATCAAATTGTTCAAACGTGAAACCGTAACGCGTCGATCGACGCCTTGTGCATCATTACTGCGCGCTTGATCAATATTTTAAAACTACAATATCTTCTAAGATACTCAGTGAAATTAAATGATGTAAAGGGCAATTTTATTTAAAATTAAATACTTGTAATGAATAGCGTATTTATTTGGATAAGGATTAATATCATATTTATAAAAACACCTTCACAAATAAAACTTTATTTTAAAATAAATTTGGTTAGGATAAAAAACGTTATAGTAAGCCAACCTTAAAAAATAGACATATGCTGTCGCGGACTTTTTTTTAGAACTTTTAAAGAGGAACATTTCTCTCAAACATTATTTTAGCGAAACTTTAACCGTTTTCACAGCGCACGCCGCGGAAGCTCACAAAAAGGAAAAAATGTCCCCGATTTCGAAACATTATTTATTGCTGCTCCGCCCCTATTCATCGTAGCGTGATGTTATATAGCCTATAGCCTTCCTCGATAAATGTGCTATCTAACAGTGAAAGAATTTTTCAAATCGGACCAGTAGTTCCTGAGATCCTAGCGTTCAAACAAACAAACAAACAAACAAACAAACAAACAAACAAACAAACAAACAAACAAACAAACAAACAAACAAACAAACAAACAAACAAACAAACAAACAAACAAACAAACAAACAAACAAACAAACAAACAAACAAACAAACAAACAAACAAACAAACAAACAAACAAACAAACAAACAAACAAACAAACAAACAAACAAACAAACAAACAAACAAACAAACAAACAAACAAACAAACAAACAAACAAACAAACAAACAAACAAACAAACAAACAAACAAACAAACAAACAAACAAACAAACAAACAAACAAACAAACAAACAAACAAACAAACAAACAAACAAACAAACAAACAAACAAACAAACAAACAAACAAACAAACAAACAAACAAACAAACAAACAAACAAACAAACAAACAAACAAACAAACAAACAAACAAACAAACAAACAAACAAACAAACAAACAAACAAACAAACAAACAAACAAACAAACAAACAAACAAACAAACAAACAAACAAACAAACAAACAAACAAACAAACAAACAAACAAACAAACAAACAAACAAACAAACAAACAAACAAACAAACAAACAAACAAACAAACAAACAAACAAACAAACAAACAAACAAACAAACAAACAAACAAACAAACAAACAAACAAACAAACAAACAAACAAACAAACAAACAAACAAACAAACAAACAAACAAACAAACAAACAAACAAACAAACAAACAAACAAACAAACAAACAAACAAACAAACAAACAAACAAACAAACAAACAAACAAACAAACAAACAAACAAACAAACAAACAAACAAACAAACAAACAAACAAACAAACAAACAAACAAACAAACAAACAAACAAACAAACAAACAAACAAACAAACAAACAAACAAACAAACAAACAAACAAACAAACAAACAAACAAACAAACAAACAAACAAACAAACAAACAAACAAACAAACAAACAAACAAACAAACAAACAAACAAACAAACAAACAAACAAACAAACAAACAAACAAACAAACAAACAAACAAACAAACAAACAAACAAACAAACAAACAAACAAACAAACAAACAAACAAACAAACAAACAAACAAACAAACAAACAAACAAACAAACAAACAAACAAACAAACTCTTCAGCTTTATAATATTAGTATAGATTACATCTCGAGGAATAAGGATTGCTGTATTACTTCTTCTTCTTAGCTGTATTACTCAGTTATGTCATCATTTCTCACACATGTTCGTCGCGCATATCTGTTTGTCCATGGACAATGTTTCCCTCTTATGTAGGCATAACCTGGCATTTTTTTAGAGTTCACGTCCTGGATGACCTGAAGAACTTATAAACAATTGTAGGTAAAAATGCAAGCATCATCTTATCTTCTCAAAATGATTCACGGTCATCGTCTCTCTTAATTTTTGGATACAGAAATTATTTTTATTTATTACACTTTATTGTACACCATTTAAAAACCAAAGAAACAATATAAATAGTCACAAACTCTATAACACAGTGTCACAAGTGGCGGCCTTATCGCTATCGGCGATTTCTTCCAGGCAACCGTTATATATTATACTGGAGAGATCAGAAACATAGAGTGGGTGGTCAGAATTAAAGTAAATTTGAAATTGTAAAATAGTGACGTACGCAAAGAAAAAAATTAACATAACAAAAACATTAATAACTAATACTAAATTTATACATAGCATTAAACTACACGAGTGACAAAAAATGTTCCTTGATGAGTCTTTTAAAAATAAAGAGTGATTTGGCTTCTCGTATTGTGACTGGCAGTTCATTCCATAGGCGAGCAGCGTGAATGGTAAAAGACTTGCTAAGGAATGAAGTGCCATGCTTGGGGATTTCTAGTATCAAGTTCTCTGATGACCTAAGAGATCGCTCATGTGTGCTACATAAAAAATTAAACCGGTTTTTAAGATACAGGGGAGCAGAGGGATGGAACAAGATACAGTAGAGCAGAGATAGTATGCGAGTATTACGGCGAGAATGCATGGATAGCCACTTGAGCTTAACACGAAATTCGGAAATGTGGTCATATTTACGAAGTCCAAATATAAACCGTATACAAAGATTCTGAAGGCGCTCAAGCTTTTCAAATTGGGCTTCGGTGAGATCAAGGTAGCTAGCATCGGCATAATCAAGGAGAGGAAACAAGAGAGATTGGACCAGCGCTATTTTCGTTGGGATGGGTAAAAAATTCCGTATTCTTCTTAAGGACCCCAATGCAGCAAACAACTTTCTACTAATTTCTTGCAGCTGGGGACCCCAGGATAGGTTTCGATCCAAGATGACACCCAAGTTTTTGACTTTCTCACTGTATGGAATCACACATCCATCGAATGAGATGTGAGGAAGGGTTCCATCTATTTTCGAAACCATCCTAGGGCTGCCAACAACAATAACCTGGGTTTTTGAAGGATTAACAATCAGGCCGTGCTTCCTACTCCATTCACTAATACGCGCAAGATCCTTGTTGATTGCAGCTATGGCTTCCGTCAATCTGTCTATCGGGGCTTGGTAGTAGATTTGCAGATCATCTGCATATAAGTGGTAGGAAGAAATGAGTTGTTTAGAAATCTTATTAATAAACAACGCAAAAAGTAATGGAGATAAAACGCCGCCTTGAGGGACGCCAGCAGATGTGTTACGCCAAGAGGAGAGAACATCATCGACTCGTATTCGCTGCCGACGCCCCATCAAGTAACTACGAAACCAGTCAATTGCCTTCGGAGATATGTTATTAGAGCATAGAGTTTGCAGTAAGATATCATAGTCAACTGTATTGAATGCGTTACTGAAATCTAATAACGTCAATACAGTTAATTTGCCGTTCTCCATGGCAGCTCTGATATCATCCGTAATATGCACCAGCGCAGTAGTGGTACTATGCCCAGGACGGAAACCGGATTGGAAAGGATTCAGGAGATTATTACTAGTGAGATAGGAATTAAGTTGTGAATGGACAAGATTTTCGAGAACTTTTGAAAGGAACGGAAGGATCGATATTGGGCGATAGTCGGAAAAAGATGCTGGGTTCGCTTTTTTGGGGAGAGGAATAACTTCAGCATCCTTCCACGACGACGGATAGATGGAATAAGAGACAGAATAGTTGAGGATATGACAAAGGATAAAGATAATTTCGTTAAGAATAGGAAGTACCATATTGCGACTGATGCCATCGGTGCCAACTGCATTTGATGAAATAGACAATATACTCTTTTTAACATCACAAACAGAGAATTGACTAAAGACAAATTCCGGAAATGTTGGGCTTGGAATAGAAGAAAGATCATTAATAGTTTTATCTTTAATAGCCCTATCAAAATGGGGCAATGCAGTGAAGTGAGAATTTAGTGAATCAATATTTAAATTATTGGGAATAGAATTTGTACGATTTTTTCCAACGCCCATAGAACGAAGAAACTTCCAGACCTTATGAATTAATTATGAATTTCTTCAACTATATGGTTTAGTGTGATGACATACTTACTCCTAAAATGCTGGCTTGAGAATTTGTTGCTTCTTAGTTGACATTTTCAGCGACGGTAGTACCACAATAAGTAGAAGAAGATGGTTCATTCCTGGCAGGTGCTATATCATTTTCAGTCACTATTTTAATTAATTTAGTGAAAGTTTTCTCTGATTCTTGCCGTGTCAACCTCACTTTCTGCTATCGAAAAGTCCTGACCGTGTTCATTCTCTAATGGTATGTCTAAATAGTGCTCAATCAAGTGTTTAGACAATTCCTTCTTCGCCGTTATCTGTAATAAAATCCATCCGAAACAAAATGTCACATGTAAACTAATGCATGATGTACCATATCTGGAACAGTTACATAAGTTGATATATTAGAATATTAAACAATAATATTTAAAAAAATACCTTAGCTTCACTAAATATACAATATTTCTAATGGAAATATATTTTTTTCCGCTTCCTAATATTAAAAATAATATTTTTTTAAGAATTTTCAATTCACGTAAATCATAAGTTCGCGTCAAGCTTCCAAATTGTGAACAAATCATGCTATTATTCGATAGCTAACGCAATCTGGTGACACTTGCCATTGCTAAACCGTTGCTAGGAGTGTAAAGATTCTTCTATCGGCCGACAAATGACGCTCGGTGTCTTTAAACGAACAGTAGACTTGATTATTTCAATTGTACCAGATATGGCACTGTATGCGATGTAGGGTTAAAAAGAAAATAAGTTGTGCTCTATTTTACTCCCCTCCCCCTTCGTGTACCTACATACCAAAAATCATTCAAATCGATCAATTGAGTTAAGCATGTAAGCGTAAAAGACATACTATCAACTATCAAGTTATTCTCGCGTTTATTAGTATACCCATCCCACTGCAACATAAAATTTCACGGGATGTAATACTTTATCCTATTTTACTTTGGTGGGTCCTGTTTGGAATAGTCTCATACCAAAAAACATTCAACAAATCAAATCGTCTTAGCAGATTATTTAACTTTTTCCACTCAATAATTATTGCTTTTTAAGAAAAAGTATTCTATGTTACTTCTAATACCTCCAAGGATATGCGTAGAAAGTTTCATGACGATCTGTTTAAAAGTTCTCATGTGAAAGCGTAAATAAGATCTCTACATTCACTTTTATAATACAGTATAGGCAAGGATAATACTAAAAAGGATCAAAGGATTTAAATATTCAAAGAAATAATCTAATTTTTATTGATTAACGAATTTAAGGACGCGTACACAATGGCCTGCAATATTGTACAACGCGAATTTGCTATTTAGTAGTGATGCCAATGAACACCGAACAGTATTGTTACGTCCAACCCTGGTAATTCTTAGTGAACTGTGTTACCAGGCTTAATAATTACCTTAAAACTATGCGAATTCCTTTGGTTTGTCATAATCAGTGACGGGGCAATGCTTTTGTAAATTTTTCACTAAGTTAATTTTTAGATGTAGTGTAACCATTTCCATAATAGATATTTAAAAATTATCTTTACAGTTATATTTTATAAAAAAAAATTGTTAGAAAAGTAATGATTGGTTATCTGAGTTATTCTATAATTAATTATTATTAAAGTGTGGTTTGTATAAATACATCAAACTTCTCTATATATTACATAACTTTCAAGTACAATGTAGAGCCACTTAATAAATAGGACATAAATAATAAGATATAAATTCAACATTTTTTGTCATATTACTGCATCTCATCTCATCTCATCTCATCAGCCTATCGCCGTCCACTGCTGAACGTAGGCCTCCCCTAGAAAGCGCCATTACTGCATATTTCTAATAATTATAATATAAATGATTTATCCTTAATTTATGATATAATAATGAAAGGCATTCCTTTCAGTTGCTAGTAATCTTGATGCTTGAGTAATATTTTAATTTTAATGGTTTTTAGAGGAAAATAAGTTTATTGTAACTTGAGTTAATATTTTGCAGACTTTGAGGTTTTCGTTGTGAAAAGAACATTTTTAATTTATGATAGTACTGATTCGTAAACAATGATGCACTATGTAGCGTAAAATTAATGTGCAAAATAAGTATAAAGCTGTGGCCACACCGTAACAGGCAACCCTGGCGCGCCATTGTGGTAGTTGGTGATCCTCAGTTTGTCATTATAGTCCAGTTTGTGTGTTTTTATTAAGTATTAAGGGCAGTAATGAATATATTTTTTACTAATGTTTTAGTGAAAGTAACGACAGTGACAATAATGCGTGCTGAACCTTTTATACCTGATTAACTGGAGTCTTTGTGTCACCACGGTTAGTTCAAATCTATGGCTGAGGTTATTTTTTGTTACATCGCTAGTTGTGTATTTGAAATAATTTGTCATCAGCGTTTATTAAAATGTTATTGTTCATCAGAATGTACGTGTGACCGAACTGCTCCGTCATATTTACTTGTTAATATTAAATATTTCACAAGTAATGCGGCGTTCGTTTTCTTTTTTTGTAATAATACAAGCACCCTGACCCTCCCTGGCGTAAGCGGTTGCTTTACAAAGAAAAGACGTGACTTTATAACTTAATCATCCAAATATTTTTATTTTTAATGTTTGTGTTGACTTTTGTATTTTTATACAATACAATTGAGAGAGTGATTAAAAATGCACATTTTCTTTGTGTGACAGCTTGTGAGTACATTTAGTAAATAACGAATGTGCAAGCCTACGGTAAACTCTATTTTTGAATGTTAAATGTTGCTTATTTGTATTGTTGTGTGTTTTTATTTGTTTTTGTTTCCTTATCTTATATAAACATAATGCCACAGATAATCAATTATCTTAAGATGTTCAATGTGCTGATAACATATTTATATAATTTGAGCTGTTACTGATTTATCATATGATTATAAATAAGATATAACAATTACATATTTTTGAGTAAATTTACAGTAATTAATTTTGTTATTATATATGTTTAATTGTTAAAAGAATCCAAATCTTATCTACAATTTTTTGATGAGATAGTAATTATTATTCATTTAAGAGGTTTTCATTTTTAAGAATAGATAATACACCAAACACATACACAACATATTAACAGAGCATATAATTTAAATCCTAGGTGTGTACTTTATAGTTGACATGTGATGAGTCACAAATACTAAAATGTATGTTCCACAGAATACTCACCAATGAATAATTTATCATTAGCTAATATTAATAAGTTAGATAACACAAATTGGTTGTGTTGTGTTGATCACAATGTACCTCCATACTTTGAGCCAATTGTATTCCCTATCATGTTTACATGCGGCTTACAATGAGCAAAATTTAGTGAACCTAATATACTGAACACTATAAATGTTTTAATAGTATACATACCTGTTTCATGCAATCATTTGGTTTTATAACGGTTTTGTTTCTCTATAATCTATCTTAGCAAGAGTGTATCATACATACATGTTCATTTTAATGCTTCAAGTGCTAATTAGTAATACCAGTTTAATATCTCTTTTTTTAATATCTTCTTCTTCTTCTTCATCAACCCATATACGCCCACTGCTGAGCATGGGTCTCCTCTACCATTGAGAGGGTTTAGGCCATAGTCCACCACGCTGGCCTAGTGCGGGTTGGCGGACTACACACCTAAGAAATTCCTAAGAACTCTTAGGTGTGCAGGTTTCATCACGATGTTTTCCTTCACCGTTAAAGCAAGTGATAATTCAATGTGAATACACACATAACTTCGAAAAGTCAGAGGTGTGTGCCTGGGGTTCGAACCCGCGACCGCCGAGATTCTCGACCGCGCGCCCAAACCTCGAGGCCATCACTGCTTTTTTTTTTTTTAATATAGCCAAATAAAATATAAATATTTGAAAAAAAATTAAGGTAAAGTGTAAATGAATATTGTGTGTTTGAACTTTAACTAATGAGCTACATTTTATACTCAGTTTGTTTTATCATGTCAATATGAAGTGACTATTAAGAAAAAACAACCAATAGTTATACGAAGAGTGGTGTCCTCTATGTGATAACATACTTGGCTTTTTGTTACACAATAAAAACCACTGGGCATTATTGTTGATGACTTAAAGCATTAAAAGAATGCTTAATATAATTGTAGTATTCCTATTTCTAGTAAAATTGAAATGATATGCCTTAATTTGGTTGGCAGCAATTTTTCCTGTTATAGAACTAAGTGGCATAAATACTTGGTAAAAGACATTGAGTATTTCCTACAAACTTAATATAACCATGACTGATATTAAGGCCATCTGTTTTCACATATTAATTTGGTGATTGAGCAAGATAACTATGCCAATTAAAATTTTGTTAACACTTCCGGAAAAAAAATAAAGGCATCATCCTGATGTTGAAGGATGTTATAGTTATCAACATAATATTCTTGCACCACTTGAGTTGTTATGTCCTGTTGATTTTAAAATATAATAAGCATTGTTGAAATTATACATTTTACAAATTCACTTGTAAGAATATACCTAGGTTTTGTGTGTAGCTCCATATGGGTCTATATATATATATACTCAGCCTATTGCCATCCACTGCTGAACATAGGCCTCCCCAAGTAAGAATGGGTCTAAACAGAGACAAATTTAGAAATATTTTACTCTATTGCCACATTTTTTATTTATTATGGCTATTTCAAATATATATTAAGCAGTGATGGCCTCGAGGTATGGGCGCGCGGTCGAGAATCTCGGCGGTCGCGGGTTCGAACCCCAGGCACACACCTCTGACTTTTCGAAGTTATGTGTGTATTCACATTGAATTATCGCTTGCTTTAACGGTGAAGGAAAACATCGTGATAAAACCTGCACATCTAAGAGTTCTTAGGAATTTCTTAGGTGTGTAGTCCACCAACCCGCACTAGGCCAGCGTGGTGGACTATGGCCTAAACCCTCTCAATGGGAGAGGAGACCCGTGCTCAGCAGTGGGCGTATATGGGTTGATGAAGAAGAAGAAGATTTCAAATATTAAAATGAAAGCACATGCACATGGCTCTTATTAGTAGATTTTATATTATTATTGAAAAATGTTTTGTGTTGGCAGGCTTCTACTATTGGGTCCCTGAGCAGGGTTAGCGATGGAGGCCGGAGCACGGGCGCTCGACGTGCTCCCGCTTCTGCAGGAGCGGGTTGCGGCTTTGACCGGGGGCCGCGACCGCCGCGGGGGGCCCATTATATGGTTTCCAGCGAATTCGAGGAGAGACCGAGTTGCGCCAGATGACTACCGGCGTTTACTACATTACTTTATCAGTATACCTAGGTAAGTGATTATTGTTATTATTAATTATACAGCACGGACTGTGCATGCCCACGCATAAACAAACCTCAAACCGCGAGCCTTTGCATAATCCTTCGTAAATGAAGATGCAGTATTACTCAGCACTCAACTCATGATTATAATTGCAAGATTATAATCATAAGTTACATGACTATAACCACAAGATTATAATCATGAGTTCGCAACAATGCTAAATCATTCATTACCTCTGACTTGTTTTACTTACATTTTATACTTTTCCTTATTCAACGCTTGAAAATATACAAAAAGGACATAAAAAGCAATGTCTTCGTCAGTGTGTGTATGTGGAATGTACGCAATATATATTATTGAATTCGAGGTAATGGGTAAGTTTTAAAAACATTACGATGTGTGTTTTCTGTGCCTACGCTACTGAGTAGCAACAAACGTCATGTCTTTTAAAATATGTCGAACAATAGGTGATTAAAATTTATGCCAGTCTGTTTCTTACTACTTCAGTTCTTGCAAATTCAAGCGGTTTGTTAGCTACCAATTGGATAATCATAGGCCATATATTTGGCAGAAAAAATTTCCAAGTTCAAATTTATTAGTTTGTTGAGCAGAAACCAATGACCATTATTGTAACAAATATTATTTTACGGTAATCTATACTAAATGTTTTGTATTTTATTCACAGCGACTCGGTGAGGTCCCACGGGTTTACAATACTGATCGATATGAGAGGTTCAGCATGGGCGGCGATCAAGCCAATCCTTAAAGTTCTGCAGGAACACTTCCCTTCATCCGTCCACCAGGCATTGGTAGTTAAACCTGACAATTTTTGGCAAAAACAACGCACAACAATCGGAGCACATAAATACAAGTTCGAGGTAAAATTTATTTAACATTTAATAAAAAAAAATGTAATTAAATAAATGTAAATGTTATTATATTTTGTATGGTACAATGGTTCGGCGTTTCATGGCAAGTATCGTTCAAATATACTGGTAGATGACGGATTATCTAATATAAGCCCGCAATATAATTTTACCGACGTACTCCATTCTGTTCTTGAATACTTGCTGTTTTAAGTTCTACATTTATGTAACAATGAGCCAATATCTTATTGAGACCTAGTTGATAGTTATAATTCACTTTTAATATAATATCATTTTAATCGCAACTTACGTTGTAGATTTAAAAAGATATTCAAATATATCGTTTTATGTCTACATAGTGCCTACATTGTTATATAATGGCTTGGTTCTCGATTTCCGAATTAAAGTGTCAAGTTAAAATGAAGTTTATAACAGATTATTGATTATGTATTTTGTCAACAACAATCGATTATTTGCAAAGTATACTATTGTTTTGGTGACTAAATAAACGGTTGTGTCCAATTCGGATTTCAAAAATACATATTACATTCAAATCATATCATCACGAAAAGATTTTAATTTCTTACGAGAGAAAAGCGCCTTAAGCTCTGTTCTGTACCGTGGCGGTATGCTTTCCTCGAACCACAGGGCGGACAAATAAAAGATTAACTACTTGACAAGGGTGTGAAGATCTATACGAATTATTTCTTTTATGATAGTAACATAATTAAATTTGTTCCAGACGACTATGATCAGCTTGGAGGCGCTGCCTAAAGTAATAGACAGTACACAACTTACACCAGATCTAGACGGCACGCTACAGTATGATCATGCACAATGGATCGATCTCAGGCTGGTAAGTTTTTAGATTAAATAACTAGAAAAATAACTTCCTAATCCTTAATTCAATAAAAAAAAGGTTATCAAGTTATGGTCTCGATATTTAGGCGCGCTGCCGAGTCAAAAAATCTCGACGTTGACAAAGTCAAACCTTAGGCGCAAACATCTTTATAGCATTTATTCATAAGAATTTTTAGGTGTGCATAGTTTCCTTATTATTTGAATTGTGTATTATTTGAAGTGTTGAATACACCCATGAATTCTAATAGACAAAGATGTATGCTTGGGTTGATTTCGCGATCCCTAAATTTTGGTTCGGCATCGCTCTTAAACTAGAGGCCAATACTTTACGGCCCATGACACAAGACAACATTTGTCTCTGTACTGTGATCGAACCCACATTTGATTTATAACCTGGTCTCATGCCAATTTCGCCACAGGGCTTTAAGATTGTACCAGAATAGCGTATGGATGCATATCAATAATAGTTACATGTTAACATATTGTAATACTGCAGTATGAAAATTGAGGCTATTATACAATCACTCTTGAATAGAAGTAATTTATCAATGGCTCTTGAGACAAATATGATAACTGTTTGAAACGGAAATCTCAGGTCAATTGCAGAGTTGTTGAGTTCGTTTATCACGCGTTTATAGGTGTTATCCTACTTATGAAAATTGACACCAGTTACGTGAATCACATCCGCTAGAATATATAGCTTGCATAACTGTTTGTAAACAAAATGCAGGACCAATAAAAACCTCACTGCCTAGTTAGTATGTGATGAGCACGAGTGTATTTATGTAAGTAGGTAAAAATTTACAGTTGACAAGTTTTCATAATCAGTAGTAAACATTTTATTTATGGACCTATCCGGAGCAGGTACATGCATTTTTATTTTATTTAATTTCTGACTGGAGTAAAAAATCAGACAATTCACAAAACACAAACACGAATTCACAAATACGGTTGACTCAGATATTATCTTAAGTTCATTCGTTATAAATAACAAGTTGTTGCCCGTATCTCCGTATGCCCATTGAAGGATTTTAATGTGATTTTTTTTTTCCATTCTTTTGTCACATTTTTCATTTATGCTCCTCCACTATTAGTCGTAGCGTGTTACATTGTTGCCTATATAAATAGACCAGAATAATTGTTACACTATCTGTATTGAGTTGGGTTCTTATTATTTTAGGCGTTAGAAGAGTTGATGTGGCAAGCAGGCGATCTGTTGGACCGTTTGGACGACCTGCAAGAGGATGTAGCCCGTGCTGATTTCGCCGATGACGTGACGGGAGCACGGCGCGCCATCGACGCTCACGCTGACATTAGCAAACGGCTGGCCAAGGTTCCTGTGGATGAACTCGAAGCGCAGGGTAAAACTTTTAAAATGATTTTAAACTCTTACCAGCTATATTCTTTGTGGAACCGTGCAATCAATACGTCCTACACGCAATGGCATAGGGAGCCGAAACGAGGACACTGATCAAACATTTGGTCCATCATCAGTAGCTTAGCGTGTCATGGAGCGGGCATTGCTTAGAGATTTTCGACGGTCGGACGACCGGTGGACCAGACAAATATTGGAGTGGTGATCGCGTTTAGGCATACGTAGTGTTGGACGTCTTGCAGCACGATGGTCCTACGTCACTCGAGAAAAGTGGCGGAAAACAGCTGGATGATTGCTGCTCGAGACTGAGATATTTGGTGCTTTCATAGGGAGGCTTACATTTAGCATTTAGCAGCTATTAATTGGTGCTGATTTATTTATTAGGCTAATCTATACTAATATTATAAAGCTGAAGAGTTTGTTTGTTTGTTTGTTTGTTTGTTTAAACGCTAGGATCTCAGGAACTACTGGTCCGATTTGAAAAATTCTTTCACTGTTAGATAGCACATTTATCGAGGAAGGTTATAGAATATATATCATCACGCTACGACCAATAGGAGCGGAGCAGCAATAAAGAATGTTTCTAAATCGGGGACTTTTTTCCTTTTTGTGAGCTTCCGCTGCGTACGCTGCAGAAACGGTTAAAGTTTCGCTAGAATAATGTATGACAGAATTGTTCCCCTTTAAAAATTCTAAAAGAAAGTCCGCGACAGCATATGTCTATCTTTTAAGGTTGGCTCACTATAACGTTTTTTATTCTAACCAAATTTATTTTAAATAAAGCATTATTTGTGAAGGTGTTTTTACAAACACGATATTAATCCTTATCCAAATAAATACGTTATTCATTACAAGTATTTAATGCAAAATAAATTTGTCTTTTACATCATTTGATTTCAATGAGTATCTTAGAAGATATCGCAGTTTCAAAATAATGATCAAGCGCGCAATAATGATACTCAAGGCGTCGACCGGCGCGTTACGGTTTTACGTTGAAACAATTTGACCGATTGTATGATTTTTGTATATTTAAGTAAATGGGGCTCTGCGGCGTAAAATACTACAACTTATTTTCTTTCTGAACCCAACCCTGTAGTCCACGCAGACGGAGTTGCGCGCAAAAGCTAGTTGTATTATACAATTACAAACATGCAACACCAATTGCGTTTAATGTTTTTCATTTGGTAACACGTATAAATAAATTCAAGGTGCTGTACGTATGATGCAAATGTAAAATGCATATCACATTAATCAGCACTTAACACGTTATTTGGCGTGGAAAAATGAACATTCGCTTCAATGCCGGAGTAGAATTTGCCATTCTCATTGTATTTTTCAAATGTTTTGGTGTGTATTACTATTTTAAGTATATGATATAGATGAGGTAATATATATAGCTAAATTGTTAAGTGAAGTGTATTGGTATTTAAGTCACAACACTGATTATTGCACGGCCGAGTGCTCAGGGAGCCGACAAGGCGCCCGATTGTATAACCCGCAAGTTTTAGTACAATTGCGCACACGCTAGTTACGACACGCTGAAGGCTGTTGGTTACATCCGTCTGGTTGTCGATATTTGTTTCGATCGCTTGTAGTCCGGCTTCCAATGTGCCACTCGCGCTTGCTAGTATGTTATTCTAAGTCGTGCATTTTAGTTAAAATAGTGATCCCTTTCAATTTGATTATACTTCTTTGCCTCTGTTTCAATACGTGTGATTTGCTAAGTGTGGATAAGGGAACGGACTTTGTTAACTGAAAGGAAGCCCGAATCTATGGAGGGTAATTAATTTTTGCACGAAACAGTGTTTATTTATAACCTTTTCGTTATCATATTTAACAATTCTTTTTATTTAAGAATTACTCCTATAACTGTATCAAGTCATGAGGGTATATTTTTTAAGTAATTATGACGTTATATAATATACGTAATAAACGAATGTAGCATTATTTGCAATCATCAAGCATAAGGACAAGCCCTAATCTAGAACTGTTTATACGGCACTATATTCCATATTTGTATAAAATATATGAAATGTATTTGTTTAGGCGAAAGAGTGGTTCAACGATTGGAGGCGGCGGAGGCGCTGTGCTCCGAGGCAAGCGGCAGCGGCGGCGAGGGCGCGGCGTTTCACTGCGGTGCGCCGGGGGCAGTGCGTGCGCAACTGTCCGCCGTGCGTTCGGCACACGCGCACGCGCACAAGCTCTGGCAACACAAAAAGATGCAGCTCGATCAATGTTTTCAACTCAGACTTTTCGAACAAGACTGCGAAAAGGTATATTTCAAATATATTTGAAAAATATTAAGTAGAGTTATTTCAACATGATATGATAAGCTTTTTGAAAGTAAATGCTGTAAAGAGTATGTGTTAGAAGACAATGAAATACTCTGGCAGAACTTAAAATATTTGCTATGTGCGTTGTTATGTTCACATATAAAATCAGCCAGCATTCGAATTTATTTACTTGAATGTCGGTCAAATAGTTTGAATACGAAATTACTTTGCTATCTTTTAATAAAAAAAAAATATTTTGAAAGTGTGCGAGAGCCCAATTTAGAGTTCGAGAGAGCTCATAGTGCTTAAGAGCTAAATGGGACTTTCTTAAGAACTGGTGGAGATTAATTTTGTAGTGTAGATAATGCTTCAATTTTATTAAATTTAAATTTTTTCTCGCACAGATGTTAGAATGGATCGTGAACCACCGCACAGCGTTTCTCGCCACTTACGTCGAGATCGGTCGATCGTGTGCGGCTGCTAAACGTTTGCAGGAAGAACATGCTAGGTATGAACACGGCATAACACTCAAAGACAATTATTTGTGACAAATCAAATGTTAAACTTATGTAGAATATTTACAATAGGCGAAATGAAAGTATAGCTAAAATTATTTACATACCAGTATTATAAATTACATTTAGAACTTCCGCTATCACTTATGAATACGCGGCGGTAAGTTATATCAGTCGATTAAGATTGATTAATTAATAGATGTATCGTTAGGTTCGCCGCGGCATGCACGGGCGGCGGGCGGCCGAGCGTGGCTCGCGTGACTGCGGCTGCGCGCCGTCTCGCCGACAAGCGACACTATGCCGAGACACAGATCTCTGCGCTGGCGCTTAGACTCGAGAGAGCCTACAAGCAGTTATCAGCTGGTATGTATTAATTAGTTGTGAGTTGTGACATACTATCACACGATCTTTTATACAAAAAAATAGTGATTTTACTTCCCAAGTATATATACTCAGCCTATTGCCGTCCACTGCTGAACGAAGCCTCCCCAAGTAAGCGCCAACCTTCCCAAGTATGCGTGTTATATACTTTTCGACGTAGTTTGAACATGATTGCTTGACGAAATGCAATCGGTGTGGTATTATACTCAAACGTGTGTTACTAAGGTCTGGAGGAGCGGTCAGCAGTGCTGTCACTGTCTGTGGTGTTCCACCACAAGGCGGAGGCATATGCCTCGGCCGTGGGTGGTTGGGGCGCCCAGTGCGCTGTGGCGCTGCAGCTCGCCACGGGTCAAGGCGGCGCGCCGTGTAACGACCCGCGGGCACTCGAACAGCACGCGCAACGACACCGACAGCTGTACGAGCACATGTGCCAGGCATACACCGAGGTGATAATGATTTTTTTTAATACTATATCATAAATAGAGCTTATTAATATAATCGAATAAATTTATTAATTTAGCCTAAAATAATTTAAGATGAGGGTACTGCATATTGCCGTTGAAAACATAATTATGGTTCACAAAACAGTTAATCAACACCAATGCAACATATAAAATATTTAAGGTCAAAGTTTGGCTCGTTAAAGATTACTCTGGAAGTTCTGAATATGCTGCAACTTTTGCTAACGCTATTTTTTTAAAGGCCAGCTGCCCGTAACTTTAATGATAATATACATTCATTACAAATTGCCTAAAATTTAAACTAAACGTTTTATTTCATGTTTCTTGTTTAGGTCCATTCAACTAGTAAAAAGCTATTATATCAACTAGATCATCTAGTCCAAGTGTGCCACCAAACAGACCCTGCTGACTTGGTAAGTAATGACAACTACGTGTTGTAGACATTTTTTTTCTAAAACTAGACATAAAATTTCCGTACTAAAATTCTTATTACTTTTTATATTTGGTATATTTACCTTATACACATTATATGAAATTTGGCCCCTGATAAAATTTTATAAGTGTTTTATTTACTTTTTCAATGTTAGCGAAGCCCTGACATGGCTTTTTTTGTTTGGTAGCAAAGTGACGGTACAGTGAGTAGTGCTGGCAGTAGCGGCGGGGACCCGGCCGCTGACTACAGCTCTGGCGCCAATCACGTGCTCGCAGTCATACATCAGATTCTGGGACATCATAGAGCTCTAGAAGCTCGCTATCATCAGGCTCGGCTGAAGCTCCATCAACGCCTTGCGTTGTTATTGTACAAAGAAGATTGTAGGCAGGTCAGTTAACACAATACACCTGCATCAGGTAGTGTTTACAATGGTCAAGTGAAATAACTGTGAATGTGTGTAGGTTTACCAGAAACTGTGCATAGATATTTTCTTTAACAGGTATTAGACTGGCTGGCGAATCACGGCGAAGTATTTTTACAGAAGAACACTGGAATAGGAAGGAATCTCCATAAAGCAAGAGTTTATCAGAAATCTCACGAACACTTTGAAAACGTTGCACAAGTGAGTTGTTCCATATAAAATACGAAATATAAAACACTACTCTGTAGTAACTGTTGTTGTGATGTTAAATATTAGTTGGAGGGAATTCTTTATGCTTTATCAAAAACGTGGTTTCTTATTCATACTAAAAAAATATTTTAACCTAACCTTTCAACCTTTACTTTTTCTCAGGATAACGTAATGTTGAAAAAGCATTTGTTTCTAACTCAGCTTTTTTGACACAGAACACGTACACAAACGCGGAGAAGCTGCTGGGTGCAGCGGAAGAGCTGGCTCGTTCGGGCGAGTGCGATCCCGAAGAGGTGCTTGGCGTTGCGAGAGAACTCGAAGCACACGTCGCTGCCTTCGCCGCGAGAGTCGATCGGAGGAGGCGGCGGTTGGATCTGGCAGTACTCTTGTACACGCACGAAAAAGAGGTCAATATATGCTATTACAAGTATTTGGACTTCTTGTAATGGTCTTTTATAGTAGCTTTTGTAATGATCTCATTAGCTATATATTTATTTACGATGTTTTACATAAATTTCGTTGCATCAATATCAGAAATGTGAAGTAAATGGCTTTAAGATCTTTTTATTTATTATAGTAACCTTTCAGAGCAATTATGATTACAGCGCTACTGACGATAATAATTGAACTAGAGCGTTGTCTTCAACCCTAAAGGTTGTTTTTCAACTAAATTATATATAACCTCCTCCTTTTTTGAAGTCTGCTTAAAATGAATCAATGTGGCCTTATAAGGTGTTATCGATTTGGACTCCACTAAGCCAATTTTGTATTATTTTTAAAATCATGCAAAATACGATGAGAAATTATTACCGGCTACAAGATAAGCCAGTAATAGAGGGCTGTTAGTAGATAGGCTGTCTTATTTATGTATCAACATAGTACTGTTAGTTATTGTACAGCTCCTGCAATGGTTGGAGACGCTCCGGAGCGGGGGCGGCGTGTGCGCGTCCGACGACACTCCGGAGGCGGCGCGGCGCGCGCTCGAGCAGTGCGCACAACACCGCGCCGCCAGCCTCGACGCATGCGCCGCCACTATAGTACAAGGAGAAGCACTGCTACAAGACTTAAGGTAAGTCGCCGGCAATCCACAATTGCGGCCAACACCTACATATCGTTGATTAGTGACCATCAATACAATTTTCGTCACAAAATATCAACAGGTGGTCTCTCAGCATTCTTGTTACATCGCTGGAGGAAAGTGATAGATTCCCGATTTTCTGGACGTACTTGTTGACGGACACGCTTCTTTGTTCACGTCAATTTATTCTAGAGTTACCCATGACTGTACTTTCGCCCACCTTCTTTATGCTGCATATCAATGACATGATAACATTCGGTAAAATGTATTGCTATGCCGAAAACAACATGGTTTTTGGGTGTTAATGTACTAGACCTCCAGATTACTGAGATTACTATAAGCAGAAATTGTAAGGCGACGCCAGGAGCTCGTCATTGAGCTAAGTATCTCCGTTGCGATGTCATTCAAAGGTGCCACTATGTCAATAATAATTGGAACATTGACAACAAACTGTAAAATTAGAGTTTTTAATATATATAAAATTCTACCAATAGGCATATGCCTTTATCTTTCGGTGCTATTAATTATATAAATATGTTAATCATTTTTTTTATTACCTAAAAATAAATTGAAATTATGATGCAAAATGTTATTTCTTTACAAACAAAATAAGAACATCCGTTCACAAATTTGTGAACAAGTTCACAAATTGATGGCGTAGACTTCAAAAGCAAAGCAATTGTCTGCGCTGCAGCGTGCAGAGGTTTAATAATATGTTAACCTCATTTGCGAGCTAAATGGAAAGAAAAAGATTCGTGTAATCGGGCGAGAGGGCGCACGTCTAGAGTAGAGACATTGTGCCGCGACTAGTGCCAACGCCGTGCGGGTGCTTATACTGGCCACTATTGTTTCAATGCACGCGTCCCTACTAGTTTTTCGCGATCATCAAAATAAAAATTCTATTGATTTTTATTGTTTTCTTAATGTTCAGGTATTTGTAAGAGGCATCTTATAAAATGCAGTTTACTGCAGATCAAGCCGGCGCCTTTTTTGGCTGGTTTGAAAAAAGATGTATGTATTTGCTTCTTGGTCTTTGAGGTACACGTGTAGGGCGATATAGAAATCTCTAGTTCGATTTCCGAGTTGGGCAAAGGTTTATTCTCAGTAGTAGCACAGTCTGAATATATGCCCGAAAGCGCTAATAGATTTGCCCAATTACACCGGACTGATACATACCTGCGAAGTATGGGTGCAGAAATGCATCTGACATAGATGAAGAATTAGACACAGACACAGGTGTGAGCTGATGTATGTTTTTGGATTTGCAGACGAGATCGAAAGTTTAACGTTCTCACTTGCAAGTCATAAGATTCTAGTAGGGGTTGCACTTGCTCTATTTCCATGAAAAGCTTGTCGGTACCTGGTGATATTGTTATACTCTATGGCAAACTTCGCCCATACAATACTACACCTAGATCTATGTACGTTGTTAGGTCCGAAGCATGATAGATAACGATATTGTGCGCCAAACATAAACTAGTTTTAGTTTTGGTTACATCCGTTAACTGTGACGTACCCAAGTTAAATGGAATTTTGAGTTTGTGTAGTGTTATTTGTGGTTCAGGTAAATTACATCGCTTTTGTAATTTATAACGATAACGATTGTTTTTTAATTTCCAAACATATACGTATATCAATGATATCCTTCTCTATAGCATGAACAAAAAGCATGCACTTTGTTGTATCTCGGAAACTATGTCGCAACTTTCCATTCGCATCAAGACTTCATTTTTCAAAACTCAACAATCGTTGTTCAATAGCTAGTAGCTAGTATTTTTTATCCAAAATTTTAACCAAATACTTTTCTTCCATTAAAGAAATGGTGTGGTTAAAGGTCGTGCTTAGTGTACTCTCAGTTCTCGGCTCTACTACAGGCTTTCTATAAAAGCAATACAATTATCATATTTTCAATAGCTGGTTATCGCATTTAAATAGTAAAAAATACAATGGCACCTAGTGTAGTTCTGTTTCATCATCACTACATAGTATAAAACAAAGTCGCTTTCTCTGTCCCTAATGTCCCTTTGTATGCTTAAATCTATGAAACTACGCAACGGATTTTGATGCAGTTTTTTTTAATAGATAAAGTGATTGAAGAGGAAGGTTTATATGTATGATAACATCCATTAAATATCAGCATTGCACCCGTGCGAAGCCGGGGCGGGTCGCTAGTTGTAAATAATTTATACGAAAAAAATATATTTTATTCTTTTTGATTTAGTGTATCTATTATTGGATTATAACTGCTGTTTAAATCCTGCAAAAGCGTATGTCTGCAGGATGTGAAGTGTTCATGGAAGACAAACAAGTGTTTTTTGTAGCGGATGTCCGATCGGCTTCCGACGCCTCTTGCGTTGTTAATGGAAATGTATCGTACCTTAGTCCAATTACTGAGGCTGTTGTACCGTGATACCTGTTCGTTAGGAGAGAGACTGCGTACGTGTTATGAAAGCTTCTCGTGAAATATTTAACCCTACACTGCATTCAGTGCCATATATGTCACAACCAATAAAATTGATATTTTTTCTAAGTTGAACCTAGGGACGAGATCTATAATTATGATAGCTTATTAATTATAATCAATGACAATCAATTAGTACCTTTATTCGAGTTAGATGGCAGTACCCCCTCGCTCAATTAGCCGTTTAACTGAAAGAATTGATAATATGCCGTGGGCGGTGCGAACGATGTTTAAAAATACAGAAAAATAATAATTATTGACGGAGTGCAATAGTGAAAAAAATGTTTTTATATCGAGAAAACTGTGTACTAAGCAAATGTAAGTATTATTTTTTGATTTGACATTGTTTTGATACTAAAATTTTATAATTACTGGTTGTTCCCGATATGTCACTTCATGCAGTGATGGTCCAAATTTATGTATGTTTAATAATGTCGATATGTTTTTTTTTATTTTCGATAATGGCGACGAAAAGTTTATCTAGCAATGAAATCCTAAATTATTTGACAATACCATCAGGCAGCGAAGACAAACTAGACTCCTTTGAGGCTGAAAGTGATGATGATATTGCTGCAATTCGAACTATCGTCAATCAACTTTGTGAAACGTTTAGCGATGCTGATGATGAACAGCAATATGATTCTTCAATCAGGTATGATCTCGTTACACCATTATCAAGGTCATATAATAAATAAATACATTCAATAGTCACATACACAGTTCTGACCGCACACTAGGATACAAGTCCTGTGTCGTGGGTATCAGAGACTACGAGGGACTTATTCGGTCTCACTAACACCCAGACTCGTAAAAAATATTTATCTCGGTGCGGGGAACAAACCCGTAACCTCTCGTTTCACAAACTGATGTCAAGCCAACTGCACCACGGGGCTGTCAAATATAATGATGTAACTGATATGCAGCAGCATATTTCAAACCATATTCAAGTCCTGCAGTTCCAATTACGTCTAGATCAAGTGCTATACGAGCACGGCAGGTTGTGAAAGAAAGAAGTGGTACTTGAGGCTTTATTGCCATCTCCTCGATATCACCACCATAAACAGTTGGTTGCTATATAGAAGAGTTGGGGAGATGCGACAAGAAGCAACGCCGCCAAAGTTAAAAGACTTATAGTTAGGATTGGCAAAAAACCTCTTCATGAGTGGGTAGTCAATGAAAAAGAAAAGAGGCCGACCGTCTTCTGCTAGTAAGGACTTGATAGAGAAGAAAAGAACGAGAGCCAATGGTGCGAATCTTCCTCCTCGTGACGTAAGGCGTGATGGTGATATGTAAGGACAGAAACACCAACAATGCAAGTATCTTTGCTGCAAAAGAAACTCATTTGTTTTGTTCGAGAAATGCGGGGTCGAACATTGTGTCAACAAAGATAAAAAATGCTTCCGTCTCTGTCATCTCTAGTATTGTACTAAACATACATCGGTAGGTCAATGCATGTTGTGCCATATATGGAACAAAATTAAAAAACCGTTTTTTTCCATTATTATTTATGATTTATTTTTTTAATTATTTTTTCCGTATTCTAGACCAAAACTATTAGTAGATAAGATTTTTTTTCCTTCGAAAATAAAAATCATGCAGTGTAGGGTTAAGTATTATTTTTTAGGAGTTCAATTAATTGGTATTAGTAGGTACAATTTTTTTTCTACATCAGAAATAATTTCCTATCACAACAGATTTGTGAGTCCTGATGCCAATGGTTTTCTTTGTTAATTTGCTTAACATTGCTCGCGGAGCAACACAATCCTGTAGTCTCCGACCCTGCTTTTATTAGGAGTGTGTATGTTTGTAAATTAAATATATTTTTTTTATACTAAAATGACAAGAGCCGCCTGCGCTGCGCTCTCGGGACGTTACAACTTACACAACGGTATGCGACCCAATTTCTACAATTGCCGAGCACAGCGGAGCGTTACTTGGTTTTCAGTGAAAATTCAAGCTCGGGCTATCGCTCTCGGCACGCGACGCGATAGCTGCCCGCGAACAATGTCTTATTTATCGAGTCGCCTAGCCAGATGACAGACTGACGTCTTTAACAACGCATTACTGCGAAAGATATATCCTGCCGCTATAGTATCCGATACTTGTGGATGTATTTATCTTGACTACTACCATTTTATGCATTGGAAAAGTATTTGAAGTTCAATGCAAATTTTTCTATAACTATTGCTTATTTAGCTTTTTAATAGTTGACTGTTCGCGCCGTACTGAGCCTACGTTAGACACCGGAATGACGAAAAGTAAATCATAACACTTGTACGACTATTGAGTTATGTATGTATTTTTTATTTTATCATGTAATGATTTTAATGGCGTTATTATTTTGCTCAAGTTTCCTTTTTCATGCTGGAAACGAACAAAAATGTACAATCTATTTGTTAATTATTTCTAATATAACAAAACCTTACAGCAACCAATATCTCTACTTTAACGGGTTAACGTTAAAACTCCTATTAATGTTATTAGCGAATTACATTAATATATAAGTAAATTCTATCAGACAAATGACAATCCTAAGTTATGTTACATTTCTGCAACATTGCGTGTCACGATTGATTTAACGATTCCCACTGAACACTTAGCACACGGTGAATTAGTGTAGTATGTTACCTTCCATTCTACTCAAAGAAAATTAATAACCGCAGTAATAGTGAGTAGGTATACAAATGCTGCAGCGCCCTCTGGTAGTAATTTGAATCTATTATAGTCTTTGCCTTACTTTGGGTTTAAGTTGAACCATCACAGAAAGGAAATAACGCCTAGCCATAATGAAGGAAGACGCGGTAGGATCGTTCCATATTAGTCCGCCTTTTTTTTCACGAGAGGAAAGCGCCTTAAACTCCCCTGTTCGGTACCTCGGGGGAGGCCGTGAGGGGTGTGTCGGGGTCTCTGGCCTACCAACTCGGCGCGCAGAACAGTTGTCCGCTTACTTGAGTTGGATCCCTAACCAAAATTCTACACCAGCATACCGACTAAAACCTCTCGGTGACCATCACGCGTATTTAGGGCGGTTTTACGGCATCTCAGGGCCAGAAGTACCCTAAATGGTTCGCTGCTTAAAAAAATAATAAAATGAATGCTTTTTTTAATTTTTTTAAGTTACGTTGAAATAGAAAATGTAGATTATTTAATAAATGTAGTTAAACAAAAAAAAATAGTAAATCATCCCACAGAGGTCACCTGGGCGCTACTATTTCCTTTCATAAATTTTCGATAACTAAAATACTGTATTTTATTTTCATGAAATATTTTAAACTCGATTTTCTCCTGATTTGCAAAATGTTAGTTGTGCCCATTTAAGTTATGACGGCAGAATAGGTCATCACAACTTACTTTAACATATTTTTGATTTATCAATGAAATGTTTCACTTTCCAGTAATGACACCTATAATCTTTCTTGCAAATTCAGGGGTTCAAAAAAATAACATTTTTAAGATATTATTTCTTAACTATCTTGTTACTTCAAATTTGTACTTTTGTTTTTTTTGAGAAATTCGATAGATATAGATTGAAAACTACCATACACATAGAAACATAGTTCTGACTCTCTAGATTAAAAAAAGCTGGCTTGTGGGAATTATGAACTAAAATTGATATTTTTTCATATCGGTTATAAAAAATCGTGATCTCGAAGGCATCTGTAGATTTTCTAATAAAGTCGACGGTTTTGTTAGGTTTCGCGGCATTGCGATGGCATTTTATGAAAAAAATTCTTCTATTTTTTCATCGGAAACTACCTACACTGCAGCTTAAATCAAATATAATATCTCCAGGCCAGATTATATTATATTTTAAAAATTAAATTCTTTATGTGTTTAACTTATGTGTTTTGCAATTATTTAAAAACATGGGAGTTCCAAAGCGCAAACAAGACTAGATTTTTTTTTATCTTGATTTAGTTCGGGGTAACAAGACTAGATGCTACTATAAAATTAAAAGATTTCAGGACTGTGGGTAAGGTATCAACCCAGTTTCGGAAGAAATTCAAACAATTTAACTTAAGGAGAATAACTAAGACATTGCTGGTCGTATTCATAAAAATGACTCATCATATCGTATCTCACTATCCATAATAGCACTCAAGTATCCTGTTATATAGATCACTTACTCGCCTAGATAGAGGCAGCATTAACTAATTTCTAAATTCCATCAATGGCTACATATGCCTAATTAGCATTGCAAAAAAAACGATATGGTTGTTATTTTAAGTGCATGTACAAAATAATCGGCACGATGTACCTGGAATATCTTAGGTTTTATTGACAAAATGAATCAGCCCTGGTCTAACTTGTTTACCGTAATAGGAAAAGTAGCTCTGATCCGGGTTTCACATTTAGAACGTCGACGCAGGACACTGCACTGTCATCAGCGATTTTTAATTTTTTTAATGGCCTATAATAAAACAATAGGACTCTACCTATAGCAATCATTATCACATTTCAACTAAAATGTATTTTAAAACATTCAAATTATTCCGATTGTACTTATGCTAATGTAGCTTATAATCATTTTACTCGTATATAACCCCGTTTAGTCTGCATTTTATTTTCTCTCTTTTTTTAAATCTAAGAAGTAGGTTAACATAGAGTGTTTCTAAGAGCTATTAAGAATATAACTACCGCACCCCAAATGATTAATTTTTTTAAAGTTTGCACAAAATAATTGGATAACAAGGTACTTTTCAATGTCTGTCACACGGCGCACTGCGTTGTGCGTAATATGAGCTGATCAGGCTTAGGTTTGTAAATCCGGCTGCGTCTACCGAATTTCAATAAAGCAGACGAGGGGAGAGACTCGGTGAACGTCAGCGGTGCGGATGTCCTTTGTTTACTATTTGATCACTGCGTACGATATACTTGTTGTGAATAGGGCAAAGGAAAATTAATACAGGTCTAAACGGTACTATGTTCATTATGTTGCTTATGAATACGATAATTAATTTATAAAACAGTGTGGATTTACATAATTAATTTGTGTTTATTTGACCATAGCGATTTACAAATTTAGAAAATAAGTTAGGCAAGCTATGTGGGTTTGAGGTATACATCAGGAACACCCGTTTTTTAAAATACTGTTAGATATTTCCTTTAAGTGGTACTAATAGTCTCTTTTTGTACTTTATGCTTTAATATATCATTTTAAAACACAACACACCTATATTGCTGTAATAGTAAATAGTTGTTTGTGGGCATTAAACGTTTTAATTGCTACTGTCATTATAATTGATATCCATGTTAAGGCTCATGATAGCGATGTGTGTCGATGTAAGTTATTTGCGTGGTACGCTCATCGTGTAAAGAGTGCTCATTAAAACATACTGTTTTCTCAATTGGAAAAGTAGCAACGCGCATTTACTTTCAAATGCGGACGGTTAGGGCTCTCGAAATCCACTAGGCAGAGTTTATTGTAAACTCGGGCCGGGGGCCGTGGGGATACAAAAGCATGACCCTCCTGTTTGTAGTGTACTCCATGTTTTTCTACGATATTTGGTTGCATTCATTTGTGTTTATGAAATATTCGTTTTGTTTAATGCGTTGTTTTGTCAAAACATATTTTGCTCTACGTACAATTATATATTTGTATACGCCTATAAACTGATAGACAGCAAATCGTCTTAACTTTTAATATGTCCTTAATATGTCTTAACTTTTATCATATGTTTTAGTCGAAAAAGAATACAGTTGGTTATAATTATGCGTTGTAATGAATTCTTATTGTGCAGTATACCAAGATTGAACATGTCATACATACATAAAAAAACTCTCAAGTCTTAAAAGTCTTTATCTTATATTATTGGTAGAATAATAATATTAACCATTGGTCTTATTTATAAGTTTTCTATCTTGGTTATGTTCATATGAATTTTAAAATGTATTTAGGAAATGAAAATTGAGTATAGTATCTAATCTCCTATTTCATTATGATTTCCGTAATATGAGGTATTAAAAATTCAACAACTATAAAAAATAACATAAACATGTTGTTAATATGAATAAAGAAAACTTGCGATTTGAGCGTCTTGATTTTTCGTCCGTCAAGCAATTTTCTCGGGTGCACTGGCGTCCCGATCGCCCACGGCCACAGTTGCATCTCGACTCTCGCAGTCCTCTCTTGGAGAAGAGCGCGGAGCGACGTCCATTGCGCACGTTCGTCGCTCGCCTGCTCCGCGCCTCCGCTACGGTTACGCGTGTCTACAAATATTATGCGTTATAAAGATAATCATGAAATTTAAAATTTATCTATAATTTTATACCGTTAAAAATAAATTATTTTGTGTATATTGTTAGTGACTTTGTGTGATAGTGGTGGAATAATCATTGGAAAACGACCATCAGTTATTCTTTTACCAATAGTCTACATAAACATTGTCGACGGATGTCAACATCTTAGGTTTAGCGTAAATTAACTTAATGCTATCGAAATATGCGACCAGTCAACTACGATGTTTATATTACAAGTTACTCGCTTTTTGCGTTGTGAAACTATGAAGTGTGTTTGTTTAACAATTTAATTAGCAAACTTTGTTAATGATTCTTATTGCAAAAAGATAACACCTCTTCATTATATTCATACCTGTTGTCAGATCAAATTCCTTTAGAGTCTCTTTGTATACCGTCGTAGGAGTCTCTCATGGTAGTAAAGTGCATTAGTGACCAAAACTTTCTTGGACATAAGTGTTATTTGCTTTTTGCTTAACTTCATAGATTACCGTAATCGATAACAAATAACAATAAAACTTATTTTATTAAAAAAATGAAGGTTTGTTGAGGCATCTTTATTAAATTGTAGAGTTGCCCATACCTTCGTCAACCTTGATGATATGAAACTACTTTGACACATAATTAGATTTTATCTAAAACATTTATTGCACCTTTTAATATGCTCGTATGGGTGTGAAAAGTTAACCTATCTGAATATTATCTTCTAACATAAATAAATTCCATGGAAGCACCCATTTGTGTTTAAAACCAAAGAAGCCGTGCAGCATCCAGTTTTGTAACAAATATTAGTGTATTACACAATCATTTACAACATTTCTTTTATTAAATACGATCCTCTGCTTGCGTCTACCTTATTGCACTATTGATGCTTATATTAACAGAAAATATTTGATTTAAGGGATTATGGGTAAGTATTTAAAAAATGATGGCAGTTAATACTTACTTTTTTATCCGAAAGCCTTTCAGCTAAAATGAAATCCTAAAACACTTGTATTTAAGATTTTGGTACCATTTCTTACCGTGTCAACAGATTGCGTCACTAGCGATATAATTCTAGTCCAAATATCTATATACCTGTACCTTCGTATATAATATTCGTATTGCAGCTGATAATGATTAACCTATTTTTAAATAGGAAAAAGCGAGAAATGAAGCTAAAATAACTTCATTATATTGTAATAATGTTCTAAGTTGTTGGTCATTTATTTGCAGCAAACCCTGATCGCATCCTTGCTATTTATAGCCCAAGAGCCCGTGAACGCCAGACAACAGTCATTTTATAAAAGCTGAAAATTTGTCAGTACATGCTCCCAACACAGGTAAGAACGATGGCCAATTATGAAGTTTAGGTTGCAGTGGCTTTGGCAGGTACACGGTACTAAAGGTGTGAAAATACCGGCCTATTTTCGTCATTTTATAAATGCTGATTTTTATACATATTACTTGGGTAATGATTATATGATGTTTCCTCAGTAGCCAGACACTTTTGATAGTTCTAACCCCTGCCAGACAAGCGTATAAGGTTGCTGTAAAAGCAAGCGCGAGGCAGGATATATGCACATGGGTGGATGCGAGTGAGATACGTCTGTATTGTTTAGTATTTTGTACCCGTGTATATCAGCCAAAAATAATATTTTATGCTATCTTGAAGTTTGTATAAGTATTTTAAGTCCGAAAATATACTATCATACTGCATGTAGGATTCACTTTAATAATAAAATATCTTCAACGGAGAAATCATCCGTTAAAAGTGATTGGCACCATTATCGATAGTACCACCAAGAAGATTTTATTGAAATTAGTAGCATCATAGAAAAATATGTTATTAATAATGGTCGTATTCATTTATTGATTTATTTATATGACTTATGTACTGATTCGTTGGAGAGAATATATGCAGATAATTCCATTGAAATAGCTGCTTTTTTTACTGAACACCACCTAAAAAAATAGATAAGAAGTTTTCTAAAGATATTAAATTCTTTACGGTCCAAAATAAAAAATACTAGCACCCAATTGACGAAACAGTATTGGACAACTTAAAATCCAAAAATATTCTACAGAAAGCAGCATTAATCTTACGAAAAAAAAATATTTTGCTCTTATAGGTAGAAACGAAAAAATAGCATAAAATGTATTCTTCAAATACGATCTCACTGTCACAATATTACTGTACTGTTTCGTCAATTGGGTGCTAGTATTTTTTATTTTGGACCGTAAAGAATTTAATATCTTTAGAAAACTTCTTATCTATTTTTTTTAGGTGGTGTTCAGTAAAAAAAGCAATTATTTCAATGGAATTATCTGCATATATTCTCTCCAACGAATCAGTACATAAGTCATATAAATAAATCAATAAATGACTACGACCATTATTAATAATATATTTTTCTATGATGCTACTAATTTCAATAAAATCTTCTTGGCGGTATTTTCGATAATGGTGCCAACCAAGTGGTTAAAAGTTTAACGGATGATTTCTCCGTTGAAGTTTTTTTATTATTAAAGTGAATCCTACATGCAGTATGATAGTATATTTTCGGACTTAAAATACTTATACAAACTTCAAGATAGCATAACATATTATTTTTGGCTGATATACACGGGTACAAAATACTAAACAATACAGACGTATCTCACTCGCATCCACCCATGTGCATATATCCTGCCTCGCGCTTGCTTTTACAGCAACCTTATACGCTTGTCTGGCAGGGGTTAGAACTATCAAAAGTGTCTGGCTACTGAGGAAACATCATATAATCATTACCCAAGTAATATGTATAAAAATCAGCATTTATAAAATGACGAAAATAGGCCGGTATTTTCACACCTTTAGTACCGTGTACCTGCCAAAGCCACTGCAACCTAAACTTCATAATTGGCCATCGTTCTTACCTGTGTTGGGAGCATGTACTGACAAATTTTCAGCTTTTATAAAATGACTGTTGTCTGGCGTTCACGGGCTCTTGCGCTATTAGCTATTATGTCCAAGTTAAATTAACCTAAACAACTTAATAAACTTTTATTTGCAACGTTAAAGTATTGTATGCCTTCAGTGTCATTATATAGCGAGTCAAATTAAATTACGTGTAAAAGCTTAATGTAAAAAAGGTCCACAGTTGTCCGTACGAGTAAAGTAAACACAACACGGCATTGTGTAATACCCAACATGTTGATTTGGGTAACGTATAGGGTGTTTGAGACTGTAACTATATAATGATGTACAGCCGCGCAACATGTTTGTAAGCACACTTATAAGGCATCTAGTTACAAAAGATAAACTGTAGTCTTAAAATATGCAGTGTTTATATTGAACCAAATCCACCCCATATGCTGGCTAGATTTATACAACAAATAATGCTATACACTGTACTCCAGATTTTTAGATTGTTCTGCTAAAAGTATGCTGACTGCTTCTTAGCGCGTTTGTCAAAATCCCAATATCCCTAGTTCAAAATGCTATTTGGTAGTTTTAACATGGGTAAATGCAGATTTTGTGCATACGACTACATACTAATTAATAAATAATTATCTTTAAATAGGTATACAATGAGTTTGCATTTGTTTAATTCTTAAAAAGGCATAGGGTTCGTAAGTGTTAACATAATTAGTTTAATTGAAATATACACAAATCCCTAAATTATATCTGAGTTTTCATAATATACTAATTATACGACGTTCGGCGTCTAGTCTACGGTTTTATACATAATGCAATGAGCTTGTGGTGATTTTTACAAGAAATGCAGTTTCGCAGCTGCCCGCAAAAATAATTAATTATAACATTGGGTAAAACGGGTTTATAACACCTTGATTACGTTAGCGAACCGAAGTGAAAAGCAAGTCAAATCGTTTCTAATTAGCTTTAGGTCCTCACGTTATGCACAGGAGTATTATAAATACATTCTTATTAATTTATATATATTCTATAACGATATGTTTGCAATATAAATACGCATATTCTGCATGTAAAAGGTAGTCTTATTTAGTGGATACTCACGTTAAATTAAATAATTCATTGAATATATTCAGGACAACAAATAAATAATACATTGGACGTGGACCGGTGGGATACGCGCGAAGACCCCTTGGGATGTCACCCACATACTCGTAACTGTAATGCGATTATCGTAATTCCCGGATGTCACCGCTTGGTTATATAAGATATAAACAATAATTCTAGCATTTTAATGTCAATCATTAAGAAAAAGTTTTATCACAGCTTTTTTAAAAGTAGAAGTAACAGGCCAAAGCCGACTATGAAATGTACGGGACTAATGACATTTTTTTTCTGGGGTATAATCTTGAGCAGGTATTTTTGTGTATTAATTAATGACAGATGGTGATCAACATTATTATTATCTTATACGTAATCAATGAAACAAATAATATTTACCAGGTTTAATTCGATCACATAGTGTTACATGAATCACATGTTTTGTTGACAAAGTCTATACGAAATTAGTGAACGTGATTTTTAAACGTTAATATTGACCTCGTTTTGTAAGTATACTCATAATAACTATTTCCTATGCTATATATTTAAATGTTTGAATAATAACTAGTTCGCTTTAATGTTACAGGTAATAGAAACATATAAATTCATAAAAAATGTCTGTGTAGCGTAATTTGTCCGCACACTCTATTTTTAAGTAATGTCAAATTTATAATTTTTGCAAAAAATAAATAGAATATGCATGTTCTTACTTTATTACATATAAACTGAAAGAGTACGTATTTTAGAACATCATGAAATATCTAATAGGAAAATATAATAGAAAATATTTGATATAAACAGAAAAAATATACGTAGGTGACGAAATAATGATTTTTGACAATTTAATTCTTAAATAATATAACCTTAATTAACATACCTAATTGATGCCTTTACCGACTAACAGTCATGGCTAGTGGATGCTTAATTGTTCAAAGGGTAGCTGTAATTATGCGCTTTTTGGTTCTTGATTTATTAGTCTTGTGATTTACGTACAAAAGCCACATTTCAGTTATTTCCTTTAGTGCCTCGTTAACTTAGCAAAAATGACCTCGATTCCATTCCTCGATCCATGATTATAATCTTGTTTCTGGCATGTTTCTTACAACTGTTCATAGAAACAAAAAATCTAGCAGAAACATTTTTGTTACACACGTTGTTCTCCATGAATATGTATTAAGGATTCAGAAATTATGAAGTAGTTTTACACATTTGCTGGCGTACCCCAGGGCGGCGTTTTATCTCCTCTACTTTTCGCAATATTTATAAATTCTATTAGCCTTCATCTTCATTCATCCTACCACCTTTATGCAGATGATCTCCAGATTTATGCTCAAGCCAACATTGATAGGATCAACGAGGCAGTGTCTACGATCAATGATGACATCTCACATATCTGCCAATGGAGCAAATCAACCCATCCAAAACACAGGCTATTATAATTGGTAGCCCGAAGATGATTGCCAAAATCAACTGGCCTGCATTGCCCCCTGTGTTTTGTGATGGGGTTCACATTGATTACAGCGACACTGTCAGAAACTTAGGGTTGCACCTAGATAAATTTTTGTCGTGGGGTCCGCAACTGCGTGAGGTAAACTTTTTGCTTCAGCAGGAACTTTGCGAAGATTGCGCAACATTCTGCCCATTACTACGAAAATTACGCTTGCACAAACCCTTCTCCTCCCCATCCTTGATTATGCGGATGTCAGCTATCTTAATCTCACGGAAGAACAATTAAACAAACTTGAGCGCCTTCAAAATTTCTGCATCCGATTCATATTTGGCTTGCGCAAATATGATCACGTTTCTGAATTTCGTTCTCAGCTCAAGTGGTTACCTATTCGACTTCGCCGGAATACTCACGTTCTTTCTCTCCTATATAACGTTCTCTTTAATCCTCTCACTCCTCCCTATCTCAAAACTCGTTTTCATTTCCTACATGATTCTCATTCAAGGTTCTTGAGGTCATCAGATAACTTGAAAATTAAAACACCAGTCCACACTTCCAGTTACATGGACAACTCTTTAACTGTCAAAGCGGCTAGATTGTGGAACTCGCGTCCTGAGTCCATAAGACTGGCTAAGTCACTGCCTGTTTTTAAAAAAATGTTAAAAGATTATTACTTGTCATATTAAATTACGACTTATCTTTGTGTGTATATGTGTACATATGTTAGAATGTATGTATGTATGTACGCATGTATGTATGTATGTATGTATGTATGTATGTATGTTTGTATGTATGTGTGTATGTATTTTTGTTTTATTGAAATATATATTTTGTTGTTCACTCTTATTTACAATTATTGTTGTACACTCATAACTACCTTACATTTCTACTTCTACGTGTCCATCCCCGGTTGCCTGTAAGAGATCGCCTTAGGCGATAAGGCCGCCAATTGTACTTATGTTACAATAAAGTTATAAATAAATAAATATTTTATTAATAAATAAATCATATATATATTAAGAAGAAGAAAGAATTTAAAGGGAGGGCAGTGTGTACAACAGAAACAAAAAAAAAAAATATATATATATTTCTGTTGTACACACTGCCCTCCCTTTAAATTCTTTCTGTAATCCATCTTATGGTTGCCTTGAAAAGATCGCCATGAGTGATAAGACCGCCACTTGTACCTGTCCTTTTCTTTTTGTTAATGTTTTTATTGTTATAAATGTGTACAATAAAGAGTTTAAGTAAGTAAAATTGTCTATTTTATGCAATTATGCAACAAATAACGATTCCCTTATGTGTGTAGTGATTGAAATTACGCATTAAGCACATTATGAATGTGTATAATTGAAAAATCGTATCCGTCACCCTTCACCGCGTTCACAATATAGAACAGATGCGGCTTTGTTTGCACTCGCCTCTAACAAAGTTTGCGGTGTCCCCTATATTAGGGCCGCTCTTGACCACTGTCAGATGACATTTGCTCTGAGCCGGAGACATGACGCGATCGTCTCTGTTATGATATACGAAGACGAGACTTCCTGGTTGATTAATGGGCTGCGAGCTCGGTAGACATGCATTGAATTCAACTTCATAAAGTCATTGCCTGTGGATCGACGTGATTCGATCGGGTCTTTGAGGGCGCGGGAAGGGGCAGATAGTTATTTTATGTAACGCGAGATCAGCACTTGTTAATAATTAAGATGATATGTTGCGACACAATCGAGACATTTTTAAACAATGCGCATTTTGTATCGACTCACGAAAATTTCAAGGTAACTTTAATTGACATGTTATGCATTTAGCTTATGTTTACAGAAACATAATCGCCATCGTGGTTGATATGTACCATGCAACGCTTATATTTCCTCGATTTCCTAAGTTTTTGTTTTGCCAAAAATGTAAATTAATTAAAATGTTCATCGCTTCGAGTACCTAGTAAGGAGCAAATTTTATATTTAATTTCCAATTGTTTCAGTTATACTCGTGTAATATAACATTTGTTTATAGTAATATTTTGATTTTGGAATGACTGGTTTAAGGGAGCATCATATATTTGCAAATTTTTTAATATAGTTGCGTGTATTGGACGATAACGGTAATAAAACAGGTTGGTCTGCCATCAGTTGAAAATAATTGAATCTAGGCTGAGACAAAGTTATTGCAAGGTGATATTCGTAGTTACCGGTGTCGTGTGGGTTGTCATTTCGGTCCTTAATAGAGTGAGCACTGATTGAGCTCGGGAAGTCAGCAACAACGCTTGATAGGCCGCCGAGAATGATATAAATTGTCTCACAATCGTCTCTTCCGGCGATGCTTCGGTTAAGGACGTGGAGCCCCGCCCGTCGGTCTACACGACCGGGGCCCACGCGCCCCCGCTGCTTATACGATATGATTGTGTTCTCACAAATACTTACCCTCTCGACAAACAATCATCATTGTGCGCTCTCGAGACCGCCTTCCTGTCTCTTATTGCGTTATTGAAAATTATGGGAATCGGTTTTAGTAGTAAGATTTCTCGCTTATAGTACATTGCCTCAGTATCTGCTAAGGGTCGTATATAAATAAAGATCTCACGCTTTTGTTTTTCTTTTGGAACCCACTCGTCGACACGAGTGATAAATTTCTAACAGTTGTTTTAACTGTTGTTCAGTTATAATCATAATACAAATTTCATAGTCCGATTTGTCAATACAGCTATTGTAAGCAGTTGAACCAATCTCCCCACTTGAACAGATCATGTAACCTTGTCGGAATTTTATACAACAGTCGATTGTGTGTGTAAATTGTAAGGTTTACTTTACTAAATATTTGTACTTCAACGAGTACCGTGAGGAATGAAAATACCTGATGGAACTCGCTCTTTAAAACATAGCTATAAACGGATAGCAACAGGTTTTATCAATTATGTATTTGTAGGTTTTATTAATATAGCGGCAAATATTCGAGCGAAAACTGTGGAAAAGTAACCTTTTACCCATTAATCCAAATGTTTCTTTATACATTAAGTGGATCTCTGCCGGCTATCGTAAGAAAACCCATTATGTTATGCCTTACATTTAAATCTAAAACTATTATATAATTAACGGTAACACAACTATGTAAGATTTGCTTTTTTCACCTTAAAATAATGCTGAATATTACCAAAAGTTAATTATGATATGTGCAAATAAACTAAGGTCATAGTGCTTCGCGATGCAGGTAAACGCTTTGAAGAGTTAATTGGTATTTATGGAAATGTGTTTTTAGATGTTTAGACTACATTTAAGTTAACAACGTCTTGTTACACGTGCCAACTATCGCCGCGTGAAGTGATAATCGCACCCAATATAACAAGTCAAGTCTATTTTATGCAATCAATGCGGAAAAGTTGTCTCGCTACCATTATAATCACTGTATACCTACACGGCGGTTAGAGTAGAGAAAGCTTACGTTATCGTCTATTGTCGCGCGGGAAATAATGATGTGAAGTAAAATATCATGTGCCGATGCTCATAGCATGTATGTTAACGCAATCTTAGTATGCAATCAAAAGCATATAAATTGAATTTCGAAAGTAAAATTTCCTTGTACGCCGAATTTTGGTAACATCCTTATATTTATATCTCAAGGTAACATTATTACAGTATTGAAATACAGGTGTATTTCATACTTACAATGGTTTAATTCTTATTTGGAATATGATATTAATCGGTTTCCAAAAGAATTCCATATGAGAGGAAAAGTTCGACAAATTTGTAGTTTGCCGAGGTGAATAAAAAAATGCTGTAAATATTTCATTCAAAAGAATGTAATTATAACCCGAAAAAGTAATTCCTAGCCTTTGCCCGAAACTCCATGTGCAAAATTTTAGACTACATTTCTTAAGAATGTGCCACAGCCTGCGTTAGACATGCAGTAATGTATAAACAAACCAATCCTAAAACTTGATGCGCAATGCATATTTATTATATTTTCATCAATCGTCATTTGATGTCCTTGGCGGGCTGACGTAAGATACCACAGTTGGAGCAAAGAATGTTTATCGAAAAAGTTGTCGCGTACGAGCAGCGAAACAATGGTAGTCGACAACCTCACGCCGTTCGTTATCATAATATTTAAGAATAGCCGCCATGCCATAGCCGTTGTTTGGCATGTCATGGGCATGCACAAACTAAATCATTGCAATATTATTGAGACAGCACGCATTCGTAACTATGAAACCAAACAATGTGACTTATTCCAGAATATTTGCTATACCCATGTAAGTAATTAATGTTTTTTTTTTTTTAATTTAGACTGTCTCGTAACCCCATGGCTCACAAGTATATGCTGTGTGAATAAAAGACCACGGAGTCTGGAAATGTTCCCGTAAAACGCAATAGGACACCCCTTATTACGTAGGACCGATAAAACTATCTGGTGAAATGTAGGTGGAGGAATGCACCTCAGGCCCTTTAAAGAATACAAGCGTAAGCGTTTATTTTTTGTATTGTTTACAAGTAATATAATTATTTCATAACATGTTTATAATAGTGAAACACCTTCTATAGATTTTTATTCTGTATTATTCGTGAGATCATGATTATTGTTTGCCACAATAGAAGTCTGATCTCATCTATTTACATATCTAATGTTTTATTATGAAATGTACAAATATTACATATAAATGTTTTTACTATTGAAGTAACCGCTTTATCAGTTTCAATTAATAAACAATTAAGCGTATTATATGGTGGACGTCATAATATCAAAAAGAAAACCAAAATGATAATATTCACCTGCATCCAATATAGGGTAGGTAGACGCATATTTCCACACATTTTGTTAATTCTTTAAGGTCCCATGTAATTAGGGGTAAACCTATTGCAGTTTTTATATCACGTTTGCAGGCTCCGTGCTGCTTTTGCAATTTTTCTAACAAAGGCTGACACGAAAATCCACGAGACCACGGGGTTGTCCAATAAAAATATGTTGTATATCATGAATGTGGTCGGATATTGGTCGGTTTTCACACTATTTTGATCAGTACGTACACGCTATAACTTTATTTACTAGTACACGTCTCCCCAGCCTGCAGGGGCTAAAACTGTCCGGAGCGCTGGCCGGCGCCCCATTGGGAAAGAAGGGTTGGGATTGAAGGGTGAATTGTACGGATTCATTATATGAGGGATATTAATTGGATGAAAGTACGTTTGGGAGATAAAATTCAAAAATTTACGAAAAGATAAAGTCCCATTGGAGACTGTCTGCACCCAACAGATTCCGTATTTCACGTTAACTAAACTCGTAGGCTTTGCTTCTGAATGAGATACATTTTTATTAGTGTAATGTTTACCTCAAATAACAATATTAGTTTTATAATTATACCTCTTATTATTAAGTTCTTAATGAATTAAATTAAGCAGTTTTTATGTTAAAAAAACACATACCTCACGCTTATATTCCCCGAAGGGGTAGGCAGAGATGCATTTCTGCACCCACATTTCGCCAGGTATGTTTTAGTCCCACGTAATAGGGGGCGAGCCTATTGCCGTTTTTCGGGCACATTTCCAGACTCCGTGCTGCTACTGAGAATTTATATTTTACTTCAAGAAATAAAGTAATGGGTATGTAAATTCAATAAAAGTAATTCAATTTAATAAATGTCTTTTTACTCTAATAGGAATATTCGGGCTTCATGGAAATGAAGCCCCCTGAATAAATTCATTCTCAATAACTCGTTTTAAATTTAATATAACATTGTACAAAACTACGATTAATTGATTTAAGGGGACATTTCTTTAATCTTCAATGAATTTCTTTAAAAGTTTACATTATACTAACATCATTACATTTTGCTTTGTGATTTATTGTATCATTGTGGGTCTAAATGTGATTTCGATTAATATAGTCGTAGCAATGCAACAACAGCCACTTTTTAGTAGTATTAAGGCGCCCAAGACGGTAACATTAATCCCGGCGCAAGGCGTTGCATCGGTTTGCGTCCATAAAACCGGATATAAAATGTCCGTCAATGGATGTGTTTTAACTGCTCATAAAACCACTACTGAGCCCTAATTGTCGAACGACTAGGGCACTCTTTTACTGGAGGGTTTCTGTTCGCGTCACGGGTTGAATTTTTACGAGTTCATTGGTCATAAATTTGAACAAACTGTAAAGGCAATCATTACGTCGTTAGCATCGCTAATAATTTTCTATTTACATTCGTACATATTAACTGTAATCGAACACATTTTTATGATTGATTGATTTTCTATGGCATAATCCATTTTTTGTCCGTGTCATTCAAATTATTTAAATATCTACAATCTACATTTTGCAAAAGTTTGGAAAGCTAAAACGTACGAGAACTACCGACAGAGGCTCATTAAACGCAAACACTTTCATGTTGTTGGCCGTCGCTTCCGTAGCTTTTAGCCAACGTTATAATCATTCAGCCGATAGGATATCGTCTAGACGGAAGTTTCACCCGTCGATTTTCCGTTAAACGTCATATATTCTTAACACTTTAAGTTTTTATTATTCATATTACATGCTAGGAAAGGTCCTAGCATTAAATACCTGTATGTATTGATGTATTGGGTTTTGCATGTTATCTACGGTGATTTATTCGTACCCCTGTCCAACGTGACCACATCTTGAAGAGCCAGTGGTGGATGCTACTGATAAAAGTAACAAGGCATTGGTGAAGAATTTATATCGGAAGGAATAAATTACTATTAGTAGGTACGTATTTTAAGCAAGAATTCGTTTTAATATTGAATGATTTTGGGATTAAGATCACCGCGCCGGGGTACCGCTGATTTTTGAAGTTACTATTATGAACAACAAAAACTTGGTGCTGATTAATCTAGTATAAAATATTGAAGGCCTTAATAATTTCTTTGTACATCTGCCAAGCACTACTGGTTTACTTTAGTTTTTCTTCCAGAGTTGGAATAATATATATTTCATTATCGGTATTATAATTGTTTTTGATGCGTGAAGACTTACTGTGAACCATCTAAAGCGATCAGCACCCATCCGTTGCGCACTTTTTCTAGCTTGTTTTTTTGAAGTAGTCTATATCGTACAAAAGGACTTCCTTCACTATGCCTGTCTAAAAGCTAACTCTCGGTTGCCAGTCGCATAGTTTTTTTAGTATCATCTAACAGGAGGTCTTTCTGTTTGTTGATTGTATGTTCCATCAATAGGGATAGTCTGTAAGCCCAATAAGGGATTCCAATTAATCTTAAACATATGAAAAGTTTGTAAAATGATTTGAGCGGATATCTCTCGGTTCCGATTGGCCGCCTAAGCGCGAGGAATGCGCCTCGCTCTGAGCGACATTGCAACGGTTCTGAGCACCAGAATGTTCGTCTGCCTGTCGATGTTTAATCGATACATAAATTAGTCAAACTGTTTTCTATTTAACGTCGTGTACAATTCCGCACCTCGAGCAGTCCGTCATAGGGCCGCAAATTTTTAACGAAAGGATTGATGAAGATCAGAATTTTAATTTATATAGGTTACAATAAAGGTTTTTGTGTTATTTAATATGTACTCCAGAACACGTAGGACTTATCTATACTAATATTATAAAGCTGAAGAGTTTGTTTGTTTGTTTGTTTATTTGTTTGAACGCTAGGATCTCAGGAACTACTGGTCCTATTTGAAAAATTCTTTCACTGTTAGATAGCACATTTATCGCGGAAGGTTATAGGCTATATAACATCACGCTACGACCAATCGGAGCGGAGCAGCAACAAAGAATGTTTCAAAATCGGGAACATTTTTTCCTTTTGGTGAGCTTCCGCTCCGTGCGCTGGGGAAACGGTTTAAGTTTCGCTAAAGTAATGTATGACAGAATTGTTCCCCTTTAAAAGTTCTAAAAAAAAGTCCGCGACAGCATATGTCTATCTTTTAAGGTTAGCTAACTATAACGTTTTTTATCTTAAACAAATTTATTTAAAAATAAAGCATTATTTGTGAAGGTGTTTTATAAAAATGATATTAATCCTTATCTAAATAAATACGTTATTCATTACAAGTATTTAATATAAAATAAATTTGCCCTTTACACCATGTGATTCTAATGAGTATCTTAAAAGATATCGCAGTTTCAAAATAATGATCAAGCGCGCAATAATGATACACAAGGCGCCAATCGACGCGTTACGGTTTCACGTTTAAACAATTTGACCAATTTGTATGGCTTTTGGTATGGACCTAAATAGGGCAGGACTCTGAGGAGTAAATAGACTATTTCTTATTTTCTTTCTGAACTCAACCCTGTAGTCTACGCGGACGGATTCGCGCGCAAAAGCTAGTATTAATTATACATCCTATTAAAAAAGTCCTAAAATTAGTTGAGTACGTAGGTACTTTGCGTAGCTGGGTCTACGATATTACGCGGTAGTCTTATAATAAGTGAATATGTTAATGTTAATTCGGGATTTTTATTTTTTTTATCTGACCTATTTTTAAATTTGTACTCAAATCACAAAAACAGTATTTTGGTTTTTACGTAATCGCAGTAGCGTTGTTTTATTTTCGATATAATGCAATCTAAATTGAATGTTTTCACTTTTTTTTTATAAGAAGAATTAGGAATTAGGTACATAATATTATATGGATTCCGAGAACAGATTCAAGACTACTTTTAGATTAAATTTGTGCTCAATTTTACTGCACTTGTCTGCTTATTTGCATGCATGAGTAAGCCATCTTAGAAAGTGTCTCTTGAACTTTAACCAGGCAGCTCGAGATGTTAGATTCTAGACTTTACTCGTGGAATCGGTTTTGTGCGGCAAAATGTATGTAGGTATTATGAACTTTCTTCACATTTGCTACGCAGCACGCGTTTCGCCAACGTCTTACGTTATCTGCATTTGCAATTACTGCGCAGACGTCCCAAGTTTCTAATTCTTGTGCTCTTGTCAACCCGTGAACACGCACAGGGAAAGAATTGGTTTACCGAGTTTGTAATATAATTATGTATTCAATTGACATAAATCAACCCTTAACCGCCGTTGTAGCGCAAGCGACAAAATCAAAATTTAAAGGAGAAGGTTTTTTTTTATATTTTTAAACATAAATGTGCCAGTAAATTAAAATTTTACATACATTAATAGTTTTTAGACATTTACATATACAATTAAAAAAACATATCGGCAGGGATAGGTTCGTTAAGGGTTAAAATAATAGTTCCGATAAAAAACGCAATTTCAACAAAGTGTCGCTTACGATAATTTGGTGGTAATGGCTCGAAATGATTACGTGGTTTACTTAACATGCCAATATAATACATTTTTATGATCTTTGTTTTTTAATAACGATTGCAGATTGTGACTGTCTCCGGGCTCAAAAATGCCGTATAGTCAACTAGGCAATGTAGTGAATTAGACAAATTAAGCAAATTGTCGTCATACGCTCGGACTCTGCCATCCTTCCTGCACCGTGACAGGATATTGCGCTTGTTCGCTGCTATCTTACAAAATTACTGTTTGTTTATGAAAATAAAAAAAACGAAGCAAAAATAATACGACATGTGTGAGTGTTTACTTCTCCTTGGCTGTTTGTTTGACAGCTAATTGTTTATTTACTTAGATAAAATCGTTGACGAGCTTGCCTTAATTTTTGGTACATCGTGAGAAGTTTTTATTCAACGCAATTATTGAGCACTCGTTTTTGTTGCTTAAGTTATGTAAGTTTATGAATGCTTCTATTTAATAATACGCGTCATATTTGAATAAGAATTTAGTTTTAAACTTTCCATCTGTGAACTTTTCACTTTATTTATTTGCACAATGTGCGGTTAAGTGTGATTGTAAATTGGTTGAAATGAAAAAAAAATTCAAGCAAAACATTTTTCAGATATTATACGTGAGCTTGTAATAATGTTATGTAAAGTATAGCGCCGAATTATAAGAATCACAGTATTGCATAATTAAAAGAGTGTTATGATATGAAGAACAGGTGCATTCGCTAACCAACCGTAACATAACAGTGCCCGCGCGCTTATTGTAGGTCACTGTGGGCCGTTTCATGTTCATCTTTAACAAAATTACACTCACAACCCCTATGCTGTTCAAATACAAACGTTGAACATGTTGCTTTTTCATACATATATAAAATATAGAAGTATTTTCTAAGTAAGTAAAATTATGGTAGGTATACAAAGTATTATTGTTTGACAATCTGGAAATGCATGCTATTACTAAAGACGGTAATGAATATCTGTAGGAAGCATCAAAGATCATTGCGCGGTTTTGTTGGAGTTCTGCTTCAATTTTTGATTCAAAATAGTAATTTCATTAGAATAAGGGCTATGATTAAAGTAAAACTGCTATTATTAAACAATTATCGATCAAAAGGATATAGGCAAATAATAAAAAATCAAACATAAAAAACTTGATAAATTTTGAAGCGGATATCATCATGTGTCCGTAAAAGTCCTTCTATAAAAATTCTTATTTTTTATGTCTTATTGAATGGTAGCATATTCGGTGCTAATTATATTATAAAATGTTTACATTGTGTTGGTGTCCGTCTAACTGTTCACACGCCCTATTTACTTAAGGCAAATCTCTAACTTTCCACAATGGGTGTAGTAAATGTATGGCATCAGACGATTTTTAGCTATATTCATTTTTCTTATGGTATTTTTCCGTTAACTTTCTCTGTTATATTTCGATTCTTACCCATATCAGTCAGTTTGAAAATAACACAGAAAGGACCAAAAATCCATTTCAGACAGTATTGTCTGTTCAACTCTGCGGCACCCATGTGGGCTAAATGTACTTAATTAGGTTAAGTGATATTATTCCAACACTATTGCACAAAGTTAATAACAATATACGTTATTGATAGACTATGGACTTGGCCTTTAAATGACAAATTGTGGAACAATTGTTATTGAGTATGGCTGTTTAATTGTGAAAGTACGGTCGATAATACGACAATTTACAGCCAATAATATCGTCATTATTCCGGTGAAATGAACATTTTTTCGCAAAATGCTCAAATATCATCGTCGTTCGCACAGGCATAAGTCACCAGTGCAGTGTTTAAGATGGAGGTTGGTGTAGTATCTTTTGCGTCATACACAATACGCATTGAGACATTCGTTGAGCAACATAGCGCAACAGCATGTAGAAACTTGGTTTTTATAAAATTATGATCAAGTATATTGAGGGTTAATAAAATGTGTTTCTTTTGAGCGCACTATTAGCGATTTTTTATTTAGTATCATTTTCAGATTACGCACAAACTTTTTTTTAAACATATAAATAAAATTTAGGGGGCAAATTAAAAACATAATATCATACAAATTCAATGGAATTTGATACGAATTAACCCATTTAATAGCTCTTGTTGTTGTTGTTACTCTAAGATCACTTATTATTACTATCCATGTTTTTGTCTTCTATCAGTGCCTATGTCCAATAATTTTGAACTATTTTAAAGAAATAGAGATATTTAATAATTTAAAAGATATTGTTTTTCATACTTGTTTCGAGCTTGAATAGCTGCTTTACGTCTAGATTGTATTAAAACTTACGTCAGGATTCCAGTAATTGTAGAATTTTTGTGCATTTTGGTTGCAGATCATCTGGCGATTCGGACGCGGCCAGTACCGCAGCCGTGGAGACAACTTTGGAGCGGTTGCGTGGCACACGCAGCGCCCTCGAAGAGCTCTGGTCCGATAGGGAAAGACGACTCGAGCTCACCTTGCAACTCAGACACTTCGAGAGGGATGCATTAGAGGTGAGAAAACTTATCCTTTACACAATTTTTTAGTACTCTATTTTCTAAGTATTTTTTTTTACTTGATTTGAATAATTGCCTTGACTTGAGCCTGACTTGATCTCAGGAAACAGTCCGTGTTATTCTGTATTGAATACGACAGTTATAATTCTTGAAGCTGTTTACAAAGATAAGTCATTTAAGTAATAACAATAAGAGCCCAATTCATCAATAAATAGGAATTCCGTCGGTTAAGCGGTGTTTGATCAATTAAGTTGGTGGACAGTAAGTATCAAAATGTTATATTTGGGTCAATCAACTTTTAAATGTACCATCAATGATAGATTTTATATATCAATTTTTTTTTCTTAAATTTGTATATTTTATACGTATTTGTTGTTGATAATTATTTATATTTAAGGAATTCAAATAGAGCAGAACAATTTATGGTAAATTTTACTCAAAAATTCACATGACTGTAGTTAAGAGAGTCCCTAGGACATTTAAAAATTCAGTCAAATTGTTAATTTACTTTTAAATATTAGAATCATATTTGAAAAACCTTATTGTTCTTTTAAAGTAAAAATGACGATAATGTGTCTTTAGGAGATAAGAAAAAAGTGGTTGCCCAGTGGACATAGACGTTTGTTCATAGGAAATACTCGGGTGTCCAAAGGGGACTCTATGATGAAAATCGCCTGTATTTCTTCTTTTATGTAATAAAAAAACAACTATTTGAAAATAATTATCAGTATTAGAAGAGAAAATATTGAATAATTCAGACAACGATCTTGGATGTCCAAGGGACTGGTGGTGATATTTATTAGTCTTTCCGCTCCCTGGTAATAAATAATAATATTTTGAATAAGGTCTTACTCACAGTAAAAAATATACATTAATTTGAATATATTCCACTTTAATTTACTACAATATATAAAATACAAAAGTTTTTGTGCTGGTTGTCCAGTGGACACACAATAAAGCAACGCTCTTTTTCAAAATACACTCGGTCGACTGGCGCCGCGGAAAAGATGAAATCAAAATCAGGGCTGGATGAATGTTGTCACGAAATAAATCGACTTGAGTTCCAAGCAGTAGTCACGCCATAAATGTTTGGATTTTGGAACTTTTTTACCGTTGTCCGGTGGAAGTCAGAATAATAAAATATAATAGGGACTAAAATAAACATGCAAAAAGGTCGTTAAGGTTTTAAAGCAAACAAAATCTATTTTCTAGCATCATAGTAGATATTGTAATTAATAATTATGTTTCATTGTAGGCGAAGGGGGGGGGGGGGGGCATGATGGGGTATCTAAGGAAAATACCAAAAATATAGTATCATTATTGCGTTTATTATGCTTATTTATTTATGGCACAATGCCTTATTAATCTAACTACAATTTGGCATAGTCTTTGGGAGATGAACTTATAGCATTATTTTTTAATAAATGATTTAATAGGAACTTTCGAAAAACCATCTTGCCCCTTACCATGGGGCAAGATGGGGTAAGCTAATTGTTATCACAATAAATACAAATATGAATTTCTTCGGTGTTTTCATCATCCACACCAGCACAACCATTGTGAGCCCAACCTTCGGATGATTTCAGATTATATATTTTGTCAGGAGTTAATTTATGTTTGTCATAAATCTCTCAAAGCAACTAGTAGAATTTACTAACGGCCACTTTATTAAAACCCATTGCTTTAGCTACTGAAGTAGCTTCGGGCTTACGAATGGATAAATCTGGATGACGCCTTAAGAAACCTTTGAGCCAATCAACACCTGCCATCTGCTTGTCAGTATTAAAATTGTGCGCCTTACCATTTCTCACAGCCAGTTGATATGCTAGACGTCTCAGATTGAGAGTTGTCAGCCCAAAAATACGTTCTTCCATATGTTTTAGATATGCCACAATGTCGTGTTCTTCTTTTGTTGTAAATATAGGTTTTTTAGGGCCCAAAGGTACACCAATTGTAACTTCACCATCTTCTTTCATTTTCTTAACATATCGCTCCAAAGTAGTCTGAGGCACTCCGTATTCAGAAGCGGCTTTTCTGTAGCCCATTTCTTTACTTAATACTTTATCTATAGCTGTTTTCATAAAAATTGTTAACCACTCTCCTCTTTTAGTTGTATTCTTGTATGAACGTACAATTTTTTTACCTGAAAAGTAAAATAGTATTAGGCACGTACCTATTTATAAACATAGATACCTAAACGAAGACCTACATCCCCATGTTGCCCCTATACCCCATCTTACCCCATACCCAATACCCCGTCTTACCCCAAAGGCTGATTTAGGAAAAAATAATTTCTCAAAAAAAAATATTAACTGAACTTTTATCTAACTATACCACAACAAAGTAAACAACACTAACAACCATATACGAGAAAAGACATAAATTGGGTAGTCATAATTACCTTACAGTAAAGACGTTTTTAACTGCGTAAAATTAGATCGACGAGACACTCAATGTGATTTTCGTTTGTAAACAAAAAACGCGTACACTCCCACTCACTGTTTTTGTCGCACTAACGGGTGATCGAGTATAGTTTCTTATTGGCTTATTGTTTTCTGTTCGCAAGAGTCTAGTTTCTTGTATGTGGCCGTGACCCCGTCTTACCTCGCGTCCCCGTCTTGCCCCCCCCTTCCCCTAATGGATTGCCATATATAATTTTTTTGGAAAAATTAATGTTTCATTGTACTAACCTACTGAGGGACAAATTTACATAGTACTGACAGGACAGTTAAAAGTTGATTGACCCATTTAATTTTTAATACGAATGATTACTATCAATCCATCTCAGGAAAATGGATTAAATAAATTATGGCACGTACTTTTTTACGGCTTTCAATGCTTTATACTGAATAAAAATTCTTTTAATTCGAGCTGGTAATGCCTGAGATTCTAGCATTCAAGATACAATTTTTTTAGCTTTACGATATTAAAATAGGTAAATGAAAAACGATTCAACAAAAAAGAGCAGATTTACACCTAATATATAAAGCATATGCTGTTCTTGTCAAGGCATGCATAGTAAATGGAAATATCAATCACCTACTTGATCACAACTGTAAGTGCAATCTCTCTCGATGCAAGTTCTTGTTTGCAATCTAACATATGTATATGTAACATTAAGTTAACGCCTCATAAATTTTGCTCTTACTTCATTTTTTCAATGTATCTAACTGAAACACAAATAAGAAAGCGTTTTCCGATTTATACTTCTACGAATATTTGCTTGCGTTGAGGAATAACAATTATTGTAGCTTTTAATAAACAAATGAAAAGATTGATGTCTATATTTTTACGTTTTCTAGGCGCATGGTGCAGGGTCCTTTTGGTTTTAGTTATTTATAGAGCTTTTAATTATTGAAAAGCTCATTAAATCACTGCCGTAACAAGTGTTTTGTATGTAGTCGTGGACCATCTTAATTTTGCAGTACGGAATTTAGATATTTGTCCGAAAAATGAGAAATAGTTCGCTCTCCATCACGTGGAAACCCCTCGGACCCATTCAGAGAATATTGGCGCGACGTTATTCACTTATGTATGTATGTTTATAGGTATCTTCCCGCCTGGAACTTTGGGGTGACGAATTGCAGCGCACAGAGCCTCCGCGCGACCCTCAGCAGGCAGAACAAGCATTAGCTACTCATAACGAGAGTGTGGCTAGAATGCAGCATGCCACCTATCAAGTGAGTTTACGTGGTGGCTTATGTCACCCCAGTACGAATACATATTAAGTCTTGGTGTTATAGAATTTATACAAATATTTTGTAAATGTAAACAATCTTTCACAATGTATACCTCGTAGAAAGCAAAATTAATGATAAGTTCTAAAATGTTGGATTTTTGCATCATATCTTATGGCTTCTCCACAGGTAGTGCAGCAAGGTCAGGAACTTGCAGCGGCGATAGCAGAAGCGTCTGATGTAATGGCTTCCAGCGGATCAGATGGAACGGAGAGCGCTCCTCTAGATGCACAGGGGCGTGTGCAGTTACTTCTTGAATTTTTACATGATAGACAATTGGACCTCGAAGAGCTGGCTGAAGAGAGACGCGCCAGATTCGAACAGTGCGTTCAGCTAGGTAAGCATTCGATATTGAATTTTTTCTTTTGTAATAAATAATGTTTCTCTGATTTATCTTCTTCTTCTTCTTCATTCTTCTTCATCAACCCATATACGCCCACTGCTGAGCACGGGTCTCCTCTACGATTGAGAGGGTTTAGGCCATAGTCCACCACGCTGGCCTAGTGCGGGTTGGCGGACTACACACCTAAGAAATTCCTAAAAACTCTTAGGTGATTTATACACTTAAAAAATCTGTAATAAGTTTATTTAGGATAGATATATATAAGACCTCCTCACCGATTTCGGTGACGGCGACCCTAGCTACAGTCTTCGGTCATGGGCCCTAATATGGCTTGCAAAGCCGAATTTAGTTTTAAAGACCCGGTCGCAAGTTGAACAGTAGAGTTGGCCCTGGGTATTGTAGGTATATGTGTAGGAGGGCTTAGGTTTTTCTTTTTGTGTTCTCCTTTTTTCGTCTAGTGCTGCCAAACGACCATTCTCAAATGTTTCAATACTTTTGAAGATGGTAGTGCGCCAGCCCGGCCAGTTGGATGCCAGCTCCTCCCAACACTGTGAGTTGATACTGGATGATAAGCATGGACGATAAGCGTCTACCGAAGGCAGTCTTCTATTCTGAACTAGCTGAAGGTAGACGTAGGCACGGTGGCCAGCATCTACGTTAGAGGGACGTGTTAAAGCGGCACCTGAAGGCTTGCTGTATTATTTAGGATATTGATGTACCGTAACAGACTTAATTTATTTTATTAATATAAAAAATTCGTAAGACTACGTATTTACTCACATTTATTACTATTACTTTTTTGTTAATTTCCAGGTCAATTTCAAAAGGACGCAGCTCAAGTAGTCAGTTGGATACGCAACGGCGAAGCGATGTTGGCGGCGTCGTTTTCAATACCCGGCACCCTTGCCGAGGCTGAGCAGTTGAAACGTGAGCACGATCAATTCCAAGTTGCAGTTGAGAAAACTCACGCCAGCGCTGTTCAAGTCAAGTACAGGGCCGATGCATTGAGAGCTGCGAACCACTACGATCCTCATACTATCAGGTGGCGACATTGTTCTTTGACATTACATTCATGACTTGACTTTTTTGTTCATTGATTTACTTGGAGGATGAGGTTGCCATAATAATTCATGCTGGAAAGACAATTACCCTTGATTTTTGCAATTGTAAGTCTATGGAGTTCGCTTCTTCGTTAATTTTATTCACTCGTCCGAAACAACAAAACATATATGTTAAAGTTAATGTGTTTAAATAGTTATTGTACATAATGACTCATGAATCACTTAATTCGAATAATATCCTGATAATATTAGTTTAAATTGGGCAAAGTAATAAATAGGGTGTTAGTTAGAATCCCAAAGAAGTAGTTACAATGGATACACACTGGTAAGTACACAAATGAAAAATCTGATACGTTAAGACTTTGAAATTTGTTCGGGAAACGAGGAAGAAATATCGTGACCTAACGTAAACCTTATAGTTAATTATTCTTATAAAAATCATTATAATTAATAGTACACTAAGGCAGATTGAAATAGAATTTTATAATCTTTACCTGCACCTACTTGTCTGATTACGTTAGTCAAATCTTCGAAGATATTATATAACATTGGTAGTTCATGTAAGTAGTTCTGAATATAAAATGCGCAGATATTATAAATAATGGCTGGATAGTACATATAATATCCAGATTTATTACTTTAGGTGTAACATAAAGACTACATTACTAACTTGGTGTGATATATATCATTCAGATAGGGATCAGTGGCGGTACTTCCATAGAAGCCCGAAAGCCCGACTTGCCTTACATAGTTCCGAATAACAAACTTAACGATTGTTTATTTATAAAATAACGCTATAAACGTGAATGTGAGTACTAACCGGTAGGTATTTATTAGTCCTACGTACCAAAAAAAATATGCTGCTACTAAATAAACATTTGGGCTTGCCTTAGTTTGACACCCTAGGCACGCCACTGATAGGGATAAGTCTTTTTTCGAAAGCATCCTACCGATTATGTTGTATGCTAGCAATGCTCAGTTAAACAGGGTAGACAGTTCAATAAAGATGCGCCATTATTGAATGCAGAGAAATATCGGAAGAAGTGACGGAGCGCTGGCAGCGGCTTGTGATGTGCGCCGAGGAGCGCCACAAGCTGGTGACGGCCTCGCTGAATTTCTACAAGACGGCCGAGCAGGTGTGCTCTGTGCTCGATTCGCTCGAGCGCGAGTATCGCCGCGACGAGGACTGGTGCGGGTCCGCCGCCGCGCCGCCCACCGACGAACCCGCGCAGACGCACAATCTCGACAAAGCTGCCCAAGTAATATGCGACACTATTTCAGGCTGATAGAACCATAATGGTCTAACTGCATTTTGTGAATTTTAACCTATTTGTATTTTCATAATTTGTGCATGTTAATCTACAAGACCAGAGCGGCCTAAAATTGTTGACATAATTTTGACATAAATGGCAGTATAAATACTACCACATGAAATGAACTATAACGAACGACTATAATGAAAGTACCAAAGTGGTCGGTAGGTGGTAGGTCAATAGTCAAAAAAATGCTGTTAGGCCACTCTGGTTCTAACAGTCTCATTTCATACTCAGTTTGTTTCATGTTTTAATACATGTTGTGACATTGTGTTCAGGTGGCCGCATTGATCGTCAAACATGGGGAACAAAAGGAAGCGTTCTTGAAAGCGTGTACGTTAGCGCGGAGGACTGCTGAGACGTTCCTAAAGTACGCGGCGCGTTCGGCCCAGGTGCACGGGCAAACCGCCGCCGCCAGTAAGGCGCATCATGAGCAGACCCGCGCCATACTAGACACCTTGCTCGCTCAGGAGAACAAGGTAATAATACTATACCAGTTTTTCAATGTTTCTATGACAATTGACAGGGTTGTCTGGAAGAAGTAGCCAGAGTTGGGTTCCCAACAATATTTTTCGTAGTATTCCATAACGAATATTATGGCTCGATAGACATAAAACGTTTTTTTTTATATGACAGTAGATGCATAAACCAAGTAAAGATAGCAAATAATATGTTTTTTCTCTATAAATATTTTTTATTATAATTGATTTTATATTTATAACCCCAAGTGATAGATAATAGAAATAGAAAACTAAAAATTCTATTTTGTACCTGAAATTAGAAAAAATAATAAAATGATATACCTTCTTAAAACTGAGAGAATAAAAAGCTTTATTTAAACTAGTGATTTCTTTAGTATTAAATAAATAAATTCATTTTTATCTCCTTGAATCTTCTTAACTTAAAATTTTTTCATCATTCAGAGCGATGGTATTACTAAAACATATTTTCTATGTAAGAATTATAAGTTATGCGATTAAAATGAAAATGGTATCAGTAAAGAAATTCATGCCATATAAAACATATTCAGTAATTTTTTTGCACGGGATGTTTATAAGCAGTAGAGAATGGAAATTGACAGATTGTTTAATAATGGAATTCCAAGAATATTACAAAAGTGAACTCAAATACATTTGTTTGTTTATTTACATACCTTACGAACAATACCGATTATGTAACGCAAAAAATGTTAACATACACTATGAAATTATGTGATGGCGATTTTATCGAGCGTGGTCAGTTATTATTTAGCACGCCATGGCCAGTGTCATTGTCAAAGTGGAGAGAGACAATGCATCCTTTTGTTAGTGCACGACCGATGGTATCGCCATGGCCGCATCGGGGCTGGACCGCGGTCGCGCGTGCCGCGTGCCATGGCCTCTCGTATATGTGCGCGCTTTGTGTCGCCATGATCATGAGTTATATCGCATGGTTCATACAACCGGTAAAATTTAATATTACTATTCAACAAAAAATAATACCATCAAGTTTCATTTCTAATTTTTTTTTGAAAAGATATAATTTTTGAGAGTCGTAATATTGGTTTATCGAAGTGTTGGTGAAATAGTTTTAATATAAAATGAATTTGTCCAATAACCTGTAGCATAATAGATTTGTTGGTGCGTGCTAGGTGCTAGAACATTGGACGGTGCGCAAGAAGCGCCTGGAGCAGTGTCAACAGTTCGCGCTGTTCGAGCGGTCGGCCCGCGCCGCCGTGGAATGGATCCGCGAGACCCAGGAGCGCTGCGGGGCCGCCGCTGCGGCCGCCGCGGCCGGAGTCGCGCGCGAGAGCCGCGAGCGAGTGCGCCTGCTCGCCCAGCTGGCGGACGGACTCGTCGAGAAAGGACACCCGCACGCCGTGCAGATCAAGGAGTGGGTTGCCGCCGTCGATGCCAGGTACACACACTCATATCCTTCTTGTGTACAATTAGACACAGACAACAGATAATAACCTAACCATTGAAGTTACATTATGAAGTTAAGGTGGAAGTTAAGTAATCTATTTAACTTTATAATTAAATCAAATGCCTAAATTGTTGTATTTAAAGAAGAAACTACAATTTTTGACTTTACTACACGTTTATTTATTTAGTTGAAGTTTTATATGTTATTGTTTCCTAATAAAAGAAATTTATGTCCTTAGATATGCTGAATTTAGTGGTTCAATGGAGGGCGGTGAAAGTGAACCGGAGAGTGATGCGAGTGTAGCGCCATCTCTAGGTTCGTCGCACTCTGCTGATAACGATACCCGGTCGGAACCGCCGCCCACGGCCGGTGGGGAAGACAAGAGACGCAGTGCCCGTCGCAAAGAGTAAGTAAAAGAAACGTTTCGAACTATGCATAGAAAAAGGGTACTTATAACTATAACACCAAAGTACTTTTTATGTCTATAATAGAGTTAAAATTGTTTATATGTTGCACTTGTGAAGAAGTTATAAATTTTGTTGATATAAAATAATTTTGGCCGTCTATTTGTTATCGCGAGTCTTTGAAACAGGTACGTTAATTTATTTTGAGGTTACTTTCACTGAAGAATTTAAAAAAATACATCAAAGTGTCATTTTCTCGTACGGAGTTTAAGGCAACCGATAATTAATTTTTAATCATTATAACAATTTTCTCAAGGTTTATAATGGCGGAACTGTTGCAAACGGAACGTGCGTATGTCAAAGATTTGGAGACATGCATCACGTGCTATCTGCGTGAAATGCGCACTGATCCCGCATCCGTACCCCCGGCACTTCAGGGGAAAGTAAGTAACATATTACATAGAATGTTTAATAATTAAAATAATAAATTATATTACCGGTATTTATATTGTCGTTTATAAATATTCCTCTAAAGATTCTTTAGCGAAATTTCCACTGTAAATAATAATCCATCCTTACCTAAAATACCCATACTACTTGGTAGATTATTGTTATTCCATAAAAATACTTAACGCAAAATTAATGTCTAGGAGGAGATAATATTTGGCAACATCGAAGAGATTCACCGCTTCCACGAGCGTGTGTTCCTGCGCGAGCTGGATAAGTACGTGACGATGCCCGAGGACGTGGGCCATTGTTTCGTGACGTGGGCGCGCGAGTTCGACATGTACGTCTCGTACTGCCGAAACAAGCCCGACAGCAACGCCGCTGTCGTGCAGCACGCTGGAGATTATTTTGAACGGTATTTTTATTAAATTTTTTCTTTTATCTATACTAATATTATAAAGCTGAAGAGTTTGTTTGTTTGTTTGAACGCTAGGATCTCAGGAACTACTGGTCCGATTTGAAAAATGCTTTCACTGTTAGATAGCACATTTATCGAGAAAGGTTATAGGCTATATATCATCACGCTACGACTAATAGGAGCGGAGCAGCAATAAAGAATGTTTCAAAATCGGGGACATTTTTCCTTTTTGTGAGCTTCCGCTGCGCACGCTGCAGAAACGGTTAAAGTTTCGCTAAAATAATGTATGACAGAATTTTTTCCCTTTAAAAATTCTAAAAAAAAGTCCGCGACAGCATATGTCTATCTTTTAAGGTTGGCTCACTATAACGTTTTTTATTCTAACCAAATTTATTTTAAATAAAGCATTATTTGTGAAGGTGTTTTTACAAACATGATATTAATCCTTATCCAAATAAATACGTTATTCATTACAAGTATTTAATACAAAATAAATTTGTCCTTTACATCATTTGATTTCAATGAGTATCTTAGAAGATATCGCAGTTTCAAAATAATGATCAAGTGCGCAATAATGATACTCAAGGCGTCGACCGGCGCGTTACGGTTTCACGTTGAAACAATTTGACCGATTTGTATGATGTTTTTGTATATTTAAGTAAATGGGGCTCTGCGGAGTAAAATACTACAACTTATTTTCTTTCTGAACCCAACCCTGTAGTCCACGCAGACGGAGTTGCGGGCAAAAGCTAGTTATATATATTCAGTTTAATACCGTCCAGTGCTGAATGTAGGCCTCCCCAAGAAAGCTCCAACTATCCCACTTTTTCAGCCCTCCTCCATCAATTTACCGCCACCTTTCTCAAGTCGTCGGATTTCTTTTCAATTTTCTTCCATCATCCCCTCATTATACATACGTAGAGTTTTGTTATAAAGAAAGCTCTCTGCATAAAATTGCTCCTTTCCAATTTTATTTATAGCCGTAATTGATTTTTTGCACAGGGTTCAACGCAAGAAGAAATTGGAACATCCTTTGGCAGCGTACTTGATTAAACCGGTGCAGAGGATCACTAAGTATCAACTGTTGTTAAAGGATCTTCAGGCTTGCTGTGCGGAAGGACAAGGAGAAATTAAGGTACGTTCCACAGAATAATTACAGTAGGCCTGCGACGAAATATAAAACGTGAAAGCTTAGTTTCGCCAAGCTAAATTATTTGTTATGCTCGAGACAGCGAGAAAAATCTAGTATTAACATAACTTACTTATAGAGGTTGATTAAATATCTAGTGAAAAGAAGTCAAATATATCCTTCGTTAACTAACCACGATATTCGACAGATATACCATCCGACATGCCCTTCACGACCTTCCCTCAGAGAAAAAGTTTCAGGTGCTTTCCTCAATCTGATAAAATGGCCTTGACCCACCGCGCTGGCTGAGTGCGGGTTGGCGGACATATATCCAAAAAAATATTAGAAACTTTATGTGCGTGCAGGTTTTCTTAACATGATTTTTGTCACTTTTATAATAACTGATTACTGTTTGAATTGGGTTTTAATTTGCAACCGCCGATATTTTATGTCGACCGTGCGCCTAAACTTACCAGACCATCACGACTTAGACGATACTCAAAAGTAACATTGATTGCACACTAGGGATGTTGCAGATTCAATTTTTTTCACATCCGCGGATGCGGATGCGGATGCGAATTTTAAGAGGCTCACATCCGCGGATGCGGATGCGGATGCGGATCTGTATAAAATTGATCGATTGCTTGATTTGTATAAAATGTTATTGCTTTCCTATTGGTCAATCAGCACGTACGGTCAACCACTCGACACTCGAGACCGACACGCGCACCTCGCCGCCCCTCACCCCTTTCTTTCTTTTCGCGATCTGCTACACATCCGCAACCGCATCAGCTCCGCAGCGATTTATGCGGATGCGGATGCGGATGTCCAAATCGATGCGAATGTTCCGCATATGCGGATGCGGATGCGAATATTCGCAACATCCCTATTGCACACTATGAACAAATTAAACTAGTATTCCCCAACAGAATGAAATAATGAGTTATACAGCATGTCAAAATGTTATGTAATATCTTGATAAAGAAATATTGAAAAATATTGTACCGTATACCATATTGTACCTATCCTTTTATTAATTAAACTTCATAAGAAGAATCGGGATCTTTATTTAGAAATAATAAATAGTTTAACAAATATACTTCTACTACATCCAAATGCGATTACGTCAAGATTATATGTGTTGATAAGATAAAGACGATAGTGTTGTCTTTACATGGCGCAGTTTACTTTAGAACCAAGTGGCACATGTGACATACGCACTTTTACAAGGACAAAAAACCATTACGAAGTTTCGGATATGCGGATAATAAGTTACATAGTATGAATTAATAATAACAAAGTGTCCAATGTATATATAGGTGATTAAATTTATAAGAAAAGTGATCAGTTTGTTTGTCCTGTGTGAATAATTTAATAAAAGTTAAGAGATTGTGAATCTTCGTAATTATTACTTACTAAAAGGTTGGTAGAATTGGCAATATATTACAATAAAGCAATCATCATATTTCATTTGATGCTTACTTAACTAGTAGTTTGTATTAAATTTGTTTTAAAATATTTTAGTTTTATCGTTTTATACATATTCAATATTTTTTTAAAAGGTTTCTGCAGTTAATCAATTATTGTCAAGCGGTTGGTCTAAATTCGCGGAAAATTAAGTAAAACAAGTCTTGACTATAGTGACCTCTTTTGGAACTATTTTGCGACAAAAAAGTTGATGTTCTGCCGTAGAACGACGTTTAAAATTTTCTTACCAGATGGAGTATTTCAGAGATTTTTTTTAATTTCGTGTTTGTAGGGCAGAAAAAAATTACATAATTAATACTGTTTTTAATATTAAAGTAGAAATATTGTTTCATAAAATAAAATAAACATAGTTACAGGTGTTTGCAATAGATGTCGCTGTTTGTTCAGTTTTATACATGGGTGAAATTTAACCGTTATAAAAGTTTGAATGAGTGACATTGGTCTTCTATTCATATACTTATATGAGAATGCGCGACCGCACAACTAACATTTATGTTAAATATTTAAATTAAGTCACTTATCGTAAGAACAAACGTCGACTTCGTAATGGTGTAAACCCATTACCGCCGTATCTGTTGTTGTTTCGACTTAAATACTACTCGTGGATGTATGCGAGTTTGAGATTAACCGAGTGGTTCACTTAGTAATCAACAATACATTTTGTGTACAATATTTTCCTTATGAGTCAGTTTTTGTACTATTTTATGACATAGTGTCGGTTTAGCTCCGCCAGGTCGGTGTTCGCGAGATACAAACGTGTTTAATGTTTGGCAGATTGAAAAATAGCATTTCAGACAATGTAATGGTTTTCTCAAGTGGTGATTTAGTGGCGTCCATCATGTTGAAATACGTGGTGAACCCGCGCAGCAACCGCATTGGCCCGCTGGCCGTCGGGCAACGTGCCGTACGTATCATAATGTCACTATACTACATATCAATATACTCCAATCACTCATTCTCTCGTTTATCTCTTTAAACTCTTTTCAGTCAATGCTTTTTGTGACATGGAGTATAATTATAATGGTCTTAAGCTTTAATGGTTCATAACATTAATTCGTTGCATTTGTATGCGATTGCTGAATTCATGTGAAATGGTTTATTTATTTAACTCCAATTAAATGAATATTAAGAATACTGTTTTTTTTTATAACACGATTATATCTTATGATGATAAATATTACTCTATTAATAGATTACGTTCATTTTATGTTTTTTATATTCTAAAATAAAAATATTAAGTGCGAAGTTTATTTCGATTTCCCTGTAACAGGAATTGATGAGTAACTTTTCCGTCATATAGTTTTATCTTATTCTAATGTGGGTCACAATGTGCTTATTAATTTAGGCTCGCGTAATAAAAACATTTTACGATTTATGTTGTCAAACCTAATATTGTTATTAAATTATTTCTTTCTAATAGGAAAATAAAAGTAAACTTTTGAATTTCTTCGCCAATTAATATACCTTTGATTTCACATTACTCATAGTATTAATTATAGTGGTGTAGCAAAATTGTATTTCGAAACTCAAGAACTAGTTACTATTTAAAGCATTATAAGAGTAGATGATATTTTTGAAACACATCTTCCATTATCAATATCCATATTCATCGATCACGGGAATCAAAACGTTATATTTTAAGGGATAGAGTGACGAAACGCGCTTTCAAATACTATCAATCAATTACACAGGAAATGGTTTTGGCCATGCAAACACCAGAAATATTTTATGATTTTCTTTTTTACAAATTGGAATCACTACTTTTTTATTATTTAACTGATTGAAGAAAGAATCGGTCAACGAAAATATCTTGTGTGAGTAAATCCTTATGATTGAAACTCTTAGTCTAAAAAACGTTAATTACTTCGTGGTGTTTTATAATATTCAGCAATTTAAACTCGGTCTTTTATTGGCGTTCTTATTTGCCTATATTGGCTTGCACTATATATTTCTCAATATCATACTGCTCGTGTTATCAGCTTTATTAAAAAAATATATATGTGATAATATTATATACGATTGGCGTATCAAAAATCAATATAAATCTTTTATAAGCTATGCCGATGTTAGGGTGGTTTCCACAACCAATGCGAATGTGTTTGAAATAGGATTACATTAATTAGTAAACGTCAAATCATTTTAGAGCAACATTAATGCAACAACAACAACATCTGGGTTTTTTACGCAGACGACTGTTTATTTCTAATAACATAAATGTATTTCCAAGTTTCCTGTGCAATAAATGGTTCAAGTGAACAGGGTTTACCTTTTAAAATTAGTCATTTGCTAGAGAATGTAACGAGAAATGACATTACTCACAATAGTGCACTGATAAGGCTGGAGATGGTTTGAAGTCATTATTCAAATTACGTTAAATATTATCGGTCTTCATTATTAAAAATTCGTTGTTTCAATACATTTACTTGATGCTTGTTCTAAAGTCAATACCAGAGATATCGAAAAATTATTTATTCCCTTATTCAAGTGTCCCTTATCCACCAAGTGCTATAATGATTCGATTATACTTGCCCTGCGCCACAGGTCACTTAATAGAGCAGGCAAAACCATGTTCCCTAAGGCCTTAATGGCTTACCGTTTTAAACAGTCAATTGTTTTTTTTTTATTCAGGCTTAGTTATGCTTAAGAGGTGAATAGCGTTCTATTATCATAAATAAATTGCTAAAAACTCCTTGCAAATTATCCAAATTAAGAGTTTGAAAAAAAAAATTGATTTATAGTTTTATTTCCTGCACCATTCCGAATATTTTTTTATAAAATCACGTACCTACAAAAAAACTGCACTTTCCCTACGTAGTCAGCGTGGTAGACTTAATTAATTTTCTTAGTTTTAACTAGAGATGGGCCGAGTACTCGGTTTGGTACTCGGTACTCGGCGTACTCGGCGGGTTTTTTGATACTCGTACTCGGCCGAATAACTCGGTTTGAATGCCGAGTATACTCTGTTTAAGAAATGCAATATATTTCGGTAGATATAATTTAAACAACAGTCATCATCATCATCATTAGCCAATGGAAGTCGACTGCTGGACATAGGCCTCCCCCAATGACTTCCACCGGGTTTGGTCGGAAGCCTCCTACAGCCAGCGAGGTCCCGCGACCTTGACAAGGTCGTGAACAGGGTGGTAAAATTTGAAATGACTGAATTTAAGCAATGTATTAAACATTTTATAGATTCAATAAATATTATTTTATTTCATTTCGTAAACAACTGTGTTAATCAAAAATAATTTAGTAATTTAGGAAATCTTTGAAAATCTCAATTAATCAAATCAAAATTATGGGTAGTACAAAATAAAAATAATTAATATTTAAAATTGGATAAAGCTAAGTTATGATGCAGTGATGGCCTCGAGGTTTGGGCGCGCTGTCGAAAATCTCGACGGTCGCGGGTTCGAACCCCAGGCACACACCTCTGACTTTTCGAAGTTATGTGTGTATTCACATTGAATTATCACTTGCTTTAACGGTGAAGGTAAACATCGTGACCTGCACACCTTAGAGTTCTGAGAAATTTCTTAGGTGTGTAGTCCGTCAAATCGTACTAGGCCAGCGTGGTGGACTATGGCCTAAACCCTCTCAATGGGAGAGGAGACCCGTGCTCAGCAGTGAGCGTATATGGGTTGATGATGAAGTTATGATGCAGGAACACAAGCCTCGCTGCACGTTCTGGTAACAGCCTATTCCTCTATTCTTCGTAGACGTTACCGGCTTTCGAAAACAGGCTATTAAAATTCTAATGTACCACGCGCGAATTGGAAATGTAATTGAACCGAGTTACTCGGCCGAGTACTCGGTTGAAAAAAAATTGAACCGAGTAAAACTCGGTACTCGTTACTCGGCAAAAGTGTAACTCGGCGCATCTCTAGTTTTAACAGAAGGCCGTGCCCAATTATAGGTTAATAAGAATGAAAATCCCAATAGAATGATTTATGATAAATAGATACACTATGATTTTTACTTTACCTCAAAAAATGAGATGAGTAGATTGGGCGTAAAAATGTGGTATTCGCGAAATATCTTTTATCAATAAGTTACACTTTAAATTTATACAGCTACGTATACATAATTTGTTTTTCTGATGGTTGATACAAACTGAATGTGTCGTTGACATGTCCAGAGGTATTTGTAGACTATGTATCGAGGTTTTCTGGAATATTATTTAATCTATTTTTTTACTTACATTTAAACTAAATCGTAATAAATCCTTCAGTTCTTATTAATACATTTAAACTTATAACTAAGCTGTTTAAAGGGTATAAGCTTTTATCCTTTTAGGACTTACCATTACATTTCCGGTTTTGAAGGGGATTTGTTATCAACAGGAAAATATTTCCTTGACACTAATGTAATTATCCCAACCATCCAAGTGCAAACAAAATTAAACAAAATAATTCCGCATACGTGCATACGAAAAAGTATTTTGTTGATTTACTTGGTTTATGAGTATGTTTATCTCGACTGTCTCTTCCTATCTCGACGAGAAAGGGCACGAGTATGACTATGATTTAGTACAAATACAAAATGTTCAAGCTAAGTTCGTTGTGATGGTAAGTGATCAAGGTAGCGGGTAAATGTTTAATAATATGTATATGCAACAGGACGGTTTGGAGGTGATGTTATCGGTACCAAAGAAGGCGAACGACGCCATGCACCTCTCCCTGCTGGAAGGGTGCGACGTGCCGACCGACAGTCTCGGTGAAGTGGTCCTGCAGGATTCATTCCACGTGTGGGATCTCCGGCAAATCATCAAGAAGGGTCGCGAGAGGCGCGTGTTCCTCTTTGACTTGCACCTGTTGCTCGCCAAAGAAGTCAAAGATTCGCACGGAAAGGCTAAATACATTTACAAGACCAAATTCATGGTAAGTGTTTTCCCTTAATATTTAATAAGCTGGTATTTTTTAAATCCTTTCCATTGTTCAGGGAATATTTACGACTTTGTTACGTGCTATAAATTTAAATCTTCAATGTATTAATATTTCATAAAAGTGATAACTAATTCAACTGTTTATTGCTGTCATCTTACTTTTTACAGTCACTAATAATTGCAATATATCAACGTGTGATACTGACAATAAGATTTAAAATGTTTTTTTGTTTAATTTAGACGTCGGAGCTAGGTGTGACGGAGCACATCGAAGGCGACGAGTGCAAGTTCTCTGTGTGGACGGGACGCGAGCCGATGGCCAGTGACTGTCGGATAGTGCTGAAGGCGCCGTCCCTCGAGGTCAAACAAACATGGGTACGGCGGCTCAGAGAAGTCATACAGGTGCGATAGTACACAATACATGCTTTACAAAGCTTACGCACTCACCTTGTACTCTATATTCACATTTTGTCAATTATATTTCATTAACATTATAGGCAGAATCAATGAGCAGATACACACATAAATATTGAATTTATCAGTCAATATTAATATGAAGAGGCCCCTAAACGAAACGTTCTAAACAAAACTCAGATTCGTATCTGTAGCACCTCTTAACAACGAGCCCATTCAGAAAGCTATACTTTTGAATCAATATCATAAATTGCCTTTTTAGGAATAAAATGTATTTCAAAGCGTCCATATCTTTTGCTGTGAAGTTCTTTCAGCATCGTTCATTTGGTTGTTCGCTATCTTGTAAAATGACAAAAATTCACGTCGTAGTTTCACGGCTCTGGTTATGAACGGAATAAATTTGTAGCTCGCATACCCAATACACGTTCCATGATAATTTTTGTGTATGGAAACGCTCCGTTCCGTCTAATTAGTCATCGCGAACGCTGAAGGTTAGTCGGGTTTTGCGTCTTTAGCCGCTTGATATGTTTATGAATTATGGTTGTTCAGTGCTACAGAGGTGAATATTTTGTGTTCAGGAAACGTACTTCAGCGGCGCCCTGCAGCAGCCGCCGCGCAGTCCGGCGCGAGTGCGACCGACAAGCTCCCAGCGATCTAGCCGGTACAAAACTGTTTACTTTTTGGTACTTACATCAACTTGCATATGACACAAACAAAAGATATTTATCAGCCCATATACATCTCGCCCCGGAGCACGGGCGCCCTCTACACTTGAGAGGGTTTAGGTCCTAGTTCAAAAACCCTAGTTTGCGGTTTAAACAAAATTAAATTGATAAAAGAAAGAAACCTCACGTAAGTTCTATGTGTCCCATAGTGACTGTTGATGTTTCTCCTATATAAATTTTATTGCATTAGTCATTTCTTAAACTCGAAAGTTTGTATGAATTAATGCATTCTTTAAAGTAAATTAATGGTTACTGCAGCTACCACCTACTTACTGGTTACCAAGTCGTCAATGGCACACGACGTATCAAGTTCATATTGTTTATCACCACGAAGAGATCTTGTGTTGTAAACTCTGTAAATAGTAAACAACGTCATTATTTTTCAATGCAGGGACATGGAAGACACGTCATTGGATGAGACAACGGAAAATCTGGATAGGAACTCACTAGCGTCATTCGGCAGCGGTAATACTACCGACTCTGACAAGGTAAGTGATAATATTAACTACAAAAATATCAATTAAACAATATAAGATCGCTTATTCTTGTCATTGACATCTATTAGTTTGAATTATCTTTCACTTATTGGACCTGCGTAATCTAGAAGTAATTGGCTGGCTAAAAAATCACATTTTTTTCTAAAAACCATTTTATAATGTAATTCTGTCCTTCGCAGTCAACTTTTTTACGTTTATTTGAAGAGAATTAATCTGCCTACCAAGGGTTGATACGAATTCATACAAAAAATATTATTGTATTAAAATTGTCCAGTCACTTTCTTTGGGCTTACCGTATCGATGTTCCAATGTTATGTGCTGCTACTTTACAACTTAGCGGGTGCGCTCTCACCTTAAGATGTAAAGTACTGGAATACACATTTTGATGCAATTTATCAACACGACGAGGGTCGTGCTCAGCGGCGAGCAATACGGCTTATACTGATAACTATGGCCTTAGAGCATGTTGCCGTCACTACCCTTGTTGCGCGAAATCTGATCAGTACTTTTGTTCCTCAAATCTCCGTAGATAAACCCTATGATTATATCTATAAAGTAATAGTTATCTCAAATATAAACAAAAAGAAGCAGTTGTAATGTTATTATAATAGAAACACTAACTATTTGTCTTGTGTTAATTAGAGTTAGAGAACACAATAGCGGTTAGGAGATTGAATGGAGAATGATTACTTCTTTCATCAAACTTGAATTTGCATGGGTTGCAACACACTTAATACGTACTATTAATTGAGAATTTTAAATACTTAGAAGGAACAACTTTTTGAACTAATTAATAAATGTGTTGTGTATTGGTTATGTAAGTATGAAATTGTATTGTAGTTAGGGATTGCAATCCAGCGGCGTTTTCGATCCAGCGGAATTTTTGCTGGATTGATCTGAATCCAGCTGGATCCAGCGCGGATCCAGCAAAACGTGGAACGAAAATAAAAAGACGACATTTTTAAGACTTTTTTTATTAATTTGTACTTCTTACGATAATCTTTGAAATCTTCCACTCATTTGGTGATATATTAATTTGCTTTGGTTTTTTGATAAGTTGAGATCAAAATAATCAACATAAAATTAAATAACAAACATATAACCTTATATTCATATAACATTTAAGATAATGTTTCTAAGTAAGCACTATCTTATTAATTACGCTTATGTTTAATGATAGGACGGTTAATCAGTTGCAATCAGTCTCACAAATTCTTTTAAAATTAACTTAACGGCAAGTTGCCGCGCCGACTCGAAAATGGCGGCAACTCAAAACTAAACAATAGAAATTGATACGTTTGCGGATCCGCATCGCTGGATCAAGATGTATGCTGGATCCAGCATGTTTAAAAAGGCGCTGGATCCAGCTGGATTGCTGTATGCTGGATCCAGCAATTGCAATCCCTAATTGTAGTCCTTTATAGAACCTGCAACCGTCAGGTTTGACGTGTATACAATGATCGGTGTAAACTCTAGAACACAGAAGGAATATTGCGCGTGCAGGAACAAGGTGCGCGTTTGATGTATTTGCTAAAAAATACTGTATAATTAAAAATAGTTCAAACTCTCATTTTCCAATCATAAGTAGATTCTTCTAGGGGAATTTAAACATCATTCAGTTCCACGCAAAAGTTAAATACGTGGTGTCTCTTAGCATGGGTATTGAGCTAACCGCCTTAGTTCCACACTGATATGATACGCAACGGTCACTATTCATTTGTAATTCTATTCGATACAGTACCTGTAAGCTAAACTATTATTCCTTTTGACAAATATCAGCCGTTTGATACAAATGTTTCCAGTGTTGACATTCGACGAACAGCAGTTATTGCGGTCCAATATGAATTCCACTCTGACATCCGCTTTACCTTTACAGATTCGATATGACAAAACTGTTTGTGTTCGCTCCGTCCGCCGGCCATGCTTTGTGAACAAGTTTTAATTAGCCGTTCTGGGTTAGCTTTTAGCCGTCGGTGTTTCAATGATGGACAATCGGCGAGTTGTAAGCAATACTAAATTGCTCTAACCAACTTTGAAAGCGACTCCACAACTACTTTCTTTAGTGATTTTGTCTGCGGCGTTCCGCGTTAATTAATTAAATTCTCGTTGTACGAGTCTTGCTTCTGGTTTGCATGCAATGATTTTATTTTAGTTAAGTGGCAATGAGGAGATTTGTTTGTAGGATAAATTAAAAAGACTTAATATTAAATTTGATGTCTAAGTTTGTTTTTGATGTAATATTTGGATTTATATTATATTGAAAAGCACAGAAAAGCAACTTGATGAATTGTTCAAGCGTCCTTTTATCTTCAAACTTATAACTTTTTTTAACTAACTATACTAAAAATACTATTTGTAACCATTTTTGTGGGTACTTTTCTAAAAGTGTTTTACCATTTTAGAATCTTCTGAAAAAACTTGACATAGTTTTTTTTAAAAGAAAAATCTTTTAAAATTTTGTAGAACCAACAGCTATGTTTTTCAGTTACCTGATCGTTAAGATTTGCGCTCCATAGTGTATGAAAGTAAGCTTATTGCAGCGTTTGTTATTTTTAAAAATGCCAAGTCATTTCATAGAAAAACCAATCAACAGATTTTAAATATTTTCTACAATTCTGTTTGAAATTAGTGCTGCTGAATACGGTGCGTAACTAGGGAATGCAATCCCGATCCTGCGGGATCCCGATCCCGCGGAATCTCGGGTAATTTTTCGGGATCAATCCTGACGCACCATATGACGAGATCCCGTTCGAGATTGACGTGATTGGGCGGCAGTAGTCAGCGACGCTACACACGTCCACTCGGGGCGCAAGCGGCGCGCTGAATATACGTGCTGCTGCACAAACTAATAACTCGCTTCAAGAGGAATTAGAAGAAACTCTGCGAGCGTCTAAAAGTCCCTTTGCACGTATATCCATGTCCATGAGCTTAGACAAATTAGAGTCTACCATAAAAAAGAAATGGATTTTAACGATTATCTATTTTTGATAATATTGTCAAAAATATATTTAAATATGAACCTTTCTACTTTAACGTAGTTGAGTACATTTTTGAGACACCTTTAGTTCGCGCTACCTGTGAAAGGGCCCCGCTTTCGAGCTAGGAAGTACGCATACCCTCCTAAGTACAGTCACGAGCATAAATATGTTCCTATGGGCAGGTTGGCAAAAATATCTGACCCATGATCGAGTTCAATAATATGTGCCTACACGTACGCAGCAAAAATATGTGACATTATCCGGCTGCATAATGCAGTGCCGTCAAAATGATGTGATACACTCACGAAACATAAATATGTGACACCACTAGGCGGCAATAATATGTGACATAATTTTATCTTCAATTTAATTTAATTTACAATTTATATGAAATAATGAAAGAAATAAATTGTATTTTACATTATTTTAATATGGCTGTAATTTTATACTATTCTAGCTATCCCGGCAAACTTCGTATCGCCCTACCCGTCAATGAATGTTTTGTTACTTATTAACAGAATTTAATTTTTAATTACTTAGGTATATTATCATCCCCCTGCCCTGGTCCCAGTTAATTACTTGGGGTATCTCTTCTTCTTCCACACATCCCTGTCAGCCGTCATGTCTTCATTCACCCCTTTCTCTTTCATATTTTCAGTCACGCACTCCATCCATCTCTTTTTTGGCCTTCCTCGACTCGCCCATCCATCCACTTTCATATTCATCACCTTTTTTCCTACATATGATTCATTCCTTCTTATAATGTGCCCATACCACGACAGACGGTTTCCTTTCATCTTTTCTATCACAGGAGCTAATTTCAGACTTACCCTAACGTATTCATTTCTCACTCTGTCACTCCGTGTTATAATACCACACATCCACCGCAATATTCGCATCATTGCTGCATGCAGTCGTCTTTCGTAAGTCTTCTTCGTTGACCATTTTTTTTCTTTTTCAGCACAGATGCTAACTCTCTTGACCTACCATTCATCGTACCTACATTCCAACTTGCATACCTCAATCTCATTTCCCGGCCTAGTGTCTTACGTTGCCCCCGCCTGGGCTGGTGTAACAAACCTTGCCCATTTCTCACAGGAGCCAGGTGCTGCCCCTGCGCGTCGGCTACGGGAGACGCCCCAGGCCCTGTCACCTTTCTTATTATAAATTCTGCATAAATGTTTTGGCAAATGTTTTGCAAATGTTTATGTCTGACACCAACTCTCCTTGGGACTTTCATTGTTTTGGTAATGGGGTAGAGATAGCGTGTGTTTGGGTACAGGATATTGCAGGTAAGGATATTTGGCCTGATGGTAAGGATGCTGCAGTCCCGGATAAGGAAGTAGTGGGAGACTCCAACAGCTCGGGGGGCCGAGGTCGCGTACTCGCAGCCCTGTTCCATGACTGGCTAGATCAATGGAAAAGGCATCCCCTGGCCATTTATTAATATTTCTTGAAGGAGATTTAGAGTAATTATAATATTCAAGCATCATAAAAATTTAAAAATTAGGCACTACCAAGGAGATTTGTTACACAAAATAAATTTCTGAAAGCACGCCTTAAGATTTGACAGCCAAAAAATGTCAATCCATTGTCATGACAATTCTGCATTTTTAACATCTAAAATACGCAATGATTCGAATGTTATAGATGCATATTATCGATTCAAAATGCTTATTTTAATACGTTCTTTTATTTGAGGGGGTCTCTAACTGCATCGACGGGATAAACATTAAATGACAGGAAATTTTGTATGGTGTTAAAGTTCAAAATGACTTAAGTATCATTAATCATTACGATCCTTTTGTATGGGAATTTAGAAAAGTATTATTTTTAGACATTTTCAGGCAATTGTTAAAATGTATCTCTCCGTAAGAACAATCCTCGTATTTCAAGGAATATTATATTCAAGGAATATTATAAAAAAGAATTAGCGAAATCGGTTCAGCTGTTCTCGAGATTTGCGCTTAGAGACACATCGAGCAATTCATTTTTATAATATAGAACTCCTCCACTACGATTTAAACTTTATTGTATTGTATTAAAGTTCAAATTGACTTAATTATTAAAACGAAACTTTTGTATGGCTAAAGAAAACAATGAGAAGTCCCACGGGAACGCTGTCGAACGGGATAAAAAGTATCCTATGTTTTATTCCCGGTTCTAAGCTACCTCCCCACCAATTTTCAGCCAAATCGCTTCAGCCGTTCTTGAGTTATAAGTGGTGTAACTAACACGACTTTCTTATATACATATATATAGATTTATGTCTAGATATTATGGTCTAAATCACGACTAAATTTAAATATTTACTTATATTTTTTTGTATTTTAATTTATCAAATCATCTTAATTAATAATTTTAATTCTTTTTTTATAAACATTATGAATTAAAATCTAGTATACCCCCCGTTTGCATTAATAACACCTGTAGCCTCTCTCGCATGAATGAGACAATATTAGTGCACACTTGAGAGCCCCGGAGTGACTCCCAAATGTCGAAGGTGTGACAACGCAGGGAATTGTAAGTTCTAGCCTGATTTGGATCCCATTATTGGACTATTAAACCCCACAGGTTCTCAATAGGATTCAAATCAGGGCTTTTAGGAGGGAAATCTATTAATTTTATCGTCTCTCTTTGCGTATTAAACCACTCACGAGTTATTCGTGAGTTGTGGATCGGGCTGTTGTCTTGCACCACATAAAGAGGTGCTAAATCAGGATAACTGATACGCCTTGTACGATAAAAAAGCAGTGATGGCCTCGAGGTTTAGGCGCGCGGTCGAGAATCTCGGCGGTCGCGGGTTCGAACCCCAGGCACACACCTCTGACTTTTCGAAGTTATGTGTGTATTCAAACTGAATTATTACTTGCTTTAACGGTGAAGGAAAACATCGTGATGAAACCTGCACACCTAAAAAGTTCTTAGGAATTTCTTAGGTGTGTAGTCCGCCAATCCGCACTAGGCCAGCGTGGCGGACTATGGCCTAAACCCTCTCAATAGTAGAGGAGACCCGTGCTCAGCAGTGGGCGTATATGGGTTGATGATGATGATGATGATACGCCTTGTCGGTATCAAAATGTCTGAAAGAATTCCTGTATATTCAACGCTGTTAAGGCGACCAGTTATCTCGTATTACTTCGATAAAGAAATTTAACTTCAAAACAATATTTCTTTAATTATTTCGTCTTCGTTCGTTAAAATAATTATGATCGTTAAATTGTTCTTCACTAAACAATCTTACCAATATTGTTTTGGAGAATACTACACACACCTTCGATCAAATATACTAGATTGAAGATCGCAAACAAAATCACTTGTCTTAGTGGCACCGGTTGCATATATTTCATGATATATTTACACATTTGTAATTCAGACTTCGATTTGTAAAGTATTAAATTAAAGACGACTCCTGGTTACAATTAACCTTAAATCTTTGCAATTGGATTTTATATAGCTTACAATAAATTTGAATTTAAGACGTTATGACATTAAAATACAGAAAATAAAAATGTCATTTTAAAATAATGTCTTTAATAGATGAGGACAAATATTTTAAAATAAACGTCACGCGCAAGTAATAAGATTAAAAATTATTTGTTCACATTTGGCATTCACGTTGTTTTGGTACTAAATATTTCTTAGTGCGTTTACTTCGAACAGTCATTATGTCATAAAGTGTCTGTTTTTTCATTCTGTTTGGCCTTACTTCGTAAGTGTATACGAGTAATATTCGGTAGCAATAGCAAAAAACCTTATCATTCACGTCACAAGTTATGGTATTGAGAACTAATTATTGAAAAGAAAAATGCAATTGCGTTCAGAGTCAGATAGTCGTTAATACGTCGTTTGAACTATGTATAAGTTAAATCAACCATGTCTCTTAAATCTATTAATTTAAGAAACCATAGTTTTTCTTTTGCGCAAAAATCGGCTTTACAGTATTTAGTATTTACAATATTACTCACTACCAAGCCAGCAATTATTATTTGTGGAATTATATCTGAATTTGAATTATGGTCTACTTTTTCACCAAATTCAGTGGTATTCGTTTTAAATTTATCAAAACTCTGCTAGGGAATCTAAAAAATTAAATTAATTTAAGAAAAATCAATAAACTGTATAAATAATAAATTAATCGGAGCAATCGTGTTAAAATCCGCTTCCGTTTAACACAACATAACAATTCGTTAATGTCACAGCAGCCGTAGGCAAAATATATCTACGTATTAAATGAATATTTGAATTTGGTCGTGATTTAGAATATATCTAGACAAAAATCTATACAAATAATTTAAAGAGGTAAAGCTTGTGACTTTGTATAAAGTCTACTTAACCGATTTTGAACATTCTTTTAGCAATAGAAAGCTACGTTATTTGTGAGTGTCATAGGGTAAATATTAATCAGAAAATTGATAACAATTTTTCATTGTAGCCGGTTTTACAAAGTAAACCGAAGAAAAAACTGTCGAACGAAAACGTTTTTTATGAACGCTGCTTTTTTACCCATGAGAGATATTTGCTTGAGTCCCAGAGAAAAGTTATAGAGCTTGATCACCATTATCACTATCAGCCCATATACGTGCCACTTCTGGGTACGAGTCTTCTCTATCATTGAGAGGGTTAAGACCTTAATCCACCACGCTGACCTAGTACGGGTTTACGGACTACAAACCTTAGAAATTTCTAAGAACTTCTAGGTGTGCAAGAGTCATCACGATGTTGTCCTTTATCGTTAATGCAAGTGATATGATAATTCATTGTTAATACAGATGGGCGTGATGGGGTGTACGCCCGCGACCGGAGAGATTCTCAACCGTGCGCGTAAACCTCGAGCCCAGCACTGTGAAGCTTGATAATGGCTATAAAAAGTCAGCGACAGCATAATATGTCTAACTATAAAAATATAACTGTAAAAAAATGTTTTGTATATTGAAGAATAATTTAAATCATTACTTCATGTTAATTGATCAATATTATCAACAATTATGATTTTTTATTAAAATAAGTGAGTTTATAGATATACTCTCAAGTGTTTAAAACAAAATATTTTTTTCTTTAACTGCATACAATTGGCACGAATGGTTAAAGAGATAATACTGACCTAGTTATGCAACCGCAACTGTGCCGTAATTTATTTAGTGATATTTTCATTAAAAATAGATAAATACAATATTTTTTCGCAATCAGGAAATAAATGATGGCATTCAGTATTAACCGAACTAAAATCACAATTTAATCGCAAGTAAAAATGTTTACCCCCCAACGAAGCGAGCGCGGGTCGGCTAGTATAGTATAAAAGTACAGCCATCTTGAAACAATGTAAAATAAAATGTATTTCTTTCATTATTTCGTATAATTATTATATTAAATTGAAGTATAAAATTATGTCAGATATTATTGCCGCCTAGTGGTGTCACATATTTATGCTTCGTGAGTGTATCACATCATTTTGACGGTACTGCATTATGCAGCCGGATAATGTCACATATTTTTGCTGCGTACGTGTAGGCACATATTATTGAACTCGATCATGGGTCAGATATTTTTGGTAACCTTCGCATAGGAACATATTTATGCTCGTGACTGTACATACTAGACTATAAATCATCGAAATTTCAGCTTTGCTAAAATAACGTAGGTCTGGCGGCACTGGGATCTTACTCTACGGAACATTAGATACCGTTTAGCAGTTGATACTACCCTTTGTTTTTAAGGAATCATTTTCAAAATCACTCGTCTTAGGTAACTACTTTCTAATTCCTTTGAAATATGTTTATTATTTTGATCACCTAATTTAATTTCCTATGTTAATTTCCTTAAAATCTGATAATTATTTTTGGTTGGTAAGATTAAAGAATCAAGGTTTTTATTTTCTTTCGAGTAATATGTTACTTTACTTGACCTCAATATCACTAACAAGCAATTATTAGTTTTTTTAGTCATCTAATTTATTTTTAAAACTAGGCGGGGTACTGAAAATTCCGGGAATATTGAAATTGATAGTAGAAATATTAATCCCGCGGGATCTCGAATTTGCAAACTCCAGTCGGGATTGCATTCCCTATGCGTAACTAAACCATTTTGGATGATATCGTGGATCTGAAAGCCTTGTTTCGTATTGAAGTCTTATTATTCATTAAATTATCAGGGAACAAGAAGTGACTGCTATTATATCAACGGTCCCTATATATTAAGCGAAATGTCTAAATTGATTCTTTTCAGGATACCGATTTAATGGTTTAATTAAAGTAAAAAAAACTGTTTTATTCCTCACTAATATGACTTTTGAAATTAAGTATATATTAACACTAGTTTACATGCGTTTTGTTCATGGAATGAAATATATACTGTTACATTACTTTGGGTATATATAAAACATCTCGGGAAAAATATAAAAAAAAACCAGCACGTCACTTTAAAAAAAAACTACATCTAAACGATCAATATACCGTTAAAAATTAATATTGTTTGCCTTTTATAAATATTTACATCCGTACCTCTTAACAGACCTACAATAGTCAACTAATACATTTTGGTGCCAAATGCGTGGTAAGTTGGCTCTATCCATATCATTCGTTTACCAAATTTTAATGATTTATTTTTACCTGAATACCAGGAGTTGAAGACCAAATGGGCAATAAGTGAAAATCACAAGAGGAACCCAATTTTAATCTTGGTTTGACACCGGAAATCCAAAATAATGTAATGAGGTTTCTTGCAATGTTTTTGCTATCGGGAAACCACGGTTTGACTGAAAAACTCTCGCACAAACATAAAAAGAACGATTTGAATGCAGTTAACACACCCTAAAAATTTTTATATAAGAATAAGACTTTTGAATCCCACAATTTACAAAATAGAACGATAAACGTATTTAAACAATCACGGGTAAAAGACTAAATACCTCTATATCTCAGAATTCTAACGTTCTACGAAAAATATCTTTTTTACTATATTATCCATAGCCAACATAAATAATATGGGGAAGCCCGGGCAAAGCGGATATGTTAAGGGGAACTGTAAAAAAAAAAACATAGAAAGAGGCTTCTTAGGAACTTTTGTTTTATTATCTTAAATTGCACATGTAATAAGCTTTGGTTGCATATAATTACAATACCTTAACTCTTAATTTTATATCTATACTAATATTATAAAGCTGAAGAGTTTGTTTGTTTGTTTGTTTGTTTGAACGCTAGGATCTCAGTAACTACTGGTCCGATTTGAAAATTTTTTTCAGTGTTAGATAGCACATTTATCGAGGAAGGTTATAGGCTATATATCATCACGCTACGACCAATAGGAGCGGAGCAGCAATAAAGAATGTTTCAAAATCGGGGACTTTTTTCCTTTTTGTGAGCTTCCGCTGCGTACGCTGCGAAAACGATTAAAGTTTCGCTAAAATAATGTATGACTAAATTGTTTCCCTTTAAAAATTCTAAAAAAAAGTCCGCGACAGCATATGTCTATCTTTTAAGGTTGGCTCACTATAACGTTTTTTATTCTAACCAAATTTATTTTAAATAAAGCATTATTTGTGAAGGTGTTTTTATAAATATGATATTAATCCTTATCCAAATAAATACGTTATTAATTACAAGTATTTAATTTTAAATAAAATTGCCCTTTACATCATTTGATTTCACTGAGTATCTTAGAAGATATTGCAGTTTTAAAATATTGATCAAGCGCGCAGTACCTAATGATGCACAAGGCGCCGATCGACGCGTTACGGTTTCACGTTTGAACAATTTGACCGAATTGTATGAATTTTGGTATGGACATAAATGGGACTCTGAGAAGTAAAATAGACTACAACTTATTTTCCTTCTGATCTCAACCCTGTAGTCTACGCGGACGGAGTCGCGAGCAAAAGCTAGTCAATAATAAACTAAAAACAAAGTCCTGTCGATTTTGTTCCTTCCAAAACTACCCGGGCAAAGCGGATAGATTTTTTAATCGTCACAGTTATCACAGGAGTAACCTCCTCGTCCTCCATACGACGTACAGGATTCGTAAGCCTATTATTCCATTAAGAACGTTGGATACAATCTTCTACAGGTACCTGTACCCACGCGGGTTTATGTTTTTCTCAGTGCATACCTACAAAGCATGAATAATATCCCATTCTTTTTTCTTTTCCTTTTAGTGTCTGGGTTACCTTCCCCTTTATTTTTCTTTAGTTGATTTTGATTGAATATTAATTTGATTTGAAGTTTATTTGATAGTTAATAACCTATCCGCTTTTCCCTATCCGCTTTGCCCAAAGAACCCCTTTGACATAAATCGAAGCACAAAATTTTATAGTGCTGGTTCAAAACATAATTACCCTGTTAAACAAATACTTTTTTCCAAAAGTTTATAATAAAATCGAAAGAATGCAACACAAACTTCGTCGCAAATCGAAAGAAAAACACCCAGATTCTTTTATTTTGTACTAAAAATAACGAACGCGTTATTCAGCTCTGTTTAAACTGCCATGGCGCCGGAAGAGAATTCACTCATTGACTCGATCGCGACTTGTACTAGTATCTGTTGTAGAATCTCAGAAAATGAGCCTATCCGCTTTACCCAGGGTATTCGCTTTGCTTTGAAACGTAGGGGAACGTTTCATTTCATGAACAAAAAGAAAAAAATAATTGTAAGCTAGTGCAATTAACGCTTCTATTGACAGTATTGAAAAAATATTACATATGCATTTTCATGGAAAACTTAATAGATAACCGTTTGTACGTTAGTTTTCAGCAAGGTTAAGTTAAAAACGGACATGGCGTTTATACGTCGACCTACGTACGATCTATTGTTACTATTTTTTCATGATATCCTTACTTTCTTCTACATTTAAATAGATAACAGAACTCCCAAAATATTATAAACTTTTAAAATTTTAAAACAACTAAATCAAATTTAATAAAACCGACACTCCAAGAAAAAAAACCCGTACATGACGTTATGTTCGAACTTCGGCGCCAATTTTTAAACATGGTATTTGGCGTCAAGTACGGCTTGTCCGTGTACATACTACACGTTCCGTGAAATGGGTCAGACTTGTTATCATGTAGGTACGCTTTAAGGGCCCCTATACACGGTACGATTCGTGTAACTCTATACGATCGATTTGATGAAAATCGAGACGATTGATCGCATCAAAAATGTCTACAAATTAATGAAAGTATTATAAATCGATCGTCGTTTCGATCAGTTTGGCGTGACGCGACGGTTCGTACAATGAAATCGTACCGGCCATGGGGCCTTTTACGTATCTCGTTAAATAATAGAATAATAAAAAAAATATTAAATTGGTACATGCATATCGGCAAATATAAGCAAAAAAACATGTCTTTTTATACGTAGCGACCGTCGATATATTTTACTCAAAACTAAAAGTTAATATTCTGCCACTTTTTATTTAGGTCTACCGAAATATCATTGGTGTTATTTCTGTATCTTTGTTATCCGTTGTCGTTAAAAAATCGCGTTCTACATTTTTAATGTTAATGTTAGACAACTAGCCGTTGGTGTTCATTTTGCGTGGCCGCTATTTTAACAAAGACTTGGGTACTTATTTAAGATACTTAAACCAAAGCAAGTGCCTCTATAGTTTTATAAAATACTCTCGGCATTCGTCTAGACTCTTATATTCTAGACTCTAGAGGGTGACATCTTACCATCAAGAAGTCGTTCATTGAAACGCTATATTCGACTTGTCACGAAGTCTTTTTTGCAAGAAAAATAAATACAAAAGAAAACCTCATTACAAGCTAATATTTAGGTGCAATTCAACAATGAAATGTTAAATTTAGAAAAAAATTAAGATTTATATGAACCTATAATCGATTATATGATATTCATTGTATTATTAAAAATTAAAAAATCGCTTTTACAAATACGGAAAAACGAATTTACTGTATTGACATCTTGCTTACTGACTTACCATCGATCAGAGTTGGGCATCAATCAATTAAGTTTTAATTGAACTAATCAATTGACTAAAAAATTAATTGCAATTAAATAAATTGAATTTGAATCAATTGCAATTAACCATTAATCGCGCGTTACAATTGAATTATTTAAACTAATGCACATCAATTGCAGCTCGCGATTAAATTATTGCAATTATTTTTTTCAATCGATTGATGAAAAAATTAAAACTAACAATTAAATTTTGCTATTTTGTACGGAAGGGTGGTCCGCAAACCTTGTAGATGTTTAACGTAAATTATCTCATATACTCTTTATGGCTAGGTAGGGACACTAAACTTAACAAATCCGCACACGCATGTACCCAATACTTAAACTAATACTTGGTAAAAAAATTAATTGTTAATCGTTAATTGTCAATTTTTTTTTGGCAAAATAACTAAAAATTGATCAATTGTTAATTGTATAAAACCTTGATTAATAATTAATCAGTTGTTAGTTGCTGTCACTGCAAATACAATTAATTAATTGTTAATTTTTAATTGTTAGTTCAATTAACATTTGCCCAACACTGCCATCGATTAACGAGAATGGCAGTGATTTAATACTTTATCTACCATGGACAAAATGATGAAAACTATTGTCATTTAAAATGCTCCGTAAACGACCTTTGGTTAGGAAAAATAATTGTATTATTTTGTTGCAAGTCTGCAAACAGTGTTTCTATACAATCGACAGTGGGTTCCCGGGGACAACCTATTGTCAGTGTCTTCAATACTGCGTGGTAACTTAACCACAATTTAGTTTATCCATAGATATGGTAAAATAGCAATAATTCCTGGAAAATAAGTTCCTCGTGCAACAAATTGTTTACCTGTAAACGGTGACGTTTTGTGGGTGATGTCATTTTATTACGAACTCATTATACGTCGAGGATGTTTATTTAATACATCAAAGTCTAACCAAATTAATTTCATGTTACCACCGATACCTCATAATGTACTGAAGGTGGTAAATTTGTTTATTGTACATTCTTATAAAGTTTTAATAGCTTATAAGAGTTAACTACACTATAATGATATCCAAATAACACTCATGTCGTATGATGACGTTCATCAAAATTCTTAGGGTTTTTTATAACGTCCTAGAATGCTGAAATTTGTATGTATGTAGTATTGTTATGCTAGCACATAAATAACAAAAATCTAGAACTAGAAACCTCTTTAACTAGAGCGTCAAAATCTCTATCGATTCCTGCAAAATCTACTCTAGAGGTCTGAAACTTGATGCAGAGATCTTTGTTATAATCATAAGACCCTTTATAAACTACAAAAAAAATCATATTAATTAGCTAAGACATTCTGACTATTAGGTTTTTCTCTACACCGTATTAAAATATGTAGAATTCTAATATTGTCTTTAAAAGTTTATATTTATCATAACTTCTTAAACTGTTAACGTTATAAATAATTCTACTCTCTAGGTCTAAAAACTGAGATTCAATTTATCTTTATGTTTGTTTATGGATCCCGAGCGAAAAAAATATCAGCCCATCAAATTTATCCAGCCGCTTGGCCGCGCGACGAAGTGTGTATTTTTCCAGCTTTTTTATAATTTGAATAAAACACAAGGAACTTTGTCGCCGCGCGAGATATTACACTGTTTCTCGTGCTATGTAAAAGTAACAATATTATCATCAAAAAACACTACATTGCCCGAGTCTCGAGATAATAGTTCTGTATATAAACAATCTCATTATACAACGTAAATGGCGCAATGAAAACCTATCGTCGATACTCGATTTAGTAATGTTTCTGGACCTGTAATTCCAGATCTTCAAAACGAATTGTTTAAAGACGAGATTTTTGCACCGGTACCTGTTAACTGGTTATACTAATATGGAGGACGTGAATAGTTCTTGCCAAAAACGGCGATGGAGATACTGGTCTCAGTCAATGCGAATTCGATAGACTGCGTGAAGAAATCGTACATGTAGTCCTATTAAATCTTATACGATTCTGATTTGAGATTTAAAGTTTATGAAACAAAGTACGTAGCGTTACATACGCTTTGCAAATCGCAAACATTGATGGTACCTATAGTCCCGAGTGGGTTTCCTCATCTTATTAATGTAGCTGTGGGTGGATCATGATTTCCTATTTCTCTATATGAAGAAAGCTTAGATTTTGGTTGTGTATTACAAAAAACTTAATAGCATTTACAGTCACATTAGTTCGTGTTATTTCATTTTATATTACCACTGCTTGTTTTAAAGCCTGACATAATTGGCTGTTTTGTATAGATAAGTTCGATTAGATTAGAAAGCTGAAGTTGTTCGAGATAAGGTGATGGAGTTATTATAGCTGTAGTAAAATTACAATACACGTAACGTTTACTAAATAAAGTGAGTTGCTACAGTTGGAATCATTGATTAAATACAATATTTACATTCCTTCCCATTCAAGTGAGTACTTTAGCTTAGATATACACATATTACTGTATTTACTCTACCCAGCTTTGTTCAGTGTCGGCACTACTTATTATAACTCGAACAAATTGTTTTTATTTGGCCAGTAACTAACGTAATAGTTTTGTCGACTAGAAATTTGGGTTTCATTTTATCTTAAATATAAAATAATATTCTTTTCTAACGCCTTAACCCTCTTAGTTGTAGAGGAGACCCGTGCCCAGCAGTGGCGCGTAAAAAGGACGATGTCGATAAATATAAGAGTTGTGTCTTATAGTAGTGTTTTATTTGATATTGGGTTATTTCGTGCATTCAAAACTTTTCCTTGAGTTTCATTCACATTGAAAGAAAATTAAAAAGACCCGATCGCTCTGTAATTTTTTTTCCACAGTATTACCGAGACGGCTTGTAGAAGGTTTGGCCTTTTAAAAAAAAATATTATCCTAATATTTATTTCTGAGTATTATTATTTATGACTGTATAAATAATAATTTAGGTACAAACCAGCTAGTATGCGTGGGCTATCCATACTTTTGTTATTTGTATATCCATCCACTTGTAACAACTTGAAGCTACACAAGGTACGTTCAGGTATTATATTAACATAAAAAGGTGCAGTGTACTCGCTGTGTCGGCGCGACTTTATGGAATGAAAATGTGATTCCTTGTTATTTAGCTTACTAATAATTAGAGATGCGCCGAGTTACTTTTTTGCCGAGTAACGAGTACCGAGTTTTACTCGGCTTAATTTTTTTTCAACCGAGTACTCGGCCGAGTAACTCGGTTCAATTAAATTCCCATTCGCGCGCGTGGTACATTAGAATTGAAAAAGCCTGTTTTCGGAGACCAGTAACGTCTACGAAGGAAAGAGAAATAGGCTGTTACCAGAACGTGCAGAGACCAGAGAGCCTTGTGTTCCTGCATCAGAACTTAGTTTTATTTAATTTTAAATATTTTTATTGTGTACGATAATTTTGATTTTATTAATTGAGATTTTCAAAGATTTCCTAAATAACTAAATAATGTTTGATTAACACTGTTGTTTAAATTATATCTACCGAAATATATTGCTTTTCTTAGACAGAGTATACTCGGCATTCAAACCGAGTTATTCGGCTGAGTACGAGTATCAAAAAACCCGCCGAGTAATACATAGTATAGTATAGTACTAATAATACAGAGTATTGCATTATTACATTAACTCGACGTTTTTGGCTCAAGACCTCTACAAAGTACAAACCTGTATTTTTATGAGTTGATTATTGAATTCGTATAGTTAACCAAAGTGTATAATAATTTAAATTGTTTAATTTTCACGAATTTGATTTAAATATTTAGAATATTACTAGCTGTCGCCCGCGACTTCGTCCGCGTAGACTACAGGGTTGAGTTCAGATAGAAAATAAGTTATAGTCTATTTTACGTCTCAGAGTTCTATTTATGCACATACCAGAAATCATTCAAATCGGTTTGGTACATCCAGAAATACCCATTCCCACCGGAATACTACATTTTCTGGAATAGAAAGTATCCTATGTTACTTCCTAGGTTCCTATTTATCTCCATACTAAAAATAATTTCAACTGACTTAGTAAATGTAGAAATACCCATTCCCACGGGAATACTTCATTTTCCGGGATAAAAACTATCCCATGGTAATTCTGTGGGCTCTACCTCTCTCTATACCAAATTTCTTTCAACTCGCTTTGGTAAATCCAGAAAACTAAAATGGCTATTACAAAATAAGAGTTGACCATAGAAGGGTGAAAATCAAGGATTGAATGTATTTTTGTATGTTGTATCATAAAAAAAGGAACTAAAAATTTTGTCTAAAAAATAAAATAAAAATATTTAGGGGTGGACTACCCTTAACATTTAGGGGGATGAAAAATAGATGTTGGCCGATTCTCAGACCTACTCAATACGCTCACAAAATTTCATGAGAATCGGTCAAGCCGTTTCGGAGGAGTATGGGAACGAAAACTGTGACACGAGAATTTTATATATAAGATTAGAATGGTGGTTCGAATGTAAACGGCGCTGTGTGAGGAATTGTTACTTCTAATGTATTTTATTCTCCGAAGTATAGTATAAAGCAATTAAACAGATGCCTACAGTTGTCTTTAGTCACATTGTAATTTATTCATACGAATGAAAGGGTATGTTTTTAGATTTACGTTCGCTTCAGTTGCTTTAGCCAATAAGTATAAAATACGTTTCAGCAATCAATTCTCGCTATTCTCCTACAACACAGAAATAAAACGGATATCATGGAAGTCGCGTTGGTCCCGTAGCATAAGTTTGCTGTGTACGGTCCTGGGTCGGATTTTTAAATACATAAAGTGTTTAGAGATTTTTATTACCTACGATATTTTTTAATTTGCAGCGTTATAATTTTTTTATTTAATTTCTGTTATAAGTAATGCTTATAAACGTGTTAATAAACGTCCACTTGCAATTATTTTGCCTATTCGTTTTAAAACGGAAGAAACGCGGAGAAACATCTAAATTTCTTATTGTAGTACTTTAGCGCACAAGGCTAAAGACCTTCTGTTATCAAGTTTGGTTAGGGTTTACTAAAGTGAAATGAATCGTTGCCGCCTGTGTCCGCTAGCCGTCCTTGAAAGCTTTTGTCTATTTCGCCGTGCGTTCGTCAAGGCCAAGGTTGTGTTGTTGCGGTGATTGGTTTTCGTTTGGAGCCGAATGGATCAGACGCGTCCTCCCTACCGTTGCGGCCAGAGCCTTGGCGAAATAAATTCGGGAAATGTAGCTCGATACGGAGGCTGCGTAGTGAGCGGGTGGGCGCTCGACGACGCGGTATCGGTGCGCTAAGCCCGCGGCAGTGGCTATAGCGCCGCGCGCCGCGTCGGACGGAGGCGGCGCAGCGACACCACCCGTGTCGGCGCGATGAGTTCTACCCCGCCGCCAGCGCCCACCAAACACAAGAGCCGGCGAAAGATATCGCTGCCATGGTTCAGGCAGAGCTCCGTGAGTGCGCCGCACGCGGCCCTCTCTCGTCAGCACACCATCGACACGCCGAGCTCCTTCCACGCGCGCCTGCTCAAATGCAATCGACAACGACAGGTGATGCGCCGCATAAGAGAGTGCGAGAGCGCAGATGCACTGACGAGACCTCCCACCGCCGCCCCGTCATCCCGCTGCGCATCCCTTCAGGCGCACTACGTTGCGCCGCAATCACTCCCGCGCTTTCATTTGTTTCTGCACTGCAGCCATTAAGACATGTTCATTATCAATAAATCGCAATAACATTATTGTTCATCAATATTCAGTCATCAGTTGCAACGGCACAACGAAATCAATCAAGTATCATCTCCTCATTGACCTACAAATGCTACCGTTTGGCAAAACATCCAGTACTAACAGTAAAGTAGTCAATCTGAGCAAGTAGTCCCAGCGGCATCAGCTATCAAAAGCATCAAATTTTAACCATCGATACGAGAACACGGAATAAAACGAACACATTTTTAAATGTCGTCGAAAACGAGAAACGCTATGGAATCATTGTTTTGATTTTATTGTAGCGAGGAAATAAAAATTATTGTAACGAAAAATTATGTCTGTTATTTCGTTACCGACCTGATGGCCTTGTGATTTTATCGGTTTTATCTAAATTCTGTTATCATTTGCGTCCTAATCAAAATTTTAACTTGAGTTTATTTAACAAATTGACACAATTGTTCATAGGTTTTATTTCTCGACTTCGTAAGATTTTTTGTTTTTTCCATAAATTTTCATTTTCATATCAATTATGCTTGAATTTCTATTCATCGCTAAAACCTTTCATTTTCATTGCGTGCCATATCCCTCTCACAAGTCTTAAGTGATATGTGCGTAATCTGTAACAACCATTACACCAATCCTTTTCAATTGAGCATAATGTTGCATCGGTTAACTGTCACTCGAGGTAATGGATCCTTCTTGGGGCGTTAAACGATGACCAATCATCGGGAACAGGATGGGCGCTCCCCAACACGTTGCATCCAATCTATTTTCCCAAGGAAAATATATATGAACTCAGGGCCGAGTAATAAAGGTTGATACTAGAGTCTGCTATATAGCAGCTTCAAGAGGCTCAGCTTCAATCTAGTGCTGCTTTTTTAAATACAAATAGTTTGTATCCTTTTACATTATACACAATTTACACCGTAGAAAAATTACAAACGTTTCAGAACGTTTACTTAATCCATGTGCATCATCCTCACACAATCAATAATATTAATTCAGTTATTAATTAACCCCGTAAAATAAACAGATATAAATGGTAAAAAAATAACCATGATAAAAATAACTATAAAGCCTACTTAAAAAATAATTACCGTGATAGTGTTTTTGTGAATTACCTAAAGGTTTCAAAGGGCCCTCCCTTTACATGCTCCACACCTCGTTTATATGTTAATCAACGTTCGGTATAGAGCGACCATCACAACAAAATAATACCTTGCTGTTTAATACCCAATAATTGCTTCTTTGAGAAATATTCGACAATTATAATCTCGTTTTAATTGTACCTCAGTCTTGGCTAAAAGTCAAGAGTTTGCTGGAATTAAAATTAAATGTACATTACTTTTGTTTTTCCGTTTACGTTTCACAGTCTGCAATTTCGTCTACGTAGATATAAAAATGAGTCATATAAATAAAAAAAAAAAAAATCAATGTATCTCAACGAACTAGCCATTCTAGCATAAGTATTTTTCCTCCAGTCACTCTTTTCAGCGAGCAGAGACTTATTGCTGTATCGTCGCATTGATATCGAGAGTTCATCTCATTTTTTGATTTTGGATCTGACTTAAGACCATTAAATTTTCAAAGAGATCATTGTCAACGGGGTTAAGTGCAAAATTACTTTCTTGTAACGAACTTTTAAATAAATAATAAATATTATTAATTAGGCAAACTACCCAACTTAACACGGTGAGAATCCCGGTGCGAAATGTCATTATCTTCAAATGAGAAACCGTTGATTTAATTGATCGTGGTTACGGAGCGCGCAACTCATGCTCTGCAAACAGTTTCATTCGCGCTGTGATGGAAATATCTAGTCAAGGTCCGAATGCTAGCTCGGTTGGATGTAGACGATGTGTCAGTTTGTTATAGATGCTTGAATCATCACGAAAAAATTTTGATGTAGTATTGGAATTCCTGCACTTTTTTTATCGTTCATGCGGTTCCTAATTTATAGACAACTAAGAATATAATATAAGCACTGTCACGTTTAGATGTCGACATTCCAATATGGGTTTGAACTCAGAAAAAGTTGTATTGTAATTGTTTCTGTGTTAGTGTTATTTAAATTCATATCGTAAGAAGTGAAAAGAAAACCATAAAGTATGGTTAACTTATTGAAAAAAAAAATGAAATGCTTTTGAAATATTTTCCAGTTCTAATGTTAGATCTTCAACAATTGTGATAAAGAACAATTTAATACGTTCCTACAATTTATACCAAATTTGAACAGTTTTTATGAAGATCCCTTATCAGAATAAATAAATGTCTATGCTTCTTTTGAAACTGGATGTTCTTAAGTTGGTCTCAGAATGCAACACTTCCGTGTTGCTTGAAATTATTTTTTGATTGCTGTTGCAAAATATCGTGGTAATATCAAAACCCATTTTCGATCTCGGCCTTTTTACACCCTGTACTAAAGTTGTTGTTTTGATTTACAATAAATAATACGTATCATTATTAAACGAAACACTTTTTCAAAAGAAAAAGAGCATTCGACGCGTATTACAGCCCATTTGTGCAATTACGTACATTAGGATTTCATAAAAATTCTATATAGTACTGAGATTTCTTGTAGGGTGTAAAATTAGTATTGCATGTTAATAATGTCAATTGCAATTCAATTTGCTTTAATAAAGCTATGCAAATTTGTTCTGTTTCTATGGCGAATTTGACCGGTTAAGAGTAGTATGAGTGTATATAATTACTTTATATTAATATTTTCTTCTTTGTCAGGTAAAGCTTTTATGTTCATGTTTATTGTGCATGATTCATTGAAAAAAATCGACATAATAACATGTCGATAAAATACTTCGAAAGTTTGCCAAATACTATAAATAAAATAATAATAATAAATAAATACACCCAACATACATATAATTCTTTAAATTATCGTTTAATCTTTGCTTATAAAAGAGATACTGAGGAATTTAAGCTCGCTTTTATTCTATGCTACATAAGCTCATCAGCTACACAAGTGTTCTGATGTTACAAGCACCTCAATCAGTGGGCCGGCACACGTTGTTTCTGTAAAGGAGGACGCTTTATGTAACCAATCAAATTACGATGTGTACAGACCATGGAAGAGCAACGGAAGTACCATAAGCCTACGAAAAGGCCAAGTGATTTTCTTATTAACTCGAGTTAGCATGTTGTTGAAAATAAAATTTATTGCACGTAGTTCAAAATAATTCTTTCGTAGCTTACTTCTTACTTCTTCTGCAACCTATTAGCCTAAAACATAACTCTCCAAAAATGTATGTTGGCAGTCATATTCATTTACGTTATTATTTTGTATATCTAGATTAGTTGTTGTCAGATTAGTTTCAATAGAAACTTAAAATAGAAATTTCTCGCCTATAATATATTAAAAAAGCAAACCTTTAATATTCAATTCAATCTTTTATAATTATGGTTATAGTATGGTCATTGATTGGGAAGCTCTTGCAAATTGATATTATTGAATTTCACGTAGCAGGGGGTCGTGATTACATCGGTTGTATTTAAGTTCAACCCCCTGGCACACACACACCCATGAAACACCTCTGTCGAAGAGGAGAACACGTTTGGACTGTGCGCTGGGTGGCAACAGGAAACTACTACTTTATAGTACCAACCAAAAGGCGTAAGATGGCCATCGAAGGGCACACATTTCTGACTTTTCGAAGTTATATGTCTATTCATAGTGAATTAACATGTAATATTAACATTAACGTCATTAACTAATAACATTAATATTAACGTTGAAGAAAAACACCGTGTGAAAGCTTATAAAATTAATAAGTTTTTAGGAATATCTTGAATGTGTAGTCCGCCATCCGTCTCGCAGTAGGTTATCCTGGTGCACCTCACCCCTCTTAGTTGAATAGGAGGCCCGTGTTAATTTACCATAATACCTCATTCCGTGTTAAATTACCATGATACTTACCTGATACTTTACCTTTGCTTTAGGATTTAAATAAAAATAATTGTCTTTTGGACGGAAATGCTAAGGAAGAAAAATGTTACAAAGGGCTGTCAGACAAAATTAATTGTCGTGGCTGTCATATTAGTAAGGTGTTCAAATACTAATTCATGTACACGCTACGCATGTCGAGGACATTTATGTATGTTGGAAAGCACCTCACACATTCGTTGCCGCCTGCGTCGCGTCAATTTATTATTAGTAGAGTGCCGTAAGGCATAAAAATGGTCAAACCTCGGAACCCAGGGCCAGTCAATGAATCTGTATATCAAGTATGAGACTGCATTATTAAAACCTCAAATAAAAAAGTAAAAAAAAAAAAATTGACCGATCTCGATTTACAATTTTTAACAACAATTCACTGAAAAATGAGAGACGGAAGAGAGAAAATTTTTTATAGTGAAAAATTTAGTTTTATTTGTAATAAATTATATGTGCAGAGTAACTTCAATGTTAATTTATTAGATTATCGTAAAAAATAAGTTACAAAAAAAAATATCATTAACTATTCACATTGTTACATCGTGTACATTTCACAGCTTTCACTATGGCATTCTAAGCAAGCTGCTGTGCAGTTTAATCCACTTTTCCTGCACCCACAAGATACTCCACATCCTGTTTTGCATGAGCAAAAAATAATTTTTAATAAAGATTCTGGAGCTGATCGTTGCGTCATTGTTTGCGGTGTCAATATTCCGCATTCCAAGCCATGTTTGAACTTGCAAAAATACTCTTTTAAGTTTTAGTACAAACGCCCAATTAATTCAATATTTCGTCAATGCGAATATTGTTGCTCGAAAATTCCTTAATCACACGCAATAGCAACAAAGGGCAATATTGGCGTTGGTGACTTGAATTTCCTCAAGTTGCCCCAAAACAACAAATCTATACAACAAAATGTGAAAAAAGCTCTTAGAAAGAATATTTCTCATTTCTTAAATTATGAGCTTTGCAGAGCAAAAACGTGATCCCTTATTTTTTCAAAAATTCGATCGAGTGAAACAAAAAAATGGCTGGATGGATTAATTTGGCACTTTGTAGGATTTTTGTGGACATATTGGACTGTAAAACGCACACTTAACATTATTGGTTTTCACAATATTTTCGATCCAGCGCTCCATTTTCCAAAACACCATCTGAAGCTCATTTTTTGATGCATTTTCAAATTCATGTAACAAGAAGAATTCTTGTTTTTTCGAAAAAGTAATAGCTGGTGGTTAAAGGATGTTTATTCAAATTCTTGAAACGCACCTTAAACTTGGTGTACAATTATTTGTTGCTGAGATATCGATAATTAAAGACAAAAGGATCCTTTTCCATTTGTAGACTGATATCTCGGCGAGAACTAAACATATCGAGGTGTTAAAAGATAGAAATTAAAGCTAAATAAACAAAGTATCCGATCTTTATAAGGGTTAAGCAAGAACATTTTTCTCCACGCCCGTATGTAAAAAAAAGAAGCATTAAAAATTTTGAAATCGTTTTGTTGCTGCTTTTCCTAAGATCACTCAAAAACCACTGATGCTACAATTTTTTAATGTGTTAATCCAAAAACTAGAGACTTGGAGCTACAATTTTCTTTTTTTAAATTTCCTGTACGACCATTTTTCTCGAAGTTACGGCCCAAAAATTTGGATTTATTTTTTGATCCTTTAATTTTTTCCAGTAGTGTATTTATTTATATTCATCGGTATACCTGCAGTCCCTAAAGATCCAAGATCAAGTTTTCAAGTTTGTAATAGTTGTTATTTTTAAAATATGACTTTTCACTAATATAAATCAATTAAAACTCCAAAAAATTAATAAATATTTATAATAATAAAAAAAAATTGAGAGCGCGAAAACATTTTTTTTTTACATTTTTCTATATACTATTAAAAACATATTTTCAAGGTTTATATTAAGATTCATTGACTGGCCCTGGATTCCGAGGTATAAACCTTACGGCGCCCCACTATATGTGCAGTAATCAATATATTATTCCATTTCACACAATTAACAACGTTGTTTTATGGAACGGGCATATAATTCCATATTTCGTTTCAATATAACAAAAGTATTTTAATTTGTTTAAAAACAACATGAACCTTGTCGTGTTACAGTATATATGTCTGATTTTACCCGATTTATGTTGGAACGAGATGTTTTAGTGCAACGTAAAATAATCGTTTTGTCGATTTGAATGATATTATGATCAGATAACTTACATAAACTTTAATCGTTGTAAAATTTTATTTAACTTAAAGAATTTCTAAAGGCAGTAATGGTCTCGAGGTTTAGGCGCACGGTCAAAAATCTCGGCGGTCGCGGGTTCGAATCCCAGGCACACAACTCTGACTTTTGAAGTTGTGTCTATAATTCACATTGAGTTATCACTTGCTTTAACAGTGAAGGAAAACATTGTGATGAAACCTGCACACCTACAAGTTCTTAGGAATTTATTAGGTGTGTAGACCGCCAACCCGCACAAGGCCAGCGCGGTGGCCCGAGCCCAGCAGTGGGTCTTATATGGGTTGATGATGATGATAGAATTCTTGATATTATTTTTATAATACTGATGTGATATTTTCGTGTAAGCTTTTAGTGGTGCTGTCCAGTAGGTACGGGTTTATTTAAACAGTTTCGTGGCTGGAAATATGGCGTTTCATAACGAGGGGATTGATGAAATATGTAGCTACGGAAGTCGTTTGACATCGTGCATATCGCACACCTAGATCTAAACTAAGACAACTCAAAAAACGTCATTTTTCAGGAGACGAAAAAAACGTATAGCCGCATTTTTTGTTAGGGGAGACATGCAATTAAACATTATTTTAGGGAGTAATAAGCATGTTATATGATATTGTATAAAAACCGGGATTTAAATTCAATGCCTTTTATCGAAAATTCCAGTTTTTTGAGTTGTTACACTTTTGGTTGGTTATAATGTATTGAAAATGAAAAATATTTTGACTTGATATAGTTTTATTTGAACATTTTGAGTTATACCTGTGTTACTTATACAGATAGATATAAATAACTGATCAAAGAAAACAATTCTAAATGAGAAGTATAATACTAAGTAACCCTTAAAGGCTAACAAAAACATGTTTAAAAGGTATATATTTATGTATATTTTCTACAAATGTAAAATAGTTAGGGTATCTCCAAAATTAAATTTAAAAATGAAATATTATACTCATAATTAAAAAAATATAATTATAAACAGGTAAACAAAAAAATATATTTGCAATGTAACGTGATGCTAATTATACTTAATTCATCATAAAATTGTCTTAAAATATTCATTGGAAGTCTTTTGTTCCCTTGCAAAATTTTTTCTAAAATATATTGTTCATAATTCTCCTGTAAATTATTTTTATTTTCTTCATGGGCATTTTTAAATCACTCACGAAGGTCGCAAAGATCTTTTTTATGTATTTAAAAATCAATATTGAAATCTGTATTGAAAATCCTATTAAAAGGTGACTTACGTAATGCGTAAGACTTGTGTTACTTAATTCGTGTAGGCCTAAAAAATGCCTTACATACTCTGGTTTTATTACAAGCTACTTCAAAATAAAATGTTCTATTAAGATTTCTATAGCCTTGTGTGCAAGAATACCTGTACTTTGATTGGAATTGCGGCTGTTTAGAAATATCAGTAAAAGCCCTGGTTTCAGTTTCGAAATCAGAACTACTGTTAGTAGAACTATCAATAGAGTCTAAAGAGTTTGGTGGCGAATCGTCACTTCATCATGATGAAGAAGAAATAAAATTACGAGGATGAGCATTCTTCTTTTGACGGATATAACTTAGAGATCAGAGTCATCTGCAATTTTTTTTCACTAGATGAAAGAAATAAATCACTTCCAATTTGTCTGCTATGGCCCGGTGTAGTAATCACACGATCACGATCACACGATGTTTACTTGGATATTTTCTTAATTTGTACTTCTCTATTTATAGATATAGTTAAATATTCTAACTATAATTAGCTGCTGAAGGGGACTCTTTATACCTTTTGACCCTTGAATAGAAAACGGCCTCGCTGTATTTTACTCTGAAAAAAAAAATAGAACTACTATTGTAAGTTATAATTGTCCAGCCATAGTGAGTCAACTTAAAAAATCATAAAAATCAAAGCACAAAATTACTATAGATAAAAAAGTGTAATTGAAACAGTGAATTTATAAAACCGTTACTTATTTTCATGCAACGCATATACATAATTACATTTTATTGTATCGAAAAATCATTAAAATAAATTGATTCAATAAAAGTAGGATAACTTGAAATTTACATTTTGATCCAACTAAACAGAGTCAAATCAAAATATTAACTGAACTTTTACATACCTTTTCAAACAAAACTGGAACAAGTCAAAATGTCCTCAGTTATATTGCAAAAAAATTCTCCAAAACTGTAACAACTCTGGTTGTCTCAAGGTGACGTTTCATCAAAACTGTAACAATTCGACATGTCCGCGCTTTCGGTATTGTTAGTACGTGCATTTCTTATGGCTAATGAAGTTTAACTGACAATACACTTGTTTAGGTGGCAAGCGATGACAGACTTTGGTTCAACGAAACAAAGTTAAAGCCATCTAGCAATTGATTTTAAAAGATATTATTGAATGTGTCTTCGTGAATAGTTGTGTATGTTCAACCAACGTTCAAATATAAGTATAACTCAAATTTGACAATTTTTGAGTTGTCTTAGTTTAGATCTAGGTGTGCGATATGTATTCGTTGAATTTTGTTACTAGTCCTCTTTATTAATCTTATGTATCAAATTCTTGTGTCACAGTTTTCGTTTCCGTACTCCTCCGAAACGGCTTGACCGATTCTCATGAAATTTTGTGAGCGTATTGAATAGGTCTGAGAAACGGCCAACGTCTATTTTTCATCCCCCTAAATGTTAGGGGTAGTCTAGCCCTAAATATTTTTATTTTATTTTTTAGACAAAATTTTTAATTTTTATTTTTTTATGATACAACATACAAAAATACATACAATCCTCAATTTTCACCCTTCTACGATCAACCCTTATTTTGTAATAGCCATTTTTGTTTTCTGGATCTACCAGAGCGATTTGAATGAAATTTGGTATAGAGAGAGGTAGAGCTCACAGAATTATCATAGGATAGCTTTTATCCCGGATAATGTAGTATTCCGGTGGGAATGGATATTTCTGGGTCTATCAAACCGAATTGAATGATTTCTGGGATGTGCATAAATAGGACTCTGAGAAGTAAAATAGACTAACTTGTTTTCTATCTGAACTCAACCCTGTAGTCTACGCGGACGAAGTCGCGGGCAACAGCTAGTCTTATATATAAAACTAGCTGTTGCCCGCGACTTCGTACGCGTAGACCTTCTACGATCAACCCTTATTTAAAAAAAATGGTCAACGAAGAAGAATTACGAAAGACGACTGCATGCAGCAAAGATGCGAAGTAGCTCCTGTGATAGAAAAGATGAAAGGAAATAGTCTGTTGTGGTATGGGTACATTATGAGAAGGGATGAATCATATCTAGGAAAAAAGGTGATGAATATGAAAGTGGATGCATGGGCGAGCCGAGGAAGGCCAAAAAAGAGATGGATGGAGTGCGTGACTGAAGATATGAAAAAGAAAAGGGTGAATGGACACATGACGACTGACAGAGATGTGTGGAAGAAGAGAAGATACTGCGTCGACCCCAAGTAATTAATTGGGACCAGGGCAGGGGGAAGGTGATATTTTTTGTGTTTCTCTGTGGGGGTAATGTATATTTCACTGTAGAGTGTGGTGATATATGTGATCATGTGCTGGCAAGGAAACAAGGCCTTGCTATTCTTCTTCTACTTCATCAACCCATATACGCCCACTGCTGAGCACGGGTCTCCTCTACCATTGAGAGGGTTAAGGCCATAGTCCACCACGCTGGCCTAGTGCGGGTTGGCGGACTACACACCTAAGAAATTCCTAAGAACTCTTAGGTGTGCAGGTTTCATCACGATGTTTTCCTTCACCGTTAAAGCAAGTGATAATTCAATTTGAATACACACGTAACTTGGAAAAGTCAGAGGTGTGTGCCTGGGGTTCGAACCCGCGACCGCCGAGATTCTCGACCGCGCGCCTAAGCCTCGAGGCCATCACTGCTCCTTTCATTCCTTGCTATTGGATACGATTAATACGGTGAACCGCGCGCCCGCACTAGCCGACGTAAATTTATAACACCATTTTGCTTTCACTTTTACTCTTATTGTCTAAACTTAATTTTAATTATTTTTCTTTTATTTATTAGTTTTTAAATATCCTGTTTTATAGGACTGCGACTCATATACTATGTGTCATCTTGCTTCTATCCACTGTTTTATTTCCTTGTTTTATTTCATTTTGTTTTAATTCTTAGTCCATAGTTTTTCACTTTTATTGTATTGATTTATCATATTTTTACAACAGTGTACCAATTATTTTAGTAAATAAGAAACCCTATTGTTATACACCACCTGACTGGACTCACCACACGTACACACACACCCTTACACACCACACTACCATAATGGATGACACACAAACTGGCAAGGAACAGGGGGAAGGTGATATACCTAAGTAATTAAAAATTAAGTTCTGTTAATAGGTAATAAGGCATTCATTGACTGGTAGGGTGATACGAAGTTTGCCGGGACAGCTAGTATTTTATATTATAAACGTTATTATGGGTATTATTCGGAAAGCCTCAATTTAAATTGTGAATAGGATTTCAAAATATAATAATTATATCGATAGCGCTGGAATATTAGTCATGTTTAAACCCATACATTTTTTATTATCCCTTTTTTATTAAGTCTCTCATTTAAAAGTAATGTTTTGCTTGACAGTAAATTAAGTTCATAAAATATTGATATACATTCGTTATTAAAATAATTAGAAAAGTATCATAATTAAAATTATAGAAGAAATAAGAAATATTAAATTAATGCCACCATAAGGATGCATCGATAGTTGGTCCAAATTTGACTGGGGAAACAATATTACTCACATATTGTGCTGTATTTAATCAATTTAACTATTATTAGGTTGCACTACGTTACGCGAACGTAGCCGGCGTCTGGGTTCGAGACTCACTTATATGAAAAGCAATTTTCATAATACATTTATAACACAGCCACCACCCACGTACTTGGGTGCCGACTCGCATTACGGCAATACTGATAATTGTATTGCATGCTCAACATTCGTTTATTTGCTGGAAAATCAAAAATACATGCAATAATGTACCATCTTGGTAGACTGATGTATATGAGCTCCGTGTGACTTGATTTAATCGATAGTGCAAATTGAATATTATTATCATTCAAACAAACGGCCATTTGTGTATCAGTGGTTGAAATCCACTAGAGTTGCTATCATTCCCCGCATGTCCACTTTATCGGTACTGTTGTCGGTGGCGGATCTTATCGTGTGTCGGTGAATTCCGCTATCGATAGCCTGACAATTGGCATCGATCCCATTACCGCGACTGAGACCCTGGTGTACGTAGAAAACAATCTGGTGACTCTTATTTGACGGTTATTGTATTGAATGTATTATAATTTCGGCGTGGAAATACAAATACATATTTATATTTACTGACAGTTTCCGCGACGCAGCTGGTTAGGCACCGCATGTGAAACGTGTGGCTCCGGTTTCGATTCCCAAAAAGAGATAATACGTTTGTTTGATTCATTGATTGATTGATTCGTTTTCAGAAGTTACTGAGTGCGAAATGTTTCGCGTATTTTAAGACCAAGACTATATCTAATTTTGAGCTTTAGTATTTGTTTGTCGAATTTAGTACATTTCATTTACTAATTTACAATGTATCTGTACTGTCGGCATCTTGAATCACCTGTTTCATTTTTGAACATATTTTTTTATGACAAAAGTATTATAACACTATATCTTATTCACGATAACTTGATTCTTTTTGCATATCACCTAGTGATGGGAAACAGAAAATATCTAGTAGTTCAAAAATATTGCGTTTTAAAATACTGCATTATGTGTGAAATTCTTTATTACTTTCGACATGTAAAACATTATGTAGATAAGCGATAGTGGGTTAAAGTTCGTAATAAGTACCTATTTAACATAACAGAGTTATTTTTAAACCTCCCGCCAAATTTAAATAAGTGTTTCAGACCACGAAAGTAAACAACTTAAGAAACACGTGTCGAAAAGTGAAAAATAAATTTAGACCTTCTACACGAAATCGACCACGTGATCGAGCAGTTTTCTATGTAAGGGTCAAATTATTTATCACGTTTCGACCCATGTTTCTTTGGAAAAGTTGTTTAGTTTCATGGTATAAACCAGTTTTAAGTTGGCGGGAGGTCCAAAAATAACCTAGTATGTAAAAATTAAGGTTGAAAAATAAAATAGTTTTATCTTTAAAACAGTTTTTATTAAGTAACTGGAGCACAGACAAGATCATCATCATCACCGAAGTCGTCGGAGCTTGTGTCATCATCTCTAACTTCAATTATTATTTAGTGTTCAATAAAAGTGTCGATTTGGACATCGATATAATGATAGACTTTCCGTCCGACCGATGTAACATTGTACAAGCGTCTATTATTTTCAGTGTTCCTATTTTAATTTTACTTTGAAGCAATAAAGTCTCAAAATTTTCGGATAACGCTTAAATCTTTAGGGACTTTTGTGTTGTATGTATTTTTTTTTTATATTTATCAAATTGTTAAAATAATAAAATGATACGTTTTTAATTTCTAAGTCATGTGTCAGAAAAATTTACATGTGCCAAAAAAACAAGTTATCATGAATGAGGTACAGCTGTCCCGGCCAATTTCGTATCGTCCTACTCGTTGATGAATGTTTTATATATTAACGGAATTTTATTTTTAATTGTATATGAATACTGAAATAAAAAAGTACAATAAATAGGTCGCTTCCGTCAGTTGTAAAGGAGGTCTGTGCCCAGCAGCGGGTTTTGTAAGGGCTGATCATGATATTATATACATTTATTAATATTTTTTGAAGGGAGTTTAGGGTGTTTTACATTTTCAAGCATTATAGAAATTGAAAAATTAGGCACAACCAAGGAGATTAGAAGTTCAGTTCGATAATTAGACTTTATTTATTTTCCTTAGTTACAAAAAAATAAATATTTTTTTGAACGAACGCATTAATATTTGAAAGTCAATAAATGCGAATCCATTGACATTACTTATACAATTCTACATTTTTAAAATCCAAAATACGCAATTATTCAAACGTTGTGGAATGTATATTGTCGATTTAAAATGCTTATTTCAATATGATTTTTTTATTTTATTTTATTTTATTTTATTTTTTTCTCTCTTACTCCTTTTCTGTCTCCTTTTCCTGGGACAATTAATAGTATGTTGGGTAATAAATGTTATACGGGCATGCTCGGTATGCGACCTGTGTCACATCCTACTTTACTTTAATATACTATGTGTTGTGGCATCTTCCGTTTCAATCTGCGACTTGTTTGATGCGTCTCCATTAGATGTCTTGCCAAAATATTTGGATGGTTGGTTATACGATTTTTATAAGCTTTTATCTGGTGTAGAATTTCCTGATACACAGTTTTCAATTTAAGGTCGTGGTGCAGCTGATCATTCGTCACAAACAGGGGGCATTTGTCATCATCCTCAGCATTTTGTTTTGAAATCTTTGGATAATTTCTATATTGGAGTGTGAAGCTACGCCCCACAATTGGATCCCATATGTCCATACAGGTTTCATTATTGCCTTGTAGATTAACAGTTTGCTGCTGAGTGAAAGTTGTGACCGACGGCCAATGAGCCAATACAGTTTTCGCATTTGTAGACTTAGCTGCTTGCGTTTTGTCATAATGTGTTTTTGCCAAGTTAGTCGCTTGTCAAGGTACAATCCTAGGTATCTGACGTGATCTGCCTTCGGGACTTCTATATTGTTTAGATTTACGGTTGGACAGATACCTTTTCTCAGCGTAAAAGTGACATGAACTGATTTGGATTCATTGGCTTTAATTCTCCATTTTTTAAGTTGATATATTATCAAGGCCTTTTTGAAGAATTTCGGTCGCTAACAAGGGGTCTTGGTGGCACGCTAAAATCGCTGTATCATCAGCAAAAGTTCCTGTAGTGACACAATCTGAAGTGGGTAAGTCGCTTGTGTAGATTAAGTAGAGCAATGGACCTAGAACACTACCTTGTGGAACTCCTGCATTAATAGGGCACAAATCTGATAGGGCTTCTCCGTTCCGTACTATAAAATGTCTGTTTTCTATGAAGGATTTCAGGATGTTATAGATATAGTTGGGTAGCAAGGATTTAATTTTAAACAGGAGGCCCTCGTGCTATACTCTATCAAAAGCCTGTGATATGTCCAAAAACATGATATGTTTTTTTATTTAAGGGGGAAATTTTGAACTGCATCAACGGGATAAACATTAAATGTTTAACAGGAAATTTTGTATGGTGTTAAAGTTCAAATTGACTTAAGTCAAAGACGAATCTTTTTTATGGAAATATAGAAAAGTATTGTTTTAGAACTGTTTCAGACAACTTTTTGAATATTTATCTCCGTAAGAATCGTACAAACTTACGTATGCGTAAATGTGATTAGTTTGGATAACAGAGCCTGCTTTTGTTCTGAACAACATATATTTGGGAGCGATAGGTAGTAGGAAAAATTTAAAAAGGGTAACTGTTTTATTGTCTCTTCCGGTGGTTAAACATATGTATGGGCAAATTTCCATTTGCGTCGGCTTTAATACCTTTATATTACTTCGGTAAACAGATGAATAAAATAATATTACCTCTGGGCCGACATTTAGGGTTGTAAGTTTTTCAAAACATTTCTGGCGATGATCGCATTAAATATAGTGCGATACTATAACCAATATGTTTCCTTATTGAAATTTGGCTTGCCCTAATAGGAATCTCTCTAAATTTAATTAATATTTACGTTATATGTAGCTTATCCTAAGTATTAAATTAAGAAAAAAACTCGCAGAAAATGTTACATATATTCTAGTTTTAATGTAGAACAAAAAATAGTCCGGCGGCTAAATTCACAATAATTAATTTTGTTACAGGCTGGTCCCGAAATGACATGGGTGGTGTCTGAACATACGGCAAATGGATCCGGGGAGCTCACCGTAAGCAAGGGCCAGCAAGTGGAGGTGCTGGAAGCATGTCAGGCGAGGCCAGATTGGTGGGTCGTGCGAATACCCGGCGAGCCCCCACAAGAGGGCGCAGTCCCCGGTCACGTTCTTAAACCACAACCGCAGCATCATCCACAACAGAAGACTTCACCTTCCAGGCGCCCGCTCAGTCAACCATGTGAAGAGTCTCTTGGTGAGTATCACTTGGCATTCTTGAACTATGCTACCAAAAAAAGTCGTAATCAGAGAAACAGTATTCCGAACTAAGAGTCGTTTCTATAGCACCAACTGAGTGGATATCAATTTTTAACCATTTGAATCGCTAAAATGTTATACTTACATAAATTCCTCAACATCACTCGTTTAAATCCTACTTCTGGGACCGAGCCTGCTCTACCATTAACAGGATTAGGCCTTAGGCCACTACACTGGCCTAGTGCTGAGCGTGGCCTAGAAGTAAATTATTGATTTCTGTACGTTAATTTTGTTAAATTGTTACTACATAACTCGTTTAACCAGTTGTATGCATGTTTTAAATATATATCTAACTACATTTGCATATTTTTTTTAAATTTACGAACGTACATGACTAGAATTTCACTCATGCAAGACGCTAAAAGCGTAGACGCATTTATATTTGGCAAATGAATTTTTCATCACAAAGCTTTTAGTAATCGCCCATTAGAAATTAACATAAGATCACCCAGCGCAAATGGGGAACTCTACTAGTGTTTAAGGTTAACTGGTGGATGGAACTAATTGTAATATCATATTTAATTCTAACTATGATTTGTTAAAGTTATCGATAAAATTTCATTAAAATTAGTGCTTTGTATTATATTTACATTTATGAAAGAGCTAGCGAATTATGAAGTTTTATTACTTTTATTAATTTCTCTAACAATGGTGTACCAGTAATTTTGTTTAAATGTGCAAATAACACTGAAGTGAGAAACCATCTATGTGTTACCTCAACTGCTACATCCATTGTGTAGTTAAGCCGATTTAACTGCATGGCCGAGCTCGCAAAATTTGTCACCACAAAGGGTTTTAAAACAATAGGCTGTTACAGTGAATATTTAACGTAAATATTTCTTAATAATTTTAAATTCATATTTAAAATCAGCTCTTCTCTATCATAATTTGATTAACATTAAACTTATCACACAAAGAAAATCGTTAATAATTTGAATACTGCGCATACATAAGAAGTTAATTTTATTTGTTAAATAAAAACAATATTTAAGTTGTGAACTCTTTAATGAAGGTTAAGGTGACCTTTACCGCTCAAAATCTGCTGATGCTACAAAATTTTAATGTAATAATCCAAAAAACTAGATACTTGGAGCTACAATTTTCTTTTTTTTAATTTTCTGTACGACCATTTTTCTCGAAGTTACGACCTGTTGAAAATCGCCCAAAAATTTGGATTTATTTTTTGATCCTTTAATTTTTTCCAGTAGTATATTAGAAAATAAAGAAATAAATAAAAAAGAGACAAAACAATAATGTTCTTAAAAATGAAACACTGGAGTGCAAAAATTATAATTTTAGGGTAATATAATAAATTTTATCGGTTTCTAAGGTAATTTAACAGTTTTATAGCAATTAATAAACATAATATACATCTATATAGTGATACCTCTCAATTAAATAAATAATAACATATACCAAGTACCTAATTGTAATATCGAAATTTTAACTACTTTTATATTTGTCGATGTATCAAACAACGTAAAGCAAATCCTAAACGTGTAATTGTAATGTCTGGAAATCTGGATGCAATGGTTTATGGGACATGTCAGTTGATCACGACATTACCGGTTTGATGGCCGTCCTAACTTTATTGCGCGTTTAATTACGGGGTTGTTACCAACAAGCGAAGCTCGTTACCCTGATTAATGCAAGTTTAAAGTTTCAAAGGAGTGCATCGAGAGAGCGCTAAATGGGCATAGTTGAAGCTATGTAGATCCCTGCAAGAACATTTCAATTAGGCCATACTACATATAATATTCCCACATACGTAAATAGTTTTATACATCTTTTTCTTTTGTTCATTAGACTTCTTACATAAAAAGTAGATGGTGATTTTGAAACTACCGTTACTCAGTGTTGTGCCTAGGGACCTAAACTAGGGCAAGTCAAAATGTTATTCTACGTTAATGAATAATATTTATTAATCTTTAAAAATCACTTACAAACGATAAACGTGCGTGTTGTTTTGAATTTCCTCAAGTAATGACGAGAATTTATTGAAATGATTCACGAGCTTTAGTTAAATTGAATGGTGTTTATATGCGCCGTATAAATTACTAAGCCCTAAATGTATACTAGATATCGGATCATCGTTTCAAAAATGGCCCGAAAAATAAGACCACAACAAAAAGTGTGGTCTTATTTCAACTTAGTATGTTCCAATTAGAAAATTATATAGGTTTAATATAGAAATAAAATTATATAGGTTTCGGATTCGGTTATGTATAAGTAATTATTTCGGATTATCCGTTAGTTTCGGATAGTTAGTTTGTATACAGTTTAACTAATTATGAAAGAGATTATGTTAAATAAATAATAAATAATACGGTTACGGATATATTTTTATTTCAGAGCTCCATAACATCCCTGGTTCCAATCGTTGCCAACGGTAACACGTCAACATTAAAATGACATTTCTATTTTCTCTCTTTTAATGTCATAACGTCTTAAATGCAAATTAAGCTAAGTAAAATAATTCTTTTTAAGAATTAAGGTTTATATTTAAAATACTTTTTTTTTAGATATCGAAGTCTGAAAAACAAATGTGTAAGTATATGCAACCGCTGCCACTTAAGACAAGTGATTTTGTTTGCGATCCTCAATCTAGTATATATTTGATCGAAGACTAAGCCTCAAAAACCCCAAACAATTTAACATTACAAAAAATATACAACTCATTGGTGTTACTTTATAATTTGAAACTGATTAGGTTTTGAATGAATGAAGAGCTTTTTTGTATTATTAGATGAATTTACTTTATTCTCGACTATTTAAACTAGCACTCAATATAATAATTTTACATGAAATAAAAATAATACTCTTAATAAAAGCAATGGATTGAATATGTAATAATAACTAATTTAATAAACTAGTTGAATACATTGCTTAGTGGTCATCATTGTGTTCCCGATTACAGATTGTTCAGAGCCAATTGCGATATTGATATTGTGTATTTTGACAATTGAAGTTCTTTGGACGCATTCTTTTGTGTCAAATTGTAGTAGGGGTTGGATGTGGCAGTCCAGCAAAAATACAACAAATTATAAATTTTTATGAGTTACTTTTTGTTATTTTTTTTTAATTATGTATACATGTACATTATACATATTTATGTTTGTTATTCGGAATACTGTACCGCCACAGTACAGTTTTCGTAACGTTGGGCTGATTCGTGCTCCGAGACAGGCAAATTTATTTGAGATATGTATTATACTTAGAGATCTTGGATTTTATGATAATTAATTTTTAAAATATGATACCAACTACAAAAAAATTACCATTACAAAATTAATTAAAGACACGTACCTATTCAAATATATTGAGTAAGTGTTTTGTTATGTAACTTTTCTTTTTTCTGTCTATATCACCTTACATCTCTCTCTTAACTTCCATTTAATTTTTTGTAATGCTCTCGTCACGCATTGACCAGCTTATTAAACAAGTCAAGCAAGCATAAAGAAAATTTACTTAAACAGACTCAAACAGAAAAAAATTTTAGTTATTTTGCGAAAAAAAATTGACAATTAATAATTGTTGGGAGAAACGCAGACATGCGCAGCGCCTGTTAAAACTAAATAGCAATGCAACATATACGCTTAATTGCACGTCAACTTGTACAAGCCCTTCTCTTCTACGTCGTCAGTTACGAAGTGCAATGTCATGTTAATTTAATTTAAAATAAATAGTTTTCTATAGTCTAAAGAGTCTTAATCCATTTTATTCCATCAGGTTATGGGCCTCTCCCTGCCTGTGTTGTAAAGTACAGTGAAAATTTAAAGCAAATTAGTTGTTTTTGATAAGAAATACATATAACCTAAAAATTGTTCACGCGGTCGCCGAAGTTTTTTACATTTCAGGTAAAATATTTTAATAAAATGTCATCAAACGGATCTTTGATACAAATTGAAAAACTTACTGGCCGAGATAATTGGACCAGCTGGAGTTTCGCAGTGCAAGCATACCTGGAACTCGATGATTTATGGGAATGTGTCCAAGGAACAAATACTGATCCAAAGAAGGATAAAAAGGCAAAATCAAAACTAATACTATTAGTCGATCCAATAAATTTTATACATATACAGGATGCGACGACATCAAAACAGATTTGGGAAAATTTATCAAAAGCATTTCAAGACTCTGGTCTACTGAGAAAAGTTGGTTTATTGCGCGACCTAATTAACACTAATTTAGAAACAAGCACAAGTATAGAAGAGTATGTCAACAAAATCATGAGCTCAGCTCATAAGCTCAGAAATATTGGATTCAGTGTTGATGATGAATGGCTCGGGACCCTAATGCTAGCAGGTTTACCCGATGAATACAAACCTATGATTATGGGTATTGAAAGCTCTGGAGTAAAAATAAGTGCAGATCTAATTAAAACAAAACTTTTGCAAGAAATAAAAACTACACCAACTAATTCAGCTCTGTACACAAATAATAAAAATACTCAAGCTAAGTTCAAAAACACCCAGCATCAGTCAAAGTCAAAAGGTCCAAGATGCTTCAATTGTAACAAATATGGACACCTTGGAAAAAATTGTTGGTTTCAGAAAAATAAACCACAGAGTAAAGAAAATAATAAAGGTTTTGTGGCAGCTTTCTCAGCTATGCAACTGAATGATTGTATAAACTGGTATGTAGATTCAGGTGCTTCAATGCACATGACAATGCATAAAGACCTACTAAAGAATAAAACAATGCCACCAATATCAACAATCAAAATTGCAAACAATAAAACATTAAATGTTGAAAGTTGTGGTGATGTCATACTGCATATATCTGACAAAGATGGCAGTAGCAATGAAATATTAGTAAAGAATGTTTTATATGTACCAAAATTAGCCACAAATTTATTATCAGTCAGTAAAATGATAAAAAATGGTTGCACCGTGGAATTTAATAAAACTGGCTGCTCAGTATATAATTCAAACAATCAAAAAGTAGCCACAGCAAATTTAATAAATGATACATATAGACTGAACATAAATTACACTAAAATATTCGCCATGTCAGCAAAAGCAGAGTCAATTACACATCTATGGCATCAACGTTTAGGCCATCTAAATTATACTGATGTTCACAAGTTACCTAACTGCACAACTGGTGTACAACTATCATCACAGAAAGAAAAGTATGTATGTATAAGCTGCCTAGAGGGTAAGCAAACAAGGCAATCATTTCCAAGCAATGGATCCAGGGCAAACTGTTTGCTAGATCTAGTCCACACAGATGTATGTGGCCCGATGCAAGTTGCTTCAATTGGCGGTGCCAGGTATTTTACAACTTTTATTGATGATTTCTCAAGAAAAGTCTATGTATACATAATTAAAAACAAAACGGAAGTATTTGAAAAATTTATTGAGTACAAAAACAGAGTAGAAAATGAATTAAACAAAAAGATCAAAATTTTACGCAGTGATAACGGATTGGAGTATACTAATAAAAACTTTGCTAATTATTTAAAGAAAAATGGAATACTACATCAGACTTCTAATCCTTACACGCCACAACAGAACGGTCTGAGCGAGAGAATGAACCGAACATTGATTGAAAGAGCAAAATGCATGATGCTTAATGCTGATTTGTCAAAAAATTATTGGGCTGAAGCTGTAACAACTGCTGCATATATAATCAACCGCTCGCCCACACATGCTTTATCAGATATTACACCTCATGAAGTATGGACTGGACAAAAGCCAGACCTTAGTAATATGAAAATATTTGGTTGTCCTGCTATGGTGCACATACCCAAAGAAAAGCGACAAAAATTAGATGTAAAATCGCGTCAGATAATTTTTGTTGGGTACAGTGAATGCACAAAAGGCTACCGTTTTATAGACCCGAAAACTAATAAAGCAGTGATCAGTCGGGATGTACATTTTCTGGAAGAAAACATTAAAAGTAATATGGTAGAATCAATTTCTTTTTCAGCACCTGAAACAAAAATAAATAATATTAATCAAGAAGTACATGAAACACAACAATTAAAAGATACAAATAATAATAAGAAGAATAATAACAAAGATGAAAAATTAACACAAATGTACTTACCATTAAATGAACAAAACTCTGAATTAATTACACAAAATGATGAGAATACAGATGAGGAAGAGCAGTCTTCTTCAAATAATATCAGTAATAGTATCACAGATACTTCAAGTAACACAGATTATGAAGATCCACTAGATGATACATACTTACCAAGTCAGAGTGTTGACATATCACCTGCAAATGAAATGGGTGTTAAAACCCGTCGGCAAAGAAAGTTACAAACAAATAATGAAAGTTCATCTTTATACATTTGCATGAATGGTGAGTCTACATCAAGCCTCCTCAACAATGATCCCCAGAGCTTAGAAGAAGCTCTTCAAAGTAATGAATCTGAAGAATGGAGACAGGCAATGAAAGAAGAATATGAGTCCCTCATTCACAATAATACTTGGACTTTAGTAGATTTACCTAGTGGGAAAAAGGCTATTCCATGCAAATGGGTTTTCAAACGAAAATTTGATCATACTGGAGAAATTACTCGTTATAAGGCTAGACTTGTAATTAAGGGTTACAAACAAAAAAAAGGAATAGATTATAATGAGATATATGCACCTGTTGTACGATACACATCAATAAGATATCTCACAAGTATAGCTGCGAAGTACAATCTAAACATTTATCAAATGGATGCCATCACAGCATTTCTGCAAGGAGATGTTGATGAAAATATTTACATGTCCCAACCACCAATTTTTGATCGAGGAGAGAAAGTATGCCATTTAAATAAAGCTATATATGGTCTCAAGCAAGCCAGTAGACAGTGGAACAAAAAGCTAAACTCCATTTTGTTAGAAATTGGCATGAAACGATCAAAACTTGATCCTTGCATTTATTTTCGTATATTGAGCAAAAATGATATTCTATTTATCTCTGTTTATGTCGACGATCTTCTTTTATTTTATAATAGTTCTGAAACTGGTGAAGAAATAAAGAAAAAGCTCAAAGATAACTTTAGTATGAAAGACATGGGAAAAGCAAAACAATGTATTGGATTCAGAATAACACATGAAGAACAAAATAAAATATCACTGGATCAATCAATGTATATTAAAAAGATACTTACTCGTTTTGGTATGGATGATTGCAAGCCAGTCTGGACTCCATGTGATCCAAACATTCAATTAAAGAGAGCCGAAAATGAGGAAGAAATATTGAGAAACTTACCTTATCAAGAAGCTATTGGGTGCTTATTATATTTGTCACAAGGGACAAGACCTGACATAACATATATTGTAAATTCACTAAGTCGGTACAATGGCCAACCCACTGCAGATCATTGGACTAAACTGAAGAGAGTTTTAAGATATTTAAAGGCCACCATTGATTATAAATTGACTTATGATGGAAATACAGAAGGCAACATTACAGGCTATTGTGATGCTGATTGGGCCAGTCATTCTGAAGACCGTAGATCCTGCACTGGATACATATTTATTCTTCAGGGAGCTGCAATAAGTTGGTGCTCCAAAAAACAGCCAACTATAGCCCTGTCAAGTACGGAGGCTGAATACATGTCTCTGGCCACTGCTGTGCAAGAAGCGATTTGGCTGAAACAATTAAATGAAGACTTTTGGCCTGAATCATCAGCTATTCCTATTGTTGTTTACTGTGATAATCAAAGTGCCATTCGTATTTCAGGAAATGAAAGTTTTCAGCAACGCAGCAAACACATTGATGTTCGCTATCACTTCATCAGAGAGAAGATTGCTGCCAAGCAAGTCCTAGTAAAATATCAAAGGAGTCAAGACATGACTGCGGACATTTTGACCAAAGGACTGCATAGACCAAAACATGAAGCTTTCAGCAGAGCAATGGGTCTGCGTTTAGGAGAGAATGTTGGGAGAAACGCAGACATGCGCAGCGCCTGTTAAAACTAAATAGCAATGCAACATATACGCTTAATTGCACGTCAACTTGTACAAGCCCTTCTCTTCTACGTCGTCAGTTACGAAGTGCAATGTCATGTTAATTTAATTTAAAATAAATAGTTTTCTATAGTCTAAAGAGTCTTAATCCATTTTATTCCATCAATAATTAACAATTAATTTTTTTACCAAGAATTAGTTTAAGTATTGGGTACATGCGTGTGCGGATTTGTTAAGTTTAGTGTCCCTACCTAGTCATAAAGAGTATATGAGATGATTAACGTTAAAAATCTACAAGGTTTGCGGACCACCCTTCCGTACAAAATAGCAAAATTTAATTGTTAGTTTTAATTTTTTCATCAATCGATTGAAAAAAATAATTGCAATAATTTAATCGCGAGCTGCAATTGATGTGCATTAGTTTAAATAATTCAATTGTATCGCGCGATTAATGGTTAATTGCAATTGATTCAAATTCAATTAATTTAATTGCAATTAATTTTTTAGTCAATTGATTAGTTCAATTAAAACTTAATTGATTGATGCCCAACACTGCCGCGCGCCCAAACCTCGAGGACGTCACTGCTGTTAAACACACACACATGTATAATGAATTCTGTGAATGTATCGCGGTGTGTGTTCAAAAGAGTATTTAGCGCAGTAAGAATATGCGGTATAGGTGGCTCTGGCGCGAATCACAGCACAACAATTTAGAACTGCGAATAATCGACGCTTCCTTTCCGCGTGTAATTATTAGCAACGAATAGTCTGCATATGTCGTCATTTAGATCAGGTTCAGAAGCATAATAATTTGGTCTGAGAATCTTGCACTTAATAATTATTTGTTCCTTTCTTTCTTGTCTTCATACTTTTATTTGTCTAGACTATTTTTTTCGATTTCTACGTTTATGCAACAGACGAATTCTGCAAACTGTGTTTGTCTGTGCGGTTTTGTTTGTTATTTGATTCGAAGAAGGATAGTACGCTAAACCAATTATATTTGCTATCATGTCATCCTAGACAAATTCTGGTCTCCGTGTTCATAATTAAATACCTAAGAGATGTGGATATATTGTGAGTAATTAAAAAGAAAATCTATATCGAATCGGAATCATGTCCCCGCTATTACCCGTAACACATTCATGCCGTTGGACTATTAGGTAATAGACAAAAGCTGGTGGGAGCCGGGGGCGCAGTTTTAAATTATAGTACAGTCAATTAGTTAAAATCCAAATGACTTAAAAATGTATACCTTGACCTCAATGAATATTTCTTTATGGACCAAGTCTAATCATTCACCTACAGAGATGCGGGCATCAGTCAGATTGTACTTTATAATGGAGCCTTACTTTTATTGCTTTTAGATATGAACTTGAGCGTCTGCAAAATCTGTGTATTCGGTTCATATTTGGGTTACGAAAATTTGACCATGTGTCAGATTTTCGCCATTCGCTCAAGTGGCTCCCCATAAAACTCCGCCGGAATACTCATATTCTATGTCTACTTTACAGTATCTTGTTCCTTCCTACTTCTCCGCGCTATTTAAAAGAACGATTCTCATTTCTAAATACCTCTGGTTCACTGTCATTAAGGTCATCGGAAAATTTGACACTTAAGGACTCCAGTGTATGGTAGTACGTTTTACGACTGCTCCTTCACTGTTGAAGCTGTTCGTCTGTGGAACGCGCTGCCGGTGTCTGTTAGAAAAGCTCCTTCACCTCACTCTTTCAGACAAAAAATTAAGGATTTTTATTAGTCTACTGTTAGTGTATAATTACTTTATTAAGTATAACATGTGTGTGTGTGGCTGTGTGTGCGTGTATGTTCCATGTGTATGTATACTTATAAAAATATATATTATTTTCTTTTGTATTCTTATGTTTACCCCTATGTACTTACTTCGTTCCTTTTACTCCATCCAAAGGTTACCTGGTAGAAATCGCTTTCAGCGATAAGGCCGCCTTTTGCTCCACTCTGTCTTCAATTCTACGTCTTTTATTGTAACTTAATTTTTAAGTGGGTATCAATAAAGCGTTATCTATCTATGAAATAGACATGTAAATTTACACTCGAAATCTCCTTGTAGTAGGGGAGCCCAAGCGGGGATTTCGGGATTTACTCAAGCGCGGCAGATTAATATATAGGAGGATACCTTGTACCCGGTTAAGTACCTCCACCAAACATGAGCCCCATATATAAGGCCGCCCGTGAAGGATACAGGATCAGATTAGTAAAAAAAATTGACCATCAGAAATTCTCAAGCGCGTCAGATTAAGGTAGGGTGAGTAAATAACGTCCTAAAAAGTGTATATTCTACTAATCTGACAATTTGAGAGTGACGTAAAGTAAGGGGAGGGCAGCAAAGTTGTAAAAAAAAAAGTCATCTCGACATTCTCGAGCGTAGCTATTTTTTTTTATTTTGAAGGAAATAATTCAAGAATAACGAGAAATATATAATCTGACGATTTCCGCAAGCCGAAATAACAAAAATTCGTCGATAAAGTTAAATGCGTGCAGCTGTGTGATGCTATTTCCTTCTCCGCGTTTCTATTCCTCTCTCACTCTTTCTCTATCTATTACTCTCTCACTCCGTCTCCACTCTGGTTTCTGCTGCCATGACGACAACGTATTTAATAAAGTATAATTTTCAACGTGTTTCCAACGTTTTGGCTTTTTTGCTATTTTAACACGTTGCTTGTCCATGCATTATATATAACGCATTTTCGGACTCGCTGAGACATCCGTGCATTACATTTAATGCATGAGCTTATACTTTTTAAATTCGTTTTTTTAGACTGGATGTGGGAGCTACTTGTTTATTTAACAGATGTATGAGCAATGAATGGAGAATAATGAAACATCAATGTCCCGCAAACTTTTTTTATTTTATTGGTTATATGGCCTGGCATACCAATGAGTATTTTTTATTTGAAAAATATCTACATGCAACTAAGATGATAATTAATTAATAAAACATATTTTTTTTAAGCTTTTTTTAAATTATTTCTTTATAAATACATGCATTGTACTAAAAAAGCATACACTTATTTATTTGCATGCTATTTCCTGAGCTTTTCAATTAATTAAGTTCAATGATTTTAAAAAATTGAAAAAATAATTTTTTTTTCGTCAGATTAGCCGAATCCCTCTAGATAATCGTCAGATTATGAGACAGTACGTTTAGAACATAAAGATGAACCATATATATCTTAATCTGACGCGCTTGAGTATTTCCAAATGACGATTTTTTTTTGCATATTATGGGAATGGCCACAAGTTTGCGTCACATCGAAATCGTCAGATTATTGAATGAGAGCTTTTTTTTTGGTGCACTTAACACTCCCTTAGAAAATCTGACGCGCTCGATAAAATTTTTTTTTTCTTCATTTTCAACCCTTAAAACCAACCACCCCCATCATGGAAACAATCAGATTAACATACGTACATTATTAAAAATACGTAGGGCAATGATGCTATCAATATCTGACGCGCTCGAGGATGTCCACGCAACAGTTTTTTTTACATATTTAACAATCTATACCCGCTTTCCCCACCGATGAAAAGGTATATATCACATAACATTTTTTTCTTCTTATCATCTAAGCTTTGCAATCCAATAGGTCTCTATAACGCTCGAGTAAATCCCCATTTAGCATCGTCGGCTCCCCTACTATTGTGTTTGCTAATATTTTACAACATTAAATAGAACCGGTAGCACGAGATTTGATATAATGGGGACTGGTGAGATGACTTTAATGTTTGTGTTAATACTTACAATGGGAAAGTTTCACGTATATACGTATTAATGTTAGCTCAACTACGCTTCTGTTTGCTCATATTTAAGTGTGGACAGAATAGTTGCTTGGCTCTGGCGTGTTTAGTCAAAAGTTGGTCAGGCATGATCTTTTTCTAACGAGATATAAATTAATGAAGTTAGAGTTTTACTTTGTGCTACTCATCATCATTCTCTTGCCCTGCTCCCAATTTATATTTGGGGTCGGCGCATGTCCTTCCACACATCCCTATCAGCCGTCACGCCTTTTTCTTTCATATCTCCTCGAGTCCTCTCACGCACCATCCATGTTTTTTTTGGCCTTCCTAGGCTTGTCCATCCTTCAACTTTCATGCTCATTACTTTTTTACCAACATATGTTTCGTCCCTCCTCATAATATGCCCATACAACGACAAACGGTGTCCTTTCAGCTTATCAATCACAGGAGCTACTTTCAAACTTCCTCTGACGTATTCATTCCTCACTCTATCAGTCAGAGTTACCCCACACATCCATCGCAACATTCGCATTTCTGCTGCATGCAGTCGTCTTTCGTCCGTCTTCTTCGTAGCCCAACACTCCGATCCATACATAACGACAGGTTTTACCATGGACTTGTATATTCGGCCCTTCAATTTGAGGGCCATCCTGGGGTCGCATATTGTGGATGAGACCTGTCGCCATTTCATCTATCCTGAGTTGATTCTCTGCCCTACATCGTGATGTATACCCCCGTCACTTTGCATAAGTGACCCAAGGTAGCGGAATTCGGAACAGACTGGTATCGGCATTCCATCAAGTGTGACGGACACAGAACTTGCAAGACCGCCAAAGTCGCAGAACATATACTAAGTTTTTGTTCTGCTGACTTTAAGGCCAACATTTCCAAGTCTATGCCGCCACGCCTCCAATCTGTTCTGCACCTCGTGGCCACTTTCTGACAACAGAACAATGTCATCAGCAAACAGCATGCTCCAGGGTGCCTCTTCCTGTATATCTGCAGTAACAGCACCCATAACCAACAGGAAGAGATAAGGACTAAGAGCCGACCCTTGGTGCACCCCAACAGCGACATCAACTGTCCGTGCTACTGTCCGTATACAACCCTCGTTTTGCTAGTCCTGAACATTTCTTGTTAATACGACGACTCGCGGATGTTTATATTTTAACCTGCAGGCGGGCGCGCGGTGTTTTGTAACGGCAGTGGTCGCGCGTAACCTAAAAGACCTATGGGATAAATCAGAGAAATAAAACAAGTGTTATAATAAACTTTATTAATTATTTAATAATTGTAATCATTACTATTTTTCTAGGACATAATTTGTAAAAAGAAATAAATCTTTTAGTAAAAACTAACTAATGAAAATAAAAAATTCAAAATAACATATTTTTATATCAAAGCCTTAGTTTTTAGAACAAAAACCCATCTTAGGTGTCTGTATTAACCTTTAAATATAAAGTAACTAATAACAAATAATAAAATTATAAAGTCAGTTGACTTTTTGAGATCACTTAATTAAAATGTGTGACCGACTTTCACTCGTAGTTTCTGATACCCATAACAAAATTTATGTATGTGACTTTTGCGTATTATTTTTATTAAATTTTCAAGAAATGTTAACATAATATGTACAGATACGTGTGTACATATGTTTCTATAAAAGTTTTGTAATTATGAGATCACTATCTTATTAACTCTCGCAAACACCGCTCGAGTATTCAGATTTCAACAATCACTTTCTTATATCAGCCTTAAATGTGTATTAGGTATTCATTTTTATCTCAATTACATTTAAATTCAACATTTGGTGCTTGGCTGTGTCACTTCATATGTGTTTTTGCTATGCTACGGATTACCGTACTATAGTGTTAAATTTAACATTACTTTTACTTTTTTACTAAAACTTTTGCAAAGACATAATATTAATGTAAAAGCCTAATGACTTAAACAGTACCATTAAACTCCACCTCAAATTAATTTATGCTATTTTAGTACTAACGCTGTTGAGCAAAAGCTAATTGATGCACAGATGTTAAAAAAATTGAAATCGGAAGACAACGGCCATAAATGTATAAAATCATGAATCTCCTATTGTCTTACACACTGTAGACAACGGATAATGAAGCGGGTAATTAAATTCTTAGTTTGGTATAGTCTTTAAGTAATTGATATATTACAATTTGCATACAATTTTAATACCACCTGTGTTGTAAAATTGTACACCTATATTTGCAATTAAAATCTACGACTAAAACGGAGAATTATGTATCCATTGCTACAGTATATCCAAAACAATCATTAGTAATATGTCAGTAGCATGTAATTAATATTAATGGCGCATTCCTTGTTTAATTATTCAATTTGAAGTTTACACGTACAGTGCGCCTCAGGCAATTTGAATTGCGCCACGCCAGTTAGACATTTAGTCATTTCCGTTTTACAAAACTGATATGCAGGGAAAGTTAAAAAATAAAAGTAAAATAAAGAAATTGAATATTAATATAATGTATGGAGCCAGTGAGAGTAGAACACATTTACGATGTCCTGAGGAAAACAATCAACCAATATACCATAATTGTAGGCAATTTATATATTTAACAACAAACAAAATATTCGTCAAGATTATGTTGATTGTTTATTTTACATCTCGGTCGGATCGGTATGTCACCAATGGACGTCAATTCCCATGGAGATTGGATTATTCGTATAGAATAATTATAGTGTATGATTAAGCATCATCACCATATTGCACCATAGCAATTCGTAGTGCTGAAATATCATATACATGCTTCAAAAACCTTAATACATACATAACCTCACGCCTACATTCCCTAAAGGGGTGGGAGAGGTGTATTATTGTTTCACCCACATTTCGCCAAGTATGTATCAGTCCCACGTAATAGGGGGCAAGCCTATTGCCGTTTTTCGGCAACACTACCAAACTCTGTGCTGCTACTGAGAATGTTCTAATGGAAGAACCCAATAACACTTTGCCGACCTGGGAATCGAACCCAGGACCTCTAAATCGCACGGCACATACTTGCACCGCGAGACCGCGAGGCAGTAAGTAAACCTTTAATAACTTTAACTAAATATTTTTCTGCTGAAGTGATCTAAGCAATATACTTATTAAATGTCTTATTGTGTCATTCCATATTATTTTCACAAAGGTTTTGGTTCCTTGATATTTATAGGATTTTAATTTTACTAAGCGCACGCACTGTGCGATTTTGGTGTCTAGTTTAATATAATATTTGCTGTTAGAAACTTTTGATTATAAATCAGGTATAGATAGCATTTTATTATACAGTATAATCTGTCGATATCAACCCGAATATCCATACATGGACTATCGGACACGGTTCTCCTTGTTTATGTTCTCACATATAACAAACAACACAGTGCCTGATGATCATACATTTTGTGCATAATGTTTTGTTAGACGTAAGACGTATTATAAGACGACTTCGTAAAGGTCGCAGGACGTCGTTGGCTGCAGGCGGCTTCCGACCGATCCCGGTGGAGAGTCACTCACTGTCACTGGTCACTGGGGGTGGCCTTTGTCCAGCAGTGGACCAAAATTGGCTGATGATGACAATGAAGACGTATTATTTAATTCCTGCGTTGTTTATTTTATGTGTAGTATTTGTAAAAAATAAAATAATGGTTATGGGGAAATTGGGACGGGAGTAGAATTCATGTTTCACAATTAGGGACAATTATATTGTTTCTTCTTGCCTTTGTTTAAAATTTCAAATAATATAATCCATATTGTTGTTGCGCTTGCTTTTCGTTTGGAAAAGGATCTAATAATTCTGTTAATTAGTTCATTAATTTGAGCAATACTTGGTAAGAAAACACACGTGTGTTTATATTCATAAACACTCGTGTGTTTGACGCTGGTAAATAGGTGTCGTCAACAACATGGTTAAGTTTGCTGAAAATCACAAAAGATCCTTCAGTTGACAGAGTTACAAGCAAGTAGGATACGAATCATTCGATCGCAGCCCCGTGATGGAAGTTCGACTTATTTGCTAACACCTGTTTGAACTATTGAACAATGGCAAACGTTGAATCTATTCGAGCACAGTTCGGGGGCGTTCTTAATGACATTAATGAAACAAAAGGAAACCTTTTTTTATCAAAACGATTTTCTATTTATTGGAAATTGCAACTCCTGATAAATACTCAAAACCACAGTTAAGATTAAGTTTATTAACTCGTGTCTAACTAAACTACAACTATTACAGCGCGCCTTCACGACAGATTGCGGGAGGAAATATAAATGTATTACCGCGTGCAGTTCTAGAATTAATAGCTGTAGTAAGTAAATGATTTGACTATTAAGCTTGGAAAATCTTCAGATTTGCACAACTATATGAATTTGTAATTTATGAGAGGTTATAAGAGATGCACTAGTAATTATTTAACTGATAAGTTTAAAATATATAATGTTGTTAAATTAAAACGTAAAAAAAGAGGTCATGATTAAAAATGCTAGCGAGAAAATCTTTACCATTGAGCAACATTTTAACAAACGGAATGACCGAGTTTATACTCAATGCGGTATGAAAACTTCATAATTAGTCAGTACAACGTGGAGATTCAGCTTCAATAATGGTTAAATGGTATGGAAAGGATTGACTAAGCCATATTTTTGTGGGTTAGGTGTCAAAACATAGGAACAGGTGCATCTAGGTACGTCTCTCGAAACTGTTGATAAACCTCCCAGCAATACCATGTTCTATTATCAGGAATGGTCAGTTCAGGAAGATGTCACTGCAGCTTGTATTGTGTACATAAGTATGTATTACACTCAGATGTTGATTAAATTGAACGAACATAAACCGAATTAAGTGTACGTGATATAGTCGGCTCTTGTTCATCTTAATCAAATTTATACTGTTGTTAATGTTCGATATTCCGGTGTTTAACGTGCCCATTGTCATCGGTATAACAATATTATGGATCCTATTGGGATGTAAGGGAGGACGAACGCCAACCTAGTGCTCCAAGCCAACCTCTCCTGCACGTGGTGCATCCTGCCGATCAGCGAACGAGGCTCTGGCGACCGACGGACGGCGGTATAACCGTTCCGTAAGCCACAAAGACCAGTGACGGGCAGCAGCGTAACTGGTGCGAGAAACCACTGCGATCGCCAACCCGCCTGCCCAGCGTGGCGATTATGGGCATCACCTCCAATGGCTGGACACGCAAAAAGGCCCCCAGTTCCCGGTAGTCCCGCTATTCCTGGCCAAGACGGCGGTCATGGTTCCGGCGGGACAGGGGGTGCAAAGAATCTCCGGGCTACGGTAGGCCGTCAAAAACGTCTGACCCTGGCCACGTATAATGGACGCACGCTACGGCTCGATGAGCATCTGGCTCAACTGGAGGAGGAACTGAAAAACATAAGATGGCATATTCTAGGGCTGAGTGAAGTCCGAAGAGAGGGGGAGGACACTGTAACCCTGGAGTCGGGCCATCTTATGTATTTCAGAGAGGGAGACCAACCGTCCCAAGGCGGGGTCGGGTTCCTGGTCCATAAGACCCTCCGTGACAATGTTATAAAAATCTCCAGTGTGTCGACGAGAGTGGCGTACCTTGTGATCCGAGTAACGGAGAGGTACAGCCTCAAAGTCATCCAAGTGTACGCGCCGACCTCGACACATTCGGACGATGAAGTGGAGGAAATGTATAAAGACGTTTCAAAGGCCTTGCACAACACCTCAAAGGCCCACTTTAATGTTGTCATGGGGGATCTGAATGCTAAAGTGGGAGTACAAACATACGGCGAAACGGTAGTAGGACCACACGGATTTGGCTGCAGAAATCATAGGGGACAAATGCTCGTCAACTTCCTGGAGCAAGAGGGGCTCTTCTTAATGAACTCTTTCTTTAAGAAGCAGCCCCGACGGAAGTGGACGTGGCAAAGTCCCGACACTATGACCAAAAATGAGATAGACTTCATCATGACTGACAAAAAGCGATATTTAGAGATGTCTCAGTGATCGTTAGGTTTAAGACCGGAAGCGATCACCGACTTGTCCGAGGCACTCTAAATATAGATTACAAGCTTGAACGAGTCCGTCTGATGAAGTCTGCGCTCCGACCAAACCTGCTCAAATCCGTGGTAGGATCTGAAGCGTTCCAGATTAAACTGGAAAACCGTTTCGCTGTCCTGGAAACCACAATGGACATTGACCAGGAACTCACCAAAGTGGTGGGTATCCTCCGGGAAGAAGGGACGAAGTTCTGTAAGACGCATCAAACCCGTAGAAGGTCCAAACTTTCTGCAGAATCTCTGCAGCTAATGCAGCAGCGACGTGAAGGCACCACTACCGCTCCGTCAGAGCAACGGGCTTTGAACAAAAAGATTAAACTGATACGGCGTGACCTCCGAAGCTCCAATACACGCTCTATTAAAGAAGCTATTGAGCAAAATCGGGGGTCCAAAGTTTTCGTTCAAGCCCTGAGCCGAAGCCAACTGACGAAGTTGCGAAAACGTAGTGGAGAAGTCGTCGCAGCTAAGCCGGAGATTTTCGCAGAGATTCAGGACTTTTACGGTGAACTTTACACATCACATGCGTCCCGTCCCACACCCGAGAGTGAATACCCGAGAGCCACTTTGACCCGCCACTATTCTGAAGAGCTGCCAGAAGTCAGCCTAGACGAGATCGAGATCGCCCTTGGGCAGCTTAGGAATGGAAAAGCCCCCGGAGAGGACGGAATCACAACGGAGCTCATAAAAGCTGGCGGAGCTCCTACGCTTAAACAACTCCAGCGTATTTTTAATTCCGTCTTTTTTTCGGGGAGAACTCCTAAGGCATGGAGCAAGAGTATGGTCGTCTTGTTCTTCAAGAAAGGTGACAAAACCCTATTGAAGAACTATCGGCCCATCTCCCTGCTAAGCCACATCTATAAGCTGTTTTCAAGGGTGATCACGAACCGTCTCGCGCGCAGGTTCGACGAGTTTCAACCCCCAGAGCAGGCCGGGTTTCGAAGAGGATATAGCACCATAGACCACATACACACAGTGCGGCAGATTATACAGAAGACAGAAGAGTATAATCAGCCCCTGTGTCTTGCCTTTGTGGATTATGAAAAGGCCTTTGACTCTATCGAAATCTGGTCTGTTCTGGAATCTTTGCAACGGTGCCAAGTCGATTGGCGATACATCCAGGTGCTGAGATGTCTGTACGACGCTGCCACTATGACCGTCCGAGTACAGAACCAGCAGTCTAAACCAATTCCAATGCATCGAGGAGTGAGACAAGGGGACGTTATTTCCCCGAAATTGTTCACTAATGCATTGGAGGATATGTTTAAGACACTGAACTGGAAAGGACGCGACATAAACTTAAACGGCGAGTACATCTCACACCTGAGATTTGCAGACTAGGCTACATATAGATATCCAATAAATCACAGAAATAGACTTTAATACTTGTTCATATTTATATTTTTTTCCTATTATATATATTTAGATTTTGCATAGAACTTGGCACTTGCAACTTGGTATTTGTTGGTATTTCACATGTCTGTTTTGTTATGAAAGCAATAAAGGCAGCACAATTCGCATACCTGTATCTGTTGTATTCGATTTTTCACGTTTAATTAGGTCATTGTTACGCACGCTCTGCTTTGCAGTTTGGTATTTTAACCCACGTTCTTTTTAAATACCTCTTTATAGCGGTTCCATTTGTATGTGACCGGAAAATCATGTAACTCCATTCATCCGTGTCACAATTTTATTCCGTGTGACCGTGTCAAAATTTTGTTGTACAGTAAAGTTCTTTTTATTTTTAAACAAATCAACCTCTCATCAAATCAGACAAACCTAGTGCAGTTAATCAAAAGAATTTATAATCGATACTAATATTATAAAGCTGAATTGTTTGTTTGTTTGTTTGAACGCTAGGATCTCAGGAACTACTGGTCCGATTTGAAAAATTCTTTCACTGTTAGATAGCACATTTATCGAGGAAGGCTATAGGCTACATAACATCATGCTACGACCAATAGGAGCGGAGCAGTAACAAAGAGTGTTTTAAAATCGGGGACTTTTTTCCTTTTTGTGAGCTTCCGCTGCGTGCGCTGCGGAAACGGTTTAAGTTACACAAAAATAATGTATCTATGTAAGTTCTAAAAAACAATCCGCGACAGCATATTCATATTACATTTATTCTTTAAGGTTGGCTCATTATAACGTTTTTTACCCTAACCAAATTTATTTTAAAATAAGCCTTATTTATGAAGGTGTTTTTATAAAGATAATATTTAATCATTATCCAAATGAAAACGTTTTATTTATTTATTTATTTAAAGCTTTTTTGTACACATAATGATAAAGGAAAGAAGTAAACTATTATAGATAGGTACAAAAGGCGGCCTTATCACCTAGGGCGATCTCTTACAGGCAACCAGGTATGGAAAAGCAGGTACAGACAAGGTAGTTATAAGTGTACAAAGGTGACATAATAGTAGATAACAGAGAACTTAAAATAAATATTTAAAAACAAACATACATACATACACATATATATACATACATACATACACACCAGTGTTGGGCAAATGTTAATTGAACTAACAATTAAAAATTAACAATTAATTAATTGTATTTGCAGTGACAGCAACTAACAACTGATTAATTGTTAATTGTGGTTTTATACAATTAACAATTGATCAATTTTTAGTTATTTTGCGAAAAAAAAATTGACAATTAACAATTAACAATTAATTTTTTACCAAGTATTAGTTTAAGTATTGGGTACATGCGTGTGCGGATTAAGCCTCTTAATACATTTACGGTACCAAATAGAACTCCTGAACAGCTTATAGAAGGGGTGCGGCAGAAAGAATCTTTGGTAAAGTTTATAACTGTATGGAATCACATAGCAATGCGCTGACGTTTGTTGCTACATTGCAACAACATGACGCGCAGGCGTTCTAATTGCATTACTTAAGGGTTTAGGTAATTGCGATGAGTGTCGGTGCAGCGCCAAGCGCGCGCGCCGGTGGTTTTGAGCCTCCAAAATCACCCTAAAATAGCATAAATATGACAATGTAATTTATCAAAATTTGCATCATAATCATTAAATGTTCTTTGAAAAGTACTGTTTTTGCTGAAATTACATTTACTTATATTAAATAATAAAAAAATACCCATTTTACACGGCTTCTGCACCTGAATATTATTATAAATAAAGCTACAAATGGTGTTATATTGAAAGGAAAGCAATTGACATGAGTTCAATTGCATTAAAATAAATACACCAAGTGTTAGATAATATTCTAACCACAAGTCGAAACCCTTGTTAGGCAGACAATTATTTTGTTATTACGTTTTCAGTCTTAACTGAAAAACATTGAAATAGGGTATTATATAAATAATGATAATCTTTAAATTAATTCAGAAAGCAACACATACTTATATTTTAGGTACCTACTCAATTTTAATGATAGATTCAGATAATGATAACTAAGTAGTTGTGTATTAATTGGTTTTAATTAATAAGAGAATTAGAATATGAATTAGCCTAAATCATGTACTTGTATGTAATTGTTCTCATAAAAGTAATTATATTTGTATATAGCCATGTATAAAATCCTGTTTGTAGGAGATGAAATAGAAATTATTGAGATATCACATGAACCACTTGTAACAGTTAATTACAAGCCCTCAACTTCTTGTAAATTGTTGTATTGGGACATTATAATAATTAACTTGTAGTCTTTATAAGGTCAACAAACTGAAAACAAGAAAATATGAAGCAAGGACCTCTGATATTGGTGAAATTTCATGTAGGTCAAAAAATAAACAGTACCCAATTGTTTTATGTCATTTTTATAATACTCAATCATATGAACCATTGTTTGTTTTTGTAATATAAGGTAAGAAGAAGAAAGTTACCACTATAAAGCTGTTAAAACAAAAAACAATCCCTCAAAGAAAATTATTTTAAAACTCAATTGGTCAATGCGCTATTGAAAAGAAGATTTATGACAGAAAAACTTCACCTTGAAATTTCATTATAAAAATTAAAATAAATAGGGGAAATTAAACCATAACCTTTTTTCAAATTTATATCCTAAATATACACAGCACCTCTTTATGTGTGTAATACTTAGGCACAGCTTTGTATCACAAGTGTCAATAAATACTATTTAGAGTGAAAAGCCCAGAAATGAAAGAATAATATATATTGATGCAGGGAATAATCCCACAGTCTGTTGTATTATAAGCTGGCATCAACCTAGAGTCTGTTGATTATTTAGCATTAAATGAAAAGAAGTTTTCAACTGTAAAATAATTATTATTTATTGTTCTATTTCTAACATATAAATTATCATTATCACCTTGTGACTATATTGTGGATTTCTGGGATGTTTCAATTATATTCTCATGAATACTTGCATAGTCATTTTTTCAGTATTGAATATTATGTAGAGCTATACCTACACGCCACAGGTAAAAATCATTTTTTAATTTTATTTGAAGTCCAAGTTGGACACATAAAAATTTTTCCTTAAGCATGTCAGAAACTCTTTTCACAAGGTCTCAGCTGTTAAAAGGTAGCTGTGGCTAGTGCGGTCACTTCCAAACCAAAATGACTTGTAAGGGTTGATAATAATTGTATTTATTTCAAGTTAAACATTTTGAATTTGTTCTTGATTATTATGAAACCATTATAACATTAATATACAATTTAAAATTTAGTTCAGACAACAAACATGTTACTTCTTCAAGCTATATAAACGGAATAATAAAATATGACACAATTCAATCTAAAGAAATAAAACTGACATTCCAAATTTAACATAATTCAAATATAAACCAACCAGATCAGAGTCATGACATCAAAAGAGTATGTATAATCTGAGATTACTATTCAACATCAGCTCTTTGTGTAATCCTGTTCATCTGGTACTCTTTATTCTGGATTTAGTACAGGAGTCAAAAGATATTTCCTACATGTGTCGCAACATTAATTTTGAATCACACACTATTTGAATGTTTAGAGCAAAATAGCCTCTTCTGTTTCTGTATGATTGACTGATGTAGCCTGCATGCTACCTGAAAACATCAAGTTTTAAAGTACAAGATAAATATTTACATCAACAATAGCAAAACTTTATAATACATACCAGGTTACTTTAGTTTGATATGGGTGTCATTAAATGCACTAATACCGGTTTGTATTATTATGAAGTTACTCATCCTTCTTGTAATTGGCGTGATGTTGTCTTTAAACAAAGGGCTAAGCTGTACCTACAATCTATACAATCAATTTGAGAGTTGAAAATTGTATGCTGAATAGTTGTTAATGTGAGTCATGGACGTAATATATAAACGTTTATATATTACGTCCATGATGTTAGTCTACTCCTTAAATTTCAACTTGCGAAAAGTCATAGTTGTTGACATATTAATGTTGAAAACATGTTTGAAATTAAGCGTACTTTTGCTTCGTAACGCACGTTTGACATTTTCTCGACGTTTTGTTATTCGTTACGTTAGGTACTCGGTTTAAACTTTTTTAAACTCTCAAAATAGTTTCTGCGTATTTTTTATATTTTAAGTTAGTTTTTATTGTAATACATATATCATTTTGTATGTAAAAGTATTTCTCACCACAATTTCGTTGTGATATTGACTTTTATTAAAGGACCTATTTTCTTTAAAAAGGAGAAGCAAAACGCAACACTAACGACGCGACAAGTAATGATAACACAAACGAAAACAAATTGAAAACATTCAACGACATTTAAAATAAATAATATTTTTTTGGCAGCGTTCTTAACAATATTATATAGTGGCCACTGGCACTGGTAGGTATATTACCGGCAATGTCTTTACTTAAATGAAACAAAATACAATACACATTCATAACAAACGGAAAGATACTTTTTTCCCAAATTTGCTGGAATTGCATATTCAGGGCAACTAAGATACTCTTCAAGACGAATCTAACGAGTCCAAAGTTGATAGAGTTGCGTCATTTAATTACGAAGTTCCGATGGCCACCTTCCAGCTCCATCATCAGACCCTGGTTACCATATGGTATCATAGAATTTGTTAAAACGAATCAAATGAGCCCAAACTCGATGGGCTTGCGTCGTTTAATTGCGGAGTTCCGATGGCCATCTTCCAGCTCCATCATCAGACCCTGGTTACCATATGGTATCGTAGAACTTGTTAAAATGAATCAAATGAGCCCAAACTCAGTGGAGTTGCGTCGTTTAATTGCGAAGTTCCGATAGCCACCTTCCAGCTCCATCATCAAATCATCTCTATATCATAATAATATTGCACTGCCATTCAATTTACATATGCATGCAAAATTTCAACTTAACCGGAAACCGGACAGTTGATCAAATTGAATTTGCAATTTTTAATTACAGATACAGAATGGGACAGGCGAAACTAAATAAAAGCTTGTAATTGAAAACCCCCGACAGAAAAACCTACATTCCATTTAAAACGTAAAAAAAATCTAATTTGAATTTTTCACTCACGATTAAGTCATAGATATTCCCTTTGCGTGCTCTTTCATTTGACACCCCGCTAGAATATATATGGAGATATTCGGTTATGATTCCCCATTTTAACACCCCACAACTTTGAAATACCAGATTTTGAGAGATTTTAATTTGTTATGTTTAGTTTTCCTACCTAGTCGTAAAGAGTATATGAGATAATTAACGTTAAACATCTACAAGGTTTGCGGACCACCCTTCCGTACAAAAATAGCAAAATTTAATTGTTAGTTTTAATTTTTTCATCAATCGATTGAAAAAAATAATTGCAATAATTTAATCGCGATCTGCAATTGATGTGCATTAGTTTAAATAATTTAATTGAAACGCGCGATTAATGGTTAATTGCAATTGATTCAAATTCAATTAATTTAATTGCAATTAATTTTTTAGTCGATTGATTAGTTCAATTAAAAGTTAATTGATTGATGCCCAACTCTGATACACACATACATACATACAAACATAAATAAACATATCATTACAAGTAATTAATATAAAATAAAATTGGCCTTGACATCATTTGATTTCAATAAGTATCTTAGAAGATATCGCAGTTTCAAAATAATGATCGAGCGCGCAATAATTATGCACAAGCCGCCGACCGGCGCGATACGGTTTTACGTTTAAACAATTTGACCGATTTGTATGACATAAATAGCAGTGGCGTGCCTAGGGTCTCAAACTAAGGCAAGCCCAAATTTTTATTGAGTCGCGGCATATTTGTTTTAGTACGTAAAACCAAAGTCCTAATAAATACCTATCGTTAATTACTCACATTCATGTTTCTAGCGTTATTATTTATAGGTATACAAAGATAAACTGTCGCTTGTTATTGGACCTCTATTAATAATATACTTTTTGACAAAACACTGATAACATTATTAAACAGAATTATGGCTTTGAAAACATTGTTACTGCTTTTTTGTATTGTTAAGCTAAGTAAAACTGAACATGATTATTTTTTTCTCGCGCTACTTTGCAGTATACGCTCCAAGTTATTAGCAAACTTAAACATAAAATGAAAACATTATAAAGTCGCAGGAAACGACGACAATTAATATTATTAGTATTATAGTGATAAATATCTCCATATTATGCATAAAAGTACTCGGGAGCTTCGTCGTGTTTATTTATATTTGAATACTAGACCATTAAATATCAGACACGGAAAGAAATAATACCTATCATATCAAATTTTATAAAACAAATCACTCAAACCTTCACTAACGCCATTCTGTTGTTGCATGTTTTTATAAAACTACACTGATTGAAAAATTGTTAAAAAAATGAATTCACTTAAAAATAAATACCTAACTACGATAAATTATAAAGTTTGATTGATATGTCATGGTGTTTGAATGGAATCAGGAAGAGATGTAGAATAAAATGAGAATAATATCAGCTGTGAATCTAAAAAAAAAACTGGATTACGATCAACGCGAGTGTTATGTTTTGAAATTTCGTCACATATAATTGACGACAAATGGGTGTTTCAATGCAATGTTAACCAAAATCATGAAAAGAAATTGACGCAATCAAGTGATATTTGTGAATTGGGGTGCTTTTTGCAAGCACTAAACAAATAAATTCAAATCGTTTGCTAAAATTATAAACATTTTTATCATTAGAAAATAATATGCAATACAATAATAGCAGTATAACTTTTCCTATGTGAATATCCAACAATCTAATTAATTTAGTAAACCGATCTAATGAAATCTATTTTATATGGTTATTACAATTTGTTGTATGTTATGAGCCGGTGACGAGCTGTTTCATGTTATTATAATTTAGTGAATTTACCTTTTTCTCACAGGACACGACACAGAAACACGCACACACTTTAAACCACCGAACAGTACACACTCATTTTGTTTGTTTATATCATAATTACTGAATTAAAATTGTAAATAACACAACACATTCAATTTGGTTCAAACATGGAGTAAAATGTAAACAACTAGATCAATGTCAACATTGTCAATTGACGTTATGTTGTGTGAAGTTCCTTTTTGTTTAGTGGACATTGGCCAATCGGCTTTGACGTTGGACGTTGTTCAGACCTAAAGCGGGCTTCTTGTCCCCATACTAATTGCTATATAAACGGTATTATAGTTATATCTATGTATCAAAATCTAATGGGATTTCGCCACGAGTGCGAGAGGGACGGAAGACAAAAGTTAAGCCCGGCATAACCCAACAAAAATAGAGGGAGATAGATTGTGTGTGAGGGAGATAGATATTATTATGTAAAAATTGATGTTTACTCTAAATTCTAAACTATTAAAGACGTTCGTGCGCCCGCGTTTCGTTTGTTAGAAATTATATGGGCCGGGATTTGGCGCGCGGTGGAATGGCGGCGCGGCAAAATTGTATTTACGTAAATTTATGTTTTTGCATGAAATATTTTGTTGTCTGTATTTAATAATTTTATATCTAGTTTAGGTTTGTTATTCGGTGTAATGTAAGGCAAGCCAGGCTTTTGGGCTTCTATGGAAGTACCGCCACTGATAAATAGGACTCTGAGGAGTAAATAGACTACAACTTATTTTCTTTCTGAACTCAATCCTGTAGTCTACGCGGACGAAGTCACGGGCAAAATCTAGTTAGTAATAAAGTTGTTAATAGAATATTATACTAACAGTCGTTAGGTCGCCGGTACTACGCTAACTTTCTATAATATTTAAGACTAGTAATAATAATTACATACAGGAAGAAGAATGATGTAATTGAAATACAAACAGCCACTTGACAGTAACACGTATAGATCCGATCCCACATGAATATATAAAGTGTTAAATCTTTGTATCATACCTTTTTTTAAATAGCAATGGGTTTGTGATTACCGTTGCTATTACCTGCCGTAGTTTCCGATCACAGTCTGAATTACACAGGTCAACAAATAAAAAAAATTTTTTTGGGTTTCTGTTCTAATGCTTCGATTCTGATTCCAAACATCGAAAAATACTCGGATATCAATTTTTAGGTCTTAAAGTTTGCTTTTGTCTGATTTATGTTGATAAGTTCGTTTGAAGATTTCCATTGATTATTATAAACAATGGGTGGTAGCACTTTGATTATTATCTTAATTGCAAATAGTGCATTATTTCTAAATGACACTAGTGAGTGTTTACTTGTCCATTACTATTTAAAAAATCTATTACAGTTATAAAAACCGACTTTTATGTCGTATCTAGATAGAAAATGGCAACAAGACTGTGTAAAGAAGATGTTGATTTATTGTGTTTTATTTGCGGTGAATTTATCAAAGCAAGGATAAGGCGGATAAACCAAATATTCTTGTCACCTATGCTCATGGAATAGCAGAGCAGACTTAAAACATTACCAACGGCGTATATGGCCTGATCGACTTTAATTTCAAATTGGAAAACATAATATGAATGCTAAACCAATCGTAAAGCCCAAAGATATATTGATACCACCGTAATATATAAAGTTAGGTCTAATGAAGATAATTTTGAAAGCTCTAGATCATAATTCGGGAGCTTTTAGATATTTAAAGAGATTCTTTCTTAAATTATCTAATGCTAAAGTTCAAACTGGTATTTAGGGGTTCATACGAAAAAAGCCAATACATGCATAAAAGATCAACTAAAAAAATCGTTTTTTGATCTCGACTTTTTGTTATTTTCTATTTGTTTGCTATTATTTGTCATATTTCTTGTATAAAAACACGTTTTGTGTTCAATAAAAACAACCTTATTATAATTTTAAATAAAATTAAAGAGAATAGATAAAAAATTGTATACATTTTTTTAAATTCATAAAATTGCTCTATTTTCTACAAAAGCAAACTTTGATCGGAATAGATATTTTTTTATTTATTTGTGACATAGGAGAAACTAAAATTTCATATTCAGGAGCCAGACCCAAAAATCGTGTTGACCAGTGTTATGCCTGCATGTGATTGATAATAATGATCATAAATTGAAGAATATTGTTTGTTAATTATATAAAATTAAACTTAAAAGTTCAAAACACCTGAGTGCGTTACTTGTTAGCAACTTTGTTGTAAGGAAGGTTGGCATTTCAGTTTGCTGAATTCTCAATGGTCCAATTAATATGTCCAAACCATGTAGCATTCAGTGCTTGTATGAAGTTTGTCAGGTTGGGCGAGGTGGTGTCTCCACCGCGGAATATTGTAAACGGCCACATACAGTGGCTTGCCATATTATTATGGACAGTCGCATTTTTTCATTTTTTTTTTCTTTGAGCACTCTTAACTGTAATCTTAAGTGGTGTAAGACTTGTTAGAAGTCTTTTACACATTCACGATACCTCTTTAACTCAAATTTTAAGTGGATTACAAGTGTTGGAGCATTTATTTATTTTAAAAATATTTTTAAAAGCGGGAGAGTCGCAGAATCGTTGACACGCGTAAAAATAGGAGACGTTACTAATATTATTTTAAAATGTTATTTTGTGAGTTTGTGTTATAAATATTAATTAAAAATAAGTATCTTTTTATTGTTGTTGATGGAAAAATATTTTGGCGTCAATTTTTATCAAAATATTATTATCATTATTTTTAATGGTATTCAGGGCGAGTCGACGGGTTGATTTGTTTCAAAAAAAAAATCTTTGGTTAAAACCCTCCTCTGCATCCGAATCATTCTCAGAGGAAGATAGCAGAACTTGCCGGAGTTTCTTAGCCCGCTATTAGTAAAATGAAAAAAATTGGAATAAAATAAGCCACTTTCGCCCAAAAGAAAAAGCAAATGTTGAAGAAAATTGATTACCATGCAATGGTCTGATAGGAAAATTCGGGACAATTGTTTGCAAAACTGAAAGAAAAGTGGTGATCTTTTAAGGTAAATGGTTCAGGAATCTGAAATACCAGTTTCTAAGAGAACTGTACAATGTTCTGACAAGTTATCGACGATTTAAGAAACCGCGTTTGACTAAAGCAATGGAAAAGAAACGGCTTACCTTGGCTTGTGAGAACCATTCGAGGACTAGAATATGGTCAGATTTTATGTTAGCTTCTATTTTGATGGTCTTAAACATTTTTTTTAACAAAATTATTCATACAATTACTTTTTTTGGATGTGTTTCTCAGATGAATCGTTATTCGAAATTTTACCGACAAAACCAACTTTGTTAAGCGACGCCTGACAATAAATTTTACCCTGACTGCATAGTGGAGCGGGTTAAACTCACAATTATAATAATAGTATGGGCCTCTCATAAGCGCAAAAGGAATTGGGCAGCTCTACATCGTTCAGGGATCCATGAAACAGGACCAATACAGGCAAATTGTAGAGAGTCGCCTATTACCGCAACTTCAGGAATGGTTCCCATATGGAGAGCAATTTGTTTTTATGCGTGATTGAGCACCGTGCCACAAAGCCAGAAGTGTAACAAAGGTTTTGGCAGCCCATAACATCCCAGTTTACCTTGGCCTGGCGAATCCCCTGACATGAACCCCATTAAGAACATATGAAGAATTGGTCAGGCTGAAATCGTCAAGGAAATCATATCCACTAAGGCAAAACTCATAGAAAGTTAATAAATGTATGGTTTCACAACCCTTAAATAAAAGAAAGTGCCATACAGTGCAATGAAAGCATGCCTAGACGGATTGGAGCCCTCATTCAAGTCAAGGGAAAATGTAACTAAATATTAAAAAATTCTCATAACCATGTACATTTACTTGTAAATATTATTTTCTTAATTATAATATGGATATTATTTCTTTAAATTACTTCCTAAATATGTATTTCATAGTATTAAAAATAAATATAACTAAAAACAAGTGTTTTTGTAGAGCTATAGACTAATATTTTAGAAAATATTAAAATTTCGTAACTGTCCATATTAATTTGGCAAGCCTTTACCAAACTCATATGCGAGTTGTTTGCGGACACTGTTTGCTTCACAGATGGACAACTCATAGGCGGCGACATTATATGAACGCCACTACACAGTGAATGTACATTTTAGTTTGGTTTGCAGCCCTTTGACGGTCGGCGGTCCGTTTTGTTTATACAGAGGATTAATGGAACACATTTACAAACATCGGCTCTCAAATGATATTGGATTATGTTTATTTCACATGTTCGTTCCATGTTTATTACAAACTGCAATGCTTTATTAATTTGGGTAGTAGGTGTACAGTTTGCAGTAGGTAATATTTCTTGACATATAAGCACACAATACAAAACCTTTGCGTAAAACTGATTCGACACAAATCTGTTTCATTTGTAACTAATTATAAGCAAGCAAGAATATGGGGTGATATAGTGTTTAACATTTATATATTAAATAATAAATCAGCCATACATATTGTACATACGTAATGTTATAAATGAATGATTATAAGTTTTATGTTAGATAGAGCTTATGAAAGGGACATAGGGTACTTAATTATATAACATTCCACCCGAGTGAAGCCAGACTTTATTGCTAACTGAAACTTTATTAATAATTTAATTCATTATAGGTAATTATAAATATAAACGAATTGTTGAATTGAAAAAAATATTTATGTGTTGCAAAAGACCGTGATCGGAAACTAAGGCAGGTAATAGTTACGGTGATCACAAACTCAATGACGTTAAAAAAAATTATGATGGATTCATCATTTATAATGGTTGAATAGAACACCTAACGTTTTTATTTTTTGTGGGGATTTTCTTTAACGCCAGGGGGTTTGTAATCACCTAAGCTATTACCTGTCTTAGTTTCCGATTACGGTCAGAATACACCCTGTATAATCACACTAGGACCGATACAGCGCACCATAATTTAAAAAGTTGCTAAATTTAAAAATATATATATATCTACCTTTTGAAGTATAAAATATCGCACACGAGGTTGCGCCCAACAGCAAGTTATTTATATGAAAATAATTAATATTATTCGTGCTGGCTAACAGGAAAAAATCCAACTTGTTCATTAACGCTGCAGAATATTAAAAACGGCAACAACCTCTTTACTATATCTTATTTTTAATTGGCCTATGTTCTTTATGAATTTAAATTGCGTAAATTCTCCGTGTGAATCGTATGCTGTAATTGCGACGATTTGTTAAAAAGTAATGATCATGCTCCTTATGTATAAATAAACTTCGAGATGCTCTTCTTAATTCTAAAAAGGAGGATATCCTATTACCATAAAAAACGATCGCGGTCGGTAAAGGCGGTCGCGGGTTCGAACCCCAGGCACACACCTCTGACTTTTCTAAGTTATGTGTGTATTCAAATTGAATTATCACTTGCTTTAACGGTGAAGGAAAACATCGTGATGAAACCTGCACACCTAAAAGTCCTTAGGAATTTCTTAGGTGCGTAGTCCGCCAACCCGCACTAGGCCAGCGTGGTGGACTATGGCCTAAACCCCTCTCAATGGTAGAGGAGACCCGTGCTCAGCAGTGGGCGTATATGGGTTGATGAAGAAGATAAAAAACGATAATAATTCAACGCATACGTTATTACCATGTTTATAAATTGTTACTCACATTACTTTTAACATGTATTTTTTTTAAGTTTATTAAAGTATATCATGACACGATTAAATACATGTAATTCCGTTAATGACAAGATTGTAAACAACCAAATTATATTAGTATGTAATTACAGTAGTATATATTGTAGTAGGCTTTTGCCAAAATAATTTAATTCCGATGTGGTCAGAATAAATAACTTTCAGTAAACCATTTTCAAAGACTAGTCTGTCATAATTTTCTGCAAACTCAAGGGTTTGATTGAATGCGGACGTACATTACACATTAATACTGGACATGTAGTCCATCGCGTCAACATTCATGATATGGAATTCAATTAATGCACCCAAATCAAAGCAAAGGCATTCTCGTGCATATTTGCAACATTGCATTCCAGGATCGGAATTCAGACTACAATTCTATACCACGAAAAACATTTAGTCAGGCAGTGTATTACATTTTTGGTAATCTAGTGCCACCAAAGTTCACCTCTTGTTTCGCTCAATTTAATTAGCTTTTCTTTGTTATGTTCGCTTTGTCTTCCAAATTTACAATGTGCATTTGTGGGTTCACAGAATATTATTTACAAGCTTTTGCCCGTGACTCCGTCCGCGTAGACTACAGGGTTAAGTTCAGTAAGAAAATAAGTTGTAGTCTATTTTACTTCTCAGAATCCTATTTATGTCCATACCAAAGATCATACAATTCGGTCAAATTGTTTAAACGTGACACCGTAACGCGTCGGTCGGCGCCTTGTGCATCATTATTGCGCGCTTGATCAATATTTTAAAATGCAATTTTATTTAATATTAAATTCTTGTAATGAATAACGTATTTATTTGAATAAGGATTAATATCACATTAATAAAAACACATTCACAAATAAAATTAATTTTAAAATAAATTTGGTTAGGATAAAAAACGTTATACTGAGCCAACCTTAAAGAATAGACATATGCTGTCGCGGACTGTTTTTTAGAATTTTTAATTAGGAACAATTCTCCAATACATTATTTTAGCGAAACTTTAACCGTTTGCGCAGCGCACGCAGCGGAAGCTCACAAAAAGGAAAAAATGTCCCCGATTTTGAAACATTCTTTATTGCTGCTCCGCTCCTATTGGTCGTAGCGTGATGTTATAAAGCCTATAGCCTTCCTCGATAAATGTGCTATCTCACAGTGAAAGAATTTTTCAAATCGGACCCGTAGTTCCTGAGATCCTAGCGTTCAAACAAACAAACTCTTCAGCTTTATATATACAGTGTATATACATATAGGGAAATACAGTGGTTAATTTATGTGTTCAACAAGTACCTACTAAAGAGCAGCTAAGATTTAACAAGTGTGAATGTCGCCTCTGATTGTGATCCAGTTTGCATCCAGGATGTGATAGGTGGTAAGCCTGAGCGAGGGTTTCGTATTAACTACATAGATATTGAAAATTACTTTCAGATTATTGCGCTTGGGTTTGAGATTACTATTTTCTGATGTAGTTTAGTAACCTTCATACATCATCATCATCATCATATCAGCCATTAGTGGTCCACTGCTGGACATAGGCCTCCCCCAATGACTTCCACCGGGAACGGTCGGAAGCCGCCTGCAGCCAGCGACGTCCCGCGACCTTGACAAGGTCGTCGGACCACCTTGTCGGGGGACGTCCCACGCTGCGCTTGCCAGTACGTGGCCTCCACTGGAGAACTTTCTGGCCCCATCGGCCATCAGTTCTCCGCGCCATGTGGCCGGCCCATTGCCACTTCAACGAGCTAATCCGTTGGGCTATGTCGGTTACTTTAGTTCTCCTACGGATCTCCTCATTTCTGATTCGATCACGTAGGGAAACCCCGAGCATAGCCCTCTCCATAGCTCGTTGAGTGACCCTGAGCCGTCCCATGACGCCTTTAGTGAGAGGCCACGTCTCAGTGCCGTAAGTCATCACTGGTAACACACAACTATTGAAGACTTTTGTCTTCAGGCACTGAGGTATTTTGGACGAGAAGACGTCTCCTAACTTTCCGAACGCTGCCCAACCGAGTTGGATTCGACGATTGACCTCTCTCTCGAAGTTGGACCTGCCTAACCGGACCACTTGTCCCAAATAGACATATTCGTCTACAACTTCGAGAGTCGAGCCCCCAACTGCGATTGGGGTGGGCACAACATGGAAATTCGACATGATTTTCGTCTTGTCCATGTTCATTTTAAGACCCACCTGTTGGGAGACTCGATTGAGGTCTTCGAGCATAGTGCTAAGGTCCTCCAGCGATTCTGCCATGACTACAATATCGTCGGCAAACCGAAGGTGTGTGATATACTCGCCGTTGATGTTGATGCCGAATCCTTTCCACTCCAAGAGCTTGAAGGCGTTTTCCAGCGCGGCAGTGAACAGTTTCGGAGATATAACATCTCCCTGTCTCACGCCTCTCTGTAGTGGAATAGCCTTCGTGCTCTGATCTTGTACTCGGACCGACATGGTGGCGTTGCTGTATATGCTTTTCAACACCTCGATGTACCGACAGTCAATGTGGCACCGCTGGAGAGACTCTAGCACCGCCCACGTCTCGATCGAATCAAAGGCTTTCTCATAGTCCACAAACGCTAAACAAAGCGGCAAGTTGTATTCCTCGGTTTTCTGGATAACTTGCCGAAGCGTATGGATGTGGTCTATGGTGCTAAAGCCTTTTCGGAAACCAGCTTGTTCGGGCGGCTGGAAGTCATCAAACCTGCGTTCGAGACGATTTGTGATGACCCTCGAAAACAACTTATAGACATGGCTCAGGAGCGAGATGGGCCTGTAATTCTTCAGCAAGGTGTTGTCACCTTTTTTGAAGAACAGTACCACCACGCTCCTGCTCCATGCCTCTGGCGTTGAGCCCTCGAGGAGAACGGAATTGAAGAGCCTCTGAAGGACTTTAAGTACCGGCGTTCCGCCCGCTTTCAGAAGCTCTGAAGTGATTCCGTCCTCACCCGGCGCCTTGTTGTTCTTAAGTTGTTTCAGGGCCATCTCAATCTCACACAGGCTGATGTCCGGGATATCATCGCTGAAGTGGCGGATCAACTCGGCTCTCGGTTCTTCGGCCGAGCGAACAGCGGGCTTGGCAACCGAGGTGTAAAGCTGTCCGTAGAACCTCTCGATCTCCCTTAAAACCTCTGCCCTCGTCGACACTACGCGGCCGCCCTCCGTCTTCAGCCTAGACAACTGTCTTTGCCCAATAGACAAGTCTCTTGCAAACACTTTGGAGCCTCCGTTCCGCTCTATTGTCTCTTTAATGCTCACAGTATTGTGAGCACGGACATCGTGTCGCAAGGACTTCCAGATCCGTCTATTGAGCTGACGATATGCTTCGGCATCCTCGGAAGACTGCAGCGCCATAGATCGACGTTCGGCCATAAGGTCAAGAGTGTGGACCGAGAGTTTTTGTGGTCTATCTCTACGGCGAGGTCTAAAATGCTTAGATCCCACCGCATGGACAGCTTCTACCAAACCGCTGTTTAACTCGTCCACGGCAAGGTTTTCTTCCAGGCACTCGAAGCGATTTTTCAGCTCGAGTTGAAAGCTCTCGGGGTTTTGGATATGGGCGCGAGTAGGTCGTAGCGTAGACTTCATCAAGCGACGTCTTTCTAATTGGACGTTGATATTCAATGAGCCTCTAACCATTCGGTGATCGCTACCGGTTTTCACCCTGTTGATCACAGAGACATCACTGAATATCCGTCGTTTCGTCGTCAAGATGAAATCTATCTCATTTCTCGTGGAACCATCAGGGCTCAGCCAGGTCCATTTCCTGTGAGGCGGCTTCTGGAAGAAAGAGTTCATCGCAAAGAGTCCCTCTTTCTCCAGGAATTCAGCCAGCCTCTGACCCCTGGGGTTCCGTTGCCCATGTCCAAATTGCCCCACTTTCAACTCCGCATCGCTTCTCATGCCCAACCTTGCGTTAAAGTCTCCCATAACAACATTGAAGTAGGTTTTAGAAGTATGTATGGCCCGACTTATGTCCTCATACATCTCCTCTACTTCTTCATCTGGGTGTGTCGAGGTCGGCGCGTATACCTGTATGACCTTCAACGAATATCTTTTGGATATTCTGAGTATCAGGTACACTACCCTGCTCGACACACTTTCGATGGATACGATGTTGTTAATGAGAGACCTGCGGACGAGAAAACCGACACCTCCTCTGGACTGTTGGTCGTCCCCCCGGTAGAAGAGCAGGTTACCGGACTTGAGGGTTATCGTGTCCTCCCCAATCCTGCGGACTTCCGACAACCCCAGAATGTCCCAGTGTAACCCGCTCAATTCTTCTTCCAGTTCGACAATCTTCTCGTCTGTCCTCAACGTGCGTATGTTGTGTGTTACCAGGGCCAGTCGTCGTCGGGGGTGGTAGCCGGGGCCAACCCGGGGATTCTTAGCACCCCCCGCCCCACCGTTACCATGGCCGCTACCGTAGCCAGGAATAGTGGGGCTGCCGGGGACTGGGGGCCTGGTCCTAGTCTCGATCATGAGGGGGATATTGCCGATACTCGCCACGCTTGGCAGGCGGGTTGGCGAGCGCAGTAGGGGAAGCGCATTGATGACGCTGCTGCCCGTCATCAAGCGGGGGGGGAAGGGAATAGTGAATGAGAGAGGAGGCTATGGGAGAGGAAAGTATGGTCTGTAGGAGTGGATACTGCAGTCACCGAAGGGAAAGTTGATAGTGACTGCAGCAGCTCGGGGGCCGAGGTCGCGTACTCGTAGCACCTATTCTAGGGCAGACCATGACCACTAGATAGGAGCATCCCTGACCTGAACCTTCATACATATTTTATTCATTTTGTCATGCCAATTTTTTATGGCCGGAGCAAAAGTGGGACAAAATGAGGTGATAATCAGGTATGAAATATTTCCAGTCGAAGCACTTTATGTAATTTGTATTGCAGTTACAACGAAACCCGAAAATGATATGTCCTAAAAATTGCAAAAGATTCTTTCCATATCTCCTCACTAAATCCTAACAATAAATTTTGAAATATTCACTATACCTACTCCGAATTTTTAAAGATTTCTCTTACAAGATTAGAAAGAAAATATTTTTGCTTCGCTCTAGCCATATTTTATTAATTAAAGTTTCGTGTCCTGACAGAAACGACGTAGACTGTCCAACGGTATTTAACATCTTTTGTGTATTATATTCATTTAAAACACTCTAATTACTCAGCATGTACTTGTATACCCAGGTATAGACTACGTTACTTATATAGATGTTTTTCTTTTGCATTTTTTTTGCCTATCGGTGGCGATAGTGCGCGGTTATTCTTAAAAGATTCTTTAGATGATTTAAGTCAATTTCTCGGTCTCAGTCTCCGAAGTAAAATCTTTGGCGTCCTTTTTGTTCTTTACATTACCATAGGATGCCTTCTGCAATTTCATTTTATCTCGCCACGATGCTAGTCTGCAGGAGCTAATCATATTATAACCCGAGTCTGAAGTAAAGGCAATATGATAAAATGCGTTATGAATATAGGAATGCGAACAATGCATTTCTGCAGTAAAATAATTCTGGTGTGCCAGCCAAGAGTACAATTTAATTTGAGTCGCAGATTGTAGTGGGTATGTACTTTTTAACTCTTTTGTAGACATTTGAACACGTAACATTGACGTCTTGGATGTTCATTGCAACCTATTTCCGTCGCGTTATATCCTGATATGTTGGAATATACTCCGACGATATTCAACCCTTCAGTGAGGTGAGCATATCCGGTGCGACTTACTGACACGTTAAATATGTGCACTTTTGCACTTGAATAGATGAGACACGACGCTTGTTATAAGAATGTTTAACATTTCGGAATGAGAATGTGGGCGAATACAGTTATGGTTGCTTTTAATATCCATCCAAAGACGTTTTATTTAAACTTTACAGAACAGTAATATGAATTTTTAAAATTAAAGTTAAAACTAACAGCTGAATATTTTAAAGAATAGTTGTTACAGTCACTAAAGCCCTTATTATTATGACAATTTAATGCAAACGAAATATTAAAGTAAAACAAGTGATCCCAGGGTCGCAGGGTATTTTTCTACTTTTTTTCTATTGATTTAATGTTGGAGATATTTGTCTTTGTTAATATGTTAACTTTTTACAGTAATGTGCGGTAGTATGTATAAAAAATACGTAAAATGAAGTCAATGGTATCTGTGGTTAATTCAACACGATAAAATTATTTAACCAAAAAAAAAACTACAAAGCTCGCATACAGAGCTTGTCGACTCTTTATGTAATCATATGATTGAATAATTTATTATTGCCAAAAATAACAGCGGCTAAAGCCATTCGTATGACGAGGTGATTGGATTAGATGTAATGCTGTTTTGGAATTGTTTATGCAATTTGGGATGCTCTCAGTACACAATATCTAACAAAACTGAAAAACATTGATATCAAAATATTTCTTCGCTTGTTTATCAAATTGCACTTAATAACGTAATAGCTATCCTGCACTTGAATAGTTTAACGTGTCAAGACGACACAGGATATGTTTCATCTACTGTCAAGGCCGAGGATATTTGCAATATGCGCTCAATTGACCTAACGCTACGTCTCACGGTACTAGCACAGTGGGAGCTCTGATAACAAACATACCCTTATTCGATTAAAAAAACCCTATGTATCGCCATATTTACTCATTGCCAGCTCAAATTTCATGCAAAAATAATAAGTATCCATAATAAAATATGCAACTACAAACAATTATTTTATTGTCACTTATTTATTTATCACTTTAAGAGGGCATGAAGTCGCAGAACAGATTGTACACTTTAAAATTCAATTCAGAATAGAAGAAGAATGAAGAAAGTGAATTGTGCAGAATTGTTTGTAAATACATTATTAGAAAGTACTAAGATACTTAATATAAAAAAATATATATATTCTGAAAACTTTCGCAACACAGTGCTCATGATTAGAATAAACAATGCCCACTTTAGTTGTCAAAGTCGACCCTGTCTTTCAATAGAAGTCGAAGAAAACACGAGGTGTCTATGTCCTTACTCCTTGAGCTGTTTTGTCGGCGTATTACACGCGCCGTACTAGTTGGAACCTGTTCGGCGGTTTCCTTTGACGGCAAACTTACGTGTGCTACTGTTACTGAAACTGCTTCGGTGGTCTCTTTCTTTATTAGATGAAATTCGGATTTCGGTCGCATGTTCATGTACACTGCGACTGACTACACGTGCTATCAGTTTGCCGATTATATTTTGTGAAATGTTATCCCAGCTTTCTTTTGAATACTTCCACGGGTCTTCTGAGGATGGACAGCGTTAACGATAATTTCTGTCGCGCTCGTTCCATAAAAGTTCAATCGGGTTAGCTTATTTTTTAATTCCATAAAAAAGAGAAAATGTCGAATAAAATAAGTTCCGCATTTATTACAGCTAACAGACTTTTGTATTTATTTATGATAAATGTAAATTATTGAATAAAAATAATATTACATTTACCACTTTACAAATTAAATTATGTTTATTTAATTTATATGTATATATACCACTCAACATCACCTCAAAATCCACTCAAAATCTGCTGATGCTACAAATTTTTAATGTGTTAATCCAAAAACTTGATACTTGTTGCTACAATTTCGTTTTTTTTTAATTTCCTGTACGACCATTTTTCTTGAAGTTACAACCTGTTGAAAATCGCCCAAAAATTTGGATTTATTTTTTGATCCTTTAATTTTTTCCAGTGGTGTATATTGAGTTTTACCAAAAAATAGACCCCAAATGTAATATGTCTTTTTATATTTAAATTATCATATATTTTTATGAAGACTACCTGTAGGCATATAGGTTACGTAATAACTCTCTGAGACCCTTATACCTCATTCACGATAAGTTGATTCTTTTGGCAGATGTCAATTTTTCAGAGACATGACTTTGAAATAAAAAACGTATTATTTTATTATTTAATGATTTGATAAATATAAAAAAATACATACAACACAAAAGTGTCTAAATATATAAGCGTTATCCGAAAATTTTGAGACTTTATTGCTTCAAAGTAAAAATAAAATAGGAATACTGAAACTAATTGACGTTTGTATAATGTTACATCGGTCAGACAGAAAGGGACGTAACATCGTTCATATCGATCTCCACGTCGATAATTTTATTGAACACTATGATGACCATGGCTGTGCTCCTTTTTCTTAATAAAAATTGTTTTAAATATAAAACTATTTTATTTTTTAACCTTTATTTTTACATACTGCGTTATTTTTGGACCTCCTGTCAACTTAAAATAGGTGGTTTAGACCATGAAACTAAACAAATTTTCCAAAGAAACATGGGTCGAAACGTGATAAATAATTCGACTCTCCCATAGAAAACTGCTCACATGGTCGATTTCGTGTAGAAGGTCTAAATTTATTTTCACTTTTCGACCCGTGTTTCTTTGGGGAAGTTGTTTACTTTCGTGGCCTAAAACACCTATTTAAATTTGGCGGGAGGTCTAAAAATAACCCTGTTATATTAAATAGGTACTTATTATGAACTTTGACCCACCATCGCTTATCTACATAAAGTTTTACATGTCGAAAGTAATAAATAATTTCACACATAATGCAGTATTTTAAAACGCAATATTTTTGAACTACTCGATATGTTCTGTTTCCCATCATTAGTCGATATGCCAAAAGAATCAACTTATCGTGAATGAGCTATAAGTGGGGAGTATTCACCATTATGAGAAACATATGATTCATTCTTTTAGATTCTCTTGTTGAGTAAAGTGGTGACAGATCCACGGGTAGCAACTTACGATAAAGCAGTTGATCCGCGTCGGTGGCTGTCAATATGCCAATCTGTTAACCACAACAATAATTGAATTCAGGTTCGAATGAAGTCTGATACCAATATTATAATAGACAGAATAGTAATTAGCCAGATGATATGGATTTGCACAATCCGGTTATGTATTCCAGGAGTATGTATTAGATATGTATTTCATTAATACGTTGATCTAGTTACGTAACGTGTCGAAACCATCTGTAATGAATAATGACAATGAGTACTAGTAAATGACTGCGTCTAATCTAAGCATGATTGTTGAAAAACACAATGCAATGCAAATATTTTATTTTTTCTTCGCTTTACCTAGCACCACAGGTCTATTACCTGCGGTGTTCTTGTTGCCTCGAAACAGTCAAGACTTTAATTTTGATGTACGTCACGTGCATCGGCCTGATTGTCGTGTTCTTTCATAGGTCATCCTAATATCTTGGACAAAAGTGGTCGTCCTTCCACGGGCGCATGGTTACTTTTCCAAGATTTGGTCGCCCCATCCGAGCTTTTCGCCACGCCCACTTCCATTTCCACGTATATAAAGTGATTACAATGTCTTATTAAAATAAATTTCATCGTTTTGCTAAATAACTTAAAGATGATAATTAATTAATCATGCTTAGATGGCTACAATATTTATGTTAGCCTGTAGCCATTTCAATAATCCTTAAAGGTATTTTCCTTTTCCCACAAAGGAGTAGATAAAAGTGAACGTTTTTGGATCCATATTACACTAGATATGTATCGATCAATAAGGGGCGGGCCTATTGCCGTTTCGGGCACGTTTCTACACTGTGCTGATATTGAGAATCGTCTGACGGAAAAACCCAATAATACTGTCCGAACCTGGTATCGAACTCGGGATTTTAAATGTGTGTTTGTACCGCCAGACTACGAGGCCGTCATTCCATTTTAATAAAATATAAAACAATCCTATTGATAACTTAATCCACATAAACGCAAAACGAAAAGAACCATTCCGCATATTGAAATTTGATAGATGACACGCAGCTCCGCGCAGTCTATAAAGCCGCTGAAATGCATGCAACTCCGATAAATTTATTAAACGCCATACGCGTTACGTTCGACGAAAGAATTCAAGATTGTTTGGTGCATCGAGTCGCGCGCGGTGCACGTTGTGTGCGGCCTTTTTGGCGCCACTCACATCTCTTGTATTTAGTTATAGTCGAACGGTGCGATTGACCATTTTAGTCGTCAATATTTAACTTGAAACAGATACAAAAACGTTAATTTTGCCAACCAAAAATCGTTCAAAACTTTTTTACGGTATATCTTTTCTTGTGTTATCGAAATAATGCGATTATAATTTGGTGCATATTCAATAACATACATTTTGCTACAATTATCTTAGATATGGACGTCAAGAAATTAATTATGTTATTTTCTCAAAAAAATAGTGTAAACTGGAAAATATTCCGGAAAATATAAGTGGAGCTACCAAAAGTGCTATGACCCCGTGCGCCCACCTGAACGTGGTCCAAGGTATGTATTTCCGTTTGGCTGATACAATTGTTATGAAGTGTATTGGGGCGTATTTTGGTCGAAGAAAAATAGTTAGGAAAAATTGTATGGGCGTGCTTTTTGTTTTGGCTAGTCGGTCAGTCGGGCGGGCGGTGAGAAAGAGCGCGGCCGGGCGTCGCGGCGCGCCGGTGCGCTTCCCGCGCACCTCCTGTTGCGTGTACCGCGGCACGCGCGGCGTTGCATCCCCGTGCACCGAGGGCACGCCTCCCGGACCCGCCGCTCGGGGCTCACCAAACGCCGGATGCGTTCATAGTTGCCTCAACTTCCGGTACGATTGCACGCATTGCAATTATTCTCCTTACCCACACCGCTTAACGGTAACGTTATGAATTGTGGCGGATTCGGGAGGTCTAAGATGACGGAATCTAAAATCTATAACGATTGTGATGATTTGAATGGGGAGTCTTTTCCTATTCCGTCCTCGTCTTCAAATAACGGGACGGGAAGGCTTTCATTGCGATCTGCATACCAAAAAATGACGAAATATTTAACATCCAATTCTGCGAGTCCCAACGGGAATGGAGGTAAGTGCGTAAATAAAACTTTTCTTCATAACTGTATCGCCCTGATCTAATACAGTGAAATACGTGTATATTTGAAATCCTTTTTTATCATTTATCAATAAAAAAGTTCTTTAAAGAAATAAACAATAACTTCACTTAAGCTGTTAAAAAAATGTCGATGTTACCTTTCAATAATTCATACAATTCATATCAACAATTATTGTAAATACTATACAAGAGCAAGCATCAATACAAGACTCGGGCACAAGCAACGTGGGCCTTATATTGCACACAATAAACGACAAAATGCACTGTATTCAGAATTTTTTCGTTTATTATTCTTGTCTGTTTAGGTGTGTTTCGCAATTCTCTTTTAATTTAGAAACTATAAAAATTCCGGTGGACGTGCGCATGAGGAAATATTTCCAAAGCAGTGTCAGTGACGGATTAATTAAGTACTAATAAGAAAGACAGTTCACGGCGGGCGATAATAATGCCGCTCGTAAATCTGTTCGCCACCGAGTACTTAAGTGCAGATCGCATGAGGTAGGTTAATTAGGAGCTAGCTTTATTAATGACTTCATATTGTATTTATAAACTTATATCTAAACATCGGCACATTTATTATACTACTTTTAATGGTTCGACTACGTTTATTTGCTCTCATACATTCTCATTTGACTTAATCATCATGTTCTAGTTAATCCTTATACAGAAGAAACATAGTTTTGAAAAGTTTTACATCATTAACTGACAAATTTATTATTGGTAGCAAATCTATATCCCCTAAGATTATCTGCCGTATAATGCATAACAAAATGCTTTGTGCTAGGGGTAATGCGTGACATCATATTTGAAAAATCGAACTCGGCTGAATAGACAGACATGAAATTTTCGTTGAGCGGATATTTATCCAAGTAAAGAACACACAGTGAAAAAATAAACAAAAAATGGTACATTACTTGTCAACGTCCCGAGCTCTTTGCTCGCTTAAGTTTTCACGGAGACGTGAGAAATTCTCACGGTGCGATTGTCCGGCGCAATCGCGCGTTCGTTTTCAGTATTCATGTAAAGCGGATCTCCTCGTTTTATCATTGATTACAGTTGGTAATTAACTTATTTATAAATAGGTACTCAATAGCTACAAATTTAAGTTTAAATTAAGTTTCTTAAAAGCTCAACAACATTATCTATACTAATATTATAAAGCTGAAGAGTTTGTTTGCTTGTTTGTTTGTTTGTTTGTTTGAACGCTAGGATCTCAGGAACTACTGGTCCTATTTGAAAAATTCTTTCACTGTTAGATAGCACATTTATCGAGGAAGGTTATAGGCTATATAACATCACGCTACGACCAATAGGAGCGGAGCAGCAACAAAAAATGTTTCAAAATCGGGAACATTTTTTTCCTTTTTGTGAGCATCCGCTGGGTGCGCTGGGGAAACGGTTAAAGTTTCGCTAAAGTAATGTATGACAGAATTGATCCCCTTTAAAAGTTCTAAATAAAAGTCCGCGACAGCATATGTCAATCTTTTAAGGTTAGCTAACTATAACGCTTTTTATCTTAAACAAATTTATTTAAAAATAAAGCATTATTTGTGAAGGTGTTTTATAAACATGATATTAATCCTTATCTAAATAAATACGTTATTCATTACAAGTATTTAATATAAAATAAATTTGCCCTTTACATCATGTGATTCTAATGAGTATCTTAAAAGATATCGCAGTTTCAAAATAATGATCAAGCGCGCAATAATCTATACTAATATTATAAAGCTGAAGAGTTTGTTTGTTTGTTTGAACGCTAGGATCTCAGGAACTACTGGTCCGATTTGAAAAATTATTTCACTGTTAGGTAGCACATTTATTGCGGAAGGCTATAGGCTATATAACATCACGCTACGACGAATAGGAGCGGAGCAGCAATAAAGAATGTTTCAAAATCGGGGACATTTTTTCCTTTTTGTGAGCTTCCGCTGCGTGCGTTGCGAAAACGGTTAAAGTTTCGCTAAAATAATGTTTGAGAGAAATGTTCCTCTTTAAAAGTTCTAAAAAAAAGTCCGCGACGACATATGTCTATTTTTTAAGATTGGCTCACTATAACGTTTTTATCCTAACCAAATTTATTTTTAAATAAAATTTTATTTGTGAAGGTGTTTTTATAAATATGATATTAATCCTTATCCAAATAAATACGTTATTCATTACAAGTATTTAATTTTAAATAAAATTGCCCTTTACATCATTTGATTTCACTGAGTATCTTAGAATATATTGCAGTTTTAAAATATTGATCAAGCGCGCAATAATGATGCACAAGGCGCCAACAGTTTGACTGAATTGTATGATTTTTGGTATGGACATAAATAGGACTCTGAGAAGTAAAATAGACTACAACTTATTTTCCTTGTGAACTCAACCCTGTAGTCTACGCGGACGGAGTCGCGAGCAAAAGCTAGTATAATATAAAATAGGGGAAACAGTATAGTTATTGGCCAGTTAAGCGACCAGTTGGTAAAAAAACATAAATAAAAAATTATATCCTTACTGAAAATAAATAAAACTCACGACATTATGTTGCTTTGTTAATGCACTACAAAAGAAGGTACTTTATATAAACTTTCACTATACATGTTAAGAATAGTGTGAACTCAAAAATATTAAACTCAAAATCACAGTAATTGGCCATAACATAGTAGTTATAAAGAAAGTAAGTTATATTGCACCTTTAATATGGTTATAACGCATAAAAAACCATTTATTGTGAAGTATAAATCATTGACAAACTACATATTCATTTCAAAATATAGCGCCAAAAAAAATATGCAGTCTTAACATTATTTTTAATCGCTTAACTGAATTTCTCCCTCCAGCAAAACATTACACATCGGAAAACAAACAAACCACATACCTAGCGGAATTTCGATGAGACTTTATGACAGAGAATAAAAGTGTCGCCATTGTATAATTTTTAAATCTACTATTAGTATAGAATATTGCTAGTTTTTTGGTAGCAAAGTTGAAATGGCTAATAACTGTACAGGGGCCAATAACTATACTGTCTCCCCTACTTATTCATGAAAAATACGTCATATAAAGGATGCATGCAGACCGTGATCGGAAACTAAGGCAGGTAATAGCTACGGTGATCACAAACCCATCGGTGTAAAAAAAATCCTGACAATAAATAAAAATTTTGACGTTTTTATATAAATCGGAATTTTATTACCTGATTACGGTACTATAATAACACATGTCTTATATTTTGTGCTGTAAATATTTTTAGTCAGTACTTTATTTTGAAATTACGTTATTCATGGAAAAATGCTTTCAATAGCTTAAAATGTTTGGTTTTTGCCTCCACTCAAATTATTCAAATCATAGAAATAAAAAAACACACACACACAGGTTCACACATTAAAATTCAACATAACAATCATGCCACATATTTTTACATGTGCCAGTTGGAGTATTATTCATAATGATACAAAGCACTCATAAATTTCCCATGACGGTGAATTGACGTTTTAAATTGGTGTATTCAGAGCGTGATCGGGTACTAAAGCATCTAATAGTGAAGGTGATTACAAACCCCCTGATATTAAAGAAAATCCCGACACAAAAAAGAATTCGACATTTTCTTACCAATCACATATATTTTATAAATATTTTGGTTTTCATGGATTTCACCCCTAAATCGCCTAACCGAATTATAATATAGCGCTTTGGAAGTCTCTGGGGGAGGCCTATGTCCAGCAGTGGACGTCCTTTGGCTGATAATGATGATGATTATGATATTATCAGCATTATACATATTGAAAAACAAATAAAAACAGGAACTCTGAAAGCAGCTAATAATAACATGTCATCTTGTATTACTTGTAAGAGAAAAATCGTCATGGGAACAGAGTCCAAGAATGAAACAACGTTCAGCAATTGAACTCACAATTCGATGACAAACGTGTACCAGTGGGTAGGCCTGATTTTGACTGCTTTGAAAGAAAAAGAAAATATACCAATAATTAAATTACTTACTTACTGCAATGGCGCAGCGACCCAAAGTGAGTCTTGACCTCCGACAATAAGGTTCTCCACTTCGATCTGTCTTGCGCTATCTCCCGCCAATCCTCGACCTGGAGGTCCCGCAGGTCCTTTTCGATCTCATCCTTCCAACGATACCTAGCTCGACCAACTGGGCGACGACCACACGGACGACCTAGGTACACCCGCTTTACTGCCCGATCCTCATCCATTAATTTAATTAAATTACAGAAGAACAATTTATTCGCTTTAACAACTAATAAAAATTCCGGAGTGCCTATGGTATTTTAAAAATATGAAATATAAGCTGTTTGCGTCCGTAAATGTTTTTGGCAAACTCTACATTTTGTTTTCACGGTATTAAAAAATCAATACTTCAGCAAGTATTGTTTGTATTGACGCAAATTTTTGCTTTTCTCAACTACTCAACAATCCTCTAGGTTTTTCTTCCTAGTTTAGACAGTTAGAAATATTGAGCTAACTACGGCTCAGAAAGTATAACTTTATGAGAACATTCAACGAAAACGTATCGATTGTGAATTTTATTTAAAAAAAATAATTTGTATTCGAGATTTTAACAACGTCGATTTGGATAATGTCGAATGACTTCATACAGCCCCATGGCGCAGTTCGTTAGACACTAGATAGCGACGCCGCGGGTTTAGGTGTCTGGTTTGGGTGTTAGTGAAACCGAAAATGTCTTTTAGCCCTGATACCCATGACACAGGACTTCAGGGGTTATAACTATGTTTGTGACAAAATCAAACCCACAACCTCTTGAAATCATTCCACACTCTTGTACTGCGGCACAATAAGCTACCTCCTAATGAGTATTTTCTTAGGGAAATGTTTCTCTTCTTTAATGCTTTACTGGGTAGGTGAAAAACTGACGTGTTCTTGTTTGATTGCTTTGTTCTAATATAAATAAACATTCAGCGACTAGTCAATTACTTCAATAATTATCAATATGCTGTGCTAAATTGTTTGTTATGCTTTTTATACTTGCCTATTATGCGGCGATCAGTGACATAACACCTAAATTCAATAGCTAAGTAAAAAATATTACTATTTTCAAAGGATGTCAATAGTCAACGCTGCAATTATTTAAACATTATAATTTAAATAAATGATTAGTGAATTCTTGTACCTAAGTTTGCGAGCAAATGTTCGTTGCTCGCGCGATGTTGTCGGACCGACGTCGATGCGTTATATCTACGTAAAAATACTAGAAGTTAACACAAAACAGAGATGTATGAGTCATGCTAGTGCGCATAGTAAACGGTGGCCACTATCACGGCAATATATCAGTACATATGTTTCAAGCGTATTCGTATTCGTAGTTCGTACTGTTTCCATTAACAGATAACTAGTATTTTTTCTTTTTAGACTTTAAAACATTAATTTTTTTCGTGTTTGTTGTTTGATGATATATAAGCCAAAAAAAGGCTTCGCGATTAATGGACTAATAAAAAATATATTTTTCAAATCGAATAAATAGTTCATGTGATTAGCACGTGCCATGGAATTCAATCTGTAAGTTTTAAATATTAAAATTATATGTGTTACATTTCACTCCATTTGTATTATATTCCTTATTATTTTTCATAATGCAATTCAATTTATATTTTAGTTCTTAACATTGGCTGCGGGTACGTTCTTTGTAACTAATTTTACAAACATAGAATGTAAGATTTTCATGAAGGAATTGTATTTTATTTACCTCAATTTACCTTAAGCGGGAGTGAAGTGTATGTCTGCTTCAAAATGAATAAATCTCGTATAGCGCCAGTAGCCACTAGCCGTGATTTATTACAATTGTATTTGGGAGCATTTCGTTCTATAACTGTCCAATGGTAGGTGCGCGCACGGTTGATGCCATATATGAAATTGAATAGGAGCCCGCACGGGGCCCGCACAATAATGCGCGGCGGCTAGTGGGCCCGTGGCGCGCGCAGGAGTCGCGCTCCGCTCCGTCGGTCCGTCGCGTCATCGCTCCGCCGTGTCGCCGCCGCGCGTCGCCTGTCTCGTCCATGATCACCATTGCGCTTCGCATCGCTGCGTCTCGATAAATGGACAAACACGTCGGTAAGAGTTGCCGTTTCGACGCACGCTCACCAACTCCAAGTTCTGTCGCTCCGCGCACATGCCCCAGCGCATCATGCGGCGCACTTAGTCTGTGCGAGCAATTTCCTGCTGTGTTCCGTGCACATGTTTAATATTAACCATCGTCTGTTCATCGGCACGAATGGATATTTGAGGTTTGATTTTTTCGAATTCTTGTTTTTAAAATGGAACGCTGTATTTAATTTTGTGTTAATATACGCTTTTGCCGGTGAAGCTACACGTTATCGCCATCGTAAATATTTATTTGTCGTTTGGTATCGCGAAAACTCATTGACAGTTGTGTCGTATTTCCTGTCGCCAATACGGCTTCGTCGGATGTGTTACTTCGGTTTATATACGCGCGCGAACCAGTTGCGCCGTCGCCGCGCAATGCTTGTGCAAATTTAACATTTAATACTAGTCGATTTAAATAAATAAATTTATTTTATAGATTAGGCGGTATGTGCTAAATAACCAGCGCTCGTTGTACAAAGGTGTATATCTTGCGGTGACAAACATACGCTTTCAATAATATTGTAAGCTAAATAAAAAATATACCTAGAAAATGAGGTGCATTTGTCTTTCTTTCGTTTCGTATACGCTGTATTGTGAGCATGAGAGCGAAACGAAAAGCGAATATACATCACTAAATTGAAATAAAGCCGCCTACTTTGTTGATGTAGTCCTGTTACGTAAAATAAAAAATGATTAAAATCAAATGGGTACCAAAATATATACGGCCACTTTAATCGAACACAAGAATATTATTTTTATTTATACCATTAGCAACGCAAAATAAAAAAAAAACAACCATAAAGTTAAAATTTAAAATAACAGGACGTTTTTGAAGCTCGTTTTTGTTTAGGCCACAAGTAGCAAAATCGATTTAAATATTTTCACATTACGCTCCTCTAAATGTTATGAAACAGTTTAAAGCTAAAATAATTATAAATGATCTACTGTAGTAAAACATGTCTGAGAAATAATTTTTCCCATAACAACATGTGGCACAAATTTTTGATGTCACCAAAGAGAAATATAAATACAAACAAATCAGTTGTAATAATAAAAGAGCAGTAAAAGATACGAACTATTTATAATCCAGTATTGCTTCCACGGCAACATGTTGACAGTGTGTTTTATCGCGGCGACAGTAAAATTATGATATCATACATGTTGCCTCGACTGGTTACCGAATGAAACAGTTAAGGGAGAATGTTTCATTATAAAGGGAGTCCCGCAAAATATCGGACGACGCAAAATAGGTAAATTAGACGCTTGTCGCAACTATGTGTTTTAGATCGAGAATCGGTGAGGCAAGTGGCGCCAACGATACAGCTGTGATGACTGGTGATTCCTATAGAGAGATACGTGCCCCTGGCGCGGCTTTATTTAGATTTTATATTATTTTAATCTACTCAGAAGTGTGTCATATTTTTGTGTATCACCGCTACTATACTATTTTTGGGGCGTATTCGAATTACAAATCTCACAATAAGTCTTTATTATGGACATCTCCGTAATTATGAAATCTTAATAATTCAATAATAATCAAGTCAATCTTTTCACGCATTGACATGTATTCGTGATGGTAGGTACATATTTATTACAACACACGACGTTATTTTGTGATCCATTTTGTATTTTCAACAGGCTTTTTTCATCTTATGGAACATGATCGAGGCCTATCTCATATTATAATATTATCGTGTACGCAAAGGTTACCTTTTTGTAATAATGATCGTATTGAATTAACCTAATTTTCTTGAGCCGATTCATCGTACTTACTGTTTCACTTAAGACAATTTGAGATCACAAAAAAAAAACACTTTCGAACAACCAAAAAGAATGGTCAAATGTCGTGGAGAAATTCCGGTGGTTTGGTTACAATTTAATATATTTATATATGAACCAACTTGTTGATAAATCTAATGCCCTACATTAATAGGGTGTTGTGATTAGCATAATAAGCATAAGCTCGTTTTTGCATTAGGATATTCTTGTATACGGCAAAATTATTGCGTTTCCGGGAAAACAAACGGGAACTCGTACGCATATGTACCTATATGTGTATTTTTTTAATTATAGTTTTGTGCGTTTTTAACTAAATATTGAAATGTTTACACCTTTGCAATAAGTTTTTGTAATGAAATATTCTGTGACTGATATAATTTAATAAACGTTGTAATTTAAATAGGGGCTTGCACACATTCCGCACGCACTGCATTATGAGTCCAGAGGCGTGCACTTACTTATCAACGGCCATAGATAAACTGAGCTATATATAGATCTACGTGGCAGTTCTAAATAAACACTCTTAATAAATATCAATGGATATTATAGTCGTGCGTCAAGTACAATTTAAATTAAGGCTGTGTGTAATAATGAAACATGAATTATTAATACTTTCAAACTCGAACGCCGGTTTAATTGAAAGCATACCCAGATGTGAAATCGTACACCCTTATAGAAAACCTCAATATCATTCTGCCCGATCCAGGATCCAACATTGAATGCGGTAATTATTAAATTGATTTCCAAAACAATAATCAAACAAATGAGTTTGACGCAATTAGATTTTGCAAAGCTTACAAGAAATTAGCATTAAAAGAGAGAAAATAGAAATGTAATTTCAATGTTGACGTGTTACCGTTGGCGACGATTGGAACCAGAGATGTTATGGAGCTCCTTAACCGTAACTGAAACAATCGGATATCCGAAATAAGAATATATCCGTAACCGTATCCGTTTTAAATGTTAAGTTCGTCCGTTTCACATGGATTGTTTTGGAAAAAAGTGAGGTCTTAATAAAACGACATGTTTCGACAGCAGCATTTGCAGCTTTTTAGTTATTTCTAGTCATAACATAACCTCTTTAATAACTAGTTAAAACCTGTATGCAACGTAATATTTGTGTTTATAATTTACTTCAATCTTATATAATAATAATAAATAATAATAAAAATCTTTATTTATAAAAAGTGATTTTATACATAAATGAGAATATCCTGACCCCACAACTAGCGCTAGCTGTTCTTCGGAGGTCAGTCTTTTCTTTCCGCTTATAATACAAAAGATAAAAATATACTTAAAGGTATAACTATCACAAAAGAAACAAGGTAAGAAGGTAAGAAGGATGTTCACTATACTAACTTAACACTAAAAATTAAAATTAGACATGTAGATGTGAGTATGTATGTATATGCAAGTGTATGTGTGTGTGTGTGTGTGTGTGTGTGTGTGTGCGCGTGCGCGTGTGTGTTTGTGTGTGTACGTATGTGTGTATTAACAATACTTCTTATTGGTAACAATGTTCTCAACATCGGTGTAACCAAATTTGGACAGCCACTCATGTAACTTCCTCTTGAATAAAAAATTAGACAGCTTTTTTACCTCATGCTCTTTCATTAATAGATTGTACATGTTTGGAGCAACAACATTAAAATTTCGCTGTGCCATTGTGGTATTCACTCTGGGCACAGGACATCCATCAAATCGCTTTACAGTACTTGGAAGTGTAGGTACTATTACTTTATGATACCGCCTTAGTGTCTCATAAACAAATAATTTACGTACTGTAAGGACATTGGCCAATCGATAAACATCATCTGTTGGATGTCTAAAAGGAAGACCTAATAACACCTTTAATACAGCCCGTTGCGCTCTCTCAACAGGTAAAAGGTTAATTTTGCTAGTATTACCCCACGCTGCAATGCAGTATCTCACAAGACATTCACAAAGGGCCCGATACGTTTGTATTAGCAGTTTTACATCAGCCACATTTCGTAAATTTTTGAAAATATATATTAACTTGCGTATTCTATTTGTTGTGTTGAGTGATTGTGCTTCCCAAGAAAGGCTATCGTCAATTATTACACCGAGATATTTGATCTGTGTTGATCGTGTTAAAATATCGCAATTACATTTGTTAAAAACTGTGTTACGGTTGCAGGGAAAAGTGTGTATTTTTAATATTATGTCGTAGCTGGGAAGATTTGTGCGTGACTTTGTGAAGCAAAGGTATTTGGTTTTGGAGGTGTTAAGTGAGAGTAAATTATCTTCCAGAAATGTGGTCACCTTCGCTATCCCTAGTTCAGCTAATCTATAAACTTCCTGCCACGAATTTGCACGGAAGAGTAAAACAGTGTCGTCAGCGAACATAAAAATATCCATATTAGTCATCGTAATCCTAAACATCTGGTTGATGTATAGGAGGAACAAAGTTGGACCGAGAGTACTACCTTGTGGAACTCCATATGAACAAGGGTAACCATCGCTAATATGTTTATCAATCCGTACATGTTGCTGTCTATCCGAAAGATAAGTTCTGAACCAATCTAAGGCTATACCTCTAATACCACTATACTCAAGACTATTTAAAAGAATTGGGATAGATACAGTGTCGAAGGCTTTTTGAAGGTCAAGAAAAACTCCGATACATTTTGTGCCACTATCCATATATGTAACTAAGGTATTAATAAATGTTAGTACTGCATCATTAGTAGATTTGTTTTTTCTAAATCCAAATTGATTATTATTGATAAGTTTATTACTTTCTAAAAATTTAACTACTCTAATATTGACTATTTTTTCTAAAATTTTTGAATATTAACCGAAAGTAACGGATAAGCCGAAATAATTATATATCCATAACCGAATTCAAAACCGATATTATTTTATTCCTATATCCATATCGGAATCCAGATCCGAAATATTATATGCGTAACATCCCTATTTGGAACACACTAATTAGAAATAAGACCACACTTTTTGTTGTGCTCTTATTTTTCGGGCCGTTTTTGAAGCGATGATCCGAAATCTAGTATATATTTGATCGAAGATCACCTGTCAAAACTTTATCTATATCTCTGTTCATGACACGTATGTCACCAGGTTGAGGTCATCAGACAGTAGCCTGATGACAGAAGAACAGGCGGTCAGCGAAGTCTAATTGTAACATTTGGGCACGGAACCCAAAAAAAGGGAATTAAAGCGTCCATATTAGCATATTGTGCACTTATTAAGGATTAATAACCAAAACAATCGAAGGAGAACGGAAATAATTATCACAACAAAGAATCAAATCAAACAATTCAGAAGCAAAATTTTTAAGCAAATAAGATAAGAGTCTACTTTTATTGACACCTTTACGAATAACAGTTATTATTTGCAAAGTGAAAATAAACGCTCCATAATACTAAACATTATTTTAAACCTAAGACTTGTTATATTTTATCTCAAAAAATGTACAGTACACTTGATGAATCTGTTGATTGATCTGATCATTTCTCTAGTTATTTTATACATACTAATCAGGTAAAACTATGGTTGCATCGCTTACAGATGACTTATTGTAATATGTTTACTTTTGAGTGAAATCGCAAATTCACTAAACTAGGATTGATTTTTTTAAATTTTACCATTACTGAATTTAAAATTTTAAAGGCGATTCATGATTCTCTCGGTTAGTGGTTATACAGGTAAGATGTCCGTTGCGTCTGTTGGTGTCTGAAATGGAGAATCACTTTGCATCGCTGCACCGGATTAGTTACTCAGTTTAATTACACTCTGAGATTGCTAAGGTGCCTGGGACGTTAATTTCATCGCTTCTTCGACTTCTAGGCCGCTGTTTAATGTCTAGTTGACATCGCGGAGCTAAAGAGCAAATGCGGTTGAATTGCAATGTGCGCACTATTAATATGAGACATATAGTACATACGTAAGAACACTTGCACTCTGTTTGATATTTATAGAGTGGATCGGTCGAGATCAACATTTTTCCTGTTCCCTATTGATGGTTAAGAAACTCCATGGAAATAAATAGTGACTTAGGATTTTCTACTGCCGCGCCCCTACTCTTGCCACGAAGGAACAATGTTTTTTTATTATTTTCCTAGAAGCTTGTCATTCGATGTATCACGCTCCATTATTTATCCTCTTACTAATTTTCCTGTTGTCATTGTATTTATGTTAGAACGCAGGTTAAATAAGTACTATAACAATGCTCTTATAAAAGCATATGTTAAATTTTATTACCAACGATGATAATATGAACCCTACTAATTTACAGGGTATCAGTAGTAGTAGTAAAAGTCGTTCATTTATTCAAATCACCCGCTTGAAGAAGGGAAATACGACAAAGACAAACAGAATTGAAAATGTTTTGGAAACATGTGATATTAGTTTTAAAATTTACAAAGAAGTAGCAGAAAATTCATTAACTTATCCACAAACGATAGAAGTGGTGGTCTGTAGTATATGAGGGATTTACTGATTTTGAAACACTAAAATTGGCAATATCACTTTCAGCACTTGATAGTACAATCCCATACACGGACGTGTCGACGTGACGCAAACGTCCCGGAATTCAACCTTAACATTGCGGATGAGCGCCGCGATTTAAATATAACTTCGCATCTGTACGCAAGTACAAAGTTATTGTTGCTGTTGTTACAATACTACGCGTACCGAGTTTACGTTCTAGTAATTTTTTCGCGACCGAAGTGGTAAGGTGGCAGCGGCACACGCAGGGCCGTGTACGCAACCACTCGGCCACTGGGTTACCCACTCCGTATACAGCGGAATTGCGCGGCGATCAATAATTAAAATTATATTTATTTGGCAGTAGCCCTCGCGGACAACTTTCCAACTTGATGTAATACTCTCGTGTTTCACAACGACCTGTTCATACCAATTACGTGAAGAATTACATCGATCTTTCTGAGTAATGTTTCTCAAATAAAAGGCTGCTTTGTATGATGTATTCAAGAAAGCTGTGGTAATCGAATACATCGAATTACATCGTCTTGAATTTCTTACTGTAATGTCTGTGTCACGTGTGCTTTAGTTAAAATTGTGATAATAACAATTTTGTCTCGATGGATTTGTTTTTTTCTCAGCGTCGTCTAAACAATGAAGTTTTCGACCCATTATTCCATTATGTGTTTTTATTTTGCATACAATCAGCGTTCATAAGATCTGATGAACAAAATGTCATATTTATCTTATCACACAATATTAACAACCCATATACATCCCACTGCTGCACACGGGTCTCCTCAAAAAGTGAGAGCATTTAGGCCTTAGTCTATGTGCCAGCACCCAGAGTGTTGATATTGATTTGCAGCTTGTCATTCAGACATATCTTATCGTACAGAGTGCTTAAAATAATCATAGCAAATTACATATTGTATGAAAAAAGACAGTAATACAACGAGACAGATAAAAAGAAAAACTAAAAGCAACAAGTGTGTGCGACAAGATAAACATATATTAGTGTATTAGCTTTTGCCCGCAACTCTGTCTGCGTGGACTACAGGGTTGAGTTCAGAAAGAAAATAAGTTGTAGTATTTTACTCCGCAGAGCCCCATTTACTTAAATATACAAAAATCATAGTAACAATCGGTCAAATTGTTTCAACGTGAAACCGTAACGCGCCGGTCGACGCCTTGAGTGTCATTATTGCGCGCTTGATCATTATTTTGAAACTGCGATATCTTCAAAGATACTCATTGAAATCAAATGATGTAAAGGACAAATTTATTTTGTAATTAATACTTGTAATGAATAACGTATTTATTTGGATAAGGATTAATATCATGTTTGTAAAAACACCTTCACAAATATGCTTTATTTAAAATAAATTTGGTTAGAATAAAAAACGTTATAGTGAGCCAACCTTAAAAGATAGACATATGCTGTCGCGGACTTTTTTTTAGAATTTTTAAAGGGGAACAATTCTGTCATACATTATTTTAGCGAAACTTTAACCGTTTCTGCAGCGTACGCAGCGGAAGCTCACAAAAAGGAAAAAAGTCCCCGATTTTGAAACATTTTTTATTGCTGCTCCGCTCCTATTGGTCGTAGCGTGATGATATATAGCCTATAACCTTTCTCGATAAATGTGCTATCTAACAGTGAAAGAATTTTTCAAATCGGACCAGTAGTTCCTGAGATCCTAGCGTTCAAACAAACAAACTCTTCAGCTTTATAATATTAGTATAGATTAGGTCAATTTGAGTACTCTGTATGCTAAGATCTGTGAAGCTAACTGTATTGTTTATCATAAATTAAAAAAAATACAACAATGTAAAATGCTGAACAGTTTGTGTAAAAAAATACAAAATAGTTATCATTCAAGGTAATCTCTTACAGACTTACCATGCGATAGAGATAACAAGACAACAACAAAACTGCCCCATAGTGTTTTGCAGGAAATTTAATTTAGGGAAAATATTGAATTTAAGGATTGTAAAACAATCAAATTGGTCACTGTCGCATATAGGAACATTCAGAGCAGGAATAGTACGATGTTTGTTAGGTTTAACAAATCGATCTCAGTAACCACTGGTTTGAATAAAGTAAATCTTTTTGTGTTGAAAAATCAATTTTCGATGAATGTACATGGGTATTTCTTATCAAATTTCGAAATTTGATTCCTGAGTCATTGCTGCTGAGTCACATGAATTAATTATGGATGTAACTTTTTTATTTCAATGCAAGCTGTCTATACTACTATTATTAAAAAAGAAAACGTGATATCACTAATGAAAAAAAAAATATGGGCAGTTTGTTGCCCTGAAAGTCATTCCCTCACTTGTCCCTTAGTCCAATAACGTTTACTATAAAGCCTGCTCATCTCAAATAAAACAATATTTTTATAAATTAAATATTGTGAACATATTAGAAAGATAGTGTTATTGTTTATATAAACTTTCATTGCACTACGACGAATACGTAAAAAAAAATACTATTTTAAATTATGTCCCGCAAAATAAAATCATTCCCTCACCGTATTACGGATTCTCGATTTCTGATCGTATCGAAAGAGATTTATGAACGCAACCATAAGTTTTTTTAAACTGGCAACACTCCCAAACGTTTCAATATGGCGATTTCTTTTCATCAATAGGTGAGTTTGTGCAAAAAAAATATTACGTTCAAAATAGTTAAGCATTACATTTATGGCGGTCATTACCTCACGTTACATTTATGTAAAAGGTATTTTAGTATATGTGTTTATGTTTTGTGATTTTTATGCGTTTTTGGGAGTAAAATAATATCTCAAAACGTTAAAAGTAAATTGAGGTTATGTACCGGTGTTTTTGTAGCTTTAGTTAAAATTCGTCATTCCCTCACGGTCATTCCCTCACTACATTCAGGAGTGAGAAAATGACGGTCGTATGAGGGAATGCTTATACAGTATTCTTTTAGATTATTTTATTTCTTTCTTTCGACTTGTGCTTCACGGCATTTCATTTTAAACAGGTATTGTATATGAAAGAAAAATGGCACGACAAAAGAAGTTGAGTGATGTAGAAAAGAAATTGAAAAAGAAAGAGTATGACAGAAAAAGGCGAGAAAAAATGAAAAATAATACGGAATCTTTGGAAAAACTGCGGGAAAAGGAAAGGTTAAAATATATAAAGAAAAAAGAGAAGGGTCAGGTAAAATCAGTCGTTGCTATGAATGCTAGAGAACTTAGACACAAGCGAAAATAATGGAAAAAAAATAGTAAAGTGTATAGGGATAAAAAAGATATAGCACGCAAAGATTTACAAAGAGTACTTGATGATACACCTCCACAAAGTCCATCTGTTTTGCAGCAAAGTAGAGAAGATATAGCTGCTCGTAATAGACGTCAGATGCGAAGACGACGAGCTATTTTGTATGCAAGGGTTGTTAATTTGGAAAAAAGAGTGAAGAATACAGTTAAGTTAAGCGAAAAATACAAAAAAAGATATTTGAGACTGAAACAGCTTGATAGATAATGAGAATCACCAAGTATCTCTACCGTCTTCTTCGCGCATTCAAAAACCTACTGATCCTTCTGACAGCCATCTGTTTGTTGCTATTGGAGATCATATCCTGGTTAAATGGGGCAAGGCAAGTTATCCCGGAGAGGTTCTTTCTGTTTTTGAAGATGGTTTAATGGTAAGGTGCATGAAGCGAGGACTGAAGTTTTGGAGATGGCCTACGATTAAAGACGAACAATTATATAGCTGGGACAACGTTATAGAGAAAATAAAGACGCCAAAGTTAATTAAGGGGGGAAATTACGTCATTACAGAGTTACATGACATTGCAATTAATAATGATGTTAAGACTGAATAATCTCTTATTTAAAATACCAAACAATACATGTGATTCATAAAGACTAATCAATATTTATAATAAGTAAAGCTTAAAAATTAGTCTAGAGAAGATATTTTTAAGAGAAATGTTAAGTACAAAGTTAAAAAAATTTAGTAATTTGATCATTTGTTACCTACTGTTCTATTTTCTTTAAAAGAATTTAATTTTTTTTTTCTTGACTATAAGTACAAAGTTTTGAGTTACATTTGTTTAGAATATGATACTTTAATGTTCAGTATAATAAAAGTTACATAATTTCATATATAATTATTTGTTTCAATATTATAAATATTTCAAAATCATTCCCTCACTCCCTTAATCATTTCCTCATTTAATTTATTTTTGAAACTCATTTTATATAGACTGTGGACAAAAATATGGAAGACTACTGCTCATAAATAAAACTCTTATAGCTACATTTTAGATTTCTGCAAAAAAAAATATTTTATATCAAACAAAAAAAAAAAATTAATAATACCTGCAATTTCGAAATTTGATAAGAAATACCCACATATTCGAGGATATATAGGTTTCAATTAATTAATACGCTATTGCTGATCATAGCGGTATTTTCAGCAACAGCTAGTTTAAAATAAATATTAAATGTATGTACAAATAGTTACGGATCGGGTCTGACCTACAATAAATTGGAATGATGCTTACGGTGAAACTACGTTGTCCGCGCTGCGTGCTCCACAAGTGCCATTTTACGCAATAGTATCTCACTTTCCAGAATGCCATGACACATGAGGCACCGGGGTCGCGCGTCTTTAAAATATATATTTTTTAATTGATAAATTGTGCTGATGCTTATGTTAAATGAAAACTTGTTTTATATTGTATATTTCCGTAATCATTATTATTGGTGCCATATGTATTAAAATCCACAAAATGAGGTGTTAAGAAAAAAATCGATTTAGTCGCGTGTAAAATATTTTTGTAAACGCAGCAATATACTTTGATTATACAATGTAAGGTTCCCACTGAATCGTGCCTTACGCCGAGTTAACCAAGCCATATTGCCCCCAAACAGATAATACGCTAGGACTAATGGAGCTATCATAGTGTCTGTACAAACTACAAATTCATTCATTGGGGCTCAAAAACATCTTCATATATTTATAAACAAAAATGGCGTATCGGAAGGAGACTGATTCGTATGAATCTATGACCCGAATTGAATGAATTGAGGGTAGGGATACTAGATGCAAATACCTACGACCACGATGTGACTTAATACGCCGTCATTGTCTTAGTCTGACAGGTAAGGTGCCCACTTTGGCAATCTATTACGATTACTAAGGGAGTATATGGCTCATGGCCGTCTAACAAAAGGAAATTCACAGGACGATGGACGTTAGCCGACAAGACAAATATGTGATATCTAAATAAACGCTATCTACATAACCTTCCTCATATTATTACTTCCAACGTGAATGGTTTATTCTTAACTGATAATATCATCGTTTATATTATACTGTTTATGATTATTCTTGGTACATACATTGTCCGATATTAAGGCTGCTTTTAATCACCGAAAAATGTTGGCATCTGAATGAATAAATAAATTTTCGTATCATTTTCATACCGTTGCCTGATAAATTCTACGCTAACGTGAGCGAAGCCGTGATACATAAAGCTAGTTTATAAAACCAAGATGCTCACTATTACATATTTCTGAAGAGGAACAGTACCAACCAACTTTTTGAAAATAAACTTCACTGAAAAGCACTAACTAATAATTTGGCTTTTTGGGTATTGCAATCATGATTGCAAATAACATGTTAGAGAACAATAATATAATCAGTTTGTGAATGGTCCAGCTTTCATTATCCCTTTGTGTCGAATGTTCCGCGTAAACATTATTGATTAGTTAATCACAAATTGACTCTGGATTATTGCTTTGACCAGATTTTAATATTTATTTGTTCTTATACGCTTTTTTGTATCTGTAGATCAATTGAACGTTCATACTACACATATTATGGCAATTACTTATGTAACGAACCTATTATTTGTGTCTTATTTTTAAATTATCGTAACTGCTTATGTCGTGCAAGAAGATACAAACGCGAAGACACGAACGCGAAATAAACGAAAATCATCTCCAGCCATGACAATGAAACAGTTAAAATCACAATGCCAATATCGCGCCGTGAAAAACTGCGATTGGGCTGGACGCCAGAAGACTTCTCATACGTAGATTTCTATCAGGTTACAAATAGATTAGGGATCATTATGCTCCTTACCTTCGTCGCCAGAATAAGATACGCCACACTTGCAATACTTGTATCTAAAGTAAATGTACTCGTATATATGTTATAAAGTCTTTTGCCTGAGTAAATAATATTAAAAGTATTGTTTATTTTAATATTATCTTAAATTACGGCACCGTAATGTGACGGTTTCGGCAAAATCCTCAACAGTCCTAGTTTAAGATTTTTCTATCATCAGTCCATATATAACATACATGCTACTGCTGCGCACGAGACTCCACTACAATTGACAGGGTTTAGGCCTGAAATTCCACCACGCTGAGCTAGTGCGGGTTGGCGAAGTAAACATCTAAAAAATCCTAGATGGTTTTTAGGTGTGCAGGTTTCCTTACAATGTTTTCTTTTACCTTTAAAGTACATGTTATAATATCATTGTGAATACACACATAATTTCGAAAACTCGGAGGTGTGTGTCTTGGGCTTGAACCGGCGACCGTCGAAATTCCCAATCCTGTTCTTAAACCATCACAATTATGACGCCAAGTAATAAAACTCAGTGAATTTAAGGAAACCTATTTTTTCATAATACCACACCAAAGTTAATCTGAAATATTATATGTAAAATACGAGTTAAAAACAAACAGATGACGACATCTGTCGACAGCAAAGCGGAAGGCAATATATTGAAGTATGAGGTTTCACCTTCACATAAAAGGTAATGACAATTAGTGAAATTAACGCATCACCACCACGAGCAAACATTTCATCGGATTGTCGATAGGCTTCTCTTTTACTGTAGAAGCAAAAATCTAGTGACAAATACGTAGGCACAGCGTTCGCGATTCAATCGGTAGATAGACCGTGTTGTAGCCCACCAAACGATTCCGAAACCGATCTCACGGAACACTGGTTTCGGCTTCAGCGCTCCCGTGCACCATAGACACGAGTGTTTGCCTTCAGTGTGACTAAGGTCATTTATAATGTTTTATTAAATTTAGTAATTTGTCCATATCCACGAAAGGAAAATATCCTTTAAGAAAGAATCAATAAAGAAAATTAAATTTAAATGTACTGTATTTGGACAGGCAACTCCTGACAGGGGCCAATAATTAATTATCAGATATTTATTTTGATTATAAATTAAAATTTGGTCAGGTTATTTTATTTATCACGTATTGAATTAAAGTATCTATTGAAATACAGATATACATATTCCATATGATACCTATATCTATAAATGAATACGTTGGCGGCAAATTTAAATTAAATTGTGTTAATTAACAGCGTTACACAAAAATAAACTTGTTAATTAGCAGTAAATATGATTTAGAAGTCGAAAGATCTCCTACTTCACAAGTGATTCGTATAATAGAGTGACTGACTATATTTGTTTGAATGGTAACTGTACATCACTAGTTCTTTCGGGTGGGACGCGTGTTGCTTCAGGCAGTCGACATTTTCGAGACGTCCGGTGTCCACATGTTCCTGTGCTCGTGGTGCTATAGGACATTGCTGTTACTTGCAGGTACTGACTCGCGGACTTTCTGGACGATTTTTGTTCCCAAAGTATACCTTTCGTAATGCAGTGCTCACCACTTGGTTTACCATTATGGTCTCTGTACATTTTATGGTAAAAACTTATCGAGATTTTTCAAATTTGCTACATGTAAATGATTTTATTAAATTTTGTTATTGTTGTTAATACGGCTGTCGCAGCACCTTTTTAAAAGAAATAATAACATTAATAACAATAATTGTTCAGCCAAGTTATAGCAGTAATAGTATAAGCAGTATTGGTTCATAGACATCATTCACAGCATTTTTGTTAACCACTTATTGTTTGTCAGCGCATACTTGTGACCTTCCGATTCCTTTTTAAATTTCAAAATTCACTTTTAAAGTAATGATAAAAAAGGCTTATTTAGAAAAATATTCGTGACAAATAGGAGATGCCATCAATTCTATCTATAATACTTTGTATAATACTTATAGAGCGATCTTTATGTTACTTCTATGAAAGCATAGACTATTAATTTTATTAAGGTGTAGACAACAACTTAAACAGCGAAATGAAACGGCCAGTTCAGCCGTGATCATATTAAAGGTAGCTGATGCGAAAGATGAAGTGAATTTTAATGTAACGATTTGTTAAGTTAATGGGATTACAAAGAGCTCTTTGGTTCTGCCTCTCGCCTCCACTATTAACATGATATACAATTCATTAACAAACAGATTTATTTCAGACAAACCAAGCTATCGTGTAAACAAACCTGCTACGTACATGGATAACAGGGATAAAGAAATTATTGCATTTTGAGCGTTTTGATCTTCTTCCTCGGAACACACATCGTCACTAATTTCCATTACTGGTTGTATCTAGTCTTCGATCGCGTATACATCAGCTATTTTACAGGGCTGCTCGGCAGGTCCTTTTACCACTAATTGCTTTATAGGTGACCGTCCAGCGACCTTCCGAGGGTGGTCGTCTTGCCATTTACTGTATATCAACAACATTAACAAGCTGGTGAATGGGTCGCTGGCACGCACGCCCACAACGTGCCCTAATTGCTTTTGCTCTTTGGCATATTGTCATTATAAACGTACAAAGCGTCATCAACCCTTAATAGTAGGAATAGCCGATTTATTTGTGAATGTGCTTCAGTGATGATTGGATAGGATTTAAATAGGATTGGAGCGTTCTCGCCGATAGCGCGTTTTAGGGCTTACCGGAGGGGAAAGAGTGCAATCTATAGTAGTGTTCATTGACTATAAGTAATACGCCGATATACTGTTCAAATATTAAATTCGTTTGTAACTATCGTATTGTTTCATTTTATTTAAAAGTGAAACAAAAGCATCGAAATTACTTCGATTTACAAACCGACAAAGCATTCCAGTCTCTACGTTTGCATATACGCTTCGACAACTTATCGTACACATACACAGCACAAAGGTAAATATTGTTGTTTCAGTGGTATTTACAATTCGGTGAATTCACGATGGTATAAAAAAGCATTCTTCATTTGATAAACCACGAACGCAGGCGTTATAATAAATTGAATGTACGTAAAACCTTGCTTGTTCAAATTTAGGAAAACTTAATCCCATTTTTCGTCGTTTCTAGAATAAACTTTTTTAACATGCAGACGGTCTGACGGCTAGAAGACGCTATTTATATCAATATGTATCAATATCATTGAAGGGCCTTTATTTATTTTCTTTAAAATAAAAAAATCCCACTATTTCCTTCGAAGTAAAAATGAATGTAGTCGCCAACGAAGAGGAAAATATTAGTGTTAGAGTTATCGGGACTGTAAAGGTGAAAAGTCTCTATGTTTACCAAAACGAATCAAATCGAATCTCAGTTGAATTAAGGCTAACTCCGGTTGGTCAGCTAATTATGTTACACATATTTTCTTCATACAGTTCGTCCGTAAACACAATGTTATTATTACACCGATTAATAAGTTAAAATTTCAACTATTGTTAAATTTAATATAGTTATTATAAATGAATAATAATACGATGGAGATTAAATATTCGATGAGAACGTTTGGCATTCCTAATGGAGAATGAAATACCTTCCTTGAATTGCGCTCATCAAAACGATACCGGGCTTTTAATTAAGTAAGATAAACTAAATAGGACCCCCATTAGTATTGTAAGATAATAAATTATATTATTACATAAATGAACCAGAGAAGTAAAAAGAGAAATGTTGCGTATTTTTTGTTTATTCTCATGTGTTTATTTTATTTTTAAATATAAAATTTTCCAAAAAAAGGACATTTAAAAATATAAAAATTAAACCCGCAGATGGCGGGGTCTACGACCCAAGCCACCGGTGGTTAGGGTCCAAGAGTCAGAAACCGTCTCACGATACGTGCCGTGTCTAATAACACTGTTTTTTGTATCTGGGTTTTGACCCAACAACCCATTGAGAGCCTCCGAAGATGCTGGTCGAGGCTCTTTGGTATCAGCCCATTGGCAGTAACGACTATCGGAACAATGATGGTTGAGTCAACATCCCACATATCAGTAACCTCGTGCGCCAAATCTAAATATTTAGACATCTTCTCTTTTTCAGCTTTCACAAGGTTATCATCATGTGGGATAGTAACATCAATCAACATTGCCCGGCGCGCCAAATGTTGCGTATTATTATTAGTATATTAGTATTTTGAGTATTTATGTGTTTTTTACCGGTGATGGCAGTCAAATATTTTTATTTGCAAGGTGCATGGTTCCACCTCCGCTTTGAAGAGAACTTTTTGTAAAATAATGTGATTGGCGAGCCTTGTAATTTGTAACATATTATTTCGACATATCTATACTAATCTATACTAATATTATAAAGAGGTAAGGTTTGTGAGTTTGTAAGTTTGTATGTTTGTGACGTTGTAGAAAGTAAACTCGCGATCTACTAAACCGATTTTGAAAATTCTTTTACCAATAGATAGCTACGTTCTTTGTGAGTGTCATAGGCTATATATTAGTCCGAAAAATGATAAGACTTTTTTGTTGTAGCAGGATTTGCGAAGTAAGTCGGAGAAAAAACGGGCGAACGAAACCCTTTTTTGCAAACGTTGCCTTACCCATGAGAGATACATAGTTGAGTCCTATAGAAAAGTTGTAGAGCTTGATAATATCTACAAAAAAGTCAGCGGTAGCATATGTCTAACTTTTAGGGTTGATTCACTATAACCTCTTTTATGCTAACTAAATTTGTTATAAAATAAAGCATTGTTTGTGAAGGTATTTTTATAAAGATTATATTAATCCTTATCCAAATAAATGCGTTATTCAGTATAAGTATTTAATTTAAAAGAAATTTGCCCTTTACATCATTTAATTTCGATGAGTATCTTAGAAGATATCGCAGTTTCAAAATAATCATCAAGCGCGCAATAATTATGTACAAGGCGCCGAACGGCGCGTTACGGTTTCACGTTTAAATAATTTTACTGATTTGTATGATTTATGGTATGGGCATAAATAGGACTCTAAGGAGTAAAATAGACTATAACTTATTTTCTTTCTGAACTCAACCCTGTAGTCTACGCGGACATCTTATAAAAAGACATGTCGAAAATGGCATTTTTTGCTTATATTTGACGATATACATGTACCAATTTAATATATTTTTTATTATTCAATTATTTCAGGAGATACGTAAAGCGTACATGGTAATAAGTCTGACCCATTTCACGGAACGTGTAGTACCTATACACGGACAAGTCGTACTTAACGCCAAATACCGTGTTTAAAAATTGGCGCCGAAGTTCGAACATAACATCATGCCCGAGTTTTTTTATTGGAGTATCAACAGTGTTTAAGTCGATTTGAAATGTTTATAATATCTTGGGAGTTCTGTTATCTACTTAAATTTATCATGAAAAATTAATAACAATAAATCGCAGGTAGACGTACAAAAACGGACATATCAGACTTAACCCTGATGAAAAACTAACCTAGAAACGGTTATCTATCAATTTTTTCATGAAAATGCATATGTAATATATTTTCAATACTGCTAATAGAAGCTTTAATGATTACATATACTTAATTTTCAAAGGTCATATTTGTAGACATAAGACAGTTTTTTTAAACTTTAATTGAACCTTTAAATCGATCGCCTGAAAATCATCGATTTAGATATGTCGATTTATACGTAGAGATCGTCGATTTCAGATTTCTAATGAACAGAGTAAGGATAATAATTTACATTTTATTGAAATTTCGTTCTATATTCTTCAATTCACTTAAAGATATATACATTCATCGGATTTCGTAATTAACTGTGTTTAGGAATTCATTCTATTTAATCAAGGACCCGAAAAGCATCTTAAAATTTACGAAAATTCAACAACCTGAATGATGAGTTGTTATTTATGCCTCGCACATTAATAAACTAAGAAATCCTGTAAAGCCATATTGTACTAGGTTTTGATATAAATTGCTTACGAATCTGTGAAAGTTCAATCTCTATTGACAGTCTGACAAAAAGCGCTCGACATTGGAAATTGTTGAACAATGTATTGCAGTGATAAAAATACGTAGCAAAAAGGTATTGGACTGCCCTAGTGACGAGGTATGTGATAAAAAATAGTTTGGGGCTTCGAAGTTACACTATATTCTTTGTTGGTGTTTATGCACGTAATCTATTTAATAACATCCCCTTATGACACTGTTAGTTGTTAATTTGTTTTCTTTTATATTTCATTCATCAACAGCCTTTAATTCGTCCACTGCTGGACATAGGCCTCTCTTATGGCACGCCACTGGGCTCGATCTTCGGCTCTCCTCATCCAACCACTGCCAGCCACCTTGCGGATATCGTCACCCCACCTAGCCTAATTTTATATTTTAATTCAGTATATTACTCTGCCTCGTTTCAGATTATTACTATCATATATTTGATACACTTTAGTTTCGAAAACTATATCACGGCATCTCGTTTGACAGTTTAGTTAGTTTAGTCACTTGGGCTACAAAACCTTTAACGGACAATAAATTAAATCTTTGATAAATTAAATAATCTTTCAATTGCAATTACATTCTTCTATTCTTCTGGTACAAAAATGTTATATTATCGCGTTTAATGGCAAACATTAGTGCCGTACGTAACGTACAGTTCAGTTTCGGTCATTTTGTACAAAAATATCTCTTTCCGGCTATATTTCAGTTTCAGTGTTCGAGAGTGATTTCTTGCGCGTCGTTCGGTTTACTTTGCGTCAGCTATAGATGATTAGTTCGGTATTCATGTGTGGCTGGCAGCTACATTCGTCAGCCGGCATGCGGCATGATTGAATTTGATATCGAGACTGTTCACGAGAATGCTGCATATTTGTGTAATAAATACTGATAGACACAAGATTTCGCTCTACACAATAGATTGTAATTACAAAAGTTTCGGATCCGGTTGGATGTTCGGCTAATATTGTAGATTAGGTTAAAAATCTTGTTACAGTTAGACACTAGTAAAAATACATTCATCATCATCATCATCATCATGTCAGCCAATCGTGGTCCACTGCTGGACATAGGCCTCCCCCAATGACTTCCACCGGGATCGGTCGGAAGCCGCCTGCAGCCAGCGACGTCCCGCGACTTTGACAAGGTCGTCGGACCACCTTGTCGGGGGACGTCCCACGCTGCGCTTTCCAGTACGTGGCCTCCACTGGAGAACTTTCTGGCCCCATCGGCCATCAGTTCTCCGCGCTATGTGGCCGGCCCATTGCCACTTCAACGAGCTAATCCGTTGGGCTATGTCGGTTACTTTAGTTCTCCTACGGATCTCCTCATTTCTGATTCGATCACGTAGGGAAACCCCGAGCATAGCCCTCTCCATAGCTCGCTGAGTGACCCTGAGCCGACCCATGACGCCTTTAGTGAGAGGCCACGTCTCAGTGCCATATGTCATTACTGGTAACACACAACTATTGAAGACTTTCGTCTTCAGGCACTGAGGTATTTCGGACGAGAAGACGTCTCCTAACTTTCCGAACGCTGCCCAACCGAGTTGGATTCGACGATTGACCTCTCTCTCGAAGTTGGACCTGCCTAACCGGACCACTTGTCCCAAATAGACATATTCGTCTACAACTTCGAGAGTCGAGCCCCCAACTGCGATTGGGGTGGGCACAACATGGACATTCGACATGATTTTCGTCTTGTCCATGTTCATTTTAAGACCCACCTGTTGGGAGACTCGATTGAGGTCTTCGAGCATAGTGCTAAGGTCCTCCAGCGATTCTGCCATGACTACAATATCGTCGGCAAACCGAAGGTGTGTGATATACTCGCCGTTGATGTTGATGCCGAATCCTTTCCACTCCAAGAGCTTGAAGGCGTTTTCCAGCGCGGCAGTGAACAGTTTCGGAGATATAACATCTCCCTGTCTCACGCCTCTCTGTAGTGGAATAGCCTTCGTGCTCTGATCTTGTACTCGGACCGACATGGTGGCGTTTCTGTATATGCTTTTCAACACCTCGATGTACCGACATACACAGACACACACATAGACGACAAAATACATTACTTAAAAAATTAAAAAATCGCTCGGCGCAATGAAACCTACCGGCTAAAAATTTTTTCATGTTCTGTTATGATAAAAATAGAGTGGATCGAGCTTGAACAACTTTTTACACGAGTAGTATTAAAAAAATCTACATGTCTACAGGTCCCCTCCGATCACGTAATATTAGGAAGCCCGAGTAGAACTCTAGCTCCCTGGGCCGTGGATTAATTGCACTCTTTTTGAAATCTATCCACTAACCTCCGATAGATGTTGAGATTTTTTTATTTCATTAAATTTGTTCGTGTCTGATTGGCAGTGTAATTAAAATGTTGCAGGTGCACCAGTGTTCACTTTTTATTGTATGATTCGTATCGTGGAGTTTGAAGAGTGCTTGTAGTATCCACTGGACGTTTGATGGAATATATCTGTTCATTACATTTAATGAAGTATTTATTATTTTGATTTAAAATGGACGTTTCTTCATTGATTTTTTTATCATAAAAGTAAACACAAAATACATGTTTAATTTTCTAGCCCCGAGATATTTCTTCTATAACTAATTGTTTTTAGGAATGCAAAAATAATTCTCCCAAATGAATACAAAAGGCAATTTTTAGAATTAGATTTACAATCAACTGTTTTCCTACCTGAACGTATGTGAGTAAACTATTTAGCAGAAAATTATTGATTTTAAACGACTATAACTGTAAAGCCTCTAAAGTCTTCAAAAAGTGTTCCTTGTATAGCATTTTGTATTTATATCATTTGTTTAATGTTGATCTGTATGACTACCTAAGTCATTGCAAGGTTATCACTGCCATTACTTTCTCGCCTCTTCAGAGATCTTTAGCAGTTTTTTCAAAATCTCACATTTCATCGTTGTTTATTGTTTTAGAGTATTAATACTATATTGACATGATAACGAAATTGCTTGTTTATGTTATGCTACCTATATTTTTATTTAATTTGTTCCACTAAGAACTGACATGTATATTTCGCCTCTAGCAATCAATATACGCGATACACAAAGAAACTTAAAGTCGTTTCTCTACGAAACGAATTTTATTTTAACTTGACTATTTTAAATGGTACATATTACGTTTACAGATACCCGTGTTTCAATATAGAACGTCGTAAAAAGTGAATATCAATATTCCGTCAGCGATTGCATGATTGGAAATGGAAAATAATGTCCTGAAGCAGTTCGAGGAGCGAGCCTAGGGCGCGCACTGCTGTCATTTCCATTTAACTTGTGTTTCCACTTTTAATATTGTTATGTTCTGTTTATCAGTAAAGAAATACACCTTTTGAAAATCGTATAAGGCGAAGTGTAACTTCAAGCTTTGGAATCTATTTTGATGGAGTTACTTTTAATCTTGTTCTCGGATTGTTGAATAAGATTGGAGGTTCAAACCTAAATTATTTTGTGACGTAGAAAAAATTATATTTCTCTCTTATAACGAAGAACAATAGATACAGATAAAATAATAATAATCAATTTTATGTATACTACATATTATTAAAAGTTGAAGATTTCTTTTGTTGTTTATCTCAGGAATATATATAATATTAGCTGTTGCCCGCGACTTCGTCGGCGTAGACTACAGGGTCGAGTTCAGATACAAAATAAGTTATAGTCTATTTTACTTCTCAGAGTCCTATTTATGCACATACCAGAAATCATTCAAATCGGTTTGATAGACGCAGAAATATCCATTCCCACCGGAATACTACATTTTCTGGAATAGAAAGTATCCTATGTTACTTCCTAGGTTCCTATTTATCTCCATACTAAAAATCATTGTAGCTGTCTCAGTAGATGTAGAAATACCCATTCCCTCGGGAATACTTTATTTTCCGGGATAAAAACTATCCCATGATAATTCTGTAAGCTATACCTCTCTCTATACCAAATTTCATTCAAATCGCTTTGGTAGATCCAGAAAACTAAAACGGCTATTAAAAAATAAGGGTTGATCGTAGAAGGGTGAAAATCAAGAATTGTATGTATTTTTGTATGTTGTATCTTAAAAAAATAGAAACTAAAAATTTTGTCTAAATATTAAAAATTTAGGGGTGGACTACCCCTAACATTTAGGGGGATGAAAAATAGACGTTGGCCGATTCTAAGACCTACTCAATACGCTCACAAAATTTCATGAGAATCGGTCAAGCCGTTTCGGAGGAGTATGGGAACGAAAACTATGAGACGAGAATTTTATATAATATAAGATTTAATTATAACTTATGTGTTGAGTCTATTTATCGAGGAAGATTATGGGCTATAAAACGTATGCTACGACACAGAAATCATAAACGGAGGTGTAACCGCAGGCACAGCTAGTGATTAAAACTAGAAAATCATTAAAATGTCTAGACTTATAACTATTTACATATTTACAAGTGTGTTTTCTTCCGCAGAGGCAAGTAATTCTGATCCAGGCAGCACGGTAAGCGCAGCTAGTCCTGGAAAGCAACGGCGGGGATTCAGCGGGTGAGTAAACCACTTTATATTCTTCGCCACAACAGTATTGCCTGTTGACTTCTGTGATTTCGCTGCACTAGCAACAATACTTCTTTCTAACTCACTTTAACGTGTTTCGTATTACCATGCTTTCTCTTTTGGATTTTTGGACTGCGTAACCTGTAAAATGTAACAATTTGTAATGACTTGATTTACATTCGTCATCTGAAACGTGAATATTAAACAATTGACCCACTTAAAAAAATACGGTAGTTACGAAAGAAGAACCGTGCTCCTTCATTTCTAATCTTTCGTGCTTCAGTAATAGTTCAGAGTTATTCATTATTATTTGATACTGTTATTCAATTAAACATCAATCTCCACGTCGTTAATTATACGAAGGCGGGCCTATCGCCTTAGGCATTTTCGAAAAGTCAACCTCACTTTAAACTTTGATACAATTTACAATGAACATAAAATTCATCCTAAACTTGAATAAGACCAAATTGGTAGCAGAACATCGCAAGAAAAGCTGAAGTATTAGTTGCGGCTCGATACGAGACGTATTGTAGTGATTTGTTTTCTTAAGTTGAGGTGTCAGCATACAGGATAATTTAAAATATAGCTATAAAACGAAATATAAAAATTAAGCAATAATTTTCTGCCAATAAACGCACTTGGGCGCAAGAATTACCTTCTTAAACGATTACGCTACGTAATTTCGTCGTATCGCGGCAAACGAATCCTTGTCACCTTTTATTAGTCATCTTTTATCTTTGGTACCGCTTTATCTAATTCCTCGGAAGATAGCGTTCAGGGCGGCCAGTCACTTGTAGTGTGAGCGCCGATGATTACAATGGCCGGTGAAGAAGTGAGCCTTGCCCGCCAGCCTTGCTCCTCGTGCTGTTGCCATGGGATCAGGTTGTTGTCACTCTGTGTCTCGTCTCCTATTTAATAGTATGCACATAATTCACGTATACTATCGTTTTTTGCATCGCGCACTAATAATTTTGATAATAGGGCACGGTTAGTTAATTACTATTTATGATGATGTTATGTGATTATTAAATTTGTGTAGCGTACCATGCATTACATTAGTTTTAAAGTGTTATAGAGTATCATTTATCGAACAGTATTGCTTGTGGTGTTTGCGAGGTATTTGTATTAAAATATATTAATTTTATAATGGAACACATTTCAAATAGAATTATATCATAATTAGTAATTGAATGCTTAAAAGGGTATTTGCAAATTTATGTTTTCTCCTAGCCTCTTGATATTATTTTGCGTGCACGATATTGTGCGGAAAATGGTAGCTGTTGTGGGAGAACTTGAGTACCTTATGATTTTAAAAAATTGTTTTTGTCTGTAGCTCATTGACATATCTTTTACGAGATTTCATCTAAATGAATACTTGCCTGTTACCTATTTCGTAAACTTTACTCTCTTTAAAGTATTTTACTTGGCGTCCTGTATAATATGATTTAAGTTGACGTTTCGGTTTATCCATAAAAGGGAATTTAAATTACTCAAGCGTAGGTATAACTCTTTGTAAAGCATGATATAATTTGTAGAGTTTATTTTGTTATAAAAAGTGGACGTTGACCATAAACAAGAGATGTAAGGAATAAGAAACAAAGGGTGTCAGAGTGACAACAAATTCGGCCAGGAAAGGAACGGTCTTAACAAAGCCGAGGGCTATATAGTTCCCTACAACTTCCTCGTGCAAGAGCTGATTTGCGATTTGCAGTTCGGCTCCCGCTCGCCGCTTTGTTTCGTATTGACCGAAGGAAACAATTGAAACATTGACACACCGCTCTCGATATTTGATCGCTTTGCTGTGCGGACTGCTAATGCCTGTGCGATAAAACATTATACAGACATAAATGATTTATTATTGACCATCAATTATGTAAGACATGCTAAAGTTAATTACAAAATAAAATTCAAACATTTCAACATGATAATATAACGACATGTACATTTTACATTTTGCTTCGTTATCTTATCACCGCTATTGGCGCAACACATCAGATTATACAAGTTTCGTGATGTATTTCTTGCGAGCAAAACGAAAAATGTTTAAAAGAAAAAAACGCTGAGCAATCCTGATTATGGTTAATTGTCGATAATATGTAAATAAAATATAGCAGTGAACTTAATACGTGCATTATATTTTATATATTTATCCCAAGATATTTTTAAAATTTGATACTGAAAAATTTAGCGGAAAAGCCAAATAACAAATGGAAACCGAAACTGGGACATCTCGATCGTGCGCACCTATGTATATTATGTATCTGTATGTACACGCCGCAGGACCACCGAGGCAGTCGTGCAATAAAAATAACCTATATGCTCTATAAATAGTTGGTGTGTTATAGTGCAATATAGTGAAACGTAAACCCTTTATAAAACTAATGACATAGCCTGCCTGGAGGCACTCGACGTATGTACTTACTATGACTTATAGTGTCAATGATTCAGCAATCAGCATACAAAATACACTTATCTTCTATAAACTGGACATGTACGTAAAATTGTCATTTCTGGAGCAATTTTTGATTGAATAAATATAGTGAAAAGGCAACACAAATACTCGTATATTTCAATAATGTCGAAAACATGTACGAATATTGGGAATACCTAAATGCTATGCTATGGTCGTAATAAATGAAAATAATGTAGAATATAAATATAATAGTCCGATTATACATAGATGCCCCAATTTAATAAAGTCACTTTAACTTGACTAGGCATGGGGATCACTTAGTTAATTACTACGATCGATGGTACGTACAAAATTCGGTTTGCGTACAAACGTATTTAAATAAGAATAGTTGCAAGTATAAGTTTTTTTTTTCTTTTCGAATATAGTAACGTCTAGACTTTTTAAATATTTCGTCACCATCTACAGCCCTTTTGATCCAAATGCTGGGCATAGGCCTCTCTCCTGGCATGCCCTTCGTTTCTATCCTGGGCCAGTTGCATCGTAAATCGTCCGTCCATTTAGCTGCTGATAGACAAACATTGATTATTATTCATTTATATACAATTCTAATTAACATTTTTTGTGTTTGATTTGCTTTACTATTTCAGTTTCAGTTACAGTCAGCTTAACTGTTTTTTTTTTAATTTTTATACAGGATGTATTTAGACCGTGATCGAAAACTGAGGCAGGTAATAGCGAAGGTGATCACAAACTCAGTGGCGATATTAAAAATCGCGACAAAAAATAAAAATTTTGACGTTTTCCATACAACCATCGGTGTTAAAAGTATGTGGTTTGTATGGAAAACCTCAAAAATTTTATTGTTTGTCGGGATTTTTTTAATGCCAGGGGGTTTGTAATCACTATCGCTATTACCTGCCTCAGTTTTCGATCACGGTCTAAATACACCCTGTATAGTTTGGAACTTTTAACAAAAAAAAAATGACAACTCCATCGTATCTTTTGCATCATTATTGTATTTACATGTAACTACATAAGTAAGTGATAAAGGAGCATGGAATATTGTTACTGGTTGTATTTAATTGGTCAGTTGGCATAAATGTATAGCAAGTTTATTTTAATAGATTTAGAAAAAATATATCCATTTATATATAAGTAAAGATTAAAGTAAAGTAAAGATATATAAGTAACGGGCGCACTGCCGTGCTCCCATAAGATATTAAATAAACGAAACAATCTTTATTAACTTTTAAATCGTCAATTTAAATGTACTACTACCATTTCGGTACGTGTCATTAATTTTTATTTTATTTCTAAAACGACGTTAACATATTTCATGGTATGTCACAAAATATCACATCATCGATCCCCTTGTCCATCGCGTAACAAACATTTATGGAAAATGGCGAAAAAGGACGAATTTTGGTAATTAGGCTTAAGGTTGTTAAACCTGACAAAAACAACGTGATTGATTAAGCTCTTTTAAATAAAATAGATACAGAGTACAGTCAAATGAAACAAGATCGTATTATTACGTTGTATGGACCACCTAAAGGTACATGCGTATGCGATACAAATAAAAATTAAAGCATTAAACATAAAGTCATGATATTGATCAGCAGTTACGTTGAGGCGCGTCCCCTTATCAAGATAGAGCTCCTTGTTCGAACCGATTATTGGCTCCTTGCAGGATTGAGATAACAATGTTTGTGCATAAGTGTTTGCACGTTAGTACGGAGCGGGCACGTGAGCTCTGCGGTGAGGCGATGCGGTGTGCGCCACACAATCTCCATGTGGAATCAAGTAGTGCATGTGAAGTGAGTTCTCTTTATTAATCAATGTTTCATTTCGCTGTGAGTGTGTTTTAAGTTTCGGTGTTTTTTTTTCATCGCACGATAACCGCATTGCGGTAAAGAGCCTTTGGAATGTGCGAGCGGCCGTTGTAAACAAAATTTTAAATACCGGTCTTAATATAAGTATTAGCTGTGCCCTAATGATAATATTGAAATATTTAGTCATTTCTATAACAAATCTAGTTACAAAAGCTGTGAAATTATGGGTTTTTTAATGATATCATAAGAGATAAAATGAGACACGAAAGCGTGGCTGCATTTTTTTCATTTTGATATAAACGAATTATAAATATTTGACATAAAATATTGGTATATAGAAAGCTACATTACAATAAGTTATGAATATAATCTTATAACATACCATAAGAGTTTTATAAACCCAACCAAAAAGTACAAGAACACTAGTTGGCCCATGAAAAACGGCTATCGGCGTGTAATGTTGATCCTGCACTCATCATCATCCACTTGCCCTTCTCCCAAGTCTATTTGGGGTCGGCGCAGCATGTTTTTTCCTTCCAAATATCTCTGTCAGCCGTCATGTCTTCAGTCACCCCTTTCTCTTTCATATCCCCTTTCACGCATTCCATCCATCTTTTCTTTGGCCTTAATGTTGATCCTGCACTATTGACAAATAATATGACCGATTTTTTCTGGTATGTCGTTATAATTATCCGTATCAGTTAATTACATCCATTTTTGTATGATAGCACGCTACAGCACACATAATAACATTACACGTAAAGAAGATAAAGTTATTAAAATATAAGGAAAACATAACATCCAAAGATTTGTAAAAAAAGAATGCGAACAGTATTATTAAGATTCAAGTTCTATTACAGCAGTTACAATTATCTAATTATATATGAAAACTAATTTATGGTCTACTATCAATTTTATATTGAGTTAGCGTTTTTTTAATTGAAATAATATATGTTTACTCAAATTTTATCAAACTTCTCATCGGTTTGTTACTGTAATTTTATATTTATTTATGAAGTCCATGTAGGGATATCGATTTCAATACTACAGCTGCCTAAGTCACACCTAAAGTAACCTAATGAAGAGTTCATTTTGAACAGAATTAGCCAATAGAAAGATTTTGCGGGCGTCCCAGTCACTCCGAAATGTTTAGAGACTGGTTTACTTCTGTCACTTATACGCCTTGAAAATTTAATACATTGGAATTATTTTCATCTATGAAAGTATTTTCGAAAAAGTATAACCGTGTGAAAATTGTCAATAATTTTCAAATTATTTATAATTAGGGTAAAAAAACGAAATTTTAATTCATTTTATAAATAGATACGGTTCTCTCAAGAAGTTCACCGGTTAAAATTTAAACTGCTGTAATATAGTGTAAGGACTTGTGTATCTGATTTCTTGCGATAATTTGTGGGTCAGTGTAACTCGGTACATTAAATTGATTATAGCATAACACTACGTTTGTTAATCCGCCCACACACTGCATTGCTTTCTTGAATGATTAATAAACATTCAAATAAAATTTTCTATATGAAAAAAAGAAAAAGTGATTTAAAATGTTTAACGCGTTCGTTTAGACCCCTATCTATTATACGGCAAATATCTTCGAATGTTTAATATTTTATACGAGGTGTATCTTGCAAAACGAATCTAGATACCATTTCGTTGTCATAATTAAGTTTTAATAACTATTCGGATTATAACATGGATACGTATGAACAAAGGTTCCAGTCTGTTCGTTATAAAGTATTTTTGATAAGCTTACATGTCACATGGAAATATATTAAAAACATTTTCAAGAAAGACTTATTACAATAAACAAGTTTGTTTAATCATTAATTGTCTTAAAGTTAATTCATTAGCAATGTGTTTTTATTATTTCGCTTTTTACGTGAGTAAGCCCTATAATAAATCTGATTTTGTTTGAATATATTTTCACAGCTTTCAAAGCTGCAATATTTGAACATTTCCGAAAAAAAATATAACACCAAATATTGTTTATTTGTAGTTTATCGCATGTATCCCAAAATGGCCGCTCGGTATAAAATTCCAATTAATTAATTAAATGTTATCTCGATTATCAACAAAGAATTTATATAGATTTATTGATTGACAGTGATTTATATTAATCTAATGGGCGAGCATATTATGTGCGGTTAGAAATAGACATTTGAATGCCAAGTTTCGTTGTTTCAGTTATAGTTCGCTGGCTCCCGACAGTCATACGGAAGCTGCAGGCTAAATATCGAAATAATACATTGAGATCTTGTCTTCGATTGAGCGATAGGAAAACAAAATAAAGCGAGGCGCGGTATATAATCCAAGCAGTGCGGTTTCTGTATCTAATTACAATTGGCGTTGTGCGGTTCACTCTGCGTCTACGAGTGAATACAGCCTCTATGACTCCCAAAACAATCGTACATCAGAATAGTTTTTCGACACTTCAAAATATATTTGCAATAATTAGCAACATGACTACGTATATGAAACACAAATGTGACTTATTGAATAAAAATATAGTCAATTAGTAAGTACTATTATAATCTGAAACGTCTGAAAGTATTGTTAAGAAATATTTTTTTATTAATTAACGTTAGATTTAGGCACAGAATATAATATTATCATATGTATTAACGCGATTACAAATTATGTATACATCTACACTAGGGATGTTGCGAATATTCGCATCCGCATCCGCATATGCGGAACATTCGCATCGATTTGGACATCCGCATCCGCATCCGCATAAATCGCTGCGGAGCTGATGCGGTTGCGGATGTGTAGCAGATCGCGAAAAGAAAGAAAGGGGTGAGGGGCGGCGAGGTGCGCGTGTCAGTCTCGAGTGTCGAGTGGTTGACCGCACGTGCTGATTGACCAATAGGAAAGCAATAACATTTTATACAAATCAACCAATCGATCAATTTTATACAGATCCGCATCCGCATCCGCGGATGTGAGCCTCTTAAAATTCGCATCCGCATCCGCGGATGTGAAAAAAATTGAATCCGCAACAACCCTAATCTAGACTATAAGCATCCCATGTGTTATGTGTTTGCCTGACATATCACTATCGTAAAAGCTGTTTAGTTTTAGTCTAAAGGTTTCGGTTAATATCCACGTAGTGAGACGAAGATATCCGGTCGCTATATTACATCTCTCAACATCTCACCGTAATCAAGTTGCTTTCTTTCCTCCCGTACAAGTTGACCGCTGTTATTCCCGCACGTGAATGCAAATGCATTAGTGCGCCGTAATTGGAACATTACCGCCCATTAATTAACATCAATCGTGTAATGGCCCTATTGTGCTTTGCATTCGCGATTCGTCTACAGAATATTTATAATATTGTTAATTCATATCACTTAAAAGAGCAAAATGAAATTGTCGCTCATTTCATCATGTCCTAATCAAAATTTCGGATTCCACACCACGATAACTAAAAACCTATCCCCTAATAAAGTGATAAAGATTTATTACTGCATCCAATTGTATTACTTTGGACATTCTTGTCCCACGAATAATGTTCTCGGTGCGATATAGAACTTGCGGCGACAGTACGTTTCTCGCTTCAAATCCAATGTCCTTACTGAAGCCGATCACGCCATATGTATTACTAGCTTTTGCTCGCAACTCCGTCTGCGTGGACTACAGGGTTGGGTTCAGAAAGAAAATAAGTTGTAGTATTTTATGCCGCAGAGACCCATTTACTTAAATATACAGAAATCGTACAATCGGTTAAATTGTTTCAACGTGAAACCGTAACGCACCGGTCGACGCCTTGAGTATCATTATTGCGCGCTTGATCATTATTTTGAAACTGCGATATCTTCTAAGATACTCATTGAAATCAAATGATGTAACGGACAAATTTATTTTGTATTAAATACTTGTAATGAATAACGTATTTATTTGGATAAGGATTAATATCATGTTTGTAAAAACACCTTCACAAATAATGCTTTATTTAAAATAAATTTGGTTAGAATAAAAAACGTTATAGTGAGCCAACCTTAAAAGATAGACATATGCTGTCGCGGACTTTCTTTTAGAATTTTTAAAGGGGAAAAATTCTGTCATACATTATTTTAACTTTAACCGTTTCTGCAGCGTGCGCAGCGGAAGCTCAGAAAAAGGAAAAATGTCCCCGATTTGAAACATTCTTTATTGCTGCTCCGCTCCTATTGGTCGTAGCGTGATGATATATAGCCTATATCCTTCCTCGATAAATGTGCTATCTAACAATGAAAGAATTTTTCAAATCGGACCAGTAGTTTCTGAGATCCTAGCGTTCAAACAAACAAACAAACAAACAAACTCTTCAGCTTCATAATATTAGTATAGATGTATATCCAAAGTATCGTAACATTAGTTTCCGCCAACTTCATTCTTTTGATTTCTTAAAAAAAATGCCATTTTTATGCATAAGAGGTAATCTTCATATCTTTCTGTTTTCCTGGTAAAATAAGTACATAAATTCTAATTTATTGTTTCTTTAGTAGTTAAAGGGTCATCGACATAAGCCATGCTGCTAGTACACTCATGTTGTAATAATTTATTATTCCGTCAAAACAGACGTTTAATCAATTTTTCTATGTTTGTTACTGGAATATTCCGAAGTTTCTTTTTACAAATGTAATAGGTTTCTTATCGGCGTAAGTTATTCATGCAAATGATTCACTTTACTCCCTTTGCTATTGACTAAACCAAACCCAGTAATTCTCGATAAGTAATAATAACACGTTATATGTGTCGCGCGCGTGCTTTCAAGTCGCGTGTATTGATTGTGCGTTTTCACAGCAATGTACGACTATTTTTATAAAATTAAATAAAATGGCTCTTTTTTTTATATGGAAGACGTGTTACTATGAAAGGTTGTTTTGCACGTCTCGACCTTTTGTTAAACTGTAGCGAAGCTCGTTCTTGCGTAACCAAGAAGTCACGCAAGCGGCCATGTCCAAAATATTGTAGTCTAATCGTAAGTTCGGCACAGTCACATTGCTTTTCTAGTCTTATTTATCAATTCTGGGCATCGAATGTTTTAAATACTTCATCATCATCATCAGCCAATCTTAGTCCGCTGCTGGACTGTCTGGCAGACTGACTGACTGACTGACTGACTGGTCGAGGTTAATTTTTATCATTAAATTACGTTGTTTCATACATATGGTTACCTTTTAATTGACCGCTGTGACTTTATTCGTGGAAATCTATATTTCGACCTATGCATAGAGTAAGGTTTCTTATGACTATATCACCAAAGTACTTTTGATGTCTTTATACAGTTAAACTTATTTATATATTGCACTAGTGAAGTAATAATAATCATAACTTTTGTTGTTGTTTGAAGAACAAAAAAGTTACTGATAATTTTGTGCCCAATTAGGTTCAAATCGCTGAGAAAGAGAAGTTGAGATTTTGCACATATAACTTTATTCGGTGGATAGGTCGATTTGTTAAGAAAATAATTGTTATGTTATTTTAACAATTATTCAGTGACTGGAATTTTATTTTATTAAATCAGTAATTACTTACTATTTGACTATGAATGTACGTAGTTCTGACCCAATAGTAGATTGGAAGTGGTATTTGTATCAAAGAGAATAAGACTTCGCAAATATACTTGTTTACGCCCCTATGGCCCCTCAATTCATAGGCTAACGCTTTGCCTATTGTGCTACGGACGGGTCAATTATAATTTAGTCTTCAGATGTTTGTGGCATTAAATTGTTTATACCTCATTCACGATAACTTGATTCTTTTAGCAGATGTCAATTTTTCTGAGACATGACTTTGAAATAAAAAACGTATCATTTTATTATTTTGATGATTTGATAAATATAAAAAAATACATACAACACAAAAGTCCCTAAAGATATAAGCGTTATCCGAAAATTTTGAGACTTTATTGCTTCAAAGTAAAATTAAAATAGGAACACTGAAAATAATAGACGCTTGTACAATATTACATCGGTCGGACGGAAAGGGACGTAACATCGTTCATATCGATGTCCACGTCGATAGTTTTACTGAACACTATGATGATCATGGCTGTGCTTTTTCTTAATAGAGACTGTTTTAAAGATAAAACAATTTGATTTTTCAATCCAAATTTTTACATACTGGGTTATTTTTGGACCTCCCGTCAAATTAAAATAGGTGGTTTAGACCGGGAACTAAACAACTTTTCCAAAGAAACATGGGTCGAAACGTGATAAATAATTCGACCCTCCCATAGAAAACTGCTCACGTGGTCGATTTCGTGTAGAAGGTCTGAATTTTTTTTCACTTTTCGACCCGTGTTTTTTTGGGGAAGTTGTTTACTTTCGTGGTCTAAAACACCTATTTAAATTTGGCGGGAGGTCTAAAAATAACTCTGTTATGTTAAATAGGTACTTATTACAAACTTTAACCCACTATCGCTTATCTACATAATGTTTTACATGTCGAAAGTAATAAAGAATTTCACACATAATGCAGTATTTTAAAACGCAATATTTTTGAACTACTAGATATTTTCTGTTTCCCATCACTAGTCGATATGCCAAAAGAATCAAGTTATCGTGAATGAGATATAGTTGCATAAAATTCTTCTAGTTTTACTTCTCATAATAAACAAGATCCCCTATTTATGGTATACAAAAATTTAATACAAAATTCGTCATTGTAAAGTCAGTTGATGTATTTTGCTCGTACAGTGAAATTATTGAAAACATGTCAACAAGTATTTTATATATCATAAATCTAAAACTGGAAAAAAATATAAATACATTCATTGACTTCATTATATGATCAACTTGTATATATACATTTTAATTTGTCTCTCAGAAAAAAAGTTTATTGCAAGCAAGCTGTTAAAATACGATATGATTTGCATGTAACTGATATCAGCATTTTGAATAATCATGTACGCTTTAACTAACTTGCGTGTTTTGCCCGGTTCTGTTGAAGAAGACGATGGCTCGGTCTCCGCAAGACGTCTCAAGGAAAAACCGAAAAGGCGCCCAGCGGCGCTCAATCTCCTGCAACAACGGATAAACCGGCGCCTTTCAAAAAGGTTCCATCTGACAAAAAACTTAAGGTGAGCGCTGTTTATGCTAGTTTTATACCAAGACTAAATTAAGAGGTTCTGTCTTCTAAACCATAATAATACATTTTGTCAATACATAAATGAAAAGAAAATAAAATAAGTATTGATTTCATGGTTACGTTCAACCTACGAGTTATGAATCTGTCATAACATCATCATCAGCCAAAGGAAGTCCACTGCTGGACATGGGCCTTCCCCAGAGACTTCCAAAGCGCTCTATTGGAAGCGGCCTGCATCCAGCGGCTTCCCGCGTTTTTACCAAATCGTCGGTCCACCTTGTCGGAAGACGTCCAACACTGCGCTTACCTGAACGTGGCCTCCACTGCAGAACCTTTCTGCCCCAGCGGCCGTCAGTTCTCTGAGCTATGTGCCCTGTCCATTGCCACTTAAGCTTGCTAATCCTTTGGGCTATGTCGGCAACCTTCTTCGCAGGAGAACGAAGGTTGTCATAACATATAGGCTGTAAATTCTCGTTCTTTCTGTTGATCCTCTTAAAGTAAATTAATGATTCAATTGACCACTGCGTTTTCTGACATTGTAATTTTTGACAACTACACCCCTTTTAGTCTTCTTAGTAAAAATTCGATTTTAAAATAAATAGTGTAAGTACACTGTATGCTCCACTGATATATACGTATGTTTTATACTAGCTGCCGTACGGCAATGAGCACGGTCGCAACGACGAGAACGCTGAGGGTGGGCACGGTGTAGCCGGAGCACTCGACGAGGCGGAGGACGACGCCGCCGACGTGGAACTGCCTCCGCCAATGAAACCCATCCAGGTAAGTTCCTTTGAATAAACCAACTTACACAAACAATCGCGCTTACAATATCGCTAAGTTTTACCTTTATAGAACTTTTGTGATGCGGAACGGACTAAGTTAATTGAGTAAACCTTCATTTTAAACTTCTCAGAGTATTTTGTTCTGGCTTTAAATGGAGCCACAATCGATCAGCGTCATTTGTAACATACGAGTATTGATTCCACAACTGTAGTATAATGTATAAGTCAAAAATGATCACTGCGTAGTTGTAGACATCGTGTGTACCTATTATTATAGTAACAGTATACCTGGTAATATTCCCTAGCAGGTAGACTGTTTTCAACAACAAAATAAATGCAATTATCTCATATTCACCTTCAAATTATGGAAGGATAAAAAAATGAAAAGTCAAAGTGGCACTTAAAACGTAATCTGACAAAAATGGGTGCTGAAAGCATTTGTGTCCTCCCCGTTGGGGACACAGGCGCGAATGTATGTGTATGTATCATTAAATATGGCTATAATACATTAGGTCATTGATTGGTGTAAACAATAATACTACATTACGGAAAGTCACTTGGCGATAGCAAAAGCAAAAGTGTTCATGAGTCATTTGTTAGCGCGTAGATTAAGCCCATTCATGACTGCCCATGCCCGGTGTTTTCATTATGATGTCATGTAAATATTATCTATTATTGTGCCCTCAAATCGCTTCTCCAGAAATGGACATCCTTAAGTACATTAATGGAAGTTATCTAAATCAAATTATTGTATTACTACATTAACTTCATTTGCCTATTTTCTTAAATTGTAAAAATATGAAAAATATTTTATATTCGATTCCATCCGTTTAAGCTTTCTGTCATTTATCCATACCATTTATAAAAATGTTCTAAGTTGCTGATGCAAGCGACTAGGCAATTGTTATCCTGCGTTGAAAACAAATGTATTAGGTATTCTCATCAAAACGCCATTCAGAGTATCCGATAATAAATCAAAATTGTCCTTTAAAAATGTTGTCAGTATCAGTTATGCAGAACGTACGTTGTTAATCCCATATTTTTCATGCCCTTACTATATTTTTAGCAACCGGCAAGTTTAGGGAAAATAAAAGTATTATAATGTTTCACCCATTGCATGATAGAAAAGTTAATGATCTGTAGGGCTTTGTGGAAGTGACTTACAGTCAAGAAGCTCGTACTCAAGCAGGTTAACTTTAAGTTAACTTTAACATTGCACATCATTTAATTTCATGAACCCATCCAAAATAACACTAAAGAATAAGCTTGTATTCACAAAATTTTTAATATTAAAGAACACGTTTTAACGTCACTTTTAATATGGACTAGCAAAATAATAGTCAGTCATTACCTTAAGAGAGCATGAGCGGCTTAATATCGATTGCTTTGAACGACTTCATATTTATAGAGGAGGTGTGGTGTCAATCCTTAGGTAATGAAAATTAAACATGGCAGAAGATTCATTCAATTAAACATATTATGAAAGTGGATGAAGAGAAAGTAATATATCTTGATTGAACAAAGTGATTATCTTTAATCTTACTTGCCCTGTCAATTACCAAGCTGATATTTTTTTTCTATATGACAAAAATTAGAAATGACTACTCAAAATTGCAACATGTATTGCCACAAACTCACACGGAGGTAATCGTAGCAAATGAAACCAGGCCAATCGTTACATCAGAGCATTAATAAAAAATAGACACATTTTCTAGACAGCGTACATCACTAGCAGTAATGGCACTGATCCCTTGGTTAAATGTACCAGTTTATTTCCCGGGAGCTAAGACATTGCGGGGCGACACTTGACGTCACCGTCTGCAAAATAATCTCACGCCAGCGTTGTCCCCGTGCAAATTGTTACATTAAACACGCAAATTGATGTTTATAGCCCCTAGCTGAGTCGCACTTATGGTACGTAATGACAGCTGACATTGAAATAGCTTGCCTCATCACAACACAGATAAATAAAAAATGTATCATAGTAAAAAATAAGAAGGCAGAAGATTGCGTTAAACCATATATAGTTACCACTAGCTTTTGCTCGCGACTCCGTCCGCGTAGACTACAGGGTTGAGATCAGAAGGAAAATAAGTTGTAGTCTATTCATACAATTCGGTCAAATTGTTCAAACGTGAAACGGTAACGCGTCGATCGGCGCCTTGTGCATCATTACTGCGCGCTTGATCAATATTTTAAAACTGCAATATCTTCTAAGATACTCAGTGAAATCAAATGATGTGAATGGCAATTTTATTTAAAATTAAATACTTGTAATGAATAACGTATTTATTTGGATAAGGATTAATATCATATTTATAAAAACACCTTCACAAATAAAACTTTATTTTAAAATAAATTTGGTTAGGATAAAAAACGTTATAGTAAGCCAACCTTAAAAAATAGACAAATGCTGTCGCGGACTTTTTTTTAGAACTTTTAAAGAGGAACATTTCTCTCAAACATTATTTTAGCGAAACTTTAACCGTTTTCGCAGCGCACGCTGCGGAAGCTCACAAAAAGGAAAAAATGTCCCCGATTTCGAAACATTCTTTATTTCTGCTCCGCTCCTATTCGTCGTAGCGTGATGTTATATAGCCTAAAGCCTTCCTCGATAAATGTGCTATCTAACAGTGAAAGAATTTTTCAAATCGGACCAGTAGTTCCTGAGATCCTAGCGTTCAAACAAACAAACAAACAAACAAACAAACAAACAAACAAACTCTTCAGCTTTATAATATTAGTATAGATTAGATCCCTTGAAATACTTTTATATTTTTTCTTTTTACAGGGTGAGACCGACAATATGATATTATAATTAAACTTTGATCAAATATATACTAGATTTTGGAAAATCGCTTCAAAAACGGCCCGAAAAATAAGAGCACGACAAAAAATGTGTGGTCTTATTTCAAATTAGTATTTGCCAATTAAGGATGTTAGGGATATGTTATTTCGGATATGGATATAGGAATAAAATTATATCGGTTTCTGATTCGGTTATGGATGTATAATCGTTTGGATTATCAATTAGTTTCGGTTACGGATCTAAGATTGAAGTAAATCATAAACAAAAATATTACGTTGTATACAGGTTTTAACTAGTAATTAAAGAGGTTATATTACGACTACAAATAACAAAAAAAAACTGCAAATGCTACTGTCGAAACATGTCGTTTTATTTAAACCTCACTCTTATCCGAAACTATCCATGTAAAACGAACGAACTAGGAGACTAGGAGCTCCTTAACATCCCTGGTTCCAATCGTCGCCAACGGCAACACGTCAACATTAAAATTGCATTTCTATTTTCTCTCTATTAATGTCATAACGTCTTAAATGCAAATTTATTGTACATGTGCATATCAGTAACAACCTGGTTATGTTTACAGGGTTAACATACCTGGATACGCTTCTCGTTCCAAAAATAATCAGTTTACTACACCCGCATCATCCGTGACCTTCATCATTTGTCAGTCAATGTGCCGAATACGCACATTTTTAACCGATTTGTACCCATAATTATTTTTTGTATTTTTTATTTGTGTCAATATTATTCTAAAAACAAAAATAGATCTTCAATAAGTAACTTACAGTAGCCGTGGGCTATAAGGAATGTACAAATTTATTCATTTTTTTTTACATCTGCATAGTTTTAGTTTCTTCATAATAGTGTTATTTAAACCTTTCTCATAATTATTCTTACCACAGCACAGGTCAAATTAAATTAAGTCATACTAAAATATATGACTAAATAAATGTTTTTTAAAAATAATATCAATCTTGTGAATAATTCAGTTTATTTTGTTGTCCGAACAAACAAGAATTCGCTAACTGTCCTACACTTCCACAGTTTATGCATTCTCATATGTTGACTTTCTGATCATGGTATAATGAATTTAGCTGAATGGTATTATTGTCATAAAATCAGGGAGGTCGTCGTATTTAGTTAATTCAAATCTAGATGTCGTGCATTATTGTACGGTTACGTGCGGTGTGGTCACATTAGCCGTGTTGCTGCTAGCAAGTTTCATTTTATAAAGGAACTGTATATGTAAAATAGGTAATTTTAATGTGAATGAAATAGATACGTCACACTTTATTCATTTATTCTAACAGCCCTTTGCTGCGGTTGCCGGGAAATATAACAGAATTTGTGATAATGGGATTGCTAGCCGCAATATCTTCTACTTTCAAAGCGTAATTTCTAGTCTAGCCTGGGGCTCTAGTTTGTAAAACAATTGTGATAGTGTCTGCCAAGACTTACAAATTTAATTATCTTCAACGCTTTTGTTTTTGCATCAGATCCAGCAATGATTAAATTCAATATGAAGCAGTTAGTAAAGCCCCGATTCTTTAACAGAGCTAAAAGAAGTTGCTGTTGATGTCAATAGTAAACGTTCAGGTGTAAAATACTCAAAAAAAGTTCCAATGAGTCAGGCGACAAGTTAACGCCGACGAGATTGCAAATAACGAAACCGATCGATCGCTCGTCCGAACCAGCACCGGCACATCTCGGTTTGTAGGAGCGGGCGTAATGACGTAACCCAACCAAAAATAAGATCGTGTTTAGTCTATTAAAACTGTTTGTTTTCCAACTTCATTCATTTTATGTGCGGACCTATTACCAATCTTATCTAACCAAACAAACGAAACATGTATGTTTTGATTTGATGGCTTAATAGGCCTATTGAATTATTTTACTTAATATTGCTTTTATTTATTTTTCGTCGCTATGTTCTATTGATTACTGGTTATGGTACAATTTTATATGTTATGAGCAATGGAGCGGGCTATGTTAGGAGTTTCTCTGAAGGATAGGATCAGAAATCATGTTAACCTACAGAGAACAAAGTTATCGACATAGCCCAAAAGATCAACAAGCTGAAGCGGCAGTGGGTGGGTCACATCTGTCGCAGAACCGATAACCGTAGGGGTAAACGTGTTCTGGAGTGGATACCACGGCTCGGCAAACGTAGTGTAGGACGCCCTCTGGCTAGGTGGAGTGACGATAGCCGCAAGGTGGGTGGCAGCGGTTGGATGAGGAGAGCCGAAGATCGAGCCCAGTAGCGTGCCACAGGCCAGTCCTATATCCAACAGTGAACGCAATAAAGACTGATGATGATGATGATGTTCATGGAATTTTCAGCACAAACGATGATCTTCTCACAATCCATTTCATTCGGTAACCTGAGTAAAAGTAATAAAAAGAATGGGCCATTCATTAAATTTGATTGTTATATCTTTAGCACTTCTGTATGTGTAATATTTTTTCCAAATGACTTAAAAATACTTTAATAAAACACACTAGAGTTCTTAATAACTTATTTTCTTTTGATTTGTGTATTATAATTTTAATTTTCGTTCTTTGTGTTTTAAATATTTATTACTAGTTTTTGCCCGCGACTCCGTCCGCGTAGACTACAGGGTTGAGTTCAGAAAGACAATAAGTCATAATCTATTTACTCCTAAGAGTCCTATTTCATCATCATCATCAGCCAATTTTGGTCCACTTCTGGACATAGGCCTCCCCCCCCCCAATGACTTCCACCGTGTCTCATTTATGTCCATACCAAAAATCATACAAATCAGTCAAATTGTTTAAACATGACACTCTAACGCGTCGGTCGGCGCCTTGTGCATATTATTGCGCGCTTGATCATTATTTTAAAACTGCGATATCTTCTAAGATACTCATTGAAATCAAATGATGGGCAGATTTATTTAAAATTAAATGCTTGTAATGAATAATGCATTTATTTGGATAAGGATTAATATCATCTTTATAAAAACACCTTCACAAGTAAAGCTTATCTATACTAATATTATAAAGCTGAAGAGTTTGTTTGTTTGAACGCTAGGATCTCAGGAACTACTGGTCTGATTTGAAAAATTCTTTCACTGTTAGATAGCACATTTATCGAGGAAGGTTATAGGCTATATATCATCACGCTACGACCAATAGGACCGGAGCAGCAATAAAGAATGTTTCAAAATCGGGGACTTTTTTCCTTTTTGTGAGCTTCCGCTGCGTACGCTGCAGAAACGGTTAAAGTTTCGCTAAAATAATGTATGACAGAATTGTTCCCCTTTAAAAATTCTAAAAGAAAATCCGCGACAGCATATGTCTATCTTTTAAGGTTGGCTCACTGCAACGTTTTTTATTCTAACCAAATTTATTTTAAATAAAGCATTATTTGTGAAGGTGTTTTTACAAACATGATATTAATCCTTATCCAAATAAATGCGTTATTCATTACAAGTATTTAATACAAAATAAATTTGTCCTTTACATCATTTGATTTCAATGAGTATCTTAGAAGATATCGCAGTTTCAAAATAATGATCAAGCGCGCAATAATGATACTCAAGGCGTCGACCGGCGCGTTACGGTTTCACGTTGAAACAATTTGACCGATTGTATGATTTTTGTATATTTAAGTAAATGGGGCTCTGCGGCGTAAAATACTACAACTTATTTTCTTTCTGAACCCAACCCTGTAGTCCACGCAGACGGAGTTGCGGGAGTTTGCGAGCTAGTTAGTATAGATTTCTCATCTAACATAATGTTTATTGACTACTCAAGGTAATTTGTGTTCTTTTCCACCAAAACGTAATATTTGGACGGGTTTATTATGAAAGCTACACAAAATACGAGTAAATCACTCTTCTTAGATATTCTTAAAAAGAGTTAATGTAATTAGTGTCGAACCAAAGAAACGAAAACATTTTTTCCTTTACTAATCCAACATGCGAGGGAGCGCAAAGATTAAATTAAACTCGGTATCTGTAGATACCGCTCACGGCGCAGATTTTTTTTAAGGAATGGTTGGCGAACAAGCGCTTTTTCACAAGTTCTAAGTTGCTTGCAACATCAGAAAAAAGTAACATTAAAGAATCGTTGATATTATGGAGCGCATGATAAAATGTAATTCGATTTTCTTTTGGTATTTACATTTGCTAGTTCGACAAATATCTGCTAGAGCTTCCACGATTTCATTTGCGTGGACTAGATTTGCACCAAGTCAGAGAGACCAAAATTGCAGGATTAGTAATAATATGTTAATAAAAACTGAAGCCCACAATACACGTTTTGTAACTCAGCCTAATGGATGGGTGATGTGTCATTCTAAAATTTAAAAAATAACAATTGATTTTTTTTCATTCTGTGAGTCGATTCTGATTAAATAAATCAGAATTAAGATTTAAGACGTACCTTTACAAAAATAAATATTGAGTTTTGTCTTCGTTCGAAATAAATTTTTAATGTCTTGACTTTATTTTGAGACGCCAACCGTTAACTGACTGGAGTGGTTTCTTTTTTTTCGTTAATTATTTTCTTTATTTCTCGCGTATTTGCTGTAGGGTTACAATAATATTTGTAAAAAGGATTATTCTAATTCTATCGTAATGTGAAAAATATCTACCAATATTATATTTAGGATATTTAAGTTGATAAATCATTGAAGAAGTTCACTGAAATTATTGTTAATTTTCAATCCAATTTTTATTTTTCTTTTTCAATCTTGATATTACTTTGTGTCCAGGATCCTCAAAGCGTGCTGCAACAAGCGCCCACGCCCGCAGCAGTTTCGTCGGCTCCCGCTACTGGCGTAAGTTAACCAAATACATAAACGGATTCATATATTCAAAGACAGTATTAACTTCCGCTTACATTCTATTTCTAATTTCAGTATAAATAACTTTCATGTTTCGATGATCTAACACGATTTTACACGAACTTTCTGAGTGTTTGGTGCAGTTGGTCAGTTCAGTTAGGAATTACATCCAGTGCTTCTTACCAATTATTTGTAAAAAAAACTTTTTGTTATGGATTGCTTAATCCTTTTCCCCCTAAATTTAATTAAAATTCACGAGATAGCTTCGTTTTTTTTTTCATTTTTACGTGAGATATTAGCACCATTCACACAGAAATATGTACATCTAACAATTTAACCGATGGGTATATTGTAGGTGCTTCTGAAATATAAGGTATACAATATTGGTGACATTTTCAGAACCCAATGAGTTTGGATTCCATGGATAGTAACGGAGGTCCCGCCGATATTGCAGAAATAGAGCGCATCGTAAAAGAAAAAATGGTTCGGTCCTAAATTAAAGCATGTAGTGTGCATGGTTTTTTCGGCTTTTGCTATCTACGTAATGTTTTGAATGGTTTCTATTATGATTTTTTTTTTACATTGTTAATGACTTTTTTCTCAATTAATGATAACTTCTTTATCTTATCAATATCTATTCAATCATAACATTATCGACACCCAATTAAAATCTCTAAATATTTAATTAGAATTTATAGATAAATTTAAAACTATGTATTATAAAAAAAAAAATATTTGTACGAAAATCCTTATTTTATTAATATATGATAATGCAATAAAATTAAAATATATACCGTTAATATTGGACTCTAAATACCGTAGTAATTTATTCACTTTGAATACGTTTTTAGTAAGTGCCTTTATAATATGAAATCATTTCAGGCATCATAGTAGATAGCAAATTTATAAAATTTTATGTATTTTTTATAATGCTACTTTGATATGTTTTTCTTTTTGCTGTTGTGTGTTCAATATAATTATAAATAATTATCCCTCGTAATAAGTACGGAACATAAATATATTTGCGAGGCATTTAATGGTAAATAAAACAAACTACCCACTACAATACAAAACAAAGTCATAAAAACAAAAACTTTGCGACGTCTGCTTTGTCGTGCATTTTACGAACATGCCGCTTAATACATCACATTTTTTGCCGTATTCATGTAATATTGTGTGTGTGCTTAATTTATACGCTCTATTTAGTTTAGTGTGTATGTGCGTATGTTGTCGTGTTTTGGCTTTTTGATTAGATCTTTATTATAGCTAAAACTACATGTTACTTGTTAACTGTATACATATTTGATTGACCATGTTGTATTAGTTTATTTCGAAATTTGAAATTATTTGAAAGATAGGATTTTGTTTATTTATTTTTGGATTCATAGCTAATACATACTTCAACTAATTCGGTACCATAATAAAATACTTTGATTTAATCCTATAGCCGACGTATATATTTTATATTAATAAATTATATCTTGACTACGTTTCTTTGTTTATTTCGATGTCAAAGAACCGTTTTTATCTAAATTACGTTTGTACGTACCAAATGCAATATTTAAACCATCGACAATATGAAACTGTAACTTTGACAGTAGGTCGATATACATTTAACCGTTATTACATTAGCCATGTTTGGAATCGGATGACAAAAACTGGCACGAAATCCAATCGTTTTAGTTGTGAAACCGCGTCGAAACTCAAAACAGTTCTTATGATGCTTAACGATACTTTTTTTTGTTCATCTAGTTTTAATGGTTTAGTTTACATTAATTTCGTGTTATACATGTGTTTCTTCGACACAAAATACTCAATATTAATCCGGCAATCTCACTTATCATTTTTCACTTACATATTACATTGAGAAATTGTTTTTATTAATCAATTTTGGGTATATTTGAAATTTTAATAGTGCTTGCACGTTTTTTTGAATAGTTTTGTTTTGGCAAGTGCATCCTATTAGCAAAGTGGGATAATGTTCTTGAGTGGATATATAATTGTAATTAATTTATGGGCTCGCAGGAGCAGCATGGTGGCGCTGCTAGTGCATCTGGACGCGCTGGGGACAGTAACGATGAAGATCAACCGGGCCCTAATTCTGTTGAAGCCATCTTGAAGAAGCGCGAATACGTTCTGCGAGAACTGGTTGACACCGAGGAAATCTATGTGTCTGATCTCAGCCTTATCTGCGAAGGATATATGCGCCATATGCAGGTATGTCAATTGACCAATACTAGGAAACTAAAAAAAATCAGAAATTCGATTTTTTATCATCGTTACTCGTTAGTAAACGCTTTATTATAAATATAGGCTACATTGAGCACTTAAAAATATAATAAACTAGGTAAATGACATTCAAATCTAAATTATGTATATAAGCCGTTAGAAAAGCTCCGAAACTCCCAAACACGCAACGCAGTAAACTAGGTCGCTATTACCACAAGCCGAGCAAGGACACTCGCGAAAGTAAACAAAGAGGAACAACGGCAAAGTGCGCTGCGCTCCAATATAATATCCAGTTACACAATTTGACGTCAATGCGAATTTTGTGATAGTGTACGGAGTTGGGATCTGCCAAGTTGCCCATAAATCTCGCAACCTTGCAGACGAACAACCTGCGTGATTCTCAGCCAGACAGCTCAAGATACGTTTATCTTTGTATATGTAGAATACACAGCTCGCGTTGAATTAATTTTATAAGTTTATAGATCTACTATACTTTACCCGAAATTCGTTTAAATCAAATTCCATTTCTTTCCTCTGCCACGGCAAAGTAACCTCTATAAATCGTGAAATAAACTTGTATACAACTTTATAACGTAAAAAATTGTGTGTATTGCTCTAGATTATTTTTTAGTTATTTATCTTAAGTATGGTTGGTGTTGCACGGGCGGATATGAATACTAGAATTTATCACTTGTGGTATAATATTTTCAGAAGTAATCATTCAAAAATAATTCTCTGTCCACACTATATTTGTTCATATATAAGTGACACCCCGATGCAGGCCCGAACAAATATTGCCCTGTGGCAAGGGGGCGTTAGCATCTCACCACGGTATCCCCTGCCTGTCGTAAAAGGCGACTCAAAGGGGCCCTTGGGGTCGCTGGGCGCGTTGCGGGGGCGGCGCGTTCTCATTGAAAGTGACACCGAGAGGGGCGGCGGCACTGTGGCCTGTGGGCGTCGCGGGCGCCCATCCACAACTGAGGCGCCCGAACCAAGAAGTGGGGGTGCAACTGCGCCCCCTAAAACTCCGAGACGGCCGAGACAATTACGTCTCGGAGGCGCACCGGGTGACTTTGGTTAACGGTGTGCGCCTCTCGCTCACGTACCATGGTCGCCTAACCTGGTATCGGAAATGGCCACCGGGGGGTTTTGGTCGGTATGCAGGTTTAGGGATTTTGTTAGGGACCCAGCCCGGCACTAACATCTGCGCGGACATGACGTCGCCGCGCGCCGGGCTGGAAGGCCGGCGACCCCGACATACGCTTCCCGCCCCCGACTGCCCCCGGGATGGCGGGAAGTAGAGCCATATACAGCTTTCCCCTCGATAACAAAAATAAAAGGCCCGAATAAATAAATTTGTTTTTGAAAATATAGTAAATCGATCAGAATCATATTTTCCTAACATCTTGCTAAGAACTAGAAATCATTAACATCTATACTAATATTATAAAGAGGTAATATTTAATATGAATGATGTCGCAAACAAGTTCATTTCTGTTAAAACTATGTTCTAGTATAATTTATAGACTAACGTGATAGCTTCTAGAGTGATAAATTGGGCGTTGTCTCACACAAGTGCAACTTTATTGCTCAGTTTATTGAAACAGATCTTCGCTAAATATATATAATATTATTTCTGCTTATTTATTAACTGTAGTTGTAATATTCACGTTTTCCCTCTTCTCCTCTAATTATTTCTGATTGAAGGGGCAAAGAGCCATATAGTTAAGCACGCTTAATGATATGACTTTTAAAGACTTATGTAGGTTGTTATATATATTTGATGTCAAGTAAAGTTTATTTTATTCGTAGTTACATTTGAAGTAGTTATTTATTGTAAGTACTTTTTTATTCGTATATGGTATGGCGGCAGTTTAAACAGTATCGACTTATCAAACGCTTGTTGTAATTTTCAATACTGAAGTTGCTTCGAATTATATTTTATCGCGTATTACTTGAATAAAGTAAAAAATATTATACATAGAATAAAAGTAAAATATTCGTAAAGTTTATGGGTCAATCAACTTTTAAATGTACCATCAATGATAGATTTTATATATCATCATCATTTTTTTCTTAAATTTGTATATTTTATACGTATTTGTTGTTGATAATTATTTAGATTTAAGGAATTCAAATAGAGCAGAACAATTTATGGTAAATTTTACTCAAAAATTCACATGACTGTAGTTAAGATAGTCCCTTGGACATTTAAAAATTCAGTCAAATTGTTAATTTACTTTTAAATATTAGAATCATATTTAAAAAAACCTTACTGTTCTTTTAAAGTAAAAATGACGATAATGTGTCTTTAGGAGATAAGAAAAAAGTGGTTGTCCAGTGGACATAGACGTTTGTCCATAGGAAATACTCGGGTGTCCAAAGGGGACTCTATGATGAAAATCGCCTGTATTTCTTCTTCTATGTAATAAAAAAACAACTATTTGAAAATAATTATCAGTATTAGAAGAGAAAATATTGAATAATTCAGACAACGATCTTGGATGTCCAAGGGACTGGTGGTGATATTTATTAGTCTTTCCGCTCCCTGGTAATAAATAATAATATTTTGAATTAGGTCTTACGCACAGTAAAAAATATACATTAAATTGAATATATTCCACTTTAATTTACTACAATATATAAAATACAAAAGTTTTTGTGCTGGTTGTCCAGTGGACACACAATAAAGCCACGCTCTTTTTCAAAATACACTCGGTCGACTGGCGCCGCGGAAAAGATGAAATCAAAATCGGGGCTGGATGAATGTTGTCACGAAATAAATCGACTTGAGTTCCAAGCAGTAGTCACGCCATAAATGTTTGGATTTTGGAACTTTTTTACCGTTGTCCGGTGGAAGTCAGAATAATAAAATATAATAGGGACTAAAATAAACATGCAAAAAGGTCGTTAAGGTTTTAAAGCAAACAAAATCTATTTACTAGCATCATAGTAGATATTGTAATTAATAATTATGTTTCATTGTAATGGATTGCCATATATAATTTTTTTGGAAAAATTAATGTTTCATTGTACTAACCTACTGAGGGACAAATTTACATAGTACTGATAGGACAGATAAAAGTTGATTGACCCTTATAAATCCTCTTTGGAATTGTAAAAGCATTACCAAAAACAAAAAAGTGTCTTCCGTTAATACTGACTCACAAAGTATTTAAGTTCCCGAACCTTATTCGATATTGACGTTCCAGAATCCCAATGCTGATCCTCCTCTGCCCGAAGGATTGCGCGACCGCCGCCACCGAATGATTTTCGGAAATCTAGAAGCCATCTACGAGTGGCACCGAGAGTAAGTAACATTGTTGCACTTTACTATTTCATTAGCTGTGCAATAATTACGAGAAGTATTTGGGCATATTCAAATATGACTCTTAAACTTAAGACGTAATGCGTCGCAACAAAAACAATGAAGGCGATTATAAACTATCTGTGGCGACGATGAGTTTCATTCGCTGCCAATGTCAACGGGCGATGGTCATTGGTCAGAAAATTTAAATAGTTATTCAAATGAATATATGAAAACCATCAGTATTTACGTTATTACAATAATCCCAGCCATCCTGTATTTTGTTCCTTCTTTATATGATAATATGCTGTATAAAAATGCTAAGCGAATGAATGCGCTAAAGCGCTATGCGATTCTAATTCAGTTGTAAACTATGTTTATTCCGTACGCGCTGCATAGATACTATACAAATCAAATGTTGCTGACGTATATTTCGGCATTAATCAATTGCTTTTAATATAATGCAAGGTTTTTTTTTTTAATGAATCGATTGTTAGACACGCGAAATGATTGAGAATGGCATTGTGTGTTGTGGCCGTGCGTGGCCGCGGCACACGGTTGACACGAGCGTGGTCTGTGCAGCAAGTTCGTGCGCGAGCTGCACGCGTGCCTGGAGGAGCCCGAGCTGCTGGGCCCCTTGTTCCGCCGCTTCCTCGAGAAGCGCATGTTCTTGTACGAGGCGTACTGCCGCAACAAGCCCGTCTCCGAGTACATCGTCTCCGAGCACGAACACTACTTCCAGGAGCTCCGACACAAACTTGGCCATAAACTACAGGTATGCTTTCCATTGCTTATATACATCTTAACCTGTCAAACAGCATAATATCTTGTCATGATACGGGACTATCTATTCTACGACAAATTTAACTTAAATAACAAACTTAATACGAGAAAGCTTAGTATTAACATCCTTCTATAGAGTTAAAACTGATCAATTCCAGGAGAGAATATCCTTCATATCCTCTTCGCTTCGTTTCAACATCATAAGAATTTTCATAAAAATAGTCACGCGCATACCAGACGCGCACAATATTCCTCTTTATCGAAATAAGCGACGATACCTCGATGGCGGAATGCTTGACATAATTATAGAACGTTATTATTGTCTTTTAAAACATGTTACATAACACAGCGGTTCATTTACAAACATTATATCTGACCACACTAATCCTAAAGTACATCCAAGAAATTGAACATTTTAGTGTTCCTTCACATTAGTATCATCATTTCATAGTGCATTAGTGCCAGGTTAGGAACTCTTATTGCGCATGCGCTGAGTCACAAGGACCATATAGCCTTGTGCTATGACGCCGAGAGAAAATGCTTTAACTGCACTCTTTTACTAGCCTCCCATTTGCAATAACAATTTTAATGACACCCCATAGGCGTTGTATGTCCGTTTTGTGTTCCTTGTGTACCCCCGACGCCGTAACAACGGGTCAACGTAGATACTGTTCGACACCAAAGGCTTGAGTTCAGAACATTTCACTGCTGGCATAATAATCGCATTATTTCACATTTAAAAGGAAATATATATATTAAATTATAATAAAAAGAATATAGTTGTTTTTATTTAACATTATATGATGACAGTGTAAATACGAGGATTGAGCACCTATGTTAATGCACCCAGCTGTAACACTGCACTCTTTTGCTTTGGTGACATGTTAATGGGATTTTAGGTATGCCTTAGGCAACGATCACACCTTCCTGGCGCTCGCGGCTCTCTCTGCCAGGTACAAATGATAGTCGGTATATGAACAGAACAACGCTGGCCATTGGAATCTATAAATCAAAATTACAAAATTGAACTGTTATCTGAAAACAAACTTAAATGTATACCGTTTCACATTAAAACCACCTCAATCCCTAATCATTAAAATCGATTGGTATAAAATTTAATACACAAGATGTATGGCACCAGCTGTGCTCTGAACAACACTGCATATTCGTGCACTTGCCACGAATATTGTAGCGCAATGATTGTATGCTCGCATGTTTTGGAGCACACTGTGCGGGTTGATTTCTCATTGCGTTTCATAGTTGCGCTGTTTTATATGCAATTTCAAATCGTTTTGAGGATTCACTCCACATCGTGCTCCTTGGCTCTTCGATGTTCACAACACTACACCAACGTTATATTTATTTCTTGGGAATTCTTTTAATTTCTTAAACAAACATAACAACACATCGATGTTATATGAATATTATAACGCTTTTGATGTGAGCATGCCTGATATCTCATATATGTTCCGCTTCTTTTTGTTCTTTGGCGTAATAACAAGAATGATGAATTATTTTCAGCTCGGAGATCTACTGATCAAGCCGATTCAGCGTATCCAAAAGTATCACCTGCTGGTGAAGAAGATCCTCGCTTATTCGGAGCAAGCGAACGCGCCGGCCACCGTGCTGGCGTCCCTGCGCGACGCCGTGCTCTGCACCGACATCATACCAAAGAACGCCAACATGATGATGGACGTGGGCCGCTTGCAAGGCTTTGCGGTAATGATTTTTCATTATCTTAATTATTGTCGTTTAAGTAGTTATTAAGGCCCTGCTCATGCGAATATTAATAAGCGAATGCGACATGCTACTGGCTTGCCTTTTTCTGTATAGAATATAAACAGTGTGAATAAAATGAAAAAAAAATACAATGCAACCAACTACATTCTGAACCGCTAAAATACGAATGATGCGCTGAGCTCATCAATTGACGGCATAGATTATTTTATCTATAAGAATATTTACCGCGATACGATGATAAAATTTTGAGCATCAAAATAAATAAAGAAAGTTCAATTTCAATTAGTCTTTTTTTATTTATAAAAGAGAATACTTACGGTTAGCCAAACTATTCTGCGCAAAGTTTTCAAACTTAAAAACATACTTTTTATAGACATACAGTTATGCGAATTTTAATATGTTTTCTTTTAAAAAAATGCGTTTGTTAGTATATTTAAAGCGCGTACATAACGCTACACGAAATACATGGGTAGTTTCGTTTGTTTCCAGGGCAACATAACTGCCCAAGGCAAGCTGCTGCTGCAGGAGACGATGTTCGTGTCTGACGTGACGCCCGGCAGCAACGACAAGGGCAAGGAGCTGCACGTGTTCCTCTTCGAGCAGTGCGTCATATTCAGCGAAGCCGTTGGCAAGAAGTCGCAGTTCACCAGCCCCACATACAACTACAAGGGCCATGTGCAGGTGACATACAAATTTACATTTTTATATACACCATTTACATTCATGGAGCGTTCACACTGTTGGAATTGACAGGAATCGCTGGCAGACTTCGTTTACACTGTTCTTGACGACAAATCTCATATGTACAAGTCTCTTTAGAAAGATTTCTTTCAATGCCAAACGGACAATCATTATGTTCATCAGCAGCCCTTGAACTTCTCACTACTAGGCACGGGCTACCGTTACAACAATCATGACTCATGCCCAGGGTTGGGCAGTATTTTAATTACTTGTAATTAAAATACGTAATTGAAATACAAATACGTATTTTGTATTTGTATTTCAATTACTTCCTTAAAATGTAATTTGTAATTCGTATTTTAAATACCTGACGCCAAAGTATTTTGTAATTAGTATTTTAAATACTTGAGGCTTTAAAATACATTAATATTAAAATACAATTAACCACCATGAGTGCAATAGTGGTAAGTGGCGAGAAACGGCATAATCCTCTCAATGAGTGAAACTAGGACCAGGCCTCCAGTCCCCGGCAGCCCCACTATTCCTGGTTACGGTAGCGGCCATGGTAACGGCGGGGCAGGGGGTGCTAAGAATCCCCGGGTTGGCCCCGGCTACCACACCCAACGACGACTGGCCATGGTTACACAAAACATACGCACTTTGAGGACAAACGAGAAGATTGTTAATTGAATTGAGTGGATAACACTGGGACATACTGGGGTTGTCGGAAGTCCGAAAAATCGGGGAGGACATGACAACCCTGAAGTCCGGTGTCCCGAGAAGGAGTCGGATTTCTCATCCACAGATCTCTCATTAACAACATCGTATCCAATGAAAGTGTGTCGAACAAGGCAGTGTACCTCATACTCAGAATATTCAAAAGATATTCGTTGAAGGTCATACAGGTATACGCGCCGACCTCAACACACTCAGATGAAGAAGTAGAGGAGATCTATGTGAACATACGTCGAGCATACTCCCAAAACGTACTTCAATGTTGTTATGGGAGACTTTAACGCAAAGTTGGGCATGAGAAGCGATGTGCAGTTGAAAGTGGGGCAATTTGGATATGGGCAACGCAACCGATCCCGGTGGAAGTCATTGGGAGAAACCTATGTCCAGCAGTGAACTTCGATAAGTTGATGATGATGACGATGAATCTTTTTTTCCTTATCTTTCCAGACCATGCAGATTACTTATTAAGTATTTTGTAATTTGTATTTGGTATTTTAATTACAAATAGCTAAAATACTGTATTTTGTATTTTATATTTCAAATACCTTACTTAAAAGTATTTTGTATTTCGTATTTTAATTACTTGTGATAAAGTATTTTGTATTTTGTATTTCAATTAAAGTAAAGCATGTATTTTGCCCAGCCCTGCTCATGCCTCAGTCTACCATACTGTTATGCAGGACGGTACGACATATTGTATTCTGGATGTACACAACATCCAGGCAATTTATAACATACATAAGGTGCGCAGGTTTTCTCACGAAATTGAATTGAAATTGGTGATTGTAATTCATGCACAGATACATACTCTCATACATTCTCAGATATTTTTACCAAACGCACTACTGAAAAGATAACTTTTAGGGTAATTCCACTAATACTGTTCTGGAATTCAAGTGAGGAATTCTCTGGAAATTTGTGATTACCGATGCCTACTTATAAATTATGTTATTTTGCCACTTTCTCTCAATCTTTTACTATTGTATGTAAGTGAATAACAGTGAACTCATAAATTTCAGGTGAACAAAATGGAGCTGGAGGAGATGGACGGCAACTGCACGTTCATAATTCACTCTGTGGACCCGAATAAGCCGCGGCAGTCGTACTTGTGTCGCGCGGCCGAGGCCAAGCGGCAGGAGTGGGTGTCGACGCTGTCGCGCATCCTGCAGTCGCAGCGCATATTCGGCGAGGCGCTGGAGAACCCCGGCGCGTACCTGCGCGAGCTGCACCGCGACCCGGCGCGCGACCCCGCCGCGTAAGTACCACACCACGGCGACAGGCGGCGCCACCGGCACACTACCTCTACTCTTTTGTTCCGGGCAAGCACACACCGCGCGCACTCTCTACGTACCAACCCCCTGTAGGAACATTAAACCTCACCGCTAACGAGGGCTTGTTCACATAATACGCCCCAGTGTAATCTCAACGCCGCCGCATCTAACACAATACAATTTGTAGTGGCGTGCTGCCAAGTTTACAGTGTGTGTTTTGACTTTACCTGAGATATAAATTTTCAACAAATTACTAAAGTAGATTTTCTTACTTTTACTAATGCTTATTAAAAGAACGCGAAAATTAATTGAATATTTTTTCCTTTGTATGAAATAATCTAATACTAATGTGTTTGGATTAAATAACATGTTAACGGTAGTGCTTGCCCTTATTTCCTTGGTTAATAAATAATTTAATTTTAATTTCTTACTAACAAACGGTGATGGTCACGATAATAATGTTGTTAATTAATTTTATTAATCATATTTAATGCGTAACAAAAAGCGTTTCACACGAGGTGACCTTGCGACTACGCAGATTCAAAATTAATAAGTAAATAGTGTGTAGTAAACGCGCACGTTAGTTATATATAACATTGGAATTGATATTTAGAAAAATTTATTTCGAAATTTTTATCGGATACGTGTAATAACGGGTATTTTAACTTAGTAGTTATCCGCCCGACGCCGTCTCAATGTTATCTGGAACCCGTCGATAATATTATGCCCAGAAATAAGTACTGCCAACGAGATCATTGACACCACGTGAGCACTGCCAGAGTACATGTGTGGCATTCGAGCCATGTCTTGTAAGATTAGCTGTTACTGCGGTTGCGTTGCGTTCGCTTAGTGATATCTCCATCAGCGATTCGATGTTATACGCAAAACAACACTGTCACCGGCAACGTCCGATATTTTCATCATAAATATTTGTGCCAGTCAACGCAACCTACAATAAAAGCAATATTTAAACATAGTATTTCAATCTTGTACATTAGTTGCATACATTGTTTGTTCCTTATGTGGACGTAATTAAATGAATAAGTTTCCAGCTATAACTGAAGCAAAACACGTCTACCCATGAACGGACAATGTAATGCAAACAGACTGAAAGCGGCAAACTGGCATACTGGCATACGTGCGCGATGCTCACATATTGTTTTAGTCGCTCACGAATGCTCGCTTGCACCTTTATTGTATGAACTTTTATTATAATCCATATTCGTTTACTAGTGATATTTTAGATTTACACATTTAGGTTTAGTAATAAACCCACTGACGGGGCATTGAAGCACAATCGAATTCCTGGATACCATGAAGTGTACATGGTTTGTAACACCGTTCAGTAGATGTGTTACCGCAATAATTATGTTGTAAATAATAATATGTAGGCGCAGCGCATAGTATATTTGCCTTATACAATCGGAGTCAATTTCGTGCAAAATAGGCGAAGTTGTTCACCGCCTGGTTAATGTCTAGCATGTGTTATGTGGCGCGCTCACGTCACCTGAGCGCTTCGTGCGGTTCAGTATGTGAAGTGGACAGCTAGCACGAGCTAGGAACTACGCCAGCTGTCCACCGGTCGGTCTGGTTCGTATAAGACTGGAACAAAGGATCACTGCCAAGTTGCAATATCAGAACATGAGTATGCGCTGCGCTAATTGTACCTTCACTATATTTGTCTTTACCTTCGCTTTTACTTAATTTTTTGTATGTCTCTGTGAGTTGAAGGTTTATTGTGTCTGTCATCAATGACTTATAATGTTGATATTTTATATTTGTACGAAAAGTGACATAAAAATGTGGTTAAACGTTATGATCGTCAGTATCGCGTGATATTTGCACACCCGTAATTAAGGAGTACTTGTAACGGTGACTTAATGGTAATATTATACTTGAAAGACAATATAATTTTGTAGACGTTTTGTGCTACGTATTGGTAGGTGATTGATATTTCGCTAACGTTTTGTTTAGTAAGCTATTTTATTTGAATTTGAATCCTGATGATATTTTCCTACTTCCCTAATATAAACTTATAAATTTCCGCACTTCCAACGGAGATCTCATCTCTACCGTATTTAATCGCTTAGTGTTTAAGTAGGAATCGAATAAGACTGGTTCTAAAAGGAATGATGGTACAGGCATTGTTTGCAAAAGGATGGATATAAGTACTCGTATATTGCATGATAGGTTAAGCATTATATTCCCCATGTGCAATACTCGCCACGTAATGCAATACAAAAACATATGTCTCTACATCCACCGACCAGCTCCACTGTAAACTTTGGATTAGGAGAGTTTCACTGGCGCGTATTGTACGCATAAATTCTAGAGATTTAGTCACAGATAATATTGTCCTAAATTATTCCATTTGCAATTACATCCTTCTAATTGCCTGTCGTCTGAATATAACGTGAAAAAATATCATACGAGGATACATATCAGAAGTGACGGACTGTCGCGCTAAGATAGATCTCTCTCATTACTAAAGTTAGAAAGTTACATGGATGAATTCTGAAATGGACAGTGTTTTAGGCATTTAGTAATAAGTAAATCCATTTCTCATGTTTCTAGTTATTTTCCATTACCATACAAGTGACTAAGATTTATAAATAGTATTTTAAAACCTCTTCATATTATTATTTTCATAGAGGGGCCAAATATGTGTGGACGTTCTGATAATTCTATCTTTATTTGATTTCTTCTTAATAATTTAGCTTTGACGAATCCCGACTTTTACGATAACGTTAGTAGAAATAGTGTTAGGATACGCAACATTTAAATGCTTAATGGAATCAGCTTTCGATGTCGTAAGTTAGTAAGGTTTATCACAACTTCGAATTATATATTTCTTGATGGCAGTGTGATTTTATCGCTGAGCAGAAACGCACATATTGTTTCTTTTCAATTGTGTATGAAACGTATATAATTTGTGTACTAGCACCGCCACGCAATGCTTTATCTAAGGGGGAGGCAAGTGTGTGGACGACACTTGTAATCTATTACAAACAACACCAAAAATATATTCTTAAAATAATCATTATTGGGAAACACGCATTTAATGGTATCTTTCGAATAGAAACGCAAAGTATACCTGTACAAAGCAAGATCAAATTTATGACTCTTATTATCATATTCGCATTTGTAATCGTTCTTCAATATGTGAATTAACGTAATAAAAGAAATACATATGTTGTCTAGCCAAAAATATTTGTAAGCATTTGCCTTTCTCGGACGAATTTTATTTGATAAGATTATCAATTTAGGTTTGCTTTTAGTGTGAGGAAGTACATGCTTGTGGCTAATAGTGGATATTGAGTTGTTTTGTATTATATTATTAGTTGATAGTTTAGGATAACGTACTCGGCCATCGGATTAGGTTCCCACAGCGGGCAGCACACGGCGTACAGCGAGGAGCGCACCCACCATTATGTATTGCTATAATATTGTATTGTATAAGCCTTCAACTAGATTTAGTTGATCCCGCGACCGCTTCATACTGGCGCGGGACGCATATCGATCTGTACTCATTTTATATATTGCATATTATATATATCTTAATATATTCATAATAAGGTTTGAAGCGATTCAATTTCGACCAAAATAATAAATTTATTTTCAAACCGTCTCTTTTATAGTTTTATAACTTTGGTATGTATATATTCGCCTGATTAAATCCTAAATTAATTATGTATATAATACTAAAATCTAACAATCACTGTAATTCTTGATCTTATGTTACATGAGTAACCAATAAATGTGGATAAAAATGGCTTGTGGTTTTCTGCTTTTAGTCCCGCATGCTTGGTTATGTTGATTTATTTTTTATTTAGTATTTTTTATTTGGGGCCCAGCTTAGCTGACTAACGCTACGGAAGTCCAGAGATAATCTGAAGCTAACTTTTGTTAATTTCTAACTCGTATCATTAGTTTAGTTATTGGATACACATGTAATTGAGAGATGACATTATGAAGCACTCGATACAATAATGACACTGGATTCGTTGATGTAGTTAGTGCATAAAGGAAGTTTTAAGGCTTTTATCGTCGGCACTGAATAGAAAAGACTTTGTAATCGAGATTTAGGGTAGGCTAAAACATAGGTTAGGAAAACACGATAAGTGCGTTTGATTATTATTTATTCGATACAGTCTATGTGGGGAAGTGACCGAAAAGCTGGTGCACCCGTTTTTATTTTTGTTTGTTTGTTTTAGTTAACTGTACCTATTCCCATGTCCCGATAGTTTAGGGGAGGGTTGGTGCGGGCTGCGTAAGACAGAGAGTGTTCCGCCGTCGCTGGGCGGGCGGCTGGCGCCCGAGCTGCGCCACCGCACGCAGCGGCCGCACGCTAAGGCCAACACCATTAACCTGCCCACGAGCACCGCGCGCGCCGACGAACGCAAGAAGGCCAACACCGCCCTCAGCCCCACCTCGCCGTCCCACGCCAACGTACGTATCGCCGCTCCGACAGCCGCAGCGCGCCGAATAAAACAAACTTATATCATTATATGAGACTAACAAACTCAAATGCTTATATTAACCTATTACAAATACGTAAAAAACTAACCTACTAAGATAAGTAAACACTTGTGGTCCTTCCACGATATAAAATATATCTATACGTATAATTCAAGAAAACCATTCTAAGGCTTGTATAATGTGTACAGTAGGGTGTCCCAAAAAAATCAAAGTCTTTTTTTGTCAACACATACCCTCTAATTATTTTCGAATGGTGTTAAAACACTTATAAATAGAATTTCATGAAATTAGGACCACTGCAACCCGTGCCGACTTGCATTCATGTATTCCAGTAGGTACTTACATACTTTGTATGAACTTCGGCGCGTCGCAATATTCGCATGGAAGTTTCGTGGTTGCTTGTTTATTGTATTGGTAAACGCCTCTTTTTGTTTAATCAATATGTCAGATTAAGATTACAAAGGCAAATTTTAATAGGGGGGTGCAAAACATTAAAATAACGGCTTAAAACTTCTCTGTAAAGAACAAGTATTGGCAATTCTGTTTAATAAAATTCGTGAAGTAAAATTGAATTTTGTAAATCGCAAATCTAACTATTCGAGATAAATTATTTTTTGTTAAAGGGCTTTTAAGCCTATTTAAGCTTTAATAAACTATTTTTAAGAAATAAGTTGCCTTATACCGACTCTGAAGAGATCAACATATAATACGTAAAAATCGCAAGATGTGTTCGTACAGTGTCGTCAAGAGTTTGTTACAAGCTTGGACTACTTTTTGTATATTGCACACGCCAGTACCCTTGATTGATAAAAAAAATCTAGATAATAGATATAGTTTTATAAATAGATATACATTGTTCTACCGAACAGAATTATGAAGGAAATTTAAGGGTTGGCTATCAAGAATTAACAGTTATAGCTATAATCATATTCTTTGGTGGTGATACAGAAAGAAAATTGACTATTCGATTCCCAAGTTCTATGTACCACACACCATGATGACCGAACCAATTAATTGATTAAAAATGTCGTAACTTATTTTTTAATTGTAAATTACTAATAAAAAGTCGCACTATTAGACGTCTAGATTTGCATCGCTATATACCATGTTAAGGCTTGGATGCATTGTATATCATCAGTGACGGCACCTTACCACGACTTATGTTTGCTTAATACTTTGAAACCCTGGGAAACTGTCAATAAAATTAACTCAGAAATGACTATACAGAATATTTTTCAGCATTTTTGGTCTTTGGTTCATGAAGTAGCTATCTTGTCTCTATATCACTATGATGGAGACCAGGAACCAAAAATGTTAATATTTTAAAGCTTAACTAAAGAGGATCCATCAATTCATATCCCCTGGAAAGATATCTGCGTGATTTACTTTTTTAGAAAGATATAAACGACTTTATTTCGATCAAAAACTAGTCTTGCTTTTCTTCAATCGTTTTAGAAATTTTGACACTCTTCTCAATGAGTTGCTTACTTCACAGACTAGTTATACTTCTTTTCAAGCAGTTAAGAAATAAATAATGACTCTAAAAGTCGCTAGTGATACTGCAAATTGCAGTTATACTGATACAAAATTTTCGTGAAAATGTCACCTTTAAAGGGAAACTAAAGCAATTTTTCCTTAACTTTAATATTAAAATATCACAAATATTGCTGTTTTAATAATAAATGTATAATACCGGTGAAATAGGATATAATTTTGAAAACAAAAATTGAGTTTTTATATGTGCTCTACAATTACCATACAATTTTTTTCTTAAAACTTTGCCATCAAGTCGGCACGGGTTACCGCTATCCAATTTCGATAATATTTCGTATTTGAGTTATTAGGGTCAATTAGAAAAAATATAGAGGGTATGCGTATCTAATTTCGAGAAAAAGAAAATCGCCCTACTAAGCTGGAACACCCTAGTGTACAGATACCATATAAGTAAATCTATGCTAAACTATCATAGTCTGTTATGTATAGGTACTAATTTTATAATCGAAATGCTATAACAGCAAAATACTAACTTGCATACCTTCTTCGTCTAAATTTGATTTAAAATCTGAATTAAATTAAAAAATAAAATCTTACCTTACACCTTTAAAAAATATTTTAATTATCACCTAATTATTATATTAATACAATAATACATATTAGTAATGTTTGCTTTAGGAACAAATTATAAAACAATGGTTCTATATATACCAGAATTTAGGGGCGATCACATAGTCACATACGTGTTGTCAATATTCTAGTAAACTATTAGCGGACATTACATATTATTATTCGCAAAAACATGAGTTACACCGTAATACTAAACTAACCCATATTATAAACAATACATTTCATAATGTTTCCTTAACAAAACAAAAATCTCTATGGTACCGATATACCAACTACGTCATACATACTACCAATATACTGAACACATTGTATTACATTGGAACATAACAGGTCTATAAAAAATCGGACATTGTCTTTGTAATTCTATAGTTATAATCTACAAAATTAATAACGATTTATAATTAACTTGGATAAATTATCAAGAGGAAAAAAACGCAGGTTAAAATGTTACAGAGCAGTGAATGACAAAATAGAGAAAAATGTTTCACTTAGGAGATGTACTAACATTAGGACTAATAAATACACGCAAACCCATCTTTACAATACTATAAACATTTAAGAAGCATAAAAAATATCACTCACAAAAACTAACCAAGGAAATACTTTTCTTAATCACAGAAGATGCGAGTGGTTGCTGATTAACGGGAGGTCATGTTATTTGACTGCCTCCAATAAATATTAAAAAAAATATTCTCAACTAAAGTCTAAATTCTCGAAAATGTTGAAGAGTGTAAGATCAAATTCTAACGCGCAGGGTTATTGGTAGTGGACAGGTGAAGCAATCCTCAGCAAAAAAATCTTACGAGGCGCTGTATTGGATCTGAAAATTACACATACTTCAAAACATAGTGACGATACCTTTTAATAGCAACTAATAGTTTGACAGTGACACGGTATTCAATTAATCCCGTATACCAAGCCAAACAAGTCTGCTTTAAAATTGAATGGTCTCAAATACTGAGACACTTGCTCAAAATTGTCAAATTCACACTACAATTTTCGCGTTCTCTTCTTCTTCTTCATCAACCCCTATACGCCCACTGCTGAGCACGGTCTCCTCTACCATTGAGAGGGTTTAGGCCATAGTCCACCACGCTGGCCTAGTGCGGGTTGGCGGACTACACACCTAAGAAATTTCTAAGAACTTTTAGGTGTGCAGGTTTTATCACGATGTTTTCCTCCCATTTTCGCGTTACGTTTATTAAAAAGCGAAACAGAAATTTCAAAAACATCAAATAAGTTGACTTAATTGAATATTCTATCAAGTAGCACCTAAAATCCATTTATTGATCGACCTCGATACATATTTCTAGAAAGGCAATTCATTTGTATTTTTTATTCAATTTAGTAATTCTTGACGTAATTTCTATATCGGTGCGTTTTATTTATTTAAGGATGTGTTTAACTAATAACCTGCTAAACCTTTATTTTCCAGGGCCTAAATATAAAAAAGAAACTTCTTTCATTATTGAATTTTGTAGTTTGCATGAAAAAAATGTGTATTTCTGTGAATAATGTAATCGCTTATTTTGGTTATTTTAGATATAATTCTACAATTGCGCTGTGAACCATAAAAGCTTTTCTTTCTTTTGCATGACTTCTCTTTAACGCTTATCTATATTTCTTTTGTTGTAGGTATGATATACACGGGAATGCATTTTTAACATAGACTGTGATAACGAATCGATTAGACTCACGCGCAAGACGTACTTGTTGTGCTTAGTGATTCGGAATAGCCGCCTATGACTGTATAAATAAGTATATTAATTGATTGTATATAGTATAGTTTTAATGAATGTGAATGGACGGGACCGCCGGTGACGGAACACGGGTGAGCATGCATGCACCGCTTGCGAACGCACCGCTTGTGCGCCCCAGCCGCCGCCATGTGATGAGCGTGTATATCCGCGGACAGGGCCTCTCGAAGCGGCCGTGGGGGCTGAAGCTGCGGCGCGGCGGCAGCGGCGCGGGCGGCTCCGAGCCCGGCGCCGACGGCGTGCTCACCGAGCTGCGCCCGCCCGAGCTGTCCGAGCCCGTGGCCGACGTGACCGTCGCGCCCGGCGCCACCGCCACGCTCGCCTGCCGCGCCATCGCCACGCGCGCCACCGCCTCCTGGAGGAAGACGGCGCCGGAGACGCGCGCGCTTCGCCACGGCGGACGGTTCGCCATCAACCTCGCGCCCGACGGACTCTCCACCTTGACCATCCACGCTTGCCGCGCCTCTGACGCAGGAGTGTACTGCTGTTTGGTCAGTAATGAGCTTGGCGGTGTACAAAGTTCAGCAAGACTCACAGTGGGCACGGGCGGCACGCCAGGAGTGCCTGCGGTGCGCGCGCATCCTGGCGGAGGATTAGTTGTGCAGTGGGACGAACCGACACCGACGCATCTTGAGTATTGCCGCGTTGGCGAGGGAGAGTGGCGACGGGCGACAGAAATTCCCGCAGCGGCTAATACTTTGGCGCTAGAAGAATTACCCGCTGGCCAGTATAGCTTTCGGTTGATTTGTGCTCGAAGTGGAGCTCCGGGCCCCGCATCCGGTCCCGCCGCGTGCGGGGGTGGAGGAGCGTGGCAACGAGAACAATTCGCGCGCAGATACAGCGTGGAGGAGGAAATCGGGCGCGGCAGAACTGCTCGCGTTCTCGCCGCTCGAGACACCGGCACAGGGCAACGCGTAGCCTTGAAACAGGTACTTAATTCACCGGTGTTATCAGCTTATCATATTTTTATTGTAATGTCGAATATACAAAATACATTGTTCGATACAAATTTGTCTCTTAAACTTTAATTTGCATGTTTTTGAATTAGGAAGCGATTGCTCATACTGAGAAACCACGCCGCAGAATGCTTGATATTGACTTATTAGACGTTGAGTACAGTATATGTGTGTGTGTGTGTGTGTGCAGGTGCTGGCGGGTCGCGGCGCGGACGCGATGCGCGAGTACCGCATCCTGTCGCGGTCGGCGCACGGCGCGGTGGTGCGCGCGCTGGCGCTGTTCGCGGAGGTGCCGCGCGCGGGCGCGCACACGCTGGTGCTGGAGCTGGTGGGCGGCGGGCCGCTGCTCGAGTACGCGGCCGGCTGCCCGCCGCACTACACGCAGCGCACCGTCGCGCACCACACCCGCCAACTGCTCTCCGCGCTCGACTGGCTGCACTCCATCAACGTGGCGCATCTAGACGTCAGGGTACCATGCACATCTTGCATATTACATACGCACCGCAAAACGTGTTTACAATACCCCTGATGTTATTTGTACTGGTACGATAAAGTGACAATCGTGTTTTAACCATGATGTCAAAATATAAACTTAAGTGGCGATATACTTGTGCCCGACTGATGTAAGGCTTGTTTATGTTATGCCAAAAAAACTAATTATGAAGGAAGCGGGAGGGAAAAAGTACAGTGGAAAATATTCCAATTCCGCTATGATGTAATACGAAATAACATGAACTTGTTTAATTCTTTAACAGCCGGAAAATATATTGGTGGAACTAAGCGGCGCCCAGCCGCAGTTGAAGCTGGTGGACCTGGGCTCCGCCATAGAGACAGCGGAAGGCGGCGCGGGCGCGTCCGGCCGCGAGGTGCTGCCGCCCGCGCCGGCGCAGCTCGAGTTCGCGCCGCCGGAGTGCGTGCTCGGCCGCCCGCCCGCGCCCGCCTGGGACGCCTGGGCGGCCGGCGTCTTCCTATATGTGTTTCTTACTGGGGTAACTCCAATACTTTATTTCTATTTCAATGAATGTTTATTGACATAAATCAAGAATTATTTAATGTTTCTTTATCAGTTAAGATGTAAAATAACTAAAAGTAGAGCGAGTATTACTTCATAAGAACCTCGGCTCGTGGATAAAGAGTTATCTCTACAAGTATAAATTTCTTCAGAATTGAAGTAAAATTAAATGAGTATTATTAATATATGCGTCTATTTTAGCGGAATTTAAATATACATATATATGAATATTTTCAGTTGTCACCATTTCTGGACGAATCGATAGAGGAGACGACGGCCAACATAATAAAGTGTGATTACTGCTTCCCGCCGGAGCACTGGGCCGGCGTGGACGACAGCGCGCAGCAGATCATCCGCGGCCTCCTGGACGCCGCGCCCGCCACCAGGCTCTCTCCGCGGGACGCTCTTGCGCATTCGTGGTTCGATGAGGTACGCTTCGCTAAGCTTAAACCAGTTACAAAATTGTACAAAGTTAACAATTGCGTTACGTGGTGTGTCCAGGCTCCGGCCACGCCGCTGTCGGCCACGCAGCTGAAGACGTTCCTGGACCGGCGGAGACCGGCGGGGCACGGCAACGCGCTGCACTCGCTGCGCTCGCCCAACGACACCTGACGCGAGGAGCGCGCGCCGACACCACTGTAACGCCCGCCGCGACGCCACGCGACGCCATGCGACGACACCAGGCCCCGCACGCACCAACAACGCTTGCACAATACTACCAACCACACAACACGTCCCTACGCCCTTCTGTTTGGGGATATTATAACATCTTCGCCGACTATATTCCTTATATTTTATAAATTGTCTTAAACATGAAATGATAATGGGATATTTAGTCTACCACGAACACAATTAATGTTAATGACTCCGGACTTAAACGCACGTCCGGGTGACGATGTATATTCTCACACGCGAAGTGCGAAACAATATCGTATAATGAATGTGTATTGATGTCAGGTTTTATGATTTAGACTCTTGGATCAGGTGCGCAGTGTTTACATTTTCGATGGTAAGTTAACGACGACACGCGTGACTGTGCGCATTGCGCGTGCTATTGACAATGGCTAGCGCTAGCCGAACGTTCACCTTCGAAACATTCAGTCGGACACTCGATGTAGTGTAGGTTTGTTTTTATTTCGACTTTAAGCTCTAGTTTTAACTGTAATCATTCTGTAGTCAATGTGCCCACCTGTCGAGTTCGGTATTTAGTTACGTGAAATTTTTATTTTTTATTCGCGACATGACTTCATTTCTAGTAAGATATGACTCATTTTTATGTTTTAATTGTTTTAAATTTTGACCTACTCGTGATTGCTTGTGCGATCGCGAACGCGCCGTCATGTGGACGAATCCTCAGGCCATGTATTATTTTGAAAAAATATTTTTCATGATTGGATAGGATATCTTTTAAAAATCTTAAGCGATGTGTGATTTTTTTAATTCCCAGAGTGGCCGATTATAAGGGAAGTGTCTGTGATTTATGCTAAAATAAAAATATTTCATGCTTATTCCTAATATAATTAAACCCTATTGAACTGTATATAGAATCTAAGTTTTAGATGGTAATTTTATCCTAATATGTGACCAAAATGGAATATATTAATTGTGTAAGTAAATTGTAGCATGAAATCGGTATACCCAGATTAGTGAGTTAATAATGTGCACTAGATGTAAAGAGTAGCGACCTCGAACTGCCGCTCGCAGACGTTTTTACTCCGCGTATTTTAATAAAGTAATCATAAATACACAATTAGTTTAATATGTTTTATGAAATGGTATGTACTAACAATTCGCCATCACATAATGTGTGTATTGTAAAAACCCGTTTAATTACAATCCTTCTCACCACAGGGTCAAGAATTGAATGGAATTTGAATGGCGATTGTGCGGCCTCTATAAATGGTTTCTTTTTTATTTAAAACTCAACTAATTCACGACATATATGTTGAATGTAGTTTCGTGGTTTTTTCATTTTCTTTGTTTATATTAAATGAAGCGGGACATCACATGTATTAATATTTAAATTATATAGGTTTTATAAATCAAAACAAATATGAATTAATCATGATAATCCAATCAATTATTATTCTATTTTAATTTGCGACAAAAGAAGACAGTACTTTTATGGAAAAGCTATTTAAAATTAAACTGATGCTTTTACTCGTAGAGCTATCGATCTTTTTAATGCTTCGCAACGATTTTTAAGACTGTAAGTTTTAATAATAATAATCTCTGTCCATATATCTGTAACTATTATTCTTAAATTATATAAATTCTCATTGTTTTGCAGCGAGCTATCTGCCAGTGTCACTTATAGTATCAATTTGAATCAGTACTGGTATAACTGTATAAAACTCATTATATAATTTTGTGAAAAATATTACGTTTTTTATTTAAAATTCCTGCTAATATTACTATATGAACAAAGACAAGTGCATCTTAGTCTGGAGCAGGGTAAAATTCTTACTCTTTAGCAAGAGGCCTTTTTGGGAGGAAAGTTGATTTTAGTGATTGTATTTACCGCCTCCCGTGGGCGAGGGGCGGTAAAACTGCATATTATGTACATCGGCATACCGACCGAAACTGCTCAAGGTTGCTCTCTTTGAACTAAATTAACCCAACCTCTCCTATACGTGATCTGGTGTCGTTTGCACCCGCCCTAGTTTTATTCATTATTTTTACGACATAGTGCAAAAAGGTCCAAAATGTCAACTGAAGGAATGACGAAGGAAAATATTCGCATGATAATGTCGATCGGCAAGTGTTTGCAATTATACACAATATATCTTCACGACATTTATTAAAAATAAAACAATAAATCAGTTACATTGAAATGCTTGACTTACGAAGTAAGATTTATTGTTACAAAAATACATATCGAATTTTACTATAATATTTATCAAACATTACATGTGTTTTCATTGTCATGTGCTAAAAAAGTATATTATATGTATTTGTATACTGTTTCACTAAATACAAGGGTATGAATATAGATTGTACAAAATAGTAAACGCTTCACAAATGATTTAACATACCATGTTCGACTATTTGGCTATTACGTTAGTCACTAACATATAAGACCGTCCGTTGAGTGAAAATCTGTGTAAACCTTTATCGCCTGTAATTTTCGGGAACTTTTAATGGTTTCAATAAATATCTTAACAGGACCATTACATAATATACATATCAGTGTAATTGTACTTATGAATGTATACTAAAACTAAGCGCAAGAACGATTACACCGACATTTAACAATTCAAAAACAATCACTTATGTATAATACTGAGAAAATACAAAACATTGACTAACATTGAGAATTTAAAAATATTTAGAATTATATCTAAAAAATAAGTTACAATATTTAAGTAGTTTTTTAAAAATGCGCGTACATTAACACTGGACTCCAGTTAAAGCAGACACTGCGAGCAATGCGTTCATGTAAACCTAACGACGTTCGCAAGCGGGATTTACGTACAACAGATTTTATACGCTTCAAGTGTTTTTGTTTTGTCGCCGTTCAACCACTGATAGTTTGCTTTGTTACTGTCTGCTTTATGGACATCAAGTCCATAAAGCAAACAGTATTGGTGACGTTGTGACCGTTATTGTGACACGTATCTAAGCGAAATACAAATGACTAAAGAAGTTGGTTGTATGGAGTGGGCGGGCGGCGTGGTCTAGAACTTGATGCCGGCCTGCACCTTGGCCATGAGCTTGGCGGACTTGCGCAGTCCCTCCACCTCCTTGTCGGTGAGCGGCTGCTTGATGACGTCAGACACGCCGCACGCGCCCAACACGCACGGCAGCGACAGAAACACCTCGTCCTCTATCTTGTGCTCGCCCTGCATTATACATATTTCATTTATATTTGGGCATCAATTTCATAACAAACTTAGCAGGTCTAATTAAGAAGTAATTCTGATCAGAAATTTAGGGAAAAATTATAGTAACATTTATTTATAAGAGCTCCCCTCCCCCTTCAAGTATTTAAATAACTCGATTGCTTCCAATATTGTGAATGAGTTACCTTGACGTATGTGGTGACTGCGTGTACGCTGTTCTCGTTGGTGAGTATGGCGCGGACGAGCTGCGACAGCGACAGCCCGATGGCCCACGACGTGTAGCCCTTCAACCGGATCACCTCGTACGCACTGTTCACCACCTCCTCGTGCACCATCTTCCAGTTCTCGGGGTCGCAGTCGGAGCCGATATTCTTATTCAGGTCATTCAGTCGCACGCCCGCGATGTTTACTCCCGACCACACCGGCACTGTCACGAATGCTCACATTTTTATAACTTGTACAACTATTTACAGTAATGCAATGTGTCGGAATTTTTGTAATAACAAAATTGCGATGTTAGAACTTAGGACGCCATGTAATAAATAAATATACCCAACAGCCACATACATAGTCCTGACCCCACACTAAGATACGAGTCTTGTGTCGTGGGTATCAGAAACTACGAGAGACTTTTCGGTCTCACAAACACCCAGACCCGAAACAAATATTTGTGGATCACACAAACATTTGTCTCGGTGCGGCAGTGTTGGGCAAATTTTAATTAAACTAACAATTAATTAGTTGTTAACTGCAGTGACAGCAATTAACAACTAAGTAATTATTAATCATGGTTTCAAACAATTAACAATTGATCAATTGTTAGTTATTTTACGAAAAAAAAATAAAAATCAAAATTTTTTTATCAAGTATTTTTACTAATACTTGAATATGTCAAGGGTATATGTATCCGGTTGTAGAACCGGACCACCCTTTTGAACAAAATTTGCAAAAAAGTTAATTGTTAGTTTTAATTATTTCATCAATCAATTTAAAAAAATAATTGTAACACTTGAACAATTGATTCAATTGCAATTCATTTAATTGCAATTAATTTTTTAGTCAATTAATTAGTTTAATTCTAAGTTAATTGATTAATGCCCAACACTGCGGTGCGGGGATCGAACCAGCGGCCGCTCGTTTCGCTAGCTGGTATCTAGCCAACTGCGCCTTGGGGCTGTCAAATATTGTGTGTCAAATAGTAGTTGTAATAGTGTAGTAGCAAATAAGTGGATCAATAATACAGTACATTTAGTTAGGGGGTATTTTTCTAAGTGGAAATGGTACGCAGCTCACTTATATGGGATATACCCAACAAACACTGACATAATTAACACAAAATTTAATGAATAAACAACATCCCGAACGTGAACGGAGAATTGTTCCACCATTGCTCCCAAAGAAACGGACATTGTATTTACTCGTTGTAGTACTGGAACTCACCACTGCTATCGCCGTGCTCGCCGATGATGTACCCGTGGCAGGAGGTGGGCGCAATGCCGAGCCTCTCGGACAGCAGGTAGCGGAAGCGCGCCGAGTCCAGGTTGGTGCCGGAGCCAATGACGCGGTTCTTGGGCAGCCCGCTGATCTTCCACGACACGAACGTCAGGATGTCCACCGGGTTGCTCGCGATCAGCAGGATCGCGTCCGGACTGTACTTCATAATCTGCCGGACGACAATCTCAGTTAATATGACTATAACACAGTGGCGAATCAACACATTTTGAAGGCTATGGAAATTTTTCCACACCTGCAGACTAAAAACTTTTGGGCAGATGTTTCGCCAAAAAGAATCAGCCGCCCTATGCTTTAGCCTACTCAGCATACCAGTGAATCTGCCACTGCTATAATACATTCCAAATCATAAAAGTCTTGGTAGAATTAGAGACTACAGCTAAGAAATATTAAGTCTCCAAGTTGCGTCGAACAAGCAAACACCGCTTCGGAAAGTCATTAGTTTCATACCTTACGACCGTAATATTAAAAGTTCCGACTTTAAGATAATTATGTATTTACCTGTGGGATGATATTCTTGAGAACATCCGTGTTCCTCTGCACTAAATCGAGACGAGTTTCCCCCTCGCGCTGCCTCACACCGGCAGTCACGACGCACACTCTGGAGCCGGCTGTCACCGCATAGTCTGCAACGAAACACATGTAAATACAGTATCACTTCATCGCTACATTGTAACGTTCTTTACAAAAAACGTAGTTATAGGTCCCATAGTATAGGATAACTAGCAACATTGTAATTTGTAAACAACCTATTATTGCACTGTAAGTGATTGACGTAGCTCACATACGCGCATACGTACCGCCACATAAGTTTACGTTGCGTGCTTTATGCTTATTTCCCGCTATGCGGTTTTATGGGGGGTACCCATTGGGAATTTATATGAACCTAATTGCGCGGAGTCTGAAATTTGTGCAAGCTAAACTAAATTACACTCCGGCCTACTAATTAGAATTTTCAAAATGGCTAAAATATGAGCGCAGACAACTTCTGCAGTCGGTTCGGGGATATAGAGGTATGAATATAAAAATTCATGCAATAATTGCTTAAACAATACACATTGAGTACTAACCCGCGCTCCCGGTGATCTTAGGGTTACCCATGAACGAGGAGCCGTGCTGTAAGTCCATCACCTCGCCTTTCACTTTCTCCGCCGAAATGTCCACCAAGGCGATGTTCGTGGTCACGCCCTGTGGACAAAATCGCAATGTATATTCATTTATTTTATATAACATACAATATTTTATTTCATTAAGTTTACGTGAATGTATATAAGTTGTACAACTATATTTTATATCTACACTAGCTTTTGCTCGCGACTCCGTCCGCGTAGACTACAGGGTTGTGTTCAGAAGGAAAATAAGTTGTAGTCTATTTTACTTCTCAGAGTCCTATTTATGTCCATACTAAAAATCATACAATTCGGTCAAATTGTTCAAACGTGAAACCGTAACGCGTCGATCGGCGCCTTGTGCATTATTACTGCGCGCTTGATCAATATTTTAAAACTGCAATATCTTCTAAGATACTCAGTGAAATCGAATAATGTAAAGAGCAATTTTATTTAAAATTAAATACTTGTAATGAATAACGTATTTATTTGGATAAGGATTAATATCATATTTATAAAAACACCTTCACAAATAAAACTTTATTTTAAAATAAATTTGGTTAGGATAAAAAACGTTATAGTGAGCCAACCTTAAAAAATAGACATATGATGTCGCGGACTTTTTTTTAGAACTTTTAAAGAGGAACATTTCTCTCAAACATCATTTTAGCGAAACTTTAACCGTTTTCGCAGCGCACGCAGCGGAAGCTCACAAAAAGGAAAAAATGTCCCCGATTTTGAAACATTCTTTATTGCTGCTCCGCTCCTATTCATCGTAGCGTGATGTTATATAGCCTATAGCCTTCCTCGATAAATGCGCTATCTCACAGTGAAAGAATTTTTCAAATCGGACCCGTAGTTCCTGAGATCCTAGCGTTCAAACAAACAAACAAACAAACAAACTCTTCAGCTTTATAATATTAGTATAGATATGTGTAATTGTATGCAAGTGTGCACATTTATTTATTTGTCTTTGAATATTATGTAATGAGACGCCTCTGTAATGATGAGTATTGAATGGGATTGTATCATCCGCTGTTATCTAGCCCATGGAACTTCGATCAAATATTATACTAGATTAGCTTTTGCCCGCAACTCCGTCTGCGTGGACTACAGGGTTGGGTTCAGAAAGAAAATAAGTTGTAGTATTTTACTCCGCAGAGCCCCATTTACATAGATACGAAAATCACACAAATCGGTCAAATTGTTTAAACGTGAAACCGTAACGCGCCGGTCGACGCCTTGAGTATCATTATTGCGCGCTTGATCATTATTTTGAAACTGCGATATCTTCTAAGTTACTCATTGAAATCAAATGATGTAAAGGACAAATTTATTTTGTATTAAATACTTGTAATGAATAACGTATTTATTTGGATAAGGATTAATATCATGTTTGTAAAAACACCTTCACAAATAACGCTTTATTTAAAATAAATTTGGTTAGAATAAAAAACGTTATAGTGAGCCAACCTTAAAAGATAGACATATGCTGTCGCGGACTTTTTTTTAGAATTTTTAAAGGGGAACAATTCTGTCATACCTTATTTTAGCGAAACTTTAACCGTTTCTGCAGCGTACGCAGCGGAAGCTCACAAAAAGGAAAAAAGTCCCCGATTTTGAAACATTCTTTATTGCTGCTCCGCTCCTATTGGTCGTAGCGTGATGATATATAGCCTATAACCTTCATCGATAAATGTGCTATCTAACAGTGAAAGAATTTTTCAAATCGGACCAGTAGTTCCTGAGATCCTAGCGTTCAAACAAACAAACAAACTCTTCAGCTTTATAATATTAGTATAGATTTCGGGACATCGCTTTAAAAAACGGACCAAAAAATAAGAGCACGACTAAGTGTGGTCTTATTTCAAATTAATATGTTTCAATTAGGGATGTTACCGATGTGATATTTCGGATATGGATATAGGAATAAAATTATATCGATTTCGGATTCGGTTATGGATATGTAATTATTTCGGATTATCCGTTAGTTTTGGATAGTTTCGGTTACGGATATAAGATTGAAGTGAAATTATAAACACTAGTATTACGTTGTATATAGGTTTTAACTAGTTATGATTTATGAAAGAGGTAATGTTATGACTAAAAATAACCAAAAAGCTGCAAATGCTGTTGCCGAAACATGTCGTTTTATTTAGAACTTACTCTTATCCGAAACTATCCATGTAAAACGGAGGAATTAAACACGTAAAACGGATACGGTTACGGATATATTTTTATTTCGGATATCCGATTGTTTCGGTTACGGTTACGGAGCTCCATAACATCCCTGGATCCAATCGTCGCAAACGGTAACAGGGTAACATTAAAATGACATTTCTATTTTCTCTCTTTTAATGACATAACGTCTTAAATGCACATTTATTGTAAGCTATGTAGAATCTAATTCTAAAGAATTAATGCTTACTATAACCTGGAGAATCGAAGTCCGAAAAACAAATGTGTAAGTATATGCCACCGCTGCCACTTAAGACAAGTAACTGTTTACGATCCTCAATCTAGTATATTTTTGATCGAAGCATGAGACATTTTGACTTATCTCATGTTATTTTAGCTAATTCCATGGAAAAAATGTTTTCTGATAATATTTCACGACACACGAAATAAACACGTTTGCTTGGTTTGTATTCCACGTATTCCGCAAGAGAAGAGACGCGATGTGCGTGACAATTGTCCACGTTCGCCACGGGAACACCTGGTCATTGTTCGTGGCAACGGGCTGTCTGCGAGCTGTAGCGTGTCAGACGCTCATTTCAACATTTAGTATTAATATTACTTGTTGATAATAAGCGAAGGTTACTCCTACTCTCTGTTTAAGAATGTGAATTTGAAATATGAATTCGTAATTGATATGATTGGACTACAGTTGCTATAGAAACATTTCTAAGCAATCTTAGTGTCGTAACCTTTTAAATGATTAACTGTTTTTATTTAATCTAAATCCCTTTTAATACTGCGTTGCCGTACAAATAATTACCATTAAAAATATCAACACGCGTAGGTTTAGTACCTATACATGTAACCTCTTAAGCTACCCTTAACTTTGAACCTTATCAGGGCAATGGTATTATATTGTTTACCTCAGGTAAGTAACGAAGTAGTATATAAATGAAGCAGAACTTAGACGCCGATGACCGACCGACCTACAAATAAAATACTAACAATGAATTAAATAGAATTTGTCCCGCATCCAATATATACCGGCTATATTAGTCCGTTTGGGTTCGAACCCGGATTTCTGCCAATCTCGGGAGAAACTTGGCCGACAATTTTTTATCTACAATCTCACCTTCTAAGGTTCATGAAAATTATCTAATAAATTGAGAAATATATAAACCTAACGCCCTTTTGATGTTTGTGTTGCTATGATTTGTAAATGACATCAATATCCGCCGAGTTCCGATGAGGCGAGTGATAAAAGTATGGGTCAATGTTTGTACGAATAGTTTTCACGAGAAAACTCATAAAAACACCCGACCCCGACACACTCGGCGCGACGATGACACTCGTCCGTCACGTGGACAGTGCATAGAATAATCTTATCTGCACAACAGATTATACGTACTGTACAGTCATGTACGTTATCAGATTTTGCCGCCTCAAATAAAAGCGCAGCAACAAATGGCAATCAAAATATTGCTCAACACGCACTTTTTATGTTTTTATCACAGCAATTGGATTTAATGTTAATTTCCATGTTTATTTTAATTTTTACAACATAAATTTAGAGAATTACTAAAAATTCAGGGGTGGTAAAAATTATTAGTTGTCCTAAAAATCTGTGTTTTTGCACGACTATCGGCCAGTGACAAAAGCAAATATGTCAAATGTTTACTTTGTCCCAAAAAAAAACATGACATTTTCTCTTTGTGTTTGCTCAGGACTAGTGAGCTACTGCAGGTAGATGCAGCGAAATAAAAAGCCGTTGGGGTAAGTTCAAAGAAATGTCTTCGACAAACCCCGCTATTCCTTGGGGTACATCAGCACATTGGACGGTGGAATAAATTCACTAACAGCGCATTATAAATAGCGAGCTATTTGCGTGATTAGACTATTAACGGACTGCTACTAAGTGCCGTTGGACTTCATTACTTCATAGCAATGGCGACAATATTTTTATTGTAGTTTGTGTCTAGTCATGCATACACAAAGTATATATTTTATTTTTATTATATAAAGCGTGTTCGCCTTGTAATTCAATTACGGTAAAAAATCCTTTGCTAAACACACATGACAACGGAATAATCGATAAATAAATATTTATTTATTTAAAAGCTTCATACACAAAACTGTATATAGGCGGACTCAATTATTATATTGTATTAAATTATATTTATTTAATATTATATTGCCTGAGGATACCTATTTAATTAAATAAATAAAATAATGTCTCAAATAAACAAAATGTTCACATTAATACAAACATAAATACTCAAAACAACAGGAATTGAAAAGAAACAAGCAAAACTAATTTTAAAAAAATATAAGTGCCTTTCTAAAAATGGCTAATCATTAACTGTCGGAAACAAAAAAGTAGAACCATCCCATACAGATTCAGCGATAAGAGGGTAGTTGATTAGTTTTTATAGTTTGTGAGTAAATGTCATAGTATGTACAATGTACATGCACAGTAATACCTCGCAAAACAGTTTTAATTCGCACAGCGAGGTCAGGGAAGTCCCATGCTATAGTTAAATATACAGAATGACGCAATCCAACAAATTTTCCTTGAAACACACAACATACATTTTGTATAGGATAATAATATGGAATAGGAAAACAAACAATGCCTTGACTAATTGATCGCTTAAATTCCTTTTTGCATTGTTAGACAAAAAGATAAAACCATTAATTTAGAAGATTACTTATTTACTTTGCTGACACTCGCGGCATCTGCAAACGTGACACTCTACACGCACTAAATCTGTATCCGACAGATTTCTCGAAATCGAATAAAAGCTGAATGTGTCATTCCCATTTGATATATGTAGGTATATAAAATTTATATCTGTGGTTATTACAGTCACTGCGTTAACATAAAAATCAATTTCATTTAATGAAAAAACGCAAAGCATAAAGTAATAAAGAGTATCTATGTTGTATTGTTAAGTTTCTTGATATTAAGTTTCGCATATTGATAAATAAAATCGACAGCGATGTCATTCAAACATTTAATGTTACCTATATGGAACAAAATGCTGATGACTAGTTACAAATGATGTTAAAGGCAATTGATAGTTTACTTTTATAAAACCACGTTGATTGAAATCAGTTTCTGCCTTTTTCCGAAAATAGGTAGTATTACGCACAACACTTCGAGCTATTTTCAATTTGTAGATTGCTGTATTGTAACCCGCACTAGGCCAGCGTGGTGGACTATGGCCTAAACCCTCTCTGTGGTAGAAGAGACCTGTGTCCAGCAGTGGGACGTATATGGGTTGATGATTAAAATCGAATAAATTATCAAATAAAAAGTAATCTTCAGATAGTTCTGAATTTAACTGTATTGGTTTTAATACAGAATTTTTAACTGGTGAAAACGTAACTTTTAGAATTACATTATATCCCTACCAAATAAAGCGATGAAAGCGAGTCAGTGGAGACACCTTGTCTACCCTTTGCAGTAGGTGGGGGGCGGAAACACACATACCTGTGTAAGCATAGCGAAGACCGCAGCCATGCCGACCTGACCAACGCCGACAACAGTCACCTTGTTGCCGTTGTGGTCCTTCTTCTGCTGTATCGGCTGGAACAACTTCTTCAGCGTCTCCATTTTGGCTAGCAACAGAGAGGCGAGCTTAGATATAGAATTGACATTTCTCGCGCCACGGACGAAGCCCCGCACTATGCGACCCATGTCTTCGGCGATACTGAATACGCTTCTCGTTTTTATAACAACATATTTTCAAGGTCTATTACGAATTATGACTATGACTTCATGCGAATGTCAACGATATATGCATATGTATAGAGACGTATGTGTCTTGATTGTTGAGATTCGTTAGCACCTGGGCTTTGGTTACGGAAAACATGCTTCAACTCTATTTTTGTTAAACAATAAGTGATAAAGCACGAGTAGATTTTTAATAAAAAATACAAATACAAAAAAAAACATAAACATCCCTTCAACTATAAGTTATTAATTACAGCCTTAATAATGTTAGATCTTTAATTATGTGTTATAACACATACGTTAACGTATACGTTAAATTGATGAAAACGTTAATTACTTTCATGAAGATCTTGTTCAAATATTTTAAAAGTTTCAATTTCAAGAATCAGCATATTTTAAAGATAAAATTAAAATAAAAGGCAAAAGAAATCTTTTTTTATTAATTATTAATAGGTAATGCTATCGAGGCGTGGTGCCCATCCTTTATTTAAATAAATAAATCTAAAACCATGTCTAATGTCTATTGAATAATGGTGTTTACACCATTAGCTGAAACAGTGCTTCAATAATTGTTTGTCCTTGTTTGAGGACAACAACCTAAAGCGCTTTTAAACGCTTCACTTTTATGCAGCTGCAACGCAAGGTTATTTAACTGTTGCAGACAGCCTGACGCGCCTTTTCCTTAATAAAAAATCTCACCGGACTGCGTAGTTTATTTGTTAAGTTATCTAGTTTTATCACTCAAAAGTTAATATTATTGTTAAATATTTCTGTATAAATTGTAGCCATGTCCGACCGGCAAAATACCACGCGTGAAATGCACATTCGCAACGAAAATAATTCACAAGCGATAAAAAAAGTTCGAGGCGCATGCAAAATTATAACACATTTTATGACTCACTTTCGTCTCCATTATGATCGTCGCTATGATTGTTTTCTGCCATTATTAATGAAATATTACACGAAAACGCGGTCACGATTTATATATCGATAATTTAATATTTTGCGTATCAGCACACACGTCTTCACTGGTCGAGCTTTGATACAAGACTGAATGGACCTAACGCTGACGCGATTAATATACCAGCGGGCTAGGGACCGACCGGCACAACTGGTATTGAACGAATGAAAGATTTGAGACGCGTCCCGCGCGAAAAACCTGAAATCAAAAGCCCTTGTCAAAATAGTAATGACATAAGGCAGGCATAATTATACGACATAGGATAATTACCCAAGAAAGACACTTTTATTCAACACATACAGGTATATATTATGTCATGTCATTAAAATTTCAAATCATTCAACATGCAACTTTCAACTTTTATTTTTATGAGAGTGATTCGTTATTCAAAATATAATATAATATTTAACTTTTTCATAATATTAAAAGAAATTTAATAATATATTGATCGATCACTAATGGAAGAAATATCAAAATCATACAGAATGCAATTTCTCAATAATAACAATTTCAGAGTTTCATAATAATGAAAGCTTTCTACTTAGCATTATTGATTCCTAGCCTTTTAGCTTACTTTTTTACCTTAATTAACTATATTTATGTATAATTCCGGATCATCATGGTAGGAGTACAAATATTTGAGAGAGGCATCAGGTATTATAAGTTTCTGAATAGTGCGCTCTTGACATTACTTTGAAAGTATACAAAAAATCGTCTGCTAACCAATAATTTGCAATTGCAGCTTGTCAAGAATATCATTGGCCTTTGTTTGCAATGAAATATTTTTTTTATTAATATAAAACAAGACTACAAGTCGCATAATATAATTTATAGAAATACTTTTCCCTAAGAATTTATCAACTTTCTTCAGTAATTCTATATAAGTAGTAAAACGCACCTATTTTACTTTATGTTGCTGGTACTTGTAGATGGTATGGTGGACTTACCTTGTTTTCCACAGCCACAGGATGGTCGACCGTGCGTGCGATCACGTACCGATTGTTTTAAGGTGGCCGCGCGTCTGCACGCCACGGATCCGGCGGCTCCGCAGATCGCACTCAAGGTGACCTTCAACAGTTCGTTTTGGACACCACAACATCGCGCATGCCCGAATTAAATACCATCGTCGCAAAAAAACTGCGCTTTATGTACAATAGTCATAGAGCACATTTTTAAATAGCTGGCCTGGGACTTGATACAGGACTTCAATCTATTCAACGGCCGCGTACATAAAATTTAGACCGTCTGAGCTTTGTATGAGAGCTAGTACTGAATGTGTTAAAATATATTGTACTGAATTTCAGCATTGCGAGTATTAACTATCATTGTTTAGTCTAGAATAAAAAATGATTCAATCACGGATTGGCGACACTAACTAAAGGCGTTCCTTACCTATCTCAATAATAATTTGGTACGTATATCGTACAATCGTATTATAGTTAGTATCAAAAAGGACAACGGCCTGTTAGCTTTTGATTAATTCCATTCAATTAGCTTTATATAAAATATCACCGAATTTATGAACAAAAACAAACATAAAATATCTTTTTTTAGATGATGAAAAACGCCTGTACCCTACCTAAATACCGGCTTTACCGGCTATATGGAAACCGAGTTCTTTTTTATCGTATCTGACAATTTAGAACCCTATACCTTATTTATTACATGATATTAACACACTGAGTAAAATTTAACGTAGAAAAAAGCTTTACTTTCAAGATAAAGGGATATTTGTGCAAAAAATGAAACTTTTATCTTATTCGCTCCAAAATTTGTTATAGGTAACTCCGTAGAGGAGTCATTGGTCTCGAAGGCCTAAATTTTAATTCTATCATCAGCTAACGATGTTAGTACAGGTGGTTGAAAAGAAGTTATGGAATATGCTGCATGAATGAACTAATTGATATTGCATAATTTTATGCATCGTAGAAAATGACATTTTAAAATTGATTTTAACCCTTAAATGCATATTGTTGCCAAATGTCTACAAACCAGTTTTGTACGATTATCTTTGAATTATTAGATCAATGTCATTTAATTTTTCACTTTCTAAACAAAACAAATATTGACAAAGACAAATACCTGTCGCAGATACTTATAAAACCGCGGATATTTAAAAAAAATTCGTAACAACTTTTCACTTCAAGGAATTTCTTGTTTTCGATTTTATGTGTATTTTGTGACTCTTGTTTTGTCGGAATAAATAGAAATATATAGAAACAAAAATAGAATTTAGATAAAAATAAAGGTAAGTTTTCAATATTTTGATACATTTTCAATTGAATGTGTTTATATTTTGATTTTTTACAAGAAAACGGTATGTTGCCATTTGGCTACACCATGCGTTTGTACATTGTTTGGGAGTACATATTACCTAGATTTATATGTTTGGTGAGGGTGTATAATTTTTTGTTTTTAGTATAAACCGACCACGACTTAATAGTAAATGTTTTAAAAAGTATCTGATTTCATTAGAAAATAGGATTTTTATAGCAGGATGAAAAAGTTCATCTGATATAGATGAAAACAATCTCGTCTACATTTGTTTTTTTGCTGATATGCAGAAAATTTCAGAAAATTTAATTACTTGGCCAAACAAATATTTTTCGACTTAGTTACGATACAAAGAAACCGATTAGGTAAGAATTCTAAACTACCAACACATAAATATTATAATAAAGATACTATTGCCAGAGCCTCTTACGAAGAGTAAAGTAGCTACATATGAAGGTGTGGGTGTAGCGGTGACATGGTTGAAAGATAACAACCAAGTCATCCTCGCGTCAATCTTGCTAATTCGGTAAAGAGGTATGACAATAACCACAGAACGTTCAAAATTTCAACGTACAAACGTTTCAACGAACGTTGTTCAAAAATAATCAACTAAAACGCTCATACAGGTAGAGTAGATCTCATGAACAGTTTTAGGGGAGATACCGGACTAGTTCAATACATTTTTCGTCCCGCAAGTGATACATTCCCCTGTTCTTCTATAATATGTTAGACATGGCCGTGATCAATTCTTGCGTTCTCTAAGAAGGCGACTGGAAGTATACGGATGAAACTTACGTCTTTGGCGGACTTCAGGTCTGAACTGGCATTGGGTGTCAATAAAGAAGTTTAGAGACTGTAAGAAGAGTTAGACCGGCCTCTCAAATGATTGAGAATCAAGTAGAAATAGAAAGGATAGGATCCTATGAAGCCAATTCCAAGTAAGGAAGTGCGGACGGATGGCGTAGGCTACTACGAAAAAAATGCGATTACAAGAATCACTGTAAGAATCTGAAAGAACTATAAGAATGGTGGGTGCAAAGGTTTCAGCAAAACGGAATTCATAATATATAAAATTATTCTTTTTCACACAAATACAGACACTGTCTAGGTATTACTATTGCTTACTTAAGTAATACCTACACGCATATTGTTGCCAATTGGCAACATACCATTTTTTCATAAATAAATAATTATTATGGACATTTATTTTTATTTTTATATCACTTTCGGTACTCTTACTACTTCTATTACCTATGAGATTTTTTTATTAAGAAAAAAAAAATCATGCATTTAAGGGTTAATTTTAAAAGATTGTAAAATTTAGAAATGCAATATAATGATACAAACCATATAAAGGTTACTATAAATTATGAGAATAGGAAAGACATAGTCAATATTTTAATAGCATGCACTTTACATTATTATAAAGTTATACGGGCTTATTAGTAGCACAAAGAAAAGATCCCGCATAGGTACTGCCAGTTCAATAAACATCAATTATAAAACCATTAAAGATTGTTACTTAATCCCGTAGACGATGTCAATGGTAGATAAGGTCAAGGCCATGAGAAATCTCAGTAAAATCACACAATAATAACAGTGACAACGTAAAAATACTTAATTTAGCAATTGACCGTAGCACCAACCTTTGCGTTAGTAGAAGAAAGAAAAAAAGCAATAACACTTGTAACAAGAGCTTCATAAAGGTGTCCTACAGACCATGGTGGCCTGCAATACTCGCATCCTTTGATGTTACTAAACCGATTGTCCGCAACGACCTCCTCTCTCAAATTACTCCAACGGCCATTAATTTCGTACCGTGTTTCTGGGACTAATCCGAAGAATCCCGCTGCTAAGTGCTCTTGGACTGAAAATATAATGCACTTATTAATAATTATGTACATACATACGTTTCAATAAAATGTTGCTATTATGAAGGCTTAATATATTAAAAGTTAAATTATCAAGTTTGTAAAATGACAATTATTTCGTTCTTCTCATTATTATTTTTTCATTTAAATTGCATAACAAAAATGTTTCACAATGAAATTACTTTAAACATTATGTCACTGTTGTAACCACATCTATTTAAGTGATTGATTAGGAACTTCTTGGATATAGAAGCACTATATACCTATTCACCTATTAAACCCACCTAAGCGAAATGAAGACTGAGGGCTCTGGGCCTTTAACGTTGGAAATATCCACCGCAAAATCAAATACGTCAGACCCCCTTCCCCATACAAGTTACAATGTCGCACGAAACATTCCACATACACGACAAAAAACTATTTTTTATAAGTAATTTATTGATTTATAAATTAATAGTTTTTATATATATAGTTACCACAGCATTTATCAAATTCTTCAGTCATACATTGTAACTGAGTCTCCGTAACAGTAGGTTTGTTGGTTGGCAATTTGGAATAATTCCGAGCACTTATCAAATAACTTGATTTTATTGTTTTACAAATACTTCCATTCCAGCTGATCGTGAAGTTGTTGTACTTTTTCTGAATTACGGATAAATCCGTAACACATTTGGTGAGCTACAGAGCAAAGCAAAATGACATGAAAAAGTAAAAAATAATTTAGAATTGCTGTAAATTATCCATTTTCTGTTTATCCCATTCTCAAGTTAATATGAAATTGCAGTGCTACTCACACACTAACTAGTGTTTCGCGTGCACATGTGTATTAATTAATTGTGATGAAATTGTTTATATCCCAACTCCCGAGTACTGGCACATTTGTTATTAGAATTCTATAAAACAATAAGGTTCCAATTACGCCCACTAAATACTGTAGATTCATGAAGGTTAATCGTAGTTATTCAATATTAGTATCGTCAACGTTTAAAATATGTAACGAACTCCCCATAATTTGCAAGGGTATAAAAAAAAAATTAGAGACATAACTATAATGATATTGACATGTTCGAATTATTTATAATGGCGCCAGTTCTTAAGCTCTTATTCGCCTTTTCTACAAACAAATTAGTGTTTTAAACTCTGGACGAGTCCTAGTTCTCATTATAAATTATTTTAGAATCTCTATTTGTAGGTAAGCAACAGTTTTCACACGTCAACTATAAAAAATCAATACCAGGTATGATATTGCCAATCCATTACGGCAGAAATAGCTCGTTTAGCCACGCGCTCATGACTTATCGTGTTTTATATAGATTTAATGCTCATGGATTCATTGAGTAATAATAAATATATTTGCCTCTTTACCGTCACTGTACCGTGGAATTTGTCAAGGGCCGACAAACTGAAGCGCTGAAGGACGAAGTTACGATAAAAAATGAGGTGGATGTTTCGGTTTCTAGATTTCTCATGTGAGCAATATCTATATTTTCCATTGCATATTTCGTACGCGTATTAAAAACCGCGACCTGCTTTAAAGTCCTAGTATAGATAAGAGGGCCAAAAAAGCGCTAAAATTGAAATACCATGGTTTCTAAAGTATGAAGTATATTACATACATATCGTTATGTACTGTAAAGTTCCATTATCCTTCCCTTTCCCAGATACCTGACAATGGCTTATCGTCTATCGAGATAGCATCGCCCTCACTTGCTGGACTATATCAATGTCGTATAGGCTGGTGACAATTTTAGTTTCATTCAAATTCTTATTTCACTAATAACTAACTATATAAAATAATAATTTGACCTTTAACATTGTATAGGTTCCGATATCTGCAATTGCGGCTCTTGGTGTTACTCTTTCACCTGAAGACTTATTACTGCATGGAACTGTCATTGAAAGAAAACTTTCTTTTAACGTGAACTTCAATTAAATAATTGATATTCAATAAATAATACGTACACTTTTTAGTTCGGGAACAGACATTTTGAAGTAACACCGTCTGTTGTGGAATTTCTACTTGTCCCGATCGCGACGAATGACTCGACAAAATTGTATAAGTTTTAGATGTGATAGTCTGTACGAAAATTATAGTATTATTTGACAAAACAACAAGTAACGCACGGCTAAACAAAGAGATAAAAAAAAACAGATGAATCGATAACCTCCTCCTTTATTGAAGGCGGCTAAAAGTACAACATAGTAATTGTTGTAATTTTTTATAAGACATGGATTTCTTTTTCATTTTCTGCTGCTGCCTTATTTTAAGTTGAATTTACAATAAGTAGGCACATAAATTATTTTACTGGAGTCCTATATTACCTTTGATTGTAAGTTAAATACATTATGTATTCTAAATTTATTCAACGAATATATATTGTAGACTGCGAAATGTTTATATAAACCATGTGTGAAAAATCGGGGTAAATTTACCATTTTTCTGACAATTATGACGTTGCCAAGAAGATAAAGAACACAGTTGGCTGTCGTGCGAAAAGGTCTAATTGTATTATTTTCCTACAATCTATGCATATTTTCTGTAAGCAGTAAACAAAAATCTCAACTAAGTACACAGCATACTACTTGTTACCTAGTAGAGAGATATTATATAAGAAAAATCTTTATTCATCAAGTTATTCTGTACTTATTTTTATTTTATTTCTTACTAGCTTACTTACTTTTTTATGAGAAAACTGCACACGAGTAGTTTCCAGCTGGAGAATCCACTGTGACAAATTTTTGTGTGGTCTACAAATATTTGTTTCGGTACTTTATGTTTATTGGACTGAAAATTCACTCGTAGATTCCAATCCACGATACAAGACTTGTGTCGTATCTTAGTGTGCCCGGTCAGAACTATCATGTCTGTTGGGTGTTGGGTGTATTTAGATGCAAATAATCGCAGTTTTTCATGGATTTAGTACTAATGATGTAAGTTTCAATGCTCTCTATTGGTTAATGTAGAAGTTTTTCCACTACCAATTTGTTTCATATTTATAAACTCTGTTGCCCACGGGGCTTGTAACCTGCAACACTGTTGTACAATACTTACTTATGGCAAGAAAGTATTAATATTAGGTTGGGTTTCAATTTTCAAGCAAATAAACATGTACACTCAAATTTGAAGTCATTTTGAGTCTCTTCACAAACAATATTCGATCAGATTTAATCTCTTCTTATTATAAACTTAGGTCACTGGCAGAATTTCAATCTTCATCATCATTAACGCAAATAAGTTATGCTGACAGATGCATAAAAATCAATCTTATCACGTATTTCAAATACGTGGAATCATTATCGTAATGGTGAGTACAATAACAAACGATTTGCTAGTAGTAGTCTATATTGAAATCATTTATCTTTTCCTTGTCTGATTTGTCATTAATTAGGTTTTAATAATAGCACTAGCTCAGTATCGTTTAAAAAAAACTGTAAGGTTAGTGTAGGTCGAATATTCCATTTTTATTTTTTATTTGTATTCAATACTTTGCCACAAGCATTTCCATTAGTTTAGGGTTTCCTAATCTATACTAATATTATAAAGCTGAAGAGTTTGTTTGTTTGTTTGTTTGTTTGTTTGTTTGAACGCTAGGAGCTTATTTTCCTTCTGAACTCAACCCTGTAGTCTACGCGGACGGAGTCGCGAGCAAAAGCTAGTCTATACTAATATTATAAAGCTGAAGAGTTTGTTTGTTTGTTTGTTTGAACGCTAGGATCTCAGGAACTACTGGTCCGATTGGAAAAATTCTTTCACTGTTAGATAGCACATTTATCGAGGAAGGTTATAGGCTATATAACATCACGCTACGACCAATAGGAACGGAGCAGCAATAAAGAATGTTTCAAAATCTGAGACTTTTTTTCTTTTTGTGAGCTTCCGCTGCGTACGCTGCAGAAACGGTTAAAGTTTCGCTAAAATAATGTATGACAGAATTGTTCCCCTTTAAAAATTCTAAAAAAACGTCCGCGACAGCATATGGCTATCTTTTAAGGTTGGCTCACTATAACGTTTTTTATTCTAACCAAATTTATTTTAAATAAAGCATATTTGTGAAGGTGTTTTTACAAACATGATATTAATCCTTATCCAAATAAATACTTTATTCATTACAAGTATTTAAGACAAAATAAATTTGTCCTTTACATCATTTGATTTCAATGAGTATCTTAGAAGATATTGCAGTTTCAAAATAATGATCAAGCGCGCAATAATGATACTCAAAGCGTCGACCGGCGCGTTACGGTTTCACGTGTAAACAATTTGACCAATTTGTATGGGTTTTGGTATGGACCTAAATAGGACAGGACTCTGAGGAGTAAATAGATTATTTTTTATTTTCTTTCTGAACTCAACCCTGTAGTCTACGCGGACGGATTCGCGCGCAAAAACTATTACTAATAAAATATTTTTTAATTGCTTTCTGAAAGTTACCTACCCATTGTATGAAACTTAATTACTTAGTTAATTAGTATTAATACTTAAAGGAAGGCATTTAATAACGACAATAAAAAAATAATTGTATATTATGAGTACAAATAATAACAATAAATTTAAACTTTCCTCATATTATTGTTTCGGCTGCGTGCGTGAGTATATATAATATTTATTATAAATAGATATCTAGAAAGCGTGTTCGCCGGAATTGTTTATCCCGTAGCCATTCGCGAATACGTAATGTAAACAGTAAAACGGTCTCTCAATCACGTATCAAGCTAGTTTGTCCGATTGAGTCAGCGGCCGGTTGTGGTGGCGCGGCGCGTCCCGAGCGCACATGACGTCGCACACGTCGCGCTTTGGCGCCACGCGACTGATGCAAAATGGCGCAATCTTATTTCGTCTTTATTGCCTGATGCACTTGCGACTCGCGTTACGATTGATGAATAATAGTTATTTTTGTCATAATTGTATTTTTATATTTACAGGTTACTTAACAAATGCCCTGGTGACTGTCTCAGGGCCGGGATCACACCCACAGCTTTTCGGATTTGTCTGTATTCAAAGACTTAGGAGGCAGTCCAGATTTCCATCCATTTAGGCATGACCTTGTTACACAAAGGTTGTAAATCTGTCATGATGTTTCAACCAAGTAGGTAGAACGCAGGTTGAGCGTGATCAGTTATGGTTAAAAAGAGCAATAAAATACTAAGTTGTTAAAAGTCGGAATATCGTTTATCCCCAGAGGTATTTATCTAGACCAGGGCTTCCCAAACTGTGCGTCGCGACGCCCTGGGGCGTCGCGGCAACATCCTGGGGGCGTCGCGAGGCGATCGCGCAACATTTGCTGTCCGTATTTTTCTGATAACGTCATATTACGCTAACTACTGCTGTTTTTATTTCCAGTAATTTAGGTAGTTTTGATGGTGGGGGGGGGGGGGGGGGTGCGTCGCAATAAAAATAACAATTCTATAGGGCGTCATAGTGTAAATAAGTTTGGGAACCCCTGATCTAGACCTTATTGTGCTTACTATTAACTTCCATTTGGTATCGGTATATAAAAATGGGGGAAGATTTTTGTTAACAATTTCTTGGTTGTGTTCGTAAATAAGTTCGATAAAGATCAGAAAGTATATTTGTCACATCATAAAATACGTGATACGAATTGATATAACTTTAATATGACGACTACCTACTAAATGTAGGGCTCAAAACACATTTTACTTCCAATAAGAAGCAGCCTGAATTCCGAAGTAAAGTTTCCTTCCAACCTGATAGTATTATCCAAAAACATCTAAACTATTATTTTACGACTGCGGTGTTACTCACATATACCTACAAAGCGAATAGCTGTTGTTAGTATAAGTACACTAACACCGACTCCATAAAAGGTGGTTATAGTTGTGTAATTGACCTTGTGAAGGTCGCTGGTATTTAGGCGTCACACTGCTATTTCGCTCTTTTTTATGCCAGCTATACTTTTACTCACTTAATAAATTCTTTATTCCCCATGAATTGGATTCACATATTTCACTGTTGCACAGTTTTACATCACATCGGTAGCTCCGTCATCATTCGGGGCGTTCTAGTAAAGTTCTTACGAATGCATTGCTTGTTTTAATCAAAATGTTTCGTCAGACATCTGCTGTTATTTTAACTTACGATTTAACAATGGTATGCAATTAAATTTTTTTCATTACTTAACTATTAATAATGATCATTTCTGTCACAAGTTATACCTAATATACCTACTTGTCAGAAAAATAACTTACTATGATCTAGAATTTACGGCTTTTAAATAATCTTTTTCATATATTTTTTTTATCACGTAATTAAACATGATCAATTCTCGAACCATTTATGTAGGACAAGCAGAAAAAATAATAAATTTTAGCATATCCTGAATTTTGCGGTTTTAACGCAAATATTTTATTAATTATACCATAGCGATGGGGCCGATCTTCGTTTAGGCGCAGATTTATAAAAATGAGCAGCTTTTATTAGTAAAGACTAATAATAAATTAATAATCTGAGAACTAAAGAGTCTTCAGGTCTCATCTAAATTCATACAAAAAAATTACTTTGAAAGGCATAACACCTTTACAATACATAGCTGATTCCTATTTTATATCATACAACATATTAGTATATTGAATTGACAAAATTATTTACCTATTTGATGCATGCATAAAAAATTTTGCCTTTTTCAAAAGCGTGTGCCCAGAAAGATAGTAACATTTTAAAAGGTGTATCCGAGCCCATATTGATACCCGCTCACAACATGAAATTTTATCGATAAGATATTACATGTTTTATTATACCTTACATAAAATATGAATCATTATCCAAATTATTGTGGTACAATTTGGTTATTTTAGTGATGTTATTTTGATCTATACGACCTTTATCATGTAAAAATGTGTTTTGTTTAAATTACAAGTACGTTTATTTTAACAATATGATATAGTGTATGTTACAGGTCAAGGTAAAAGTAATGTATAGTAATTAGACTTGCCTGACAGCGTCACATTGCCCGTTTTATTCGTCTGATCATTTTTTAAAACTAAATTACAGGTCAAAATAAAGGTTTCGTCTTCGACACTGCTGCACTGATTTTGACGAGACTTTCTATAACATATATTGTATTGAAATAACAGTTATATTGTTACAACTAACAATATTGTATACTTAAATATTTTTCCACCCGAAGGATGTCGTAGGCAAAAGTTAGTGTAAGATTATACAATATCTGTCTATAGTTGTGAATTGAATTTTCCTAACATTCTATATTTAGCATACCGGTTTATTGGTAAATTGGTGGCTACTGGCTTGTAATAGTTTTGGAAGTATGAATTTGCTGAATTTTATTGTATAAAAATATTCTATGTCTTAAAGGCGCTTTTTAAACAAATATAAAGAAAATAATTCTTTTGGCGACGACACGTGGGATTAATCAAAGAAGTCAATAAAAATACTAAGCATTGTACTAATCCGGTTAGGGATTTTTAACAACCATACTATATAAAATATGTACATATGCATAATGGTTCGCCCTATATTAAAGTTGAGGCTGTATTAGAATATTAAAAAAAAATTAAACATCACTTGCAATTGACCTGACTATCGACATGTATAACAAATATAATTTAGCCATAGAAAACCGGTCGCCAAATGATAAAAATTACAAGGCAAATTTTGTTTATTTTACTTAATGTTATTTTTCATACAATAATAACATAAAGATACCACTTCAACTAGTCTGGCTATGGATAATGTTTGTGGTGGTAACTTTAACATATTAAATAAATATTATAACTTTTTTAAGGCTTTATTGGACCGTGATCGCCGGGAATAGAATATACTTAGATAAAAAATAAGTAAAAAGGTGTTTTATGCAGGAGTCATTGGTTAATTTAGAAGCGAATTTTCAAACTCTAATGGGATGAATGGACCTTCATTCCGGCCTGCCGAGATCCTTTTAAAAACTATCCTTCATGGGTCCAGGAATAGGAGGGAAAGAACACATGGAATGGCAATTGCTACATAGCATTGTTTTGCGGAAAAGAAACTGAACTTTTTGGTTCGACCTCGATGCTTATTCGGACGGAGTTATGAGTTATTCTGGTGAGAAAATTATCTGTACTTGCTGGAGGAAAACGTTGCTAAATTTATTTTACACAGGCGATATTGTCTAATCTAAATGACTGGATGTTTATATTTAAAAAAAATAGTGACATCTTGAGATTCGGGCGTGCGGTCCAATTAGCCGTAGGTACAAGCTTAGGGACATAGTTCTGACTTCTTGAGACTGAATTACTTGAAAAATATATATCGCTCCTTGAATACAAAAGGGACACAAATCGAAATCCATAAATTTTACAGGACAGCCAAAACAAATTTTTGAAACTGTTTTTTTACAATATTTCATATATTTATTAATTAAATATAAGATGTTAATATATCATTAGATGCGTATTTTTTAGCTCTATCTACCTACAATATAAACTTTGTATTAGCTGTTACCTATTAAGAAAAAAAAGCATAAAAGTCCCTTTTGCATTCAAAATTTGAACCAATATTGTAAAAAATATGTCAAAAATTAAACACAGTTTTACAAATAAAAATGGTTTATTGTACCTTTTTGGTAAAAAATCGTTTGAAAAAATTTAATATTATCACTAAGTAAAAACATAAGTGAATGGATATCAGGAAAACATTGTATTAAAAAATCTAAACTAAAAAATCTAACTTATTATTAAGTAATATAATTGAAATCAACTTTGTCATCATTATCATCATCATCATTAGCCAATATTGGTCCACTGCTGGACCTATGGCCTCCCTCAATGACCTCCTGTTTAGTTCTCCTACGGATGTCCTCATTTCTGAGGCTATCTCGTAGGGAAACCCCGAGCATAGCCCTCTCGTTGAGTGACTCTGAGCCGTCCAATATCGCCTTTAGTGAGAGGCCACGTCTCAATGCCGTGTACAACTATTGAAGACTTTCGTCTGCAGGCACTGAGGTATTTCGGAAGAGAAGACGTCTCGCAACTTCCCGAACGCTGCCCAACCGAATTGGATTCGACGATTGACCTCTCTCTCGAAGTTGGACTTGCCTAACCGGACCACTTGTCCCAAATAGACATATTGGTCTACAACTTCGAGAGTCGAGCCCCCAACTGCGATTAGGGTGGGCACAACATGGACATTCGACATGATTTTCGTCTTGTCAATGTTCATTTTAAGACCCACCTGTTGGGAGACTCGACTGAGGTCTTCGAGCATAGTGCTAAGGTCCTCCAGCGATTCTGCCATGACAACAATATCGTCGGCAAACCGAAAGTGTGTGATATACTCGCCGTTGATGTTGATGCCGAATCCTTTCTACTCCAAGAGCTTGAAGGCGTTTTCCAGCGCGGCAGTGAACAGTTTCGGAGATATAACATCTCCCTGTGTCACGCCTCTCTGTAGTGGAATAGCCTTCGTGCTCTGATCTTGTACTCGGACCGACATGGTGGCGTTGTTGTATATGCTTTTCAACACCTCAATATACCGACAGTCAATGTGGCACCGCTGGAGAGACTCTAGCACCGCCCAAGTCTCGATCGAATCAAAGGCTTTCTCATATTCCACAAACGCTAAACAAAGCGGTAAGTTATATTTCTCGGTTTTTTGTATAACTTGCCGAAGCGTATGGATGTGGTCTATGGTGCTAAAGCCTTTTCGGTCAATCAACTTTGTACGTAACTATTATTCAGTACAATTTAACATCAATCAATGGGTAACGTGACGGGAAGACTGAGTGCAGCTGAAGTATTAAAGAAAGTTTTATTTTGCACATTCTTATTGTGACCAGGTAATGCTTGAACTTTTTCCGATTATTGAACGGAGGTTGCCATATTCAACATTTTTCGTGCTCTATTCATTTTGTCAATCTGTAAAAAAAAACATCTTTAACGTTTTATAACTAAAAAACATACCAACTACCCACAATAAATACCCACAATTCTATACATAATATATTATACAGTACATACACACAATCAAATACATAACAATCCTTATATGACATTTTCAATACTAATTTGCCAGGAATAACACCTTAATTATATTGAACAAATTTAAGCTATCACCTCATATTTAACATTCAAATTCACAGAAAATATGGGGCAATACATCTTAAAAATCTTAATCACATATTTTTTTACATTCACAAATAAACATTCACTGATATTATTTAAAAAACTTCAAAACAGTGACGAAAGCTACAGGGACAGGGATTCAATTTAGTTTTTATTATTAATTTACAAACAAATAAATACATTTGTATGATTTTTATGTTTAAAGTCACTAAATTAATAAAAATAGAACAAAATTAACATCAAAATAGTAATTTTATTTTTAAAATTGTAACGGAAACTAAAATTGTTATCATGCAAAACGGCCATATTTCTTGCTTTCCCATTCTAGCACGCTAAAACTAATTATTTATTCCACTATAATTTAATGCAAAAAGGACGTATTTCAAAATATGCTACTGTTGTATTATAAAATATAATTATACTTAACTAATATTGGATTACAAGAAGGACGCATTTCAAATATTGCAATTTTGTATTACAAAATATAAAAACAAATAATAATGTTAGAATGCAAAACGGACGTATTCCAAAATATGGCCCTTTTGTATTATATATTATGGTTACTAATACTAATGTTAGAATGCAAAACAGACGTTTTCCAAAATATGGCATTTTTGTATTGTGAAACATAATCACACTTACCTGAAAATTTGTATCCAACACAGACTTATTTTGGATTGTGGCACTTTTTCACGCAACCGACGTGCATTTACGTTGAATCTCCGGGCGCAACCCACAAAATGGCTGTTTTGCACTGACATTACCTATCAAAGTGAGCTAATGCAAAAAGGGCGGTAGGTCAGTGCAGCCATAATATAAGCAAAAATGATGGGGGTTTTTTTTTCACTATAAAATATAGTCGGTTCTGATGTCATTTTTGCAATAAAACGATTTTCATTTTTTTTTTAATTGTGGCCCTTTTGTATTCAAGGAGCGATATATGAAAAAAGAAGCGTTGGGGCCTTAAATAACTGTTACTTTTTGAAACAAGAACATATAGATATTGTTTTGTAACCGATAAATACATGAACATCTTAATAATAGTTCGCTTCGCCACATAGCAATTATAAACCAATTGTTTCGTTCTGTAGTATCTCATTTCTTACATTGCGGAGGTAATCCTGTGCCCTTAGCTAAATTGTTTCAGCTATAATTGAAAGTAGAGGTCAAAAAGGACATTTCAGACGCGTCTCAGAGGTCACATGCACGCTTTACATTTCGTATAAACCCGAACTTTATTTCGAGAGAGATTTGTGTCATCTTGAAGCTGATTATAAAAGTAAATGCACGAGGATAAAATAAACAATAAAACTGGTTCCGTCTGATACACTTACTATACTATGGTATTTATTATCATACGGAAAAAGTGAAATGGTGGATAGTGGCGCCATCTAGTAGGAAATTGACGTAGCAATCATAGGTATTTTATTAAAATACTAGGTGTTACCCGTAATTCCGTATGCGAAGCTAAAGAATTGGGTCAATGGAGAAATCTTCATATATAATTATGTATTCGAAGCATATTTTTGATAGGCATAGAGAGTATTCAATCAACAATTTGCAGATGCGAAGTCATAATAAATCAATATATCATAAATAGATTAGTACGTCCAATAGTATTACAAATCTAACTTCCTTTTTTATAAAAACGCATTTTGAATTTTCGACAAAAAAGGTTCATACGTCAGCACGGAGACTTTATAACCAGCGGTAAAAATTGACCTAATAAACATCAAAATACACGTTGAGGTTATTTTTAAATTGAAATATATGTCATTGAACATCCAGCAAAATGGGGACGTGGAGAACCGCGGGTTTAAAGTAAGCACGCTAAAATAAGCATAAATATGGTAATAAATGTAAATGTAACGCCAAGAGATCATTGCATTTTTGTGCATTTCTTGGCAAACGAACAGCTAATGATATATCATCAAAAAAATGCTATTATGTCGCTTTTAATTCAAGTGAAGCTGGATACACGATAATTATAGCTGCGCGTTTAATTTAAAATTACATTAGATATAAGTAGAACGTATTGAGATACGTTATATTTGTGTGAGCCCAAGAATAAACCATAACAAAAGAAATGTCTATATTATAAAGTCATAAAGCAATTAAACATTGGGTTCGGTTTTCTTCCAAATTATTTATGAATGGAAAAGTGACACGCTAACCTAACCTTACCAAAAATGTCAGAGTGATCATAATTTCTCAAAATATGCCTGTGCAATTATCCTGACAAACATCCAAGTTTCATCGCTAACGTTTAAAAAGTAGTAATCACATATTAGAATTACCATCAATTCAGACGAATAACGCCTTATTTAGTATTATCATCATTATCAGCCAAAAGTCGTCCACTGCTTGACATAGGCGTCCCCCAGAGACTGCAATCGTTACTTAGTATTCAACATTAAAATAGAAAACAATTTGTTGTTTCTTTTTAGCTACGTGAATTTTTCCACTATTGCGGCTAAGGTTCTGCGCCAATCTTTGAAGGCTGAACTTAAGGCCGATGCTGCCAAACGTGACAAATCATTCATAAAAATATTTTACTGGGTCAACGGAGAAATGTTACGTAAGTAATATTTATGATGACTGTTTCGTATGTCTATGATTTTTTTTTTGTTACGTCACTGTAGAACCGTAACAGGCACTACTACACGGTCATGTGCTGCGGCTAGGCGCAGATAGTCAAATGCGACTATCAACGGATCGCTTTGAAAGTCTCTTATGGAGTTTTCAAATTTAAAATAAATGTTAGACTTGTGCCAAATCTAAACTTCTTTATGAAGTGTTGAATGAAAATTCATTCATACATCAATTCATTCCTAGAGATGTAGAATTCGTCAATAAGATTACCCTAAACAAATACCTCTTTTTTCAGATCAGTTAAATCTGCAGAACCGATAAAATATTCATTAGGTTAAGTAAATATACAAACATAAAGAAATTTTTCCTATTAATGTTACGTCAGTTACGCTAGTATCCTCAAAAGTGGTAGGCAGACTTAAGTTAAACAACTGCGTTTCGACAAATAATTATCTCCATCGAAGTTAACAGTAGGTTATTGTGATAGACTAAGGCATAAGAAATCTCAGTCGTAGAGGAGGCCGTGTCCAGGTGAGAGCATATATCTATAGGTAGAAATCTAGACATACACGTTACGTGATGCCATTGAGAACCATAAAAAAACAAGTCAAAAACTAAATCTACCATTTTGAGGAATATGCTATGTTGCATCTACACAACCAAATACTAAATAAATTAAATCAAGTACCTAATTATGTATGTTATTTGAGTAACGTAATTTTTATTTTCAGCTGTAGGAGAAAAGCCACCAAGAACTAAAGTAAAAACCTAATCAACATCTCAACTTTCAATTCTGTTATGTGTGTCTGCTCAAAATATTAAATTAAAATATAATCACATATCTAGCGAATTTATTTCATTTGCAAATTATAGACTTGTATTTACTTTATGGTTAATGGTATAGTGATAGTCACATCGTGGGAAAAGGCTTTACAGTAATAATTATATGTATAATCAACCAAGTTATAAAATCGGCGGGGTAAAACTTTCGTTTCAGTAATGAAACGTGACTTCGTTTCTTAGGTAAAGAATAATTATTGAGGACTCCAAAAATTTACCCTTTATCCTAGTTATATTCTTTAAGATTCTAAAATGAATGAAGCATTTCAATAGAAATATTAGCGAATGTTAATAGTGCCAAAAACTTATTTATAATAGTCAGTCATTAGATGTAAATAATAGCGACTGAATATCTAATTGCAATAATATTATGATGTTATCATAGGAAAAGCTGAATAAGATTAGAATGGAAATAGATCGTGTTTTGTATGAGGACGAGTGTCGCCGCTTCTCTGTCAACTAAAGGTACTGCACAAGATCAAAATTCCAAACGTAAATTAAAGGTTACTCTTGGTTGTAACACATTTATACATGTCTTCCACTAATTCCACGCAACCCAGAATAGCAAGAAGCGGCTGAGTCAAACATAAATATGTATAAACTCAGCTCATCGCTGTCTACTGCTAAACGTAGGCCTCCACAAAAAAGCGCCGACCATCCCGAGTTTGAGTAGCTTCAAGTCGCCTTGCACGACAGGCAGGGGGCATTAGTTGCGTGGGCATTGTGGGTAAATCAAGAGTGAAACTAAGTCGAGAGAATAACGATTTACGGACTATTACAGTTGTAATCGGTAATAAAACTTTTAAATGTAAAAGGCGGCCAATGTGGCATTTCGACGAGTGAATTTCTTCCTTCAACAAGCGTCGCTTGCAAGAAGGCCATTGGGTTTCGCCATAAAGGGCAGTCCGCTTTTCCATCACAACGGATCTCTGAGTATTTGATGTCGCTAGTGTCGCCAAACCTACAAATATTTTTGTATCAGCGATTTTAAAAGTAGTTTAAAATGACACAGAGATTTGTCCCAAATACATTACGTACGGGGGTTAGTAACTGGATCAATAGATGGTGCTTATTAAATTTGGAATCGCGATGACAAGAATCTCCGCCAAAGAATGACCCCCTGAGTAAATGTTTGTGTAGTCGTACTAACACGACATTGACACGTGCATTTATAGAGATATTATGACATGCACATTTTTGAAATGGGCGCAAACTTACACATTCACCCGGAAGTGTTCAGGACTCTGATCTCCTGACGCTACCCAGCCTAGTGCTTGACCGACCTTTCTTTTTCGTTAGCAAAAAAGTAAGTAGTGGTAGGGCGGTATATTAGGATTAACACGGAGACGGCGAAAAAGCTAGCGTGCCTGGCCAAGTACCAATTATGTTATTAGTGTGAAATCCACGAAATAGAGAGACTGGAGTTATAGAGCGCCTTAGGTGTTCTTTTAAGACCGATTTCTCAGCATAATGTAAGAATAGGCTGTCAGGAAAACCTTCAAGTATTTGGTCTGGCAATTGGCATCATCATCATCATTCACAGCCCTCCTTCATCCCACTGCTGGGCATAGGCCTCTCTTTTGGCATGCCATTCGTCTCTGACCTGGGCAAGTCGCATCCAAGATCTTCCGGCTACGCTAACCAAATCGTGGGTGGTAACTAGATGGGTGGCAATTGGCATGGCAGTATATAAATAAAGAAAAACTTTCCTTTTATTTTAAAGTAAGTGACAAGTACAACTGTACAGAAGATATTAAAAAATGAGGATTTAAAATCTTAAATTTCATGGCTATATCTTAAACTAGCGACCCGTCCCGGCTTCGCACGGGTGCAATGCTGATATTTAATGGATGTTATCGTACATATAAACCTTCCTCTTCAATCACTCTATCTATTAAAAAAAAAAACGCATCAAAATCCGTTGCGCAGTTTCAAAGATTTAAGCATACAAAGGGACATAGGGACGGAGAAAGCGACTTTGTTTTATACTATGTAGTGATATGTTTATAACATGTTGCTGAATTATGCAAATATTAATTTACTACGACTTTGCTTATCTATGGTTGGCGCTTTCTAGGGGAGGCCTACGTTCAGCAGTGGACGGCGATAGGCTGATGATGATGATGATGATTGCTTATCTATTTCAGAGTTTTATAATTGTATCATAATTATCAATACGTATACATCCCACAGCTGGGCACGGGTCTCCTCTACCATTGAGAGGGTTTAGGTCATAGTCCACCACGCTGGCTTAGTGCGGGTTGGCGGACTACACACTTAAGAAATTCCTAAGAACTTTTGGTGTGCAGGTTCCATCACGATGTTTTCTTTCATCGTGAAAGCAAGTGATAAATAATTCATTGTGAATACACACATATGTAACTTCGAAAAGTCAAAGGTGTGTTCCTGGGGTTTGAACCCGCGATCGCCGAGATTCTCCAACGTGCGCCCAAACTTCAAGGCCATCATAAACCCACTTAAACTTATACCTTGGACATATGAATGGGTTGTAGCGGGCGACGGTTTTTCTCCAGTCAGAACTTCGTTGAACCCACCTTCCGTCGTTTTTCGCCACGACGCAGTAAGTACTTATATAATACTAGCGACCAGCCCCGGCTTCGCACGGGAGCAATGCTGATATTCAATGGATGTTATCATACATATAAACCTTCCTCTTCAATAACTCTATTGACCTTTTGAACGCCATTGTCGGCTATAGCCGACATTCAACGCCGTGCATTCTACGCTACGGTCGTCTATAGCCGACATTAAAGTAGCATTATTATTTAACGATAAATTTGTTCAATAAATGAGTTTCTGTCTATCATATCTTATTTATTGAAGTACCAAGGATATAATAATTCATATATACCTTAAACCTACCTATAAATATTTATTATATGTGAGAAATCCACGAGAGAAAAGATGCCAAAAAAAAGTCCGTATTGGATGTACTCCAGGCGCCATTGTCGGCAAGAGCCGACCGCTAGTGTTGTGCTAATTTGTTATAAATAATAAGCAAACTGTGCGCTAATGTACGAAGTAAATAGAATTTTTTGTATTATTTCATAAAACAAATATTATATTATATTTATAATAAAATAAACAACTCATTTTTGATTAATTAATTGAAGAATTTTTTAAAATTCTTTACCTACCCCCTATATAATAGATAGTTCTAGAGTACAGTGTGCCCATCCTTATTTTATTGTCTTTTATGACTATCCTGTACGCCACGGTCGGCATTAGACGACTCACTTAGTCGCTGTCTGCGTACAAGTACTCAAATAGAGCTGTCCGTTGTTCGTGTCGTTCTTTGGTGAAATACCAATTGCCAATCCCCATTTCGGGGGATTTATCTGGCGCCTGACGTTTTGGCGAAGGTGACGGCGACAATGTAGATTATTAAACATTTTGTATTTGTCCCAAATTGATTTATTTTACATAATATTAGACGAATTCTTCTAAACCAATACTTTAACCACCTTTTGGCAAACAAATATTTTTGTCATAGTTATCTTCTTTCCCAAACAACAACAATCCGTCCGCAAACTGCATTTAAAATTATATGAACGTTTATGACAGCAATTGGTATGTAGTTTTATGATTTACTGTTACACTCGTATATTCTTTGTAATAGTAACAAAGAAGTAACAAAAATAAAAGATTATGATATATTTTTTGCAAAAGCGGCTTTTACTAAAGAATTTCTTACAATACAACCATCGCATCGAAACATATTGTAAGTAAAATAAGTAATTGTATTCAATGTAGTTCCTAAAATAATCCTTGACGGATTAATATTTCATTTCATTTTTGATGCTAATACATAACATCGTGTACCGTGCCGCGCGCGTCCCATCTCTATAATGAACAGCGAGCATGTATGAAAACACCGTGTCGACTACGCCCATGTCGGCTAGAGCCGACAACATCTATTGAGTAGTGCTGGGGTAATGTTACAGTGTTATATTTTAACTAATGTATTAATCTTCAAGAAACATTGTTGTAAGCCATAGTATTTTCTATGTAAAATTACTAGTTTGATGTGGGCTTAAAAAAAACTTCATTTCCAATATGTTGGTAGATTTATGCACATTATTTTTATTAGAAAATAAAACGTCATCGACATGCGATTCCCATCCCTATATTTTTTTAGGTATTTTTCACAGTTTTGAGGGCTTGGCGTGGGGGACACGGCGAGGGTTTTTTTGCGTGGCGGTCAAAAGGTTAAAAAAAAACCGCATCAAAATCCGTTGCGTAGTTTCAAAGATTTAAGCATACAACCCTTTGTATGGTACCCTATGTCCCTACATAGGGACAGAGAAAGCGACTTTGTTTTATACTATGTAGTACGTCTTAATAAGTTCCTCTAAAAAAAACACTAAAGGAGATAGTTGTGTAAAATATATGGGACACTCTTCTGCACCGGCTAATCTTAGCTAGTCCGGTAGTAACTTTTGTTAAATGAAACATTTATTCTAAAGAATCCTTTAATGAGAAAAAATGTCATACAATCACAAGTTCGAAATCACAAAGATAAACTACATTGTTCTCAGTCCAATATAGTTTCCCTGAGTCCACATAACTATGAAGCAGTCATGCATTACAAATATCAAAGAAAGTTTATAACTCCTTAACTCATTAATGTTATTATTTCTACTAAAATGTTTAAAGACCGAATAATATCCAATATGTTTGTTATTACACTTAGTTGATACAGTATGTTTGTTGAGATATGCAAAATATTTTCCATATGAATGATTCGGTTGTTATTACTCACTTGTTTTACTAAAACATTGTTAAACAAATTAATTTTCTACTAATTTTAGATGAATGCTCAATATAAACCAGGTGTGTTGTTCAGTTAATATGTGAATGAAATTCCTAAATACTATTTGCTTTAAATCTAACACAGACATGCTTCTGATTTCACATACAACAGTCTTAAAACATCATCACTTAAATCTATTAAATCAATTAGTTATTATAGAAATGGGTAATATATTAAATAGTGATATATAAAATATGTTTTTTATATTTATATATAAATATAACAATAGTAATGTATATGGGTAATTATATTAAGCCACATATATATTACTTTTGAAAAGTGTATAAGGCTGTTGAATAAATTTTGATGATAATACATATTACTCGAGATGATATGCTTCCTTAATTAAGAATTTCTTAACTTATATCATATGGTTATAATATATAAATTTAAATTGCTTTTGTACACCCACCAACATTTCAACTTAAAATTCTATGGTACATTCGAAATATTTCTGACATTTCAATACACATAAGCAGTCTAGTCTACATTTTAGCTATCTCTAAAATGTCTGATAGATGCTTATATAAATATAATGGAGATTTCATGATGCTACTTAAATCTCAAGGTCCAATAATACACAAATTCATGCGATTTTTAAATGTTTCAGAAATCATAATCTTTTACACTACATTGTTGGTGAATGTCACAGAATACTATATTGAAAGTGGTTATAACTCCATGAAACTACATTATACATAAAGACAAGAAAAGCTATAATATGGGATATTTATATGTATGTAAGTATAATAATGATGAGTAGTAAAGGTTACATAGCATCAAAATGACAAACTTCCAATATTTGATATATGTATATATGCTAGTTTAAATGTATGAATGAAATAATATGATAAGATCAATAATAAGAATGCCAATATAAAGGCCTTATAATTAATGTAATACTTTTGAGACATAATAGCAATAGCCTTCTATCCATACTTTGATTATGTTTTCAGTTAATATTATAATCAAAGCAGTGCTTAAATTACATCACAAAGTCAATATAAATATGTAGTATCAAAATCGCGCCAATTCATTTTTCTCAATCATCAATTCCAAATGTATTATAATTATTCGCAAGTTAAATTGCATCGTGTTGACAATTTTTATATAATTTTGTTATAAGACACAGCCTAATGTTTCGTTACAAAATGGACAGTGATTGTCTGTGGTTTCCAACACACAAACATTCACGATGATATTTCAATGCAAAAAAAATTGAAGCCGCCAGCGTTGCAATGAACGAAATTTTCCTATACACTCGCATATTCAAAAAAGTTATTAAATGCATTTCAAAACATAATACTACAATATCACTCAGTGGTTATAGCATGTGAAGAAATGTTTGCACCTCGCCGAGTGAATAAGCAGCAATGGGAGTCGTTTTTGCTGACGGCTTGAATGAGTCTTTATAAGAGTACCTGTGATTCTTATGAAGACGTCCAGAGTCTATACATTTACGAGAATAGTTCGTCGTAGTAGAATAGATTCTGGAAGTAGGCCACGCGTCAGGCTTCCATTTCGGCCCTGTTGGCGTCGACGTTGACGATGCGGGTCTCTTCGCTGGCGTCCTCGATGACGGGCGCGTTGCGGTTGCACAGCGGGATGAGCCCGTTGTAAGCGCACGTGCCCACGATCAGGATCGCGAACCCGATCAGATGCTGCCAGTGGAACGCCTGCCACCTCACCGCCAGCGACACCATCCAAATAACCAGCGTCCTGAAATATTTTTGGAATTTAGACTTATATCAAGATTCTTAGGGTTATTTTTGCCTTGGTCATTCTTAGTTTGTAATTAATTATGCATCCAGCAGCAGTGATGGCCTCGGGGTTTAGGCGCACGGTCGAGAATCTCGGCGGTCGCGGGCTCGTACCCTAGGCACACACCTCTGACTTTTCGAAGTTATGTGTATTCACATTGGATTATCACTTGCATTAACGGTGAATGAAAACATCGTGATGGAACCGGTACACCTAAAATTTCTTAGGTGTGTAGTTCGCCAACCCGCACTAGCCCAGCGTGGCGGATCCTAAACCCTCTTAATGGTAGAGGAGACCCGTGCTCAGCAGTGGGACGTATATGGGCCGATGAGATGAGATGACATTAGGAATTACAAACTTTGTTTACCTCACAGAATCCAGCACCATGCGAGTGGTGGCCGACAGCTCCTTGGTGACACTAATCCCGGCAAAGTTGAAGAACGCGATGGAAATAATAGTGCCCAGCGTTGCGACCAGAATGAGCGGATTGTTGCCTGCAAACCGACCATTATACATATAGAGTGCATTACGCATGACTGGACGGCCGCGATAGTATGTCGACGCTGGCAAATAGTCCAATGTGATGTGTCTGCGCTCCCGATAATGGTTTCTCAGTATAGTAAGCGGGAAATCGACGTGTCCGATGTGTAATTGAATTAAACGCGGCGCGCATCGCACAGGACACGCTTGGCGACCACCTCATTATCCCATACACATTGTATTGTTACACATACTTATGTTTTTTTAACTTACTATTTATATAATTAGAGACCAATAATATTACATAACTTCATTTGATTTTGCTGTCGTTTTAAGAATAAAAGCGACGAGATCTGCTCAATCTCTTCGCAGATCTTTCGATATGATCGCCAGGGACTATGTAAGAAATTTTAAGAGGTCAGACTTTTTGTTGATAGCTAATATCGCACTAGTATTACAATAGTGTTGTAACTCAAAAAAGACGATTTTTCAGAATCAACGAAAAACTAATTTGTCACTTTCTGTAATAGGTACGAATATAATGAATGTTTTATGTGTTTTTGGAATGAAATTGAAGGCATTACCTTTTTAATTTTTTTTAAAAATAATAATAATAGGGAAATTATTAACGAATTTTGAGTTAAGACAGTATTTTTCCAAGCACAATGTTCAAAATAAAATATTATTTTTAATTACGTCATTATTGTTGAAATATTTTGTGTTACGACAGTTTGAATAAGTCATTTTCTTTACGTTTTAAACTCACTTTTTTGGCATTACAACAATAAATCGAAAACGAATTCCGAGTAAATGGTAGTAAAATATACCATTTAATACGATCTCTTTATTTTTTTGGTTAGGATATTATTAAATAAAACCAGATTATTCTTTTTAGCTGTGATAATTGAAATATAGTGTACTAAAACTAATGCTTGTCTACCTATACCTACTTAAAAACAAGTTGAAACATTTTGTAAAATAACATAAACCTTTCAAGACAGAAACAGTCTTACCTAATCTTGATAAACTACACTATTTATAATTAAAATTTTGTTTTTAATCAATTTTTAGCAAACGAAATCTTGTCTTGATGTCTCGTATATTTTTACACAACAATTTAACCTGCATTTTCCAGGTCTCGCAATATGTATCCTCTCCATCTCTTCCTGCCCCAGGTATTATTGTTTTGCTATTCCGATGAAATATTTGATTCAGTAGTCAGCCCACTGGTTCCAGCAACGGGACTCACATTATTCACAACTCTATCATCCATGCCGCTTGAAGAAGAGCTTCCAGAAAAAGAGCTACCTGGACATTTTGTTGTTTGACCTCTTAGCAATCTACCCTAGATTCCTTTCTTGGTGAATTAGGAACGAAATGTGGATCATGATGGGAATCAACATCGTCGCTCTGGTCTTAGTGGATGGGTGAAATGTAATATTTCTTTTGATTACAATCATACTCGGGGAACTGTTTACGTCGATTTGTTGAAGTACTGAATGAACTGTAGATGATGACGGTGTCGAAAGTGTCGATTGCACTTTCGTAGTATCAATGTCTTCTACCTGGATAGCAGTTTGATCGTTTTTATTCACCTGTGACAATAATGACGGTGATGAATTCACACCAAGTTCGTCATTTGCCTTCTACTGGTGGCCCTCGATGGATAGGTACTAAACCTGCAAATTAAATAAATATTTATTTTGTTAAATACATTCCTACCCACCTCCCAACCTGATGCTTGTCACAAAGAGTGAAGTAACTCTAATTTTTTAAATAAAAAAGTTTATAAGCTTTATTTGCATTAAACTGCTACACATTCGATCGAATTGTAAGTAATACTGTAACTTAAAGTAAATATTATTATTAATAAATATATAGACCAGGCAAAAAATCGATTTAAAGTTATAATTCAACAAAACTGTATTATGTCAAAAGTCACTAGCTTAGTCAATTATAGTGTCTTAAGTAGAAATATTATTTTTATTAAAGCTTGTGTAAATCAGTAATAGTGTATTAACTAAAAATAAGAACAAAACCATGTCAAGTGTAAATCAACAATACTGTATTAATTCAAAATAAAACTATGAATTTTACATACCTGATCCAGTAATAACGTTGGAACTCGAAATAATGCAACAAGCGGCATGCACTTTTTCGATCACTGTTGGTCGCAACTAAAGATGACACAATATTGGGATGGAGGGTAAGACTACCGGTCAGTCATGGATAATGTCTTAACACGTCATAATTTATTCATTTTCTGCATTATTCCAATGACAGTTTTAATGACTTGTGAGGAATTAAATTTTACATTTAATTATAGTGTTATGTCAATTTCGATGTATTTTGAGTTACAACACTATTGTAATACTAGTGCGATATGTTTGCAAATAGTGAAATTCCTCAAGAAAATGATTGAGCTGTATCCAGCTTATAATCAATGTAATTATACTGTTACACACCCACTAACTAATGAGATCATGAAGCACCTGCCTTTTCTTGGACTTTATTCTATGACGTTAAATAAATTATAGTAAGATGTAATTTACAGTGATAAACATAGACTTTTTCCAGACTCCTCTAGCAAAACATTTATTACAGAAACGGTGTGACCTCATACTTGGTTTAAGTCGTTCATCTATTTATAGACTTAAGTTCTATTATTATTTGTGCTGAATATTTCGTATTATGATCGTTATCAGTATTCCGTTATAAAGTTTTTAGTGCATGCATACCCATTTGTATGAATCCGTCGACAATGTCTTCAACGGTGCCTCTGGGATTGTTGCCGAAGTGCGGCGGCGCCGGGATCCAGTAGAAAATCACCAAAAGCACCGACAGCGCTGAGAAACCGAACACGCCTTCCCAGCCAACAGCTTGCAACGGGGGGATGTTCAACCCTGAAATTATGTCATATTGTTTATTAATTCACTGTATCTAGTGTTTTTTAAATTTACATTTTCCTAAAAGACAATTTTATACATTTCACAGACGAAAACAAAACTCTTGTAAGTAAATTTGATTTTCGTGTGAAAATCTCTGCCCCGCTTCTTTAGAACAAACATTAATTAATCAGCTGCTTTCAGAGGTTTTCAATCGCCAATACCATTGGAAGTATTGAAAATAACACGTCGGATAACTCCATGAATTTCGTCATGGAGGAATAAGACCCGAGGCTACCTTTAGATCCTTCAATTTAATTAGAATAATTGATTTAGATTGGATTAGTGTAAAAGCGTCCGATCCCTCAACACATCAGTAATACGGACTGCCGTTGACACTACGCTAGGGCGTGAGTCGCACAACTGCCGACCCTTTCACAGACGCTATGGTTGTTTGAATCTTGTAGCACAATTGTTAGGTGTGCAGAACTGGCTTAAGTACTTTCATACAAATTTTACGGCCTTTTTCTAACATTTAAGGTTTCTTAACATACGTGCATTTTAGACTGTTTCATTGAATACACTATTAAATGATAACTTTGTCAATATACGGATATAATATCATAAAACTAATGACAAAAATATGTATACTAAAATGAATTAGATTGATACAGTATCACATATTAATGTAATGTACAGTACCTGCGACGTATTTCTCTTCGTACACCATCTGACAGGCGGAGATGACTTGGGCCACGATGATAAGCAAGTCGCCGGTGATGAGACTGTTCCGGCCTTTGGATTCGCCCGTCGGGTAAAAAGCATCCGTAGCACCCACAATCACTAGGCCCGAAATTATGAAGGCTGTGTAAAATTCATTAAACTTGAGTCAGAGTGGGCAATAGTTGGGCTAGAAGGGGAAAATTTCCGAGACGAAATCCGGTTACAATTCGCGCTGCAAAACCTAAACTTTTAATGGTTTTGTGTGTAAACAGTAGTCAGCTATCAGTAGTTTTAAGGAACAATGAAGAATGCCTCCACAAAACTTTAAACGGGTACAGGAAATTCCACTTATTTAACATTTCTTTGGGCGGTCCAACGTATTTTTTTTTGTAATTGGGCTTATTAAACTCTTTATGATTTAAGGGCTTCCTCTTTTATAAGCGAGTATATGAACAAAGTCTGTTTATAATTTATTGATGTTAACTTCAATGAATACATCAATATACGTAGGTATACATACGAACACAATTACGTAGCAATAAATGACATAAAGCAATGTTATCGCAAATGTTACACATTTTATGAGTTAAACACAATATCATGACAAGCAGTGATGGCCTCGAGGTTTGGGCGCGCGGTCGAGAATCTCGGCGGTCGCGGGTTCGAACCCCAGGCACACACCTCTGACTTTTCGAAGTTATGTGTGTATTCACATTGAATTATCACTTGCTTTAACGGTGAAGGAAAACATCGTGATGAAACCTGCACACCTAAGCGTTCTTAGGAATTTCTTACGTGTGTAGTCCGCCAACCCGCACTAGGCCAGCGTGGTGGACTATGGCCTAAACCCTCTCAATGATAGAGGAGACCCGTGCTCAGCAGTGGGCGTATATGGGTTGATGATGAAGAAGAAACACAACATCATATTGTAGAACAGTACGTACATTTTGTTTATCAACGTCATAGCGACAATGTAATCATAGAATAGAGTATTTTTTGTTTTTGTTGGTAAGGTTAAAGTAAAATTTAATCTGCAACCTAATTTTGTCTTTTGTCGATCGCAAAACCTCTCAAAGTCCGATTCCGATGGTGACAAATTAAGAGTGACTTAATATGTGTTCAGAAATACGTATGTTGCTGGTCGTTATATTTAGTTTTTTTTTATGGAATGCGACCTATTTGTTTACCGAATAATGGCTGCGGTCGATAGACTCTAATGCTTTTCGGGGTGTCGGGTGTCGAGTATTAATCTCGTTGCAGTAATAAGTTGAAGCACTAGCTATGACTGACTCAGATTAGAGCAAGTGGCAGATGAAACAGTAGATGTTGTCGACCGCGCGTGCCCTAGCGTGACACTTTCAATTGGTATTGTGAGTAGCCTTTAATAATGCACTGTCGGTGCTGGGTACGAGCAAGTATTTATCGAGAATCAATTGAACGCACAAGGCCCCAATGTTCGGTTATTATTTAAGCTGAGTATACATCAGCAAATAACTAAAACAATAATATATACCTACAATTTTGACTACACAAGTCATATTTAATTGACTTTATTCCATTACGATTGGACGTCGTTCTAGAATACGCAACAGTTGAAAAGATGTAGCGGTAGTTATAGCTATACAGTTTGAATTAAAACGTATCTAAACGAGACGAGCAGCGGGAATGACACAAGTGTCCAATATGCATTAGTCGATGTGTCTCACCCAGGGGACGGCTTTGGCTGCGATTGAAAACGGTTAGCTATGCATAAGCAGAGTACACAACGTAGACCGGAAATTTGTGGGGAAATATCGGTGGATATATTAATTTGTTTCTTTATTCATCCACCATTCATGCACTTCGTCATAGAATCATAACTTCAGAAATGTGGGCTTTGAATTCAACAAGCAACGTACAACACACCTGCCGACTAATTGTACCTATATAGTCTTACTAAACAGGTTGGCATTTTATATCCATTGACATTATAAGACAATAAAGAGTAAAAACAGTAAGCGGTACATACGTTTCGATATCCGTTCTTCAACGCATCTGTTGATGATTCACTCACTTGTTTGTATGGACTTAATTTTTATATTTAACTAAACATTTACGTGGACTGCGATGATTCACAGGAGGTCGTGTTACTGTGCAATAATCGATGTATTAATTACATCATGCCAATGAAATGATCACATTCCAATGTGCAAGTATTATCTTAGTCAGTTTTAAAATAATCAAGCTATATAAAATATGACGTTAGCGTTGTTAGTTAAACATCTGTGTTTATGTACTGATAAGAATCAATATTTACATATGTTAATATGTGTTTGTGTTTGGTGTCGTCTACTTGATAAATAAATAGCTTTTCGCTATTTTTACACTATGTCCACTTTTTGCTAAATATCGATAGTTGCCATAGTTTTATTAATTGACTGTCTAAGTTTTTCTGTTGTTTAGACGACCCGTACATTAATTTAATCACTGCCGTATTCGTTTAGCAATGATGATCGCTTAATTATCGATTGGAGCCTATGTCCATTTGCGTGATAGCTATCCACTAATCTATAACTAATATGGTGCTTTTGATGCATCCCAAATGTCCAGTGAGGTGAATTGAATCACGAAACTCAGCCGCAGGCGTTTTAGTGTGAAGCATTTCACGTGAAATGTTAATTTGGAAAATGGTACGTTAATTGCAGACAACTAAATTATTTTGTACCAAACCTAAATTATTTTCTACACAATTTTGAGGGTAACTCCATAAGTAATTCCGGAAAGTTATTGGGGGTGAAATTAATAAGGATAATTGAAATAAATAAGGTTGGTCCCGGAATAAGCGTAATTGGACGGGATACGGGAATAACATCATTGATGTTAAACCTATGTGTAGGTACTGGCTTTTAAGTAATCGTGGAAAAAAATAAACGAAAATCAATGACAAGTTAATATAAAATTGGCGACACTTTTGAAAACTCACAAATTGTATCAGCTATCAATTACTTACACATGTTCATTGTATTTCATTCATAACGAAGAGTTGTATTAAATTGATGCAAGTTTTACAAAAGGCGCATCAATTGTAGTTGTCCCGTGTGTGCGGCGCCTTAGACACCACTTCTAATGAAGGTCTAGGAAAGTGGCGTCAGATTCCATCTTTATTTTTGGGTGGAATTTCCATATACTCACAGGAGAAATTAATAAAACTTCAATATAAGAGTATTTTGGCTTGACATGGCATAAGTGTTGGATATAATGCAGATAACGTTGCATTCATCGATTGTTTAAAGTGAAATTTTGCTTCGTCATCTTGTTATAAAACATATCTTCACTATAATTGGACTAAAAATGCAACAGCACGACATCGCCCAGATCATATTAGAAAAATAATCCGTGCATTAAACAAAACCTTACCTTCAGATTTAAAAAACATTTAATTACAATTGAAATTGATTGTAGTTTGCCGAAGTGAATATCAAATTGAAAAGCTCCGTGGCGTGTGGGCGTAGGTACAAAATTTGCAGATAATCACGTACACGGCCGCAGGTTAGCTCGCCCGTCGCCTGGGGCGGTCGGATTAAGAGGGGGTGATCGGTGGGGAGGCGGGAGCTGGCTGGACGAGGGGAGCGTCAGGTTCAGATGAGGGGACGCTGCGTCACGGACATAATTCAATTTCAATAACGTCCGAAATTTGATAAAAGTTTTTAAATATTCCCGCTCGTTTATTCGCGCTTACGACGCGATTGATTTACGCACTAGTGAAGTTCAAAGAAATTTAAATTAAATAACTGTTACGCGTTGTTTAATTACAGTTTTAGGGCTTCTGACACCAAATTCGAATTCCTGGCACACACCTTTGACGTTTTGAAGTTACGTTTGTATTTACAGTCAATTATTGCGTATAAGGAAAACATCAAGGGAAAACCTGCACACCTAAAAGTTTAGGATTCTTTTATTTTATTATTCCTTTATTCTAGACTAGCGTGGTGGACTAAGGCCTGACCTCTCTCATTTATAAGGTAGGCCCGTGCCCAGAAGTGAGGTACGTTCATGGGCTGATGACGATAGCGTCTCAGCAGGCCATCGTGAGGGTGTCGAGTAACGAGGGATGGGAGTCTCGCTTTTTGATGCTCTAAATATGAGTTTATGGCTGTTAAAAAAAATCTGCGTAACGACGTCTTTAAACCATCATTGAGTAAAACGCTTGGTTTAAGCAAAATCCCATCATCCCTTAAGATATCTGGATTATTACGTTCATGGTTAAATGGGTTGAAATGATCCAAAATGTCGGGACGGTATGGCGACGTTGCGTACGGTTCACTGTGCGGCGATCGTTAATTAACGCGACAAACAAGCGTGCATCGAAACCTCAAACACACGATCAAATCAATGTGTTGTTTTGATAACACGCTCGCCTTAACTTACTGTTTGTTGTGATCGGACATTAAGGATGTTTTGACGGACGCACTTATTTTCTCATCATTGCACTTATGTTGCTAGGTAGACAAGTCTTTAACAGTATTATTTTAATGCACATAGAAAAACAAAAGATTTACATAAATTCCTCTTTAGAAAAACTCAAACTAATATATTTTCTAAACACGTTAAACATTATCAAAAATTGGACGTCGGCCGAAATTAATTTGAAATTCAAATCTACTTTGGAAACACCACAATCATTTTATGATAGTTTTATATTGATGTTTACGCAAATATACCTGCAATCTACATACATATCTAAATAATATTATTTTAGTTTCTTTGCACTTACCTGTTTTAAGATGCACATACTTCATTTCGTTTTGATATAAGTTATTAAATCATTCCATTCCTAATATTCTGAACCGACATTTAAATTGGAAAAGGGTAGGTTAGACAAATCTTATGTAATTCTTGAAGATGCAAATAAGGTGTTACCCAGATAAATAAATTATATCTTTTTTCGTTATATTACATGAATATGTATTTTGAAACAAATTATATTCGTTTACGTTATTTCTCCGTTTTTGTTTCGTCAATTTGAATCGACACGGCGAAATACAAAAATTAAAAAAAGCGACTCAGCGAACCACCGAATACCTGTTCATTACTCCCATATTGTGTTTCAATTATTTAGCTTTTATTCCAATTTGCTGCGTTGCACAATCAAAGGGCATCGAAACCTACAGTCTGTATGTATGAATCGCGTCATTTGACTATTGTGAGTTTCTTTCTACCTATTGTTTTTGTCCGTGCAGTTATTAACGTCAATGTTTAGGGTGTCATTTGCTATTGATTTAAGAAAAAGTTATTTTTTATGAAAACTATTCTCGCCCAGCCAGAACACAACACAACACATTACAATTTCGCAACGCACAGCTGTTGTGTAGTAATAATATTCCATTACCGTCAATTTGTGTGTACTTACCTATTCCGATCCACTCTCTCTTGTACAGGCGGCGCTCGCAGAACGTCATGGACAGTAAAGCGACGAATATGATTATAGAACCGCGGAACATTTGGAAGCTGCTCACGTACGTCAGAGTGAGTCCGATGTACATTATCGACGTGCCAATCTGTTAGAAAAGAGCTCTTGGTAACAGTCGGTTTTTAATACGTTATTAATTACCTCGGTGGCGCAGCGTGACACTGCCCGCTTCCACCGCACGGATCTCTCCGAGCGGAACAAATGTTTGTGCAAACCCTTCATCTTCATGACAACACACAGGTTCCCGTGCCAGTAGTAATAAGTATGTTAGGATCAACAATTCTGTTATGGGCGAAAACAGACAAGTGAGGTAAAATTTTTTAACAGGTAAATAACACAAGATCTCAAGAAATATATTTAATCCTGCAACTCGGCTAGCAAGAATGCGACTGTGTAATATATTAGGACTTCCATTATCGCATCTTGACAGCTTGTTATGCACAAATATTTGTTCCCTCATCCTCATCAGCCTATCGCCGTCCACTGCTGAACGTAGGCCTCCCCTAGAAAGCGCCAACCATCCCGGTCTTCTGCAGCCCTCATGTCACTGCGGTCACCAACCCGCCTGCCAAGCGTGGTGACTATGGCAAATCCCCCCTATGGCACCACCTTTAAATATTTGTTCCATAAAGTACTAAATTGACAGAAGGGAGACGTCAACTCAAATAGTTAAACATTCGCCTGCCCACTAAACTATCTATTTCATTGTGGCTTGCACTATACTGTCCAATGATTATTATCCTATTATTTGATATGTATAGCAACACAATTTGTCAAATAAAACTAATTTATCGCGTCTAGTCATACTTTTAGAGTTCAAAATTGACTAGCAAACATGCTGTAATGTAGCGATGACCTTTTGCGGATACGCTTATCACATCTTTTACTGAAACCTAATGAGATGTTATAACATATTTACGATTGCCATTAACATAAATTGAAAATGACAATTATTTCCACAAATCCCGATAACATCGAACAGTCTACAATTTCTACTGCAGCCATTTGGAAATAAATTGATTTTAGTTATGCTGGCGCGTGGTAGTAGCACATGTATATGTTTTATGTGTTAGCACTCAGCACACAATGGACGCAATGTTTATTTTAGTTTTCTTTGTAAAGAAGCTCTATACCGGACATGTGGCGAGATAATAATACCACACGTGAGACATTGATATAAAGATGTTGAATAATATGTCGCCACTGTATCACGGTGAGGGTCAAGCGGACCCCGTTGGCCTTGATCTACTCGCTTTAAGTTTCACACAGGCAAAGACTTCAAAAGCCCTCACCCTCGTTGGGGGAATTCGTACAACCAATCAGAGGCTGTCGGGAAGGGTCCATTCAAAAAAGGTAATAATCAAAATCCGCGAGAAGGGGATGATGTAAGGCCGTTCAATAATAAGTGAATTTCATACGCGACACAAGAATTGCTATCATCTTAATTGTTGTCTACAAAAGACATGGCAAATAAAATGGTCATTGTTATTTCTAAGTATCTTCAACACTTCCAAATGAAGGCATATTAATATATTTGTCATGTGAATCACTTTTGATGTGATTCTCAAAGGGATCCTTTAGGCATTGTAATCGTATTGACTATGTGTGAAGCAATAAAGCGACTTTATTACATTGTGCTCATGAATTGAAAGAAACTAGATTTTTGGACACGCGTTCGCGAGTTCGCCAATTACACAGTCATAAAACCATCGCTGGTAATATACCACCTATTTGATCTAAAGAACTTTATGGGGTAAATAGGAAAAAATTATTGTACTTCACAAATATCTCGCCAACCCCGCTCAGCAAATGTATCACGCGATTTTGAGTCTAAATTTAAACACTTACCAAGTCAAACATGGCCGCTGGCATCAAGATGATAGGTCTGAAATCTTGACTGCCGTTCGTCAGGCTGTGACCGCCGGAGTCCCTCGTGCGCCACAACACCAGCTTGAACACCAGGAGACACAGCATCTCTCCGAGGAACATAGACGCTGTCTGTTAAGAACAACTTACGAATAATGCTTATATCTCAGTCTATCCTTAAAACAATGGACAACGCGCACCTGAATATGGTAAAAATACGTTGCCATTTTTTATGTAATAAAGCAGTATTATTGAATTTATATTTGGTCAAGCAGGCATTTGTACAATCGAATGCAATAGATTTACAGTATCGGCTATCGCATAGGGAACTAATTCTATTGAGATTGTTCAATGAAAATTTGAGCCATTCGACTTTCAATAGATGCATCTATTAATTGTAAGTTTATGCTTAACGGATAGGTATTGTCGCTCAATTAAGCGACCGTTGACGTGTATTGGAGGGTACTGACGCGAAATAAGAGATCTCTTATGGTCTTTTGAGGCGGTTCCTGTTTGTGTACCCACTACCCATGGTGTTTGTGTTTAAAGACGTTTTACTTTACGACGCCTTAATCCGATTGTAATGCTGAAGACGATACGGCATTAGCAGATTGGGATTTATGCATTCTTAGAAGAAAGTTTCCTCTTATGTTTTGTAGGGTATCTCCGACATTAAGTGAGTATAGGTGTCTATATATATTTAAGGTACGGGGTTATACTTTATACACAAGAAGTGACATAATGCGGGTCTGAAATACGTAACTATTATAATCTCCATTTTATATCGATGCGGGAAAAAATACTTGATAATCTTCGAAATTGACAGGAAAAATTTAAATATTTGAACGGAAGCACGCGATACACCATAGATATAAAATATACTAATCTTTAAACAGCGGATTACTTTTATTGTTTTTTTTTTCTCTTACAATATTTTCCTGTTATTTTTTTATCTCCTCGTAAATGATGAATAGCTACTTTGGTATAATTCATTTCCAGAAAAATACTTTAGGTCGAGATCACCCGCTAATGCTGCTACTAGGAGTTCGCATAAAGCCGGGTCTAGTTACTACTTTTTTTTACTTTTAAATTAGGCTGAGTCCGATTTATACGGCTTTTGTAAGGTTTCTTACGTTTTGCTATGGGATTGACGTAGATGCAACTTTGGGCTTCGAAGGCCATTTTACTAACTAATAAAGACGATTTTTATCCAAATGTACATCCAAACTGAAATTTTGGCTTTAAATTTGTCACCACTACAAAAGTCTGCGTTGCCACTCATTATTTAGCGGACTTTATCTCGGATATCTGTCAAACGACGCTACTAAACTTATCAGAATATCGAGCGTGATACGAAATGAATACGTTATGAATTACTCTTTATGGGCCATTGATAGTGTGAACTGTAATCAATTAACAAAAAATCTAATCTGCCTATATCTTTGTTCATGTTTCTGCGTGTAATAATTATTATTATTATCGGAGAAGTACCAAAACTAACATACTTTTAAAATAAGACCGGCATGGTTTTGTCGACTTGCATAATCGTTTTTGTAAACCACGCTGTATTTGATGCGAGTTGCGTTGTGATCGCAAACTATTTTGTCTCAATAAATCAATCGCGATTTTAAGAGCACATAAAAGTCGTGAGAATTATTTGCAACATGAACACTGGCAGATGGTTCGACAACAACCACTTCGGAGAATAATTGACATTATGAGCTGACAGGCGATCAGTAAAGCGACGTGGTCAGTCGCCTTTTGTGTCCATACAATGCAGCACAAACGTTTTTGATAGTATAATATTGAAGTTCATTGTAATATCTCGCCACAGGGCTGGTAATAACTTCGAAGTTTTAACGAGGAACTGCTTAATTAAATTACTTCGGTTTGTCTGTGATGTCAAAAAATTCTAATATGATTTTTCAAAGTATTAAAAAAGGTTTTAACAGGGTTGATGAGTTTAAGGGGGCGTCCATAAATTACGTGAGATGATTAAGGGGGGGTCGAGTTAAATCTCATCTAATATCACGTTGGGGAGAGGGGGGGTCCCGACAAATATCACGTAATTTTTTTTTTTATTGAAACAAAAAAAAATTATACTATTTTGGTCCATTAAATCCAAATTGTATGTGCATGCTTAAGATTTAATCTTAAGCGTCAGCGTAATACGATTAAGATTAACACACACACACACTAATTCATTCGAAATTTTCCTATGACAATTCTTTTTACAATAACAATCCAATGCGTTTACGTAAGAAACCCACATTCCGAAAAATCTCACGTGAGATTGGGGGATGGGTGAGGGGGTTGAATAAAATCTCACGACATCTCACCAAGGGGGGAGGGAGGGACAGAAAATTTAAAAAAATACCTCACGTAATTTATGGACGCCCCCTAACAAGTGACAAAAGAAACAAAGTAGTGCTTTTGTAGTCTTTCATTAGCTTTAGATCCTTAGTTTTCACTATAGTATGTTGCAACATTTTGATATGCTCTAACACTTTTTTTATAAATCATTATATCATTGTAGTTAAATACAATAATGATCATTGCATAACATTTGTAGTTTTTAATATTGTTGAGTAATCTAGATTTAAAGAAATGAATTCGAATAAAAATCTTACCTGAACAAATGGGTGGGAAAAATTTCTCACTACACCATCGGATCCTACTGCCTGCAACTTGTCAGCCCATTTTGTGCTCAGTGAGTTGATGGAGCCGGTTACCACCATCATCACAGCAAGCATCCGTTGATATGGAGTAAAAGCCATGCTGGGAAAACAAATATTATTTTATATTTTGTTTTTGTCCTCCAATGTTAATTTTAGCTTTAAAACATTAAAACAAAATTATCATCAAGTAATCTTACAAATGCTGAAAATATCTGTTTTCTAAGTACAATCTCATCTATAGAATTTCCTAGGATTATATTTTTCTTAAACTATTCACTAAAGATATGATATATGAGTATGACACAAAAAACATGGATTTATGTTTAATAAATCCCCACTAATATAATTGTACCACTTAACATAACAAAAATAATTGAGGGTAAAAAATACTAACATGGATGGAGTTTGAAAACAAAAAGTGCGCTATTCTCATTATCCAATAATAATTATATAAATTACATTACCAGCTTGTTGAAACAGTAGTAATTGAAGTTACTGAATCAATAATCTTGCACTGCTTACGTTTCTAGTCTAACTTTTTAATAACATATTGCAAGGTCATTTCGAATAATTAGTTGTTTTAAATAAAAATCCAATTATGCGATTTGTTTAGCTCCTACGCGGGTATTTAAAAAACAGTACAATCCAAACAATACGAGAAAGAAATAAATTTTCAAATGATTGTTATCATTGCTTTGTTCGGAAGTAAACATGATACTTACGTGAGAGTTTTTCTCCAAACCCACTTTTTTAAAAGAGTTTTAAAATACTATCGACTTTTAAAATATTGTTTTATTGCACAAGTCGCCATTAAAATCACACTGTGACATGTAAACTTTAAGGGATAAAAGTTTTGACCTAACACAAAGTGTTCGTAAAGATTCGTGTGACTAAACAGTTTCGTCCGAAGCGCAAAGTGAAATGTCAATGCCAGACGACGTCAACGCGTAGAATGAGGTAACACGACATGGACATTCGATCAAACAGTTCTTACTCGATTGCAACGAGAAAATTTGTAGAATCGATTCGAATAATCGATATGTATTTAATTGGGTAAAAAATAATTTCTTGTTATTGTATTACCTAAATAACTACTTTTATATAATTTTTTTATCACAGGAATTCAAATATTTAATGATCCTCTAATTGCGATATTTTTTAAATGGTGTGTTCAAGTCATTATGACTTAAAAATTTGGTTGAATAAAAAAATTAAGCCTTGAGAATTAGACGCGCGGTTGAGTCAAGTCGTCGAGTTGAGTCGGTATATATTTACAATAAATTAAAATAACAGTTATTGGCTACAAGGAAAAAATATTTCCTTTGTAATGTCTCAAGAATTAAAAGATTAACCGAACAAAACATTCTAATAAATTTAACAACTATGCGGATCATTCCGGTTTTTATGGCCTAACATAATGTGAATGGTTAAAAAATGTAACACAAGTTAGATCCTACAAAACTAGGTTTTGAGTTATTAATTTGAAATAAATCGATTTTATTTCTTTAAATCGATTCAACTACGAATGCATTGTCATCCCTATCACTGTGTTGCCGATTAATAAATATAACCTACTAATGGTAGAAAATAGTAGAATTCAAATAAAAAACATTTATTTTGAATTGCTTCTATACATTTTAATTCAAATGAGGGTAGTTTATGTTTTTATAACGATATTGCAATTCTTACAGATATTTATGATTTTCTATTCTATACATAACTGAAATTGATTGTTGCTTTTGACAAATTAACCCATTTGTGGCCAAGCAGAAACTACAAGAACAAATTCAGAAATTTCTTTATTTAATCATAGTTGGGGATACAAATAAGTATAAAAATGAAAAAATAAATAAAAATTATTTATAATTTTGAAATTATAGGGGTGTGCCCAAATTGGCACAATGGCCACTTAAGGGTAAAATAGTGTGCAAGTCTATCGGATCCTATTATAACGGATAAGTCCACCAAAACGCTTTGGAAACCTTTTCTTTAACATATTCGCTGCCGTCCATTTGTAACCATTCGATGACAATGATATCTGACGAGTAACATGATGATGAGGTGATTGTCCAAGACAAAATGTAGCTATACTTCAGCGAAAATATAACTGATCCATTACATCTTCTTTAGACGTAGCTGTAATGGTCACGCATTTGGTAATGCCACATCTATCATGTGTTTGAAGGGAACCCACCTCCATTTGTTTGCCATGGACTTCAACTCCATACAACGATATTGATTGGGCCATTTTCAGCGAACCTAAAGTATCTCATTATTTGTATCAAATTTATACTCGATCTCTGTTCTTTCAACGTTTCTTTCATACTACTCTCGTTTAGTAATTGGTCAATCGATGATGGATAAGTCTAAGGATAAGAAGGAGCCAAGGAGGAACAATCAGCCTGCCCTGAGGTAAAGGGGGCTTTGAATCCCAGCACGGTACCCCCTGCATGTCGTAAAAGGCGACTCAATTGTTCCCTTGGGGTCGCTGGACGTGCTGCGGGGGCAGGGCGTCCTCAAGTGACTCCAAGAGAGGTGGCGGCACTTTGGCCTCTGTACATCGCGGGGCCCCCACCCACAACCGGGGCGCCCGAAACAAGGTAGAGGTTGTTTAACTGCGTTCCCTTTGACTCCGAGGCGGCCGAGACAAGTACGTCTCGGAGGCGCACCGGGCGCCTGTGGACAACGGTGGCCACCTCTCGCTCACGTACCATGGTCGCCCAACTCAACACGAAGATGGCCACTGGGGGGTTTTGGCCGGTATGCCGGTTTAGAGACTGTATTAAGGACTCAGCCCGTCACTAACAACTGCGCAAATATGACGTCGCCGCGCGCCGGGCTGGAAGGCCTGTGACCCTGATATACGCTTCCCGCCCCCCACTGCCCCCGGGCTGGCGGGAAGTAGAGCCATAAACAGCTTTCCCCTCAAGAACAAAAAAAAGGAGGCACAATCAGCACTGACCAATTTCGTCCAATCGCAGATACATCAGGTGCACTAGCGGTGGTTTAATATTTGCGGTCTTCTGTTCGTTTCCATTGGCAGTTCACCATCATTGCTATCCTCATACTCAGAAAGAGTATCTACATTATGAACACCTAAATACCTCGATTTCTCCTAGAACATGAATTGGCAATATTGAAGACATTTGTTCATTATCAAAACCATCTCCTTCGTCAGTATCAATAAAAAGTTCCAATGGAATTATAGCCAAATCATAGTCCAAGCCGTGGTCACAATCTTCGAGGATTGTATTTACCTCTTCCTCTTATCCACGGCAATTGTTACTGACACTATAACGTCGTTAGCAGTTTCTCCTTATGATATGCAAAAATAACACTTGTGGCCAGTGTACCCAAATTGGCACACCAATGTTTAAGGTGCTATAAAATGGTAAAAAATGAATAATTATTTTTTAAATTCTGTTTATAAGATAGACAATTTATCGTATTTGAATAATAATAACTATTTACAACGATAAACTTAATATGCAAAATATAATAATTGCAAACAGTCAAGTACCTCGACAGGTCCTTCAAAAGCAAAATTCGACCAATTATTGTAATAAATCTATAATATATAACTAAATTGTTTAATATTATATGTAATCACCACACTTTCAACTATCCAATAATGTTAGAATTTATTAACTTACATAAATACTTTTTTCATGTACCCTCAAAAAGTAAGTGTTCCCAAATTGGCACGGCGGTCAAGAATGGGTTAAAATTACATCAAATATACCCTACATTGAATATACCTACAGGTAAATACTGACTTGTTGTAATTAAATAATTAATTCCTTATTTGATAACTTCCATTCCACAGTTTGCTAGACAACAGAAGGCAAAACGAGAAGCTGCAGTTTTGAGCCCGCACTGAGACAAATGTTTGTTCTGGACAATTTTAGGTGAATGAAAAATGTATCAAATTATATCCTAAAGCATAAACCAATGCTTTGGTTAAAATTAAAATTTTAAACACACTTGGAAGCAATAAATGCCTGGACTGCGGTCCGTAGCCGTAACTTAAATATAGTCTTGAAGTTAATAGAGAAAAAATCTCATACAATTTCAATATTAGGCTTATATAATTATGTTTTGTCTTGTCTTATGATAAGGTTTTTTAAACAACACATGGTATGTGTTTCATTGAATAAGAAAAACAATTACATAGAGACAGAACATTTATAAACTAACATAGACCGCGTAATGTTTACGGTTTAAAAACTTTATTTTTTATAAAGAGCATATTATTCACTTACATGAGAAATTACAAAAAAATAATTAAATTCAGACGCTTGTCGCTTAAAATAAAATAAAAAATAACAGATAGTAAGTAAAAAATAACAAAAACGAAGTAAACGGGGTAGTTATAAAACATTTTGACGGACACAAGCCAACAATTAAGAATCTAAGTGACCAAACCGACATTAGCAAAAACCATCCTCGCAGCATTACGGATGTGCCAACGAATATGCCGGGGTAATCTCTGTTGTGCACTCCTGCGTCGCCGGCGCTCTGTGCGAGGCCCCAAGAGGGTGCATCCGGTAACGCAATGGCGGTATTTCCATAGCAACACAGAAGGGTGACACCGCCACGTCAATTCTGCAATGTCTAGATTATAATAGTTTAATTCGGAAGCAGGATGTCATTTGTATGCCAAATTGTTTATTTAGATATAGTTTTAAAGCTTAAAGACTATTTAGTCTCATTTTTGCATTGTATGCTGGGCTTTAGGGCTTCTATCATCGACGGAAGACCCGCTAATGGAGTAATGTAGAACGTACTAAGATGCTATGTTATACTACTACGCGATTCAAAACTTTGCTTTTGATCAAACATCCTCGACATGCAAACTATTATCTTGATTAGCTCCACGCTTTGTGACCTAGCCAACCGAACTCTGTCCACTAACTTTAATTAAATCAGCAACTAAGACCACTGTTCTTGAAAGCTGTTCAGAGGCGAATGGAATTACTACCGGATTATATAAAGTGCAGGTGCTTTCAACACGTTATAGATTGTAGACAAGATCATCGGCAGGCCGTGTAGAGTGGCTCAATAGATATTGATGCATATTGCATGTACTCTGCTAATACACTCATACAACTCTTCAATTTTGAACTTTTGAAAGAAAGTAAAACATGGAAGCAACCACCCAGGGTAAAATTAATTGTCGATGATTTTTTTGTTAATCAACATAGTTCCAGTAGTCGCGTTATCATTTTACCAATATTTTAATATGTAGTGCCGAGAAACTGTTGTGAGCGTCAGTTACGGTTCGGTATTAAACAGTATCGAATTGCAAGTAATTAGGTGGCTATTGGAGTTATGAATTTATTTATACTTTCCATTAAATTTGTGCATACGTAGGTATAATAAATAAATCACAATTATAAATTACTTGCTTGATCGATTAATCGTAAGGTTTTCAGAGACTTGCGGTATTTCAAGTAGATGAAAAAGAAAGAAAAGGTTCTCAGTTGTGGATGAGGCTCATGTCCAGCAATGGGACGTTTAAAGTCAAACATATAAAGTTATGGTGCGGCCATTGATAGAACTGTAGGTGGGCAACCCAAAAATTACGAACTTGTTTCTTGTCCCGCTTGGTATAAGGTTTATTTTCTGTACCCTCTAGTTTCTTAGCCTAGAATGTAGGTCGTAACAGAGGTCTGATGAACTAAATCAAATGTAAATTGTTGTCACATATATTTAGAAAGGTCTCACATGCTATATCTACCTACTTTGTTAACGAAAATAGTAACATTGAATATGATAAGCTGAAAGTTATAAGGTCTTATTTCAATTTTTCATATTTCAATAATAAATATGCTTGAAAATGTAACAAAATAAAATAATTTTCAAAGATATTTTTTTCAAGTCATCTTTCTTACACTTGTCATAATGTTAATTTGCTATTTACTACTAAATTTTTTCGTGGATATTGTAGGTACCTACTATGTTCTTTCTCATAGATCCCTCATAGAGACCTCAATGAAATAAGGGGAGAGGTATAATAAATATAGTAATATATAATACATAGTGTATGAGAGCATTGGGAGAGTCCTCTATTCAGCAGTGGACCTTATTTGCCTGATGGATGGATGGATGGATATTGGATACCATGTAGAATGCATGTTATAGATTCTTTTTTCTCATCGAAAATTCACAGAAAACAACAATATTTAAGAAGCCACCACCACTATTTGAATGGGACAGTAACTCTGAGTTTCGTGACTTTTGAAAAGTTGGAGGTAAGTGCCGTGTACACGAAGTTGCGACCGTCGTTTGGGCAATCCGAAGAGTTTCCAGTAGACCTGCGGATAATTAATATAGATAATATTCAGGGTGGGATCTTAAAAAAAGGAAAGACATACCAAGTTTTATTTTTACAAAAGCTTTATACCATTTTATTTCGTTACAAATGCGTATACATTTTGCTTACATATCAGATTCTTACTGTTAATACATTTTGTTATCTACGTACAATATGAGCGCCGGTACTATTTACACGTAGCCAATATATTTCAAACACTAAACTACAGAACATTACTAGCATTCAAACTAAACATATAAATTTTCAACGAAGCTAAACCAAGTACAACTAAGCTTATAATTAAATCAATAAATATTTTGAGAAATTCAGTGTTTGTTCCATTCTTCAGATAACAATACATTCATGAGGGAAGATTGTGCCGCGCATCGGGACTGTGGGACAAGCTGTAAAGGAAAAATAAACAGTGACACACATTTATTCCGACTAAAAATACTATTTCTCAGTTGTGTAGTCTAATAATTATTAGGCTCTTGTCTAGCAGTGAGGCGTGCATGGACTAATATAGTTAGTAATTTAAGTAAACTAGTGAAAGTAGTATACTTAATGGTTATTATAACCCTGATACTGGAGGCATAGGAAAATTTGTGTAGGTACTATGGTACCCCAGAAATAGAAGACTAAGCCCTCCAAAACCAATTATATTATAAGTTATAGAACAAAAGCAATTCTTTTTAGTTTATTTTGAGGGGTGGTATGTGTATTAGGGACATGTCAACATTCTTTTTGTAGGAAAATAGGCGGTTTTCGAAATAAGTTTGAGTAACAGTGGCTAATTATGTAAGGGGCAGGGTGGAATGGCGTAATAGGCATGCCCTAAAACAAAATGTTTTTATTCATTATCACGGAGTGAGATAGCTCGAGGCTCAACGAGCTATAATCTCGCTCTTTGCCTTTTTTCTTTTACTCCCTCTGCTTTCACAAAGGCATGCAGATCGTGAGCTGCATTAATGCCGGTGTGTCATTTTCCTGTTTGTTGTTGAACGTTTATTTCGTTGTTAACAGTTCGGTGCCTGCATGGATTATTTTATTTGACAGGCCAGGGCGCGATATTGAACAAAATACGTCTGTTAATCAATAAAGTCTAGAATGTATAATCTGTCTTTTTATCCATCTATTTTAATCAATGGAGTTGCTGCAGTGTTGATCATTGATAATTTTGAAACAGGATAAATTTTACTCTAGGATTGGTTTGAATAAGTTGACGGTTTCTGTAAATGTTTTCTTCGGTATTTTTATTGTTCAAGTTTCCCGTTAGATGGCAGTAATAGGCTGTAATAATGTGAAATAAATAACATCTTGGCTCTGCCACGCCCGGGCATGGTTTAAGGAGAAAGTAGCTTATGTTGTTTCCCAAGGTCCCATCTACGTTTCTACCAAAAATCAATAAAACCAGGTAGGCGGTTTTATGATATATTTTAACGAAAATACAAATCTATCCTATTTATAAGGTTATTTAGACTCTGTTCCAGAGCCATTAGTAACACATTCAAAAATGTTCTTATTTAATTGCCTAAGTATAAATAAAATATTTACATAACCTTACCTAGATTTCAGGTCAATTGACAAAAAATTTATATTAATAGTTTAGTTCTTTTTTCAATTCAATTTTATTAATTTTTATCCAATACAAGTTACAATTTCCGTTTTATGGGGAAAGAAACTAGATGAAGCGTAAACAGTAACAGGATTGTGGGCAAGTGAATATTATTGGCGTCTGTATGACACTTCCGGGGAAGGATATTTTATTATACAGTAATACCCCGACTTACGCTTCCTCGACTTAAGCGAGTTCGGAGTTACGCGATTTAATTTTCTCGTCTATTCGTTTTATTTTATGAAACCTTATACATCAAAATAACTTCGGATTGTGTTTATACACTCTAATAATATAGTTTGTCATATTATATAGAATTAGATACTAATTATTTCCTAAATTATTGTTTTACTTAGTCTCCAGTCCAAATTAAACATCTGTACTTTGTATGTCTTTATATGCAAAATTATACCCCGACTTACGCAAATTCGACTTACGCGGATAGCGCTCAGTACCACCTATCGCGTAAGTCCGAGGTATTACTGTACACAGAGAGTAATACCTTTTTCGCATCGTTGGCCGTAATAGCCAGTGCCTTCACACTTGCACGTAAATCCGGGATCTTGCACCGTCTGAATGCATATCCCACGAACACATGGCACCCGAGCACAGATATTTGACGGCCTCTCTGCAATAAAATACCAATGTTAATATGGCACATGTTACTCTTGGACAAGTCAACCGAAACATATTATGAAAAAAAGCCTTACCTAATGTTTATTCAGATATAGAGCTTGTGTAAATTAAAAACTACGAAAGACTATTAAGGCATGAGAATAACATTTATCTCGGCATGGGATTGAATCAGCAGCCCTAAGTTTTATTATCAAGCCTCTTACAATGACACAGATAAAAGAAATCGAACTGTATATCCAAGTTTTGTATATTTTACCTTACAACCGATATTGCAAGCAAATATTCACAAATTGCGAAATACTTGTCAGAGGCAGGGTTCAAGCTCGGTGCTTTCTATTCACACCCGCCTGTGCACAACTCCGCCGCGCAAATAAAAAACCCAAAACTCAGTCCACCGGTTAGAGAGCTACTACGGCAGACAGAATCACAAACAGACAAAGACTTCAAACTCACTACACACTCCTTTTGAGTCGGGGGTTAAAGTAACCTTAAATTCGTGAAAACATATTTGGTCATAGGCTCCAAAATCATTGTTTCGATGTTATCACAACTAGATTTTTTGGAAAATAAAAATTGGGCTGCCTCGTGGGTCATCGTCGTGACCCCATATGCCCATTGCTGGGCATGGCCCTCCCCTATAATTGAAAGGTTTCAGTATATATAGTCCATTCTCGTTGGTCTTGCGGCGTAAATTGGGAGCACAAATTAACAATAACCTCATGATGCAGGATTAACTGTGCAGAATGAAGATAAGTTTATTTCGCTTTTTGGTGCTTTGCACGTATTGAGGTGCCGTATTTTTATTATTTCGCGAGAGTTTGAAAAAAATTAGCACCCTAAGGTGACAGGAATTTGTTAGAAAAGATTAATGAAGTATTTATTTACATTACTAAGCAAACCATCATCATAGCTCTCGATAGTTGCAAATGTTTAGATTGATTAAAATCTGTTATGACATGGATTTTAACTTATACCGTGGTAACAATCAGACCGTCTTAACAAAAGATACAAAATAGCAGTTGTTACACATGAGCAATCAATGCTGCACTTATATGAGCAACAATTAATTAAATCGACTCCGCTACTTTGCATTTATCTGCTCCTCTGCCTATTCTCCATTACGCGCAGTGTGGTCCCTTTGATGAGCCGGATTAAAATAAAAACAAAGAGCTTATTTGGTACTACATTCGTTTTGTATTAAAAGGGTTGGCGGAGGTGTACACGGTTTGGGCTGCGTTTTAATCCACACGTGATGGGGCGCGAGCTTTTGCGGACATATACATTCATTATAAGGGAGGCCGTAATGGGTCAGGGTATTCGACGATCATTCGAGGGAAAATCGCAGTTTCAATTCTCAAACAAACAGCCAAATTTTCATAAAGATTTTGCACCTATTGATGGTTAAAGAAGATAGTTATAGGCCTGTGGTGGATTATGGCCTCCTGTTAGACTCTTAATTGCAAAGTATACATTACCTCTAAGTGCGTTTAAACATGACCGTCTTGTTCTGTAAATGAATTCCGTCTTGCATCCAAAGCCGCAGGTGCAAGAGCCAGCGTATATTTTACAACCATTATGGGTCTGTTCAGGTTCACACGCCCATACGCCCACTGTAAAGAGAAAAATATTGTAAAAGCATATGTGTATATAACCTAGAATTAGATGGTACTCGCGACACGTGGGTTTCAGAAAACCCCCCACAGATATTTTATTTAATACTGACACTAAAAATTAGCAATACTGAAACTAATGGTATTTAAATATTTGATCTCCATGAATTTAATTGTTTCGCGGGGTGAATAGAGACCGCGATGTTAATGTGACCTCTGCTGCCAGTTATAGTTCTAATAAACCGGACCGGGAATACTTTCTTAAGAATATATTTCTTTATTTATTAAAGTACGGCGGGAATTTAATATAAAAAATAAAAATTAAATTTGACGTCTAGCCGAAGCGAAGTCTAAGCTCCTCGTATATTTTCAGACTTAACTTTTACATTTATTTGAAAGCACATTTTCCATTTCAATTTTATTGTGGACTGACACGTCGAATGAAAAGAACAGCATCAGAAATACTTCTAAAATACATTTTTGTTTATTAAATTGAGGTGTAAAATGAGAGCAATTATTTTCTTTGCCGCGAAGAGCATTGCTTTGTGGTTCCAGGGTGCACGCTGCCATCTACCGGATATATATTAGGTATGAGGGAGGCTCGCATAATCGTGTTGAAGAGGGAGTTTCGTTTCTGGCAAATCGATACTCAGGCATACCTACATGGTGGCTACTCTCCCTGTTAACTGCAAATTTATCACTTGTCGTCACATGGTAACTTGCTTTGCGGTCACGTAATATCAAAGTGCATATTATATTCACTTATTTCTATAGTATCTACAGGTAAAAACTATTAACTTTAAAAGTATATTACTTTAATTAGAAAATAGTTCAATCGTTCAATTTATGACTTTCAAGGTAAGAAGTACAATTCAATCTTTTTTATGTTTTTCGTCCTTTGATATCTTAATCTAAGATGATGTCACAATAACAAAATTCTACACGAAGACTGATAAATTATAGACAAAACACAAAAATCTTCATGTTTTAAAATAGCATACCTAGTATTGATTTTTTAAGTAAAAGCCTATCTTTCGTTTTATTCCCATCCTAAAATTCATACTATTAATATTATAAATGCGAAAATAACTCTGTCTGTTACGCTTTCACGTAAAAACTACTGAATGGATTTTAATGAAACTTTGCCAAAATATACAACAATAAAGGACATAGGATACTTTTTATCCCGGAAAATGTAGTATTCCCGTGGGAATGGGCATTTCGTGATCTACCAAAGCGATTTGAATGAAATTTGGTATAGAGAGAGGTAGAGCACACAGAATTAACATGGGATAGCTTTTAGCCTGGTAAATGGAGTATTCCCGTGGGAATGGGTATTTCTGGATCTACCAAACCGATTTGAATGAGTTTTGGTATAGAGGTAGGTAGGGCTCACAGAATTAACATGGCATAATTTTATTTTAGAAAATGTAATCCCGTGGGATAAACATGTTATAAATGCAAAAATCTCTCTGCACTTAACCCTAGAGTCTACGCGGACGGAGTCGCGGGCAAAAGCTAGTCTCTTATATTGAAGAATGTATGTACTGAAAATAACCGAAATCACATTTACACAGTAACATGGTATCCTTACCATATGAACTATTGTTATCTAAAATTGATAATATAAATATATAGAAATTTCAATACCCAGTTGCTTTTATAATAATATCAATATTTATGCAAATATCGCACTCGTGTGTAATTGAAAACGAGCCATCAATTTATTACTATCTATATCGCTTTTTATGGCGGACGATCATTTAATTAATTGGATACATTAACTAATGGCAATTATGCCCTTTGAAACAGCACGTGGGCAATTTTAATCGGCATTGTGGTTTTATTTACCAAATATAGGCTTTCAAATGCAGTATACCCTTTCAAAATCAATTTTATTCGAATTTTACACTTACGCTTTATACCTAACTGATCAAGTTTCAAAAAATCGGAGTTAGTACGTTATTTCGCTTATAGATTTATTTGCTGCTACATCGTATACAAGGTATTATTCAGATGTTATTTACGGCTCAAGTTCTTTTGTATCGATAAGTTCACCCTTCAGAAACCAAAGTTATATTTCTACGTTTTGTAATAGTTATACATCGAAGTATTTCAAAATATCATAAGACGATCCACACAAACTTATAATGATACCTATGCCTTTATGGTTATCGCTGGGCTTAGAACAGTGGGATGGAAGTTGTACAGTTAGGAGATTATTTAAGTATTGTTATTAATCATCATAATTTTCATCATCATCAGCGTTCTTCTTCATATCCATTGTTGGAATTAGGCCTCTCCTAAGGCAACCCACTAGGCTCGATCTTCGGCCTTCCTCATCCATCCGCTGCTGGTCACATTGGGATATCGTCACTCCACTTAGCCAAAGGGCATCCCACATTACATTTATACAGGCTCCACTCCAGGACACGATTATTAATAACGATACAACATAAATTTATGATTAGATATCAGTATTTCTAACTCGATACTTTTATTTGGGTTAGTTGTACAATTGTTTTGTATTACACATATTAAATCAAATTAGGATGTTTTATCAAGCAAAACTTCCGTTGTGCTCCAGTGCACTTATGAACAATGTATTTTTCCTATCCCACCACACACCCGCCACTGCAACTCCTGTAGGCATGGCAAAATCGCTGATAGGCACGGAAATTCCTCCTAGATTCAACGAGGTCTGTATAATAAACAACACCAGACGTTACATGCATACTATTGAGCATACTGTTACGTTCATCCGACGATGCTGTACTTCCAGGTCGACTGGAAGCACACCCGCAAGAACAGGTAAAGCCTCGGTACTAACGGTTCAGTACGCCTTGCACAAGTTGACGGTAACCCCAGCCGTATGTGACATACAATAAGAATATTATATCACTGTATTAAGGCCATTACGTAGTGGAAAGGTTTCAATGTTCATTTTTAACGGTAAGCTTCGTGAACGTAATGGAAATGGTGTCTTTTTATGAAATCATTACGTCATGATGTCCATTGTCATGTCATCTACCCGTCCATTGTAAGACGTGCGGAATACGAGGTAGGTATTTGGGAAAATTAAAGGTAATAAATCTAGTCAGTACAAAATTATTAATTATTTCTTAAAAGTGAAAAAGTGAAGTGGTGGCTGGAATGTCGGTGGTTGGGTTCAAACCTCTAACTTTTCGGGGTTATGTATATTCATAATGAACTATTATCACGTATTTTAACGGTAAAGGAAAACTTCGTGGAGAAACTGCACACCACAAAATTCCACTTCACATTCCATTTCATTCAAATAAGCTGGCGTAACCAATCTAAGTCGTGATAATTAGTCATACAGAATAAAAATGCAATAAAATTCTAGCTTTTTTGTATATATCCTAGAGGGATTTGGTTGCGCCATTTGCGAGTAAGTTAACGAAAAGACAAAAGAAGCGCCTCGCATCTTAATGAAGCCAAGGGAAGGATTAACTGAGACTGTGAAGTCCCAAAACAAAAATCTCAATACCAATTTGTTTGACCCGGGAATCGAGTAACATCTCAAGATCGTACGGCGCTCACGAGACCATAAGGCAGTTCTAATATCTGAAATGGGATGCATGCAGCTAGTGTAATGTATTATGTAGAAAACTCGTGACTTTTGTAAGGTCATTTCACTGGAAGTATTATAATAAGATGTTTATAGCTTTGTTAACTTCAGAACAGGTTATAAGGAATTGAATAAGTCTCGTTTATCTCCGAGAGCGTTCCTGATAACCCGTCCATTGAATTTCGTACAAGTCTTTGTGCTATTTAGAATAAACACTATTGTTTGTCGTGGCTTATTGGCCCAGTAACAGTGTCTGTGTTGTGCAAGCGAGGGCTGGTTCAACGTATCACAATCGTCTCCGTGAGTTTTAGAGTCGAAATTTGTGTCACACGTAAGACAGCCGCCGTCTATACGTTATTATATATGCCGTTATATAAGCCGTCTATACATTGACAAAATGAGAAAACACTCGTTGTTTCTATAGCTACCTCTTGTACAATATACTTATACTACGTGTGCAAATGTTCCTGTTATCTCCGATTAGAGAATTCTATTGAACTAATTGCTCCTTTTTTAATCATCTACATTGATTATAAAGCAGTCTTGTTTGAAAATCAGCTAACATTTGGGTTCTAATGTTATTCACAAACTGGAACTGTACCATTTTAGCGAAGTTGTATTATATAACTCGTATAAGTATTCAAACATAGTTTTCTGTTACTCTCTTCATATTTAGGTTCTATAAAAAAGTCGACCACTCATAGACGTTTCTATGCGATGCTCTCAATTTTCTCAATGTTATTTAATTTGACTCTTATTTAAAAAAACAATACTCACGTAACAATGAACTGTTCTTACAGTATGTTGCTAATAACATCATTACTTCTTTGTAAATGATTGATTCAAGTGAACTGGAGTTTGCGATGATAATTTTCATTCAAAGCTATACTTGATAGTTTCATCGTGTAGGCTAAGCCAGGCGTTGTTGTCTAAAACAGTATTCTCAAGAGAACGCCAGCCCAACTATAGTAAGATTATTGCACTCACTTGATGGCCTTTGTGAAATTTGATATATAACTTGTTACTTGGAGGTGATAGCAATTTTGTACTACAATATCCCTTAATTCGACGGAGCTTTTTGTAGCAAAAAAACTGTGTTTTTTTAGTAAAATTATATTTATGGATATGAAATAAGTACAGGAAAAATGCAAAAAAAAAATTGTGCTGTACAGTTTTTGCTAAAACACATGTCCGTCACAGCGAACATTGTCAAGTACGTAACGAATTACTTGCGAAACAACATGTCCGTTGGGGCGGACTCTACCAAATGACTAACGGAAATAATAAATAAAACAAATACACATCAAACACTGAAAAAAACGTTATTCTATCAAATATAACTATTAACTATTTATAAAATATTTCTGTAGACTGGTTCTTGCGATGGAATAGGGATAACTTGCAGTATTGGAGTAAAACCAGCAGGTAAGGATTCAAAATCTCATTCCCGTTCAAATTCATCAATGTCTAATATATTAAGCCGTTCCAAAGAAGAAACTATTGAAGGTACAGGAGATGAAAAATATGAATCTTGTAAAGGTGGAACATGCAGTTTTTCGTCAAAATCTGATTTATTATTACTGGCTTCAGATGGGGCATGATGTTTTGGTACCAGAGCTAATATTTTGTTGGTGTGTTTGTGCGAATGCTTTTGTAAAAACGCAAAACAAAAAAAAGTAAGCATACACACATCTACACCAAGCATTTACAGAAGAACAGATTCAACCACATGCGATATTATGCAAAAAAAAAATAATTAAGAAATAAATGTTAATCGTAGCGTATTTGGCAATGTTCGTCACACCGGACAACTAATCAAATATATACTTCACGTAGTAATCAACAGTGTCCGGTGTGGCGGACAAGAGATTTAGAGCGAGATAAAATGATGAAAATGAGTGTAAAAGCTCGTGGTAATCTTATATTCCACATGTATATAATACTACAAATACAAATGAATACAGAAATCGTCTAAAAGTAAGTAAAAAACAATAAAAATTAAATAAAATACCTTGAGCAAAACAGATGACTGCGGTCTCAACGCAATTTTCAACGAAAACTGACATTTTGAGTATTTCCATTATTCAAATTATATTTTTTACTAAATCTTTTATATGTTACCAACAGACTAAAATCAAAACCTCACGTATTTTTCTCTAAACCAGTTCAGTAGAATTTTTTAAATTACTTGTTCGTCACAGTGGACACTGTCGAATTAAGGGATATACAACCCAACACAAATTGATTACAATACTTCTCAAGTATGCTTCTGCGTGCTCAATCGTTTGAAAAAGACGAGGCATAACATATTTTACTATAATTGTATTTAAATTAACTAGCGTTTATATACAGTGGCGTGCAAAAGTTATGGGCCATCCTCTTTTTCATACACATCGCAAAAAATTGTCGTGTTGAAGGAATATAAACGACTAATTATTATATGTATTCGTTTATTATTGATAACAATCGATTGCTTACATTAAAATTTTGTCTGAATAATTAATTTTCCAAAAAATTCCAATTAATGGCTGTGCAAAAATATCGGGCCGCATACAATTTCGTCGAAAAAATCGGGAACCAATGAGATAAATTAACAAAGAATCTTTTTATTTCTTTCATGGGACTCAATACTTTGTCGCCATACCTTTAGCAGCAATAACTGCAGCACACCGACGAGGCTTAGACTCGATTAATATGGTTATTTGGTCTTCTGACACAGTTCCCACTCACGCCGCAAATGATTCCACAATTCCGACTTTTTAGAATGATTTTTGGTCCTAACACGAAGCTTTAAGACTTGCCATAGATGTTAAATGGAATTTAAATCCGGTGACTGCGGCGGCCAGTCAAGGAGGCTGAGATTTTGGCTCTAAATAAAATTTTTCACAAGATGCGAAGCATGTTTTTGATCATTATCGTGTTGAAAGATCCAACCGCGAGGTAATTTTTTTTCGCAAATAGGAGCATATGCTCTTGTAAAATGTTTTCATACATGATAGCGTCCATATTGCCATTAATTTCTACTTGCGGACCAACGCCACTAGCGGAAAATGCTTCCCAAACCTTAATGTTACCGCCACCATGTTTTACAGTGGAAGTTTGATACCTTACATTATATCTAGTACCTGTAGGGCGTCTTACATACTTCCGACCATCACTTCCAAACATTTGAAATTTCAATTCGCCTAAAAAAAAGACTTTCTGCCAATTTGATACCGTCCAGTGTTTATACTTTTCAGTAAAATACAACCCAGCCCTCTTAATTTTCTTGGTAATTAAAGGTTTCTTCACTCCAACACCTCCAATAAGCCCTGCAGCTCTCCGACTGTACTCCGGCAAACATTAGTTAAATTTTTGCTTCTCAATTCCCGAGAAATATCGGTTGCGGTTTTTTGTGGATCGATAACGCAATTTCTTTTTATAATTTTATCGACGAGATTTGAAGGTTTTCTTCGTCTACCGCTTCAAATGTTATCACAAAGTGTGTTTGTAGTTTTATATTTTGAAATTATCCGATTTACAGTGATTTTGCCGATAGATAAAGCCGTCGCGATATCACGAGAACTCTTCCCTTTCCATGAAAGCTTAAAATCGATTTCGCGAACCTGAATATTCCTATGTTTCACCATGATCTCAAAATTAAGACTATTTTTCCACGGAAGACCACGGCGATGTATTGTTTTGAAACTAATGTAAAAAAAAGTTAACAAATCGTGGGTATAAAGCCACGTGAATAAGTGGCCCGATACTTTTGCACACCGACAATAGTCATTTAAAATAATACACTTAAAATATGATAAAGAAAAACATTACATCTAACGTTATTATCTTTATCCTGTCTTTTTTTAAACACCTTGAGCAATGATCAAGTGAAGGAATAAATATTTTATTAATTTCACTGAAAAATGAGGGTGGCCCGTAACTTTTGCACGCCACTGTATGTAAGGCAGTCAATTTACTATCCGATCGCCTGAAGTAAAGTTCTGTCAACTGAGCGTGCGGTGGTTTAGCCGATTACAAAAAATCGTTTAGAATTATAAATGTTCTAATCCTGTCAAATTACACTGGTCTGCAAAAAAATTTTTTTTTGCTTCTTCTTGTTTCCATGCATGAATTCATCATATTTTGTGCTCTAAACATGGAATCTGACATACAATTAAGTAGTTAACAAACAATATTATTAAAACATCAAACATCTATCTTATATTTATTAGCTCTGCTCATAAAAAAATATATAAACTACATACAAAATACTCAAAACCAATATAGAGAATATGATCTTTATGCAAAACTTACCAAAATATTTGATACAAAATGTGAAGTCACAGGGAATACTGCGCATGCGCTTATGTATCTACTACCATAAAAATCACCTTCGCCATATAGTGGAGCGCCGTAAGGTTTATACCTCGGAATCCAGGGCCAGTCAATGAATCTTAATATAAACCTTGAAAATATGTTTTTAATAGTATATAGAAAAATGTTAAAAAAAAATTTTTTCGCGCTCTCAATTTTTTTTTATTATTATAAACATTTATTAATTTTTTGGAGTTTTAATTGATTTATATTAGTGAAAAGTCATATTTTAAAAAAAACAACTATTACAAACTTGAAAACTTGATCTTGGATCTTTAGGGACTGCAGGTATACCGATGAATATAAATAAATACACTACTGGAACAAATTAAAGGATCAAAAAATAAATCCAAATTTTTGGGCCGTAACTTCGAGAAAAATGGTCGTACAGGAAATTTAAAAAAAAGAAAATTGTAGCTCCAAGTCTCTAGTTTTTGGATTAACACATTAAAAAATTGTAGCATCAGTGGTTTTTGAGTGATCTTAGGAAAAGCAGCAACAAAACGATTTCAAAATTTTTAATGCTTCTTTTTTTTACATACGGGCGTGGAGAAAAATGTTCTTGCTTAACCCTTATAAAGATCGGATACTTTGTTTATTTAGCTTTAATTTCTATCTTTTAACACCTCGATATGTTTAGTTCTCGCCGAGATATCAGTCTACAAATGGAAAAGGATCCTTTTGTCTTTAATTATCGATATCTCAGCAACAAATAATTGTACACCAAGTTTAAGGTGCGTTTCAAGAATTTGAATAAATATCCTTTAACCACCAGCTATTACTTTTTCGAAAAAACAAGAATTCTTCTCTTTACATTAATTTGAAAATGCATCAAAAAATGAGCTTTAGATGGTGTTTTGGAAAATCGAGCGCTGGATCGAAAATATTGTGAAAACCAATAATGTTAAGTGTGCGTTTTACAGTTCAATATGTCCACAAAAATCCTACAAAGTGCCAAATTAATCCATCCAGCCATTTTTTTGTTTCACTCGATCGAATTTTTGAAAAAATAAGGGATCACGTTTTTGCTCTGCAAAGCTCATAATTTAAGAAATGAGAAATATTCTTTTTTAAGAGCTTTTTTCACATTTTGTTGTATAGATTTGTTGTTTTGGGGCAACTTGAGGAAATTCAAGTCACCAACGCCAATATTGCCCTTTGTTGCTATTGCGTGTGATTAAGGAATTTTCGAGCAACAATATTCACATTGACGAAATATTGAATTAATTGGGCGTTTGTACTAAAACTTAAAAGAGTATTTTTGCAAGTTCAAACACGGCTTGGAATGCGGAATATTGACACCGCAAACAATGACGCAACGACCAGCTCCAGAATCTTTATTAAAAATTATTTTTTGCTCATGCAAAACAGGATGTGGAGCATCTTGTGGGTGCAGGAAAAGTGGATTAAACTGCACTGCAGCTTGCTTAGAATGCAATAGTGAAAGCTGTGAAATGTACACGATGTAACAATGTGAATAGTTAATGATAATTTTTTTTTTTGTAACTTATTTTTTACGATAATCTAATAAATTAACATTGAAGTTACTCTGCACATAAAATTTATTACAAATAAAACTAAATTTTTCACTATAAAAAAATTTTCTCTCTTCCGTCTCTCATTTTTCAGTGAATTGTTGTTAAAAATTGTTGTAAATCGAGATCGGTCAATTTTTTTTTTTTTACTTTTTTATTTGAGGTTTTAATAATGCAGTCTCATACTTGATATACAGATTCATTGACTGGCCCTGGGTTCCGAGGTTTGACCATTTTTATGTCTTACGGCACTCTACTAATACTATAAAAAGCACTTTCATTCTTTTCCTTACAACTCGCTAAAACTTATTTTGTACATACAATGCTTGTATAACATACACTTTTTGTAACATTGAAGGGCAAAAAAATTGAAGAGAAAACCCAAATTTTTGAAATTTTAAAAATTCATATATAATCAAATCTAGACGTGATGGAAAAAATCGACCAACGGGGATAGATTCAGAACACTGGAATCTTAATATTTATAACAATTTTTTTTAAAGGAGGATTTCACTGACTAGTGTTAGACTAGTATTATCGAACAGATAATTAATCGAATCTGAATAGATTATAAAAAAAGGTGCCATGGGTGCCTGTTGAGTATTGTGTGTGTAAGTTGTATTATAGTTAATTTTAACTTTAGTCAGTGGATACGGTAAAAGATATGGCCAAGAATTCTTAGAAGCATAATATATGTAGCCGCGTTAAGCTTTCGGTACAATTCGTGGTCTTCATAAAATGAGATATGTGGGTGGTAGAAAGTCTATTTTGTAATTGATTTTCATCTAAAAAAAATGAAGCAATGAATTGTGTTCTCGTCAACACCGGAAAGACCATTCAATAAATAACGTTCCCGCCCGAGACTAATGTTTGTGCACACCACAAGTATTTGTTTCGGGCCTAGATGTTTGTGAGACCAAAGTCTTTCGTACTTTCTGATGACACACGACTTACTTAATTGCATTGATATCTACAGGAAGAAACCATTTAAATAGTGACAGAAAATAACCACTACTATATAAGTATAAGGTGAAAAAAAAATACTATTGGAAACAACTCGATTGGGTCTATGGGCTGATTCGAATATCCGACCTTCGGCAAGAGACTAATCGTTAGATAGGCTGTTTACGTCCCAGTCGTAAATTGTTTACAGGCTGACATATTTTAATTAGACCGCAGCGCATAGCTGTAAATACAAATTAACAGAGAGATATGGACCACAATAAATAAGTAAACACTTAGTAGCCTCATTGAGAATGCTATAGTTCACGATAAGGTTATCTCATTATCAGTGTAGTGGCTTGCCTCGTTTCCTATTTTTGTTTTCAATAAAACACACAATAAAACATCTTGTGATTTTATTGCATTAAATATAGAAAGTTTTAATGATTAATGTTTCAGAGATGACTTGTCGAGGTCGAGAATATCAATTATATCTGACAAAAAGTTAAAGTAAACACTTTTGTATAATAGTAAATCGTAAAGAAATAAAGTAATCTTTGTTAAGGTACTTCTTAAATATCCCAAGTAATTTATATCTTTGTCTTTTGCTAGAAATGTTAAACATTTTCGCCAAATAATTATATATATATGTTTCCATATTGAAGATTACACTGACACAAAGGTATAAAAAGTTTTTGGAATCTGGTAAATTACTAAATTCTAGTAATTTTATTTTATTATATTTGAAAAAAGTATCGTATTTATGCGTCAATGACATAACTACTATTTTCCGAAAAAAATGTTCGGCATTTCGAAATATCCCTGTTACCTAGGTTTTTTATTCCTCACTCGTGAGGTCATTTGGAAACTTATGATATCAAATTTGCGGACAGAAGCCAAAAGTATTACTTTTAGATTGTTTTAAGCTCTATGAGGAGCGTAGGACTAATGTATACCGTGAAAGAAGAGGCTAAGGATTCGATTACCGAAAGAAAGCTTAATTAACTGTGTTCGTATCGTTGAGAAATTTTGAGGCATAAAATAATATCTTCATTCTCTCGTAATTGTACTCGTTTTATATGGTAATTTTCGTTTGCGGTATAAACGTATTCCTCTGGGAACACGTTACACTGTTGCAAAGCATAATTATAAATAGTTGTTGCGACATTAACTTCGCTAACAATAAAATGGGTTAGTCCTAGCTAGATTACAAACTGGATTAGTTTGCTGGCATAATTGTTTCCGCAGTCTTGCTCATTTAATTATCTGATATCGAAACGAATTAATTACTAAAGCCTATAACATTGACACAAATATATAGTTTACACAAATATTTGACTCGTTGCAGGAATCAAACAGCGTTATAAGGATCGCGTTATGGTCATACTAAAATTTTAAACGCAAGCTTTCAATTCAATTACCTAAAAGATTTTTTAAAAAGTAAATGATGTTTTCTTTGTATTTAAAAAATAAAAAAACTACAAGTCTTGCACAATCAACTACGAAATAATGAAGGCAAGCTTTGCCTTCAGCGATTGTATGAACAGTACATTTTTATAAGCGCTGTAAGTAATATAAATAGCGCTGATTCCGCGGTGCAACAACATATGTACTTACGTTGTAGGCAGACCAGTGTTACGAGGGCTGTGGCGAGACGCATGGCTGCTGCTGCACCGACCAGGCTACTGATGTGGACTGATACATATTTCCTCTGGCGAGTGTGAACGGCCGGCCGATATCGCTCCCGTATCTATCCCGCAGCTATATTATCTCTAAATTTGTGTGCGTGCGTTTTAACATGAAACAAAGATACATAATGAAAGCAATAATTTAAGTTTTTCGTAGCAATGATTTACGAGTAAATGTTCGCTGTACATTATATTGTGAATGAGTTCAATGCAAACTTAATTAAATCTTCACCAGAAGGTAACGTTTTACACGTAATAAAAGTGAATTTTTAATTGGGCATGAAAGAAAGAACCAAAAGCGGAATTTTGAAACTAGATTATGAATATTTAATTACTAGCTTTTTGAAATGTTTTAAACATTTATAAAAAAACATTTTGTTTTTATTTATGAGCTTCCTAAAATATGGAACTAATGTGCAATTTATCAGCTTATTTTTTTGTTTCCTTACGATTGTTCGTTTAATATTTTATTGTATGGTGTATGGCTATACCTTTGGCCTTGTTGCAATCTAATTAATTTTAAAAATTGAGAGTAGATTGGTTTAGAATGTAACCTTTACTTACCAATCAACATGAAGTTTGCTGGAGTGCTGCATATCATAACATATCATGTCTATGTCAAAAATGCTCTAACAAAATGTAACGATGAATGGACATGTTTTTGTTTGAGTCAATTGTTCGATAGATTTGCGTTAAAACAGCAATGTGTTCTTTGGTTTTCTTTCTCTGTTCATTGAAGTATATATGTATTGTATATGCCAGCCCTTACGCACAAAGTTAAAAAACTATAAAGTAATTAATGATAGGCTGGGAATCTAAATATGAAACTAGAATTAGATCTGTCACTTCGTCCACCCACTGACATATACTTTAGTTATAAAGAACTATTATGGTTTATTAAGGCCAACTACGACAGTGATATTGACTTGTAACATTATTAGAGTGTTCAGATTGTATCACTGGGACTCCAATCTGATAGGCTATTACTAGTTTAATGTACTTAATGAGGGCGGGAGATAAAAGAAAAAATAGATTGTATGTTACATTGCGAATCAGATATTTAATATGCCACATGTAGCTTAAGACTGCTTAGAAGAAGAAAATTTGGGTATACAGATAAATTCACTCACATTGTTTAATAGTTTTTTAAATAGCAAAATGGAGGATTAATTTGATAATGTCTCCTTTTTGGGGCTTAAATTAGTTGAACCTGAATGAAAATTAATCTCAAAATCTGAAACACATCATCAATGTAATGTTGTCATGCCTATGTCATAGAAACTCTCGCACCAACGAAAAAGCTTTATGAAAGGAAAATTAAACACGATTATGTATAATTTGTGATGGCCTCGAGGTTTAGGCGCGCGGTCGAGAATCTCGGCGGACGCGGGTTCGAACCCCAGGCACACACCTCTGACTTTTCGAAGTTATGTGTGTATTCAAATTGATTTATCACTTGCTTTAACGGTGAAGGAAAACATCGTGATGAAACCTGCCTAGAAACCTGCACCTAAAAAGTTCTTAGGAATTTCTTAGGTGTGTAGTCCGCCAACCCGCACTAGGCCAGCGTGGTGGACTATGGCCTAAACCCTCTCAATGGTAGAGGAGACCCGTGCTCAGCAGTGGGCGTATATGGGTTGTTGAAGAAGAAGAAGAAGATGTATAATTTTAAATACTTATTTAATTGCTCCCTACGCAGTTAAGTTGCGTTTAGGCAGACGTAGTGTAGGACGACCTACACCCTGATAGCCCAATAGCTTGGTAAAGATGGCGGCTAAGGGATGGATGAAGACTGCTCGAGGCCGCGATAGTGGACGCTTTCTTTAGGCTTACGTTTAGCAGACGACGACGATAGGCGATATTTTTAATAATCTCAGCATTGGTATCTTTAAGATCCATCGTATACATAGGTTGTAAAAAGATTGTGGTTGAATAATAAGACAGGTAATTGTTACGGTGATTTCCAACATTTTGATGTTTAAAACAATACCGACACGAAAATAATGACGTTATCCCAATAATAAATACGTAAAATAGACATGGTTGGTGGGAAAACGTTTATTTTCTCCTTTTTTATCGGGATTTTTTTAGTTCTGGGTCACAGTCTTTATACACTCTTTACCTATCATGAATAAAATGGGATCTAATATACTTTAATTTGGAACGCCGTATCTTATTAAAAAACTTTTGCTTATGTGTTCTCCGTCCCTAACAACCTATATACGGTCTTCAAGATAAATCTTGAACCACTCTAGATCTAAGACTGTAACATCCATTAGTTCTAGTTTTCTTAGCAATCGATCTTTGTTGGTACAGTATCAAAGGCCTTAGTTAAGTCGACAAAGACCCCGAGGCACCAGTTTCCTTTAGTTAGGTTTGTGAGGAGTATTGTGGCGTGTTCTATGGATTTGACGGTTCGATAGGTACCGTCGGATTCAATATATTAAATAAGACGCTTGTTACCAACCTGATCATTGATTTTAAATGGAACGCTGAGCAAGAATATTGGTTGGTAGTCGTTTGGAGTATCTATAGCAATACCTGTATGGTGTCTAGTGAAGCGACCAAAGAAACCTTCTAGAGAGTTGAAAACGTTCCAGTGTTAATACTTGTATCAAATATTTTTTATTCTTTTAACGTTTTTTAGACAGTTTTAATAATCTTGAACTAATGCCATCTATTCCCGATATCACATTAAAATCAGGGATGATATTTGCTACCTTTTTCGTTGGTGGGAAAAAGGAAAAAGTCAGCTGCTAAATAGGATATAATTAGACTTTCAGACTTCTTGCGTACCTTTGTTAAAAATGTTGTTTATAGTTTGAATGTCAAGGAACTCGTGCTCATTTAAGAAAATGTTTATTTCAACGCTTAATAAAAATATCTACACTACATACTCTAGCCACCCGATAATGAAGCATCGAGTAACTTTATTCATAATAAGTTTTATCTCGTTTACGATTAAACGCGCCAATGATTTGTACTCCGAAATCGCTGGGTCAATGTACTCGTGTTACTTCATTGCGTGCATTTTGTAGTACATTTATTTCCACTGGATATGTGGATTTCAATAGTGATTGAATGCAAATAAAGTGTTATTTGCATTATTCATTACTCAATTTCTCATATTATTATTTCTTACATGTTCATTAACGTTTCCAAATTCTCTCTTACCATAATCCTCACTGCCTATGATAGGTATCATAATAATTCCAAATTTTAGTTTCTCGATCGAATGTAACTAAGGTATCTAAACAATATAACTTCCTCTTATATTTAAGTTCCCATCCAATAACAGTTCGTTGATGCGCGGGATGTGTTTCAAACTAGTAAATAATTGAGTGCAGGAGCCTATATGCAGTGCAATACGTCTGCAGCATTTGGCCTTGACCGATATCGGACAGGACGCGTTCTATAAACCGAAACGGCGCGACCATGGATCTATTTGAACGGTAAGAAATTATGTAAAAGGGCACTCCCTATTTTGTGTATTAAAAGACCCACACCGTTTTTGGACATTGCTTAAAGTTATTGTCTAATTATATCTAAGTAACATTACATGTACCTAATAGAAAATTTAAAATTCAAATAAGTAGTATCAAATTATACGGAAGAGTGTAATTCTGAGAATAATAATTTATGATTATTTTTTCTAAATCACCGGATTCTAGTTCAGGATCCGTAGTACATTTTTGGCAAGTGATTACTATCAAGCTGATTTTCTTCGAGTAGCTTCATTTTGATGAGACGCCCAACAATTTCCTGTACGAAAACTCTATTTGTGGTAGGTAACAGGGGTAGGAGGGATCAAATATGTTGATTTGATGATTCTCAAATATTTATTAAGTACTAACAGGTTTGTTTTTGTTAAATTTCAAGATAATATATCTAAATAATTGGAATAAATCATTGTCCTACAAAATGTATGGTCTCATCAATGAGTCCCCCTTCTTGAACATGTATCAATAACTAGGTCAAAAAAAATTTGCTAACCAGCAGATTTTTCCTTTTTTACTTATTTAATATTTATATAATTTATTAATCATATTGTCCTACGAATTGCATGGTACATATTTGAGAATCATCAAATCAATATTATTTGAACCCTCCTACCCCTGTTACCTACCACAAATCGAGTTTTCGTACAGGAAATTGTTGGGCGTCTCATCAAAATGAAGCTACTCACAGTAAATCAGCTTGATAGTAATCACTTGCAAAAAACGTACTACGGATTCTGGACTATTCATGATACCTTTTAAGAAAATATTTCCCTTTCAAACAAAAAGTTCTCATTCAAGCATTCATGTCGTATAAAAGTACAAAGTTGGCCGAAGTATAGCAAAGTTAATATTTGTGTAAAGTCGGTACCTACTCTGTGGCTGTGGTATAAAGTGAGGCGACGAGCTGGGAACTGAAAGCTGTACAAATGAACTGGACGTGTTCGTGTTGGGGAAATTGTTATTTAACTGTCTCAGAAGAGTTGTGGGACTTACTTTATTCAAACGGTAATAAAGTACACCGTAAATTATTCTATTTAAATAATCGTAGTTAAAGTGAACGGGCAGTAATTATCCAGGCGCCCAAATGCGACGAGAGTGCGATTGGAACAGCCTGTTCATTGACATGAGGTAGTTAGCATTCTTCGTCAGCGCCATAATTTTTCGGCCTAGTGTTACTTAGAAATTTAAAATTGATGACAAACGCGACTCACTTGCTTAGGATGAAATAATTTTTCGAAAGTATTGAAAATATAATTCTGAAGAGTTATAAAGAATTCAAGAATATATATGGGAGACGACCTAAAGCGAGCCCGGGATGTGTAACAATGCACGTGGCTGGTTGAGACTCGCAGACGGGACTGTAAAAAGGATTTAGGAAAAGACGGAGGACATCCTGAGCCTTTACAACTTTGGTGAGTCCACAGTTGGACGGGCTGGGCAGTAGTGAGGCTAGTTAATTTGTACCGCCCTAAACCAGTGTGACAGCCATCGAAGGGTCTACATGGTACGCTGGCGTGGCTACTGGTTAGGGACCCGATTCAGAAAAATAGAAAGTTCCGAACGCCGGGTTGAAAGACCTTTACTCCTTTCAGCCTCTCTAAATGTCCGCAAAGTGATGTTTAACGCTCTTTTATCTCGTTAAATAAAAAAGGATAGTTCAAGGTAATACGGTTTAAAGAACGGTACTAGAGGGAGGCGGTGTATAGGAGATTTATGGATAATTCGGAATAAATATACATATAAAAAGCAGTGATGGCCTCGAGGTTTTGGCGCGCGATCGAGAATCTCGGCGGTCGCGGGTTCGAACCCCAGGCGCACATCTCTGACTTTTCGAAGTTATGTGTGTATTCACATTGAATGATCACTTGCTTTAACGGTGAAGGAAAACATCGTGATGAAACCTGCACACCCAAGAGTGCTTAGAAATTTCTTAGGTGTGTAGTCCGCCAACCTGTACTAGGCCAGCGTGGTGGACTATGGCCTAAACCCTCTCTATGGTAGAGGAGACCCATGCTCAGTAGTGGGCGTATATGGGTTGATGAAGGATATTTTATTTTAAGCCTTTTTATTTCTGACTAGCTTTTGCGCGCGACTCCGTCCGCGTAGACTACAGGGTTGCGATCATAAAGAAAATAAGAAATAGTCTATTTACTCCTCAGAGTCCTGTCCTATTTAGGTCCATACCAAAAGCCATACAAATCGGTCAAATTGTTTAAACTTGAAACCGTAACGCCTCGATTGGCGCCTTGTGTATCATTATTGCGCTCTTGATCATTATTTTGAAACTGCGATATCTTTTAAGATACTCATTAGAATCAAATGATGTAAAGGGCAAATTTATTTTATATGAAATACTTGTGATGAATAACGTATTTATTTAGATAAGGATTAATATCATCTTTGTAAAAACACCTTCACAAATAATGCTTTATTTAAAATACATTTGGTTAGAATAAAAAACGTTATAGTGAGCCAACCTTAAAGGATAGACATATGCTGTCGCGGACTTTTTTTTAGAATTTCTAAAGGGGAACAATTCTGTCATACATTATTTTAGCGAAACTTTAACCGTTTCTGCAGCGTACGCAGCGGAAGCTCGCAAAAAGGAAAAAAGTCCCCGATTTTGAAACATTCTTTATTGCTGCTCCGCTCTTATTGGTTGTAGCGTGATGATATATAGCCTATAACCTTCCTCGATAAATGTGCTATCTAACAGTGAAAGAATTTTTCAAATCGGACCAGTAGTTCCTGAGATCCTAGCGTTCAAACAAACAAACAAACAAACAAACTCTTCAGCTTTATAATATTAGTATAGATTAGATTAGATCTTACTGTTGGCACATTAAAACATTCATGTGAATCTCATCTTTTCGGGAATGCCATGTAGAATTGGTGTTAGAACGTAGAATATTATTTTTAACTCTGCAATTTTTTAATCATGTTCTTGGTGAGCGAACATATTATAGCCGATATGGCTCTATTCAGCACTATATAGTTGACACCCAGAGGGGTTTAATATTGTATTTTTTTAACCTTGTGTTACTATGATTGTGGGATAAATAATAACACAAAATACTCAGTGTTGTTTAATCAACCTTATCACAATAACATCGCTTGAAAGCGAATATACATTATCACATGTAAAGTGGTTAGAAAAATGATGTAGAGCGCAATATATAGAAAATCCATAGCAAAAATACTAACAATTTCTCCTTGCAAAACGCAAGGGTAAAAATTTTTTTAATATTCTATTTGAAGCGTACTGTATAAATTTACAAAAGGTGCATTTTCTCCTTCTTGAAGCCAGTTTTCGGGTGCGTATATGTTGTTCCTCTTCTCGATAACGTGGAAAGTGTAGGCGCGGCGACTCTTGTTGGATTTGTTGGGGGCACTTTTATGTACCACATTGCCATGGATGAGTATGCATGTCCCTAGAAAGTAACAAATATTTTGATTTTAAATTTAAGTAAACAGTGGGGCCCAGGTAACTTGGTCCCTGTCTAATCCGGCGCCCTCTGTAATCCGACATGCCTGTCGTGACTATTCCGAACCGTGTTGTAAGGTTCGGATTTGCGGATTGTATGAGAAAGTCTATGTTACACGGAATACACGAGTGATTGCGATTGGAAATTAAGAAGTCTTTTCAAAATTAGGGTCTCGTTACTGGATATTTCTATGTGGTTGATGGAAAACCTACGAGTATGTTATATATACCACACTACCAAAAGTGTATTTGCTTATTCCATTGAAATATTGTTCGGCGATCAGTCAATTACTGCATTGCAGCAGACCACACGTTTGCAACGGGCTTTGTTTGAATCAATAATGATGTATCGGCTAAGATAGAAACAGTCGGCAAATAGGCAACTATAAATATAAATAAAGCCTTGAAAGTGCTCTAGGCTGGAGCTTTATTTATATTATAATTTTTGTGACTGTAAGTAGGTACTTTTTTTGTGGCCATCTTCGCGCCAGGTAGGGCGACCACGGTGCGCGGGCGAGTGGCGCCCACAATGATTCCGCAGCCTCCGATACGAGAGCGCCTCGGCCTACTCAGAATTGTGTCCACAGGGCCACAGGGCAGGGCGCCGGGTCTAATTGTCACCGTTGACCCGGCGCATCCTTCTTTGACGCCTTTGGCGGGCGGGATCATTCCGTTCACGATCCCGCCCTGCACTTTCCTTCTGCGATATGACGTGCTCGCAGAAGGAGAGTATCTCTCGCCACGACCTCGGACTCCCGACCATCGAAGAGACGACGGCCGGGAGTGAGAGGTCTCCACCTACAACAGCGCGGAGAGCGCTGCGCTGAACCGTCCAGGCTGGACACTCCTTTAGTGTGTGCTGGGCTGTATCGTCTGGGCAGTTGTCACAATATTGACACACGGCCGACACCTTTTGTGCCACCCGACACAGGTAGTGGCCGAAGCATCCGTGCCCCGACAACACCTGCGTCAGGCGGAACGTCGCCGCACTGTGGCGCCTGTCCACCCAATGTACGAGGACAGGGCGCACTGCCTCAACGGTCCTAGCACCAGCAATGGGATTCTCCAGCCTGGTTCGCCATTCCTCAACGGCGGCCGCTCGGCGGGAGGCATTAATCGCCTCGACCTCCCTCGGGGCCAGTCTGTCCCCGCGACTTGAAGCCTCCTCCCGCTGGTGGTATAACCGCGAGAGGAGTTTAGCGTCAAGGTCCCATGGCAGGGACCCAGCCAAAACGCACGCCGCCTCGTAGGATATCGTGCAGTAGTCCCTGATCCCACGCTGCGCCAGCGCTCGCTAGGGCTTGCGCAGGAGAGCGACGCAGCGCCTGTTCAGGAACTCGGCTCATATTGGACGTAAGTAGGTACTTCGCTTACTTGCTTAGCTATTTGAAACACCTTTAGATTAAACATGCGTCTTTATCAGGCTGCAGGCACTACATATTATGATTTTTCCTTAATCGAACTCATAAACCGTGAACTCATGAACCGTGGATATTATTATTTAGGTTTTAATGTCAATAAATAATAAATATACTATATATATGTATTCGAATATTTACACAAATATTTTAAATGCGAAAGTAACTCTGTCTGTCTGTGTTTCAAGACTAAACTATTAGTCATTTTTGGTATGGACATAGATAAATCCTTAGGACATAGCATCTTTTTTTATATGTGGCAACATATAAAAAAAGACCTCCTCTTTTGGCCTCCCTTCAATCGGGCACGATTGAAGGGAGGCCAAAATATGAAATTCATTTACAAAACAAATTGCTCAAAAAGTTATGATAGGCGTTATGGGGTGGGTGAGCACGGGATTCGAAATTGGACCCGAGCGGCGCTCAGCCCCGGTCCTAGTACAATATAAATGCATTCACGAAATGTGATTAAAAAAGCTACAATAGGCATTTTTTATTTAAACTAAAATGATAATTGCAAGGAGGAAGGATTCTGAACACTGCGTGGGCCTCACAGTGTTTAAGTAAATATTAGGAAAACAAATGCATTTATTTTCTGTTGCTTGTAATGGATATACATATGTAAATGCGAATTTATTATATAATTAAAGTAAAAGAAGAAATTGGAATTGGACGCTGTGTGTTCTTGAAAAACCCCATAAGTCTGGCTGCGTTTGAATTTTCCTTCCGCAAAATTACTGCGTGCTATCAAACAATAGCCAAAAAAGTATGAACGAACAAAACGTCGATTGAATTTTTTATAAGTAAACAACACTGTGTTCAACAACAATTCTCTGGCGCGGAGGAATTCATCCATCACTTTTTAGGGTCCATTTTTAAAATTGATTATAGAAAGCCCTCGTTACTTTGTGAATTCACTCTATTGCACGGTCAGAATGAGATGCAACTGTACCCAGTATACGTACAAAGTCGGGATATTTTTTCCCTTGTATCAAGCAACTGAATTCCTAACTTATACGGTTTCCTGTAATAGCTGTGTAAACCGTAGTTTGTTTTACACTAACGAATATAAAGTAGGATCGGAACTAAGCCGTTAGCATATTTCCAACAGTAAATTTAAAACTAATACATGTAATAATACCATGTACCTGTCTTTAGAATATTAAAATTTGACAGATACATGCACACGCTAATGTCATAATCGATGAAGGGTTAGGCGTGGGTGTTGCTTCTTTTATATATAAAGCTTATCGTATGGGTAAATTGTATGTACAGGGATAAATGTCAATTGAATGAGGATTTTTCTAAATTCACGTTCCTTTATGGAACGTTGCTTGTTTCCCACGCCAGACTTGCCTTGTCTATATTGGGGACATTTTCAGATATCCTGTCATCACTTTGAATTATGTAATGGAAAAATTAATAATCACTATGCCTCGGAGTTTACAAAGCTATCTCTACATTAATAGTAATAGTAGTCAGACTCTAGTAGATTAAACATAAAACATAACAAACAACTTGTTTTGCATTTGTAATATTGGGTTATTCAATAATAATTTTCCTTTGATAAGGGCTTCGTTGAAACTTTACGATTAGTTCCTTATTTGCTTACTGAACCCAAAAGTTCAAATATTTTACGGGTCGGCTTGATTTCAGCTCCTTATAATAAATAAATACAACAGATAGACTGTCGATCGCAGGCGTAACTTACTGCTGGAGGCAATCAGGTCTACGCCGACTGTTTTGAAAAATTGCTTTATGGAAATTCCTCAGTTGCATAAGTGATAGCGATCTGACAGATTTCCGATACCTCGCGATCAGTAAACTGAACATAAATATTTCGCATTTATAAGAAAATATACTAAATATAACCGCTTTAAAATTACCATGTAACCAGTACCGAATGACCCTCTTATGGCTTTTGATCACTAAGATCTGGGGATGCCGTAATACAAATGAGTTTAGAAATATACCTTTGCTGACGGGGACTGGAGTGAAACTCGACTGTGGGTACATTGCAGCAGGTCTGTCGTATATGAGGGCTTCTTTGGCTTCCGTATCAGGGTTGCGGATCAATCTTCTGTGAACTCCGGATTTGTGCGAGCCGCGCGCCATCCACAAACAGCCGTTCTGAATGGTAGCATCTTCAAGAGCGATCCAAAACCCGACTGGAGGTGTAGGCTCCGTGTACAAATACGTTGCGTCTTGGTGGGCCACCACTGTAAAAAAAAACAATAATAATAATTAATTGCACCAAGCCATTTCCACCACTGGGCTATCAAAATTGTGTTTGATAATAGCGATATTTGCCCTCATTATCAGGTCATACACATGGAGTTATGAGATAGATAAGACTTATGGAAAAAGGACCTTAATTAATTAACATTGCGCCCATTCGAGTTGCGCAATATAGTTCTCGAATAGTTATAGCCTTTCGCGGGTATACGACGCGGTGACGGTATTGGTTGAAATAAAATCACGAGCTTTCAATTATCTCCGGGCCCTCGATCATAACCAACGGCCGAGGCGCGTTCCGCCAAACAGCCATTTCACTCTCACGTACCTCTACATACAACATAAGCTGTGATTACAACTAAAATGTTTGTTAGTATTTGCTAGCTTCTCGTATTCAGTTTATATCTGAACAAATCCTTATGGATTCTAATCCTCTTGGCAGAGTAGTAGATATTTCGACGGGAGCAAAGTACAAAGGGTTATCTACAAAACAGCTACTTTTCAGGAGAGCGTAAAAAAGGAAAAAACTCCCATTTCGTTAATTTCAAACCAAATTTGATGAAGGTTTCATCAATGTTTTATTATGTAATTAGGCATTAATGTCTATATTTAGTTTTTTCCAATTACTTTTAGTTTAAGAGATATTTGCAGTTGTCTGCATTTACATTGTACATAAAATTACGACGAGTAAGTTAACTACCACTTGGGTACTACAAATTGGGTTTTTTCAAAGTATATAAAATATATTTCAGTAAAACTTGTGTAAATAAATGTTGCATACACACGTGTGTATGCAACATTTATTTTTATGAAACATTTGTTCTTGACAGTGTTAAATCCTAAATAGGTACGTCATTATTTTGAATGTCATTTTGCACATGTCTTTTTCTGTAATGTTTGTGCAACGTTCATGATTTAAATATAAGTCTAATAAATTATTTGTTGAAGAACTATTTATTTATTAGGTAAAAAAATATCATGTCACTTACATTGTTAAATAAAACGTTGTGATTCTTTATTACTTATTTTGGTTCAATAAAAAATTTCTTATAAAAACAACTACATTGAAATCTAAGAAAGTTTAGATGCTTACAACATCAATGTCAATAATCGCTATTATAGTAGTATTTTTTAATTTTTTATATGAGCTATCAGGCCAATATAATGAGACGATTGACCTCCCTCTCGATGTTGGACCTGCCTAAACGGACCACTTGTTCTAAATAGTCTACAAATTCCAAACTGCCCAAAACTGCTCAACTGCAAACCACCCAAACTGCGATTGGGTGGGCACAACATGGACATTCGACCTGATCTTCGTCTTGTCCATGTTCATTATAAGACCCACCTGTTGGGAGACTCGATTGAGTTCTTCGAGCATAGACGCATAGGTCCTCCAGCGATTCTGCCATGACTACAATATCGTAGGCAAACTTAAGGTGTGTGATATACTCGCCGTTGATGTTGATATCGAATCCTTTCCACTCCAAGAGCTTAGAGGCGTTTTCCATCGCGGCAGTGAACCGTTTCGGAGATATAACATCTCGCTGTCTCATGCCTCTCTGTAGTGGAATAGCCTTAGTTTAGCTCAGGTCTTGTACTCGTCTTGGTCTTGGACTCGGACTGGTGGCGGTGCTGTATATACATTTCAACACCTCGATGTAAAGATAGCTAGTCGATGTGGCACCGCTGGAGAGACTCGGAACACAGCACACGTCTTAATCGAATTAAAGCCTCTTTATTTAATTTACGCCTCGTATTAATTCACTTGTCTTTATGACTCAAATGCTTTCTTCTTCTATCAATAGTGAAATGCCGTCATTTCCTACCGTATAATGAAGATGGCGTAAAATATTAAAGAATGTACTGCTGGAGTAGCATCTCTCGTGTTTATTAGTGGCGATTGACCGCTTAAAGGTGACATAATCGATAGCCTGCCTAAATTTCGGGAAAGTATTATTATACGACAAAATTTGTTCGTTTAATTTGTGCTAACAGTTATTGAGATTAAGGCGTCCATCCAAACGCATAAACAAACTTTTTAGCTTACCCATATTTTTATGGAGTAATTTAGCTAACAACAACAAGAAATATATAAGTAAAGATCCGTTATACGTTACCCCATACCAAAAAATACTAATCAACCTAATGTAAACTGAGACATCTACATGTAGTCTCTCAAAGTCAGGGCTGCCAGCAAATAAATCGCAGCTATACGGTTTAGTATTTGCAACTATACAAAATTAGATTACATTATACATAACCATTGCACCATATGCAGCTCTTGTTTTTTTTTTAGGATAACAGTTAATCAAATGGTCGGAAAATGGGCCCTCCAAAATAGTTCTTGTTTTTTTAGGATGATAAATGCACAAATTATTGATAAAATGTGAACATATGCCTTTGTATCGTATTATACAAAGTGGTCATGGATACAATGCCCAATCCGATTATACAAGATTTGTATCCAATTATACAATCTGGCAGCCCTGCTCAAAGTAAAAAAAGTCAACTGGCAGATGGTTGCTTATGCGTCGCTTCAAAGCAAAAATTAACCAACGAAACCAAATCATAACATCTCATAAGATAGTTTCTATTTAATTTTCTCGTATAGTAAAGTTTTACTACGTCCTCTTTTATGTAAAAGATGGTTCATATATAGAATTTCGATTCGATGTTATCGTTAAACCAATTGATGGAGGAATTCATACCAAATCGCGCGTGGAAGTTCTCAGATGTCTAATTACTAAACTTTTTTGAATGTAGACATATGTACATACAAATTCATGGGCCGATGCAATATATAATGTATTCATCCTATTTATCTACATTGCATTGATTACTTGTAATCAATTTGGTGTCAGACAAAAGCTTTTGAAATTTAATTAACTATGTAATTTGAGAAATTTATCAAAGATATTTCAGAATAAATCGATGTTGTCCTTGTGTAATTGTTAAATCACAATGGATCGTCGACGATGTTTAAGAAATTCATGATAATCATACAAAATCATGTATGAAAGGTTAACTAAGACCCTATACCTAGTCGTCCATCGTTTGGTTGACATCATCCTAGTCCCTAAAATTAGAACGTGGATATAGTATGGATTTTATTTCGTTCTTACCTGAAGCTAAGTCAAAATATTTCATTTCAAAAAAATTTCAAAGAATATTAAATGAATAGTCTTATTTCGGGTACCTTTTTTTTTAATTCAAGGGGAAAGCTTCTTATCGCTCTACCTCCCGCCAGCCCTCAGAGAGGGGGGCAGGAGGCGTATGTCGGGGTCACCGGCCATCCAGCCCGGCGCGCGTCGGTGTTATCTCCGCGCAGATGTTAGTGCTGGTGTGGGTCCCTAACCTACCCTAACCTACACCGGCATACTGACCAAAACCCCCCGGTGGCCATTTTCGCGCCAGGTAGGGCGACCACGGTGCGTGGGTGAGAGACGCCCACAATGGTTTCGCAGCCGCCCAGTGCGCCTTCGGGACGAGAGCGTCTCGGCCTTCTCAGATTTGAGTCTTGCCACAGGTCAGGGCGCCGGGTCTAATTATTTCCGTTGACCCAGCGCCTCCGTCTTCGACGCCTTTGGCGGGCGGGATCATTCCTTTCACGATCCCGCTCCGCACTCTCCTTCTGCGACATGACATGCTCGACTCCGGACCATCTACAAGACGACGGCCGGGGGTGAGAGGTCTCCACCGACAATAGCGCGGAGAGCGCTGCGCTCTACCTCCCAGGCTGGACACTTTTCTAGTTATTTCGGGTACCTAATTTTTTTACTTCATGTTATGTATGTATTAAAATTTTGTAAATCTGAATAAGCATTTTCATATCATTGTTGATCTGTGTAACAAAAATAGTCTAACTCGCATTTTTTTTATAATTTCAATATTATGTAGATATAGAATTTTTAAGGTGCTAACACTCAGAAAGCAAGAGCAAAAAACTACTTGATTTAAAAAAGAAACATCTAAAGCTGCAGATGTTATTTTATGAAAATCGTTAGGTTTTAAAAAGAGAATATGAACTTTCGCTCATATTTCATGCATTAGAGAGCAGACAAGCAGCTTAGATTTCACGTTGTATATTTTTCAAACTATAATATCGACATGAATGCAGTCAAGCAGAAATGGAATTTACTGAAGAGTCTTAAAATTTAATATTCCATTTCCAAGCATTCACTACCAAACAAATTCTTCGAAGTATTAGCAAAGGTTTTATTTGAATATAAGATTCTCGTGTTAAAATTTTTGTTGAAAATCTTTTTGTAGTATAGTTTACTCGTATTTAGGATGTATGAATACACGCACATAAGATGAAAAGATGAACTTCTTCAAGTTCAACTTTGTACATATCTACTTAGGTCTTAGTTAAGCAGTCAATTTGTTGCAATTGGAATAATGTAAAAATACGAACAGCTTTACTTAGACAAATTAATAACTGCAATTCCCGTAAACAAAGATTATAATTAATCAGATGTGTCAACAGACCAAGATTTTTCTGGTGTAGGTGCAGTACTTTCATTCGCATTACTTACTACTTACTACAATGGCGCAGCGACCCAAAGTGAGTCTTGGCCTCCGATAATAAGGCTCTCCATTTTGATCTGTCCTGCGCCATCTCCCGCCAATATTCATCATCATCATCATTCGCATTAAAAATATTTATTTAACAATTAATGAAGTACGGGGCGTGCAAAACTAGTAGTCTATAGGTGACTTCTATTTGCCATTTATATATATATTAAAGGCGCGGCATGTGAGTACCGTGCGTTTTATGTATTTGCACTTGTATTTTCGACTTTACTCTGCCGGAGGAATAACAGCATAATCTCAACGATAAATTAAGATCTATACTTAAGGAAAATCTATACTTATGCGGGTGGACTTGCCTATAAAAAAGCAAAAGTATTATGATTTGAGTATTGGATAGATAACTTAAATAACATTTCTATACAAGACTTCCATCTTCAAGGAGTCAGTAATTGTCTTGAGTGGGGCGGATACCTGTATATCGTAAGTATTTTAAGGTAAATTTTAATTGATATTTTATTACGGACTTACCTTCACCACCAATTCCCGGGTTTTTGTAAATGAACATGCTCTGTACCACAGCAGGATCTAGAAGGTCAAGCTCCTGGCACACTGTCTTCACACGATGGCTATATGTGTAACACCTGAAGATTGGATGAAGAAGGTGAAGCGCATGACCCACCTGGAAAATAAACAATAAACCTGTTTGGTCGGGACTTATAAAAAATATACATTGATGACGAAAGATTTTATGCAAGTCGCTTCCGAAATAGCGCTTTGAAAGTCTGTGGAGGAGCCCTTTATCCAACACTGGATTTATTTCGGCTGGTAATGATGATAAAAACTCAAATCAACGAGCTGAACTAACAATAAAACAGGTATTTACTTCTTAGGGTTGTCAAATCCATTTAAAAATGTACCATCATTTATTAAAGTAATTGTTAAACCTCTGCGGCTTCATAAGCCGCTGGCTGTTACAGATTTCAAAAAAAATCTTTAATTCCAAGAAAAAAAAGAAATGAGACCGTAATTTGGTTTATATAAACATAAATTAATGGTGAGGGTTTTATTGAAACAACTCTTATACCTCATTCACGATAAGTTGATTCTTTTGGCAGATGTCAATTTTTCTGAGACATGACTTTGAAATAAAAAACGTATTATTTTATTATTTTAATGATTTGATAAATATAAAAAAAATACATACAATACAAAAGTCCCTAAAGATATAAGCGTTATCCAAAAATTTTGAGACTTTATTGCTTCAAAGAAAAATTAAAATAGGAATACTGAAACTAATTGACGTTTGTATAATGTTACTTCGGTCGGACGGAAAGGGACGTAACATCGTACATATCGATATCCACGTCGATAATTTTACTGAACCCTATGATGATCATGGCTGTGCTCCAGTTTCTTAATAAAAACTGTTTTAAAGATAAAACTATTTAATTTTTCAACCTTAATTTTTACATACTGCGTTATTTTTGGACCTCCTGTCAACTTAAAATAGGTCGTTTAGACCATGAAACAACTTTTCCAAAGAAACATGGGTCGAAACGTGATAATCCCATAGAAAACTGCTCACGTGGCCGATTTCGTGTAGAAGGTCTGAATTTTTTTTTCACTTTTCGATCCGTGTTTCTTTGGGGAAGTTGTTTACTTTCGTGGTCTAAAATACCTATTTAACACTAGATTTACCAGTTATTTCAATATACCTATTTCTATCAACACCAGTCATTTTGACTGGCATATAAGAATTTCTTTTTTGTGGCTTCCACTTATTTATAGCACTGAAAGTAGTAAAATAAGTTAAAGAATATTAATTGTAGTATGTTATAAATTCATTCATAGACATTATCATAATATAATCTAGCTTTCGTTGGTAAGAGTTGCTCATCGACGATAATATAAGCTCCAGGTTTGAAGCAATTTCGACTGTTTTCAAGAAAATTATTCCAAACTGCTTAGAGTAAAGCGAGAAGAATACTAAGCATTAATGTGTTAGCAAGTATTGACTTTCAGATTTCTTTTATAGAAAAGAATTTATATAATTTTAGAATTTCAGTAAAATCATGTGTGCTCATAGTACTGAAAACTTCCTTCGTACGCCCCACTTGCATATACTATCGAAAGAAATGTCTTCAATTTTGGTTGCGTGATTCTGTAGTTTTTCGCCAAAACTCGAGACGCTTCTGACTTTGTAGAAATTCGTATATGTTCCAAAACGTGGCTCTCAAACAGTAACAGGACCGCACTACTAAGATTCTCGTTCATAATGTTTTTTTTTTGGCATGTGTTATTGGCTCTGGTACATCTTTGAAAGAACTCTGAACTGGTAATCTGTCAGCAACACTGCCTGCTTCATTTCTTTTCCAAATACTTCCGTCTGAAGCACATTCAGGTTGCTGATTTGGTACGTTACCTCTATCACATTCTACTTCCACCTACGTCTTCAGAACTGGAAGAGAATCGCATGCATCGTCTCGTAAGTTTGTTTAGAATAGTTTTCTGAATATTTGTAATAAATTCACAATCATTTGACTGATCTATGAAATTGTCTTCATCAGAAATTTCCTTATCACTATTCTCAATAATGGCCCTGTTGTCATCATTGACTTGTTGATCAATTTGGCATATATAAATTCACTCTTGCCATCATACATTTCTCTATTTATATCTGAACATTCCAAAATCGATGGCATTTTCTAAATAAATAAAAAATTTATTCGTTTCGACATTTTGAGGGGCTGGGGATCACTATAAAAATAAGTTGGAACTAAAACACTTTCTTCGAATTTCGTGTTCTTATTGAAGAATATATTTTTCGTTATTTCGCTATTCAAACAAATGTTTCATACCTTCACTGCGCAGCTAAAGATGATTGATTGCGCAAAGAGATCGCTTGGACTAAGATTTTATTACATGTGTTGGACGGAGCTCGATACAAGACAGTTCGCGCCTCGTACATTTACGAAATGCTCGTAGAATTCTCGTAATACTACCGAAATTGTAATGAAACCATGGACACATGGACCCTATAGCATTCTATAGATTTATTCTATTGAACATTATCCACGCTGGTCTCACTATTCTCCCGAAATCGTTCATTTCTTCATAAAAACACGCACCAGTCATTTTGACTGGTACTGGTATAAATGTGAAAAACAAAAAATATATCTGTTACTAATTTAAATAAACTAACATGAAGTTTGTAAAATAAATTCTTTACTTATAGATACAAAAGTCATAACATCATTTCGGAAAACAAATGTTATATGTCGTAGTAATTTTGAATTGAAGTTGCACGACCAGTCAAAATGACTGGTCTGGTAAATCTAGTGTTAAATTTGCCGGGAGGTCTAAAAATAACCCTGTTATATTAAATAGTAACTTATTATGACACACCATCGCTTATCTAAATAATGTTTTACATGTCGAAAGTAATAAAGAATTTCACACATAATGCAGTATTTTAAAACGCAATACTTTTGAACTACTCGATATTTTCTGTTTCCCATCATTAGTCGATATGCCAAAAGAATCAACTTATCGTGAATGAGATATAGTAGACGAAACTCCTCTAATTTTTCAAATGCTTATCCAAATATTGAACAGGCGACTTCCAAGAACGTGACAGGTATGCGTAACAAGCCTTGATTGAAATAAATTATTTATACTGGGTGACTGGTGAGAATTTAATAATAATTCTTGACGTAACATTTAATTCAAGTTAAAATTTCGTAGTTCAATATTTCTTGTAGTTTCTTGATTTGCTGTGGAGGGAAGTGGAAAACGTTGTGTGGAAACACAGAGTTTATTTTTTTGATTTCGTTGTAGAATCATGACAAAGTAGGTTCCAAACGTAATCGGTAAAAAAATACATATGAATGAAATGGAAATAATTTTCTAATACCTGTATTTTACACAATGTAGATCATCAGTCACGGCTCACCCTGATATTGAAAATATACACACATTGCACTATATACTCAGTCTATTGCAGTCCTCAGCTCAATGTAGGTCTCCCTAAGTAAGCGCTGACCATTTCGAACTTGAGCAGTCCTCTATTCGCTGCCCGTCACACCTTTCAAGTTGTGACACCATCGAGCTGCAGGACGTCTTACGCTACGTCTGTCTTCAAATTGAATAAGTAGAAATAAAATGTAATCTCATTTACCTTGTTTAATGAAACACTGGGGTTCACTTTTAGTTTTCCGTCTGCACCGATTGCTTCTTCTTCGAAGAAATAGCTTATCTTATCATTACTATTGAGGAAATAAGCGTCTTTTAATTGCTGTAACAATGAAAACAATTCCTTGAAGCTATTCAAAAACATTAAATGTTTTATTTCTGTTGTATGTTAATTTTCCTAACTAATCTTTACTTATGCAGGAGTTTGTACTGCGTTATTGTCAGGGGCCAAGGTCATCAAGGGGTACACATGAACGCCGTGCAATATAGAAGTCGAGGGTTTGATTTCCCGGATAAAATAAGTGTTATTGGCTTTTGCCAATTGGTAATTTTTTTATCATAGCACGGAGTTGAAGCAGTGATGGCCTCGAGGTTTAGGCGCGCGGTCGAGAATCTCGGCGGTCGCGGGTTCGAAACCCAGGCACACACCTCTGACTTTTCGAAGTTAGTGTTTATTCAAATTGAATTATCACTTGCTTTAACGGTGAAGGAAAACATCGTGATGAAACCTGCATACCTAAAAGTTCTTAGGAATTTCTTAGGTGTGTAGTCCGCCAATCCGCACTAGGCCAGCGTGGTGGACCATGGCCTAAACCCTCTCAATGGTAGAGGAGACCCGTGCTCAGCAGTGGGCACATATGGGTTGATGAAGACGGAGTTATAAACATTTTCTGTTCTACATCTCTGGCTATCTCATATATAAGGGATACTTTCAACAGTATGTGGGTATCTTTTATACTAATTTTATTTTTCAACTTGACTGTAAAGATCACTATTACACATTTTTACTCTTTGAAATTTGCTTTACACATTGCTTTAGCAGTACAGTATTAGCAGTCACAAATAAGCAAATAATTAACTTCAGCAACTCGTTAACAATCCTTAAAAATTGCGTTGTTATTTGTTTCAAAACTGAATGCAACTTTTATTCGAGTGCCCATTTCAAACAATGGAATTTGAGACTTACGAACTCGAACATGTTTTGCTTTTCAGAGCTTTGGAAGTTTGCTGGAATATTTTCCGTGCTTGCATACCATCCTATTGTGAAAGGATGACGATAAAATTTTATTTAAAAATCTGTGCGACTTTGTTCACAGAGTCTTGGTTAGTGAAAACATAAATATAGTTTATTAAGTTTTACTGAAAAAAATATCCGGAAATCAATAGTGAAACCATACAACATTAGCCGAAGTAAACGAGGATTTTGCAAATTTAATAGATTGTATAGGTGCATATTATGAATATTCACAAGGGATTGATATCCCATACTCTGTCGATGAAGAAAAACGACCTGAGGAAACCTGCTCACAGCAGTGGGACGTACGTACATGGACTTCTAGACTACAAGCCCATGAACAAAAATTACCTGTGAAATTAACCCTCGTGAATACCTCTCAGAAGGCTTCTACTATATCTTAAAATGACTGTGAGCGCTATACCGTCACTTTTTAGCCGTGGATATGAGGACTGGAGTAATTGGAATTTCTCCGGTACGGGGAGGGATTTCGACAATTTATTAATGTACGGCGTTTATTATAGCTTAAAGATGATTAAAAATAAATGTCGAAAAACCAAGTGCCGTACCAAAATGGTGGTGCAGGAAGTTAGTACCAATTTTTAATTTACCGGTAATTGAAGACGGATACTGTACGGCGTTTGTGTAATTCATTTTGTATACATGTACAGATACTACACCATGAACGCCGTACACATTTTCAAGGCCAGCGTCGAAAGCCAAGGGCCGAAACCCTTACCATTGATTACATATAGGTGATGATGATATGAAACACCAACACATGAAATGAACTTCAGAGTACTTTAAGAGTAGATAATATTTTGCAGCATGCCGTACATTTTTTGTGGGACACATAGGTGTATGGGGTAAATTACTTCCCTCCGAAGAGAGACTTTCGGGTGACCTTTTTCTATACGGCAATAACATATGGTTTTTACTCTTTAGAAAATCTTCGTTAAAAGATAAATGCCGAACACTTTTGATAGTCTGCTAGTCTGTAAATTAATTGATATTATAGAATTGGTTCCAGAAACGGATAACGATGCTGATGCAAGTGCAGGTAAAGAAAACAATTTTACCTTACGCTTGTAATCTTCTTACAATAATTAAATTACAAACACATAAGGGAGAGTCCTACAGTACCGGCCGGCATCCAGTACTGGCCAGTTGCAAGTTCTCTGATTTTATAATAGATAGCACTGAAACTGTTATCGCCATTTGGGCAGGACGCTAATCGAAGGCAAAGACCCAAACGGCGTCGATTTTTCGCGACAGGTTTACCGTCATTGCAAAGAATTGTGTGCGTGTAATGGACGTACGCTGCGAAAGTAAAATTCAGTGGTTGTTATGCAGAGTTTGGAGAACTATTTTAAAACCATTCAATCCAGGTATATATAACACATTTATGTGGTTACCCAAACTGTATTTTAAATGAACCGTTGTGCATTATTTACTTTCCAGTAATCGGACATATTCTTTATTTCGTTTCCTACAGTACCGGCCACAACATTGTCCTACAGTACCGGCCATTCTTTTAGTTGATTTTTAATGGATTTATCATGCTTGCAGATACACAAAAATGGAAAAAGATCAAAGTGAGGGTACGACAAAGAAAGAGAAGGGTACATGGGGTCCTGCGAACATGCATAAAGCCATGGAACTCGTGCTGAGAAATGAAATGAGTGCACCTCAAGTCGCTGTTCGCTGGCAGGTACCACGAACTACATTAAATGATCGAGTCAAGGCTATTCATAATAATCATGAAATGTCTATTGAGCCAGTTATGGGTCGTTTTTACAAGACTTTCTCACCTGAGCGCGAATACATATTAGTAGAATTAGAATTAGAAGAATTTTCTACCCGGAAAAGATGTTAACAAGAAAAGTAAGAGTTTTTTTTCCAGGAAAAAAGCTAATACAAAGCTAAGAGTTTGTTGTCATGACGAGACATAAGCAAGAAATCGAAGAAAGATAAAATGAAAACCTAATTGCTCCTAATAACCCGAATGAAGAGACTATTTGTCCTTTATGCCTTCAATCTCATAATGAGGATTGGATACATTTGTAAAAGTGGAAATTGTATGGCTTGGATTCATGAGGCTTGTGCAAATATATCAGAGCTATCAATTCAATATATTTGTTATTATTGTTCAATATAAATGGACATATATTTAATCAGAACGTTAGTGGCCGGTACTGGAGGCCAATTATTTAAAGTCTGATTATTCCTAATTTTCTAATTGTAATAATAAAGCTGATTATTTCTAAAAATACCTGTATTTTTAATTTTTAATTTTATTGATAGTTTATTAGTTTCTTTATATATTACAAGAGGCATTAAGCATGTAACCTTAGGCATTTCGATTAAATTGTTGATAAACCTTAAGGTGACGGTACTGTAGGACTCTCCCCTATTTGTATTTTAGATGCCGAGCGCGACAGTGAGGGTGAACTTTCTTCTGATGCAGAATCACCAGAATTCGAGACAGAATACGAATCATATGAAAATCTATAATAATAATAAAACATTGTTTGTGGAGGTGATTTTATAAAAGTTATATTAATTTTTATTCAAATAAATACCTTTCCCAACTTAAATATTTAGTAGCAGTCATTATGTGGGCATAACACCCACTATGGGTTTGCACATTAAGCAACAATAGTGTCTATATGGAATCTCTTAAAAAACTATTACCTATTTTGATTGATGTTATTGTTACAAAAAAAAGCACGGTGATAAAACACTATGTGCGCAATGGCAAAAATCTGTGAAGTGCCTCGTCCAAAAATTTTTGGGGTTGATAGTAAAACAAAATACTATGGCACAATCCTTGCAAAGTAATAAGATATTTTTATTTAAAAGAAGTCTTTTGATAACGCGTGTACTGTTTTCCCTTGTTATGTTAACATTAAAAGAAAGTTGCTTATTATCTTATTTCCTTTTATCCGGCAAATGTAAGATAAAGTAATACGACCTTTATATTTAAAAATAAGAATTGTTGATATTATTAGCTTGTGGAACAACTTGAAATAAAAAAGGGGCATCGCACACTTTTGGGCTTTCCTCTTTATTAACCTCCCGTGAATCACGGTAGAAAAACACCAGGACTAGAATTTTAAAATTCAGATATTAATTGAATGGGAAGATTAAGTCCTAAACTAGAACATGGTTGACCACGATGACCCACGTGGATAAAATGAAGATGTTAGGGAAGAAAAATGGATACGTTTGTTGGAATAATAGAAACGCAATTTTCAGACGCTGATTCAAACCATGAAAACACCTACTACGTGCTTGGGTGACAACTCCAGAGATGTGCCTGACCGACCAAGGACGCTGCGTTGTTAGCAAGATGTTCAGGGAGTATATTGCCTCAGTTAATTTCAACCTGAACTCGATCGTTACAAGTGGTTCTCGTGACAACGGTCAGATTGAGCGAGTAATGAGCACGCTCAAAAGTATGCTCACCGCTGTGCAGACAAGTGATTGTTTGTAGCAGGATTGCTCTCCACTGCACTCAGATGAGGAAGAACCTCATGTTGACATCGATGAGGTGAGAAAGACGGCTGTAGAAAACTTGGAGAAAGGTTCTGTCTACAAGTAACGTTTTCGACTGTACAAAGGTTAAAGTACAAGAAAGGTAAGGTATCTGACATTGTTTTGATTCAAATCAAGGAGCATAATAAGACGAATTTAGACCCAAAGTGTAAAGAGCAATTTTAAATTGAGATTAAAGATTTTAGCTATATGACGTTCGTGATAGGCTTGGATAAAACCCAGATGATCAAAGCATACCTGATGAATTTAAGGAGGAAATAAGTGATAGCTGTCATAAGTGATGACAGTGTGGATAATGTTCAAGTGTATATACGGGGATTGGACGATTAACAGTTGTTGACTGTAGCCGTAGCTCGGTAGAAATCGGTATCTACTATAGAAGTAGTCCGTGAGTACGCGGTATTGCAGTCAGCTCTGTTGGAGAATTGTCAGGGTTCTGTATGAACTGGTTGCGATCCGGAAGGGATGCGCATAGAAATGGCTTGGTAACGGGTGTTACTGGAAGGCCATGAATCACGTGTATAACTTGGTTGTTTGATTTAATGTGATAAATGACTGGAGGTCATGAATCGAGTAATCAGTAATGCTTTGAGACTATTGTTGATTTGTGTTAAGAATTGATGAAAATTCAACTGTGAATTGATTATTAAGAAAAGTCAGAACCTGAGTTTTTGTGTGTGACCATTACCTGGTTTAAGTCAGGAGTAGCCGAGCCGTATGATACTTTGTGTTTAAATTTTGTTCACAGATTATCACACAGAGACGTGTGTCTTGTAAGATGGCCGTGTCGGAGGGTAGAGGAAAAATAAATTGACAACACTGCTCTTCCCCCACCTGTTGAAGTTATTATAAGAAGGCGTGCGCTACCATAGCTCGGGCAGTCTTGGGCGGTCAGTCACAGAGCGAAGTCTTGCGTCTACGCTCGGACAGTAAACATCTAATTTATTGGGAAATAACAAGCAGTTATGATTGAAGCTGACTCTTCTCATAACGTCCTCCCATAATAATGATGTCACTGCTGTTCTTAGTAATTCAGGACTGTCCCAACCCGATCAGTCTAATTGTAATATCGTCTTCGTATTGTATCCGTTTTATTGTAAAGAAATAAAGATTATGCAAAGCTATTTTAATAAAGTGCAACTAGTAAAGTATTGTGTCACGCTGAGGGAGTTTCTTGCCGCATCTTCTTCACAGCAAAGACACATTGCGAAGCGGCACTAGATTAATTTTGATAATAAATAGAGTTGCACATTTAAAGCGTGTGTTATTTCCTGTAATGACATACGTTCTTCTTGTTTTGTTCGTTATAATTTAAATTGGTCAAACCAGCCCCTCCTCTTATTTTCCGACAAGTATATAATTTAAAAGCAATTTTCCCTTTGTTTGATTTGATTTCAATAAATATCTTAGAAGATCGCAGTTTTAAAAGAATAATTAAGCTCACAATAATGATGCATAAAGCGCCGAGTGGCGCGTTACGGTTTCACGTTTAAACAATTTAACCGATTTGTATGATTTCTGGTAAAAAAGATTACAACTTTTTTTCTTTCTGAGTTCAAACCTATATAGTCTACGCGGACGGATACGCAGGTAAAATCTTTCAAAGGTTTATTATACGTAATGTGTCATTTAAAATGTACGGCTTTATAATTTCTTATTATTACCTAATATTACAAACAAAATTTATCAAATGCCGTACAGTTATTAATGATCTCAAACGGTATCGAAGTTTTTATCAGCTGTAAAGAATAATCTGCCGTAAAATGTACGGCATATAATTTTTTTTGTTTATTAATATTTGTTAAATGTAAAATAACATTTTTTTTTTTTTAATATTACTTCTCAAATTACTCCTGAACATTTGAAAAATCTTATAAATCTCGAAAATTGTATATTTGCTTTATCCTAATATTTTTATTTGTTACCATTTAAAATGGACATCTATAAGGTATAACGGTTGTATTTAATACCATTATATAAGAAAATAAGTTGCCGTACAGTACAATTTATGATCTTACAGCAGTAAGGACTCGGTAATCCTGAAATGTAGATAATTATTTTAGTTACACAAATATTAAGTAGGTATATATAATTTTTAGACGGCATAATTATCAAACATTATTGTCCGTCTTAGATAACATTTTGTACAAGATGCCGTACATTTTTCAATGATCTTATATAATATAAGGTAAAAGGAAAGGGTTTCGGCCTTTGGCTTTCGACGCTGGCCTTGAAAATGTGTACGGCGTTCATGGGTGTAGTATCTGTACATGTATACAAAATGAATTACACAAACGCCGTACAGTATCAAATGATCTGTATTGCGTCTTCAATTACCGGTGAATTAAAAATTGGCACTAACTTCCTGCACCACCATTTTGGTACGGCACTTGGTTTTTCGACATTTATTTTTAATCATCTTTAAGCTATAATAAACGCCGTACATTAATAAATTGTCGATATCCCTCCCCGTACCGGAGAAATTCCAATTACTCCAGTCCTCATATGCACTGCTAAAAAGTGACGGCATAGCGCCTTCTGAGAGGTATTCACGAGGGTTCATTTCACAGGTAATTTTTGTTCATGGGCTTGTAGTCTATTCAGATGACTATCATTCTTCACATTCTAAATTCGCTGACAAGCAAAAGTGGTTTTGCTTTACCTGTTTTCCAGACTCGGTAGTGGAAAATATGGCTCTCTCGTCACTGTCGGGGAGGTGTTTAGTTAGCTCCAATCCAGCTTCCAGCAACTCATCACATTCCGCTGGCCTAAGGAAGTCTTCCAACACCACGTACCCATCTTGATTCAACTGGAAATAAATACATACACAGTTAGCTCTATTAACGTCTAAACTCTCATAAACTTGATGTTCTTAATTTAAATGCTAATTTTTCCTTTGCTTATTGATATCGAGGCATAAAATTGCGGCGAGCTATCATGAGGTCGTAGACATTTTTTTTAAGGATATCTCGACATTAGGGCCACGTACTTACTCGTATACTCAAACAATAAATAGCCGTTATTATAACATTCAAAAAGACCCTGTATTTTTATTATATCTATAGATATAAGGCTTAAATATTTATAAACTATATGAGACAAATAAATACCCTACACCCTAAAAATTTAATTATTACAACTGAGTTCAGACGTACAATATTTACGTCAATTACAATTATGTCGACTAATAAGAAAGTTCGGTTTGCATATTTAATTAATTTCGGCATACATTAATATTTATATTTATGCACAAGCAATGAAGACTTATGTGACGTAGGTACATAACATTCCTCGACAACCCTACCAACAAGCCCACGTCTGTCGTATCATACAGAAGGCAATAAAACTACATGGATTCCCAGTCTGTCGTTCGGCTGGGGAAGACCTTAAATGCTGGTATCGATTACGCAAACACATTATTTCAAAAAGCAATTCGTCAATTTTGCATAGCAATTAATTTTAGTATGTTCAAAAATGGTATTCGTATAATTAATACGTAAGATCATTAACAAACGGAATCTATCAAAATTAGTTCGTACTACTCCTTATTTTTTTAAAACTTCTTGACGTTATTTCCATAGTAGTGGTACTGTTTCACTTTACCCGGACGTAATCGTTTATTCACTTTATAACGCCGTTCCCTTCCCTTCCTTCCAACTTGTCAAGCCTTGTGAGAAATCTGTGTTTAGTCATAAAATATCCTTCATAGCTATTTTAAACTGAATTAGTTAGGTAGAAGAAATCTATGCACGGAGTGAAATTACTAATAAAATAACTGCACTTGTATGCAAGGCTCAAATTTTGCGTCCTTGTTGCGAGTGGTCCGTCGCTGTCCCTACAGACTAATCTAAGTAATATTTAAGTTGATACCTAGGAAATAATACATTAACAATAGAATAACAATGTATGTAATTGCGACAATGAACTACACCAATTATTAGGTTTATTTATCATGATTTAGAACTAACACTCGGTTTAATGTTATTTATCACGCGAGCTGTATCATAATAATGCGAAGTTTAACATCTTTCAGGGTCATTTACATGGTAAAAATAGGAAGATACGCAAACGAATATGATACACAATAGCTCCTGCCTTTGATGGATTTTTTGATCGTAAGTTATTTATTTTTTACTGAATTTTGTGAACGGTGCGTTTCAATAAAGCTGTTGTCAAAGGGGACTGCGTGGAGGTGTCCCGACTGCCGTAAATCGCCCGGCGTGGCCCGCCCCCACGTGTGCTTTTTGCTATTTCAAACGAACACTATTTTTGTACTCTTATTTCAATGTTCAGCGACGCGGTGGGCTTTTGTATGCATCACCGTTTTTTGTGATAAACACCGATTTTATTAAAAGTAAGAGGGCGGTCGTGCCACAAGCTGCGTGTTGGTGTGAGCGAGCTGTCTCGCCAGATGATCATTATGGCATCGCGTCAATTCTTGCTTATGCTTCTCTAAGTATTGAAGAAAAGTGTAATAACACCTATTGTTACTATACTGACTCCTTATTTAACTTATTATTCCTATCACACATGGTAACATAATGCCGTAATAACTTACAAGTCAATCAATTAAAATAATTTTAAGTATCGTAATAATTACAAGTACCGAGTAAGCAACATTGCTAAGTCAATGATTGTTGTCTAAGTGGCCCTGTTGCTGCAAGCCTACAAAAAAAAAGATTTTTTCTTGTTTGATTATTTTTTGTGATTCATTCAACGTTTGGATAAAATGCGTCAATATGGGTTTAATATTGGTCATGGTCCTGTAACATGCATTTAGCTTTCTTCTGTTTAGAAGGATTCATGTTTGTTGACAATAAAAATGTATGTTGATAAAATATAATGTCCTTTTGTCTTAAATTATCAAATCTGTGTTTTGTAGTTTGTTGGCATTTAAACTTAGGACCCACCTTATATTTGTGCAAAAACATTACGCATTGTTCGCCCTGTGGTCGGGGGCGTAAGAATACCGGCACGGTATCCCCTGCCTGTCGTAAGAGACGACTAATAGGGGATCGGGATTGTTGGGCGTATCACGGGGGAGGTGCGCCCTAATAGAATAGAAGATGTGCGATCCCGAGAGGAGTCCTCTTTTGGACAGAGCGCTGGGCGGCAACGGGAAACAATTAAGAGCGCTTGCCCTACATTTACCGTACCGTCCAATATGCGCAAGAGGGGGCCATCGAGAGGTTTTAGTCGGTATGCCGGCATGGAAAGGCCGGTGACCCCGACATACCCTTTTCGGCCTCCCCCCGAGGTACCGAACAGGGAGCTTAAGGTGCTTTCCTCTCGTTAAAAAAAAAAAAAAAGGGCAACATCTGTACGGGAGATAGAACAATCGATTAAACATCGCATGTACCAAACAACTCCGTGTCGGTAATAATTAAAAATACTGTATCGACCGACGGTGTACATATTATGTTAACATGGCATTACGGAATGATCTCATGCACATTGGTAAACATAGCGTGTGTTTTCTTTCTACAGCTTGCTTTACATTGCCGCGAAACGTGATATTTGCTTAACAAGAATGTATAACAGGTTTCTTAGCTTAAGACAAGTGCTATGGAATTATTTTAAAGAAATTAAAAAATATACAGGGTGTATTTAGACCGTGATCGAAAACTGAACCAGGTAATAGCGAGGGTGATCACAAACCCAGTGGCGATATTAAAAGTCGCGACAAAAAATAAAAATTTTGACGTTTTCCATACAACCATCGGTGTTAAAAGTATGTGGTTTGTATGGAAAACCTTAAAAATTTTATTGTTTGTCGGGATTTTCTTTAATGCCAGGGGGTTTGTAATCACTATCGCTATTATCTGCCTCAGTTTTCGATCACGGTCTAAATACACCCTGTATATAATTTTATTTCTTTTCTCTGTTGTTTAGGATGAAATTGATCTTTTTTCAAATGAGCAACACTGAGCTTATACATAGAAAGGAATTAATAATTAAAATTTAGTAATATTATTTTTTTTGTATCCAGAATAAATGAAATACAATATTTTATGGCTACATGTATTAAGTCGTGGGAAAGTATAGTGGAAAGCCACAAAGTCTTGAGTCAAACTACTGTTCTGTCCTATGTATAAAACTAACATATAGGAGCGTACATACGTACCGGACAAGTTATCTACTAAAGACTAAGTCCATTACTGTGAAGACTCAATTTATCTTAAACTTTCGCTAACTGCCTAATGGAATAAACCCTCCTCGTGTTTATCGGATTTGTTTTGACAGACTAAAGTTGAACGATTTAAGGCATTTTATACATTGGCTGACTAGTCTACTTTGTAAAGGCTCGCAGATATTATGCAAATTCCTTAAAGATGAATACTAAACATCTAACAGGATGAATCTAACAGGTTCTTGAGAGCTATATTTCTGGCTAGGTACGCTCTGTAGATTAAGATTTACCACAGTCATTTACGGTACTAGATCAAAGCTTTCTAGCTAAGAACCTGTTCCACTTTCTTTGATGCAGTGTCCAGTTCTCAAGTATTCATATACTTTATGTACTTTGTCGTAGACAGACAGCATTTTTTCTTTAACAAAGAATTTACCTCTAACTTTTAATGCAGGATCTTTGGTGACTCATGCCGGGGCGGGTTTCAACTAATGTTATATTAGTCGCATAAATTTACATTTTCTAATATAGTATTTCTCTATTAACTGCCTGAAATGTTGCTGCATGCATATATATGAGGTCTAGCAAATCGAAATCGAAAATTCGTGGCATATTTATTTTAACTTTCATGTTATATTTTCACCGTAGAGATATCGTATTTGCTAAACATTTTTATTTCCCATTTATTATAAAGAACTGCCAATAAATCTTATAGCTGTATTGTACATGAGCTAATATTTGTTTTATAAGCTAGACCAAAAACTTGTCAATTGAGTTGAAGATATAACCAACACAACGAACATTTACGAACTCCTCGAAACTTTGGAAACTACTCAGCTAAATTCATTTCGAAAGTCTGTGCTAACGTGGTTGGCTTCCGACCGTCTATCTCGTCAGACAACACCGGTTTTAAATAGATTTCATGTTGAAACACTTTTGTGAAAATATTGATCGTGTTTTTAAAATATAATAACAATTCTTACCTCAAAGTTTCATTTCAAATATTTTCATTATATGTTATCAGTTACAATATTTAATTTCGTGAAGACAGTGCTATCAGTTTACCTAATTCGATTGTAACTTAATCTATACAAATATATAAAGGTGTACAGTTATATGTCTTGGTTAAGACGGTAATTTCAGGAGCTGCCATTCGAATAGAAATAATTTTCTTTTAATTTTAGCCTATTTTTCGTGGAAGTTGTAAGCTAAATATCATCGCGCTTCACCTAAAAGGAGCCGAAGACTTAAAGAATTAACACAAAGGGGGAAAATATTCCCTTCGAATTTGAAAGATTTTGCTTACGGAGTTTTGGGCAAGAGCTAAAAAGTAAAATCGGGAGATTTAGAATTAAACCACATTAAGCAAACAAAGAAACGAGTCTGCTGATAAAAATTAAAGGGAAACTGTTTGGGATATTGAAAAATTTTCAATTTAATCAACATTGCCAATATTTTGGAAATTAAAACGGACCATTTTTTTTAATACGTTAAAAAATAGCACATCCAAAATACCTCACGCTTGGTAATCGGTTGTATCGTCAGTAATTGGAAGGGAACGGTTTGAAACACCGCGTTTACAATAATCCATACAGGCATCTGGAGCACGATTTAATGTTGTATTTAGTACTATGCATAATGGAATTGATTGATTACACCATCGGTCTCGTCAAAGCTATTGGATCAACCATGCGTTATTGTTACTTGAAGCAAACGTCTCGAACTTTAGACACATATGGAATTGGCCAAATAATTGAGTAAAAACTGAATTAATTTAATATCTCGTAAAATTAGCTAATAAGGCCATGTCCTCAATTAGGTAAAATATTTCTTAAAAGAATATCGAGTCTTTTTCTGTATTAATTATACTGGAGAAAGAATTTTTCTGCCGTTCCGTGCGGTGAGATTGCCTGAGGGTAAATATCTACAACCTTCTTTTCGTCGTTTATGCTTCACCCTTACCATTAATTAAATTATTAAATACTAGCGTCTCTCGTCTTTAGCGTTTACTTTGTATACATGCATTCAGTACTAATTAGCGATGTCATTGTTTGCCATAAAACAGCATGCTGATGTTTATAATACCTGTTATATCTCATTCACGATAAGTTGATTCTTTTGGCATATCGACTAATGATGGGAAACAGAAAATATCGAGTAGTTCAAAAATATTGCGTTTTAAAATACTACATTATGTGTGAAATTCTTTATTACTTCCGACATGTAAAACATTATTTAGATAAGCGATGGTGGGTCATAATAAGTACCTATTTAATATAACAGGGTTATATGTAGACCTCCCGCCAAATTTAAATAGGTGTTTTAGACCACGAAAGTAAACAACTTCCCCAAAGAAACAGGGGTCGAAAAGTGTAAAAAAAAATCAGACCTTCTACACGAAATCGACCACATGAGCAGTTTTCTATGGGAGGGTTGAAATTTATATCACGTTTCGACCCATGTTTCTTTGGAAAAGTTGTTTAGTTTCATGGTCTAAACCACCTATTTTAAGTTGACGGGAGGTCCAAAAATAACCCAGTATGTAAAAATTAAGGTTGAAAAATTAAATAGTTATATCTTTAAAACAGTTTTTATTAAGAAAAAGGAGCACAGCCATGATCATCATAGTGTTCAGTAAAATTATCGACGTGGACTTCGATATGAACGATGTTACGTCCCTTTCCGTCCGACCGATGTAACATTGTACAAGCGTCTATTATTTTCAGTGTTCCTATTTTAATTTTATTTTGAAGCAATAAAGTCTCAAAATTTTCGGATAACGCTTATATCTTCAGGGACTTTTGTGTTGTATGTATTTTTTTATATTTATCAAATCATTAAAATAATAAAATAATACGTTTTTTATTTCAAAGTCATGTCTCAGAAAAATTGACATCTGCCAAAAGAATCAACTTATCGTGAATGAGGTATAGATGTTAATTGCTTATTAGTATCGAACGGTAATGCGCTTGTTCATCGGTATATTTGCTAACCTAACTTATAAATGCTATGCTAGATAATAAAACTATTACACAAAAATAATTGAATTATTTTTGAGAAAACGGCACAAACTATGTTTAACTAGTAGTAAATAGGGTCTTATAATGAAAATATTTTATAAAAAGTATACTGTTTCAATTAAGATTAGATATCTTTGATTTATTGATACACTCCGTATAATATGATTGGAAGCATGGGCTTTGTAATGAGGCGATGTACCGACGTACCCATACCCAGACATTCTTGTCGTTCACACGCCGTCTTGCCGCGCTTAATGCCCCCTCAGACATCAATGTTGAGAGTGATTTGTTTCCGAATGAATGGACAGAGATATTAGCCGTGTTTGTAATGCTCGAATGACTACTCAGTTTTCTTAAACGTGTTTCTATATTGTAATTTACGTTAGTATCTTAATATTAAGCGTTGTAATTTTATACAGGGTGCACAAATACACATTTGTCAGTCTCCGTACTCCTATTTGTCTGGTCTGTCTTCAAATCTTTCTATAAGAAATTCATTATTTTTTATTGATATATAGGTTCCTATTAGTGGGAGACTTCGTGTATGATTTTCGGTATTGATTGTTGCATTAATAGCAAACAAGAAAGGCATGCTATTTGCAGCGACAGGTATTTTAATATTTCAGCAGCTAAGGCTCGTTTACTCGCAAGAGCGTTAAATGTTTGAAAAGCCTTTTTTATTTTTATTCTTTTTTTTGTGCATGGGGAAAATCCTCTTATGCTCCTCCTCGTATGCTGGATTTTTACCAGCTAAAAACCCCATGTACGCCTTCATCTGCACTTAGGAGATACTCCGGGACCTCAAAAATGAACACGCCAGAGTAACTCCAGTGCGTTGCTAAAAAGATGACATACGGCTCGACTACGCATGATATTATTTTGGGTAGATGCAGCCTGTGTGTGTCAAACTTATATGTACTCTCACTCGTCAGTTATTTCTTGATTCATTCCATCAATATTAATTGCGGGACAAATATTATGCGATACATATTTTCGTAGCTTTTTCCTGGCCTGCCTTTATTTCTACTTCTAGTGTAACACTCATAATAATAATTTACGTGTTACTATAACTAAAACAAATACATAATAATGTATATATGCAACCTAAGTCTTACCGAACATTTATTAATAATTGACGGGGATTCGCCTGATACACACGAAAACGCATGCATACGTTAAGCATATTGTGAATACTGTGTTATTTGTTTTTGTCTGTGAAGACAATTTGGATATGTCTCAATACTGACAAAAATGATGCTTTAAAGGCATTTAAAGGCTTTAAAGGCAAAAGATTAATACAAATTTAATGATCAATATTTTGAACGTTTTTGTTTCATAGCCGTAAACAAATATTGGTAATTAAAGCCACTTAATAAAATTGTCGAAGTAAATGGGATTTAAATAAAAATATTGCGTTGCGCCGACCTCAACTCGCTTTAAACATTCTATTTTAATTATGTTAAGTAGGACATTCGCATTTCTGGGATAAACGGCATTTCATAGTTGCATTAATGGGGTTTTACGTTGTGATGGAAGTGCGGCGAAAGCCATTTGCCTTCTTTGACCGTTTTTAACGTAAACTGAGGGTACAAATAACTATAACAACTCTCTTGATATTCTTATATAAAAGCTTTTAGTGAAAATTTTGCGCTGCACAGAGATCACCTAGCTTTTGACATTTTATCTTAATTAAATTAAACGCGACGCTTACATTTCACGAGTACGAAATCTAAAGGTTGTGTTTCAAAGTAATACATTTAAAAGTTTTATCTGCACCTACATTTAAAATATTTTTCAGTTTACAGTTGTTCCAACATTAGTGTACCTGTACACTGTAAGCCATATACTCGTAAACGACGCTTTCTATTAGGAACATTTCTCCATAGCGTAATATGTAGTAAAGTACCTACGTAAACATCAATTTTTATGAAGAAATATAAATAAATTTATAAATCTTTAATAACCCCGTGGCGTAGTTGATTTGAAACCAAAGGCCGAGAGGTTCGATTCCGCAACAATATAAATATATATATATTTGTGTGACCAAAAAATATTTGTCTCAGGTATGGGGATTGTGATACCGAAAAGTCTCTCGTAGTCTCTGATACCCACGACTCAGGACTTTTATCTTGGTTGACACTATGTCTGTGGTTTATATCTGTATATGAATATAATATATATGAACAAGTTCGAGGAAATTAGCCCCGATAACGGTAATAAATGAAAAGCCCCCGAGTTTCAGTAGTTGTTGCAGCACTAGCTCAATTCCGCCCTGTGGATTGGGGGTGTAAGAATTCCGCCACGGTATCCCCTACCTGTCGTAAGAGGCGACTAACAGGGGTACTGGGGTAGCAGGGCGTACTGCGGGGGCGGTACTCTATGATAGCAACCCCGAGATTGGCGGCAGGGGACGTGACCTCTTAACTGTCGCGGACGTTCAAAATGAACGTCCAAATAGATTAAGTGGAGGGCCAAGCCAATACCAAGCCCTCCCAATCTGGAGGGGTCCATAATTGGACGATGCGCTGGGCGGCAGCGGACCATTTAGGACACTTCTGGCCCTGAGATGCCGCAAAACCGCCTTAAATGCGCGTGATGGTCACCGAGAGGTTTTAGTCGGTATGCTGGCGTAGCCAGTGACCCCGACATACCCCTTACGGCCTCCCTCGAGGTACCGAACAGGGGAGCTTAAGGCGCTTTCCTCTCGTGATAAAAAAAAGCACTAGCTCAATTGGTTAAAACTAATGGAGCACTTTACATTCCCTATTAATAATTCTGTGAGCATGGAGGAGAAAGTTTTTGAACATAAGATGGGCAAAAACCTTATATTTCTAGGTAAAATGTTTTAAATGTAGTATTTGGGACTGACTGATCTGGATTAATATAAAAAATGGATATATAATTCTCCCTTGTGGTACAAGGCGTTTTACCAACCATTAACAGCGTAATAGGACGATAATGCTATACAATATATATGAAAAAAATTGACGACAGAACGAGGATTACTGTAATATGGCTATATTTTTTTCATATCAATTTATTTCTCGGCCCATCGGATCAGTGTTTGATTTATCCAGTGGCTCGCTCTATGGCAATCTAGTTTTGTTTCAGCCCACTTTGTTTTGTCTGGCACCTTTCATTTTAATTAACTCTCTATAGAGAATAAAAATGCTCTGACACGTGAACTTCAATTAAAAAGTTGGTGTTGGTTGCAGTTTAATTAGAAGGTGTAGCAAGCGGACTATAGTTTCGTTCCGGATTAATTACAAATGTCCAACGCTTGTCCTGTTTTAAATTCATACATTGAACTCTTCTTATATGAGACGAATTAATAAAATCTGATGCAATTATCAATTCTGTTATTTAATATATAATAGTTATAAAATAGTTTTACATTGCCCACATTTTATTGGGTCGGCAACTAAGTAATTGCGGATGTTACTCAAAGATGGCTTAGGTTCAATTTTAAGGTTTGCTGGTGTAGTCCAATTGTAAAACACATTTTGTTATTTGATAATTGGTAATGTAGCTATCAATCAGTAAAAAAAGTTTTTTGAGCGGTTGCGTAGTTTTCGTTTGGTGTTCGTTGAAAAATGGAAAATCAAAAGGAACAATATCGTCATATTTAACTTTTTTTTCGCCAAGGGAAAACGCATCGCAAGCTCACAAACAGTTATTCGCTGTTTATGGCGACGAACCTTGGTTGGCAACTAAGTAATCGCGGATTTTCGAGTTTTTGAACATAGCCAAGTTGTTTTATGTGGTTTTCAATGCATAAATGTGATACATGAAGCTTCTCTGCAATATCACGAGTTATACTGTGACGATCCGAATCGATTATTGCTTTAATTAAGTCCTCATTAACTTCAACTGGACGGCCAGAGCGTTTTTCGTCCTTGAGTGAAAATCACCAGAACAAAATTTGTCGAACCAATTTTGACACTGCCGTTCCTTTAGGGCTTCGTCACCATAAATAGCACATAATTTTTTGTGAGCTTGCGATGCGTTTTCCCTTTGCGAAATTAAAAAGCAAAATATAACGATAATGTTCCTTTTGATTTTCCATTTTTCAACGAACACCAAACGAAAACTACGCAACCGATCAAAAAACTTTTTTTACTGATTGATAGCTAAATTACCAACTATCAAATACATAATATGTTTTACATTTGGGCTACGCCAGCAAACCTAAAAGTTCAACAGAAGCCATCTATGAGTGAAATCCGCACTTACTTAGTTGCCGACCTAATACATTCAACTATATACTAGCGTTTTGGTGCAACTTTTATTAGTTCAAGGCATAAAGTCCATTGCAGTAGGTGTGTATTATGTAAGAAAATCACAATTTGAAAACGGATCAAAGACGAAATAGCGGATTATTTACGGTTAAAATTACAGGCTATATCTTTACTCAAGTATTCAGGTAGATAGAATATTACATGAAACTTCAATTAATAACTAATAATAAAATAGTGGTTTGATGTATGATGTATTTTAGATAAAAAGAAGAGATTAATTTAATTTCCGATAGTAAGATGTCTTCTAAATGATAGTTAGTAGACAATAAGACAAAAAAAGAGAACAGACAAGGAATATCTCCTTACAAAAAAATACTGTAGATACCTACTTTATACCGTTGAATTAAGAACTCAAATATATAACATTTTAAGAACCTTATTACTGATTGTCATCTGCTTGAGGTAGCTGTTATGAAATTTTAACTAACATTTATACCAGGGTTCACTGAGTTGAGTTATTGTTGAATTATATGGAATCTTTTTTGATACATTTTACTTATAGAACAGTAGCTATATTACGCGAACATAGCGGTTTATTTTGTGGGTACCATCTCACTACAAAACCGCATTATATAACCTCCATCTGGAATTCATACTACACATTCCCCACTAAAACATCCACGACACGATAAAAAAGTAAAAAACAAAACTATGAATAATGTGTGTAATGCGCTTGCTAACATTGCAAATATTCTGCACAATTGAGTTACTTCAATCGCAATAAAGTGTTATAGCGTTTATTTTGAAGTGAAATTGCTTATATCGGAGACGGTACGTGTGGCGCCCTCGGTAGGGAATACGCTCGGTAGGGGGTACGCTCTGAATCAGCCACCCAGATACGGATGTAGCGCAAGGTAATATCTAGATTTGAGCGATATTGCTTTTTCAGAATACAAGCACCCGCCTTAATATTAAGCGAGTAGTTTTTTTCCCCAGTATTGCTGACAGAGTAATAAAAGACTTAAGTTTCATAACATCCTTAAAGCACTGAATGGAAATATACATTTTTGAATTTATACCTTATGTAGATGACGCGATTAACAATTGTAATATTATACGAATTAAAGTATAGCGAACGGTGTGAAATAGGTATGCACATGGCAACGGGGTATAGGCGCGGGGCCGGAGAGCCGGCGTACGGCGTACGCCGGGGGGTAGTCCCGCCAGCGGAGCCACTCGGCGGCGCACGCGCCGACCACGATCGCAAGCGCTACAGTGCCAACTTCGCTCATCGATCCTCGTAACCAATGCCAATATAATATAACGCAAAGCAGTTATTTATAATCTTGAAAACAATAACAAAAATCACAGTCACTAAAGTCACATAAAATAACGACACTAAATTCAATAAACAAGAATACAAGTGGCTGTCTTATGTATTATAGTAGGTACACTGCACAATGTAAGTGCGGGTTTTATAATTCTGTAACAGGTTTCCATATTTTTTAGTGTTATAAAAAAATGTCTTGTGATAGTCTGCGTAGCGTGTGTTACATTTTTGGAATTAAAGAGGCGTTTGGACATTCGCCAAATACTCTCACTTCCTGAACGAATTTACAAGAATTACCGAGAGACGCGTCGAAAAATGTCTAAGTGCATAAGAATTAATGCGTTGATAATATCGCGTTGTTATTTAACTCCTATATATATTATGTACCCGGTGACTCAGTACATCTAAATATAATAGGCAATCATTACCGATAGAGCTATCAACACAGAGCGGAAACACTTGGCATATTACGCTGAATTTGGTACGTTAATAGTTACTATGATACAAGATGTTTATGTGGGAAACACACACAATAATTATATCAATTAGCAACAAACACATATTCAAAAACATCCATTAACACCTATGCATCGCACAGCTCATATATACATATATGCGCCATAAAATAAGGAGGCAGTTTCAATAGGAGAATGAAATATTATTTGATGACAACATTTGTAAGGTTACAATTGACTACTCAGTATTGAGATAAAACAACTGAATAAGATCAGGAAGGAGAAGGAAGAAACACAAGAAAAGAAAGGATGTGGGCTACAGAGTGAACTTTATTTGGAGTGATCATTCACTTGTGGGCATATTATTCTCGGTATTAGTGGCATATTCGTCAATGTTTACGTCATACAATTTTACTTTGACTGTATAGTAATGTCCAACGACAAGCACATAAAACAAAACTTCAAAGAAAAATTCAAGAACTTGAAACGAAAATCAAACTTAAAATAGAGTACCTAGATACGCCAAGGTACAAAATACTTCATATATAACGATACTGTTTATTTTATGTTTCTGTTTAAGAAAACAACAATTTAAAATTTATAGTAATAACGAACTTAAATTAAACTTTAATTTAATGATGTAATCCTTCATGCCACGATGCTTTGAAGGTTCAATTGAGATATTAAATACGTTACAGAACCCAATACATCCAGCAATTATAAACAAAAATGAAAGTTGACTTATTAGTTACCTATTGGTGCGTGTAGTATACGTTATAAATTATATGGTATGTTTAGCATATGCATATAAGTAAAAAGTACATTGTATATAACAATAAAAGTGTCAATGTGAGTGACTGGCCAGGTGTGGATTCCGAGGGTAAAAATGAATAGTGACTGAAAATGGAATATTTCGGATTCCCTGACTTCTAGACTGGTCTAGATTCTTGTGTACTTTATCATTGGCTCACTAATTACTGCCACTCTAAAATACTACTTACACTATAATGAATTGTTGTAAAACATGTTAATTATTTGTATTAAACGGCGATAAATGTAAGAGACCCCATATTTATAGTATTATTATATTACGCCTTATGATTAAATAACGAAAGTACATAAATAAACTATGTCCATAGAAATAAAAAAGACGAATCACGGAATAAATAATAACATAATAAATACACACAATGCCATATTACTTGTACGAAATTGTGTTCAACTTCGATTGGTACCGTCATAAATATGGTATAAAAATATATTAGTTTTTTATATGAATTATGAATCAGTGACCGAAAGCTGAATGACTTACATATGAGTTGTAGAAGCGAAATGTAGAACTGACTAAACACTAAACAGGAATATTGCCAAACGATTTTTCTAGAAGATATCCAGCTGATGAGATATACTGGAGATTTCAAAACATACATTATTTAAATAAGAAAAATAGTGGTGTGTGTTTTTTTTATTATTGGATGGAATATTATCTGACTTTAAAAAGTCACGTCACTAATCACTTCAGCTTCTACTGAATCAGACGTTACTCATAAACGTGCGCACATATTTGTTTGTTTATACAAATACATACCACAAACACCTGACTTTTGATAATCCAGTTAGTTTGCAGACGGTTTTGCAAATGCAGTTTTAATAGCCACAAGAAATTCCACACGACCAATTAGTTAGTTTCGAAATTAATTTGCCCTGCAACTGACACTTGCTTGTTTAGTTCAAGCGAGCAAAGAGAAATGGGTATTTAACTTTGCGTATGAGGCGTCTACGGTAATATTAATTAATTTGATCAATACTGAGAAATGTGAGTGTAGTAGATAAGTCATGATTCGATTTTTAAAAGAGTGTTGGCAAAATCATATGATTAATGGAGTTATAAGCATAATTAAAGTGCGAAATGAAACAAAACTCTTTATTGTATCTCAATGAAGAATACATTAAATAAAAACAGAAAAAACTGTATTACAGTGCGCGTTCTGATCGCTAACGAAATCTTTTAGACAACCCAAGGTGTATGTTAGTCAAAGAACAAGTTAATAAAGAATGTACATGAACATGTACATCCTAATAAATTAATATTTACAAAAGCATGTTCTATGACATAACGAAGAGGGGCGTGTTCATATATACTCGTATTCTATAATAATCTCCGCTCGTTAAAGAAGTATTAAAGGAGTTGTAAATCACGACCTAGAGGATTTTAGTAATTAATGAACCAAATGACATGTACTGGATCTCTTTGTACCTATAAGTCCTCGCCAACTTTTGAACGTTCTAATTTGGAACAGTAAATAGCATAATAAATTTAACGCAAACTGTGAAACCGGCATCGCGTTGCCAAAATACAGGTGGAAATATTTCCATCGAGATTTTACATTTCTGCGTATTGTTTCGAGAATGGGATTGGCGTGACAATAATTGAATTTTTTAAACCAAGCACACGAAGCTGGAATAATATGGTCGGCCAATTAAGGCTCCGAACACAATGATTGACACAATTCAAAAGGTGGGTGAAGATAGAATCAGATTCTGATATTTTTTCCCAAATTTACGTTGCATTACTTTTTAAATAATTTTAATAACCGCAGGAAAATCAAAATGCTAGCTATAAACAGAAGTGGATTTCTGCGTACATATTTCGCCAGGACGGATAGATTATCAGTTCAACAAAATAGTGGACGAGGCTATTGTCATTTTTGGCCACATCGCTAGACTACTGCTACTGAGAATGTCCTTATGAGAAAACCAGTAACACCTCGTTCTAGACATCGTACGACACATATGTACATATACATACATGATATACATACATGTGTCGTAAGACCATGAGGCAGTCAAAAAATATCTAAGTTATACAGACTAGTTAATTTTATACTCAATTTATCATTGTATAACATTCATTTTTGAAACGCAAAACTGAGGCCAGATAAATATTTCTACTCGTAAATTACATAATTATCGCGTCACATTTTGTTACTACGCCATATGTTATATCCAAAGGTCAACAGTTCATTGTTATCTGGACGTTAAACAAAGTTGTTTAGCTACCAATCACATTTTGGATCTCATTATAACCAAAGTCTTATCGAATTGTGTGTCATATTATTACGAGCTTGTGCATTAAACCGAAGAAAATTGTTTGTAATTCAAACCTACAGCAATACTTTTAATGAAATTTAAACATTCTATGTTTACGTTTTTTTAAGTAATTATGAAGGCACATGATTGTCATGTAAAGGTTTGGTTCAGATTCTCTACCCTATCGTTCTTGGGAATAAATCATAGTTTATCTTTTTGCAATGTATGCATGTACTTCATTACTGCATCTGCAATCCAAAGTATGCTTAAGGCAGGGACCGTAGGATAACGGTGTACTTGACAAACTTATTAATGAATTAATAAATAAATGTGTAAAATGACATTTAATTTAGCATCAATGTCTTACCAATAAGAAGAACATTCTACATAGACTGTATGCGGGTAAGTTGAAATCAGCTGAACGAGAAATTAAATTATTAACATTTCTATCAGTCACAACACGTCAATCGCTTATCGTGGACTCCCCAAGCAAATTGGTACCGGCCTTCATACAGCAAAATCTGACACCTTTACAAGATCGCGAGAAATTATTTAAAATATAAACATGGATATTATATTTGTTGAAGTTAATGTGCAACAATAACCTTGATATACAACGGTTAGAGGAGCCATATTCGCTCCTGCTGAGCACAGGAGCAACAAGTACAAAGCAGCTGGGCGAACGCAACATTTAATTAAAAAACATTAAGATGAGAAAATATGACGCGGTCCAATAGTATAATATGGCTGTTTTATGAAACGGTATTATATCGGTACTATATCTTATAAGGTTACTATTATGAAATAATATAATAGCGTGCTTTCATCGGGATGTAGTAAAAACACCAATTAATTAAATATCTTCTTGATGTTTGAACGTAATAGTCTTTTTTATTGCCTTTTATAATTAAAATATAATATCATTTTATGAAAAATGTCGTCGTAAATTATAAAGAGCAAGATATCAGCACGTGTATTACATTTTTTAATGTTTTAACGTGGACGCGTGTACAAATATAAATTTCATCTACACAAACAACTACTCCAGGATCAATCTTGAGGAACAAATCATGAACTAAACTACTGCAATGTTTTCATTTCATAAATCGTGAGACCCACCATATATTACATTGCGCTGTTCCAATCACATTGATAGAAGCACCGAAATATACGTACGTACTTATCATGTATACATTAGTGTAATAATTAGAATTCTTTCCGCTTCAATGTACGCATTACATCGTATACGCAGTATTATAATATAGGAACATATGTTAATAGTATCTGCTGTAATGAATATAATATTCAACATTAAATAAATACAATGGGTCGTTTATCTTTAATTGTTTAATCTTGAATCTTGAATCTTGGAATGTTAATGTTGTCGACGACTATTGTAATACTCGTATTAGTAATTCATAAACTAGACTCTCCAACTACTCAAATATTTAAATAGAACGTACCCGTAGGCTATGAACTGGTTTTCATTTTCTTACCATAAATTCTATGCCAAACAATACAAATTTAACGAATCACTTAAATAACATAGAATTTTGTAGGTTTTGTAATAATAACGAACAAATAGTGGGTATACACGAAAATATCCCACACATATTATTGAATATTGTTTAATCTATGAATTCGCTTAACGAGCCGTACAAAATACAATCGCTGTGATACAAGAAATGTAGAATCAAATACCTGATTCTTTATGGTGTCGTGCATGGTGTCGGTGGGGTTAATAATAACACAAACACACGAAACAACAGCTAGCGCCGAGGACCACGAATCAACTGACTCACGCGCAGTTCGCTTGCTCCCACGATGGTGACGTACAAATCGAGAATACTATCCAATGTGCGGCGAATACCACGCCGATGAGTAAAGCTTCTTTTTAAACGAGCGTTGGACGCCACTGGTGAGAAAATGATGTGATGCGTGATGCGCGGGAGTCTGGGTGGGCGCGCTCGTCACATCTGCAAGCAATTTGGCGTTTGCTCGTGTCCAGGATATGTTGTCCAGGATGTTTATTCTTAATTTAAACATGAATCTTCAACCAGGATAACTTGGAGACTTTAAAATATTTATTGACATTGTTACTCTATATGTGGATAACGAATTCTTCAAAGACATTTATAGCAAGCAAATCGCAATCGGTGCAAGCACTTTTTTTTTGTTTCATTTCTGAATAAACGAAAGGAAATATTCAACAATTTAAAAAATAATGTAATATACCTAAGGCTATCTGTATACATGTAATACAGACAATTTTAATAATTACAATGACATGAATAATGTGTTGCGGTGTTTAGAATCTACAAAATACTTTTGGATTTAGAATCCAAAAAGTGGCAAATATTTTTACGCAGGTACATAAGAGGCATTCTGAAAAATTGTCAGACACCGATTCAATTACATTCTAATATAACTAATAGATACAGAAGTGCAGGCTCGGCTGGAACTCTCTTTCACATTGCAGTTTGACTTTAATTAAACTCTTCGCTTTCATTCACAAGTAAGGGTATTTTATATTCTGGAAGAAGTAACTGACAAATTTTCAGAATTACTCACCAATGTCTATCAACTCTTCTACTATATTACCATACCTAGGTACATTCAAAAGATTATTTTAAATATCGTTAGTTGCTTTAAAGTTTAGTCATGATCTTAACGTCTGTTAAGAAAGAATGTGAATGAAGAAGTTCTGTTAAAAAAGAATCCATGTCATGTGTCTACATGACATGGATTCTTTTTTGGAGTTCCAAGACATCCATGTTCAATAATGAATAACGCCTCTTAACCGAAACGAAAAGCAAGTGCACATGAAATTAATGAATATAAATAATCAAAACTTTAGAATGTTTATCATAGTTTCTATTTACTATTCTTTCTTTTTGTTTTCTTATTCACCAACCAGTTTAGAATTCAGTTTTCATTAGAGATGAAAATCAAATCAAAGGCGATGATAAAAATATAATAAATATAATAAATACACCCAACAGTCTCATACATAGCTCTGACCCCACACTAGGTTACAAGACCTGTGTCGTGGGTATCAGACACTACGAGAGACTTTTTCGGTCTCACAAACACCCAGACCCGAAACAAATATTTGTGGTTCACACAAACATTTGTCTCGGTGCGGGGATCGAACCCGCGGCCTCTCGTTTCGCAAGCTGGTGTCTAGCCAACTGTGCCACGGGGGCTGTCAAATTCTAGTTTGACTGAATTTATTAGTGACACTCATAGATTTCAGGGCCATAGGAGAGGCCTGTGTCCAGTAGTGGACGTGAAAAGGTGTTGATGATAATGATGAAGGCGAAGCGGGGACCAAGACAACATAATACACATTCACGGAACGTCTTGCTCAGATATTTACAAGAGGCGTTATAGATTTAAACTACCCATGTAAAGAAAAAAGGTTTGCATTTTGGTATTCAGTTCCTCCATGGGATAGACACAGAATTAAAACGTGCGCCACAATAGCTAGTTCTTAATAAAGCAAAAGAAAACAAACAGAGTAAGTGACAAACACACACATAATTTGGATATGGAAAATCATTTTGCTTCCACTTAATTGATTTCTTACGGTAGCATATAATTAAGCGAGGGATAATAATTAATTCCACGAATCTACCCGAAATCTTCTGCGACAAAATATTAATCTTATTAGCACAACATAAACAGTAACAAGAAATCATTACAGTGTAGGTACTCGTTTATTTTCCCTACGACAATACCTTCGCTTGTTATCAGAGAAATTTGAGATATAAAAGCATTTCATATTCGAGATATAAGTCTTTATTAGCTTCGTAAAATTAAACAAAGAACAATGTAAGGAAGAAATAAAATAGCTATTCTAATTCCGATGCGGTATTTATAATAATTAAAGAAAATGTTTGACTGTAATCAATGTATTAGATTAATGAATTCACACACATAAAACCCTAGCTTTTGTCCAAACATTGAACGACCAACATTAATTTTCTGACAGACTGGAATTATTGTTATTTGTTTCATTATCTGTGTTTATGATTTCGTACCAAAGATAAATCATGTTCCAAGCCGACCTCCGTGAGATCCCAGATCAGAGTATTCTTGTATAAAAAATATAGGCGTGAGTCTGTTAGTAACATAATGTATTATGACATACTCGGAAGGACATAAAATAATTGTAAAAGTAACTGGTTTTGGTATCCGCAAACGAGTTGTTGGTTCATCAGATAAAGAATGTTTACTGCAGCTGAAAAACGTGCCAAAGGTTTATAGAACCAGCAAAATTTGCCATAAGCTGTAAAATCAAGAAATATATTATTTTAATATAAATCATTCTCGAACCCATCCAAAGAGACACAAAAAAATATTTGCCTTCTTCTAAACAAAGACTTTATGGCAACCATAAAAATCCCAGAACGAGTTCTGGATTGAGATCGCAACCAAACACACACCCAGAAGATGTAGGTACATAATATTTGTATACAAAGATTAGCAATTTCGCTTGTCGAATGTCAATTTGTCTATGATGGCATTGCATGACAAAAAGATAACAACCTCGCTTATATACGTGTGTCACAACTAAAATGGTTTTCATAAATGTATAAGAAAACGTAATCGTTGTGTATGTTTGTGGCTTCCAACGATACCGAACATAACGTAAAAGAAATTTAAGAATAACAAGTGGACCTCCTGCAGCGCTTATATTATTTTTATTGTGTACACATTTCATTTGAAAAGAAACAACTGTTTCACAATTTATTCTTTATTGTTCTTACGTTTTTGATATTTTTGTTGCATATTATACTTTCACACATTTAAACTTATTTTCTTTTAAAAATATGCCCATGTGTTTTATTACCCAACTGCCTCGTACTGTGGGATTAGTGTTCGCGACGGTTATGGGGTATGGCAAAGTCAGGCAGGTTCTTAAAATGAAGTGATTTGTTACGAAGAATGCCAATAAACAAGGTTCCTATTACGTTAGTCTTAAAAACATAAGTGACGAAACGTGGATATAATTTCGTTAGATTCGAAGGTTCGAATTTCGAGATTGAAAGTAATAAATAAGTTGCAGCTTGATCTCTTCGACATTTCTGATGATTCAATATTTACGTTAACTGAATCTGTTTCCTTTTTCATAAGTACCTACCTAAGCGCCTATGAGCCTGGTCAGAATTAATGAATAACAGCAGTGTAATATATAAACGATATAATGCAAGTTCTAAATATAAAATACAAATCCATTTAAAAACGATTAATTATGTTGTTTTTATCCTACCTTAAAAATGCCTGATAATGTTATCTTATACGTACCTTCAAAATACTATGTAGTCCGTGCATGGTGTCAAATAGCCAGGGCTATTTTGTCAACAAAGTTGCGTGGCGACCCTTGGCCACTCTTGGCGGCCGTAAAACGTGTAGCCGCGGGTAGCCTAACATAACAACATATTTATGTTGTTGTGTTAGTCTAATAAAATAACTTCTAGTTTCATTCCGGGACTCATTTAAGACCACTTCAGAGATCTATAGTTGTATTAAGTTTAACATTTGTATAATGATTTAAAATTGTCACTTTATACAGAAAATAAGACTGAAGATAACTGGTTTTTGATTACGTGTGAACTCAATTAAGTTTGATACAAAAATAATACAAAGCAATGATTTGTTTAGATACATTACAAATGCGCGGTTAATTATGTATCATTTTCTTTAAGATTCTACTTTTCTATAATTTTTTGAATGTTATTTGGAATGAATCCTATTTACCTAAGTGTTGTTACATTTTGAAATAGGTATTATATATTATAATGAATAAATTAAATGACTTCCAATTATAAGAAATAAATATATTAATACACCAACAGTATTAAACATAATTTAAGCAGTGATGGCCTCGAGGTTTAGGCGCGCGGTCGAGAATCTCGGCGGGCGCGGGTTCGAACCCCAGGCACACACCTCTGACTTTTCTAAGTTATGTGTGTATTCAAATTGAATTATCACTTGCTTTAACGGTGAAGGAAAACATCGTGATGAAACCTGCACACCTAAAAGTCCTTAGGAATTTCTTAGGTGGGTAGTCCGCCAATCCGCACTAGGCCAGCGTGGTAGACTATGGCCTAAACCCCTCTCAATGGTAGAGGAGACCCGTGCTCAGCAGTGGGCGTATATGGGTTGATGAAGAAGAAGAAGATTAAACACAATTCAGGCCCACACTTAGATACAAATCTTGTATCGAAACGTCTTAGTATTGAGTAGGTACATATATGAGTTCCCATTCTTTAGAAATTTATCTTTTGAAATCAAGACGAGGAATCCGCTTTTTTCACTCAGTATCAATCTTTAATACTGAGCGATAATCGACAGCGAAGTTATATTTCCCGACATTTTTGTGTAGAACAAAAACTGACCGCAGTAACAAAGGCAGTCGATAACGCAATTCTCTTGGAAATAGCACAACAGTCAACAACGTGTTTGCTTTGTGTGACATCAGAGCATATTGCGATGGGAACGCGTTGGATTTCAGCCGTAAAAATTCGCTTTACTGAACTATGCACACGTGACACATTTGCATTTTACACAATCCGTCCGTGCAATTATGAACTAGTGCTAGTTCAGTTGAGCGTAGCCGACAGCCGCGGCTCAAGGTGATTTTTTTTATCTTGATGACTGCTTATATTGATACTTAACTTTTGGCCACCTAATAGTCCGAAATCTACTAAACTGCACTCTTGAACAGGATAAACCAAATGGGTGGTCGACTACAGTTGAATTGTTTCCATGGGTACCAATTACAGTTAACTTTAAGGAAACTCATGAGGAAGAAAAAAGCCCTTTCGCACTTTTCTCATTGTTACGAATGACAAGAAGCATTGCCTATATTTTGGATACTAGCGGCCAACAATGGACTATTCTCCGATGCAATTTCTTAACTTCTGCGGTGGAATGCCGTTGAACACTTTCCAATCAGTAGTAGAAGTATTCAACAATTCGAGACTTGGGAGCGGCCATACAAATTTGAAAAGCCAACCGAACAAAAGATGCCTTATAAACTTACTTGGCTAATGAAATATTATAAATCAAATCGAATCTCCCTCTCATGCGTGATATTCGGACACATGAAGCCATTGTATGATAGTCAAGGCTGTTATTGCAAGCCAAAAAACAATATCCCGTTTATTACTCGTAGACGTCTGCACGGCTTGCTTTTCTAACTGACGTGTTAAGGTTCCGTTCTGCAACTTAAACAAAGGCTTTATGAGACATCTTTGCGGTCGTTTCGTCTCCGTACGGAGCTACTTAAGTGCTTGTGAATGTCATTTGAGGAGCTCTCTGAGCTTCGTTGTCAGTACTTTATTGGGTACGCGTATGTACAGTTTGGTTCAATGTGCACAATTTTACCTTTTCCTGAGTAACATGTAAGAAGGTGATCAATAAATATTCTTTTATGATTTTATGTGTGATTATAATATTAATTTCCTATTAGAAATAAATATGAAATATTTATAATATAAGCATAAGGCTATAATCGTTGGATATTCACGTGATTTAATTCCCAACAAAATTCTATTGGAGGAACGAATAAGATTTTCTATGCCCCTATAAATACATACATCCATACGTACATTTGCAAAAAGTCAATAATATTGTACGCCGTAAGAACCGAGACGGCGTCGCACTTGACCGAGTGCCTCATCTTAGAGACAATGACAAGAAAAGTCCTTGCAAGTCTGAAGTATTCTTTATTGGAGTTGCTTAAAGTTGTCTTTAGGATCACTGAAATTAGACATTGTATATGGCTATGGCTGCAGGCGGGTTCCGACCGATCCAGGTGGAAGTCATTGGGGGAGGCCTATGTCCAGCAGTGGACCACGATTGGCTGACATGATGATGATGATGATGATGATTGGAATATTGTTTATGCCATTATTTCATATTATTATGAAAGACTAAAGATTTTTTGCTAACAGTACCCGTGCTATTAATGGGAATTTCCTGGGAATCAACCCCGGACCTCTGGATGGCACGGCACATGTTTGTACCGCGAGACCTTGAGGCAGTATTTATTAGATCAGTTGAATAAATTATATTATTTGTATCCGAAAATAAATGTAATGGAGTCTATAGGGGACACCGATTTATGAGATGCAATTATGATTTTATTAATTATAAATATTGATGAGATTGGGTCAATCCAATTATGCCAACAACTAAGAAATTATTTTTGTTTTGTATTCATCACGATCATCAGTCTAAAGTCGTCTTCTTCTAGACATAAGCCACTCCCAAAAACATTCCATGTTTTGTGTTATAGGTAATCCAGTCGCTATCAGAAACGGATGTCTTGTCAGCTGCCACCAGTAATTTAAACCTTCAGTAGTGACCTCAGTTGTTACATACTTATATTGGAACCGTTGCTTTTTTGTTAGGTAGCGGAGCTTACCTGGAATAATCGATCCACTCATGCCAAAATGACGTGACTGCACCATCTATCTCTTGAATATTATCTTATCCAGAATACTGCTGACTGTTTATTAATCAACATTTTACATTTACACCTGTGTTTAATCCTATAATAAACAAAGATGAAGTCAGGTTGGTAGTTTGATTATATTTTTCCAAGTAATGCCATAATTATTAAACATAAAGATCTATTACGAAACAATTACATGTCTTTAGCCGTGTAGAAAACCTATATAAGTAAAATGAAATAAAATAAAAATTATGAATTCTGCATGCAAACTTTTTTGCTTAACTCTGGGGAAAATAACTTTTAGTAACAATACTAACTTCTTATACCGGCACGCAAAGTATGCCCTAAAGACTCAAGATCCGTCGCTCCATAAACAACGATACATTTCACCTCTGTAAATAAATACTAGAAAACCCTAGGATTGTAAAGTGGTGCTGTGGCAAGAATTATATATAATTTTTTTATTTACATCGACTCATCAGTTTCTTTTAATCCTGCCGATTATCCGCCCCAAAGTTTATTATAAATATTTGTCATAGCAAAGGACTATTGACATGCTTATTGATTATTTCACTATAAAGATTCTTTAAGTGGTTTTTTACCATATTTCTATCAAACGATTTTTTAACCAATTTTTATTGAATTTATTATTTTGCTCCGGATAAGACGCTTAATAAAAATGCAACGCTGCATTATGAAAGTCTAACTTAAGATTCAATCTTAATAAATAAAATAAAAATGTACCTTTAGGGCTATTAATAACAATACGTTGTATGTTGCTGCTCTTTACAAGATAATAGATCTGATCTTTCAATAGACTCTGTATTTAATAAATGCTAATTAGAACTTGTCAGGCGTTCAAACGTTATCTTTTTTTGTTCGGTCAAATCTCCTATAATACAAAGAAATTAAACTGATAATTGCCCTTCAGAATCTGTTAAATATTATAAACGGAAGGTTTTTTTGTCGTTCTAGGTAAATATCAAGGACGTTTATTACGATACGAACGCAACAACTTATTTGCCACGCAGATTATAACAAGACTAAATACAACGCTTTCGCGTGGAATACAATTTCACAATGGCAAATTTTCAATAAGATCGCTCCCCACACGAACATCCAACGATCAGCTAATTGGCTATAGTGTTAATTTTTTTTCCTTAAGATCGTTGTAGAATTCTGATATAACATGGCAATTTACAAACTGATATGGGGTATTGCTTTGAACGATCTTGAAGGCGTCGGTTCTGCGAGTTAAGTGAGGTTTAACAACTGCTCGAAGCCTTCGCCATAAAATATATGGAGGAAATATCCCCATGATGCAAGTGCAGAGAAGTAAGCTATTTTTTTTGATGTTATTGTATGGCTAGAAAAGGAAAATTTCAGTTAAAGCATAAAATCAGCGCACCATATTCAGGTAGATTCTAGGTGTTGGTTAAAAATAATAAGCGAAGATACTTATAAAACTATGTGAGAGCTAAATACCCTTTTTTTTTTTTTTTTTTTTTTTTTTTTTTTTTTTTTTTTTTTTTTTTTTCTGCGGGGAAAATCCTATTTACGGACGGTGTGCCGGACTCACCGGCGCCTTCCGGCCCAGCATTGATGTTACCGCCCGTATTTGTGTCAGGCGGCCGCTGAGCCGGGTTCCTACCAATATCTTTGCGCCGCAATACCGACTAAAAACCCCGCTACTGCCACCATCGGCGCAAACGAGACGGCCCCGATATACCCTGAAGCAGTGCTATGGATTGTACCGGGACCGCCTCTGCGCGGTGCCACAAGGCACATCAACTTGACGCTGCCGGCGTCAACATCCCGGGAGCCGCCAAGGTAGGGACGGCGGCCCCACGTGGCCCTCAGGCGCCGGGCTAGATATTCTCCCGGCGCCTCCTACGTCGCCTGTTGCGACGAGCGGGATCGATCCGCTCCCGATCCCGCTCAGCACTCTCCTTCTGCGAAATGACACGTTCGCAGAAGGAGAGCATAGCTTTCCACGACCTCCGGCTGCCGACCATGGCAGCGACCACTGTCGGCAGCGAGAGATTACTCCCCACGACGGCTACGAGAGCGCTGCGCTCCTCGTCCCAGGCTGGGCACTCCTCGAGCGTGTGCCGGGCCGTATCCTCACGGCAGTCGCCACAATGGTGGCACACGGCGGACTCCTCCACTCCGACTATACGCCATAGGTACGCACCGAAGCAGCCATGTCCGGTGAGCACCTGCGTCAGTCGGAATGTCGGCGCACCGTGGCGCCTGTCCATCCACTGCTGGAGCACAGGTCGCACTGCCGCGACGGTCGCCACGCCAGCACTTGGGCTCTCCAGCCTGGAACGCCACTCCTCCACGGCGGCACTGCGGAGGGAGGCCAACATGGCCTCGACCTCTCTTGGGGCCGGTCTCTGCCCAGACTGTCGGTACGCCTCCTCCCGCCAGAAGAACACTGACGAGAGGTACTTTGCGTCTAGTTCCCAGGGCAGAGTACCAGCCAAGACGCAGGCCGCCTCGTGCGAAATCGTGCGGTACCCCCTAACGATTCGCTGCGCCACCATACGCTGCGGGCGATGCAGCAGGCGGGCGCAGCGAGCGCTGAGTGACTCGGCCCACACGGGACACCCGTACAGGGCCATGGATCGCACAACTCCAGCATAAAGGCTTCGACAAGGGAAGCCAGGACCATCAATGTTAGGCAGCAGACGTCCGAGAGCGCCCGCTGCCCGGACCAATTTCGGCGACAACGTTTTGAAATGCGCGCGGAAATCCCACCGACTGTCCAGAATCAGACCTAAGTACTTCATCTGGGCGCCGATGGGAATCCGCACGCCTGTCACCGTGAGGTACGCCTCCGGCGGTGGCCTAGACCGAGGCCCATGAAAACATATAGCCTCAGTCTTGTGCAGGGCCACCTGGAGGCCAAGTCGCCGAATCCTGCCCACTACGAGTTCGGTCCCGAACCCAGCGAGCAGGGCGGCCCGCTGTGGGGTCCCGGCCGTCGCTGTCACCAAAGTGTCGTCCGCGTAGCAGACGACAGCAACGCCCCGAAGGTTGGCACCACGAAGCACCCAATCGTATCCGATGTTCCACAGGAGCGGCCCTAGAACCGAGCCCTGTGGAACACCACACGACACCGCACGACGCTGCCACCCGTCGGCGCCCGGATACACAACGTACCTATCGCATAGGTACGCCTGCACCAGACACCGAAGGTATGGCGGAACTTCGTGGTACCGAAGTGCCTCATTGATGCAGGCCCAGGGCATGGTGTTGAATGCGTTGGCGATGTCAAGTGACACCGCCACGACGCACTTGCCCCGAGACACTGCATCTTTCGCCAGTGTCTTCACCCGCAGAATCGCATGTACCGTCGACCGGCCCCTCCGAAACCCGAACTGGCAATCTGCCAAATCCGGGCCCGTTCTCTCCAGATGCTCGACGAGGCGCGCGTGCACGATACGCTCGAAGAGCTTGCACACCTCGTCGAGCAAAACGATCGGGCGGTAGGCCGACGGCGACTCCACGGGCCGACCCTCTTTCCTCAACAGGACAAGCTTGCCCGTCTTCCACCGCGACGGGAAGCTGCCCTGCTGCAGAGAGCTAAATACCCTGACATTTGTTAACATATTACACAACATACAGTTAACATATTTTTATGAAGCCCTTATATACGTACACTAAAGAGTACGTACTCTTCTGTAATTCATTTATCTATACTAATATTATAAAGCTGAAGAGTTTGTTTGTTTGTTTGTTTGTTTGTTTGAACGCTAGGATCTCAGGAACTACTGGGCCGATTTGAAAAATTCTTTCACTGTTAGATAGTACATTTATCGAGGAAGGCTATAGGCTATATAACATCACGCTACGACGAATAGGAGCGGAGCAGCAATAAAGAATGTTTCAAAATCGGGGACATTTTTTTCTTTTTGTGAGCTTCCGCTGCGTGCGCTGCAGAATTGGTTAAAGTTTCGCTAAAATAATGTATGAGAGAAATGTTCCTCATTAAAAGTTCTAAAAAAAAGTCCGCGACAGCATATGTCTATTCTTTAAGGTTGGCTCACTATAACGTTTTTTATCCTAACAAGATTTATTTTAAAATAAAGTTTTATTTGTGAAGGTGTTTTTTTAAATATTATATTAATCCTTATCCAAATAAATACGTTATTCATTACAAGTATTAAATTTTAAATAAAATTGCCCTTTACATCATTTGATTTCACTGAGTATCTTAGAAGATATTGCAGTTTTAAAATATTGAACAAGCGCGCAATAATGATGCACAAGGCGCCGATCGACGCGTCACGGTTTCACGTTTGAACAATTTGACCGAATTGTATGATTTTTGGTATGGATATAAATAGGACTCAGAGAAGTAAAATAGACTACAACTTATTTTCCTTCTGAACTCAACCCTGTAGTCTACGCGGACGGAGTCGCGAGCAAAAGCTAGTAGGATTATATATGTATCTATACCAATATTATAAAGCTCAAGAGTTTGTTTGTTTGAACGCTAGGATCTCAGGAACTACTGGTCCGATTTGAAAAATTCTTTCACTGTTAGATAGCACATTTATCGAGGAAGGCTATAGGCTATATAACATCACGCTACGACCAATAGGAGCGGAGCAGCAATAAATAATGTTTCAAAATCGGGGATATTTTTTTCCTTTTGAAAGCTTCCACCGCGTGCGCTGCCGAAACGGTTAAAGTTACGCTAAAATAATGTTACGTTAAAATAAATAAAATGACAGAATTGTTCTCCTTTAAAAGTTCTAAAAAAAGTTCGCGACAGCATATGCCTATCTTTTAGAATAGGTTTACTGTAACCTCTTTTATGCTAACCAAATTTTTACTAAAAATAAAGCATTGTTTATGAGGGTATTTTTACAAAGATTATGTTAATCCTTATCCAAATAAATGCGTTATTCATTATATGTATATAATTTAAAAGAAATTTCATAATTTGATTTCAATTAGTATCTTGGAAGATATCACAGTTTTAAAATAATTATGAAGCGCGCAATAATGATGCCCCAAGGCGCCGACCGGCGTGTTACGGTTTTACGTTGAAACAATTTGTATGATTTTCGTATATTTGAGTAAATGGGGCCCTGCGGAGTATAATACAATAACTTATTTTCTTTCTGAACCCAACCCTGTAGTCCACGCAGACAGAGTTGCGGGCAAAAGCTAGTAATTTTCTATTGGCCGCAACATTGTAGGCGAAACATTAAGACTGGGATCCGGCGAGTAGAGTAGCTGTCTGAGCACTGAACAATACGGCACGACACCGTAGTCAGAACATACATACACAATATGTGTGGGTATGTTTATGTCCTAATTATTGTTTTTTTTTTGGTAATTGTTTCTGAGACTACTACTTTTCTGCACAGTCATTTTAACAAAATATTAGCTAGAAAATTTGCACTGCTTTGAGATCTCGTGGTGCGAGTATGTGCCGTACCATCTAGACTTCTAAGGTTCGACTCATGATTTTGTGAACAAAAAATTGTTGACCAAGTAACTAAAATCCAGTTATTTTCTTTCTTTTAGATTATATTTATGTTTACTTGCTAATCATCACAGACAATCATCAAAAAAAATTAAAAAATACAAATGAGCCCACGACTTAACGCTACGCTAATTTACGTTACGCTAATTTCATAAAAACAGTAGAAAAATGAATTAGCTTAAAGAAATGGAGCCGTTTAGATTTTCATATACACTTCTTTGAAGTCGCTCTCGCAATCCCTCAAAGGAATATTCTCGCGCAAAAGTATAATTGGGTTTTCATAGAACTGTTGCCTTCCTTTGACCACAAGCTCGTAATCTAGCCGGTGTAATTCAGCCTTTTGCGGAGTATTATTCAAGTTCTAATGGCCAAGCTGAACGCTTTTCATGCAAAAAGTATTCAGGTGTTCTGATCTGATGCTTTGCACTTAAAAAACCGTCACTTGAATAGTTGCTGTGGTAATCATGTTGTGTAAGGCACGTGAATCTCGCATCGATGTACCAAAAAAGAAGATATTTTTAGGCGTTCTTTGATAAAAATAAGGTCATGAAAAATCTAGACATACTAGACCATATACGTCCCGTTGTTGAGCACGAGCCTCTGAGTGAGCCAACTTAAAGGGCTGTTGCATGACAACCATGACTAAATGATTTTTTTAAATTATGAAAGTGTGTTTACTAAGAAGTTTATTCAAATGTGGGGCGGAGCTGTAAATGATATATTTTTTATTTTGAACTCTGGGTATTAGATAGTCCGTAAAAAGCATGGACGTAATTTACGTCCATGGTAAAAAGTGTTACAATGTCTTTCTTACTACTAAATATTTTCTTTCGCGGTATTCTGTGTCAAAAAATCTCTCAATATTTTTGATATACAATTTCGAGTCTACATTATTTATTTTTATTACCTAGAAAAAAGCTTTTTATGGTTCTCCATCGTATAATCAAATGTCACAGTAACCGGCCTTCCATTCTGGCGCACAAAGATTTCAGATATCCGCGCAAATATTTGGGGGAGATCTGGGATCTCTATGAGTATTTAACATTTATAATGATCATGTGTGTACTTCACTCAAAATTGTGTAATATGGCTTTAGTACCAGGCAAAAGTGCATTTCGTTAGGGGTCATCCATAAATTAGGTCACAACTTAAGGGGGAGGGAGGGGTTGACTGAGTGTGACATTGTGTGACAAGAGGGGTGGGAGGGGACCTAAATATCGTGACGTCACATTTCAAAATCTTCTTGTTACTGTTAACGACTTGGCACTGTTAACGTAAAATTTAAAATTTCGCTACTCTAACATAACATTCAATTTTTTTAGTCGGCTACTCATTCTACTAGTGTTACGTGGCAAGCGTCGACGACCTGAGCCTGAACTTGAAATTTAAACTAATTCGGAACTGCTGGTTTTATTTAATAATTTATACTCGTATATGTTAAATTGCAATTAAATGTAAAGATCGAGCCTAGTGGCGTGCCATAAAAGAGGCCTATGTCCAGCAGTGGACGAATTGAGGGCTGTTGATGATAACGAGTGATGATGATGATGAAATTGCAAAATATGTGTCGTCACACTAGGGAAGGGGGAGTCGTACAAATGTGACCAGCTGTGACAAGGAGGGGTAGGGGTCAAAAAATCACAAATTTCGTGTGACGTAATTTATGGATGGTCCCTTATCTAGCCTATAGCTATTTTTCGGGAACATAACTGAACTTCCAGTACTGAGAAATTACTTATAGAATAGGGAATGCAAGATCCTTAGATCGCCGCACAGACTTGCGCCGCTAGACCACTTAGCATTCAAAAATAAATAAAGCCATGTCCTCTTTTCGAAAAAAGCAGACAAACTAAATTACAGAACCTATAATTGTTCAATTAATAAATAAATCAACAAAATACTCGTTTTCTTAACCTAATGCATGCATTATAATTCTAGGAGTCAAAAAAGTAAATTTTTGATGAACTTTTTAAAATTAATTATTGCCTGATTACCATCAAGCAAGTTTACTATACAATGGTAAGCGCTTGTCTTTGTGAGGCAACGCAATGCTTAAGTACCTACATTGCAGAGGACAGATAAACGGATAGTAATACTGATCTCCTTTGACAAGGCTTTCAGTTGAATGGCGCTCCAGGATACTTACTACAGTAAGTGCTTTACGCTAATTCCGTACTGCATACCTGTTCAGTAACCTTCCATGCCTCGATAGTCAGAGATTCGACGAAGCATGTAAAGGTTTCACAGATATAGCTTAGGAAATTTTAGCAAACCAATCGAAGTTGGATAATTGTAGCATATTTAACTGTTAACTTCTCCTGGCAAAAATCTCCTTAAGAGAATACTATTTTAATGGTTTGTTTTATAATAAAGGTGTATTCATGTATGTTTATTCGGTAACCTACTTACTATTTTTTAGTGCTTTGGATAAAATAACGCCACCTGGTTTCGCTATGTATGTTGGAAGGATTGTGTGACTATAGTTGGCAACTCGAGACGCATATCGATTTCGGTTATTCCATTATATTCCCCATAGACCTGATCTAATCTTTATAATGATATTTTAATTTTGAAACCACAGAGTGATGTCATCGTCCTTGATTACAAGCACCATGAAAGGGTATCGATATGTGATTTAATTTTTACATTTGAAACAAAATAATTTCGTCATTAACTACTTAGCTGTTTATCAAATTGTTTATGTACCTCAAACTTATTTATAAAGTGCACATCAATTGTTGAATTAATTTTGATGAAGGATATCCTTCATATAATAATTCAAGAATTCTTCATCAATCTATTACGAGTAGAAAGGCCACAGTGAGGCGTAAAACTTGAGATGTTTGAGTCCACTGTCAAATTTAGACTTTCTTTTAAATGTGAAAAGGGGATAAGCCTAAAAATCAATTTCATTGAATTCCATCTCTGGTGTTCTCCTTTACAACCATCGCTTCATTTTTGCGTATGAGAATCAATAGTACTATATTGTAGAGCTTCAGACTAAACAGGCTTCTTCTCCGTAAATCGCCCTGCCTCAATCAAGTTATTGGCACAAATAGGCACTGCTTTTATTTTTTTTATATAAAAATGAAGAGGTAGTAAAAACATTTTCTGTTCAATGCTTTTAGCGTAATAAGAAACAAAATGCTTTGTAAAAGAATCAGCTATTCAATTACTTACTAGAAGGGCAAAGTGAATTTTGCTCCATTCTCTGTAATACCATCTAAACGACATCATTTCATAATATCACAAAGAGAAAAATACGTAGTTAATTGGAAGCTCTATATGCTTCCAAGAATCACTCAAGCTAACGTCTCGTACTTAGTAAGTTACCTATTTCGACCCATTCAAACTTTACAACGGTATTGTATATCCCCATTTATCTTAATGCAGTGTGATGTCATGTAACGAACATGGATTAGTTGAAACCAGATCCGCCATAATTAGCGCTTTGCCTTAGAATAAGACTTTATTTTTTATTTTACCTTTATGAAACCAAAGAAAGTTTTTTTATGGGGAAAGCTATTACGTTACTTTTCCAGGACCTACCAGAGAGATGATTGTGAAGAAAATGCGGACTTTACAGCTAGTTTAGAAACCTACCTGAAACTACGCGGATATAGGTACTGACTAAAACTTCTCGGTGCTATTTAGCCTAGGGTTGAGGCGCACACAATCATTCACTGTCGTCCCTTGGCCCACTGACATTTATGTAGGGTTCTGTCGTAATTACTTCATCTAAAAAATCACGCCTCCTTCGGACTTTATGTATCTCAGAATCGCAATAGAAGCGAACGAAGGGGCAACCTGTTAAAGTCACCTTTAATGTCATTCCTCCATGGTGGAATTCTTATACCTTTAATTCTTTTTTATCATTATAATTTAAGAAGTTGTTTTGGATCAGTTTATTGATCTTTGTCTAGAAGATACGGGGCTTTTTTTCTTTATCCGGTAGATCGTAAATAACAACCACACACTTCTCGCTAGGTATACATAAGTGTAAGTTGGGCACGGAGCCCAGTGAGACATAGCTACCTACTTACTGTGACAATGTCGGTTTAAAACCAAAGGTTTTCGATCAATCATCCTGTTCATTAAGTCAAGGGAGATTGATACCTTATCTATATTAGATCAGGTACAAAATGGCTCTGAAACATAAAACGTTGTTTGCAACACGTTACACTGGGTCAGAATAAAATTATTAATGGTTGCAACATGAAACGTCTCAAGAGAAATGTTCAAAATATAAATTCAGTTAGTATTCGTTGGGGAACAATGCAACAATAACAGTTAGTATTAGGTTTGCTTGAATGTATATTTTATGTTCCATAGTTCTATAACATATTGAAATATTCATTTTGGTGGATAAAGCTATAAATTATGAGCCACTGCCTAGACCGACGGGTTAAGTGTGATTCATTCTCAGTAGGAGCACCGAGCTTGCGAACATTGTAGAAAAATAGCTCTAAGATCCTGAGACTAATAAGATAACAAGCGAAACAAGGATGCCGATATCTAAATCATTGAAATTAAGAAATATTCTTAAAGATAAAATAGCCTAATCAAACATTGACTATTCAACTGCATATACATACATATTTAATATTATATGTAGTAATACAAATAACAATAATACAAATTTCAGCTCAATCAGTAAGAATTCGCATTTCAAAATTAAATTGCAAAATATAATCCACATTAAAGATTTAGGTTTAAAAATACTTGACTAATTAATGTCCAATAACAGACAGTTCAATATATCGACGTCCATAGGTACCTACCACCGGCAGTTCATAATCATAGGCAGCCTACAAACGGCCACAATCTTCCTTCCTTTTTACACTATGTTTGTATGTTTGATTTTTTTTTTAAGAATTACACTATATTGTAAAAAAGTCCTCTGTTTTGTGAACATTCTGAACATTAGACACAAAGCAATTGGAAACTACGTATGTTTGATACAGTTTTCCTCGGTCATTTGTGTGTGCAAAATACTAAAAATAAATCTATTTAAAACAAGATTCTAAGAAAGTTCAATGCTCAAGATGTTTCTTTCTGGTTTTAAGTACGTGTTTAATAGAAAAGTACTAAAGGAGACGCGCAACAAGGTACTTATCTCTTTAAAAAACAATTTAGTAGAACAACGTATTTTTTTTTCCGCTGAAATAAAAAAACACGTTCTATACACATTTAAATCTTCACACTTTACATTTTAAGTGTTATTGTTATTAACGTTACGTATGCATTTTTTTTACAATGTAAATTGTAAATTATGTCCAATTTCGACAAATCACCTCTCTATACACACGAGGACATAATCTTATAGTTACTTCTGGTTAATAGCGATTTAGATTTCCTTTTGCGGATATACCTAAACATTACACGAAAACTCAACTACAGGTCATGGGGGAAAGAAAAAAAATTAAACAACAATAATAAAGTAGATAGTGAATTTCTTGCAACCGCTGAAGGTTGGGCAAACTCCCTTGTGCATTTATAAATGAAGATATTTTTAGACCAAAATTGTCATTATTTTATGATAAAGAATGTTTTCGCGTGGAATAAGGTATTTTTATTTTCATAAATTTATTATAACAATTGTTACAAGTCTTATTAGGCTCATCTATAGAAATCTCAATGATTTTTCCAAGTAATTTAATCTAAAATGGTGTTAATCAAGTAAATTTATAATGTAATAATGCTACCTCAGGTGAAGTACCATTACGTTTCAATAGTACCTAGTTCTACAAAAAATTCGGCACTACTGTAAAATTAATTTAATTTGGTAAATTTTCAGCATATAAATACCTATCTAAAAATGTCTACCAGCTCTCGGACCTCGCAAAAAGTCAAATGGGTTACATTAGAGGGCCGTTTCCAGAAGTGAGAAAGGTACTGAACTTGAAGTACCATCCAACTTTGTACAAATAACATTGCTTGGAAATACATTGATTTTATAATATAATATCACGCTTTTCACTGAAGGAGTTTTTTTAAGCCAAGTTTATTGTAAAGCGTACGTGAAATTAACAAATTGCTGTGGTCTTCACCTTAAAAAAAGCTGTAAAAAAGTCTAGAACTTGGTTCATTTGTTATTCGACTGATGGATATATGATTGATGAGTTCCCAGAAAAAAATCGAAATGGCATGTCTCTAAGTGTATTCTGTAAAAACATCACATTTAAACATATAAATGCACAGGCGTTGAAAGCGTAGATCAAAAGAACATATTGTTTAATATAACGCAAATTAGTCAAAATACGATCGGAAATTCTTGTCTCAATTATAGTTCGGATGATCGACCTTAAATGAACTATATCCGCCGTTTGGATTCATTCTAATTGGGAAGATATTGGCATTATTTGAGGATAAATATTAACAATAATTTGAATAATAATGAATGGCAAAATGGCATAATGCCATAAACAATAGTTTGAAACGTAGGCCTCGTCGAAGTAAATCAACCCGATTCATAGGACTCAGAAATGATCTAAAATAACGTTATATTATCCTATTGCTAAGTCCTGTGTTTACGAGATGTTATTTCTATCTCCTTAAGCAATCGTTCGACTAAAAGGAGTATCCAGGCGTGCTGCAGGTTCCATGTGGTTTAACTGAATGAGATTCCGGGAAGACGAAATGGACTATACTTGTGCACGGATACCCCATACCCAAAGCCAAAAGAGCCCGAAAGCTGATGTCGGAATTCACTTTATTTTGTTTTATTTATAGTTGTGTATAAAAACTAAATACATTTTAATGTAATATTTTTTCATTACGATAGGTTAGCTAAACGTAGTATAGATGTGCAACTTCGTAGTCATATTTGTATTAATTTTAAACAATAAATTAATATGCAGTATTTATGAAGCGTATTTGTATGTAGGTCTTAGATGAAGTTCAATATCTACGTACCCATTACATGTCCGCTACATAATATGAGTCTAAACAAAAAAGATATTGGTGTGTAATAAATTTCGAAGGGAGGAATCCTTGCGAGAGCAAGGACTCTGAGAAGAGCCAAGGATTTACATTGATGGTGCCCTAAATTCCGTTCTTATCCGGTAGACGCCATGCAGTTACTCAACATTTTATTTAAAAAACTAGATAATACTATTTCGAACCCTTTACCCGTAGTTTGCGCACGGGAAGTACCGGTGTCGCGAAACCACGATTACACCTGATAATTACTCTCTGAAATCCTATTAAAAGCTTCTAGCTGATGCCATCCTAGTATAACAAATATATCCTTACGGAATCGTTCGGCGTTTAATTTGTTTTCTTTACACATATTTCCTCATTCGGTTGAAGCTTATTGGGGTTTACTGGGAATTGTAAGATGTTGTCAATGTGATCTACCTGTAGAGGGAAAAGAAAATAGTAATATCACTACGTTGTTTGTTATATGTTGAATGGTCTAAAATCCATACACAAGTAATGAAAAAAACATGTTAATCATCTTTGAAAGGCAATTGCTGCGCTGTCTACTGACACACCGTCTCGGCGAGTATGAATCCCAAACACGTCTTTGACTTTAGAAGTTATACGTGTGTTGCTAGCGAAGTTTGAGGCTTTGCGGTGAAGAATGATACCACCTATTAACTTTTTACAAAGATTTTCTTATTTACACACATGTAAGTCAGATCTCAATACCGTATTGAACTATGCTTTAGGTTTCTCTGTAGGTGCAATTCTATACATTTGTTTCGGCAACCCTTCCTATTTAAATCCACGTGTACAGCTGTTCTACTGTCCTTTATTGGTCATATCTGTATTTTTCAAGCAGCTGTTGATACTTACCTTAGAAGAAAGCTTTATATCGCCTTACTCAAACCCGGGACCTTTTAGTAGCTCGCATCACTTATACTACGAGGGCAAGCCAGTCGTTTTAATTCTTATGTACTTTGAGCTGTCTAGCAGATATATTTACTTCAAAAGGCATTCAATACTGCCTTTGTATAAATTTGATAAAATTTCCAATTCGGTGATAAATGAATTATAAATTATTCTGTGATTAATACAAACAATAAAAATGTTTTGAGCTTTTCAGAATATAGGCGACACGCAATCCGTGAACTCATCGACGTATTGTTACTCCGGCTCTATCAGTCTCCCGAAGTGATCAATCTGCTCCAGAACTTTACAATTTCGAAATTACTTTCTATCAAGATAGCAAGTCCTGCTCTGTAAATTGACTGCTTAAGTAAGGTCCGTTATTACTGATTTCAATATTTTTAATATTATAAATTATAAAAAAAATACGATTTTCTTTATAAAATAAATACACCCACAGTCACATACATAGTCCTGATCCCACACTAAGATACGAGTCTTGTGTCGTGAGTATCAGAAACTACGAGAGACTTTTCAGTCTCACAAACACCCAGATCCGAAACAAATATTTGTGGATCACACAAACATTTTTCTCGGTGCGGGGATCGAACCCGCAGCCGCTCGTTTCGCAAGCTGGTGTCTAGCCAACTGCGCCACGGGGCAGTCATAAATAAATGTTGTTGATAACAAAATAGAAAATTGTGACATAAAAAAAAATAATCGTGTTACTTTTAGTTGTTTTGAAAAGAACCACTTTTACTTACCTTGAATTTAAGCAGTCCGATTGATTAACCGCCGTATCTATATTTTTACGAAAACCGGGAAGGAAAAGTTTAATTTATTAACTATTACGCAATATTTCATCAGGTAGCCGATGATACCTTTGTTGCAACATAATGTAAAGTGGTTGTACGCATGATAGGTGGCCCGGTCCAGAGCGGGTTGGTAGGTCGAGCTGGGAGAAGGGGGAGCGAACATTCGAGCGCCGAGGAAGCCGCCCGCCCTTCGTCATTCCCCAGCCACTGCGAAGTCAGACCGCCGAGTTCCCTCGTACAGAGCACACGTGTCCTCGCGAAATTCTCTGCCAACTTGCGCAGTCCTTTCCAAGTCTTTTAATTGTCATACTTCAAGTCCTCTTTGCGGTTTCAATTTCTTTAAAAAAAATTCTTCCCTTGTAAGTAGAAGGCGCGGGAGCCTAGCGGGCCCCGTGGCCCCCATTTAAATTTTTTGTGTGAATTTAATAAATAAAAAATCATTATGGCGCTCGTCGTGGAACTTACCCGCTTCAAAGCTCTGACTTGCAAATCCGAGAAGTTCGTCCGTCTGGAGTTTCGTGGTAAGTATAAAATACCCACACTTCCTCCTTTTTATTTATGAGTTCGTAAGTTTTTATTCCTGTCATAAATAAAATTATTTTACCTTACTTTCCTTGCTGTTTTCTTTAACATTTCCTTTGGTTATTGTTTTTCTTTACTTAAATTGGTAAACGAAAAGATCTTTATCCTTAAAAATATTAATTATACCGTAAAAAGCTTCTCATTTTTCAAAATTATTTGATTTTAAGATCATAAATAAAATTTAAAACCTTATGTCAATATGCTCTGGAAAATAAATTAAATTACTTTTAAAATACTACAATACAATATTGTAATTATTTGATGTTTAAAGAAATGGGAATATCCGAGTAAATGGCGTGCAAGAACTAAAACCAGCTCGGTTATTTATTTATATTTATTTTATTCATTTTCATTCCTGTTTGATTTACTTTTTTACAGAATTATTTCTTCTGTTTTGTTTTATTTTAACTTTACATATTGTATCATCGGTCAGCAGCATTATTTAATGTATAATTTAATTTTAAAAATGCGGTTATGTTAGAAAAAGTAGTTTTTTAGCAGCGTCGCCGAGCCAGATTCATAATAGTATTGAATAAATAACAAAATTAATTATTCAATTACGAACACAGCCGAATACTAATGAATAATAATGTCGAGCCTGAGAAATTTTCGGTAAGTCTGTTTCCGTTGGGGTTGGCCTCGAGTGGGTAATCCGTCGGGTGTATTCTATTCATCGCAATACTCCTTTTTAAGAGCAATTTTAGTATTAATGATTAAATTAGAAATAGGTACACAAAACGTCAATTAAAATGCGCGGTTTTCCATATAAATAATAAATTTACTGAAAAATAACTTACCGTCGGACAAAGGTTGTACTCGTGCGGCATGTACTAATTAATTCATTTGGAAACAAATCTGTCTCAGTTGAAAATATAACGAGAAGGGTTCAAATAATTATAATATTGAATTTATATACAAAAAAATATAAAAGCGGATTCATTAAATATGAAATGTCTAACTGGTTTTAGCTTACTGGTAGCGTATCATGTTTTTCTCTATTCTCTATTACCTGTTGAAACTTTGAATACTTTACGGGGTGTCGCGCGGAATTCTTGCCGCGGATGAAACATGGGGATGAGACATCCACTCCACCTGTTGGATTACAAAGATTTTAGCGGAAGGTTTAGAACGCATGATGTTTAAAAAAAAATGAAGTAATTTTGGTTGCTTGTAAAATATGTCCTTTTAGAATTACCTCATGTTTACAGTTTATTGATGCAGAAGTTCATACAGTTCATTCAAATTCATTCAGATACAGACAATATACGTTATGTTTAGCGAGTCTACGTAGTCGCTAAGAGTTCGGTCTATGGAATGTGCGGCTACGGATTCGAATTCGTTCGGTTCGGGTTATTGTTTGACTAATTATTGTATTATTTAGTTTCAAACAATAATTAGAGTTTGTGGTATAAGTATATTTTTTTTTATACGGTATATTCGCGTGAAAATTATTGCGGTGGCTTTTCATCAGCATCATCAACAGCCCTTAATTCGTCCACTGCTGGACATAGGCCTCTCTTATGGCACGCCACTGAGTGGTAGGTGGCTTTTAGGTGAGCTCAAACCTTGGCGATTCACGAGCTCTTCTTTCGTCCTTTACAAGATTTTTTGTATTCATCTATAATACCACCTAAGAGATATTGGCGAAATCGGTTTTCGCTTTACGATTTACATCATAATATGCGATGTTGAGAACAAAGCTATGCATAAACTAGCCGTTTTGTTTAATTTGGCTCAATCTCTGTATTTATCGATTTTATACGTATTCTGAACCAAACGGTTATTATGTGTGCACTTTAAATTTGAAAAACAAGATTATAGATTGTCATGGTCTCGAGGTTTAGTCGTGCGGTTGAGACATACATCTCGGCGGTCGCGGGTTGGAATCTCGGGCACAAACCTCTAACTTTTCGAAGTTATGTGTGTCCTACAATTAATTTTTGCGTAATTAAACGGTCAACGTTAATATCGCGAGGAAACCTGCTCAACTAAACTATAATACTTTTAGTTGTGTAGTCAGCCAACTTGTACCAGGGCAGCATGATGGACTAAGGCGTAACATTAGTGAACGAGGTCCGTGTCCTGCAGTGGGATGTAGGACTGATAGACATTCATAGTATTAGTTTAGGATATTATTAACTTCGTTTGATTAAATAATGGATTTATAGAAGGCACTATGGATATTGAGCATTGATTATACTACTCATATTGATGTAAATATAATCGCATAGTTTTTACTCTTTTAGTTAAAGGATATGTTAATTGTCTAAACTCTAAAGAGTCAACAGATTAATTTAGTGATATGAGAATTCGCTTCAAGCAGATTTTATATTGAAAACATTTGAAAATATTTTTTCGCTGACTTGTGACAGAAACTTCTTCCTTTATGGGAATGTTAAGGCCATTCAAATATATTACCTTTGATCGAGGAGAATTCCATTTCCATTAACTTAAAACATGAGAGTACTCTTATTTGAATATATTAAGAGGTACGCGTAGGTAGGGTTACATATATTTTGCAGTAAATACTTAATCTCATTTACTTTTGAGGACTTTTGACATATTTTTTCTAAGAACATATTCGTCATCTCGCAATTTATTGGAAAACATACAAATAATGATCGACCCACATACGGTGTGGGAAAAAATATAAAATATTCTGACTTTATTCCATACAGTCGGTGAGAGGTGACTGCCGTGTTAGTAAAAAAACGAATAGTACCAAGTTTTCAAATAACAACGAACTAACGTTTTATTTCAACCGTTTGAATATAACTTTCACATACCCTTGCGGCTAACAAAGCAAATTAAAATATACATATTTAAAGTGAAATCCTGAGGTGCACGCACGCAAAACGACAGGAGTAATGAAATTTCATAAAATCTCTGACGTTTTGACTTAAATTGTAAATTCGAGTATAATCTTGTACTAACCAATGCAATTTGTTCAATTGAAACACGACGAGTAATATTTGCAATTAAAAGTTTTATGAGAATTTACTCCTATTTTTAATTAGATTAATTAGACATTTTCGAAACTTTAACAAGGAGTTTCTAGTTTTGTTTTTGATCAATTGTTTTTGTCGGAACGATTTGTAGGACCTGAGACACAGGACACACAGGACAAATGATTAAGCTATTTCTTGCAATGGGTTTTGGACACCCAAACATATGAAATTCATTACATGCATACTTTTCAACCAAAACTAAGAACTTGTATCGTTGGCATTAGAAAGTACTACAGATTGGTCTCACATAACTCCCTTTTCTCACGAAGACCAAACACTTGGGATTCTCACGAGAGACACACTTGTACCTCTCGATAATTTCGAATCACCAAATCATATATTGGAAGGATACAAAAAGGCATTGCTTATTTTTAAAAAAATGTTGAAATTCATGCTTACTTTCGTAAAATTTATATCTGTTATATACGAGTGAACGTCAACATTTCAATACTTCGATCTCAAACAGAGCCAACAATAGCAGTGGCAGCGTTTGCTTCGTTGAGGCCCTGTATATTTGCAAACGAAACATTCAAACGTGGCTTATATTGTGTTGGTATTTGCTTGTGGTCGATATTGTATCCATCCGGATAGCGAACGATGTGCAATAGCTACTTAACGTTTCCATTTAAAATAATAACTGCCGGGTAATTGAACTTCCACTTTACTAATAACGCAACCGCACTTTCATGACCAACGTGTGTCTATAATTTGATTTACCGTAATAACAAAGGATCAGTCAGTATCTATCTATACACTTTCAACATGTCTATATCTCATTCACGATAAGTTGATTCTTTTAGCATATCGACTAATGATGGGAAACAGAACATATCGAGTAGTTCAAAAATATTGCGTTTTAAAATACTGCATTATGTGTGAAATTCTTTATTACTTTCGACATGTAAAAAAGTATTTAGATAAGCGGTGGTGGGTGATAAGATAAGTACCTATTTAAGGGTTATTTTTAGACCTCCCGCCAAATTTAAATAGGTGTTTTAGACCACGGAAGTAAACAACTTCCCCAAAGAAACACGGGTCGAAAAGTGAAAAAAAAATTCAGACCTTCTACACGAAATCGACCATGTGAGCAGTTTTCTATGGGAGGGTCGAATTATTTATCACGTTTCGACCCATGTTTCTTTGGAAAAGTTGTTTAGTTTCATGGTCTAAACCACCTATTTTAAGTTGACGGGAGGTCCAAAAATAGCCCAGTATGTAAAAATTAAGGTTGAAAAATGAAATAGTTTTATCTTTAAAACAGTTTTTATTAAGTAACTGGAGCACAGCCATGATCATCATAGTGTTCAATAAAATTATCGACGTGGAAATCGATATGAACGATGTTACGTCCCTTTCCGTCCGACCGATGTAACGTTATACAAACGTCAATTAGTTTCAGTATTCCTATTTTAATTTTACTTTGAAGCAATAAAGTCTCAAAAATTTCGGATAACGCTTATATTTTTAGGGACTTTTGTGTTGTATGTATTTTTTTATATTTATCAAATCATTAAAATAATAAAATAATACGTTTTTTATTTCAAAGTCATGTCTCAGAAAAATTGACATCTGCCAAAAGAATCAACTTATCGTGAATGAGGTATAGCAAACTTTCGTCGTCAAGTGACAGATGGGCGTCTCTCGTCGTATAATCCTCACTTTCATACTCCATTACTGAATAGTCACATTTGCATTTGTAAATAACATGTTGCTTAGGAGTAGATTGGTTGTTAATTTTTTGTGCCCATGCGAAGCGGGGTCTAACTGCTAGTAATATATTGACTAGCATGAAACAAAACGATATTTACTAGAAGTTTCCAGAACTCTTTGCACTTAACAGAGCATATCCTTTAACGTTTTATTTCATATTCATAATTAATACTTTCGAAATGAAAGTGCTTAAAGTACTTTGCTTAAAAACTATGAGAAGCAATGCTTTCAAAATGCAGCTAAGACACAAATTAAGAATAAGGTACTGCTAATAGATAAGTTCGAAGATTCCGAGTGAAATTCAATCAATGCGAACGTTCAAGCGCATCTCTGCAAATAATGAACACTTTTCTTTTCGCTTTCGATTTTAATTACTGGGAAAAGGGAGTCACGGTCAGATTCAATTCACTCAACAGACAAAAGCCAAGGTTAATGCGATTATAAGATACTTCAGTCCTGACAAAAACCGGGAGTAATTGAGAACCATTTTTTTTAAGATATCTTGGAAGAACATTCGCATGATTCAGAAAAATATTTTTATATTATGCAGTCTATAATTAAGATTAAAATTGCTCTTGGTGTTATAGTGTTTTTTTTTTGTGGTTAGTTTTAATTTAGTTTTTGTTTTTAACGCAAGTTGAAATGGAAATACAAAGAAGTTTCCTGTTCTTACTTTAGTTTGAATAAATCTCTTAGTGATCCATCAAAAAAACTTATTTTGAAGATGGAAGTTCAATAAGACATTGCATTTTATTTGGGGGTTATTTATTTACTTTTATGTCGTCATAAACTTTAGCTATACAATATATGAAAGCAAGTGCAAGGCCCTTCTTACAATCGGTAGGAAGCAATAAAAACCCAGCAGCTAGCACAATAGTCTTGCGAATTGCCTCATAATGCTTCGCTTAAAAGACCCAATTCCTTCCAGATTGGATAATTTACCGAATGCGTTCTCATCAAACGAACGACCAGTCGTAAAATAATAAACTCGTATTGCAACACACACTTTGCAGTATCCCATAAATAGAATAATAATACGTGCAAAAATGTAATCTTTTTAGTGGTTTGAACAAAAGAAAGAAACAGTTTAAAAAAAGTCTTGGCAAGCTGAGGAAATATAAATGAAATTGTGTAAAAAAAATATTTTACCAACAAGTCGCTTCTTAATTAACTATTATGAGTGTTTATTTAATTTAAATATTAGCTTTTAGAACATTGAAAACCTGGCAACGTTTTGTCGGCAACAATAACACTTCATTATCGACGTGGCCAAATTAAGTCGGACAAGCGGTTGGATTCCGGAGGCATCGTTGTTGCCCTTATTTTTGTTCCACCTCTATTACGCAGTCGAGGAATGAGCCGATGTGTCTTTTGTTGAAATATTTGTTTATTTTCGTTATTAGTATTGATTTTAACACTTTACATTACGGAGTTTTGGTTTTGAAGACTTATTACAGTATGATTTGGGCTTATTAATAGGGGTAGACGGATTCAGTGCTAAAAATCTATTTAAAAGTGAAAGAAAGGGAAGATAAGAATACGCATAAACTGGGATGTTGAGAGAACCATATAGTAAAAGTCCACGTCTTCTCAAATTGTGTGAAGACGCTCGAGACCGAATTTAATTAAAATTAACCAATTGAATAATATGAGAAAGATAAGTTATTTACTGTAATATTTAGAAATACACTATATAACAAGCAATTTCATTATTCAACTATGAAAGGCAGTAAACAACGCCCACATAAATTTAAGTGTGTTAATTTCATATATGAAATCATTTTAAATCCTTGAGCAATTTAATCAACAGCTAAATGTAAAACTAGGTCACTGTTTAACAATTATTCTGCAAAAAATTAAACGCGTTATATGGATCTGAGTTTCTCTGCGGAGGACATGTAAGATGAAGACTATAAGATTAGCGCCTCGCCTAAGCTGTTAGCTGCATTATTATATTAATTTTATTGCATCATCTCGCCTACCTATTAAGAGGAGACCTAGTTTTACGTTCAGACTAGATTCGATTAATACCCGCATGATGTTGATTATAGTATCTGTACATAATCGTTCTTTCTATCATCTTTTGTTTACTTTATATTAGTTATATGAAGTAAAGGCGGCACTAGTCCTGCGCTAGTATCGCGTAACGCCTATTAAATGTGAAATATAACTTTGTAGACGCGGATACAGGCTCAATAAATGTATTTTTATATGGTTATAAAATAATCAAGTAGTTAAAGATGAGATGTGTTATAAAATCGTCATCAATTTAAGTCACCGGTAACGGACACAAACTTAAACGTAGATCACTCTTTCGGAAATTCTAATAAAAGTTTAGACATTACTGAATTCGATGCATAAAACACATGAATGAAAATACGAGTATATTTGGCAATCTTGAAATTAAGCATTGGTGACAACACTACAATTAGCACAGACGGCTAGTACCTACGTTATCTTATCATGTGCCATGTTGAAACTTGACAGTTTTAACAATTGTTGAATTAATTGAATATTTTTGCGAATCAGAAATTAAAAAAGTGTAGAATACGATAATTATTTGGTATAGGTTCCTGTACCGGTACTGAGAATATCTTGTAACACTTTAGCCGATCTGGGAATCGAATCCGGGATTTAGATCACATGAAGCACATTTGTACCGCAAGACCACGAGGCAAATGAATTTTCTGCAAAAATATTTTATGGTAGGTACTAAAGCAAATTCAGCTATAAGAATGTAATATCGCCGCGAAGCGTTTACAGAATTTAGTTGTGCAGAATAAACATTATTCACTGAATCTGACCCAGTTTTTACTTGCGTGTGCGAACATTTGCTACAGCTGTCGTAGTGTGTATACCCTAGATAACATATACGACAGTGAAAAGCACTATATCGAGATAAGTGTATCGATAAAACAAATGCAGAAATCGATTATATTTCAGTGTGAATGTAAATTTCACTAAAGCGCGAGGTGATACTAACTACAGAATTTTTATATTTAAAACTTGGTTATACGCTGTTATCAGACTGTGATCGGAAACATAGACAGGTTATTTTAGCTATTGTTAAAATTATTACAAACCTCCTGGTGTTAAAGGAAATCTTGACAAAAAATGTATCTATTTCCTGCCTATAATTTCTTCCTTATAGAGATCCTTGTGTATAGCGTGCTGTCTAGAGTATCTATTGACATTCCTTCGCGTTTTCTTTGTAAAAAGACAGATTTGCGTAGCACAAAATATTGGTTTTCTTTTGTTCTTTGTTCTATAGTACTCTTTATTGAACCGTATTTCTGGTTTAAGAAAAATATCCTTTAGCTTATTTCGAAATAAATCGGACAGACTTCCATACAAAGTCTTAAATATAAGGCCAAAAGCTATGTACATCTTAATAATTATTGTTTATTGTGGGATTCAATATTCAATATTCAAGACATTCTCATTTTATATGAAAAAAACTTATATTAAATAAAAATATCCGGCATGATACCACAATATACGTCCCACTGCTGGGCACGGGCCTCCTCTAGCATTGAGAGGGTTTAGGAGTTAGTCCACCACGCTGGCCTAGTGCGGGTCGGCGGACTACACTCCTAAGAAATTCCGAAGAACTAATAAAAATTTTGAAACATATTCAAAATTTTATCAGGTTTCTGGGTTCTATGGAAGTACCGCCACTTAGTAGTGGTACAAATTTTAATATCCATTCCTGTTCCTTTTAGAAATATCGATATTCGGGCTCAACCAACACGCAATACGTTAGCGTGTAGAATTAAACCCAATTAACCCCTTTCAACTGTCTACGGAGTTTTTTTTAAGGGCACAAGCACATAAGCGTTGAAATAGGGTAGCTACATTACATCGATTTTTATTTAAGATACTAATAATAAATCACTTCTATTTATTTGGCCCTATCCCAGGATCAACAGCGGCACGCACAGTATTAACGCCTAAACTTAGTTTAGTATTATAAAGTATATAATTTTTACTAATTCCCTATCGACGAATCGAAACGCATACACACAATCGATAACTGAATTGATTATAATTGTATCAACGCTTATTCATTTTCTTCATTTTAATTTCTGTCTGCTTCTTGTTTGCCTTTTACAAATTGTTTCTTCAGGATGGTAAAGGGTCAACGAATAAGGATGAATTAATAATTGGCGATCGAAAAGCGTCATCACCAGTAAAAGTGCCTTTAACTAGGCCACAAGTCTTGTGTATACCAAAAACTAAAATTGTAGGTAGATTTTAGTCACAAGCATCTCTAAACTTAATATATTATAGATACCAAAAACAGATGCTTCTTTTGTTTAGTTATTAATAATTTTGCTCTACGACATTATCGCCGTCTGAACATCCCATCCAAATATGTAAATATATGTACTTATATAAGAAAAAATATTTCTATATAATAATATAACTAACTGCCAAAATTGTAGGCTGTCTATGTAGTCAATAGTCATATCGCTGATATACAAATATATACATAAACATAAAACAAAATTACATTCGATAAAATGGGATGAATAGAACATCAAACAGACTACAAGATCGCAAGACGTCGGTAACTTAGTTGATAAGTTGAAAGGCAACAAAGTTTGCGTACGTATTTCATTTCTTTATAAAACTTGTGTTTGTTCTTCCTTACTTGAATTGTATTGAATGGTTTTTTTTATATATAGAGGTATATTGCCCCAGTTATTATAATAATTTCTGACAACGATATTTTATTTTATGCATATACCGCGCACAATTTTCACCTTTTTTGCGATGACTGAAGCGGTAAATAGCAACCTCCCAGCCGTATTAAGTGCATTACGGTTCCACTTACCGCAAGAGAAAGATTAATTTGCGTATAAATTTAAAAAAATATTGTAAACACAATGGTTATCAAGATAAAAAATAGCTTTTAATATAATATTTTGCATAAAAGTATGTGGTAAAAACATTTTAAATTCTTTTTTTCCTAAAAATGTGTATAATGAAATCACCATCCACGTCCCACTGATGGGCACGGGCCTCGTCTGTATCTCAGAGTGCATAGGCTTTATTCCCCCAAGCTGGTGTAGCGCGGTTTTGTGGACTGTTCGCCTAAAAATTCCTAAGAACTTTTAGTTGGTCATGGTAATGTTTTCTTTCACCGTCAAAGTACGAGATAATTCATAATGAATACACAAAATCTTCGAATAGTCGGGGTTGTATGCTTGAAGATGTAATCAATGATTTTCGACCACGCGCTTTAACCTCGAGGACATCACTAATTTAAAATAATAAATTTGCTTGATTACGATGTCGAGCGATATTTTCCCTGTTACCAACGCCAGCTTACAAAATAAGCTAATTTTATTTATTTATTTATTTAATCTTTATATACACGTATGTATAAAGGCGGACTTAATGCCGTAGGCATTTTCTGCCAGTCTTATAATTATTATTATTAATTTTATTTTATTAAAAGACATCTTTTGAACTATATTATTCATGGCCTGTAAGTAACTGAATCCCCCGAGCCATTCATGTTTGAGACAGACGTGAACTCGCAAGAAGCGCCCCTAATTGTTTCTCGTGAAATATCAAACTGACAACTTTTGTTGGAAGCTGACGCCTATTTTAATACATTCGTTGTAACAAAGGCGAGAAAATTGGTTCTGCCATTAACAACCTTTTTGTGTCAACCATATTTTTTCCTTAAATATATATTGCTCCGAATTAACAATTTCTTTTTCGTAGATAGACCAACTCAAACAATTTTCACAAGCATAAATACATGTTTACCCTGAGGTTCTTTTTTGGAAGTCATCCTTTTCTGGAGGATTTAAATGCGCAATGTCTGCGGAGATTCTCCAAGGCAAGGAGAATCTTTGTGTAAACTTTAATCTTCAATATGCGACATGCGTATGAGCCTGTGTGTGAACTAGTACATCATTTTGAAACTGTTCAATTAACTATGTATGAATCCCTCCTATTCGGCGTAGCTCCGTTGTTGATGTAACCAATCTTCGTTCATATATAATGTGCATAACCGGGCCGACTTACTCACTTGCACGTCTACTTCTTCTCGTGTAAATAATGTAACAGATGCTCTTGGAAACTGCCGAATAATTTAGTTTATGTTTCCATTTTAACGAGATCGGGTTTTTATTTGTATTTTCATAGACTGCTTCATGGTCTCGGATCACCAGTACGTACGGCGTGATATAGAGGTTCAAGGTTCGATAACCAGCTCGGAAAAAGTTTTATTGGGGTTATTCAATGGGATAATCTTATAAGCAGCATGGAAATGTTTTTGAAAAACGGCGCAATTCCAGAGGTTTGCCTTATGTTACGTAAGACGAAAATATCGGTTCCAAAATACACCTCTGCCTACCCGTACGGGTCTTAGATCTTCATAAAACAACATACTGCACGTCAGCGGAGGCAAGTTTGCATGGCAGAGTATCAACTACATTACATATACATGAGCTCAAAATGAGTTGTCCAACTGGATTCAAACATTGGGATGTATAAGAGAAACTTTATTGAAACGTCTACAATGATATTATTTTTGTTTAACGTGGATAAGAATGTCCATAGTTACCCTGTATGGCAGAACCAAAATAGCTCTCGTTTCTGAAATATTTAAATCCGCATTAAATTCTGAAGACTATGAATTGAAGAAAATTCGCGACGCATGTTTTGATAAACCTGACTAATTTTAAGTGGGCAAAAAACAGCAGATTTGAATCATGGGGTAACCATCAAATTCCTACATTAACTTTTATATACATTAACTTTTAAAAAATAATCCTATTATTATTATCAACAGGTCAACGCGTTTTTCTTGAATCAATCCTTTAAAATTTTGTTCTTAGTCCGTTTAAAACTGTGTATTGCATGAATTAATCAAATATCTTTGAATTTTAAAATCAATTCAATTCTATTCACTTTAAATATTTAAGAAGTTAAAAGACTATGATTCACTTTGGGTCGCTGTGCCATTGTAGTAGTAAGTACTTTAAATATTTGTTTTTTGTGTAAAACCTTTAAAATTTCATGAAAAACAGTGAATTTCACCAATCAGCCACATCAATGTGCTTTTGTTATTCTGTAACTTTTATCTTCTAACATTATTTGGTGGCATTTGGATACATACTCGTATGTATGTGTGTCTATAAAGGTGTCAAACACAGAGCCAGCCGTTTAAAGCTTGGACAGACAGGCGGCACAGCTTTACTAATTTAGCGCTAGCCTAGCCTCTGGCTACGAGCCCTCAGTCCCTGAAGTGGCGATAGTTGGGGTCCTCAAATGTCTGTGTGCGTGGGTACGTCACTGAACCGTATGAAAACAGTTGACCCTTAGACGACGACGTTTCTAACTTTTTTAATATATAAAGTTGCTTACTACTTTGAGATATGAAGTTATTGCGCATTTACGTGTATTCCTGTGGGATTAACATCTGGGATAGTATCATAATGGTATGTTTATTACTTTAGTAACTGCGTGGACTTTGCTAATTCTTAGGATTAAGCTGCTGTATTTTCATAAGGTTCTTAATTGTTCTAATCTTTTTACTGAAACAAACTGGGGGTAAAATTTACGAATATGAGCAAAAAAGATCCTCAGACGAGTTCCACAACCCACATTCACAGCTCCTATCAACAAGTGGATTGTCGACCCTTATATTTGCGTTTTGGAACATTTGTTGTCGGCGTTATATTGAGCTGAGGGTGTGAATATTAAAGCCGCAGGATTGGAGATGTTTTTTTCCAGATTTGCACGATGTTTTTGCGGGACTGTCTGGCTTTTTCATCAGCTTAACTTTTAACATTGCGAGTCTCCTTCAATATTGTAGCAGTATTTATTTTCCAATCAAAAGATTTATAAAATATGAATCACGGCAGTCTTGTAGAGAAATAAAAATGAACATAGAGTTTAATAAGTTCTTTACAGGTTGTTTGTTGAGCTAACTTTACTACATTTCGTAATTTTTAATTTTAAAATATTTTATTATCAAGTCTCGATTAATAATGCTTGAGTTTAACAAAACAATTTGACGTACATGTAAAAAAATCCACAGCCTACAATAAACAATTCTAATCTAGAAATTACGCAATTAACGTTTAACGCTTCTGGCCTTTTATGGAAATACCGCCACTCCTTAAAATATATGAAAAAACTTAAAGTAGTTACTTTGTATTTATTTAGTTCAAAGCTTAACGCACACACAAAAGTGTTAAACAAAATCAGATCGATGGAGCGCCGGAACTCAAGGCCACGCAGTTACATTAACTGTAATTAGATACCGCAGTCACGTAATTAAACAAAAAATAATTAAAGTAAGGGAAATTAATCGCCCTTGCGACAAAAGTTGAGGGACAGTAAAGCATATTTTCTTATGAATTTTAAACATGGCGGTGGCATGCTTAAACTGTCTTTATTGTTAGAGTCCAATCTTATATTTCTTAGCCAAAAACCCATTCAATAGGTAAAAAACTAAGAATGATACAGAACACGAAAGGATATGAATCAGGACAAGTCCCAATAATAGATATTTTAATGTCTTCCCTGCTCGCCGAGTGTAATTTAGGCCGCACTTTAAAGAAACCAAATAGAATAAATAGAAAGAAGAATTCTTGTAAAAAGTTAGAAATTATAAATATATTAGTCTCCTTGTAGAATTGCGAAAAAAATTTGCTCGGAGCGCCTTAATAAAAAATTAACATGAAATTTTCATTTCCATAGTGAGGTCTGCGTTTTCGTGATTCTATCCAAATATTGCTCTCAAATTATCAACTTGCCAACTATGTATTACGTTGTTTGTTTGCTAATATAATAATGCACCGCAAATTAACTCCGCTCTGTGCGATTTAATAATTAATGTAACGTTTCACTAGTCACGTTCATATTAATTCGAATTTCGACGTGATAGGTAGTCCCAATTCCGTTGGCATGTTCATTAGCGGGAAATGTTGCCATGCGGGTTACAACAAACAAATATAACTAATTTTACTGTTAGTCCTGGTTCAGTTTCTACCTATTCGATTTTTTTTACAAACTAATGTACGTTTCGCGGAGCACTTCCATAGTAGCCCAAAAGCGGTACATGTAAATCGTGTTTTGTTTAGTTTAATATTCTTCTTCTTCTTCTTCTTCATCAACCCATATACGCCCACTGCTGAGCACGGGTCTCCTCTACCATTGAAAGGGTTTAGGCCATAGTCCGCCACGCTGGCCTAGTGCGGGTTGGCGGACTACACACCTAAGAAATTCCTAAGAACTCTTAGGTGTGCAGGTTTTATCACGATGTTTTCCTTCACCGTTAAAGCAAGTGATAATTAAATGTGAATACACACATAACTTCGAAAAGTCAGAGGTGTGTGCCTGGGGTTCGAACCCGCGACCGCCGAGATTCTCGACCGCGCGCTCAAACCTCGAGGCCATCACTGCTTTAGATTCTCGAGCGCGCGCTCAAACCTCGAGGCCATCATATATAAATTTAAAATAGTCCTCGAAATGTTCCAATTGTGTACTGGCTTATCATACAAACTACGAATTTAATGTATTTTGTTCATAAATTACTTAAGTAACTAAATATCTTTCAGAAAAAAACGCTACGAAACTATGATTTATTTGTAGTTTTCTCATGTGAATTGTTATTTATGCTTCATAAATTTTACTTCGGAAAACAGGTATTAACAAGCAAACGGTATAAAATTCGTGATGTCAGTGCAATCCGTTTCAACCACAATCATCTCTCATGAGGCGTCGGAATAATCCAGTACAATTTGAAATGGTCATGCTCCGATCATATCCTCAGAATGGAATAATATTAATCGTTTACTTATCGCGATTAGTTCCTAAGGCAATGCTCATGGACCTATCTAGACAGTAGCTATGGTAGAAATCTGTCTAATCAATCAGGACCGTTTAGCAAAAACTCAGGATATTAGGGTTTAATAGTTACTTAAATTGATTAATAGATTTCGATTCATTGGACCCACGTCCACTAGATTAATTTTCAGTAGATCTATCTTAAATTTGATAAGCTTAAGTTCCTGCAAACGATCACGAAGTTGATATCTTATTTAGGTAATGTATCTATGTTAGTATGTTCTTTAACCGATTTGTATGATTTTTCGTACGTATATTAATGATAGCATCTTTGATAGGGACAATGTATACTTTAATATATAAATCTGCGCTGGGGCAGACAAGAGTTCAATAGAAAATAAAACGCATTCACGAAGCATTGCTCAGAAAACTATAACAGGCGTTTTTTATTTATTCTACTTAATAAAGAGTGTTCGTAGGATGAACACGTGGTTCAGAGTAGGGATGTTGCGAATATTCGCATCCGCATCCGCATATGCGGAACATTCGCATCGATTTAGACATCCGCATCGGCATCCGCATCCGCATAAATCGCTGCGGAGCTGATGCGGTTGCGGATGTGTAGCAGATCGCGAAAAGAAAGAAAGGGGTGAGGGGCGGCGAGGTGCGCGTGTCGGTCTCGAGTGTCGAGTGGGACCACACGTGCTGATTGACCAATAGGAAAGCAATAACATTTTATACAAATCAACCAATCGATCAATTTTATACAGATCCGCATCCGCATCTGCATCCGCGGATGTGAGCCTCTTAAAATTCGCATCCGCATCCGCATCCGCGGGTGTGAAAAAAATTGAATCCGCAACATCCCTAGTTCAGAGTACCACGAGGAACCGAACTTCACAGCTAGTACTACAGTAATTTATCTAAGGATGAAAGGAAAACAAAACAAACAAATGACAAAAACCAATCGTGGCTTTCAACTTTATCATTGATCAATCAAAGTGGACGAAATCCATGTCTTTTTATAAATGATAGCTGTTGCCCGCGACTTCGTACGCGTAGACTACATGGTTGACTTCAAGAAGAAAATAAGTTGTAGTCTATTTTACTTCTTAAAGTCCTATTTATGCCCATACCAAAAATCATACAAATCGGGAAAATTATTTAAACGTGAAACCCTAACGCTCCGGTCGGCGCCTTGTACATAATTATTGCGCGTTTGAAGATAATTTTGAAACTGCGATATCTTCTAAGATACTCATTGAAATCAAATGATGTAAAGGGCAAATTTCTTATAAATTAAATACTTATACTGAATAACGCATTTATTTGGATAAGGATTAATATAATCTTTATAAAAATACCTTCACAAACAATGCTTTATTTTATTATAAATTTAGTTAGCATAAAAGAGGTTATAGTGAACCAACCCTAAAAGTTAGATATATGCTACCGCTGACTTTTTTGTAGATATTATCAAGCTCTACAATTTTTCTCTAGGACTCAACTATATATCTCCCATGGGTAAGGCAGCGTTTGCAAAAAATGGTTTCGTTCGCCCGTTTTTTCTCCGACTTACTTCGCAAATCCTGCTACAACAAAAAAGTCTTATAATTTTTCGAACAAATATATAACCTATGATACTCCCAAAGAACATAGCTTTCTATTGGAAAAAGAATTTTCAAAATCGGTTCAGTAAATCCCGAGTTTACTTTCTACAACGTCACAAACATACAAACATACAAACTCACAAACCTTACCTCTTTATAATATTAGTATAGATCAGTGTTTCCCAAAGTGGGCGACAACGCCCCCTTGTGGGCGCTGGAGGTCTCAAAGGGGGCGGTAAGAGACCCAGAAAGAAAATGGGGGCGTTGTGTAGAGCCTAGAGGCCTGGGGGGTGATTTGTAATTTTATTTAGCTAGGAGCGACAAAAATCGGTATTAGATCACAATATACATGACCATACTATGCAGTTCTTGTTTTTTTTATTTTATTTTTTTTAGAAGAATCTTGGGTAATAGTGGTGAAAAGTGGCCACTACTGTCCAGAGTGGCTCTTGTTTTTTTTTTTAGGATGACGGTTAAATAAATAATTTATTTTATTTTCATTTGTGGTTTCGCGCGTTTTAATGGGGGCGCTAATAAATGTTTTATTCTCAAAGTGGGCAGTAGACAAAATAAGTTTGGGTACCACTGGTATAGATGAAACATAATATCTCCTGAATTAAGCGTCAACCGCATTCACGAGACCCATTCATAAGGCGATGCATCCTGTTCGGACAATGAGAGGCGGCAGTCCACCGCAAAATGCGGTCAACCAGCTGCGGCTTCACCGATTACATGTTATAGCTGGGTTATAACTTCCTTCTAACAAGTCACTGCAACTTCTACGAGTATGAGTCGCTCCAACGGGTTTGTCGACCACAATTTGTAAACCATTCTGGTTTGGCATCATTTACGATTTAATGACGTTAACCTTTTAAGTCAATGTAAATACTAGATACAAGCGTTGTCATCATATTTGAATATAAAATAAAAATTATATAGTTTCTGGATCAGAGAAATATTTGTTTATTAGCCTAGTGCGTGATCATTTGCAACGTCATTGCTCATATCTAAGCGTAAATTTTTCCGTCTTTTATTTATGCTGCAATGACTTTAAGAATCGGTCAGCAAACTGGATTGGAAATTTACTCTCAGGTCTATGATTTGCGCGCAAAAGAGCTTGATAAAACATTAAAATTTTCTTTCTCCTGTATTCCGATATAACCTCAGTATGCAAATTATACACAGTAGATTTATGATGAAAAATATTACGTAAAAATGTTATGCAATTTTAGAACGCGAGAGACTGGAAAAGTATGAAAGTAATAAATGTCAATCAACGACTACAGCACATCCATCATACGTATTCAGCTGAGGTTGATAATAAATCTCATTAAACTAAACATCTTAACAAATTATATAATTCTATGAGTGTAAACCTATAATAAACACACAATATACACGTTATGGATGAAAAAAATAGATACAAAGAATTAGAATTTTGTGATGTTTCGAATCCCTAGATTGAAGATAAAGTTAGCCTTACTAATAATCTAATACGATGTACAGCAGAGACTATCTGAACCTAGGTAAAGTTAGGAAAAAGTAATTTAGAAAAAGAAGCAATTACCTTCTATCAATAGACCATGGGGTATACCTGAGCAAATTGCCAATTTAAAAATTTGCATTTCCGTAGTACTATAGCAAAAATAAACCTATACATCTTTGAGCAGACACTTCTTTAGATTTCCGAGAATTTCCATTACTTGTCTTTTTATGTCTGGAAACTTAATCTACAAGTAGACTTTCGCCTTGTCTTTCATTAAATTTATGTTGTGTTATCGTGTTTGAAGAAACTAATTTTGTACATTTCTGTCTTTGAAACAAGCTGCGATCAAACACGATAATTTTGTTTGGATTTCTTTCTAGCTACTGTGTACCTAACGAAGGGATGGATACGATGTATAAGCGAAATTATTTTAGCTTTATATTCAAAAGGACTTCACATTTATTTTCAAGAGGTTTTTTTTTTACAAGATAGTATAAAGGCGCACTTGCTTATCTGTTACGCGCGTTGACGCGAAAAATATTAGTTTTAAGCAGTGAAAAAATGTTGATGTAAAGAAACCGTTAAAAAAATTGCACTTGAGCGTGACACAATATCATGGAAGTTAAATATAGGGAGTAGGCATTCCATCCTATGCTTTCTTCTGTTATATAAATACAAATTAAAGTCTTTTAAGACATAGCACAACAAAATTATGATTTCAATCCATTAGCTAAACGTTTACGAGCTATTTCGTTTATAAAAAAATCTGGATTAATTATTATTTATCGCGGAGAATGTTTCATTGTAATAATCGGAGTCTGATAACAATATTAAGCGCTGAAGCCTCGGAAAAAACATTTACTCTTGTTAGTTAATTAGGCAAGCTGATCTGAAAGAGAAAATTAACTACGGGAGTTTTAATTTTTTTGTAACTTTTGCTCAAACAATACAAAATTTCAACAAATAGTTGTTTATTTCTGCCAACACTGCCTGTGGCTATGTTTGAGTCTCACAAAAAAATCATCTCTGACTCAAATGTACTTCTATCTGTAAGTGCAGCCTGTGCGTTGTTGCGGCCTGAACAAAAAGTTCCCAAGAAGTTCCGTGCGAGAAAGTCGATCTTTTAAAAATAACAATTGTGAAATTATACCACTCCTCATTAATGTAATTTAACCGTCAGCTCGTCCAAGTAGAGATACTTTACACTGTGTGCCAAATCATGTCATATATATATTATGCATTGTTACAAAAGCTTACATTAATAGATATTTACTAAAAACACACGGGGCCCTAAGAAATAAGAAAATTTTCCTTCAAGGTCGCAGAAATTGTTTACTTACAGCAGTACGTGTTCTAGTAAACGTTAAGGCGAGTGCCTCATAGACGCTGTTTAATATTTATCAAGGCTTTCAGTACTACACGTTTTGATCGGTATTAAATTTTTATGAGACCTTCCGAGCTTTTTACCTCAAGAATTTTATGTTATATCTCGGTTTACAAAAGAAATGAAAAATAGATTTTTGTTGAATGTGATGGCTTAGCAAGTAGCGAACCACCAGAACTCGTGGCAAGACTTAGAGTACCGGCTAAAATTCGTTCATGTCCAACCTTTGAGTTTTGTTGATTTTTTTATGGATTCCCTGGCTGGATACATACTACTTTGAGGGGACTTTAACGAATTGCTTCCATTATCGTCATCATCGGCCTTTACGCCCCACTGATAAATATCTAAGAATTTTTGGGTGTGTAGGTTACATAATTATTATTTCCTTCACTGTTAAAGCAAGTGATAGTTCAAAGTGAATTGCGCCCATAGTATTACAAATTTAGAGGACGAAAATTCGGTTAGTATTTTCGAAGCCGGCGGACTTTGCTCAAAGCACTGTGATTGAGTTTCTTTCGTATGCAAAAAGGAATGCCCTAATTGGTATTTAAAAATATCAGCAAGGTAACAGTGTGAAGCTTCATAAGCCTTTGTCACATAATGTAAACAAAGTGAATCTGCGATGTCTACTAGAAAAATTGACGTTGAAGGTGTGAACCTTAGTAGCAGACATCGCAGATTCACTTTGTTTACATTTTTTATTTATTCTACTTAATAAAGAGTGTTCGTAGGATGAACACGTGGTTCAGAGTACCACGCGGAACCGAACTTCACAGCTTTGCGTTGCTTAATATGCCTTCATCCATGATATTCAAGATCAAAATCGAACTTATGCCAGGAAACATAATTTGTATTCAGTGAATATTTTTTGTATTACTGCAATAAAAAGACTACAACTACTAGCAACAGGTAACCAGCAGCGCAATACAAATAGACAATCGACTGACGCCTCGACTGTTCGACATGGTTACGCCTATTTGTAGTAATTTCCTGGTGTATTCTCATGAACACTTGTCATGGTAATCACTAGCTATATTCACGGCTTTCGAATACTAAATGCGATAATAACGAGTTATAAATATAATGTGGATCGTGCGCAAGTTGCGAAGTCGTGTTTTTTTGTATGTTTATGATTTTTTCGAACGAAAAGGAAAGAAAAGAAGACTTTTCTTTTACAGTACCCAATTTTTCATACCTTTATGATGCTGATATTTAACTTACGGAAAACCCAATTAGCCCAGCCCTCTAAAATGCACGGAAGCTTATAACAGTCTGTATTAAACTTATATTTCTGTATTATGACGCGCTGTATCATGTTAAATTTATTGTACATTTGCCAAACTCTTTTCCCATTTATTTTTTCTGTGATCCACTAACGTTTGTAACATTAAACCTACAGAGTCCTTTTTATCATTTTCAACTGTTTGCTGAACTGTCTGTTATGCCCATAAAAAAGATCGTACAAAAACCTTATAATAAAATTATCTGATGCTTGTGTATTTTAAATTATTCGGAAATCGTGTTTCAAATAATTACTACAATTCTGTTTGTATTTGGTATATCTCTATCTTCGCTGAATTTCTGAGAATTTAAACAGTGTAGTTTTCGAGCGAGTGTTTCGCACAAAATCCCATGTATGTCATTTGATAATGCTGGCACAGGGACAGGTTCTGGGAATTCCTGACATCATTAACTACGTGTCGTCTAACTCTGTGAATTCTGAAACACTGTAACTGAATTTACCAGCTTTACTGTTTAGGGATTCCGGTAAACTAGGTTGTGATGTAATTATTGTAACCAAATTTTATTTTGTTTTGGTTCGTTTTTTACATTAATGTAACAACAAATTTGCTCTACTAAATACTTTTTATTTAAAAAAGCAACAATTATTAAATACGTTAAACAGTCACATATACAGTCCTGTGAATCAGAAAGTAGGTGGGACTTTTCGGTCTCACAAACACCAAGACCCAAAGAAAATATTTGTGAATTTCAGAAACATTTGTCTTGGTGCGGGGATCGAACTCGCGTTCTCTCGTTTCGCAAGCTGGTATCTAGCCAAACGCGCGCCAAGGGGTTTTCAATGTTAGCAAGGATACATATGAAAGGTTGAATCTACATAGTACAAAGTAATATTTTACTATATTTAACCAATAGTTCCAAATGTTTTTAATCTTATGGCCCTTATAGTAGCCAAGTAAGTTGTATTTTAATATGCTTTTGATTCACAGGTGTATTAAGTTTGGCGTAACATAGAAGGCAGTTAATTGTACTCGGTCTCCACATATAAGTTATGGACAAGTCTATGCTCACCAGTATAGTTTGCAAGAACTGATATAAGACTTAATATGATTTACTTAAAATACCAGATACTATTAAGTAAGGCGATGGAGGAATGAAAGATTATGTCAAGTTTACCGCGGAACTTGCCGGTAATTGAGATTCATCTCTGGACGCGGTCTTATTTTCTTCTTTTCCAACTTGTTGCACTTTATCGCTGTTCAATTTCTGTTGGAATAAAACTTTTATGGGAGAAACAAAAGATGTTTACTCCTCAAGTAATTTTATCTTGACGATACGAGTAACTAGTATAGGTAACTAGCCGTTTTCGCAAGAGAAATTTACAAAAGTATTAATGTTGCCTGCACTGCGTCTGTAATAACATTACTCGCCTAAACAGGTATTTAACAACGAAGTCTTCATTTTGATTAATTAATCGTATAGGTTTTGATAGGACGATCCTCGTGAAACAACAAGTTACGACACTACGATTTACATGTTAAATTAAAACATTTAGTTTCGGCTCTAATATTTACAGTCAAACTTAAATGAAAGTGCTAGTTCAAAAACGTGATACATAAAATAAAATACTACAACAGCGTCAAATGACATATAAGTACCTGACTGACCCCATTTTGGCTCTTATTCCGAGTTTACTCAACGAATTTCGTAATTAAACGTACGCACTCCGTAAGGTATATTCATGGCGTAATGGAGCAAATATGTTTCCCGTAATTGGGTACTATGTAGATTTATGTTGTAACGTGTAAAATATAAACAATATTATATGTTGGTAGCGTATGATCATTTTATATTACTAAAAACGCTAAATTAAAATGGCTGCTACTATTTGCGTGAAGGCATATTCGTCTTCAAAACATTATCGTCTAAACTCTAAACGCTAACCTAAGTGCCGCTCTTCTGCCTAGCGGAAATAATCGAAAAAAGCATGGCAACTTTGTTGTTTCAAAATTCAAGTAATTTTATGAAGAGTGTTTTTGACACTTTTATTTAATTTGCGATTAAATTTGCAAACATAATAATCTGTCATTCCAATAATTTCAATAACTAAAAGTCCGAACACTAGCAAGCCCACATCTTGGGTACCGGTTTTATACATAAAGGAAGTTATACATCAAATATTCATTTTCTCTTCACTGTACAGAACAAAACTGTTTATAATAATAAAATAAAGTTTGCTGACAGTATTTCAATGGGCGGCGTTATCACAACTTATTTAAACTAGAGCGGTTTTTCAAACTGGTGTCTCCGACTATTGTCAAGTTCGTCGCAGCTCATTCATGCTAAATAATTTTAGAAAAGTTTGTTTATTCCGGTTTCACACTCAAATCACTGGACTGTATTTTAGGCCAGTATTTCTTGGGCAATACGAGATCGAATCGAATTCGACAAAAGTTTCAAGTCAATCATTGAAGGTAAAGTTACTGATTTTATTCAGACTATCTTATTCCCCTTGATTTGCTATATTGGGTCGACGACAAAGATATCTCTTAATGTCATGAAAAGGTGCAATTACCATAACAAAGCAAAGTAACTACGTTTAGTCTTTTGCGCTTTTTTCTGCTATTTTTCTGTTGAATAATATGTAGTAATTGGACCTCTTTTTCTTGTTCACAGGCGTCAAGAAGTACACCCCCATGCTCGTCCAGTGTGAAGAGATGATTGAAGTAAAACAGGTGCGTATTTTTTTTATACATTCTAGCTATCCTAACCCACATTCCACACTACATCGAGAAATAAGCAGTGCCGTGAAACTCGCCGAGTTTAAGAGCTTTTTTATTATTACGTACTTACAAGCTCTACCATTAGGACCAAAAATAGGTTATAAATGTGTAGCAAGTGTTTTAGGATCGAAAATAGCTCTGTTGTTAATTTTTATTTGTGAAGTAAGCTATAAATAAAAAAATTAATAAATATTCCAAAGAAAAAGATAGGATGGAATTTTGACATCTTTTGTTAAATGTTTCATAAAGAATTTCCAATGTATTAAATGAGTTTTGTAACAAAGAGAGACAACGACTACAGATCTTTTAAATACAAATTCGAATAGCGCAGTAAAATATTTTAATACTGACAGATAGGTGCCTGAAAATATGAAAATTTCTGTTCTAACAGCAAGTAAATCACAGCATATTTCTTGACAACTACAACACAGTTTACAGTCAGCATAACAATCATATATTTTAATGATGAATGAAAAGATGATGAAAGAAGGATTGTAGCGCTACCGCCTTAGGGCGTTGGTATTTATCTGCATAGCATTTTATCAAATACTTATAACATTTTTGGAATATATATTTTTTTAAATAGACGTGCTACATACGCAATATGAGAAAACAACTCTTAAAAATAATCATTCATCGAAATAGTTTAATTTTTGGTACTATAAATTTAAGTCTTTTAAAAGAAAATGTGTGCTAAACTTACAATATGTCTATAATCTCTCATGAAAGCAAAAATCGAAGGCTGTGGTATATAAAGGCTGCTATTATTTATATTTCTTAAATTCCAATTTCTTTATCAACAATCATTCATTCCATGCCAGATTAATACCACAGTGATTTCCAAATGCTTTAAGTAAATGTTTCACGGATCTGATTAACATTGGCTGGCTCTGTGAGCTGCGGCAATAGCGGGAATGCTTAATTAGTCTCGATAAAAGGGTTTCAGTATCCATTTCTACATGATATTTTTTGAAATGATGTGGAAAGCAGATGAATTGATTAATCATCATGTAATGTACCTACCATTGAAAACTACTTGTATTGAAACTCTACAATTAATTTAAAAGCAAGGAATGTCGGTTGAGACATGGTTGACAATGACTTTTGCAACCAGGCTGAAGGATGTTTCAATAAGATCTAATGTTGTTGTAGCTATAAAACAAAAGTCACCTTAATCTAACATCAAACGTATATAAGTCACGCAAGCCGAAACGCAAAATGAAAATAAAAAGAAAAATAAATACATTGCATGTAGGCGAAGATAAAATGCTTGTTAAAAATAATAAGGTGCAAAATATAGTCAGTAGTCGTACATGTATTGTATCTAACACCCACGTGTAACATGAATCGTTTTTTCCATCCCATCTATGTGAGCATTAAAAAATCTACATTATATTAAGCAGATTTGTTACCAGCGGATATAAACCTACTTTCGAATTTGTGGGAATATAAAATATTATGAAACGTTAACAGAATGAGCACTAAAATATGGCCACGAAGGTCTGTATTTAAAAAGAACACGGCTAACTTCTTACGGTTCTATTTTTTAGAGTTTAATACGTAACTAAACGTGAAGAAAATCCAGTCTAACTAGCAATAACTTTATTATGTTAAATTCCATTCATTATAATCAAAGCGTTTGAATATTAGTTTTCAAACAATTGCGCATAATTATCTTGAACTTCATGATAATATAATTTATACTTAAAAGTAATGGTATCGAAACCCTTATTTATGTTCCGAGACGATCTAAATGTATTCTTTGCGTTCCAGTAAATCGCTTGATTGCTGAATAGCAGTTTCACTAATGACATAATAATTTACCAACAGCTTAACGATTTGGGACTATTATTTCACCTCTTACACAAGGGTTCTAACAATCTCATGCATTATACTTGTTGGTGAATTTTACGACGGAGATCTCGATATGAATATAAGAATCGTATCCGCAGCAATCTTTATTGGCGGCAGGCTGATAACCATCCGCACGAAGGAAAATACAGGTATAAAAGAAAAAGACGCGAAAGTTAAATATCTTCCTCCATTTGCGCATTGACCCAATACATTCCAGATAGACCGCTCTTGTAAGCTTCTCCGATCACAAAGACAAACCAGGTCGCGGTCATCCATTGGTTGGCATTAGCAGCCGTAATTGCAAATTCCTTAGACATAGTTTCAAACCCACCACTAAGATCAGGGCTTATATTAAAGGCTATTTTATTTATATGAAAATTCGTAGTGAAGGATCTTTACCAAGTAATTCTTAGGGTATAATGTATTTATTACAACCCTTACATATCTGTGAATTCAATCTTTATCATGCCGAAATTTTGTAATCCAAATTACTAAGTCCAAGATACAGGGTCTTTCATAAGGGAAAATTAAATTTCGTCTAATACCGCACTACGACATGAATATGAGTTGTAAGTACTTGATTTGAATACATTGACACAGCTAAAACCATTGCAGTATTAATTTTAGAGACTCTACCGTGTTGGAATAGCAAATTAATTTGATTCATTAATCATAACGACGAATTCGATAGATACAACCAGTGAAATTGGAAATTAATGAGTTTGCGAGCAATAGTAACTATCGGATGAAATATCAATTACATTTTAAGCTGCATAAATACCTACTAAAGATACCCCTAATTTTGTGTACCAGGGTACATGGTACATGGTTTATAAGGATAATCTATCGCGGTTCTCATTAAACTTATTTACTTTCTTTGCGTAGATTACTTGAAAAAATACCATTCAGTTAAATACAATAGTACAATCTATATGTTATTATATAATATCACCGATTTACTATTATCATCCGACACATTACAACGGGTTGAAGCAGAATATAAAAATACTACTTTAAAATAAGACAGACAAAGCATACGAAGCAATAGATTTATTCTCCCGTCATAGTTTTCGTAGCCCTAGCTAGATTTTTTTACATACCTTCTCGCATCTGTTTTTAAACTGACAATGTATTTCCGAAGACCAGAGTTTGAGGAGTCAAAGTGTAAATATTATAGTATCTACTACTATGTTGTTGCAATCTGGGGTGTAAAAAATTTAATTAAAAGCATATATACTGATTGCCACTGCAATATGAAATTGTGTCGAAGTTATACATATTTTAAATTGAATCAAGACAAAAATGAAGTGACATTTGTATTTACTTAACAAAAAAAGACTTCGTCAGTAAAATTAAAATGTCGAGCTGCCCATCGATCAACAAATAAAATATTCATTTTACATAAATTAAAAACAAACAGAAAACTTCTGAGAACAACAAGAGTAAACTAACAAGCAACGGAATAGAAAAATAATGCAGTTTTCCTTTTCATTCGACATGACAGAACCATTGAGTGGTTTCGAGTGCATTGGCAACCCACACTCCGTCTCATTCTGGTAAAGTACGGGGAATAACAAGCAACAGCGGTAGTTTTAATAGACGGCCATTTCTGCCGAGCGCAACGACGGTATGAAAATTATTATTTCCAACAACACTAGACAATTCCATTTTCTCGGCAACTTCCATTTTCATTGCTTCTAGGGATGATAACATATAGTGCTTACTGTACTCGGACACTTAGATAAATGTTTTTGAGTTTATATTTACTTACAAGGATTACCGGTGCTTCGACGCTGCTACTTTGAAAACCGATTATCCCATCCTACATAAAGGATGTTGGAAAATTTTCATGATAACAAACAAACCGCGGACAACAGGTAGTCTTATCGCTCTAAGCGATTTCTTTCAAGAAACCTTGAGATGGAATATAAAGCGTAACAAAATATTTATGCATTTTTATACAATGTTTTTATAAAGACGGACTTAATGCCCCGGAGCTTTCAGCGCCAGTTAGCCGTTGGGTGATAGAAAAGACGCATTAATAGATAAGTGAGATTTACAGAGAAAATTAAATTTACTGACATAAAGTTAAGTAGTAAATTGTCTATACCCTGAGGTATTGTTATTACAGCTGACACAAACAGTTTTTACTTTTAACCTCGATTAAAAAAATTATTTCGCGTGGGCAGCATCGTGCGCTTGACGTAATTAATTTGTGGAATTAAAGTTTTCATTATAAAATAACTATGATTGTTTGATATTTGGTGTAAAGTGTTGAAAGTCGGGCAAGATTTTTCTGTGCCATAACATTTCTTTTTTTTATAGACGTTATCTTAATTCCAGTCTTTAACAGACCTTTAAAATTATTTATAAATTAAAAGGCTCAAAGACATATCTGTGGTAACTTATGACTGATGTCTCGAATGGGCTTGGATAATTCTCAACGAGCCAACCTAGTTTAGATCTATTTAAAAAAATCTTTAAAATTAAAAGGGGGATGTCATTTTTTTATAGACTTTCTCTTTTCTAGACTCTCTGTCTTTTTGTATATTTTTTTTCTCTTTTGACTACATTCATCTCTTTTTACGATCTAGACACAATTGCAAAGTTATGACGGCGTCAAAATTTTATTGCTGGGTTTATTTATTTTTGGTTTTTAAATTAATACAATTACAAAATTCGTCGATTGGCATGTGAAACCGCACACTTCTGGCTATTTGAAGCTATCGCATTCACAATGAATATTCACAAAATTTAACAGTAGTGACACTAACAGTATAATAACAGTAAGGAAATATTGTAAAGAAATCTGCCCACCTGAAAGTATTTAGGATTTTTTAGCGGATAATCTGGTAACCCGGTAATTTCTTAGTCTAGTTACAATTCGGAGAGTTGTAAGGAATATTCAGCAGTAGGACTTCAATAAAAAAATACAGCATATTTTTAAGAATATGTATCTGGTATCCGGCTGTTATTCAGATGGAAATTGAAAAAAATTGTTCTCAATAATGAGGTAAAAGTTAGAGATACCCATATGGCCTGAGTGACTTCATATTATATTTACAAAACCGCACATACTAGAGTGATAAACGAGTGACGCGTAACACTTTCACAATTTTAAAATCGAAAAGCATAAAAGTAGGTCACTTAATTAAATTGAAAACTTAACTAAAATTCATTATGGCTTATCACGTAACTCGAGTTCACGTAACATTGGAGTGATTAAAAAACGATTAGAATTTCATGATTACTGTCATATAATATATAGACATTATATAAAAATGAAATGCCAATCAGGCTTATTACGTTGGTCTTACTGCACAACGACATTGAAGAATCAGTATCGTAGAGTTATTATGCATACACCCTTTAAAATTTATACAATCAAACTAGAAACATCGTCTAAGATTCAGCAACCCTAATAAATAGGAAATACCCCATCAACATTCCTGCCTCAACCCGCCACCAGTTACATGGTTGTATCCAAACATTACGTAAATAATTACACAACTTTCAGTAAAGTTTACTTAGTTAATTAACCCTTAGCCACCTACCTACAATTTTTTTTACACAGTCACCTACCTCCCGTCTGGGAGACACCTGTACTCTAAATCAAAGATTTTTGTAAATTAGGAGTTCAGTTAGAATGAAATATTTTTTTTACGTATTTGAATGTTTTATTAAAAGAAAATAAACATAAAGTGATCAACTATACCTACTATAAACTCAACTAAAATGAACAACACATACTTTGGCATTTTTAAGCCTTACTTACGTTGACTAAACTTACGTTTTTAGAAATATAAAAATAAATGGAAATAGAAACTTCAAAATAAACTTTTCTTATCTTTTAACACTTACTAAATATAGACATGAAACATTTAGAGAGAAAAAATAAAAAAATTAACAAAATTGCAGACTCTTAACCTACAGCTTTTCACGGCAGTCAATGCACAGCTTGTTCGAGCACTCGAGGCAGATTGGTCTCTTACATTCGAAACACATGTACTGGGTCCTGCGTTTCTTTTTAGGATCACAAGTTATGAAGTGGGATGAAAGAGGTACGATACGCGCTTGAAAAGTAGTTTCTTCCTCGGCTTCAATTTCAGAACACGATCCACTGCATTCTTCCAGTACGTGTTGTACTCCAATTTCAGTGTCGACATCGCTACGCTCATCGTTCGGTATATTTTCTTCATCCGATATGTTATCTTCTAACCAGCGTTCAATAATGGAATCGTTTAAAGCCATTTTCACCTCAAACCAATAAAAAAAAATTGTCACACAATCACCTACCATCCGTCTCTGAGACACTCGAAGATAGATTTTTACTTACCAGGAAAAAATGGCGCGCACCTCCGACCTCGACAAGCGCTTGCGCAACACTGATCGGTGTGGGGAAAAGGTACAGAAACGCACAGGTTCGTGAGACGCATACACAGCAAAATATTTACGACTTTAAAATCGCTTCCGTCTGTGAGACGGGAGGTAGGTGGTTAAGGGTTAATGTTTGTATTTGATTTTATTTTTTCTTCATATGTAGTTTCTGCATATTACTATCCCGAATATTGTTAGTGTCTTGTCTAGTAGACATTTTGTATTTATTACATACTTAAACCTGAAACTTTCTACTCTTTACGATATTTCAAGAAAAATTTTAATAATGCTTGACCTAAAATAAAAAATAGCCCTTGACTATTTGTATATGTTACAGTTAAAACCGGTTTTTAGATAGAACGCGATTTTTCTAGTTAGAACTAGTTTTTACTTGATTCCTTCGTTAAAGTAGTTCCTTCGTTAAAGTATACGAGTGTAAATCAGTAACCAAACAATGGTTTTCGCACTATCATGTTTTCCAAATAAAAGCTTTTAATAAAGGATTCAGGCAAAAAATCTTCATCACATTCAAATTTTACAACAGATATGTTAAAGGGAATATATTATGAATACCCTTTCAGAAATCTGAAGTAAAGCTTGTAAATAATGTAAAAACATTTTGTGCGCGGAAAAGATTTTATGGCCTTTTTTATTCACGGCGTGAGCTTCACGTTCTTCAAGCATACAGCAACAAGTATGCATCACGCATTTAAAACGCATTATTGAAATTGCTTCTTGTACAAAATACAGCAATAGGAAATTTTGAGATAGCGAAAACACACTTTGTCACTTTTTGTGTGTGCATCAGAGAAGGCTCAAATGGATTATGGTTGCCACAATTTTTTTTTTATAATGAAAAATAAATTGATAAAACCGGATTTAAATAATGTTTCAACCGCCAGTAAGACGACTGTAAAAAGTAAAAGTAGTAAATTCAATTCTAGCCTGGAAAATTTTATTCTGAGTTTTGTAAACGAACATGGATTAACTGGCATGTTCAGAAACTAGAGCAGGCGTGGCGAGCGTGTACGGGCAGGCTCGTTTATCCCGAATGTTTGCGTTGATTTGTTACCGTCAACGTTGGCTTTGATACATACAGAATCCCAAAGTAATTGGGGCATGCAGTCACCATCCACGACACACACATTAACCTACATGCGAAAATATCATTATACATATTCTACAGCGAAATTTTAGAACAATGGAACATACGTGACCCCGGCGTGAGCTGTGCGCTAACAGCGCTATTCCAAACATTCAGAATAAAATACTAGTTTTTTGCAACAGAAAGACATGAATATTTAAGGCTTTTTATAGCGTCACGGTAGTGAAACAAACTATTCTTTAGAAAGCATTTGCAAGGATTTCCTTTAAACCTCAGTAACGTTTGTTTGCGGCCAGATTCTAGTATGAGTGGTATTTAGCAATGAGACAAACATTTTTGTGACCTACACATAATATGTAAGTACAATCGAAATGTTTAAGAGAATAAATTATCCTGCATTTTTAGTTGTGATAACTAAAAATTTAAGATGAGCGTTTAAACAAACTGTGCATCTCGGGGCTGTCTTACTTTATAAATTTTCTTTTTAATGTTGAATAGGTGAAGGAAAGAAATTGCACGAAGTCGACGTTTATAAAGTATTTAAATACAAAAGTAACACATAGATAAAGCTCTTGAGCTTGCGATGTCAAAGGAAGTTGTATTCAGGGAATACTATCTAAATGCATTCGGTAATTTCCTATTTAAAGGTTATTTGAATGACGCTGGAGACATCTTCGAACAAGTCAACTAAAGGCAACTTGAGATATTAAACCGAATATTTTCCATTTGATTGAACATATTTTAATGAATAACTATGTATAATTTTGGTATCCCTGGATTCTCTTCCATTATATCCGAGATTATAGGGTTCATTGAAGATTTCGCCATCACATTTTCCAGTTTATACAAAGGAGCGATTTTCTTGATAGTAAGCGCTATGCTTAAACATCCATCAACGTGGATCAGCCAGGAATTGTAGCTGGCCTTTGAGAATAAAAGTGTAAAATGAAAAGAGGTTAGGTATCACGTACTCAATAGTAGACGAACATCGAAGATTTTTGGTACACGCATACACTTACGCCTGTGTTGCTCGAAGAGGTAGTCAGAGATGCATTGCTGCAGACACGTTTCAACAATTGTGTTTTCGTCCCTCGCTATAAGAGTCGAGCCTTATGCGGCTTTTTTGTTTTTTAATGTTCTTATCCATTCTCTTTCAATTAGTCTGGCCGGTGTAACCATTCAAAGTAAAGTAAAATAAATTGATGTCGTGAAACAAGCCGGTTCATTTAAATAATAAAATTTGAAGGGTTGTTCTGCTGTTTACATTAATAAATTATACAAAGCGACAGCCTCCGTGGCGTAATTTTGTGAAACAGAAGGCTGTTGATTCAGTAACCGAGTTTTAAGTGGGAAAAACTGGAGCTTTTTCTTCGCACTCCACTGTTGTACATTGAATTTTATTGCTTATGGTTCGACTGATTTTCAATAGGAAATATTCTAATAAATTAATCACCATCAGAATTCCTGTAATCTATTTAAGAGTTCCTGTAAACCCAAACTATGAAAAGTCAACTCGAAATTGGTATCTCTCGCTTCTCGCATCGTTAGACTAATAAGGTATCTTAGGCCTTGCTTCAAAACGTTAATTTAGTTTATCTCTATCTAGTGATGACTTTAAAAGTTTACACTAAAGTCGTTGAAGGAAAACAATATCTAGGTCACAAAAACGTTTTATAAGGATCGCAATATATCATATTAGTAGAGTGCCGTAAGGCATAAAAATGGTCAAACCTCGGAACCCAGGGCCAGTCAATGAATCTGTATATCAAGTATGAGACTGCATTATTAAGACCTCAAATAAAAAAGTTAAAAACAAAAAATTGACCGATCTCGATTTACAACAATTTTTAACAACAATTTACTGAAAAATGAGAGACGGAAGGGAGAAATTTTTTTTATAGTGAAAAATTTAGTTTTATTTGTAATAAATTATATGTGCAGAGTAACTTCAATGTAATTTATTAGATTATCGTAAAAAATAAGTTACAAAAAAAATTATCATTAACTATTCACATTGTTACATCGTGTACATTTCACAGCTTTCACCATTGCATTCTAAGCAAGCTGCAGTGCAGTTTAATCCACTTTTCCTGCACCCAAAAGATGCTCCACATCCTGTTTTGCATGAGCAAAAAATAATTTTTAATAAAGATTCTGGAGCTGGTCGTTGCGTCATTGTTTGCGGTGTCAATATTCCGCATTCCAAGCCATGTTTGAACTTGCAACAATACTCTTTTAAGTTTTAGTACAAACGCCCAATTAATTCAATATTTCGTCAATGCGAATATTGTTGCTCGAAAATTCCTTAACCACACGAAATAGCAACAAAGGGCAATATTGGCGTTGGTGACTTGAATTTCCTCAAGTTGCCCCAAAACAACAAATCTATACAACAAAATGTGAAAAAAGCTCTTAAAAAGAATATTTCTCATTTCTTAAATTATGAGCTTTGCAGAGCAAAAACGTGAACCCTTATTTTTTCAAAAATTCTATCGAGTGAAACAAAAAAATGGCTGGATGGATTAATTTGGCACTTTGTAGGATTTTTGTGGACATATTGAACTGTAAAACGCACACTTAATATTATTGGTTTTCACAATATTTTCGATCCAGCGCTCGATTTTCCAAAACACCATCTAAAGCAAATTTTTGATGCATTTTCAAATTCATGTAACAAGAAGAATTCTTGTTTTTTCGAAAAAGTAATAGCTGGTGGTTAAAGGATATTTATTCAAATTCTTGAAACGCACCTTAAACTTGGTATACAATTATTTGTTGCTGAGATATCGATAATTAAAGACAAAAGGAACCTTTTCCATTTGTAGACTGATATCTCGGCGAGAACTAAACATATCGAGGTGTTAAAAGATAGAAATTAAAGCTAAATAAACAAAGTATCCGATCTTTATAAGGGTTAAGCAAGAACATTTTTCTCCACGCCCGTATGTAAAAAAAAGAAGCATTAAACATTTTGAAATTGTTTTGTTGCTGCTTTTCCTAAGATCACTCAAAAACCACTGATGCTACAAAATTTTAATGTGTTAATCCAAAAACTAGAGACTTGGAGCTACAATTTTCTTTTTTTAAATTTCCTGTACGACCATTTTTCTCGAAGTTACGGCCCAAAAATTTGGATTTATTTTTTGATCCTTTAATTTTTTCCAGTAGTGTATTTATTTATATTCATCGGTATACCTGCAGTCCCTAAAGATCCAAGATCAAGTTTTCAAGTTTGTAATAGTTGTTGTTTTTAAAATATGACTTTTCACTAATATAAATCAATTAAAACTCCAAAAAAATTAATAAATGTTTATAATAATAAAAAAAAATTGAGAGCGCGAAAAAAATTTTTTTTAACATTTTTCTATATGCTATTAAAAACATATTTTCAAGGTTTATATTAAGATTCATAGACTGGCCCTGGATTCCGAGGTATAAACCTTACGGCGCTCCACTATATGTTTTGCTGCGTTTGTATCACTTACCTTATTATTTACACGGCATACCTGTCGCATAATAAAAATTGTTCATGTTAAAATTAATGCAAATTGTTTATCAGGTCGCACACGGGAATTTCCCAGGCATCTCGTGTACAGGCGCTCGCTCCGGTATAGATTCAGATATTGCAAAATACGTGCCAAGGTCGAGTTCCGCAACGTCTCTCTGTATGTGTAGTGTTTACATTACAGCAGAATATTTTATCCCCTCTTCTGATATTCAAAACGGAAATTTCCTTACACATTTCAGTGTACCTACTAATATTATAAAGGCAGATTTAGTATGTCTGGAGTACACTATTAAGCTGTTACTACTAATGCTGCTCATTCAGAAATAGATCTTTTTATTTCATAGTGTTAGAACCTTACAATGACGTTTTAGAGTGACAAAGGAATTTTTACTTTAGTTCCGTATTCATTCCGTTTGATGCTTCGAAGGGTTCAAAATGTTAATTGATTGTAACCGTGTCGGGTCGTAACTCACAAGTGTATTAGTCTACACAATTATTGCCTTTTCCTGTTGTATGTTGCGAATTAAAATCTAATGTTATATATGTATATCTAATATTAAATTGGACAATATAATCGTGATAGATAAGCTAGTAAGAAATTTACAAATTTAAAATTATTCGTTCGATTTTCCCCAAGTGTCAAAAGGAAAAATTACCATGAAGATGATAATGATGATGTTTTCCTAGCTCTGTCTAGATCCAAACAAAAATAAACCTAAATTTCCTTTGGCACTTGCGAAATGCGGCGAGAAGGCTAGAATAAACGTAGCACGTTAATGTTTAATTAAGGTCTTTTGCGAAGTCACTTCACTTCCACAACGTTAGCTGCGGTATTCATTTAAATACAAGGGAACAGAACAAGATGTATTCGTAAATCTTGCACCTGAACTTAATTTCATAAGTTAATCTATTTAGCTAATTATTTTCATGGATGCGGATGTTAGGCATGGTATCAGCGTCCTCGAAAAATGTTAATGAATTCCTCCTAACTAAAATCTAGAGCTGCCACCGTCCCAAAATCATTATTCATATCACCAAAATTGTTATTAACACTATATATCTCATTCACGATAACTTGATTCTTTTGGCATATCGACTAATGATGGGAAACAGAAAATATCTAGTAGTTCAAAAATATTGCGTTTTAAAATACTGCATTATGTGTCAAATTCTTTATTACTTTCGACAAAACATTATGTATATAAGCGATGGTGGGTCAAAGTTCATAATAAGTACCTATTTAATATAACAGGGTTATTTTTAGAACTCCCGCCAAATTTAAATAGTGGTTTTAGACCACGCAAGTAAACAACATCCCCAAAGAAACACGGGTCGAAAAGTGAAAAAAAAATTCAGACGTTCTACACGAAATCGACCACGTGAGCAGTTTTATAGAAAACTGGAGGGTCGAATATCACGTTTTGTTAATATTTATCAAATCATTAAAGTAATAAAATGATACGGTTTTTATTTCAAAGTCATGTCTCAGAAATATTGACATCTGCCAAAAGAATCAAGTTATCATGAGCATCTGAAAAATTAATATTGTATTGATGACAGAGTCAGAATTGGCGCTGTACTCGAACGATTTTTATTCCCTCCTGTGTTGACCCCATCATATGCTAAATTTGACTTGTATGGTTAATACTTGTAATTTTTTCAGACGTTCAAATGGACGGTGTCACGGCCCATCGAAGCTGGCGAAGTACTGGTGTTATGCCTCTTCGCGCGGCGTCGGTGGACTACGCCCCGTCTCCTGGGCGTCTACCGTCTCGGCCTTCAAATCATCGTGGCTGATGGCGAGCTCTCCGTCACCGACAGCCTTGTAGACGAACAAAACAAACCCGTTCCGGTAAGTACTCATTTTAATCTGACAAGTGTCGGAGTTTTTGCAGATCAGCAGAAATCTGGTAAGTTTCTGGTAAGTCGAGCTCAATTGATGACAGTGTTGAGTTGTAATTAATGCACTCTTTTACTGACCTCAGTAAACCCCTAACGACTATGGAAGATATTGCATAGGATATGGTTACATTAAAACTTGGTCGGTAGGCAAATTCTGCTTGAAGACTTTAATGATTAATATGATTCATTTAAGAAAATGTTACATAAAAATGCATAAAGGTTCGCCTTTAATTTAAATACATACAATAGAAATGCTTTTCTACAAATTTAAATATATGCTTCTTTTTTATTAGCCAAATACATAATTGCGAATATCCTTGGGGCTCTTTGTTCAATTCCTATATAATGTAAGCCAAAAGTATAAAATAGCGATAACGAAAAGCCTTTGAGATCACTTTACGCCAAAGTTTAGAATATTGACAAATAGAAAAGGGACTCAATACATTAGGTACTCATAAAGCTATGAAATGAAATACTCCAATTAATATACTTGTAATAATTTTAATAGGATTAAATGTGCTAGCTAGTACCATTTGATAGTAAGCTTTGAACGTCATTCCCCCGACACGAGTCTGAAGTTTCACAAGAACGTACTTTGGGAACACGTTTGGGACTCACGTTTCCTACTTCAACAACTTCGGTTCTTTGAAGCGAAGCGGAAAGGAAAATTTTGCCATACCAGAATAATTGCACCGATGTTGCTCTAAGTTGGGACTTTATTTGGTGCACACTATACTTACTACTAAGTACAGCTTCAGATATTTGCCGAATTCCTTGTCTGTTTGTTCTTAATAAGCATACAGAGTAAAATTGACTCTCAGGAAACTATTTCTGCGTTATATGTTTGTTACTGCAGATTTTATTATTAAAACCGTCAATTTCACCAGTGGCGGAACTTTTTTTAAATCCAAGAGCACAGTCTTCCTTAAATAATTCTAAATAAGCTTTTAATATTAAACAAAAGCAATTCGACATTTAAATAAAAATATCCTGACCCCATAATAAACAATAACTCGTATATACTATATTACAATATTAATTCGTAATACTTTTAAGCTTCTTTGGAAGTACGTCATAAAACATTTTATAAATGCAAGTACATATCATCGGAAAATGCTGAAGATAATAATAAATGCATACAATGCTATGCATACAGCATAATAAATGCATAGCTAGTTACTTAAAATACCTCTCTGGGTAAGAAAATATTGGCTGCATTTTTCTAGCATACACTCGCCGCGTGTTTGTATTTGAACATTGTACGTCGCGTCTTCCAACCGCGGCACAATACTTCGGGGACAATGCAACTGAAGCGTTTGGTTGTAGAGCTATTTGCGAACTGTGGGTACACCAAACACAAGTTGTCACATCCGCCAGGCGCTGAGTATTTACATTTTCAGGAACTTAGTTTTACATAAAAAAAGTACATTTTCTTCACATTTCAGTCTCGTCAGCCCCTTAGCTTTAATAGGCATGTGCTGTTAATCCTCATTAAGGTAACAACAGGAGATAATTATTAAGGTGTAAGTTAGGAGATTCTCAGTAGTTTCTTGAACCAGAAAAAAGCGCGGCCCTTCTTGTATTAAAAACTTTATTTGTTGTTTCATTTTAGTAATTATATTTTTTGACTGAATGAACCTATATTAAATCAATTTTTTTAAAAAACCGGATTATAAAAAAATGCACAAAATATGGCAACAAAAATTTATTAAATAATATTTTTCAAGAGAAATAAGTATGATTGCTTAGTTCTTTAGCCTACTTTATTGCTTCAAAGAATAAAACGAAATAGAACGATGTAAGCTTGCAATATCACAAGTATTCTATTCATTGAAACAACTTTTCTATTCCCAACATATAACTTTATATTATGTTATCTCTTTATAAGGTGAATGTAGGCCTCAGTAAAAATTTTTTATGACCAAATTCGGGAACATCGTAGGGTCGTACCTTGAAAGTTTTTATATTGAATAATAACCCCTTTTGTATGTCTACTATAAACGCTCGGAAGGCTTTTTAGTTTATGGCAGCGATAAAGTGTTTTTTTTTTAATGTAATTAATTTAGTTGGTTGTAAATTACAATAAAAAAATAAGTTACAATGGTAATCAATATCCAATATCCTATAGGCGATACAATGACATAAATTTTTAGATAATCATTTATTAACCTTACAACATTTTTCAATTATAAAAGATGAGGCGAGGCATACGATTAAGATAAGCGACAAAATTTAGCCTTATAACAGACATGTTCCATTTTTCATGTGCTATAAGCGCCGAGACGGGTTAAACCCTACTTAGCCTGTTGCATATTCACTCTAGCATCTTAAAGATGCAAGATACGGGTTCTCTGTTATAACACTTACTGTAAAGATAATATTTTCCCGGAATGAATCAACTCTATATCACGCCCCTTGTACAAACCGTGGTGTCACGTACAACGCAATGTAAGCCTGTCCTCATTTGTTTTCTCCTTGCCATAATTTTGCGTATTACGATTTTTTTTTCACACATATACATAACTTCGCGCATGCGTTTGTGCACCCACTTTTCGAAGAAATCTATCAAACTATACTGAATTAGAAATACCATTAGGAAATCACTTAATTATTTACCTTTTTCCAGGAATACTTAAGAATTACTCCATAATATAGAAAACGTTGTTCAATCTTTGAAAAAACATGAAAAATAATAGTTCCTATCCTAGGCAAAATAATTATATTTTCATTTGTTTTCTGTGTTTTTGACACCGAAAATTCTTGCGTATTTAACGTTGCTTTTATTTTTGAGACTGTAGTCGCAACCGGGCTGACCATATGACTATTGGTCTAAATGGACCAAGAATAGAAAATATATATTTTGAAGACCATCTTCCATTGAAGCCAGAGCATTAGCTAAATGCATTGTAGTATAATGGTAAAAAATTAAAATTGATTAGAGCCCGATTAGAGCGACTAAAGCGATCGATATAAAGCCCTAACAGATTGTCTTGGAGCAAACTAATTAAGCCGCTTACCTTTAATGGCTGAAGTGGGATTAAATCTGGTTGTGAGAGATAGCATGCACACCTCTCAATACAATACCGGCAGTATGGATTTATTAATATAATCCTATTAATCTTGCCTTCGGACAATAAGGTGGCCTTATCGTCAGAGGATAAGACTCACTTTATTTCACATTGTTATAGTGCATTTTGGCTGCAGGCGGCTTCCGACCATTCCCGGTGGAAGTCATTGGGGGAGGCCTATGTCCAGCAGTGGACCAAAATTGGCTGATGATGATGATGATGATGATAGTGCATCGAACTATCAAAAAACTATGTTATAAAAATATTATTGTTCTATTAGTGGACTTTGTTGTGTACATTAAAAGCTTTTTATAGAAAAATAAAAACAGGATTTTTACATTCAAATTGTATAACGGTGAAATTAAGGTATGCGTTGCTTTCGCGAGGAGGCAAAGATATGATAGGTTATATTTTTTTAATTTAATGGTAAATTGCGCCGGCAAATTTGATCGCAAAAGGGGCTTAGGTTAGTTTCTAATAACAACTCATTTCATTTTGGATACCGTAACTTTTTTATTCGTCTCCGGTTTTTTTTACTTTTTACAGTAGTCCAATCAAGCAGACAAAACATTTTTATACCATTTCAAATTAAAGAAATATTAATAAGCAAATAAGCCGTGTGATATATTCGCACGTTAATTATTTTTGGATCTTTACTGCCACTACTACCTGGGGTCGAAGGAAGAGGTTTCAAAGTCTACCTATTGTCATATCTCCTTCTACAGACTTAATAATTTTTCTCTCTACTTTTATCCTCCACGAATATACCGATAATATTTTCTAATAGTGGGCAGGTTTCTAAATTGACTGTTTGAAATTTTATTCTAAAAGGTGTGAGCTTATGTCATAATGAGTGTCGATACACTCAAAACGCCCACAAACGTATTTTATAAAAATACCTACACAAAGCCTTCTATAAAAAGGCGCACCCATTAGACCGATACGTGAATATACTACGTAAAAGATTCATGTGGTGTCAAATGCAGACAGTCGACTTGTTCAACTTGACAATCAAGTTGGAGCCACCTACGGGAGTTACACGCAGCCCATTGAAATTGTAGCCTTTTTTAAACAATTCTTCTAAATAAGTAGGAGTACGCCTTTTGTGTCATTATCGACTAAAAAGAGCTGGAGGATTCTGAGCGAAAAGATACCTCAGTTGAAAGTATCAATGTGAGCTAGTGAATATCGTAATTATGTGTAATTATAACATTGGCAGTATAGTCATGTTTTAGCTTTTGTTACTTCATGACATCGTAAGTGCTCTACCTATCACAACCACAACCAATTGACGCTCGCATTACTTACCTGCGAACTTTGATCTATTCTTTATATTGTCTTGAGGAAGTAGTCCACTTGATATGTTACTTGTTTGTATCTTTTACATATTTTGTGGTAACTTAAATAAATGTTTTTCTTTCTTTCATATTTGAAAAAATCCTGATTTGTGTAGTCCATTCAACATTTTAAATGTACATAACCTTTAAGGAAAGCATATAAAATAATAGAGTAACGAGAGCCGAAATAACACACTTACAAAAATGATCTCAGTGAATTTTACTAATGTAGGTTTGTATTATCTTGATTTCATAATAGCACCCTAATTTATTATTATAGTACTAAGGTCAAGATTCATGTTTGTATTCATAACTTGTGCTCTTAAACAGAAATGTAGTAGCATTTGTTATACGAGGTAGTCAGTATTTACACGCTTAGAATTCCAATGCGCGCTCTCCGTTCACACAAAGCAATGTTCTCTTTGTAAGGTGAATGAATTAATTACCAACCGCAAAGGCCCATCAATAATTAAAGAGCAATTATTCTTTGCTACACGTTTGCGATGGACAAAGGGGCGACTTAATCTCAGTAGGCCATTGGATGTTAAAAGTCCAAATTCGTACACAATAGAATGATGGATGAGGGCTGCAGAAGACCGGGATGGTTGGCACTTTCTTGGGGAGGCCTACGTTCAGCAGTGGACGGCGATAGGCTGATGAGATGAGAGAATTTATTTGATTTCTATGTCAGTAATTCTTTTATTGACCCTCCTGCTATTCGCAGGGACACTATGGATAAGCCGTAGTCTACCACATCGGCCTTCCGTGGCTTATTTATCATGGCAAAACTTATTAAAAGCTAGAGAACAGATCATTGGCATGCAATAAATATTTTCTTACCATGTTTTCTTTCCCCATTAAAACTACATACGAAATTTGAAAGCAGTGACGGTCTGGTGGGTTACACACCTCTGACTTTTCGAAGTCATCTATCTATGTATTTACAATCAATTATCGCTTGAGTTAAAAGTGAATGAAAAAATCGTGATTGTAAAAACCACCGAACACACTTTTTGTTAATGTAATAGATATTTTTGTCGCACTATGTCTAGGTACTAAAAGAACAAATGGCAATGTTCATATATAATTAATTAACACGCTATTTAATTATGTTCGTGAATATAAAAACAACGAATTGCGCCACTTAGGTGTGACAATTAAGGTCTTTGCGACCATACGGAAATTGGCAATACGTTTCCCAACAGTAGAAAAGTTTATATCTGACCCACAAACGCGGAGTCCATTATATTGGAACGCTTAAACTTATGTTTCTTTTAAGGCATCCTCGTGAAGGTGGAATGGCTTCATAGGGAGCTTCATACGATAGTTTTCGTAAAAACAATATTGCACCATCATTTTTTCATAAAAATACAAAGGCTTTAAGATAAAAATATGTGTGGGCGTCAAACTAAATGCACCCGCTACGTGAAAGCTGCTTTCAAGAGATTAATGAAGATATAATGAAACTGATAAAAATATAATAAAGATATTTATTTTAAAACTTGTTGTCTGTCAGAGCTTTTAATTTAACTAATAAACACTGCATCGCACTGAGGAGGACGCATGGAAAACAGCAGAAGGTTGATCGAGATAAAAGTACTCATGTGTTGAGTTCTTGTCTCTTTGAATACCGCTGTGTAGAAGCCCGGTATCTCTGAATAAGGATTTAAAAATCTTTAATATAAAATAATTATGAACCTTTCTTTCAGAGTACATTTTTAATAGTCCCTGTATTCTGTGCGCTATAATAATTTCATTAACATTTGCATGTAGCTTTAAAATCTTTCCCACGTGATAGCGTGGAAAACTGACATAGAACATATTTTATTCACACACCACTTATGAAAATAATTTTGACAAAAGTCACAAGATCTACACAATAAGTACAATTATTCTTCAGCTATTTATTTCAGAAAATGTGTATTGAACATATCACAATGATTTTTAGTATCGACATACATAGATGCAATCCTCCAAAGTAATATTGGATACTGTTTATCCTGGGATTTTTTTATGTTCTCGTGGGATGAGCATACATTATAAAAGTGTAAGTAACGAATCTACTCGGACGGAGGGGATATTCGTGGGAAAAAGCTATCAAATCTATTTAGCATTGATCCCAGGGCTTAAGTTTTGACCTCTTATTCCGTGTTTAGAGTCGGATAACACCTATTCTACCTATTTTATGTTCTTCTTGCGTCCCTTTAAAAACAAACAACAAATTACCTTTTACAAAATGTACGTTATTTCCGTTCTTTTTGATTTTTAATAATAAATATATTAGAAGAAGGAAATGTTTTTTTGCACACAAAGGAAAGAAAACAAATGTTACCCGCCTCTGGGCAAATAAACCGGAAGAGGCAGTAAAGTAGGTCATCGCATGATCGCGTAAGAAGTTCGCTTGCTAAATAGAACATTTAACATCATGCAATGTTGCCGACTTTAAAATTTCTTTAAATGTCGAAATTTTATGAAGTTAAATTTCTGTCAACCATCGGATTCTCTCGAATATTTCGTTGATCAACACGGGCCACATCCTCCTATTGTATGGAATTTTAGGGAAGCAAGACAAAGAATGTTTTCACTGAAAATATTTTTTTAATATGAGCGAGTGAAGGAAGGCGCAGTTATATCGCCAACTAATTACGGTGAAACTTCAGGACATAATTAATTTGACGAAACTTGATGTTGTCCACGAAAGTATTTCTACACTCGATTTGCTAAAATTTAGTGGGATATATAAAACATTTATTAATTATATAATAATATACAGATATATTTGAGCAACCTGTGGTATTCAATATTTTACCCTGAATCTTTTCGCCACTTACAAAATTTTTGCGACGTATGTCGCTTATGTTACCATATAATTAATTTTCGTCGCTTTATGTGCTTCATAGCCTCAAATAGCCTAAAATATTGTGGTAAGTGATAACTTCGTATAATTACTGCCTTGTGGACTCGAGGTATTAGAATCAGTGGCGGTACTTCCATAGAAGCCCGAAAGCCCGACTTGCCTTACATAGTTCCGAATAACGAACTTAACGATTGTTTATTTATAAAATAACCCTATAAACGTGAATGTGAGTACTAACCGGTAGGTATTTATTAGTCCTACGTACCAAAAAAAATATGCTGCTACTAAATAAACATTTGGGCTTGCCTTAGTTTGACACCCTAGGCACGCCACTGATTAGAATGTGCTGTTTAATCTACTCGTACACGTCTCCGGTTCCGGTGATTCCCATGTAGAGAAAAGTATTATTAGGGTTTTATATTATGGAATTCTTAGTAGGAGCAAAGGATCTGAAAACGTGCCCCAAAAACGACACTAGCGTATCTATTACCCCCCCCCCCCCCCCCCCAATTAGTAGAAATATAAAAAAATGCAAATAAATGGATGCAGAAATGCCCCTTGCCTAATTCACACGTATGACTGTAATTGCAAATGATAATGACAGCTTCATTATATTGTTAAGACAGGACAAGGAAAGTCATTTAAATTTGTTTAGATATTAATTTAATATAACAATATTGCAAACTCATTACTGCAATGAAATAATGAGTTTAATGTTTAAACCCGACACAATCAGCTATCGCTAATGTTTATATTATATTTGTTAGAGTAATTTCATTAATGTTTCGTTAAGGGACATTATGTTCATGTTCGCACGCGCAGAACCGACTATTAAACGGAGCAAATAGTGCAGGTTACTAAGTTTTTATGGTCTTGATATGGCTAATAAATACCCATCAGGTGGCGACTTACCATAGTTTACCCACGAGGCACTTTCCATTCTTCATTACTATAAACCCCGCATCATCATAAAACGCAATTCTCCATTATAAGCTCATAAACGTTCCACTGCTGGTCACAAGCCTCCTCTGTAACTGGAAAGGTTTAAACCTTAGTCCACCACGCTGGCTTAGTAAGGTTTTGCGGATTACAAACCTTAGAAAATTAAAAAAATTTAGTATGCAGGTTTCCTCACGATGTTTCGTCGCCGTCAAAGTAGGTGATTATTCTTTGTGAATACACATAACTTCGAAGAGTTAGAAGTGTGTTCCCGAGGTTTGAACCCGTAACCTCGAAGCTATTACTACCTTCTCATTACATAAATGAAATGGATAAATGAGTCATCGCAAAGTTTAACGAATAAACTTTCATTGGGAGTTCGTGCAATGCGTGTGGAGCGCCATTTTATGTTACGTTAATAGTGCACCATTTACACAATTTATTACCAACTACTTGCTCCGTGAAATATTGTTACTTCAACGATAAAAAGTAGTTCTAATTACAAGCTTTTGTTAGCGTTTCTCTCATACGCTTTAGTCTTTACTAGTGGTAAAGTTAATTACTAGCTACCACGAGAAATGTCTGTAGTTGGTAAGAATCTGTAAATGTTCCCAGTAGGCCGCGAGACCTAAGCACCTTACTCCGTAGCATATAATAAGTATCACATTGTGAGCACGCAATTTATGTCACTAGTAGCCTGTCCCAACTTAACATGCGGCAGTGATTTTCTCTATTTTATTACACTCGGCTTCTGTTAAAGCCTAACATGTCGCAATCTGTTACAATCTCATGGAACACAAGGTATAAAAAAAATATAAATGATTTTAAATAACATACGCTATCTCTCAAGTTGGATTAAGCTGCATAGTGTAGCAAGTTCATAGCAGACAAACATTGTGATGTTTCTTGTCACCGTACTCTTATAAAATGCATTCAATTTTGTATTTAAAGCGCTTTTACAATGCTTACACAGAAAATAAAGAAACTTACTTGAAGGTTAAATCTATTCATAAAAGCTGTCATGTAAGCTTTGAATTAATCATTTAAATGGGTACTAGCATGACTTATAAAAAACTACGAAAAGCAAAGACTAAGAAAAATCCAATAATATGATCATTTAACTTTCGGTTTGAATGAGAAGTTACGTGGCATCAATTAGTGCTGAAACATACTGCATTATTCAAGACACGAGTCTTAATCGTGACGAAGAAAAGATGATAATGAATGAGACAGAATGCTAAAGACACTATATATCATTGCTTGTACCCCATTTCTCTATAATGATCAGAAAACCAGTTGCGGTACTTCTATAGAATCCTAAAATCGTTAGGTACATGTTAATTAACACAACGGTGTAATATTTATTTTTCGAACGCTTATTGTGGGATTTGTTTATCTTCATTTATTTGTAAAAAAAAGGTTTACATCCTTAAGATTATTACTTGGAGTATCGTGAGGCAAGCTAGGCTTTGAGGCTTGTAGGTAAGAACCGCCACCATAGAAAAGTCTAAAAAGCTAACGAAACTCTTAAGAATTTTAAATGTCAAAATGCTGCCTGCATTTATTTATTTATTATTTTCAAACAACAAACGTACTCAAAGGCATCTCTTACAGTATAATTCCAAGAATTCGTGTCAATAAATGATTCTGCTGGGTTTAAAACTTTTCGTTTACAAAGTCAATTGTTTGTGCACAAAGACAAAGTTTACCTACCCTAATAATTAATTTATTCTCATGCTTCTACATTCGGGTTGGGAATTTAGAATTTAAAATCTCATGGCTTCGCTTAACAAAAAATAAGTAAATGTTATAATAGCTCTCTAGGTTACAAGAGTTTGTAATGTGGAGGATTTTATAATCTATGTTTTGAGTAGTATGTCTGGGAAAGATATATAACATAAGACATATTGTTTAGTTACTACTAAACTAAATTATTAGCGCCACTAAGCAAATAACAAGACCTATTTTTTTTCTATTCTCAATACTTTAGGAGCAGGCGATCTAAGATGCTAACAAAGGCTAGTACATAATAGATGAGACCAAATATTAGCGCTGTCAAACTGACAGAAACATTTTAGAAAAGTACAAGTTCTTTACATTTCTGATTAGAACACTGTTTTCGTGGCCGCAATACCTATCTCAATATTACAATATTTATTTTAGCACCTTTTACTAACCTCCTTGTTACCAAAATGCATTATTCATATTCCGCTTGAAGGTGAAACTTTAAATAAAACTTTGATTACTTAATACTGCTAGTTGTAATAGTGGGGAATTTGAAACTTGAAGTAATCAAGAAAAGTTGGCGCTGTAAACGTATTTTAAATTACATAAAATTAACTAAGCCCTAAACTCTCTTAACAGTAGAGAAGGGTCGTGCCCAGCAGTGGGACGTATATGGGCTGATGATGAAAATGAACTATTAAACTCATCATTCAATTATTCTAAATTAATTAGTCTAGCAGATACAATCCTAACTCTTACTTTTGAAAAGGTCCAGATGTATGGGACATCACACGTCCGTCAAACATCGTCATTGTTCGCCAACCAGGGATAAATAAATTAAAACATAACACGCTTCATTCCGTGTCATAACATAACATACTCGTAGGCCCGTAATTTTCTATTGCATAACTGTTTTATGTCAATTTAATTTAAACAGTTTTAAAAAGATATCAATATAAAGGGTGTTGAAAATGAACAAATGATGCCCTTTTTAGTTATACTGCCCTGGTATCAATGCACTTTATTTCACAATTTAAATGAAAACTTAATGTAATTTGAGCTTCAATGCTGCTCTCTGTAGCACTAGTTTCCATATTACTTAGAAGTGGTTAAGATAAGATGTGGTTTAAACGACCCACACAGGGACCAAGTAAAGGCGTTTTGTTTTTGTTTAGGTGACTTTTATGATGTTTCTCGTTTATTCTTTCAGGAAATAAATGGCCCGTCTTTTGTGTTTAATATTCATTCATGCATATGGAACCTATATCTCATTCACGATAAGTTGATTCTTTTGGCATATCGACTAATGATGGGAAACAGAAAATATCGAGTAGTTCAAAAATATTGCGTTTTAAAATACTGCATTATGTGTGAAATTCTTTATTACTTTCGACATGTAAAACATTATTTAGATAAGCGATGGTGTGTCATAATAAGTACCTATTTAATATAACAGGGTTATTTTTAGACCTCCCAGCAAATTTAAATAGGTGTTTTAGACCACGAAAGTAAACAACTTCCCCAAAGAAACACGGATCGAAAAGTGAAAAAAAATTCAGACCTTCTACACAAAATCGGCCACGTGAGCAGTTTTCTATGAGAGGGTCAAATTATTTATCACGTTTCGACCCATGTTTCTTTGGAAAAGTTGTTTCATGGTCTAAACAACCTATTTTAAGTTGACAGGAGGTCCAAAAATAACGCAGTATGTAAAAATTAAGGTTGAAAATTTAATAGTTTTATCTTTAAAACAGTTTTTATTAAGAAACTGGAGCACAGCCATGATCATCATAGTGTTCAGTAAAATTATCGACGTGGATATCGATATGAACGATGTTACGTCCCTTTCCGTCCGACCGATGTAACATTATACAAACGTCAATTAGTTTCAGTATTCCTATTTTAATTTTTCTTTGAAGCAATAAAGTCTCAAAAATTTTGGATAACGCTTATATCTTTAGGGACTTTTGTGTTGTATGTATTTTTTTTATATTTATCAAATCATTAAAATAATAAAATAATACGTTTTTTATTTCAAAGTCATGTCTCAGAAAAATTGACATCTGCCAAAAGAATAAACTTATCGTGAATGAGGTATAGTTTATTATATTTAGACGGCTTAGTAAATTTGAAAATGACGTGGTGTGAATTAAATCTTAAAAGCGCGCAAATTTTCTCAAAGGATGCGTCACGTCAGATAGAAATCGCTATGCATGTTCGAACTGTAAGGTATTCAATAGCTTTGTTCTCCAAATGTATACCGTTGAGATCTCAATCCACATTAATTCACAAAGACAGTTTGACGCGGCAAAGGGAATTAGTATCAACTATTTCACCGGCAGAACGTAATAGGCGTGTCTTAGAGTCTTGTACTTACTTTGTGCATTGTAGTTGTGGTGTTCCTTCAGAGAAGGTGATAACGTGACTAACTAAATGGAAATTTAATAAGAATACGGGTGGAAAAACATCTATTCAAGTCAAACCGAAAATTGCACTTAAATATAAAACAGCAATCCTCATTAAAAGAGCTTGAACATCACTAAGATCTTTTGCGAGTGAAATTCAACCACATCAGCTGTAATTGCAATGCAAATTACGTTAGCATTCACTTTAGGCACCGCTCCAACATCACGTTTAGATATGAGAAATGTGGTTATCCTAGGAGTTTAATCTAATGCAATTTTAATCCTGTCTTCTAAATTCTACACTTTATTCAGGCCTCATTTTCAACCTGGTCTGTTAAATCCCTTTATTAACAAGTATCTACTTACCATATTATGATCTTTCTCACATCGCTGTGTTTTTAAGAGTGTTTTAAAGGAACAGTTTTACACCGCGTTTTACGTTAAACTTTTATATTTTAACATTGACATCATGACAATTTACCAAACATCAAAGATGATTCATGAACAAACTGGATTATTTTTGGAATATGCATTCACGATAAACAATTTAGAACGAGAAAACTTACAAATAATAATTTTCCTGAATCTTTTTGAGGTACTCAACTCGTGAATGAAGAGTAAACGGTGAATGACAGCGAAAGGCATGACAGTGATACTCGTAGATAAACAGCCATGGAAACAACAGAAACTCCGAACTGTTTTCCTCTCTGAGAAAAGGATAAAAAAATCGATTTATTGTTCATTGCTCCCAGTAGTTCAGCAAGCTATAATTCAATAGAAATCATTTGATGTTTGAATAAAACTGGTACGCCAAGAATGAACAAGCCATGTTGAGAGCTTCCTATCATTCTTGTGGTATTACTAAAGGTAGTGCAAGTCAGCGTACGAGTCTTATAAATATAAAGCGATGTGAAATCGTTTTTTAAAATTGTATAGGTTTTGGAAAGCATTACGTACTAGAAAACAAACAGCGATAGAGCGTGCAGTAGCGATATATTCGTAGTTCTATTGCATCCTTCGCATAAACTTTAATAAAATTATCATGAAATCTTGAGGGAAAATAAACTATAGCGATAGACATCAAAAGTGTCATCAACAGAAGATTAAAAACACTAATATTACATATTGTAAATAAAACTTAAATAACAGAGATGAAAGTTCCCGGCTTAATAACGTGTCACAATTTTCTTTATACTTCGCAGTAGACGAGTGGTGACTTGTAACACGGATCGCCTTTGACGCTGGATCCTTGTCAGTGTAATTGAGTGTACCTCGAGATTAATCAGACATCTTCCGAGACGCTGACGTATGATAAACGTGCTCCTGACATCACGTGCATGTTACACAATAACACTTATGTTTATCTATGTATGCATGCTGTAGCCACGTATGTATTGTTCAAAGCCTAATATATTTTTTTTAATAATATGTGTTAGCGTGCAGGCATGGGACCATCGACCCTTTACGAATCCTGTATAATTACTATTGCATGCTAATCTACTTCACTTCCACAGTGCAGCAAGTAGGTACAAACATGACATTTTTAACATGCACAAATTTACATTTACGCTTTAACCCCCGTGACAGACAGGCATATTTTTATACCCATTTTTTCCCTGTATTTTTTTTTTTTAATTTTAAGACTTACTTAATAGGGGCGAGCTAAAGCTTTTGAAAAATCCCAACCGCAGGCTGTACTTCTTATGTTTTATACAAGGGGGCAACAGCTCTTTTTTATCATGCCATTTTTTTTTTAAATGAATAATATGTGAAACCTTACACGAACGTTTTTTGTCTAGGCGCTTTTTAGTCCACAATTGGTCTGAATCAAAATTTGGCTCAAAAGTTCATCGCCAAAATTACATTCAAAACATAAAATAAGCCATTTTCGGCGGTCGTATATGATCTAAATCCAACGCAAATTTTACCAAAATCGGTAAAAAGCATGGCAAACGGAAAAATCATATTTGCATTAACCATAATATCATTTTAGCGAGGATTGACATACTTCAAACATCCACAACAATCGAGATCCACTTGTCACGCCGGTTACGTATCAAACGAAATCAATTTGGCCTTAGTGTTACGAGCGTCCGGTCGCGGCGGATATCTCGAGATCCTCTGGGCTTTCAAGAGCACGTCGAGACGTCCATTTCACTTAGGATGAGATACACCGCTGTTAAATATTCATTTTTATTTATAGTCACACAGATTGGATGCCGTATTGCAATAACTCTGCCAGTTTTGGGCGCACGTTTTTTAAACTATGTGTATCGAGTTTTGCAATCTCTCACTGAGATTGCTTCGTTGGTCCTGCGGGGCGCACTTAATGGCATAAATTGCGTTCCACTAGTTTAAAATATTCCACTAGTTTCAATCATCCCACTAGTTTCAGATTATAATTTAGTATATAGATTTGTTTAGTTTCGTTTTATAGTTTCTATCCGTTAAAAAAATAGAAGCTGCACACGTATGGACTAACACTAAAAACATTCATAAAGAATTTAACTTAAATTTATCTAATCAAAGTACATTTATGAACTGTTAGCAATCCAAAGCCTTAAATTACCACATTGGCTTCAATCAGTTTGATTTAATTGACATATCATGTATTATTTATTCAATCAACGCTCATACAGATTTCAATCAACGTTTTTTTTCATCATACAATTTACTTGCATTCACGCTTAGTGTGTTAACTGGCAATTCAGAGGCAGCATCGGAAGATCATTGATGCTCTGTGTCGGAAACGGAGTCTCGAATCTCAGGCCCGATTCAAATGACGCCATTATTAACAGTCTATAAATACATGTCGACGTTCACCCATGCTCTCAATCAAGTCCATATAGAAGATGACCTAAATATGTCAACGGGCGAATACTTGAGTGCCAATCGGTTTGAAATGAAGCTCGGAGCGAGAGTATTAATTGGAACTGTTGCAAATTGGGATTTTTTGCTACCTGCCATTGAAGTTTGGAGCAATCGGTTTTGAAAAGGTTAATTGTACAAAAGTTTTTTGAAATAAAGTTAACACAAATGTCATCCTTAATTAGAAGAAGTTATTTTTAAAAGACATGATATAAAAATATTTTTACTGGAAACTCTTTGTTAGATAGCACCGGCATTCAGCGGCCACATGATCTGTGCAGTATTAAGCCATTAAAGCTGATTATCTAACGAGACTGATGAGAATTAAACAAAATCTGCAAGAGGAAAAATAAGAGTAAAACTTCATCTTAACACTTGAAAGGGTCACATTGGTCTTTATGAAACTGCTTTCAATTAAACTTCGAGTTATATTCAACTTACTTGTTCGGAAATACAATACTAATCGAAGCGTATTGTTTACAACAACATTTGTGTAAGGATCTGTTGCTAATTGTTGGTACTTGAATTTAAAAATTGTAGTGTTAATGTTAATCATTGTTAATAATGTAACCCCATGAAAAGTGTTTCACATATAATTGTGAATTTTTTATTCACTCTGAGGTATCCGAATACTCGCATATGTATGATTAAAAACAATTGCGGGTTAGTTTCAAGTAATGGTAAAATAATTGCTAGTTTCTTACGACCTCCCCTTCATTAAGTAAACATTACTTATAATCACAGCTTGGAAAGTTTAATAGTTTTCTTTTGTAATTTTTAAGTTTTTTATTTGCGGTAAATTTCGTGATGACAATCTAAGTAATCATGCGGAATTTTTCATGAAGCAATAGTGTATAGTTCGAATGATATTGACTTCGCTTGCAATTTTATTGTATTATGAAGACATGACAAATTGGTATTTTCTCTTTGACAGTTTGGTAAATTGACTTCATATTGAAGTGAGCATTCCGAGTAAACATTGAATATTTCATTTCACAATGTTTATTACATTTAACTATGTGCTTTTTGAGCCAATATTTTTTATTAACTTTTCACGCTTTCATTTTCACGGACTCCAATGGAGCGTCGTTAAAAATATACTTTCATTGTCAAAACTAAATTCCTGAGGTATATTCATTTAATTTGATTAATAATTTTTATAACAACGATATGTTTGAACATTCGAAAACCACAAACTTTAATTATAACGAAAGATAACTTCGCAGTTGGAGGAGAAAACTGGTATTCAAAATTTAAAGCTATGAATGTAATTCTATTCGCCTGAGAATCAAACAACAGTATAATGCTTTTTGTTCTTACACTAGTATTCCGAAACTACTTAGGGAAAGCGTATACTCGCTGCATGAAGGCGCTTTAAATAAAATTTTGTGTTGCATATAGTGGGATCGTTAAGGATAGATATAAATTTTAACATTATAACGGTATTTTAGATATTTATTTTAAAATGGAAAGTAATATCATAAACTTAACCCTATTTCGTTTCTTAAAGTGTAATATTTCACCCCTAGCGTCGATTATAAAGTCCCGGGTTTACTGTCAGATATTCTGGACTATGTTGATTAAGTTTGGCCGTTCTTAGTGCCCGCACGAAATTTGGTTAACGGTCTTAGTAAATGGAAATACAGTCGCACTCTAATAAGTAATGGACAAATCTTGGCAATAGAAATACAGAGAGTATACCTCCCCTTTAATACTGGTGTCAAAAATGTAAACACACCTCACATAGAACATCTACTATTTATAGAAAATATAATACGGAAACTATCATAAGTATTACTACCGTCTTAGCTGGAATGCGACCGCATTCCAGAATCAATGAATGGAATGGTTATGGAATATTGTATCAACACATAGGAATTATTTGTTATCATAGATTTTATATAATTGCAAGTACACATGTGATATATGAATTGAAATTCAAATAGGTACATTTTAAACTATATTTCTTTTTTTAAGTAAGAGAATATGTTCCTCGTATTTTTTGTTGAGATTGGCTTACAGTACTAACAATGCACGCGAGTAATAAGGTTTATTAAAAAAAACAAATTGCTTTTCCGTGGGTTTCAGTCTATTTTAATACCCTCCATTGTGCCATTGATTCCATTCCATTTAGGAGCGGATTACGCGACAGTAATAATATTCGAACATCAGGACTCAAAGAGACTTCCTTGTACACATATTCTTCGCTAAAAACGTCGCATGTAGCTGGACATATTAATTCCAAACTCCTTCCACTGAGTGCACAATTAATAATTCAGAAAGTTCATGCGCTCATACAAAACCGGTACTAAGGGATGTGCATTTTTTCACGTCGATTAATGCGTCATACGTTTCAGATGTAAAATATTGCGGTTTTCAATAAATATGAAAGTACATTTTTACTCCGTTCCACGGTATTTTATTTAGCTGAAATCTTTTAATTTTTCGTATCGTATTGAGTGAAACGCCGATTACCTACACACATATCGATAAAGCTACATTTAAAGTATTATTTTGAGGTTAAGTCAACACAAATTGGAAGTGGATATTTTTTTGTTCATAAAAAACAAAAAATCAAACCCAGCATGAATAAATCTTCCTTCCGTCGTTTATCACAGGACTTTAAATAATAGCACCCTTCGTAGGGCAGCCGATAATACGGGTGTTGAGATGGGTATGTTCATGGGTTCCCGTTATTTATAATTATGTGACCCCGCGCTTGTTCACCTTTCCATGGGTACAAAATTCCATAAATAATAAACAAAAACACTGTTATTCATGCCACTAGAGGGAATTTGAACGTATAATGTTGTAGCGTAGCCATATTTAATTTTTAAAAATTTATGAAATGAATCGTTGATCGTAGGAGCGGCGTGGATACATATTCAACGTAATTAAATTATTAATGTATAATTTAATATTAATGTATAATTATTATGTACAGACTGTGTGGTCTTCGCGAGGCTCAAGTGAAGGCCATGCCATATTGTAAAAAAAAATCTATTTTTTTTAGTATCACGACTTTGATTTACTTAAAAACCGTAAAAGGCTTGATCCTTATTCCGTAGGATTAAGATACAGTTAGCGAAACCTCAATTCATAAATGCACTTTTCTAGCCATAACCCAGTGCTGGGCACGGGCCTCCTCCACAACTGAGAGGGCACAGAAATTAAGGCGCACAATCAATTATTTATTCGTAGAAACATAATATCTGCGTCTGTTGGCCGACTAACTCTTAATCTTGCGTGTAATAACCGAGCTGTTTAAGAGTTCCCCCTATGACCTTGTAAAAATTTACCTGCCAATTCAGTAGCAAAGTAAGCTAAAAGACGTTACAACGGTACCTAAACTGTGGATAAACCACGAGAATACGTTACGTTCTATCCACCGCGATGTAAATGTACACCGTAATCCTGTTGTAATGGCTGTAATAAAGTATAGTAATGAAATATTTACACTATGAAACAACCTAAGGCAGCAATATCTACCCAGTAAAAGTGGTTAGTTAAATATTCTGGGTGTTTACCAGGATTATTTATCTATATGAGTTCTATTAAACACTCAACAATAATGTAGTTAATATACATATTACATAGTTGCATGTACGATATGTACTTAAATTTCCAGTATTTCGGTAAAACGTGGAATCCATAGAAACAACGTGCAAAAGTTTATAATACTCGTAGCGTGCATGTTATCTCGAAATCCTTAGTCCAAGTTGGCTTTCTCTTAGGTACTTAGTTTTGGTAAGAGTCGAGCTCCTCCGTGAAATATCCAATTTCTAATCTAGAACAATACTTGAGCATTTATTAGATTTGTTATCATCAGCTCATATAGGTAGGTACCCTTGCTTTGAAAAGGTCTCTTGCACATCTAGAAAACGTGATACAATCGTCCACCACCCTTGCCTACCGCGAGTGGTAGGAAATAGGAATACACTCCGAAAAAATTCCTCAAATGAATTAACTCTAAATATTCATAGTATCTTCAAAATAAAGGAACTACGACTGCGCTACTTAGTGAATCGCTATAATCATCATACGGATAAAAATTCTATTTACACCTACTTTTAATACTATAAAAACATTTAAATATTATATCATCATTATAATTTCATAGTCATTTCTGCTGGGTCACACTACCATTAAGAGGGATTAGGGCTAAGTCCACCACACATATATCTTTACGAAACAAATAAAACATTCATAAATATTTATTTATTTATTATTATTATGTAACAATTTCTGAATCAACTGCCTCAATTACAACTTTTCATTCCAGTAGGTCGTCAAGAAATTTTGCTGCTAGCGATAAGACCGCCTGTTGTAGCTATTGTTCATCATTATTAATTTTACTACTGTTACGTGTGTATACTGTTCTGTGCATATACCTACACACATATACCTACTGTTCTGTGCATTTCATAGATAGAATTTAATTGTTTGTTATTAATTGATTGTTGGGTATTATAAACAAAACAACACAAAAACACCACGGTTCGATAGAATATTCATAAACTACAGTACCTGTACAATTGTACATGATTTATACATACAAAAGTTTACTTCGCCCCCAGCATTCAATAGCCCCGATAGTAATATTAAAAAATGTATATTCCGTTTAAATTTTTCAGCATTTTGTTCGAGAAAATACGTTGCATACTATTAGTAATTAATTTAAATAGCTTCAAGCAATAATTATAATATAATGAATATTTTATCCTGTCAAATTACAATGTGGTGGTAAAACGAAACCGGTTATTATGACCCCGATGTATGTAATGAGAATATTTAATTGCAGCTGCGGCTTCATAAAATTATTTTGACTAATTAATTTGGTAGGATTAATATGGCGAATATATTTGAACTTTTAAACGTAGGCCTCAAATGTAGGGACACGGTCGAGAATTTCAGCGGTCGTGGATTCAAACCCCGGGCAAAGACCCCTGAATTTTTCAAGTTATGTATGTATTCGTAATGAATTATCACTTAATTTAACGGTAGAAAAAACATCGTAAGGAAACCAGCACATCTAAAAATTAGTAGGATTTTTAAGTGTGTAGTCCACCAACCCGCATATGCTACCTTAGTAGAATAAGGCCTAACCCCTCACAGTTTAGAGGAGGCCCATGTCCAGCAACCGAACGTATTTGAGCTGATAATAATGATGATTAGATCTTTACTTGTAGTCTAGTTATTATGTTTACAGATTATCGTAGACTTGGACCAAAATCCCAAGCATAATATTTGCAACTAGGTTCTTTTAGGTAATTATCGTCATTTATAGAATGACGTGAAGCTTATAAACTTCTTTATATTTCGATGCAGTAACTTTAGAACATCAGTACAGAAAGGGTTATTGCTATTCTGTTTTAATTAGTTTCTGGTTTAATTAACTTTCAACAGCGAGCGTTACCCGATCTCATAATACAAAACGATTAACGAGGAATATCTATAATACTAATGTAATCAAGTTGAAGAACTTTTTGTTTGATTCATCGTATAACAACTGACCTTACTCCATATTATGGTTATGGAGTCCATAACCCTGAGCTAGTGCGGTTTGGCGAAGTACATACCTAAAAAAATCCCAAAAACTGTTGAGTGTGTAGGTTTCTTCCCGATGTTTTGTGGACGAGTCCCGGGTCTATCAGTGAGATGTAAGAGGGCGGATGATGATGATGATGAACTAATCTCGGATAGTAATGTTAGCAAAACCTTTAGGAGAACAATGACTAGGCAGTATATCGTCTAGCTAAGACAGAAAGGAGCGATACAGCGATATAAAATATGTCAAATACGGAAAGAAAATATTCATCCTAAAACCTGCTGTGTGTGGCAACAGCTTTATGTTATCAAGTAGCTTACCCATGTAGGGCTTTGGTTGCTTTGAATTTAGTTTATCGTATTACCTTCGAAATCTTTGAAGAATCAGCGACACATGTATTGACACTGATAAGAATGGACACAGATTTTATAAAGTTTCTTTTAATGTGAAAAAACATGATATCGCCTATATAAAATCTATATATAGGTCCTAATGAAATCTCCCAAAAAATGTACGTTCACGGAAGCAGGTTTTACCAATAATACTGATTAAAATGTCGTTCGCTCTTAAAACTTATTGAATGGACGCATTTAAAATACCCTGAACTCCTTAATTGATTTTTTTATGTAAATGCAAAAGGATTTTATACGGCTTTTATGTTTTGTTGGGGTATTGGGGGGGGGGGGGGAGTTTCATCATTGTTGTTGCAAAAAAAATCCATTGTGCTTATAAGAATAATGTTTGCTTAAAAAACATTATTCGAATTTCCAGCGTAGATTTTTAATTGAATATCTACACTGCGAAATACTCGCTGCCTGAGGGCCAAACTTGACCTGGTATTTTCTCATTCAATAGTTCACGACTGGCTGTACATGCAGAAATGGTTGTCGAGAAATACCGCCTTATTGTTATGGATTCAATTTCAATTTAGATCGCCCGTGTTTTAACTTGGTAAAAATGAATTTGTATTCAAACTAGTTATTTAGAAATATAAGAGCACGTTTACTTTGTTGTGATCGCCTCACTAAGATGCGGTCGCAGGGTCAAACTACACTCCAATGAGTGTCTTATTACTTTTCTGAATTATGCCCGTATTCAGAATGAACACGCACTTTTATGGAAAGGAAACATCTTGAGGAAAGCAGTACTCCTAAAAGTTCTTAACAATATTTGAAGGATGTTTATAGGTACATACATACGATATAGCAGACTATGATAGCCGATTTAGAAGCAAGGAGGAAAATGTTCTATGCCTTCTCAGCTGTAGAGGTAGCTTTTATTCAGTAGTGAGACACACATTGGCTACTGTATATAGACATAATATAGATAGGAACACAGGAGAAAATCTCTTTATCATTTCTATAATAGAAAGCAATATTGCTTTTAACCGATAGGCATAGATGACACGTTTTGTATTACCTAGACTCTATTGAAGATAGGGGTTATCAATGCTGGTAATCCGTTGTATCATAACATTTAAGGAATTTTATTAATGCGACATTGCTCATTGAGGTTTCATATTAAATTCCAATTAAGTTTTCTAATAAACGTTGACCCAAACTAGAATTCCTCCGGTGTTATCGGTCCATGTTATTGAGAACGTTACTGTGGCCTTAATTGTCATGCCTGAAACAGTTAATTTAAATGATTAGTAATAAGTTTATCTGTTTATTATATTAAATGAGACAGCTCTGTTTCGGTTTCGATGTTTGTCCTCGGCTTCGAATTCTGCACCGAGACAAACGTTAGTGTGATCCAAACATATTTTTTTGCGGGTGGGATAGTTCTTAGAGAAGTCTTTCGTAATTTATGATACCCACGACACATGACTTTTATCCTAGATGGAGGTCAGAATGATGTGTGTGAATTTTGGGTGTATTTATTAAAAACATATCCAAATGAATAACGGTCCCCATTTAAGTGTATTCTTTATCGCTTTTTTTAGCAACCAATATTGCCCTACTGCCCACGACTTCCGCAAATACTCTTCTAATGAGCTATTTATTACCAGTAACCAGCCGTACAAGTTATTCTAACCTAGGAAATTTTTATTTCCTACAACATATACCTAGTGAAAATAAGATTTAATAACAATATAGTTGGCACCTGAATCAATCAATATCTGTTAATTATTAACAGTTAGGCACAGGCCCCCAACGTTACTAATGTAATAAGGTCATTCAATTTGTATAATAGATGCGGATTTTCAGAGCTCATTTTAAGGATTAATAAAAATAATACAAATGTGCACAGCTAAGAGTATAGATTCCGCTACACTACATTAATTTCGGAATGCATTCGACCCTTTTTTCATGATTCCATGATTAAAATAGAGTTATGAGATGTTTAGGTATTTGCGTCCGTGACGTAATTCGCGTTATTATAGATTGAAAAAAAAATATTTTAAAAAATTGAAACCTTTTTACGGGACCTTTTTGCACAAGACTTTGACAGACGATATGTGAATTGTGTTAAATGCATCTCGTTAAATTTCAAACATTTTATAATATTACTAAGTTTCCGTGCCTTGCCGATCTCTATAGGGCCGTGTGTGAGCACTGGCTCGAGAAAACCATATTAATAATGTACACGCCCTTGGCTTTGTATTTTAGCTGCCTGTTTGAACTCAAATATTCAACAGCCCATTATTTCATTAATTACGTGGAAATTACACACGGCAACACTCCTTTACTTTTACTTATGCTGCTAGCTTAAGCCAGTGACTTTACCTGCGTTCTGCAATTCTTATGATATAAAATAATTTAAAATACCCAAGCAATGACTATACTCAAGACTTAGTACATGACTCAGTACATAATGTCCTGATTTGCTTGGAGTCTACACTAATATTCCTGTCGCAGTAAATCAAACATAGCTTTATTTAACTCTGTAGTTGAATTTATCCGTCTAAATAATTAAATAGACATTAATTGAAATTAGAGCAGGCATCGAATCAAAATGGGGCTGATTCTGGAGCGCAGAATTTGAAACAAGAGTGAGAATTTAGTGCTATTAACTTAATTTGCAGGGGAAACGGAAATAGTATTTTTTTAATGGATCCTTTCATTAAATATTAATCAACCTAGAGAAAACTGTATCTACAGATGTCTACTAAGGTAGCAGAACTTGTGGCGCAGAGTATACATGGGTGAAAATAAAAACAAAAAAAAATTATATACCTGCTGTTTTGTTCTATTTAAAGGCTATCATAGTAAATAGAGCGTAATTCCTCTTTCAGTCAAAGACTACGTCTCAAAACACTTAAACAAGTCTTTGTTATTGCTTTAGTTTTTTTAATTAATTTAATACAACCAGTCCAGCACGCGCGCAGAGAATACTATTGGGTCCAAGTCTTACAACTAACAAACCTCTAAAATGATATAGTTTCTATTTCATCTCGACTACTATTAAGCTATTTTATGCACTATGTCTCTATTATCCAGTAAGTCATTGTTGATTAATTTTAATTAGAGGAAAACTGGCCCCCTTCAAGAAGGTGAAAGAAGCACCTTCGATTTTCCCTTTAAAATTTAAAAACCCCATGACCTTGACATTGGTAGATAATTTTCCTTTGACAAAACAACAACTACGAGAGCAAAAGACAAACTTTACTCCTTTAGCTTACAAGATACAGCTGTTGCCCGCAGCTCCGTAGTCAAAACTGACTTCAAAAGGAACTTCTCTATTTTTGCGATAAAAAAATAATTCGCATCGAGAATTCTTGGCATTAGCGCGTTCAAACATACGAGTACCTAGCTACTCTTCAGCTTTATAATATAAGTTAGAAAAATGTAATTGTTAGTAGAGTGATTAAAGTAATTTTATTACATATATTTTTCCCAGAAAAGCTAATGATGGTAATGTAAAATTATTGGGTACTGACGCTTAACGTTTGCGACTCGGGAATCGCTATCTTTTCTCTGGGGATATTAACGCCATTCTGGATTAGCAAAACGACATCTGAAGTTTACCGAATAATCCCTCGGAATTACAACTCAATTATAATACTGTGAATATTAAAATTGTAAATTTTCATTCACAATAATTATAATTTGGTTTTACCAAATTATTTGTTTACCCTAATTTATAGTTAATGTTATTCCTATCCACGTGTTAAAATAACGTGGCAAAATATTTATACATAAGAATCTTACGTCTTATCGGCGCAATTTCACGAAAAACTAACACACATGTTTTTCATGTATTATTGTAAATTTAATGATTGATTAGTAGATTGATTAGATCAGTTTTTCCAAAGACAGTATAAATTTTTGGACACATATTTTTAAATATACACCTATGTCCATAATAATAATGGAAAGTGGCTTTTGCAATAACCAATTGAGGTACAATTCAAGCCAAGAACGGTTTCCAATTTAAGCTTCCAAACGTATTATTATCCCTCTGTATTATAATTAGAGATGTTCCGGATATGATATTTCGGATCCGGATACGGATACGGATATAGGAATAAAATTATATCGGTTTCGGATTCGGTTACGGATATGAAATTATTTCGGATTATCCGAAAGTTTCGGATAGTTTCGGTTACGGAAATTAGATTGAAGTAAATTATAAACACATAGGCGCGCGAATGCTTTGGAAGTTGAAATTGCCATTGCACAAAATAAAGGCTCCAAAGTATTCGATAAGCCACACACCTCCTGTTGTCACCTGACGAAACTCAAAACACAACAAGGCACCACCGTCACCTCAGTCCCAGAAATTCTCGGAGAGGTCGAAAAGTATTACGGAAACTTATATGCTCAAAGAGCAGTTCCGCCTGTGGCCTGCAACGTGGATGATCCGCGAGCCAGACTGACCCGCCACTACTCAGGCGAGCTTCCCGACCACGAAGTGGGCGAGATTAGAATGGCCCTCGGTCAACTTCACAACAACAAGGCCCCGGGAGATAACGGAGTAACCACTGTGCTTCTCAAGGCAGGAGGTACTCCTGTCTTGAGAGAATTGGTCAAGCTTTTCAACTCCGTCATCCAAACTGGCACAACACCTGAGGCATGGAGCAAGAGTGGTGGTTTTGTTCTTCAAAAAAGGAGATAAAGCCTTATTGAAGAACTACCGCCCCATCTCACTCTTGAGCCATGTCTATAAGTTGTTCCCGAGGGTCATTTCGAATCGTCTCGCCCGAAAATTCGATGAATTCCAACCACCGGAGCAGGCTGGGTTTCGGAGGGGCTTTAGCACCATAGACCACATACACACACTAAGGCAAATAATAGAGAAGACTGAAGAGTATAACCATCCCTTATGCCTCGCGTATGTGGACTACAAGAAAGCTTTTGACTCCATCGAGACCTGGGCTGTTCTGGAGTCCATGCAGAGATGCCAGATTGACTACCGCTACATCCAGGTGATGAGAAGCCTATACGAAGCCGCTACGATGGCCGTCCAAGTACAAGAACATAGTACTAAGCCAATCCAATTGCGGCGAGGGGTAAGACAGGGAGACGTCATTTCTCCGAAATTGTTTACTAACGCATTGGGGGACGCTTTTAAGACACTCGACTGGAATCGGGGCATCAGCATTAACGGCCAGTGCATCTCTCATCTGCGATTCGCGGATGACATCGTCGTCATGGCGGAGTCTTTGCAGGACTTGGAGGAAATGCTTAACAGCCTAGACCGATCTTCAAGACAAATAGGACTCGGGATGAACATGGACAAAACAAAGATCATGTACAATCGTCATGTACTCCCGAGGCCGGTTGTCGTAGGGGATGCCACTCTCGAAGTTGTCCAAGAATACATCTACCTTGGCCAAACAATTCAACTGGGCAGGCACAACTTCGAGCAGGAGGCAGACTGAAGAATACGTCTAGGCTGGGCGGCATTCGGGAAGCTGCATCATATTTTCAAGTCGTCGATCCCTCAGTGCCTGAAGACGAAAGTCTTCAATCAGTGCGTCCTACCCGTAATGACATACGGAGTCGAAACGTGGACACTCACCAAAGGTCTGGTCCACAAATTCAAGGTTGCCCAGCGTGCTATGGAGCGGGCAATGCTTGGAGTTTCTCTGGTGGATAGAATTCGCAATGAAGTCATCCGCCAGAGAACCGGAGTCACCGACATTGCCCGCAAGATAAGCACGCTAAAGTGGAAATGGGCTGGCCATGTCTGCCGACGTTCGGACGGCCGGTGGAGCAGACAAGTATTGGAGTGGAGACCGCTCTTAGGCAGACGTAGCGTGGGACGTCCTGTAGCACGATGGACCGACGACTTGAGAAAGGTGGCGGGTAACGGATGGATGAGAGCTGCTCAAGACCGGTATGGTTGGCGCTATCTTGGGGAAGCCTAAGTTCAGCAGTGGACGGCGATAGGCTGAGTTATATAAACACAAATAGTATGTAATAATTTGGTTTTATTTATAGGTTTTATCTATTCATCAGGTGTTTTGTTTTGAGATGAAGTTTCAATGAAGTAGTGCCACCTCTTCCTTTCCGAGAAAAGTTTCTATCGCATTATTTACATTTTGCCTATTCTGCATTTATTTGATTAAAAAAGTGTCCAAATGAAACTTGACTTTGATCGCATAATATCACAAGACTTAAGGCTTATTTTAAGCTAAGTATAAACTTTAAAATAAAACACTAACTAGATATGTTGTTTATGACAAGAAATAACAAACAAACTGCAAGATTCACGTGGCGCGCGAGCGGTGAAACAAAAACCTGTCGAAACGTGTCGTTTTATTTGGACTCCGCCCCTATCCGGAACTATCCGAAATTTTAAATCGGATACGGATACAGTTACGGATATTTTTTTATTTCGGATATCCGATTGTTTCGGTTACGGTTACGGAGCTCCATAACATCCCTGATTATAATATAAAACTTTTCTCCCATCTATGCTCCGCGTTCAAAAATATTAAAGAGAATAAAATTTAATATTATCTAATACAACGAACAGCGGGCCATAAAAGAAAGTAATACTGCAGCAGTATTTTACAAACAAACAGTTCTGAAACGAAGCGAATTCCAAAACCAAATATTACATCGATGTTTGGAAAACCAGTTTAAGCTGTAGGCGATCTCTAACGCTTATTCGTATATATCGTCTATAATCTTCGACAAATAACTAATCAGCCATTTGTTAAAACAAAGTTACTTGAGTGTTAGTTATTTTATGATGTAAAACCCCGTGCTAAATGTACAATCACTCAGAAATAAGTTTACGTAACTTGTTATCTAAAAGCCGTTTTAAATCCAAGCAAAGCGAGATTAATTATTTGCTATACACACCACGGAGTGTCGAATGTGCAGAAATTGGCCTTTTAAAAACTCCTAAATGTTGTCTGGAATGAAAGGCGGAGCGGCAGTTAGCCCGTGTACTCAATGTTAATGATGTACAGCGCCTGGGGCCCGCTGACCTACTTTCTCTTAGACCTTCTACACTTGACTTTGTAAATTTGCGTTTAATATGAAACGTTAATTTCGGGATGTCATTGGCTGATCTGGGAGTTATATCCCCACGGATCGTCTCCCTCAGCCACTAATTAATTGCAGTGGAGTCAGTTTTGGTTCTGTGGCAGTGACCCCTAGTTCTATCTATTCAACTAACTATAAATATCAAGTCCAATATAGTTCAAATTACGGCAAAATAGGACACCGAATTTATTTATTATTACCACTTTCCCTGATACTGAATAAAAGTATTACGTAGGTACCATCATTGAATCGTCAATCCACCGTTATCCACTTATATTCCCGAAAATTGAGACAGACGTTTATAAACACATAATAGGGAGCTAGCTAATTACTGTTTTTAGAGAAGCAGAGGTCTGAACGAACATTTATTTATTCAATTGGCTAAGTGATTTACTCCTCAGTTTACCTTTGTGGAAATACTGTCGAGAGTATGTACTCAAGATAATTAAATTTTCTATTAAAATATTCCTTATTTAGGTCACATGGTGAGCTGTTTCAGATTTTTTATATCAACATTATATTTTGAGATTAATTTAGATGGCGCCGGTGTACGTGTGAAATGAATGCATAAATTTCGTCGCAAACGCCTCAAAGTCAAGCAACATCCGGTCCTCTGCTAACAAGATTGTCCGACAATTTGCATATTTTACGTTTCCAACCTAATTTCTAAGTTATGGAACTTGCTTTATTAATATTTATGTCTTCTTACTTACTGTACACTTTTTCCAGTTCTTTTAAAAACATCTCGTATTGTGAAATATTATTATCTGAAATAGGCTGTTACGATACTATATAAATATATCTGTCCTTAAACGATGAAAAATGGGAGTAGTCCGGGTCCGGACAAACATAGTACATTGTAAAGCTGTTACCTCACTTACTGTTCATAGTTGTTGTAGTACTTTAGCAAAATATTGTTGCCATCAGAATCTTGTTCGTTCAGCAGTCATCACTACCTATAGAGACAGCTAACTCACAAAAATATTATAAATTCATGAGAGAGAAGCTAGAAGTACTCTACCACGACAAGGGTTGCAAATTTGAACATGTAACTTAATCTTTGCAACAATACCAACATCGATTAGGGCTCGCATGTGTATACCCAACTTAATCTGAACATTACACGATGCAGGGGTTGGAAATAACAATTTCATGTTACGCCATATTAACACGTGAATTTTAATTGGACTTTGTTGTGACCCGGCTATTGTTATGGCTTCAGTTATGCGCTACAATGTTCGCAGAATATTGCAAATAGCGGTGGTCCGAATCGGTGATAAATTAGAATCCACTCTTTTATTGTCTTTTTTTAGTTATTTTTTCTATAGTCAATATAATATGCATTTACTGACAGAAATATGTTTTGTTGATACTGGTATGGCAAAGCCACCACGCTGGCACTTGATCGTAATGGACAATGTCTACTGGCAATAAACAAAAACGATTTTTTTTTACTAGTCAATTGAAATTACCCTGAATATTACTATAAACATGTTCGGTAAGACGTGGCTAAATACGTGGTTTTGTCTACAGGTGTTCGTTGAGTTGACGGTCGCCTACACAACTCCGGACGCCTTGGAAGCTCAACAACTAGAGGAGAGCGGCGGAGCACACGGCAGCGATGGCCCTTCCACTAGTCGCGCCCTGATGCGGCCGCACACCAGCCGAGAGAGGAGCCCAGCCCCTGGTTCTGGCTGCGGTTCAGGCCAGGAGTCCGGTCAAAGTTCCGCCCCGCCATCCGATCTCGACGACGACAACGCGCTTGAATACTTCGAGCGGAACCTCGCCAACATCGAGCGGTCCTTGCAGAACAGGGAGCGGGAGGCAGCCGCAGACGTCGAGGCGGGTGCAGATGTGGAGCCAGGTGAACCGTCTAGGACCCGTCAGTTGAGGAACGCAGGCAAAAGATTATTTCGGTGAGTAAATTTTCGAAACTTTTTTTATTTATGTATTAAAAGAAGACCGATCCCGGTCAAGGTCATTGGGGGAGGCCTATGTCCAGCAGGGGACTGAGATTGGCTGATGATGATGATTAAAAGAAACATATGATAATGCATAGGCTAAATTTAATTTTGAACGCAACGAAGTAAAGTTTCATAGGCTATTCATTCAGTAATTGCAGGATCTAATCGCCTACAATTATCATGGTATCCTTATTACTTGGATTGGACATATCTTTGGAATATCAACTTTAATCATTGTAAAATTTGTGAGTTGATTTATAAGGAAATTAAGGATTCTTCCTAATATGTGTTTCTATTTTTTAATTAAACAAAAATTTCTATTCGTAAAATTTCATATACTTTTCAGCGGTCAATGGCAAAATTTATGTCTTTCATACCAAATTGATTCTCTGTGCATATCCCAAACCCCATCCCAGATCGAACTATCGAGGTAGAGATTTGTGTTCAGAAGTGGAAAATATTTGTGCAAACTAACCTCTAGCAAACGGTGTAAATAACTAATCTAAGCAAATGAGATAAAGTTAACGCAATCGGCAACACCCGAAACCATCAACTGTGTAGTAAAGGCCTCCGTTGAAACTCTACGCTCATTATTAATTCAGAGGGTATTTCGCCTTTGCGGACAGTTTCACAACCACGTTGTTTATTTTTATTATAAAAAATTGTTTAGTATTTAGTGGAAGGGAAGTATTTTGTATAATAAATAAATTAAACACTGTTGGCCATACTGCACGATGTTCCGATTACTTGAAGAAGCAGGTAGATGAGAGCTGCTCAAGACCGGCGTGATTGGCGCTTTCTTGGGGAGGCCATTATTTTTTATACGTAATTTAAGAATATACATAAATTATTCTTAGGCAGCTCCAAAAAGTTACACTCGGTTGTAACTACTGACTAGTTCGTACAGTTTTCTGTTTGTTTTCACTTTCGAAATTGAATACGCTTTCCCTTGGTAATTCCACTCGCAAAGTTAGTTTTGTTTAGAATAACGTATTTTATGTTAACGTCATTCAAAAATATTAAATATCATATAATGCCAATATAACGAAAACACACTCTTAATGCGTAATCCTGAATATAAAAATTGTTTTTTTTTTTGCAATACTGCTCGTGTTTGTTGTTTTCTGTGAGATTTATGAGCCTATCTAAATATTCGAGAAAATTACTTGTATATAAATACTTACACTTACCGTTTTACATTTCTGATAGTTAATCAATTATTAGACTTACAAATATGGGCATAAGATAGAGATATAAGGAGAGCTAGAATGCAGAGCTTCTTCTTCTTGGCTTAAAACAGACTTCAGTCATAGAATACTTTTTCAAAAGTCTTCTCTCCTTACAAAAAATTGTACTCTGTAGTATTATGTAGCAAGACTTAAATATTTTATTCCAGGCTTGAAAAAGTTTTCTTTTCTTTCAATAGGCATAATAATGGCTTTGTTTTCTACATTTCTTTTTGTATTACATTTTAAAGATTGAATAATCAACTCAACTAGTATTGTTTTTCTTGTTTCTTCTCCTATTTACTTTAATTCCGTAATTTCAAAATAAAACCATTTTTTTGTGAAGATGTTAAAAATGTTAATCACGTACCTCCTTCTTAGTTGTTGGAATCTACTATATAAGTAACTTCTCGTTTCGCTGACATTGGGTTGGTGAGATTCGTGTTGTACCTTTTCTTGGTAGGATATTTAATTGTTTTGAACTCCGGCGATTCACTAGTAAAGCATAGTTACATAAAAGAGTATACGACAGGCGCGGGCTCTCATTGGGAGGTGAAAAGTCTACTCAAGAATCAAAAAGCATGCGCCAGGCCCTGAAAGGTATGCGGAGCCTGGGCTGGCTTCGTCGCCACCGTGCACCGGACAGCAGTGGCGACGAAGAGCAAGGCTTGCTGGACGCCGGTCCATCCTCCGAACCAGAACGCCGCCCGAGCCAAGACAGCTCCGATTCCTCCGATGATATTCCTAGCCCACACAAGTCATTCAAAGATACACCCCACGTCCGGCGATTGTAAGTATTTTGCCACATTGTATCTGCGTGCTATATCATTTTACAATTTGCATTTTCTTAGAATCTTTATTATTAAACCACTAGCCCATTACGCTTAATCATTAAGTTCACTGTTGCTACCATAAAATAATACACATTCGAATTTCCTTTCCGCCTTCCTCTAGACTTCAATAGCAATTCTGCCTGCTCCCGCTATATTCCTTCATAATTTGCACAATCTGCTGTTCGAAGTTGCGAGCTTCCGAAACCTTACTTTTTCATAATTTCATTCAAGGACGGCGAATGTTCACAACATCACACAGGAGACAGTTCACGACTTTACAAAGTGTCTGTTCTATATGGGACAGCTACAGACGTTATAAGTTTATTTTACTAAATATGCCTCTCAGTGAAGTAGTCATTTCTTTGAAATGCCTAACATTGTGACTGGCAGAATTAAAGTAATCCATAATAATTTATATCGGAATTCAATTTGCTTCAAAGGTTTTTTTTACTATAAAACCTTTATGGTAAATATTGAGATTAAATAATAATTGAAGATATTTTCTTCTTTTCTCGATGAATTCGATCTGGTGATAGATCGGAGAGCTGAGCGACGCAGGAGACTTTTTCTGCGTCGAATCGGCATCGTCCGTTTAGGTAGGGGCACTCGATTTTGTATTATTTTTTACAATATTTCTCATTATATTGCATTTAAAAACTACGTTCGCAGGGAGAGAGTAATCTGTGACTATTCGAAGTAAGACACAGGAATAAATTATGATCTATTTAATTCAATGTCGTTCAAATTAATAGAGGTTACAAAACGACATAAAATAAAATATTACTACTTAACATATTTTTCAGAATTTTCTTTAAGAAAAAAATATACCTAATAGTGTTATCCTAATTTATAGTTTCAAACCGAAACGATATTTTAACTCTTTATTAGCACTTTAATATTCATAGAGCTTGCACCCACAATCAAAATACTCACAGTAGTTATTTGAAATGCTTTATTTATCTAGCACCTCAATTTTCATTAGTCTATTCACTGAATATTATGTTCACATATTTTGTAAATTTACACAAGACAGCCTGGTATGCCGTCCAACGTTTTCTTTTGCTAGAATAATGTTTTTATGAAAGATTTTGGCAACCTTTTATTAATTCGTCTCATGCTATGGATAAAGTAGGAATAAGCTAATAAAGAGTTTTACTTAATCGTTAATCATTAAATAGATGATAAATGTTATTTCTCTCTACTCAATACGTCATAAGCACATTACATTTTTAAAGAAATGTGATAGTGCTTTCAATTAGTTTTCATGAAACCCGGTTTATATTATGTAAAAAAATCTTGAATGTGCTTCTGGCATCATTGACGTCTCATTTCACATTATTTTATTAATATTTATACATTACAAAGAAATTGTAATAATCTGGAGTTAAATAATCGTGGAACAAGGCCAGAAATGTCACTAGTGATACGTATCATAGTCAGCGCCCTATAACGTATTTTTTAAATTGTCATACTTATTCATTAGATTAGTATGTCATCCAAGCTGTGCGCCAAGACGGCACGCCATAATGTGTGGCGCTAATTTGCTTGACGCGTTGTTCGGACGGTAATTAAACCTGTAGCTATTTATACAGTGAAACCTGGGATCTGAAGGAGTCAAAAATATAACCATTTGATCATTTTGATTTACTCAATCGACTTCGTAGACAAAAAATGACGCATTATTTGTGTAGATTCGACTGCAAGAGGATGCAGTAAATGTGAACCGTATGGTGATGTCAACAAACTCATCAAGACCGGTCTAGACGTGGCAAACTGTATCGAACCCAGAGATAAATATAGAAAAATCTAAAAAGTCGGGCGCAATTACATAGGTTTTAATATTCCCCATATTGACGGATGTAATTGTACGTATTCATGCTAGAGGCCACGTATTATATCCAAGCTCACTTATCTAGGTTTCACTGTAGATTTCCCGACTATTCTGGGATTTTATTAAATTGTGTTAAATATAAGCATTACATTTTTTATCCTTACGCACTCACGCTAGATGTAATGGTCACACATACATACATCTAATAGACTTTAACTATCGTCCGAATGACAATTGTTGCATAAATACAAACATCTATACGGAAGTTGTTCACAGTAGTAGAGTATTATTATATTTATTTTTAACTCATTCACTGGCTACTGTAATAGATGGTTGTACTGATCTCATTTTTAATATTTTACAGATTATCCTCTAGTTTACACCAACAAGCAAGTTTTTAAATATCAAACAAAGGCCTTAGCTATCCACGTCTCATAAGTCAGAACTAATAGTTACGACAAAAGTTTATTTGTTTATTTAATTATGTTTTATTTATTTACCTATGAAGGCAAATAATGATATTTGCTTTAACAAATTAGTAATTAAAAAACTTGTTTATAGGTGTAAACGTCGATGATTAAAATGTTACTTTGAATAAATGTGTATCTAGGTGTGAAAATAACCTCCTTTTAAGTGAGGCCTATAAAATCAAAGGCAGCTAAATCCAAGTGAGTCAAATATTCAGTAATCTAAAAAAATCGATAACTTTGTTTAGGTGGCTATGATATTTTATATTTTAAAAGAGATTTATAAAGAATGTGAATACCACTAAAAATCAGAATTTTAAATTACAAAAAATACCACAATATTTGAGTACAGACTGAATAAATTTGTATTTAACTGTCTTTGATTCCAACTGGCATATAGCTGGTTTTGATTTTATAGGCCTCAAGTATGTTTTATAATTTAAAGGAAAAAGGTTTTAAGCCAAACATTTGCTTCATTCCCTTATACGTTGGCCTCCGAAAACTACATTCGTTTTTTATAAACAGTAAAATTTATAAAAGGACTTAAACAACCTCCTTTATTCCGTTTCACGTTGCCCTCCGAAAATTAAATTCTTTCTTTTAAATAATAAAACATGTTTGAGTAACAAATTGTCTTTGACATCTCACATTATCATAATTCGTTAAATTCTGGCAATTCTTAGAATCTCATAAATTCCCCGTGAAATATCTTGTAGTTATCTAGAATCACTTGCAAAAAAATTGAAAGCCTAGTTTCAAAATATGAATCAATGAAAACAATGATTATAAGTTTTAAAACTGTTTAATGCAACGACAATAAAATTGAGCTTTTATAAGTAAAAAGAAATGGTAAAAATATGAAGTATATTAGGCATTGGTGTTCAGGGACCGCTAATGACCGCTAATGAGTAGAATATTGAAAGTACGAAATATAGAATGTACAACAATTCGACATTGGTACTGATTTTATTCACAATAATCTGTAAAAAACACGTTGTTGATCCAATAACAAATTTCCATTGAGTCTTCAATAACGTATCAATCTAAAAGTTAATTTCATGAACACACTGTATATGGAAAGCATGAGATGTCTTTAAAACATATTCCAATATTTTAAGTGTGATTTTAATGTTACGTTGTTAAATAACCTCGATCCTGGGTAGACGAACGTTTAGGCTGGACGTCCATTAGAAGCGAGGCGGGCCGCAATATACGCAGCGAATTTGATTTTATATGTTTTAATATGTTGTGGCCCGCTTATAATCATTGTACATCCATACAAATTGCGGCCAACGCCGTCCGCCTAATGGACGCCCACTTTTGGCTTGAATGTGAAATCAGTGGAAGATGAACATACGCAAGGATGTACCGGCAATGAATGATCTATAGATGTGTTTATCATATCGGTCACAGCACGATGGATCCCCTGTTAGCTAGTGGCTTTTAACGTACGGTCTTCCACCATATATGGAAGACCAGTAGTATATGTGTTGGATTTTAAATTACTAATACCCGACGCTAAGACTAATTAACAATTTTAGACGCAACATACTTGCATCGGCATGTCCAGCCGCTTTGAAAGCAGCAGACTTCCAAGTGTGCATCACTATCATCGAGGCGCGCCAGCTAGCCGGCCTCAACATGGATCCGGTCGTGTGCGTGCAAGTCGGAGACGTACGCAAATACACCAGCGTCAAGGAGAGCACCAACTGCCCTTACTATAATGAGGTAAATATCAATAACTTGTATAAAACTACGATTAAATTTAGGACCATAATAAAAAGTGGCGCATGTTTTTTATTCCTGTAACCTAGAGATCTTGAGGTGGAATATGAAAAATTGTGTTGCAAGTCAATGTAATTGTAAAAATATGTCGTTCATGTAATAAAACAACTCCTTGTATGTTGTAGCATTTATCGTCAGGAGAATTATGATCTTAAAAGTAATTCGCAAAAAAACCCTATAATTGTTCAACATAGTTTACAAAATGCGCATCTCCCTTTCTTTTTATCAGCCACTGTTCCAGGGTCCATCTTGTCAATCAGCTTCTTCCTCTTAACCCAATCTTTGACATCATAATATTCTAATAAACTACTTCTTTTTTGTTCACAGTATTTTGTCTTCGACTTCCACATGCCGCCCGTGATGCTGTTTGACAAGATCATTACCCTCTCGGTAAGTAGTTATAGTTATAATTATATAAAAGCGAGCAGTGTTCAAAATCGTACACATGCAAAGCGAATATTGCTATGCGGCTTATGCAGTTTGAACTCTGAAGGGAACATGTTTAGTATTCAGTGGAAAACAATTATTTATGCTGTTGTCGCCAGTTTGGTAAATTAACTACGTGAAAAGACGCATGAAGGCGATGTGCGAGATAGCTATACGCAATACAGAGAATAATGACTGTTGACTTGGAAATAGAGGGGGATCGCATAATATATTTCAGAGACATGAGATGATGTACACTGATCTTAGTGTCTTAAATTGATATGTTTAACTAAAAGTAAAATTTAAAATGTAGGTACTACGAAAAAATCTTTAATGAAACAAAAGTATGAATCTACAGCATTGAAAATTGAGTTTTATCCCTTAAGGCTATACGTAAATATACATACACAAACATAGATACAATATTCTAATTAGTCATATAAATATACACATTCCTCCGAACTAAGTGACAACCCTCGTCATGACAACAAAAACTGCGAGTGTTATTACAGCAAACATACGCTGAGAACTAATAATTGCGGTCTGTGAAAACAGTTGTCTCAGAGAGGTAATGACATTCCCAGCCCTTCATCTGTTACCTGACTATGTACGCTAGTAAAACAATAATCCTCAGAGTAAACGCTAAAATATTGTCGAACCGTTTTTCTGTTTTCAATATTTACTTGTTAATCCTGGCTGACTAAAGTTTTTGTTTGAATATATGTAGTTGCAAAACATATTAAACGTAATCGGAAATAATAAAAAATTTTGCGCTTCTTTAATGTATATTCCTTTATTTGTCATATTGAAATGGGACTATATTCATGCATTACACGATTCTGTCTTAGCTGTGGCTTACATTATTGTCAGTTGTATAATTGGCAAGCTATTATCTCAGTAGAAATATCAAATCTTTAATTGCAGGTTTTTTTTAGAAGTTGATATACATATTTATTAGTTATACTAAAAAGACATCATAATTATAAACGTTTTTCTCAATTTTTTTCTCAATTATAGACTAATTGCAAAAATTGTAGTAGCAATTAATGCCCCCGTACTACGTATGCACCTATTAACCTCAAGGATTTTGTCGATGACGTAATCATATTTCTGTTAAACCCAACCAAGTACCCACACATATGTATGTATATAAATACAAAAACGATTCAAATGCCACGCACAAAATAGGTTTTAAAAATTCCAACAACGCAATTCATATACTCGTTTGATCAAAATAATTTTCCAATTCAACAGAGGAAATAAAATTTTGCATGAGCAAAACATTTTTTTCCCTTTTGTTTGTCGGGCATACTATGCCTATTCGTGTCTATTTGTTTCAACAAAATTTTACAAATTACAAGTTAAAAATTAAATTACCACGACCATTATAGACTGGATTCAATGTAGATTGATTTTTAAAAATCTTAATCTGCGCTATAAAAAAAGTTTATATTAAATGTTGTTATTTACCATTTGAATAAACAGAAATATGTTTTAAACCACATACACGAAATACCCTCCATTGAATGTTTAAAAAGTACGGGCCGTAAAAATGAACATAAATTAAATTACACTCTATTTACATTCCCAACGATTTAACGTTTCTGAAGCATACTTGTTCACTTGTTGGAAAACTGTATGGCCACTTAATTAAGTGGGGGAATAAAAATTCCTTTCCAACATAAATAGTAGGCCAAACTAAACTTGGAAGTAAACACGGCCGTGAGCAACGTCTCGACCGCCTTTGAAATTCGCGAAAACGACGTGCCTCAACTTCAAATTTGTTAGTGAAAACATATTTGAGTTCAAACACGAAATATTATGACGAGCAAGTCGTAAATTAGGTTGAAACTTATGAACAGGCTTACGGCAAACATGTAGCACCCGTTGCGTTATAGAAGCCAATAGACAAGTTATAGTTAGGCGTTGCAATAAAAACTTTTTAAGAAAGTATAAGTTGCTATAGACCAAAGCATAAAAATTATGTCCATTTGCTCGAAAATCTTAAAGTAAAATCTAATCTAAGAGTAAATTTGAACTCTTTTATTTTAAAAAATGTAATTAATTCCATCATTAAAAAAGTTACACATTTAAAAGAGCTTCAAAAACAAACTTTGAATGAAATATTATAAAACATCTCCACTATTAACTTGTTTACCTCAACAGGACAAACGTTGCGAGCTGCGGACCAATTACCAAAGTTTCAGCACTTGCATTTAATACGTCTAAAGTTTCGTGCACCATTATGCAACACAGTAAAAGCGTTTGCCATTTTGGGAACGACGGGCTTGCTCCCCTGTTATAATATTCTGAAAATATTGGCCAATTTACCATAGGAACAGTCAATTCAGCTTATCGACGAACGACGAACATAAAGTGGTAACTATCGGTATCGTGTAATGTAAAAAAAATAAAGTTAAAAATGACTATTTATTGCTATAAAAATCCTAATGAGATCTGTGCAATAGTAGTGTTGTCATGCAAGACATTTACAGGACATAAACTTTGAATTATTAACGTCCAATCTCCGCTTTGAAAGTTAAAATATTTTGTCTTTCCATCGCCAAATAAAAACCAGTAATAGCCGTCTTTTCCTCATCTCTAATTAAAACGCAGGTTATGAAAGTACAGCGTGAGTTTCTGAACAAATATATTTATGTCGGAATTAATTAGAGAAAACTTTGAAACTAAGCGCTGGCATTTATACCTTACGGCAGGGCTTCCCAAACTGTGCGTCGCGACGCCCTGGGGCGTCGCAAGAAAAATAATAATTCTGTAGGGCGTCATAGTGTAAATAAGTTTGGGAACCCCTGCCTTACGGTTATAATCTGAAATTTATTCAATGTTTGTTCAAATATTATGTATATGAATTGCGTTCATGGAATATGACTTAGATTTTTGCCTTTTTTTGTTTTCGAGGCGAGAGCTGTTTATGCTCTATTTTTATTTTTACCTTGTTTAAAAAAATAGGCAAAGCTATGCTAATTACGCAAAGAACTGTCCTGTTTGAGAAACATTCCTATACAGGTAACAGCTTATACTAACACAATGTTCTTTTAAGTACACACAGCTTACTGACTAATTTACTTTGCATTCAAATATTTTTTCTTTTCTATTATTCTGCGAATTACTTTTGTAATGACAGTTTTTTGCTTATTCTACTTCAAACATGTTTTTAAAACCCAATTAAAATTTACTCGCAATGGTAGTATATTTTGTTTGATTTGATAGTGGAATCTTATATTACCACAGACCGAATGGATATATTATTAATTTAAGTGCAACCCATTTATTTTTAACATGTTTTATGCATTAGCATATTCCGAGTATCCCCAATGTTTTTAAATTTTCAAATGTTGTTTGATTTATAAGATGCAATATCATTATACACAGTAAATAATACTTCACCGTAAACAAACATACACTAATGATACACAAACTAAGAGAACCTCAAATACAGCAACAAATATTAATATACATGCGAGGTAGCTCCAAAACAAACTATCTAAAATCAGTGACATCATTTCATAAAGCAAATACAACTCTAGCAAATATTGCATACGCCAATTTAATGAAAAAGTTTGATAAAATATTTGTTTTCATCGTTGTTAGTACATACGCTTTCCAAACCCCAAATCACAGCCACAAGTAATTGACTCCACTATTATTAGGGGCGTAGATGAATAATATGCGTCTAGATGTAAATATGTAACCACGATGGATGTGTTGTGCAACGTTATAATGCTCGTGACAGATGTCGCTTGCAACATAACACTTGTTACAGGTGCTGCACTCTCGGAACTTACTGCGTTCTAACAAGCTGCTTGGCAACTTTAAGTTGGACGTTGCTACCGTCTGGAGCCAGCCGGGTACGTAAACAACCTACAATTAGCGAACACGCATATCGATGCACGTCTCACATCGTACCCACCATTGATAGCCCAAAGTGTCTCTGAAGTTTTAATCACACATTGTGATCGGCCGTGCACCGACATGTGATTTAGCTTTATTGTCATGCATTGATTGCTTACTTGTTGTGTAGGTGCGAGCACGGAAATATTGTTAGCCGCGGTATTGGGAATACCAGCGCGAACAATATTTAAACAATTGCCGATGATTTTTCAACAGACCGCAACGGATTACTCTTTAATAATTCCACTCGTACATGCCGAACATCACTCGCTTAACAATACAAAAGCAATGTTATGTTTTCGTTGCTCAATATTTTATTTTATATCAGAAAATTTAATACCAAGCTTAATATTGCTAATAATTTACAAATTCAAAATTATTAATAATATCTTAATTATATTTCCCTATACAAAAAATTATAATAATGCGTACTTTACCATAATATAACGTAGCGTATAATGTACTTAGCCAATAAAATTCTCAGATTTTTTGTAATGCTTATATCATGATTACTTGAACAACTTCAGAGAATCAATATTGTCTTGTATGTTTAAAATATAAGTCAAAACGATTCCCAAAATAAGTAATAACATTTTACAACAACACACTATCACTCCTTATATTATTTATACTTACTTGAATTCTCTAGGAGAAAATCCGCAGATTTTTACTCTTTCGATATATTTTTAGCCTCGGCAAAATAGTTTCTTTGTAGATGTATAGAAAATGGTATTGGTGTGTATTTTCCGATAAACACTTCTACATTCAACAGAGGTGAGAGCATAAAAAGCTAAGCTCCTTATAGGATTTACAACCGACGTCGAACGCAGGCGTAAAGTATTTATTCTGAAACTAAATACATCTTCAGAAGCCGGGCTTTCGCTATTGTCACATTGTTGAGATTGGAAAAGAAATAGAATTCTACTTTTAAACAACGTCTCCTTGAGACTAATAATTACATATAATAACTTCTCAACTTAGACACACTAGCGTTTGTACATCGATAAGGTAAAAAAAATAACACACTCCGTTTGATAATTTATATTTCAAGTCCCACGTAAAAGGGTGAGTCTGTGTCAATGTGTCAATTTTAGAAAACATTTACGTAGGTAATCGTTTATGGTTTAACACGAGATTTTAGAATCAGTCGCCTCGTTATATTGATTTCGCGGTAACTAACTGCAAATTGACAAGAAGTACGAGGCATCAGGCAACGCACCCATGTATAATTAACAACTCCCGAAATTAGTGGTTTACATGAAACAAAACTCACATATTTTATAATAAGCCGAACTCTCGAAACTTGCGATGTCAACTTATCAAATAACTTGCGTACAACATTGGTATGGTTTCAAAAGTCAAGTAGACAGAAGTGGACATTTGGACTACTAAAAAATTAGGAATTTATTTATTACCATATTTTTTTCAGCGTCTTTATGTCTTAGCTACCTAAGCTATGTATTTTTAGCGTTTTACCCGAAATAAAAAAAATATATAAATCATTCAATGAAAACTCCATATTTTCCGATGTAATCGCTAATGGATACATTATTCTATCCCCGTCGGGGCTTTTGTTTTCATAAAAAACCTTACCAGACACAAACGGATGAGCAAGGTCGAGGCTAGGCTGACCCAGTTACCGATGCGACGTGACCATAATTCCCAATTCAGAAGCACTAACTTCGAGTTACATCTCACGGGAGATAAGGTACTCTGCGTATTGAACAATGTGTGGAATGAGTACGCGCGTCCATTAGGCACAATTGACGAGCACGTGTATCCGCCGAAGTACATTTGCTCCTTGGAAATGGGTTATGAATTAGTGAATATGCAATAATGTTATAAAATTTCTTTGTTTTAAATGCATCGTTACTCAAACAAACAAAACCAGATTCGGCACAGAGACAGTTCATATTACATATTCGAATAGGTTTATCATATTTCAAAAACTGTCAGGCATTAGTTACCAACAAAAGGCCGTGGATATCCTTTAACATTCATATGATTAAAATATGAGGTTGATGGAGATATTAACTTGCCAGAAGAACCCGTACTCAAACTCGCCTATGTAACCAGCTAATCAGTTTTAAGGTGCGCCCGCCGCAGCTTCGTAAACCATCTTGATATTTTATCCATTTACTTGCTCGGCACTAGGCATTTTAATATTATTGGAGATAATTTCACGAGAATATAAAATTTCATAACATAGCTTCGAGAAATAGTTTAAATCTATAGAATATTATTAAATGGCTGTCGTAGATAAGACATGATAAAATAGAAATATCTCGATGTCTTGCTGAGAATACTTACGTAATTCTGTTTTTACAGCCGTGCAATACCCGGCATCTATTGATCTCTTGCTGGGGAATTTCTTGAGATATACGTAATAGATACCTACACCGTTTCGCAATCTATCTTAACAAGCCCGTGTAAAATTATAGGGTGAGCCTATTGCCGCTTTTTCAAACATATTGCGATATTAAGATTTAATGAAAGACATAATTTAACATTTGTCAGACTCGGAAATGGAGGGACACAGGACGTCTTATCGTAACTAAGCAATGCGATATGCTTTACTAAAGACCGATAAATGCCCAAAGCGTCGGCCAAACAATCAGATATGAAGCAAAGAATCAGATTACGTGGAGAATCTAGTTCGATATATGAAGTGAACCGTGTGTTAGAGGATATATTGTCATCCATATACATATATATACGTATACGTTGAAGCTGGAAGTCAATCAAAAGCAGAATATTGCTGGTCAGCGTGTTTCCGATACGATAATCAAATCTATGTGGTACATCTCGGCCGACCAGCCCCTTACCTAGTACCAAGCATAATTCATGTCGAATCTAGTTGACAGTAACAACAATATTTAGACATTTTACCCAGCAACAAATTTTAAACGCATATATGTAGGTATGACATTCAATATAAAGAAACATAATATAATATTATAATCGTTCATTTTTCGCGAAACCAATATTATTAGCATATTACTCAGCAATGTTACTAGGCGTTAAGTAAATATCTGTAAGGCGCTAGTCATTAAAGTAACAGAATTTATTTACACCGCCCCTTTAATCGAAATTAGTTTACTATATTATTTAGACAGACCTATAATCAAAGTAAATTGGCATAAATATTATTAATAAAGTGTTAAAAAGAAAACTAAGCATACAGCTTGTATCTAGGTACTAAATGAAAGATCTGTGAAAACTATTTACTTCAAACTGTAAGTAAGTAAAGTTGCCTCCGAGGCTTAGGCACGCGGTCGACCATATCTCTGCGACCTCAGCTCTAACCTCAAGCCTACACCTCTGACTTTTTGAATTTATAAGTGTATATGTTATGGGCAAAGTGATTAATTTGGCATTATTCATTGTGCCCGGGCAATATGAATAATGCCCAATAAGAGCGGGCAATGTGATTATAACCAATCAATTTATCACATTGCCCGGGCATTATGAATAATGCCAAGTGCCTATTGGGCAGACTGATGTAAAGCATGTTTAATACTTTTAAATGAAATCAATAGATTATCGGGTAGAGTAATAATAAAAATATGTTTTATAGTTTAGTATTTATTTTTAAAACTTAAATAATCAGACTTCGGTTTAACATGGATCAATTTACGAAGGGCTACATTTAGAAACTGTATTCTATAGTAATGCAGTTTGGAAGTATTTCGCACTTGCTGTCACTCACATGTTGGTAGATATTGCGTGTAAGCGCGCTTCCAAGCTTCTTCTTCTTCTTCATCATCAACCCATATACGCCCACTGCTGAGCACGGGTCTCCTCTACCATTGAGAGGGTTTTAGGCCGTAGTCCACCACGCTGGCCTAGTGCGGGTTGGCGGACTACACGCTTCCAAGCTGCAGCGATGAATTAGAATATAATACTTTCCGGCGTGAGTAAGTTAAATTATAAATCTAACAATCTAAATGGAACTAAACGGAAATCACATCTCCGATTATTTAACTTAAAATTTACTCTAAAGTTAAAATCAGTCTCATAGGTAATAATAAATAATAGGTAATATCAAAGATAACGTTGAAAACAAAAAAAGAACTACCTATGAGTAATTTAGTACTTTTTACTCAGTAATCAAATCGGTTTTAACACCTGAATTTAAAAAAAATACTCGCTAGTTTTCAGCAGATACTTCAAACTTAACAATCAAATAAAACTTAAAAATAAAATGTGAACCACACACGGATTGATCTGTGATCATGAAACTTAAAATAAATTCTCAAGTTTAAAGTACAAAAAGCTTTTTACGCTTAAGTTAAAAAGCTTCAAATTATATAAAAATAAAAATAATTTAAGTCATCAGCTTGTAGTGCTAAGTGGCTCATTATAAATTCCAGCTAATTACGGCACACTAGACACATTCTAGCTTTGAGTGAGACAGAATGTTTGACGCTGCAATATGAATTATTTAAGACAATACTACACCACGGAAATCATAGTTATTCACAATGCATTCTCAATGTCCAAAAAGTCGTAACTGCCTCGTTAACCCTGCGCTATAAGCACAGAGCGTGCGGTGGCCAAGTCTTTAGTTTAAATATTTTCAAACCTGGTATTAAGTTACTTGGTTTTTATAGGATTCATAGCAACACGGCGCACTTATTGATTTTGCGTAAGACAAAAAACATACAGAATAGGTAGAAATTTGCCTGTCTATTCGTTCAGATATACATACCTACGTACCTACATACCGTATGGTGGTGAAATATGCGTAGGCCGTGTGATGACAATTAAGGTTCTATGACACTGAGAGTATAATTTATGTAAAGTCATAGCCTCACACCGGGTGGCGTGCCTTATTAGCTACTCCGGACAGTATCGTTCTAGCAATACATTATATAAAATGTCGCTCCACTACCGTGATGTCCATAAATGACTTGGGAATAATCAGCTCGAAACCTTTATTTTTTATTAACGGGTGTTTTCAATTCTTTCATATTTTAACAACACAAATAATCTACATAACAAAGGCGATATTTCTTGACTACAATTTAAATTGGTTTCGTCCTTCTGGTGCAGAAACTTAAGGATTTATTTTATCATTTTTATCATAACGCTAGATTGCAATTGCTATTGAATTTCCCGGTTTATAGGTAAAGGTCTTAAACGCTTTACTTCGAGCCGCACTAGCGGTATTTGCTGGATTTATAGAAATAATTAATCATAGAGCATCCATTCCTGGTCCACGATATTGAAAACGAAACAGTTATAGAGTACTAGAATTAAGTTTCCATTTATTTCTTTAGAGAAAAGGTTTGATGCGAAGGTAATTTGAAACGAATGGTGCTGTAATCAGTGCCATAAATATTGAAACTTTTCTTGTTGAACCATTATAAAAACTATGCCTTTTTTATTGCAAACCTAAACTGCTTTCTTAAACAAAGAATGAGAACACGCTACTTAAAAGAACTACCAAGAAATGGTTATAAAAGAATTCTTTGACGATTCCATTTTCTTCCCCGGTTTAAATTATACAACGCTACAAAAGATGTTTCAGTGAGGTATAAAAATATTTTTTTATAGCACAAAACTCGAATCAGCTCTTTATGACTTACATTTTAAATATTAAACATCAGTTAAGTAGGAATTTGAGCGAATTCACGAAGAATAACAGTGAAAAAAAGTAAATAATTCTAAAGTAAAATAATCCCAGGCCGGCCTTACTTTTAACTAACTATACTTTTTTGAAATTAACAATTTAACATGAATAGGTAACTTTTACATTAACATAATAGAAAATGTTTTGTGAAAAGTAATAAAGACATCAAAGTATATCTTTTACAACACAAAAGGCTTTGTGCAAGACTCAAGAACATAGCCACTGATTTCTTAAGCACCTTTCTTACTGCTTATGAAAATAATAATAAAACTCACCGATAAACAATATTATGCAACAATATGCGGAAAGATTTAAGAAAATTAATTATAGGTCATCCTTATGTATGTCATATTGCATACATAGCTATAGTTATTGGCACATAAAATGTAAGAACAGTAGAAAAGTGACGACTTTCATTTGTCTATTCGTGCTTAAATAAAATTTTCAAAATGTTCCCACTACGCATTAAGTATACATTTCATTGTTGTTACAGAGATACGACTAATTCATTTCCAATAATATTACTATAAATCTCATCAAAATAATCAAATACCTAATTAAGGAGACATTAAAATCCAAAATATTTAACATACTTCGGCTTAAAGGCGTCCTCAGACAAAATGATAGAATAGATTACAGCCGATAGCCAAACACTCAATAAAATAACATAAGTGCCGAGAGGATGTTGAAAACTGTACATTGAAGTATGGGATTAGTTTCCTTCTTGATAGATTTCCCAAGCGTGGAAACAATTTATTGGCAGACGCAACCGGACGCGGTAACATGCCCACCAAGCTTAGTAGGTACGTGCCTAATGTTTTCTATAAACAGGTTGTACTCAACGTATCCTACGATATAGGAGATTAGTTTGCTCATTATTATCGTAGATTATAATAAGAATACATTGATTAGGTCGGCAACTAAGTCATTGCGAACTTCACTCATAGACGACTTCAGTTGAATTTTTAGGTTTGCTGGCGTAGTCCAAGTATACAACACATTTTGTATTTGATATTTGGCAGTTCAGCTATCAATCAGTAAAAAAAGTTTTTTGATCGGTTGCGTAGTTTTCGTTTGGTGTTCGTTGAAAAATGGAAAATCTAAAGGAACATTATCGTCATATTTTGCTTTTTAATTTTGCAAAGGGAAAACGCATCGCAAACTCACGAAAAGCTATGTGCTGTTTATGGTGGCGAAGCCTTAAAAGAACGACAGTGTCAACATTGGTTGGACAAATTTTGTTCTGGTGATTTTCACTAAAAGACGAAAAACGCTCTGGTCGTCCAATTAAAGTTAATGACGACTTAATCAAAGCAATAATCGATTCGGATCGTCACAGTATAACTCGTGATATAGCGGAGAAGCATCATGTATTACATACATGCATTGAAAACCACTTAAAACAACTTGGCTATGTTCAAAAACTCAAAAATTCGCGATTACTTAGTTGCCAACCCAGGTTCGTCGCCATAAACAGCAAATGATTGTTTGTGAGCTTGCGATGCGTTATCCCTTTACGAAAAAAAAAGAAATATGACGACATTGTTCCTTTCGATTTCCCATTTTTCAAAGAACACCTAACGAAAACTACGCAACCGATCAAAAAACTTTTTTTACTGATTGATAGCTCAATTGCCAACTATCAAATAACAAAATGTGTTTTACTCTTGGACTACGCCAGCAAACCTAAAAATTCAACTGAAGCCATCTATGAGTAAAATCCGCAATTACTTAGTTGCCGACCCAATATATTTGTCAACTAGACAAAAATCATTATATCATACCCGAGATGTTTTTTTGATTCGGCTGAAAAACTTAAAATTATGGCCCTTAAATTGAATTCAAAATTTTCATCGCTTAGAGTTAATAATCTGACTGATGTTTTACAGACACACACTTATTTTTTACGTTTTTTTATTTATTTATTTTATGCATGTACTGTCTCTCTTACACGTTATGAACAGTTTCACACAATTTCAGACTCCTGAGCAGAATACCTGGCCCAGCTTCGTGATATGTTTAGCTGATGATAAGTAATAGGTATCCTGTTTCAATTTTACGCTTTCAGTCACGTGCCAGCAAATAGATATACACTAACAACATAATGTAGTAAAGTTTAAACTCGCTAACATAATGCTTTTAGCACCGACATTTCAACGTCGGTATATACCTACATAGTGTGATCAAAAAGGAAGATGCTTAGAGGACACTATTAAACGTTGCTTATAAGCTTAAAAACATATTTGTGGAACAGATGTTTCTTGGTAATACAGCACTACTGCTTCACAGAGACTAAATAGTCTTGATTGAGGAGGGAATCAAGTCGTCGTCTGTTCGGCGTTTGATACACATTTATACAAAACAACAAAAATCTCACTTGATGAGCCTTTCTCGTGTCGATTGGTGAAAAATAATACAAATTATTTCTGGTTAGATCATCGTAAGTAAGGTACTCAGGCCCAGTTCAATTGTCATCAATTAGTAATGTGGTCCTACACTGTTGTATAAGTTGTCTGGATATTTCCTTGTTTGATCACACTATGTTCTTTGAAGGGTTCGTGTAAAGGTAACTAATATAACAAATAATGTAAAGTAGAAATAAACTTAGTGTAGATGGAATATTAACTCGCTTAATAAAATCATAACTACCTTTAGGCGGAATTCGGTGTGGATAATAATTCAAACTTTTCAGTTCCCATTAAGCTTCGTTCTGTGCTATTTTATTAAATGAAGACACACTCCACAGTATATTTAATTAAAATGTGCTTAGTAGCGCTACGTTGATTTTAGCTAAGTTCTTAAAGTGGATAACCAACACTTTAAACATGTCAATTCAGCAACAAACAACTGATCAACGTGAAACTAATTAATCTGATGTCAAGTCTCTATTTAAGAAATTTAACATAATTATCAATTGAATATGATGCTATGTGTCTACATATGAATATGATGTGGTATCACTCTTGTCCCTTAACTAACAAAATTATGTAAGTTATGTTTATATACAATTCAAATATATCGTGAAGTAAGATGGTTGACATCAATTTATTTAATTATCACCTTCCTTACAAGCTAACTGTAACCCATAAGTATGTTACTTAAAAATGTCTTTATGGAACGCACAGGTAACCTAGATGTTAAAAACTTATATTAAGTCATGTGGTAGAGTGTGGAATGTAGAAAAATAAATTTCCTTAGTCATAAAAGCTTTTTAGCATTTGATTATTTCCCATTTTGTCCAATACTTTACTATCATGCGGTCATATCATGCTAAATAACCTTTATGAGTAAGGAAATAATATACCCTTTGTAAGCAAATGCGAAGCATTGCTGTCAATATTACGCTGAAATAGCTTCAAGACAATAGTATTGTGCCAAATGCGAATAAAATATAAGAAATAATATTGAAAAAAATATTTGTTGTGATGCTAGCGAATATTGTGGCGATGTTTTTGTAATGCGAATATATGTGTCTTTGTCGTGTCATGTAATGTTTACTTCTAACTAAAACTACAAATTTATAGGATTTAAATATTTATATTACCGCGGAACATGAAAAATTTTATTAGACGATCATGAATTTTATCAATTTAAGTCCTGTGATAAAACGGATTACATTCATTTAAATTACTTAAAATAATATTTCTTACTCAAACAATACAAAAAGTGAGTTGACATAACATAATTAAAATATCTTGAACTCATATTTAAGAAAATAATACTAAAATAATTTTAGTAATAATAAGGTTATCATTGTTAGATGAAATGCACTTGTATATTCCCAATACCGCTTAAACTAACAATCCGGATAATAGATAACTGAACTATAGATCATAATATGTGGTTTATATTCACTCCGTAACATTGAAGGCCATAAATGATGCAATTTCATTAAAAGCGGAACTTACATAGAATCACATTTTTTTTCTTGTAATTAAGCCTTTTAAATCTTATGAATGTATAAAATACAGAATTACTCTTCTACAAGCGCCAATGAATAAATTTAGGAAAACCATTATTTATTTGTATAAATATGAATATGAGGGTTAATATTACAATGTTTCCAAACTAAATTACATTCAATGGTTCAGTTTACGTCAATTATATTCAATGAAGTAAAGTTATAAATAAATTTCATGAGATTATTGTATTTTAAGATGTTAATGAATTGATTTTCCATAAAATGAAATTGAAAAAAAGTCCTCTAGATCGAGAAAGGAAATGAAAGTTTTATTCATCCGGACTGTGATCCCCAGAGAAAAATAAAACAATCTAATATTGTCATTTAACTAATGTAATTCGATATAGTGATAGAATTGTATGCAAGGTAATTTAGGTACCTGTCATTTATTTCCATATTCTTGGAATTTCCATTTTGGCGTTGAATACATCATTAAAGCGCGTTCATTGAAACATCGTAGCGTTTAATCTTAAAAAAAAAGCTCATAAAATGTTCAACACTTTCCCAAAGCAATGGCCTACGAAGTTTCAAACCGGGAAGACAAAAAAAGTAGATTTCAAAGATCAGTAAGAATTTAAAAAAATATTAAATCCAATGTATATTGAACTTCGAAAATATAGACGTAGTACATATAAATTTGTATAAAATATGCATCATTTGAACTTCACTCATTCCTCTGCTAAAAGCCAATATCATGACATGATTTAATTTTGGATCAACATCAGCAGTAGCTGGTAGTGCTTTAATTATAAATCCAGGGTAGCTCCTGGATCAACAATTCCCACTCATTTTCCAAGTTATTTGTCCGCAGATCGGCAGTTCTACCACAAATGGGCTCTGCTGACCGATCCGGATGACATCAGCTCAGGAGCCAAAGGTTATTTAAAATGCGACATCAGCGTTATCGGTAAAGGCGACACCATCAAAATCCCTCCTAAAAGCGAGAAGGATGAAGATGACATTGAAGCGTAAGCAATTTGATTAATTAGTGATATACTTTTTATATATTTCCACGCAGTGTCCGTTCTGAATTTCAGTGGCCTCCGACAGAATCTCATCTCATCTCATCAGCCTATCGCCGTCCACTGCTGAACGTAGGCCTCTCCAAGAAAGCACCTAGTGTAGGACGACCTGCAGCACGATGGTCCGACGACTTGAGAAAGGTGGCGGGTAACGGATGGATGAGGGCTGCAGAAGACCGGGATGGTTGGCGCTTTCTTGGGGAGGCCTCCGACAGAATAAATAGCTGAAATTGTATTTTTGGATATCAATTGTAACCTACAAAATATGTACATAGTGTATTGCATATATTATAATAATATGTTAATAGCAGGTTGTCCTGGGAATTATTGGTTACTAGCTGTCCGGTAAACGTCGTCCTGCCCGGATAATATTAATAATTTGAATCTTTCATTACTTAAGTAGGTATATGTGAATAAATATTAAGTTCAGCACTTCATTGACAAAAAAAGACACAAATAAAAAAGTACCAAAATCGAATGCTTCGATCGGGTGTCAGCTAGAAATGATTTAATTAAACTATTAACATGTAGCTGAATGGGAGGTGTTTTTGCTGGTGCAGTTTAATTTGTTTATTTTTTTTCTTTTTCTGTTTCTATGTTTTTGCACCATTGTATAAAAATTTTACTAGCAATAAATGCTTATTTCTTTCTTCCTATAAACTTGTACATATTGAGCAGCATTGAATGTACACGATTTCAATTCTCTTCATTTAAATACTTCCGTGGTAGACTAAATGCTACCCTCTCAGTTGTAAAGGAGGGCCATGCCCAGTTGTTACACATTTATTAATATTTTTTAAAGGAGATTTAGAGTATTTTAGATATCAAGCATAATTAAGCAATTGAAAGATTAGGCACAACCAAGGAGATTAGGAGTTCAGTTGGATAAATTAGACTTGATTGATTTTCCTTAGTTACACTAAATAAATTTCTGAACGCACGCTTTAATATTTGACTGCCATTAAATGTCAATCCTTTGTCATGACTTCACAATTCTGCATTTTTAAAATCTGAAATACACAATTATTCGAATGTTGTGGATATATACTATGTCCGATTCAAAATGCTTATTTCAATACGTTCTGTTATTTAAGGGGGCCTCTAACTGCATCGACGGGATAAACATTAAATGTTTGGCAGCCAATACGGTATGGTGTTAAAGTTTAAAATGACTTAAGTATTATTACGAATATTTTGTATGAATATAGAAAAGTATTGGATGGATGATGATGGATTGTTCTTACCATTCTCGAACTTCAAAGAATATTATAAAAAAAGAATAAGCAAAATCGGTTCAGCTACTCTCCAGATTTGCGTTTATGAACACATCGAGCGATTCATTTTTTAATATAGAATTCCTCCAATAAAAATTAAACTTTATTGTATAATGTTAAAGTTCAAATTCACTTGATTATTATTACGATTTTTTTTGTATGGAAATATCGGAAAGTAGTGTTTTAGGACTGTTTGAGGCAACTTTTTAAATATATCTCTCCGTAAGAACCATCCTCGTACTTCAAGGAATATTATGAAAAAAGTGTTAGCAAAATCAGTTCAGCTGTTCTCGAGAATTGCGCATAGCAACACAGGACATAACACTACAGGATAGTTCACCGATAAAGATGTACCAATGGATTTATTTTTCCCACAGAAATCTCCTGCTTCCTGATGGGGTGCCGATCGACCGACAACGCGCCAAATTTATAGTAAGAATCTATAAAGCGGATGGCCTGCCGAAAATGAACTATTCAATACTTGCTAATGTTAAGAAAGCCTTTACGGGTGAAACTCAGGACCTGGTAGATCCTTTCGTCCAGGTTTCCTTCGCTGGCATGACAGTAAGTTTTTTTCGTATACATCTTTGGAGAATATTATGATCTTTATTTTCATAAAAATTACACAGAAATTTTTACGATGCCTGATGTAACTGGAATTATTTTTTTATATATATTTCTAAGTAATTATTCCTTCCGTACCTAGGGGTCAACATCTGTCAAGAAAAACACCTACAATCCTGTATGGAACGAACAGCTCACATTCACCGAGATGTTCCCCCCGTTATGCCAGAGAATTAAAATACAACTTAGAGATAACGATCCCGTACATCCGAACGTCATTGCAACGCACTTCATAGACCTCAAATCTATATCCAACGATGGAGAGAAGGGTAAGAACGAATAATTTATTTTACAATTAATTTTTTACCCATATAGGTAATAAAAAAGGTTTATCGCTGAAGAATTTCCTCTTGGTAATTTGTACAAAAGCATATCAATGATATGCAGTTTATATTTATAATGTAAATATAAACTGCACTTAATACCTAGAACAATCTGTGCTTCCTATGAACGAAGAAGGATTACTCGTCCAGTACTTTGAAGACACAGTATGAGGAGGAGATTATTGCGAAGCAATCTCAGATTTGGTACTAAGTCATTTATATAAAATATTCTATGTATTGAGCAAAAAAATAACTTATTTCCAGCGAACGTGCTCAAGATAATGCACTTATAACAAATTATTATTAATAGACGGGTGTATTTTCTAGGCTTTCTACCGACGTTCGGACCTGCATACATTTACATGTACGGTTCGACCAGAGATTTCAGTCTGATAGACCAACACGCCAACCTCAACATGGGCATGGGAGAAGGCGTGTCATACAGGGCTAGGTACTCGATTTAAATTAAATATATTATTATTGAAAAGTTCCTTACTTCGTGCAATTATATTTATTGCTGCATGGGTACTCTATAAGGATAATTTTATACAGGTTGCTGGTCTCTATCCGAACTGAGATCACAGATAGTTTGGATTGTCCAGTGTGTGACGTTGAAGTGGAACCTATACCACCTATATTGGACTCCAGCTTCGAAAAACACGAGGAATTCTTTTTGTTCGCGAGCATATTCGAAGCGAACATGATTGACAAGAAACTTGTCGACAAGCCACTACAATTTGAAATAAGCATTGGTAATTCGGGAAATAATCTCGATGGACATCACGAGTCCGTGAAAAGAGCACAGGATCTCGATTGCGACCCGCTGGGTGAGTGTAAACTGAAATGTGTATTGCTTGTAACGATACCGCATTGCCTTTCACCATAGCATAAAATGATAATATTCTAAACCACATACGGGTATGCCTGGTTCTCGTTATTTTCAATTTGAGTTTATCCTCTGACGCAACATCTACATTCATTTCGATTTGACAAATCTGGTTTGGGTGACCATGCCTCAATAGATTATATTATGAAATTTGTAACTAAGTATTTCATTGCTTGCCATGTTTATTATTTTACTAAAAAAGTTTTATAGTGATTTCTTCACAGGACAGTCAATAATTAACGTGATCAAATAATGTTCATTTGCAGATGAAGTCCCAGCTGATACGGGATATTGGCAAAGTACTACTGCACCTGCAAAAGCAACCTCAAGCGATAAAAATTATTACTATCTGCCATACTGGGATACCAAGCAATGCATGCACGTCCGAAGTATCTGGCCTGATCATCGCCGGCGCATGTACAACTCCAATTTGATCTCCACCATCGTTGACAAATATGTCAGTAATCTGTTTATTATATTTATTAAATTTTGTTGTGTTAGGTTTATTTATTGACTTCTCAGTACTGTGCAAATAGTAACTAACCTGATGCAAAAGATATTTATTGAATTTTATAAAATCATTATTACAACATTATAAAGTCATTGGGGGAGGCCTATATCCAGCAGTGGACCAATATTGGCTGTTGATGATGATGATTATCACAACAAACGTTCAAATATTCTAGGAGGAAGGTTTGACAGATGCGCAAGCAGCTATGGAGAATGAGATGGCCACGGACGGTACTGGCGTGATGACTCTTAAAACAGCTCTTGAGGCGGTCAGTGCCGCTTGCGCTACGTATGTGCAGCATATGGGTAAAGCCCCACCAATTGGTAACACTAAACTTGACCGTGAAAGACACAAAATGTGTGTTTACGAAATCGTGAGTAGTCAATTTTATTATTATTGTATTTAGATAAATGTAATAAAATAATTCCATGAAATATATTCAAACCTCGAAAACAATACTTAATATTTGACTTTTCGAACGGTCCGTTTTGCAGGAGCAAATTAGTTCAGTTACAAAAGGATTAAAAGCATTAATCACAAAACACTCAATCAAGGACCGCATGCGTGCTGCTTTTGGCTACCTTAACAAGCTTAAATCTTTATGCGAAGATGTGAGTATGCTCATATTTTAAACTGTATTATAAAAATCAACAAAATTTATGGTAAATAAAACTTATTTCAGGCTCAACACGCCATGCCCGACGTTTTTATATGGTTGATAAGCAATGGCAAACGTTTAGCTTACTATAGAATTCCTGCAAGGGATATAATATTCTCAGAAAACATTCAAGAATGTGGCAAATACTGCGGAAAAATGCAAACAATTTTCTTAAAAGTAAGTACATATTACGAAATGTTTTACTAAGTGCATATCACGCAATATATTTTTTTAATGTAACTGTTATTTCTATATCTAGTGGCCTGGAAAAAAGGCTACCACGCCTAGTGGTTGGTCTATACCAGCAAAGATCAGTGTATACCTCTGGATGGGCGCACTGCAGCACAAAAAGCATTATATCGATGGACTTCCCAAAGGCTATGAACTAACTTCAGAACTGAAAAACGCAGATAAACTGCGATCAAATGCGCCTGCGACAATATTTTACACGGAGAAGCATGTAAGTTTTTTTGATTTTATCATATATTCAATTTCTTGCATTTTGAATGCTTTAAGATTAATTACTTTTTCAACGTTTTAGAACTTCCAAATGAGAGCCTACATTTATCAAGCTCGTTCTTTAATTGGCTCTGACTCATCTGGACTGTCTGATCCGTTCGCTAGAGTCGTCATTGCTGAAAGTACCGGAATAACACAAGTGATCGATGAAACATTAAGTCCTACCTGGGATGAACTCTTAGTATTTGATGACATATTACTATACAGTACTCTTGAACAAATAAAATCCGATCCTCCAACAATCGTTATCGAAGTATTTGATCAAGACAAGGTCGGCAAATCTGAATTTATTGGTCGTACACTTGCTAGACCTCACATTAAATCCTATGAAGAAACTCAGATAAGGCCACAAAGTCTGCCTGCGTTGGAATGGCATGAAATTACACGTGGCGACGACAAAGCTGGTGAACTCTTAGCAACTTTCGAACTTTTAGAAATTCCACCAAAACAAAATTCTTCTATCCTACCAGAACTGCCAAGTCCGAGAGAGCCTACTGGAAAAGCACCTCTAGACGCTAACAAAGGCCCTATACTACCCGTTCCCAGAGGGATTAGACCAACTCTTTCTAAGTATCGTATAGAAGTGCTGTTTTGGGGCCTGCGTGATCTCAAACGAGTTCATCTTCTCACTGTTGACAAACCAAGGGTTGACATTGAATGCGCTGGAAATATTTTGTACTCTACAATAATACAAAATGCGAAGCGTAATCCTAACTTCACAAATCCTGTAAGATTTGTGGATGTTGAGCTGCCTGACCAAGATTTATACAGACCCCCACTAACCATCCGTGTTGTGGATTGTCGCAGCTTTGGCAGAGTGACTCTAGTTGGAACTCATACAATAAATTCTATTCACAAATATATTTACACTCCCATGAGCAAAAGAGAAAGAGAAATTGAAGAGAGGAAAAAATCTTTAATTCCTTTGCAAAACATCGATCTTCGGGCTAACCGTATTATCCAAGAGGACGTCGTTACAGTAGAAAATGAGAAAGAAAATTGTCCATTACTGCACCGCGAAGGCCGCAGCACATTTTCCTATGGATCGGGAACCAAGCAGTCGATACGCAAGAATTTTAACAAGCGCGAATCAATAAAAAGGAGAAAGGCAAGCACTGATTCGATACACGCTGATGATGAGAGCAGCAAAGATTGGTGGACCAAGTATTTCGCATCTATTGAATCCATGATTGAAGATGAGAAGGAAGCTAAAAAGGAGCGTCAAGGATACCTACAAGCTCCTCAAGTTGTGTATGTGGATGAAACACGATCCCCACGCGAGGAAATGCATTCACCTCGATCAGAACGTGAACGCATTCGACGTCGGCAACCGACTTCACCTTCATCGAGAGCCAAAGTTAGTCCAACAATTTCGAAGAAAAATGAAATCCCTAAATCAGCCTTAACAAAGGTATGGTGCTAATTTATGTATTCGTGTTATAGTATGCGAATTCAGTACAACTGCGTAATTTGCATAAATTTTGTTTTTAGATATATCCTCACGAACTCGAAGCTGTACCAGAATATGATGAGTTTAAGGAATGGCTCCACTCATTTGAGTTATATCGCGGCAAGAAAACTGGTGATGACTCTGAAGACGATAACAGAGTAGTGGGGGTATTTAAGGTATTTTTCTTATAAATTGTAACCATTTATCGGAATTATTTACACAAAATGTTTTTATTTGTTTAAACAAATACCTGTTTAAATTTCTAGGGAGCTATAAAGGTCTACAAATGGCCTTTGCCTAAAGGCATCGATGACCACACAGTTATGGGATTTGATCCTAACTTTGGATTTTTCCAAGGAGTACCAAACAATGAACCGATTCATGTTCTAGTACGCGTTTACATAGTTAAAGCTACAGATCTTCACCCCATGGATTTAAATGGAAAGGCTGATCCTTACATTGTTTTGCACTTGGGATCAAAGAGAATAAGTGATAAGGAGAACTACGTATCAAAGCAACTGAATCCAGTGTTCGGAAAGTGTTTTGAAATTGAGGCTACTTTCCCACAAGACTCAATGCTGACTATTCAGGTCTATGATTGGGATTTACTTGGGTCTGATGATTTAATTGGCGAAACTAAAATTGATCTCGAGAACCGCTTCTACAGCCGTCATCGCGCCACATGTGGCCTTCCCATGAAATACGAAGAGTATGTATTGCTAAATTTTAAAATAATATAAGGAACCTATTAACGAATTTGGTTAATGTTATATTAATTTGTATAGGCAAGGATACAACCGCTGGCGTGATGCTATGAAGCCAACTCAGATTTTAGCTAAGCTGTGCAAAGATGGAAAGCTGGAACCTCCAGTATACGAGCATGGAAGAGTAAAAGTGGGCAAAACAGTTTTCAGCATGCCGATGGATGACACTGAACTATTCTCTAACCCTGATACTATTGAAGAACAGATGGCTTTAATTGTACTTCGGCGCTGGCAAGATGTACCCCGCGTGGGAACACGTTTGGTCACCGAACACGTGGAGACCAGGCCACTGTATAACCCAAATAAACCTGGTAACTATATCTTTTCCATTGTTCATTAATTTTAAATCTCACAAATTTTGAACTTCACAGATTTTCCCAACTGCATCCTTATGTACAATTAATGTTCAATTAATTCAATTACAATTCAGCACCCATATTTCGGAAATTGTATTTTAAATTCCCTGTAAAATGTGGCCGGCCTATCGCAACTTTTGGGCACACCTCAGACACCGTGCTACTGAGAATATCGTAATTCGTAATGGAAAAACTAACGACACCACCCACCGGGTAATCGAACCTAAGGTTCCCAGATCTGTGTTTTCTTAAGAAATCGTGATATAATTTTGTTACAGGAATTGAGCAAGGTCGTTTGGAAATGTGGGTAGACATGTTTCCGATGGATATGCCGTTGCCTGGACCACCAATGGATATATCGGCCCGCAAACCGAAATCGTACGAAATGAGAGTCATAATTTGGAATACTGACGACGTAGTTCTGGAAGATGATGCATTCTTTACGGGCGAAAAGATGTCCGACATTTATGTGAAAGGGTATGCATTTTTATTTCAAGAATCTACGCGAACAGCAATGTAACTATATTTTACCCGTTGGTTTGCAAAAACTAATCGAAAGAGAGTTTCGATTAAATTTATTATTAGGAATATTTTTTATGCTTATTTAACCCAAACATGCCGCCATGTTTTATTTTTGAATTAATATTACATGCTTGCAGATTGATAAAAAACACATATTAAAATTTGCTGTTATATGTACATAAACATTTAAAAATAATAACCTAACAATTTCAATAGTTCTTTGTAAGGAGAATCATTTATTCTCAGTTATTGATTTTTCAGTTGGTTAAAAGGCCCTGATGACTGCCAGTGCACAGATATTCACTACCGCTCGTTAACTGGCGAAGGCAACTTCAATTGGCGCTTCATATATCCCTTTGACTATTTGGAAGCTGAAGAACGTATAGTGATTTCCCGAAAAGAATCAATGTTCTCTTGGGACGAGACCGAGTGCAAAATTCCAGCACGTTTTGAGTTACAAGTATGGGATGCTGACCACTTCTCCGCTGATGATTTCTTAGGTATGTAATTCTTAATATTTTCCGACAACTGTGCAACAGAATATTTGACTCTCATTTCGTTTTCAGGTGCCATTACACTCGACCTGAATCGATTCCCACGTGGCGCTAAATCTGCCAAGCTTTGCACCTTAGATATGCTGCGAAATGATGGAACTGTACCAATGGTCAGCATTTTCAAACAAAAGAGGGTAAAGGGCTGGTGGCCTTTCTACATTAAACGCGATACTGAGGAAATGGAACTAACTGGCAAGGTGGAGGCAGAGATACACTTATTGACGAAGGAGGAAGCCGAAAAAGTTCCAGCTGGTCTCGGACGTAACGAACCCGATCCTCTCGATAAGCCAAAGTAAGTTTCCTAATACTCGGAACTCTTGACCAAAAATCAAAGCTTGCGAATTACCTCAAGATTAATATTCAGTATATACATTCTATCGATACACATTAATTGTCTCCAGTATCGGAGGTTTAAGATATCCGAAATCATAATTTTCTTTGAAACCGATTTAATTTTCTACGTTGTAAAAATTTCACCATTTATAGGAGTAATAAATTCTATCTGTTTGTTCGCAGCCGCCCTGATGCTTCCTTCATGTGGTTCCTCAACCCACTCAAATCTATTCGATATATCATCTGGCATAACTACAAATGGACAATTCTTAAGGCATTTATTATCATAGTCGTAGCTACTTTGTTCCTACTTCTGGTTTACGCAGTGCCAGGATACACCGTGAAAAAATTACTAGGCGCCTAAATTAGTTAAGCATTATTGTAACTTATTTAATCGATAGACGTAACATATAGGGAACACAATGCAACATCAATTAAATTCATCATTAATATTGTCTTTATTTTCCAAAGCTAACGGTATGTACTACTACAAACATACATAATACATACTTAATATCGGTATGATGTATAATAAACAGATTGTAAAATGCTGTTAATAAACACATCTATTTACGTCACAAAATGTTGTTTTATTTATTCGCTACCATAATATACTAGTATATTTATTACAAATGACGAAATAACTTTAAACATGAATACATACTTGTAAAGATAATATTGTTGTAAAAAATTAGCATTCCATGAACAACCGAGTCTTTTCTTAAGTTTCACTTGTTTGGCACCAGGCTCAATTAGGTCCGGATTCCGGCAATTATTATCTCCGGCGACGCCTTCTGCGGCAAGAACATCGCCGGCGGATACAACGGCGGCGCCTACGCCTACACCTGCTCCGGCGTCGACGCCTTCGTCGACAGCACATCTCTTTAGCTATCCAATTTAAATAGTGTGAACCCTTACGCTCCAAGAACCCCAAAGCGGTCCCACTCTCTAGTACCGTTTCTGCAGTTCGATTGACATCAGCTGAATCTTTACCATAGATGTCTTTAAGATGCTGTAAAATCTGCGTTAATGTGGCGCCATTCTTGTTTTCCAGTAGATATTTTATAATTAATTTCCCAGCAGCATATTGATTCTCTTGTTGGTTCTGCTCTACGTTTTTGGTCATGATATTACTAATATAATTGTTAAAATTAACACATGCCCAATTTTTTACTCATATGATACAACGGATATCGAAAATAAAATATGACTAAGTTCTGTCAGACAAACAGGGTTTCAATTATTTTCTCTTTAGTTTATAAAATAGAAAAATAAAATAAGAAAAAAGATATTAGGATATAATAATTTGAGAATTATTTTTTTCTGGCATATAATACAAACAAATAAAATAGAATGTTATGAAATATTAAGAGCATATAACGGCGATTTTTGAAATACTGGTAGGTATGTAAATAAAATCGAAATTTTAAAATAAATATGACAACTCCAAATGCATGATTTACCTACTTCTTCTTGAATATTCTCTAGAAGTAATCTCTGGCAGAAACAGTTTTATTCGTAAACACATGATTTTGTATAATAAATGTCTAGTTACATGGTACACGAGATGAGAAAGCAAGAACAAAATACCGCAAAATTAGTAATGAACAGAAGAAAGAAATGCACAGTTAGGTTTCCTTGACCATGGTGGCGAGCAGTACATATATTAATTGGCCCACGAGTCGTGCTGTCGGCGTCAACGCTTTAGGCGGAGTTACAGCCGATGACGCAGTCGACGCCGCTGCAGCCAAAAGTGCCGGCGTAGACGTCAATGTTAGATTTGCAAGCGCAGTTAAACATCAAGGAACTGGTTTTAGAGTTTCAAATTATAGCCAATTTTGTGATTATATTAGTTTCATTAAGTCTTAACGTTTAAACTCAAGACCTTACTATAAAAATATACAACAAATCACTAGCAAGGTACCAATGAAAATATTAATCATTTTTTTTATCACGAGGCACTTTACTTTAGCAGTGGTGAAAAAATGGTAAACCCTCTCAGTGATAGAGGATGTAAGTGCCCAGCCACTGCTGATATATGGGCTGATGAGAGATCTTCATATTAAAGTACATATTCTGTGTGGCCACATAGAAAAAAATATGTTAGAAGAGCACTGCTGAAATAATTTCGCAAAGATATTTTTTCCTTTTTCCAAATTTGTCAGTTATTAGGCCTATAGGAATTTTCGTCAAAGCGCAATATACATATATTTGATTTACGATCTAAAGATTAATAAAACTGCAATAAGAATGATAAATTAATTTTATTTTAAATTCTAAAATCATATTTACACGTTTTTCAAACATACGATACAATAATAATCAAAACATTTTAACTTTCGAGTAGGAGCTCACAGTATCAGTACAGTTATAGCAGTCATTGCAGGCTGCACAGCAATGTAAGAGTAAGTGATACAATTTTTTTATCATCTACATTTCAAGAGTAACCTCTTATGTTTTAATTGTACGAAGTAAGGTACAATCTGGTATGCTCTGCCCTAACACTAGCTCTACAGATATCAGTATAAAGCAAATAATACTTATTGAAAATCAATACGTATTGAAAATTTAGATTTCCATATTTATGAATTTCATTCAATTAAAATTTTCTTAAAATTAACGCTCTATAGAGTAGAAGACAAGGTGTTTTTAAAAAAAATAACATTATAAACGATTCTAAAACAAATCATTTTACGTGGATTCCTATAGTATTCGGGGAGCGCATAATTCAGCTTCAATGTAAAAACGCGATACTTAAGCTACATAATTATCAAACCACAATATATAGGTAATAAGTTAGTTCATCTGTTCCTACAACTACACATAATGAATTATTAGCACTACAATATCTTTAAAATGTTAAAAACACTTTAAACATTACGCCTATGTATTTAAGAAAAAACACATCGTCCACCACTCTGAACACAAACGACAAAATATACAATATCAATGACGGCGATCGAATTGTTATGTCCACACCAATAAAATACAATAAACTACGTTACAGAAATAATAATACATTCATATCGGTAAAGCTCAAAAAACCCTTACGAAGTGCGAATCTCGTGATGGGCGCGAATGACGTTACACGAGCGATACCCGCCTAGGTACTATCGGAATCGAATAATCCTAGAATATTGAATGAGCCACCTTCAGTACATAAATCACACATAGTTTATTTATTGCATGAAACTACACTGTACACTGTATAAAAAGATTGAATATTGAGCTGTACAACCGGCGATAAACCGCGGGAGAGTCGCGGGCGCAGATCCTACAATACACTGGGATAAGTTCACTGAAAGCTTGTTTAGAGAGATATTCAAGTATTCACCGAAATGTATGCTCTACGCCCGGAAATTAATCAAGAAAATACATTATTAAAGAAACATCATCGCTACTGGAAGAACCTTAAATGAGAGGACTAATAATAATAGATGCGATACTGAATAATTTATATACAAAATAGCAATACAAGAACTAAAGTACAGTTGACTTTCGTTAATTCAAACCTGCAATAATTAGGGCCTCTAAAGTACAGTCATCGAGAGTTCTCTAGAAAATACATTTTTATGCACTTGGTGACTCGAACGAATAGATTTGTACCAGGAAACAGAACGACGCGTTTCTTGGAACTTATCGGCGTCAAACATTGGACAATTTAAAGTTGCAGAAAAAAGATTGCGTAAGAACATTTTGAGACAAGTTCAAACTTGTATGAAAAAAAATAAAAGGAAAGTAAATATTGCAAAAGACCAAGATTACTCTCTCAACCGTAATAAAGCACAAGAAGAAAATAAATGCTGCTCAAACTGCTGAAGTGCAGAAAACGACTACGAAGAGTGAATTTTCTCGTCTGAAAGAATATCGAAGCATTTGATATTCTAAAATTCGAAAATTAATAATATTTAAAGAGTCCTTCGAGTTTCGAATTAACGAATCGCCTGTTGAATATTTTTATTATATACTAATATAATTCTTACAATTGAAGTAAATAAAATTTAAGAAAAACATATGGAAACTGATTAATGTATCATACAAACATACGGTTAGACCGGATGATCTGACAAAAATAATATCGAAAAAGTTACGTACTCACAAAGCTTCCACATTTGCGACTAAGATTATTTAAAAAAAAATCATTAAAATATGGTCAATAGGTACACGGTGGGGAAAACATTAGCGGAGGTACTTACACCACAGGAAAGCTAGTTGGGACGAAGCTTATTATACATTTTTGTTAAGGACGCATCTTCCATGAAAAAAAAAGATGGTATCATAACATTTTTTTTTGTTACCCCTGTGTGCCTTTTCAGCATATTTTACGTTAAGCGATGAGCGCCTTCACAAGGAATATCTCTGAGCAAATTACAATTTAACTTCACTTACTGTTAACAATCGAGAACATTTATATGAAACGTATTTTGTACATAGAAGATTCCACTAAAAAGTTCATTAAATGTAATTATTATATATTAGGTATATGTGTTTAAAAACTTGATAAAAATGTTATATATAAGTGGAGATTATTATACTAATTCATTTTCATACTATTTCCATAAGACAACCACATTTTTCTACGGGGTACTTAATATTGCTCTTAGTTACTGTAGTAATAATATAATAGTAATCATATAATTATGTAACACAGGTGAAAATTATTTGAATAGTTTAAAAAATGGACATATTTAAAAGTAAAACAGAATACTTTCAATTACTGATCTATACAATTCATTAAATTATTTTGTCAATTGCACAATTTGTATTACCATTGCAAAATTCAAAGGTTTAAGATTTATAATTGTTCAAAAATATAATGCAATTTTGTCTTAGACCAACATCCTATTAATTTAGTATGATGGATTGATTAAAATATTGAGCATTTAATAAAAGATTCCTCACACTGAAACAATGACAACCAAATCTACTGTATAAAACTATTAAATAACATATAAATTGAGACAAGTATGCTGATTACTATAATATGAATAGATATAAATATTAAGTTTTCAAAAGCTTATCTATGTGGCGATTCCAATAACAATAATGACATACATTTATAGCTGAGCATTAGTATGATAAATTCATTTTAATAAGAAATACTATTTCGAAATAAGATATTAAAAATGGAATACATATAGATTAACTGCATTTGCGTTTGATAAGTTATTCACATTGTAAATCTTTGCAGTTAGTTAATTCATAAAATTACACGCAAATACGACTGGTTGCACACTAAACTTGTACGTTAAAATCTCCTCTGCGAATTATCACAATGTAGGCATGATTTGACTAGAAAACTGCACAAGTGTTATGGTTGTGTCAGCGTTGTTAAAATATTTTGATATTATGTCATGTCGTGCGAGAAAAACAGACGGAGTTGAGATGCTGATTTGAATAAATAAACATGCATTTTATAAACACAGGCTATAAAAAACGAATTATAAAACACTTAGAAGACGATCCACCGAATCAACGGCGAGCACTCACAGAAGGCACAATAGTTGTTGTTCAAATATCATGCACTAATGATAGGTACCGTTACGTGAACGCTCAAGAAAAATCGAGTGATCAGGTACGCGGTGGACTACGAGTAGTTATGCTTCAAAGTAGTTTGACATAACGCTGAATAAATACACGGTATAGAAAAGTTACAAACGTTAAATTGACGCGTCGATGTTACCCCAAGGCGGAAACCCATCATTTATACAATACACTAAATTATATATCAGTTAAAGTAGATTATAGGAGAGCCGTAAACGCAGCTGGGCAACTCCGATGGATACCATCGGTCGGTGGCCGTCGCGAAATACGTCCGAGGGGCATCGCACGTTGAGACGTCACGACACGACTTTTACATTAATAAATGTCCGATGGGTTAACAGTATCACAATGTGGACATTTACTTGTCCTCATCTCAGGCGGTGTCAATGTCTCCCACGTTGATGCGGTCCTCGGCGGCAGTCACTGAGAATCCCAGGATGCGCGAGTCCACCTTTAACATCTTATTCTTTTTTGTTTTCTTCCCTTTACCCTTCACTTCTTGAAAGTCGGAACCGGAGGAGGTCCGAGGGTTAACCGCCATCGCCGGAGAGCAAAGGTCATCTGAAGGTGTCACCATTCCCACGCGTAGGAGCTTTGACCTGCACAACATCACAAACTCTATAAGTATATTGAAATAAGTTTTCTATATAAAAACTCCAATAAGTACAGCAAACATAAAACATATAAAATACATAAATTACCTTCGTTCTAGAAACTGACGGGCGAAATCACTAGATTCTTTTGTTTCTCCTAAATAACATTTAACGTAGTCTTTCACTTCGTACGGCGATTCGATATCCTTTAAAAATCCAATAAATGTAGGCACTGAAAAAAGAAAAATAAATCTTATTAACATATAAAGATCGTGCAGAAGGTAGCTGCCGGATTATTGCCGGATTAACTGCAGTGACAGCAATTAACAACTAATTAATTATTAATCATGGTTTCATACGATTAATAATTGGTCAATTGTTAGTTATTTTACGAAAAAAGTAAAAGTTAACAATTAACAATTAATTTTTGTATCAAGTATTTTTACTAACACTTGAATATGTCAAGGGTATATGTATCCGGTTGTAGAACCGGACCACCCTTCTGAACAAAATTTGCAAAAAAATTAATTGTTAGTTTTAATTATTTCATCAATCAATTAAAAAAAATAATTGTAACACGCAATTAAATGTTTAATTGGCAATTAACTTAATTGCAATTAATTTTTTAGTCAATTGATTAGTTCAATTAAAAGTTAATTGATTAATGCCCAACACTGGGGCCAGTGTTACAAAGATACTATTAATCTTTTTGCCGGTGTCAACACACTGACAATATCTTCACAATTACTTTCCTCGACATGATTATAATTGTCACAACCGCAAAAATACAATAGTTCAAATAAACTAAAAAGGTTTACCATCAATCTTGGAGCTCCATGGAGTAAGCATTATGGTGCACCAGTTTTCGAAGTCTGCAGCGGGTGTAATTTCTTTCTTTACCGGTATAGTTACGACGGGTTGCGGTTTCTTTTTAGGTTTGCTAGGTTCTACAGGTTTGGGTGACTCTGGAGCTTTTTCTGGCTTTATTGGCTGATTGGGCAAGGTATCCCAGAATCCAACTGATGAAAGTTAAAAAATATATTTATTATTATAAGCATTATGGTATACACTATACACATAGCCTCTCATATAAGCTAATCAAAGGCTTGCTTCTTCATTTTATTTATTTTGAATTCTTGAACAGTAATGTATACATAAGTAAAAGCTTCTAACACATGAAATTTCTACTTACAACATAAACTTTTGGTGTATTTTTAGAATTGAGCAAACAACACAGTTGGCTTTATTTTATGCAGCAGTAAACGAGAATGTATAAATAGTCATTAATACGCTGACTATTCTTTCCGCTTTACGTATTATACAGCCACGTGCGAAAGTATTAGGCAACCCTATAGTAATGTCAGCTTTAGGGTGATTCAGCATAGAGAATTTAAAGAAAAGAACACAAATGATTACTAAGATTTCTTTTCATAAAATAATTATTATTTTGTCGGTCCACCTTTCAATTTAATGACAGCAGCCACTCTTTTAGGCATTGACTCTACCAGCCTTAGGCCACCCTAGAGGCTGAAAAAAATAAGTGTTTAGGGGATTTTTTTTCAGTAAAACTACAAAATAAATCAAAATAACAGAAACGTGATTTTATTATCTGTATCAGTGACTGCTTATAATATTTTTTTTGAAGCGATACATTACAAAATGGCGGCTGTGCAGCGTTTTTGCGATGACGTCTTTTTTTTTTCGGGGTCCACGGCCGGACTAATAGCTCCTGTGATTATTAAAATAATAATGTTCAAATGAATTTCCCGGTTATATATATACATTGTCTATGGAAGTACGTAGGATTTATGAGATATATTGATTTTTGGCCAAATGGCGCCCTTTTAAAGTGAAAAGTGACAAATTTGCCTGGAAAATTGTTACACAATTGTTAATAACACGACAATGTATATTTCAAGATATTTTCAAAATGTCAAGTTAATCGGTTGAAAATTGCTTGAGTTACGAGTCCGGCCAACTTGAAAAATACAGTATTGAGATAAACGCGTTTAAAGATTTGAGTGGTAGAAAACTATGAATAATTTTACAATACCTTTATTCTGCGATGCCTGCACCATCCAATTCACCTTCCAGATTATCTTCCTGCTCTTGCATTTCTTTTCTGCTTGATCTTGAAGGGATTCTTGGCTCTTTTACCTAGTCGGACAGCGATCTCTCTGCAAGCTTTATGCGTTGTTTGTCGATCTGCAGGCACATTTCGTAGCTTTTCGAGCCGATTTCCAAGTTAATTGCTTTGATTTTGTGCAAAATTGAAACAAACCCGTCATTGAACACACTAACTGCAATATCCGTGGCTACATCCAAATTGTTTTACCACTTGAAATAGATTTCGGGGCCAATATGCCCACACAGTGGAATTGAAGCTTTCATTATTTTTTGTGTAACCACCGATGCACCGAGTTACAAGATCTTCACTGGTTATTTCTACATAGATTGGTTTGATAGGCTTCAATTGCAAGAGCTGGCTTATGTCCGTACTCAGCCAAAGTATTTGTAGCTTTAGCGCGTTGCAAAAATTCGGAAACCGAGTACCTAGAGGTTTTTCCCGGCCATAATCTTCTGGGACATCATTTTGAGGTCCTAAGAGACCATTTGGAATTAAAAAAAAAACATTTTTCGAAAATTCTAGGGTGGCCTAAGGCCTTAAAACATTCCTCTTGGGATATCTTTTGCCACTCATGCTTTAACGCGGCGAGTAGTGATTGTTTATTGCTTATCAAGTGTCTACGGATATTTTTTTCAAAATAGACCAAATATGTTCAATAGGATTGAGGTCCGGTGATTGTGGCGGCCAGTGCAAAAGATCTATTCCGTTTTGAGTTATCCACGCCATAGTGTGTGTTGACTTGTGGCCAGTGGCGTTGTCCTGCTGGAATTTTACGCCGTCGATGTATGTATCGCCAAAAATTTGTGTAACAGACGGTGCTAGAGCTGTTTCCAGAACTTCTGTGTATTTAGTGCTATTCATTCGCCCCTCACACAAGACCATTTCGCCCACTCCATCGGCAGCCACGCAACCCCAGATCATTATTAAGCCTCCACCGTGTTTAACAGTGGGCACTACACGATCTAGGTTGTACTTTTCGCCAACCCTTCACCTAACATAAGTAACACCCGGTGTTCCAAACACCTATGGAACAAACAAAAAAATAACTTAATTCAAGATTACATTATTTCCCTCGCAGAACATAATTTCAAAGACGGCTATGTGTTTTGATATAGTACATAAATGAAATAACAATACCTCAAAGTAAGATTCGTCTGACCACAGTACGTTGGACCAATCCTCCACTGTCCAATCTCTTATGTTTGAGGGCCCACTGAAACCAATTTTTCTTGTTGTGCTCCGATAGCCACGGCTTCTTTCTTGCCGTGCAACCTTTTAATCCAACTGCAATAAGCCTTCTTCTCACAGTACACGCTCTCACTGATCTGCTTTTTACTTCAGATAAAGCTGCAGCGAGGTCAAAAGCAGTTTTTTTACGGTTCTGTAGAGACTGCCTAATTAACAACCGGTCTTCAAGATAACTAACAACTAAATAACTACAGAGTTACTTTTTCTTCTCCCTGTTCTTGGCCTATTCTCATGAGTACCGGTCTCTTTGAAGCGATTTGGTGCATATTGCACTGCACAACGCGAGCACTTCACTTCTCGGGCTATTTTCACTTGAGACATGCCTTGCTCATGTAAAGTCTTAATTTTTACACGCTGTTCTGCACTAAGTTCACTTTTTCTAGGCATTATTAACTCGATGAATATTAGTCTTTAAGAGTATGGTAGCAATAATTGTATACGATATGTGTCTGTTCACTGCAAGCACTGATAACACACTAAAAGTGTAAACTTTTAAATGGCAAATTTGGAAAAATATAGTTTTAAATTGCACCTGGTTGTCATAAATATTTGTTATTGTTTTATTTTTGTTTAAAAATGCCGCCGATACAATAGCAAAACCATAAAAAGCTTATCAGACCGCTTATTGCTGAGATAGAGACAACCAATAGGGGTGCCTAATACTTTTGCACGTGGCTGTATATACACAGTATTCAGATTATAATCAACATACCAGTATTATATTAATAAACAGTATTCCGCACTGACCTCCACTTCCTCCGTTATGAGAAATTGCCCACGGGCCATTGTTAATAGGCAATGGGGGAGGGGATCGTCCATCATCCACAACCTGGGCCACTGCTGCCGCTGCGGCCGCAGCAGTGGCCGCAGCAGCTGCTGCCATAGCCTGCTTCCTTGCCTCGGCCTATAAAAAAATACATATAGCCATGTTTCATGTTTACTGTAGCTAAATATTTAAATGTAGCTAAATGGGCAAAATAAACTTATGAATAACTGGCTGTTGCCCGCGACTTCATCCGCCTAGACTACAAGGTTGAGTTCAGATAGAAAATAAGTTAGTCTATTTTACTTCTCTGAGTCCTATTTATGTGCATACCAAAAATCATTCAAATCGGTTTGGTAGATCCAGAAATACCCATTCCCACGGGAATACTACATTTTCTGGGATAGAAAGTATCCTATGTTACTTCCTTGGTTCCTTTTTATCTCCATACAAAAAATCATTTTAATTGTCTCTTTAGATACAGAAATACCCACCCCCACGGGAATACTTCATTTTCTCTACCTCTCTCTATACCAAGTTTAATTCAAATCGCTTTGGTAGATGCAAAAATGAATGGGAATTGGTAATCCCGTGGAAATACTACATTTTCCGGTATTAAAGTATTCTATGTGTTATTCTGATGTATAAAGCTATATTATTGTAAAGTTTCATTAAAATCCATTCAGTAGTTTCTACGTGAAAGCGTAACAGACAGACAGACAGAGTTACTTTCGCATTTATAATATTATAGCAGGCATTAATCGTAAGTGCTGCGTATAGCACATAGGCTATCGAAGCAATCCCATATCTATCGTCAAGTAAAGTTGTTGCCGCATAACAATAAATTGTATATTTTATTACAACCACACAACATGTAACTTTTTTTAGTGCTAAATAGTCCGAACCTGAATTTCAGCTAAACTTTGTCCTGGCGTATTTATAGGAAGGTTCTTCTTTTTCGCCCATCCCAACCCGGCTTGCATCTCCTGAGAACGAAATATCCCAATGCAGACAGACATCAAAGGTAATAAAAACGGATGATGTTTCGCAGCTTCAGCACAAGGATTATACCTGTTCTCTGGCCAATGCTGCAGCCTGCTGCTGAGCAATTATCTGCATCATTTGTTGCTGCTCCTTAATCTGCTCTACCTTCTTCTCCCTCTCGAGCCGTTGGATCTCGGCCAGCGTGAGGCCATCCTTGTCCATCGCGTGCACCGCCTGGTTAGCCACAGCTGACCACGGCGCCTTCTTGATCGCAGACTCGATGGCCTGTCTTTGTTGATGTATCTGGAGCTCCTACATTGCAGCCATATAAAAGTTAAACAGATTCGCATATTTCAACATTAATTATTTATCTAAAAGTTAACTATAACCGCCTGTAAACCTGAGAAATCTATTATGAACAATAATGACGTCGTATTATAAAAAATGTTACAACCAAAAAATAAAACTTTAACAGGAAAACATAAAGACATTTTTCCTTGATCAAAGCATTTAATAAAAATAAAGTTTTATTGCAGAAAACTTTATTTGTGTAAACCTGTTGCTTTTTGAGGCTATCAGCTTGCTTTTTCTTTTTCTCTTCATCAGCCACTTGCTTTTCTTCTTCTTTCCTGTCACAAAAATATTGGATCAAACATGTGTTACTAGAAAAGTATATAAAAACCAATATCTCAACGAAAATAACTGACCTCTTGCGCTCTGCCTCTTCTGCTACTTTTATTTCTTCTGTTTTCTTTTTACTTTCCTTCGAACTGGCTTTTTCAGGACCTTTGACTAATGTAAAACCCTCTTTGATCCACTCCTATAAAACAAATAAAATATTATGATAATACACCAATAAGTAACAGACAGAGCAAAATATTTTTTAAAGTACCTTTTTCTCTTTTTCCAATTCCTTTTTGTTGGGTTTTTCATCCTTTTTACTTTTAGACGGAGAAGGCTCTGCCGATCGTTTGAGCTAAAACAATGATTTGTTTTTCATAACATATTTGGGATGTTTATTCATTAAATGAAATGATAAATTATAAAAAGTAAATTATTCTCAACTAAGTTTCGTCTATTTTAATATAATTTTATGGTTCATACAACATACTGAAACAATTATTTTGCTAATTGAGATGTAATTATATTGTATTGATTTACTCTTTTTTAAACATGCTCTGTAACACAGCTCTAAGTTTAATTAAAATATTAACACTCGCTAAGTTAATAAGTTAAGGTTATTTATAAGACTCGTGGGTATATCTTCGAATGTTTTACATACCTCGAGTTTCCTATCTTCTTCTATTTCTCTTTCTTTGTCTTTTTCATTTTCCTTATCTTTTTCTTTGTCATTTTCTTTTTCCTTCTCCTTTTCTTTTTCTTTTATTTTTACCTCTAGGAACTCTTCTTTTTTCTCTTCCTTGCTTTTTTTATTTTTACCTTTTGATGAAGTCTCTTTGCTTTTATTAGGTTTTTCATTTTCACTTTTAGATTGTTTAGTTGCCTTCGTTTCTATGGATTTGGCTGGCGCCGTCTGCGGTTTACTTTCCACGGTATTTTGTTCTACTTTTGGTAATTTAGGAGATTCGACTCTAGGCTAAAAAATAAAATATGAATATTAACATTGTTGTCTTTAAATTCAAATCAATCTAATTACATAATACATTTTATAAGCAACTTAGGATATCGTGGAAAGCAAGCTACTGTTAGAGCCCTCACCTTTCTGTTTACAAAAATTAAAAAAATCATGTAACAAATGAAAATGTGGTCGTGAGACAAAGTTTAAGCCAGTTTGTTGGTCCTATCACATTTCCAAAGTAGTGTCACATTTACTCTATTTCATACATACAAGTAATTAAATACACAATCATCATTTTAAGTACATGATGACATTGATAACCGCCACAACAACTATGGTATTGGTATCTAAATGAGAGACCAAAAATATATTTCGATAAATTGGTAAATATCTTTGTTAAGTTAGAATTAGTAATCAGTTACAACATACACAACAAATGGGTAATGATACTGAATTTCTTTGACACATATATTATGAATACAACAGTTTACATTCCGCGTTAAGTTATGAAGTGAAAATAAAAATTAGAAAACTCTTTTCGCTTCCACAACATATTATTCTCAATTGTCATGTTGTGGAGTGATTATTAGGAAATCAAACAACGTATTTCAACATAGATTATAATTCTACGTCTTTTTTTCATAGGCAGTTTTGTGTTCAGTGCTATAGAAACCATAGATTTTTTTACAATAAACATAAAATTGGTATACTACGCGTATTATTAAATAACTTTTATTTAATTATCGAGTTATCGAGTGTTTTTGTTTTGTAGGATAATTAATGTAAAAATATACAATAAATATAGGGGAAACAGTATAGTTATTGGCCAGTTAAGTGACCAGTTGGTAAACAAAAACACTTAAAAAATTATATCCTTACTGAAAATAAATAAAACTCACGACATTATGTTGCTTTGTTAATGTACTACAAAAGAAGGTACTTTATATAAACTTTCACTATACATGTTAAGAATAGTGTGAACTCAAAAATATTAAACTCAAAATCACAGTAATTGGCCGTAACATAGTAGTTATAAAGAAAGTAAGTTATATTGCACCTTTAATATGGTTATAACGCATAAAAAAACCATCTATTGTGAAGTATAAGTCATTGACAAATTACATATTCATTTCAAAATATAGCGCCAAAAAAATATGCAGTCTTAACATTATTTTTAATCGCTTAACTGAATTTCTCCTTCCAGCAAAACATTACACATCGGAAAACAAATAAACCACATAGCGGAATTTCGATGAGACTTTATGACAGAGAATAAAAGTGTCGCCATTATATAATTTTTAAATCTACTATTAGTATAGAATTTTGCTAGTTTTTTGGTAGCAAAGTTGAAATGGCTAATAACTGTACAGGGGCCAATAACTATACTGTCTCCCCTATATTTTTTTTCTCACACCCGCCGTATTGTTTCGATGTAAAAAAAATATTAATGCTTCAGGGTATTACCACATCAAATATATTATTACATTACACGGAAATAAAATCTGTAGTAACCGGGGTTATAATATCAATAATAAAAATTTGTAACAGATATAATATTTGAATTTGATATAAATTACCTGTTCCACCGCTTCTTTTTCGTCGACAATCGGAGACGCAGATGAAATCAAAGCGTCTTTTTGCATAAGCTTTTCCAGCTCTTCTAAATTAGGTGTTGCGCTCACATTAGGGGCATAATTGTCTTCTGATGTGGTAGTCGGCGTTGTTACCGACTGGTCATTCATAAATGGCATCGTTTGCTGCGGTTCCATGTTTTGATTAGCTCTCAACTGGGCTAGTATTTGATCTTCAGTCTTCATCTCTTTAGCTATTTCTTCAGGAAGCAGAGAGTTGGAAGCAATCGCAGACGGCTGTAATTGTTAGATCATCAGTTTTTAGAACAGGACATAATCAGGAAGTCATTCAACATTGCAGTATAAGAGATACGAAGCTATATATAGTAATTCCAGCCCGGGAAGCCTAATATAGGAACATACATAAATATTGTTAATCTAAAGAGGATCCTACATCAAAAAACATTATATATATATATATATTCGTAACAAAAAATATATATTTATATGTATCCGGTTTAGAAGAGAATGTAGAAGATGTGTTTACATGGTCATAAAGTACACAATAAATATAGCCACCATCAACAGTCAGCGTGTAACAGTTAGAAATCAAGCGCTCAGTATCATAAGCATTTTGATAAACAAAAAATAGCAATATAACACATCTTTGGAGTAAACATAAACATATCTAAATCAAGCCAATGCAAATGAACCAATTTTTCATGTTGAGAACAAAGGCGACTATAACCATAAGTAGTATGACACATGATTTTCAAATGTTAAAAATCCGATGTAACCATCGACTTTATGTTTTTCCACATATTAAAGGAAAAAATGACTATTACCAGTAGAATCCATACTTAAAAAATGGTATTTCTATCAAATTAATAACTTAAAAATGGCATAGGTATTTCCTATTGATTAAATCCTTACAATCACTTAACAAATTATCCATCTTCAGCTATGGAACATAAGTAAAAAAAAGACCGTCAATAATTAAATTAGTTGAAACTGGGCGCTTTTATGTGTTATGGAAAGCAAGAATTTTTGAATAAAAGCAAAACATCAGGGATGTTGATAAAGGCATTTATGAAGTTGCTTGAAGATCTTTATGGTAGTTAGTTTAATAATGCTACCCGCTCAGGAAATAGATGTAAGGATTTGCATACTCATACATAAAACACCAATATCATGCATAAGTCAAATAATCTACTTACATTTCACAGTTCCTCTTTTTACACAAAAGTGGAATGTGAGGAATTAGCATTCATTCTCGCAATAAAAACAATCATTATAACGCGTTAATACAGCATTAAATGCAATTTGTTCGTGTTAGTTTATGAAAAAAAAATACGAATCATTAATCATTTTAGCGTTGTGCAATATAGGGCGGCAGCGGTGGCAATCTGCGTATTCATTCATATCATTTATATGTACAAGTTTTCCCTCAATAAAGAAACAATCCCAAAGGTTAAAAATAATAAATAAATAACAAATTATTAATCCAATATTTCAATAATATTTTAACCCATAAATATTGCTGAAATAAAAATATGGTTACAAGATTGTCAGATTGTTTTTAAAAAATACGTCTAATAGTACACATTAAACCATTACTAGACATAATGTTTTATATTTATTGACGCAGATTACAGTTATGAGTATATTATTATTTATTAAATTTAAAAAATCTTACTTACTATAAAAAATAATATAATTTACCACTTTCGACTCACAAATAAAAAAAATATATTTTACTCCCTTTCCTATTTTATTAATATCCTATCAACGTACCGGCTTTTGTTAATATTAAACAGAATTTATAGGGAAAATTAAACTAGTACAAATCAAAAAGGTAGAAATTTTATTAAACAAACAGAAAAGCTAAAACAGATAAAAACTTCGTATTTAAATTGACAGATTTGAAAGGAGACAATGTTTTGGTAACAATCCCATGTAACGTCTATGCTTTTAATTTAATATGTTTATTCTAGAGCCAAATATGTAGATAAGTATATTTTTTTATCATAGGTTCCTTAGTGGCCACTTATTTTAATTCTAAGGCCTGTCTCATCGATCAGTAATAGTAGGAGACAGAATCATTGGTTAAATTTAAATTAAAGCAATATTAACTATGAAACTAGGAAGCATGAACTGAAGTGTGAACTATTAAAATGGAAATATCTAGCCAAAGCAGTAACGACATGCAAAATGACCGCATGAAAATCCGCATTACATAATAATCCTATAACTATTACTTTGGAAACTTAGAAATAAACTAAACTAAGGCGCATAAAACAATGGATAGTGATCCATAAACCTAAACTACTTCACTCACACACAGTCAGCAAAACTATTTATCAGTCTTAATAAAGAAATAACAGCCAGAGTGTATAATAAACTCTTTAAAAAAACTTAACTATTGGAATAGAAATTTCAACGTCTCATCTCTCATTCGGTATCTTAGATATCTTTGAATATTGAATTAGAATATAAATCGAAACAACTTTTAACAATAACTACTTCTATTATCAGTAGATAATCTTCTAGTCAATGAATATGTCAAAATTAAAAAAATAATCTTCATTTTCTATTAGTAAAAAAAGCAATGGGATCAATTCTTTGGTGTACCGCGTATACCCACATGAACCGCGGATTGAACCTTTAATTAGGTGATACAAAATATATTACGGTAAGATAAAGGCGAAGTACACAAGTAAATACAGTATTTGAATTTTATGCAGAAAATCTAGATGTCGGAGTTATAAAGTCAATGTCAAGAATAGAAAAATACAAAACATCCATTCAATTTATAAACAAATCGTTAGCGTCCAAATAATTAAAACACAATTTTTTAATAAAGTAAATCAATTTTGTTTGAGGTAACAATATTTGTTAAAAAGATTAAAAAATGGAATGTCCCGATATTTGATGTAAAGAAACATTATTACTGGTAAACTGATTGGTTACGTCCATAAGTAAATCAATTTGTTTTTAATCAATATTCAGTGTCGATCAGTCAACAATATCGATAGATATTGATAACCTATTCCTATAACAGAAAATTCTCCAACACCACTCCATATAGTAATAAAGGCATAAAGTGCGTAACACATGTAAAAAAATCAGATCATAACAAATTTCCGCACAAAATTTACAGTTGTTCGAAACTCAGGACAATTAACAATACCCAGCCCCTTTGCTGCGTAATGTTTTTTAATAAGCACTCTCAAAGCCAAAATTAACATACATGTCTCAGGTACAATTAGTAAATAAAAAAAAGACATCAGTAACATATGTGTCTTAAAAATAAGTCGAAGTTTTCTTATTAAACCTTCAGAATAACGCGGTTTATGCTTTGAAATTGATTTTCTGGTATGTAGAATAATATTGAAGATTTATTTTTAAAGACCTAGTCATCAAATTTTTTTTTAAGTTAAAGTGCCATATTTTTGCAGATACAAATAAAAAGCAGAGACATAGTATCAAAATTGATCAAAATCAAAATTTTACCAAATAGTACCAAACAAGATAATAAGGAACCCATCATCGAGTTTCGTACCACTGTAATATTTATCAAGCTACGCTAAACACATACATTATATAAGGAATTAACATTGAGGTACGCTGCGCCATGCATTTAGTTTATGTGCATATTTTAGTGAAAGGTAATTATTGAGCCAAGCTAGGTGCCCAGCGCAGCCTAACTCATATTTTCTTTCTAATACAAACCGTCAAAACGTCAGTAACAAAAGAGAAACAATTAATAAGTAAAGTAAATTAAAGGAAACAAATTAAATCTACACAAGTATTTTAGAGTCCGATTAATCACTGTCTTTTTAAAAACAATCGAATGCTATCTTCTGTTGGATTCTTATTATCAATGTTTGTTAACATTCTTCTTTCGGCTTTTCTATCGTTTTCATTATGATATTAGTTATCATCCTGAAAACCACGGGTCATTTAGGTATATGATTAAATATCATAATTAGGGTTACCATTAATCGCGCGACTTAAAACAACCATAGCATTGCAATTTAGCATATTTCAATTACATTAATTGATTATACACATTCTCTTTACAAATAGGTACAGCATAGTATAAAGCATATTTAAGTTAAAATATTAATTTAAGTTAAAAGGCGAAAGTAATTGGAAATGATAACCCTAATTTTAAAAAGAAATAAAAATAGGAATCATGAAGGAATTATTCAGGGGGAAACTCATAAGAAAAATAAATCACAAACAAAATCTTGTTGGCTGGACCTGTCGTCCTGTTGTCCCCGATATTTTGTATATAAAACTGCATGCAAAATAAAACTTATATCAAAATAGAATAGCAATAAAAAATAACAACGCCAAACCACACGCACACCACTGCCGTGGACACGTCATTCACAAATTGTTACGAAAGTAATCACTTCAGCAATATTGTTTTCTATAAAATTACAAATGAATTTAAATACTGTCGACGTGGCTTTTGCATTATTTTAGATATATACCATCCATCACAATTATAAAATCTACCATACGTTATGACCTAAAATAAACACAAATATGAACTAGATTTAAAATCCCCATGAACAACAACCAAAATCTACGCTAGAAATAAACACGTGACTAAATATTTATTTTTATAAAGTGTGTTCAAACAAACAAACGATACATGGATGTCGGTTTTCACAGGGTCTACATAATACTAGTTATTTTACTCACGTACATATATAATAAATAAATATGTATATATATATTCATTATGGATGTTTAGAGAAAGTGGTAAATTATATCAGGCTTTGTCGAAACGCGTTCAGAATAATTTATATTTATAATAAACATTTGGATGAGATTAACTCGTTATACATAAATAAATATATTATACTGATTTATATACAGGAGTTCAAATAATAGATAGTATTATATTTCTATAATGTTATAGGTAATTAATGCGTAGGCTTCCGTGGCTTAGTCACTTAATAACAAATCTGCTAACCCTATTCGTACAACAAGCATAGTTATCAACTCTACTTGCCCGCTACAATCATCTAAGTATTAATGACATATGATCGCATTTGTTAAGATATTATTCCGCCACCTTTACCTGTATGGCTAGCGAAAACTTGTTGTGCGAAGTAGGTTTTATCATTCATGTTTAAAATATATCAGAACTTACCTCTTTTTTGTTTCTAGTTATTGTAAATTTATACTTTAATAATTTGATTGAGTGCATTATTCATTCAGTCATGTTATTACAACGTTCTGTATAAATGTGCTAGGTGTTTCACAGCGCAACAGATGGTGACAATCTGCGCTTGAATGTTTATGCAATAAGCAAATTTAAAGCGTTAAGGAATCATGAAAGTAGTTTTAGCTTTGAACATTTATTACAAGGGTTAATCTAAATGGTAAAAATTACCAATTAAAAATATCTATTTGAAGCACCTTGAGGAATCATAATATTACCATTATCAAAAATATATCCTTATAAAATACCCAACTATCATGTCGTGCTAATTGTATTGTTTTTAAGTATTTTATAACGAACCCTCTAAACTAATTATGCATCATGTTTATATTAGTTGAACTGTTTGAGTAAATCAATTCTTAACAGCTGTGTAGAGTTCGACATTACCCTAAATATCTGCAAATACACATGCGTTATAAATCAATATAAAATAACTGCAACTTATATCAGCAGTTGTTCCCCGTAATTGTAATTAAACCTAACGACCACATCGACTCTCACACCCAACCCAACTCATTATCGTCGCAGTAACAATGTATCCAATACAGCATTCAAAGATACAAGCCTGAACTCGGTCGATCTTCTTCGAATAATTGAATGCCAATTAGAGAAACCATCAAATTCAAACATGAAATAAAATGTATTGTAGTTATCCGTGCACCTAAAATTATGAGCGAAATAGGCAACGATTCAATTTAGGATACAAAACTACATTAAACATTTCAATTATAAACATAAATCTTTACAAGGAATCCCACACAGCAAAATCAACTGAAAATGAAAAGAAGTAGTGGTTTGTAACATTTTCATAACATTGATACGACGCCATGTGTGCTACCTACGAGTATATTTCGCACCAGCTTCATCGGGGCATTCTTAATCTTAAGACTGTGTTTGTGAAGTGGACACTTTCTGCAATTGTCATTCATGATTCCTTTGTAAGCGTAAATGACACGACACTCCGCCACATATCGTTGTCAAATGGCGATTATCTTAAAAGCTGCTTATCAAACATAGCGATGAAATATGTGAGCTTGGCAAAGTCATGTTACAATCGTAGATATTTTAGCTAGTGTAGCCGAATGTAAACGCGAACCTTGTTATAATAATCGACACTTCTTAGTAACAAGATATCAAGAGGCCTCGAGTCTACTGGGATGCCGTTATTACCTCACCCTTGTTAGTTCAGTTAGTACACAAATTTGACAAACACCTTAATTCACTGTATCTCTACTTCTAAAACCATGACGTAACTTAGCTATTGCTAGCATAAAACCACAACCCAACTCTACTTATTGTTATTGTAATCCCGAAACACCCTAAATATATATAAACCAATACTGCATATAAAACTTATTATTATCCATGTAGTTATGCTTATCCACATATATTTTTATAATGATATTCCCCGATTTATAAATGACAGCTTTACTTTGCTTTGCTATACGTTTTATGTATTATAGATTATGCGTACTACATAATATGTACAGACGACATATTGAGTGCAAAAAAATAGCATGCTACATTTTGTATACATCGTCCAAGGAAAAAAAGCCTGCACGTCCCACATATCGTAGCACCATGTCAGTAAAGAACACCATTGATCCAATATGTCAATTTTGCGGCTATCATAACTAGTATGAACATTATACTGATTTTAACCAATTGTGACAAATTACACTGGTCAACAATTTTTTTTTTTTTTGTGACACGAATACTTATATCATATTTTAAATGTATAAGAGCCAGTAAACAATAATATTACATTAAAAATTAATGTACACATCAGGTTTTCTTGTGACATTGATGCATTCATTTTCATAAAAAGTACGAAAATCCTCCATACTTAGAGACATTTTATAGCTTAATTGAAAAAAAAAACTTATGATTTTCGTGTATAGTTAGTATTGAGTAGGTCCCGGCTAAGTCTCCAATAATAATCTGCTAACATTCTCGGACTCCGTGTCTCCTGACATAAATTTTCATTGAGGAAATGTTCTGATAGAACTTTTCACGTTGTTTAGCACTCACGGTAACAAAATTGTCAAAATAAAAACCAACTAGTGGCCGGCATAAGTATTTTTATAATATATTACATGCCAAAGCTTAATATGATGTATTAAATTCATTTATTAATTCTTAGTAGCTTTTCTCTTAATGGTTTCTAAGAAAATTTTAGACAACATTCACAACACTTTGCCAAGTGAGATTTTCCTGATCATTCGATTATTCTTCAAACTCTTTATCATTAGTGGATACTATACAACCTACATATCTTATACCACCTACACTGTATCTTGATTGATCTTCGTTAGCCGATGGTAACTTTGAATTCTATATGGTGTGTTTGAACTTAGTTGTAATAACTTTTGTTTGAGTTAAACATAACCGTCAATCACTTACATATATGATTCTTTGGTTCCTTCCAAATCAAAGGAATGGCGAATGGTAAATACTAGGCATTATAGTTTATAGCTGTCTCATACACGTTACACAACATTTATGTTGAACTCAGGATATATTTTAATGCTTCACAGGGAAAAAATAGTCTAAGTAGCATGGTTCAATAAATTATGTGAAATTTTGACATAGAGATATTAAAGTTAAGTCTCTACACAAATCACAGAAACAGTCAGGGTTGTTAGAACATCTTTGTGGCATGTTTACAATGCAAGTAAACTAAATAAAACATAAGTTACTAGAAAGCAGAAGTTATACAGTAAAAAAATTAAAGTAATGAAAACAAAGTAACATTTTTGAGTTGAGAATTGAATATGTAGCTGTCACAAAAGAACTGGATGTGATGAAAGGAAAATTGTTACGTATTTTTAATTAGGGTACACTAACATATGTAACTAAAAATCATCACATAGTTCGTGTAACAAAAACAGTGTTGACCAGTGTTATTTATATATTATATCTCATAATGATAAATAATTTGTAAACAATAGAACTTGTAAGTTCGACACATATAAGAAATATTATTCTAAAAAAGTTTTTCTTACAGAGAAATGATTAAATAATCTTCTAAATCAATATTTGAAGCTTCTGTACAGACTATTTAGATATGATATGAATATACCTACTGGCCATTGTACAGTGCAGCTAGACAGAAAAAATTATCAATCTGTGTCGCCTTCACGCGCACATATTAAACTAAGCATTATTGGTTTATACATATTTATATGCTCCCTTTTAAGGCTCAACAAGCGTCATATAACCACATGCACGTCTAAAATTTTGCGACTACGAGAATCTACTTAAAATCTAAAAATCCTTTTACAATACTAAATGTCACACAAAACCTACAATTCTATATTTCTACTAGCGATTAACGGTGTATACCAATCGCAAAATTATTATCTGAACTTATATTGGTCTAAAAATTCAGTAGTACTGGTTTAATATAGCACACGAAGTAACTATAGGAGTAATTCACAGTTTCGTGTCAAAATGTACATGTGCGTACGCAAAGTGCACGCGTGGGTCGCATAATTTTAGACATACACGAACTGTGACCGAGTGTGACATACCTGCTGGTCCCAGAAGAACATGGGCAAGTTGTTGACGCGGTTCTCGTTGCGCGAGTTCAAAGCCTGCTGAATCCACATTAGTTCCGAGGACGTGGACGGCTGGCCCCACAGCGTATCCACCTACAATGGAAACATCATCACATCTATCATATGGACAGTTCCCAACTCAACAAAAACCAATACCATATTATTATAACTTATTTTATTATATTTCAATGACATAAATAAACATATTCAATGACTGTATTTGGGAAAAAAATTGTGCTTTGAAATTTATTAATATAAATCTGTTAATCTTTTAATGTACATAAAATTAATTTTACCATAGGACCCTGGCCATATTGAGGGTTGCGCATCAGTCCAACTGATCCAAATTGTATAGAATCAACAGACGGGTTGTTGTCTGTCAAATTCATATTCTGCATATTCATGACCTACAAGAAAACATCAGTATCATATACTATTAGACTGTTCAGTTGCGCAATTACTAATGGGCGCCATACACGGTACGATTCGTCTGTACGATCGATCTGATAAAAATCGAGACGATTGATCGCATCAAAAATTATAATACAAAACACAAAGTAAATCGTTAACGATCTTGACATACACCATCGATTCGTCGTTACGATCGGTTTGACGCGATGGATCGTACAGACGGATCGTACCGTGTATGGCGCCCATTACACCCGAAACTGAAATTTATGAGTCACTCGAAGATTTGTGCAGGAATCAAACAGACGGTGTTTTGTTTCATAACCTGCTTCCTAGGCAACTCCGCAAAAACTGTCAATAAGCCGCTTATGAACCCTAATGCGTAAATCTTACATCTATACTAATATTATAAAGCTGAGGAGTTTGTTTGTTTGTTTGTTTGTTTGTTTGTTTGTTTGTTTGAACGCTAGGATCTCAGGAACTACTGGTCTGATTTGAAAATTCTTTCACTGTTAGATAGCACATTTATCGCGGAAGGTTATAGGCTATATAACATCACGCTACGACCAATAGGAGCGGAGCAGCAACAAAGAATGTTTCAAAATCGGGAACATTTTTTCCTTTTGGTGAGCTTCTGCTGCGTGCGCTGGGGAAACGGTTAAAGTTTCGCTAAAGTAATGTATGACAGAATTGTTCCCCTTTAAAAGTTCTAAAAAAAAGTCCGCGACAGCATATGTCTATCTTTTAAGGTTAGCTAACCATAACGTTTTTTATCTTAAACAAATTTATTTAAAATTAAAGCATTATTTGTGAAGGTGTTTTATAAAGATGATATTAATCCTTATCTAAATAAATACGTTATTCATTACAAGTATTTAATATAAAATAAATCTGCCCTTTACATCATGTGATTCTAATGAGTATCTTAAAAGATATCGCAGTTTTAAAATAATGATCAAGCGCGCAATAATGATGCACAAGGCGCCGACCGGCGTGTTACGGTTTCACGTTTAAACAATTTGACCGAATTGTATGATTTTTGGTATGGAGATAAATAGGACTCAGAGAAGTAAAATAGACTACAACTTATTTTCCTTCTCAACTCAATCCTGTAGTCTACGCGGACGGAGTCGCGCGCAAAAGCTAGTACAATAATAAAATAATACTTACATCCAAGCCTAGACCCTGCTGAGAGTTCATCATATTTTCATGAGGGGCATTAGCCATCTGGAACGACATCACATCCTGAAAAGGGCATGTAAACCATTAAGTCCACAATTACATTAACCATTAAATTATGTTATTTGTCTATCTACTATGTTGTCACAATTTTGCAACAAATTTTACCATATTTACAAATTAACCAGTCCACCGTTTCTTTTATTCAACTCCTAAACCAAGAGCTGTATTCTACATTCTCTGTATAAGTGTGGTTTAGTATTGCACCTGAATGTTGTGGGTGGGTGGTATATTAATTTTCCATATTTTTAGGAATACCTGCTGAATTATAAGCCCTACATAAGAGTATTAAAGTCTGTTATCATTCTTCAAACTTTGAGTTCATTCCTAATAACAACTTTGTATAAAAACCTAAGATTTGGGTATCTAATGAAATTGTAATTAAAATTGACCACTCACCATAGGAGATGCGAATGGCACAATTGGGCCATAAGAGCCAAGCGGCCTCATGACGGCATCACACACTCGTCGTACCATGAGACTCGAACTAAAGAAGCCAGCCCTGTACCAGTTGTACATATCTTTTGACGAGAACGGTCCTTGTATAATTTTCTGCCAAATAAAATGCACGAATTTTAGAATTTGGGCTACCCAAGATTATTAAGTGCAGCTAAGCAACTACATTACTCTCTAGTCTTACCTTTGGATCCTCGTAGTACCACTGGTCGCTCAAATTATGTGCGTTAGGTGGTGCCTGCCTGGCATTCTGTTGCATCATATTACTGTAGATAGAACTTCCAAAAGCACCTTGAGACCCAGAGTGCTGTAGTCCATGCATTGGGAACATATTACTTTGGCCACTATGGTTTGGCATTGGGATTTCATTATTAGATTGTAACTGGAAATAAAATATATGATAATAAGAAAATTGAATAATATAATTACATGAGTACTTATAACTTTAGCATATGTTACTTACTGCAGAATTACCAGAATTCTGTCCCAAAAATAATGAATTATTTCCAACATTAGGTGTGGACATTCCTGTTAAGCCAGATGACGGAAAGCCTGCCATTCCAGGGCCACCCTGCATTCCAACAGCACTCATTCCTGCTTGTAATGCACCTGCTCCTAGTCCTGCTGTGGCCATTCCTGGATTGCCGAGCCCTGCTCCTCCCATTACGGCTCCACCCAAGCCGCCTGCGACCATACCAGCTGTACCCATTCCAGGTCCACACATTCCTGCTGCACTCATACCAGCTGTTCCCATTCCATTTCCCAATCCTGGAGTATTCATGCCAGGTGTGGCCATCCCAGGATTTGGCATAACTGGCGCTGGTACTCCTTGTAATGGAATGCCCATATTAGAGCTACCCAATATTGGCAAGCCAAGTGATGCATTTAAAGCAGAGTTTGTCATTCCTATTGGTTGTGAAGATTGCATTCCTTGGCCTGGCATGTTAGACTTCATGGTTTGGTTCATTGCAAAGCTTTGATTTGAAAACAAAGGGTTACCCAAACCCATTTGCATTGTATTTGCCATTTGGGGACGTGGTTGCGAGACGGTAGATAATCCTTGTGCAAGAGCTGTACTTGAAGCATTTGACGCAGCCATCAAGGCGTCATTGGCGGACATTGGCAATTTCGAAAGCATGTCTTTATCATCTAGTGCCATATCAAAGATATCTTCAACAATTTTATCTTCAGGTGTCTTATGCTGCTTTTCCAAGGAACTAAAAAAAAATAGAAAATATACAATAGATTTTGTTAAACTTTGATAAATATTACATTGAATAATTTACTCACGCTTCAGCAGATGGATTACTGGAAGAACGAGGTAATCGCAGAATGCCAGGTTTACGGGTGTGTTTTGGAGGCATTTCATTGACAGGAGAGACTATGTTCTGGTGCATCTGTCGCAAGCTATTGTTAGGCGTTATCATTACTGATTGAAAATTGCCTCTTTCATCAACAGTCTCTTCCAAATTTATATCAGATCGCATGAGAGCATCAAATGTTTTACTCTCAGTAAATTTAGCTGAATTCGAATTATCTTGTGAACTGGAAAATGGTTGTGGGGAATTAGCCGATGCTGTGTTTTCCAAATCTTTTTGATTGTCATGTAGATTTTCATCTTTATTTCCCGTTGATTTATTAGTAGACGTTGAATTGTTGCCAGTTTCAGATATCCCAACACTAGGTGTCTGTAATATTGTAAGAAATGCGATATTTGTTATATAAAAATAAGAAAAGAAAAAAATGCAGTCTTTAAATCCAAATACGTTTTGAATACCTTTTTGAATTTAATGTCCCCTGCGTCAAATCGCTTTGGTGACAGCTTTTTGGCTTTCTCTGATGCCCACCATTCTTCTGACCCTTCTTCTACCGTTTTTTGCCGTACACAACTTCCATGTGTATGTGAACGTGTAAGCGCTACAATCAAAAAATATTTTATGTAAATAAATGTTCGCTCTCGATACAAATAAAAAAATATAAAGTATGTGCATATATTTAAAACCATTTGCTATCATAATACTTACGATATGAAGACTCTTGATTCTTTGGCAAATTACTATCATCATTGCTAAACCCATGAAATGCACCAGATGAATCGAATGTACCACCGCAAGCTTCAGAGCCATCCAGGGCCCTGTTAAAAAAGGATTATCATATATTTTAAAGTAAATTTCACAAATTCTGTGCTAAGTAAACACATTAACAAAAATTCTTACTTAATTTTCTAGCAAATGTACATGTATACAAATATTTACTACATTCCTCTATTTTACTGTACTAACAATTATAATCAGTAACTATACAAGGTGATTTTACAAAACCAAAACATAGTAAGCTGATAAAAATAAAATAAAACTTAGAATGCGCTAAATACGTTGTAAAAGCTATTATGTAAAACAAACTTTACCTATTTATCAAAATTATATCAGTACTTAAAACATATATTATTTACTTTTCGCATGTCTGACCAAACCGCAGAATAGACTGTACTATAACAAAATGAGGAGTATGATGTGGGCTGCGGCAGAATATAAACAATGTAAATACCAAACACCCATAATTATTTTTGCGCATAATAATGTATGATGTGTTCTAGCAACTTCCATGGATTGATTGTATTTTACGTACAAATGACTTAATGGTTATTATACTGTCTCTTTATGTATATTTCACACAATATTTGATCGGCATTACTAACCATTCTGGTAAGTTGTCGTCGTTGTTAGTATCACCGACCCACGTCCGACGATTTGAATTCCAACTTGACTGTTTATCCTGCGCAGCCCTCTCGCCCCAGTCGCGGTCTTAAAACATTGAGCTATGTTTAAAATTGACGAACTCACATGGCTTAACACTATGTCTATGTTTAGGGCTTACTATTCTGTAATGTACAAAATATGAGATTTGGTCCTTGTTAGACAATAAGACACGTATTCAAGAATTTGATGAAGCAATACAGCATAAACAATTATGATAAATAGTGTTTCCAAGTAGAAATATAAAATTCGAAAGTTAAATCGGATGATGTATAAAAAATAAAATATTTAGTTGTCCCCTTTATATTATTTTATTGATAGTTAATAATAGTTGATTATAATGTTAGTTGAAAAACTTTTTACCTTCCTAAATATATAATTTATTGGAAACGCAAAAGACATTGATGTTGGATGTTAACATCTACTACTAAAGTAAAATCTGGAGCTTCAAAAAGGTTATTCAATAAATTCGGAACACCTGACAAAAAATAAATACACAAAAAAATAATTTTACTCAACAACAATGTGGCTAAGTCGTCTTTTACATACCCCATTTGTCCTGTGGTCTGGACCTTCCTAAGTCGGAACGCCACTCGTCGCCCTCTTCGCGCGTGGATTGTCTCCAATTAGTATTCGAACCCGGTCGTTTACTACGCAAATATTCAACGTTAACTGATTACACATATTTAAGCCCTAGTCTGCTGATGACGTATAATAATACTCTTTGGGGAAATCATTTTACTACATTCTTATTCATAGTACGTTTATAAGTAACATCTACTAAAAATACAATAACATTACAATAGATTTAAGAGATGCAATGGCAAATAAAATACGGAATGCTGTACAGGAAATTAAAACTTTTGTAAGGGGGTTACATGCTACAAATTTATTACTATAAATCAAGCATTTACCGTATAATAGGACCATATGCATATTCTTACTTGCGAAACATTTTGGTCGCCTGCCATTCTGCTTGGTCTGTAGCATTTCTGTTACTATTGGGGTTTGGAGTGGTATTGTTACTCCAGGATCTTATGGGCGGTGTGGAATCTTCGTCTGCCCCACCGCTGTAACCTGGCATCCTAGGATTGCCTGTGTGCCACGATGGTGCTCTAAAATGATAGCATAATTGTGAAAAATATGTTTAAGCTAATCTAATCTATTCTCATATTAACTATCACAATACATAATTAACAAAGTCCTTTGGTTTCGCTTGCGACGTCGGTCCCTTTTATTACTCATCACGCGTCAACTTTAGCACCCACTTCTGAATGTGTATGAATAGTGCGACATGCCGTATGCAACTGAGATTTATTGCAAGCTTCCTGTCCATTTTGAATCAATTAATTTAGAATCCAACTGCACTGGGCGGGGATATACTAGTTCCACTACAATACAAATGTAAACCAGTGTCTGATCTAGAACAACTTCAACAGATGTAAGGGTTTGTAGAAACGAATATTATAATGGTACGTACAAAAAATTCTAAAGAACCCTATCAAAACATTAAAATGTACCCTCTGAATACATTTTTAAAACTAAATTTTCTTTGTATCTTGTAATTATAACCTTTGGATTTGAAGATATTGTTTGCATTCTTTATAAAAGGATCAGGTAGTGTTATCAAATAAACTTCTTAAATAGAGTTCGAAACTCAATGCCTAAAACACGGTAACACCATCATACAGTATTTTAACTACTGGTACGTAAACATGCGATAAGGCTGTGCACACGCAGCATTTATATTAAATCTGCTTACTTTGACTTTCTATCTAAATAAATAAAATACTTTGTGAATGGAATAGGAAGTGTTCAATAAAAAATGATGTTATTTGTGTATTTAATTAAAAAATCAGGTTTATATTAAATGGTTCTTATAAATTTGCTACTAAAAATATTTTCTCCTCGATTTAGATGTACGAAATGCTAAAATATATTACATACCTCATGCCTATATTCCCCTAAGGGGTAAGCAGAGATGCATTTCTCCACCCACATTTCGCCAGGTATGTATCAATCCCATGTAATAGGGGGCGAGCCTATTGCCGTTTTTCGGGCACATTTCCAGACTCCGTGCTGCTACTGAGAGTTTCCTAATGGAAAAACCCAAAACACTTTGCCCGACCCGGGAATTGAACCCGTCCTGGGTTCGATTCCTCTAGATCGCACGACACATACTTGTACCGCGAGACCACGAGGGCTAAAATATATTCTACTTGTCATTTTAATAGGTACTCGTACTAATTCTTAATAAAAATCGCGCTATTACTGCTCAAAAACAGCACCGTCCGTTCGTCATTGCGGCACAGACGCGACTGCCTGCATGTCGAGCGCATACCGAGATTGGGCGCGTAGGCGTAAATAGTTTTTTCCCGTTTGTATGAAGTTAAAATACTGTATGATAGTATTACGGAACCTTAAATATTTCGTTTAAACCATGTCATAAATCGTCAAATAATCATATGAGCAAAAAATGCCTGTTAACTAACCCAAAGAGCAATCTTTCTTAAGAGCGTTTATACACTTTTAGTGTAATTTTGGGCAAAAACAGTAATTTTCGAACCCCTTAAAATCGATGAAAGACCCATCGTACAAATATGTAAATTACCAACTATTTTAGGAAATACTGTCATCTAAAAAGTTAGTTAAGAACATTTTAAGATTTTTGCAAAGATTACAAGACAAATAATAAGATAACTGAGCTAAGGTTGTCAGTAAAAACATATAAAAGCTCTTAAGTGATCGAAAAAACTATGTTTATATCTTGATTCTAATGCGGACAGGAATAAATTATTACCACGAAAGTGGCCACGAGGTGCAGAACAGATTGGAGGCGTGGCGGCATAGGCTTGGAAATGTTGGCCTTAAAGTCAGCAGAGCAAAAACTCAGTATATGTTCTGCGACTGGCGGTCTTGCAAGTTCTGTGTCCGTCACACTTGATGGAATGCCGATACCAGTCTGTTCCGAATTCCGCTACCTTGGGTCACTTATGCAAAGTGACGGGGGTATACATCACGATGTAGGGCAGACATGACAGAGATATGACAGAGAAAGGCGTGACTGAAGACATGACGGCTGATAGGGATGTGTGGAAGGACAAAACCTGCTGCGCCGACCCCAAATAAAAATTGGGAGCAGGGCAAGAGAATGATGATGACGCGTTAAATGGCCGAATACTGAAACGCAACTTAAAAATTAAGGTAAACTTAAACGTCTAATCCAGTCTTATTTTGGTCGGTTAAAATCGAGTTAAAATTAAGTAGCGTTTCAGTATTCGGCCGAAAGAGTCAATAAAAGGTATATCGTTGGCACGATTCAATTGTTACTTACCTCCCGGTCGGCTGTCGTATGAAAGAACCTCTCCCTCTTCCACGTCCCTCTATAACACCTAGACCGCGCCCGGCGCCTCGACCAAGAATAAATCTTTCTCCTAACGATAAACTTCCAATGGGTGCAACACTTCGCGAACTTTCTCTCTACAACAAAACCATAATTAAAATCTTTTTTATCACTAATCGATTTACACATTAGACCACTTATTTTCTTTTGTATATACACCACCCTTGTATTTTTTGGCACTCGCCAAGATAAACAATTAATGACATTCGCACAATAGTACGCTAAATTCTGTTAGCTTCAGTGTAGTACATAATTCCAACTCAGTATATTAAATATTTATTTAAGTTGTTAGATGTGGCTCATCCCTCACTCATCACGTCACATGTGCTGTAAGACTAACCTCATCCTCGAATGTGCTGTTTAATGCCGAGGGTGGTTTCCCCCGCGGCTGATACAACATGTCGATAGTTTTTAACTCGGGTGGCGCTTCTGAATTTCTATCGTATAATGCCAACATCTCTTCCCGTCCATATCTGTTAACAAGAAACAAATCATTTAAATTGCACACTGAACTCCCCGTCCCGTGCAACCAATCAAATCGCTCCGCCGCCAAACGATAACTCGTACAATCAATCAAGGGACAAAGTGAAGAAAGGGGCTGAAAGTACTTGATGCGCTATAATGCTGGAATCAAAGTTCATCGAACACAGAATGCGGATGCACGACACATCAACAGATAACACCTATAGCATGCAAAACTACACGGTTAAAGGATCCACATAATCTTTTGTATCTCTTTTATAACCAATTGTACATCGTTGTTCACTATGCTAGATCCGGATTGGACCTATCATAAGAGGACAATGCAATGTATGTGAAATAACAAACATTTTGAAAAATATACGTTATCGATAACTTTATATTACCCTCTTATTCAACAATAATGAGGATGATATAAATGCACGATGGTTGGAATTGGGTCCTTAAAATTATAAATAATTCAAAACACATACTAAGATACCCATTAAAAAGCAGAGAGTATAAAATTCTATCACTAATAAAAAGATTTACCTCGTTTTATAGTATCTGCCGAGGCAAGCATAACAAAACAATAACACTTTATAAATAGTTCCTTACAAGACTATATAAATAGTAGAAAATCACAATATAACCCACAATATGATTTTTACACAAGTTTTGATAATTTTACGTTCGTTTAGTAGAAAATACTTAATTCCGCGCGGTAGTTATTTTCCTAATGAACATATGAATTGCAAAACGTACATGTCAAATTCTGATAAAATAGCAGGGAAAATTGAAGAATTTTGCTAAAATAACAAATAAATTTTATATAAATATTACAAAAATATATATTAATGAGAACATAAAAAATAGATATTTATTTAAATATTTACAAACAATACACACACATTAATAAGAATGATATTGTCATAGGCCTCTTAAGGAAGCAGTCTTAAGCTAGTAGAAAATATATCTCATGGAAACAAATACGTATAGAAAATGAATGGATCAAAAATTGAATTTATTCCACAATAACCTCCAAAGAAGATTTATTATATGCTCTGAAAAGAGGATTTAGTATGAATTATTAATTGGTTTTACTGACGGTATAAACTTGTTAAGGATTTTTAAAATTATATAAAGGTAAGAAAATAAGGTCCTATTTCCTACTATGTTTGTCCCTGAATTGATAATTTGACTTTAAAAATGATTGATGTCTTCACATAATTAATTATAAACGCTAATTATCCCTCTCAAACTTGAATACTTAATTCTCAAGCAACAAACAGTAAAATCAACGAATGACAAAATTTTCTGTTAGATAGGAATTCTTAAAAATCTGCATATTCGCAACATGCTCTTAATAATTAAATATAAAAACATTAAATCTAATCGGGCTTCAATTTTTAGTCCTTATAATACTTTCGTTCAATAATTGCTTATCTGGCTTGAGTGCGTGTCAAGTTAATTTTATTTGTATGTCTCAATGTTGGCCACAGGTCGCTTCTGCGATTGAGAGGTACTACAGACCAAAGAGTTCACTACCATATTATTGAGCTCCACATCGGAAATTTAATTGCGGTGATAACGTATTAATATCGATTTAAATCGGTAACAGAATTCTCTGCACTGCTGAGCACAAGCCTCCTCTATATCTGAAAGGGTTTAAGCCTTAATCCACCACCCTGGTCTAGTGCGGGTTGGCAGACTACAGCTAAGAATTTCCTAAGAACTTTTAGGCGTGCAGATTTCCACACAATGTTTTCATTCACCGTTAAAGTAGGTAATAATTCATTATGAATACACACATAACTTCAAAAAGTTACGGGGTGTATGCCTGGGGTTCGCCGAAATTATCGACCACCCGCCTAAACCTCAAGGCTACCACTTTTTTAACTTCTGTGCAACTTACAGTTAGTTAACATGATTAGGCTATTCTCCGCGCGTGAAAGAATACATTTCGAACTCACCGGAGCTTTGCGAGGAGAACTTTTGATGACGAATTTGCATTGTTGGCTGTATTGCCTTGCATTGGATTGGTGGGTGTTGTGCCGCCACCTGAAGGACCGGGTGTCGCTGAATTGGTACCGGTAGCTGTATTCATAGTGTTCTGATTGTTACTGTTGTTTAAATTCGATCCGTTAGACGTAGAAGCTGCACTTCGTTCACGAGACAGGTTGCGAAGCCACTCAGGCCCGAACTTAATGGGGTTATTGCGATCTCCCATAGCAGTGACGATTTAATTCAGGTCAACGTAACTGGCAACGGGGATAACTGTTAACAAAAATATGTCTATTAGAACGCATTCTGCGCAAACCTTGACTCTTCAATTTTTTACAGAAATAGGGAGTCGCATACAAGACACCCGATAAAACAGGCGCAAATACAAAAATTTATCAGTGATTGCAAATGGCATTAATTGGAAAAACATACAAGGATGTGAAATTTGTTACGAGATCAGAATTAGAATACAATCAGTATGTATTTCAAATGTAAGTAAAACTTTTAAACTATAAATAATATTTGCAGCTTAATTACTGAAAAAAAAAACATGGTTATTTATTTGACCTATTAAAAAAAAAGTCCCAAGTAAAAACATAAATTGACATGAGATTTTCACTGCGTATGTTATCACTTCATTGACATTAACGTTTTATTACATTGACATTATTAGATTTAATCACAATATTAAATTAGAAATGTTATTATTAATCAGAAAAATAAAGGTTATTAAATTTTATTACATCATATTGGGGCCTGACTGTTTGTAGTGGTTGGTAGAACAATAAGGTAACTGTCACATGGGCCTTATTTTTTTAAATGCATATTACAGTCTCTTTTTTAGGATGGGATACCTAATAACACGCTGCAGCCCTTAAAAGGGGAGCAAAACTATAAATTACTATAAAAAATTGAGCAAGCCTGAGTTATGAATTTCACGTTAGGATCTTAAGAACTACAAATTGCATTTCAGAAATCTTTTTATATAATGCAGATAATTTACACAAAAATACATACAGGTTATCTAACATCACTGTAAGAACTTCATTCAAGGGTGGAAGACTTACTATGAAAAAAAATGAAAATTTAAATTATTAAATAATGCGAGACATGTTTTTGATCTGATGCAAAGTTTAGATGTGAGTTGTAATAGTATGTACATTGTGGGTTAATTTTGCAACATTTAGAAGTGGAAGACTACAGATGGATAGAATGATGGCGGGAATGCCAGGATAAATAGAAAGAAGGTATAGATATAAAAACTACTCATCGGTGGAAGTTTAGGCAGTGCAGTGTGGTGATAGGTTAATGTGGACAGGAAGAAGCAATGCCAGGTAAGTAAGGATGAAAAGCCAATCTGCATGTGGCTTCAAAATTAAATATATTTGTCTTCAAGTAAACAAAAGCTATGAGTATGCATGAGTAGAAGTGATGTATGGAATATGCAGATGAATTCGGATATACCACAGTTAAATATAAAATGTATAAGTATATAGTAGAACATCTTATATAGTTTTGATTCAGAGAGTAAATTATTATTGGGCTTAAATTGTTTTATCTCTCAATAAATTAGGGTGATTGTGATTTGCTACTATTTAAGGAAAATCTTACCAATAATAGTATGACCTTAAATATTGACATACCAACCTATAACTTTTAATAGGTAATAAGAAATATGCCAGATACTTATAATACATTTACATATGTATTACATATTTTATCTTTACAATTACCAAAAAAATGGACCACTAGGCCAGGGTAGGCGAACCTTTATGCATCAACGTGCCATTTTTTCTTAAAAATGTTTAATGGGGTCATTGGCGTGCCATCAAATAATTTTGACTTTCTGATTATTTGGAGAATAACAATAATAAATACTATCAAAACTCTTTATGAAATAAAGTAAACAAAAGAGGTACATTTTGGAATGTTTTTATTACACGCATAAATTAAATTATTGTAAAATTAGTGTGACTTCTGTGTGATCGGCGACGTGCCCAAAATATTGTGTCGCGTGCCATTGGTTCGCCTACCCTGCACTAGGCGATCAAATATGAATTGGTTTATTCGCAAGCATTGTAATGGGATGGGATATCAAGTATACAGAAAGAAATATATTTAATAAAATGGCATGAAGTGAGATTGACTGGGGGTAAATTGTGATATCATGAAATATAATAATAAGTAATAGGCACTGTTTTAAGGGGTATTAACACAAGTTTCTTTAGAAACTTGAACATTCACTTGACAGTTTGCTATATTATAGGAGAAAAATGTGAGATATTTAAGTAGGCATTTTAATATGGACACAATCCATTGACATAGCAAAACGAAAATGTTCATACATTAAGTACACACAGATAAAATAATATTCGCTAAGAACAATTACCTAATAAGACACCGCTGTGGCATTGAAAAAATTGCTCATTCGCACATATTATATATTGCACAGCACATGAGTATTAATGAAACATAACATTTAGCAAGTCAAGATTAATATGGAATAAATAAGTTAAGCCAGCATTATTTGATATGGAATTTTTATTAATTTCAATTTTATGTCCATGTTTTAAGTGAAAGTCTACCATACCATTATTGGTAATCAATTTACAAGAAAATATAATATTATAGGTTTCAGATATTTGAAATACTTAAGGCAGTGCATATCTTAATATCTAAAGATGTATAGTTTCTCCCTATTATGTAGGATATAATAATGGGTGAACTGTGGGTTGAGTAATGCATCATGAATATTTATAATCATTATTAAATTGACAAAAAAGATACATTATTATTTCAAATACCTTGTTGGTTTTTCTTACAAACTACATTTTTTATTTGATTTTCCAGAAATAGAAAAAGAAAATTAATAATTACTATTTTGGGTATGTTTATACCAATAGGGGAAAGATGTCTCATTAAGGATGCTCATCAATACAAAGAGGATGGTATAAATTGTGATATTAGAGTGTTTAAACAGATTGTTAATCATGAAAAACTATATTAGAATTATCAATTGTCTGTGGGTAACTACAAAAATATAATTTAGATACTATAAGATCACTTTAAATCTTCATAAAAAATAAATTAAAATGTGTCATAGATCATAAATAATTCTTTAAACAAAACACATATTATATTAAAAAACAAGATGTTTGGGATGTCTTAACGGAGAATTCAAGACATTTAAGCAACTGAAAACATAGCTGAGCCAGTTGGAACTCCTTTAAAACTGAGAGAGTTAAGACAGTTGTTGACCACACTGTTCTTTTACAATATACCCCAAATAAAATTGATAAAATGTATACCTGCATATATTACCTTGTAAATTCTATTCTGTTAACTAACAATCAATGCTGAGACAGCTTCTATATTGTGGGTACATATGAAATTTATTCTAATTTATACATATATAAATAAAACATATTTGTATAAAATTACTAGCTTTTGCTCAGGATAGTTAACTTTTTTGATAATGTGCCATAAAATAGCCATGACAACGAAAATTACAATATGATCAATAAGAAAACATAGAAAAATTGTATATGGCAATTGTATTGTTTGCATACAAAACCAACCAGGAAGCATACAAATCATAGTATAATTATCATAATCAAATTAAATCACACACTAATAAGAATCGACAAATACTTCAGTTTACCGAAATAAATATCTTATTTCAATCATTGCAATCATCTGTTAAAACTGTCAACGCGAAATATAATCACAGTTTTAAAAAGTAATTGTAAAGACTTACTAAATGTAACGGTTATCGATAAAAACATAAATAACAAATAATGAATAACGATTCCACCATCTTCTAGCACTTATGTATCGTGCTTAAAGTGTAGCACTACCTACTTTAAAAGCAGAAAAATAATTGCTTCCATACATACCTATATAAATGGCGCTAATTACTTACATATAAAAATAAATAAAATCACAACAAAAACACTACCAATAGGTTATGAGGGGAACAATGCCAGTAACACTACAATTTGAATACGATGAAGACTGTACACCACCTCACAGCATGAGCAACCAGAAGGGATCAATAAATACATTAACTACTTATCACAGTTACCTAATTATATTTGAACAGGTAAATTAAACGGAAGTTTAATCGTGCATAGAATTAAACTAGATCATAATTACCTAAGGGTTTCAATGATTCAATAAGACGCACGCACGGCGGCGACAGCAATATGGCGGACCAAAGTGAAAAAGTTATGTTCTCTTTGAGTTTGAACGTCAACGCATGCACATTGCGCGTACCATAGACAAAAGGTGTTGCCCTCAGGGCTGCCAGCAAATAAATCGCAGCTATACGGTTCAGTATTTGAAATTGTTGGTAATAATTAGTACATTTATATTGGCAATACTGTGTATGTATATTCTCTATGGTACTGTCACTTTATAGTGTCTATGGAACTATGGTGTAATTAAGATGTATATTGGCTAAGTTTGTAATAATCTCTTCCCCTAAATAAAACTACTATGAACAATAAAAGTGTTATTCCTCACAATAATATTAAGATGGTAGCAGAGCGTGGTTTAAAAGAAGAAAAGTAAAAAAGAAACATAATTTATGTACGACAACAAAAGTAACAAAAGGAGAAAACACGTGGAAAATGGCGGCGCAAAACAGCGATATTAATATTCCGATATTCGACGGTTCAGACTACAGTAATTGGAAAATACGAATTATGAAGTTCTTACAATTCAAGAAATGTAAAGATGTAATAATGCGAGCTAAAATAAGTAATGATGATGCCACATGGGACGATCGTGATATTCAAGCTACCAACTATATTTACAGCGCAATAACGAACAGACAATTGGAATATATAAGTGAATTAGAGACGGCATACGAAATTATTCAAAAGTTTGATGAAATGTATTTAAAAAAGTCGACGGCTTTGCAAATTGTATGCAGACATAACCTAGAAAATGTCAAATTGAAAAATTACGCAGAAGTGTCATTGTACTTCGACGATTTCGAAAAGTGTGTGAACAAATTAAAACAAGCCGGAGCGTTTATAACAGAGCAAGAAAAACTCAATTATATGCTTAAATCATTGCCTCAGAATTATAGTCATATCGGGGACTTGATTGACGTGCTCCCAGAGAAGGACAGAACTGTAGATTATTTAAAAAGTAAAATTAAATTGAAGAAGGCTCAAGAAAATTTAAATGAAACATCACAAGACAGCTCTAATGCTTTTCCAGCGAAAACTAAAACAGCATCACGCCTAAATTGTTATAATTGTGGTAAACCGGGTCATTTTAAAAAAGATTGTCATACCAATACTGGACATACACAAAGAGGACATGGTCGGGGATATTATATGAATACTGGTCGTGGATATTCTGTAAATAGAGGTCATGGTTATTCTGTTAATAGAGGACGAGGTACATATAATTCAAGATACTTTAATGAACGAGGAAATTATAATAAGGAGCGACCCAGGAATAATTATCATGAGCAATCTGGAAATAATTTTTACACAACTATTGCAAATCATACAACAACAAATGAAAAGGACAACACAAAAAAGGGAAAATTGGAATGGTTACTTGACAGCGGCTGTACAGATCATATTATTAATACCAATGAATACTTTGAAACTTGTGAAACATTGAAGCAACCTGTGAAAGTCAAAATTGGTGATGGACGAATTCTAGAAGCTACAAAAGTTGGAAACATAAAGGCATATTTTTTAGTGTATGGAAATAAATCAGAAGTTATGTTGAGAAATGTATTCTATGTTAAAGAAATGAAAGCAAATTTATTAAGTTACTCAAGAATCACAGACAAAAACTCAATTGTGTCAAGGGGAAGATTGGCAAAAATATATAACCCATATAGAAAACTAATAGCAGTTGCAATTAAAGAGGAAAGACTATATAAAATGAAAAGTTATGTAAATGAAAATAACCTGGAAGCAAATTTAAGTAAAAGTAAAATGACAACAAAAGAAAAATTACACCGTACATTGGGACATGTAAACTTCAATAATTTAGAAATGATGTGCAGAAATGAAACATTAGAAGGATTGCCTAAAGAGATTGAACGGGAATATTTTAAATGTGCAACATGTATAGAAAATAAAATGCATAACTTACCTTTTCAAAACAACAGAAGAAAGGCAGATGATATACTACAAATAGTTCATACAGATTTAAATGGTCCTCATCACACAGTAGGAGACCATGGTGAAAAATACTTTTTAAGTTTTATAGATGACTACAGCAAACTGGTTAAAGTGTATTGTATCCCAACAAAAGATAAAGTATATGATTGCTTAGTGCAATATGTTAATGAAGTACAAAATCTCACTGACAAGAAGATAAAGGAAATACGCTGTGACAATGGTACTGAATATATAAATTCAAGAGTTCATCGATTTGCAAGAGAGAAAGGAATCATAATAAAACCTTGTCCAGCATATGTTCATGAATTGAATGGAACTGCAGAGAGGTATAACAGATCTTTAATGGATATGGGAAGATGTCTTTTATCAGAAGCAAAAGTTGAAAGGAAATATTGGCCGGAAATAATTAAAACAGCTGCATATCTCAAAAATAGAATCTTGACTAACACTATTGAAAGAAAAAGTCCATATGAAATATTTTTTAAAAGGAAGCCTACAATGAGGTATCTAAAAATGTATGGCAGTAGAGTCTTTGTACGAATACCAGAAGATAGAAGGAAATCTAAATGGGACAAGAAAGCAGAAACTGGAATTTTACTTGGATATACAGACATTGGATACAGAGTATTAATCAACAACAAAGTAATAGTAGCTAGACATTGCGATATTATAGAAGAAGATGTGACATTGTGTGGATTTCAAGATGAGAGAGAAGAAAATTTGGAAGAGGAAAAAGAAATTGAAAATGATATTCCAGAATTTGTGGGAGGAAATAATTCAGATAAACCAAACAATAATAATGATATCGAAATTGATGAAGAAATGGTTATGAGGAAATCAAAAAGACAAGTTAAACCTCCAAAGAGATTTAATGAAGAGTTTGGCTATTATTGTATCAATGTAAACTACTGCGACGCTATGAACCCAGAAAATTTTCAGGAGGCGATGAACTGCAATGATGCAAATGAATGGAAGGCAGCAATGGATCGTGAGATGATCAGCCTGGTGAAAAACAAAACATGGACACTCGTTGATAAGCCAACTAAGGACAAAAAGGTGATTGATGTGAAATGGGTATACAAAAAGAAGAATGAAAGTGAGTATAAAGCTAGATTAGTAGTTAGGGGATTTCAACAAATTGATTGTGTAGATGATACTTATTCTCCTGTAGCAAAAATGCCAACTTTAAAGCTTTTATTGTCATATTGTTGTCAAAATTCGATGGAAATTCATCAAATGGATGTAGAGACTGCATTTCTAAATGGTAAAGTTTTGTCTGAAGTATATGTAAAACAGCCAATAGGTTATGAAGATAACTCTGATAAAGTTTATAAGTTAAATAAATCTTTGTATGGTCTAAAAGAGAGCCCACGTGCATGGTATGAATGTTTTAACAATTATTTGACTGAACTAAGTTTTCAAAGATGCAAATATGATTACTGTCTATTTTTTCAAAAAGGAAAAGAATTTAACTGTGTACATTTTATTATTTGTTGATGATTTGTTGATTTGCTGCAAAGACCAAAATGTCATTGATGTTATTAAAAATAAGCTATCTGATAAATTTAAAATGAAAGATTTAGGTAGAGTGAAAAAAAATATATTGGTATAGATATTGAGTATGATTATGAACAAAACAATATTTTAACTTTGAGTCAGGAACTTTACATTGAGTCTTTAGCAAAACGCTATAATATTGAAAATGCTAAATTGTACAAAACACCAATGGAAATTAATTTGAAATTAGAAAATTGTGAGTTGAAAGAAGATATCAAGTATAGAAATTTAATAGGAGCATTGTTATATATTAGTTCTGGCACTAGACCAGATATTTCATTTTCTGTAAATTACTTAAGTCGTTTTCAAAACTGTTGTAATGAGACACATTTTAAATATGCTCTTAGGGTGTTGAAATATTTGTTTTTGACTAAGACATTAAAACTAAAATATTATAAAAATTATAATGCTGATATATTAGACTGCTATGTTGATTCTGATTGGGCAGGAGATGTATTAGATCGAAAATCTACTACTGGATATGTAATAAGATTGTATGGAAATGTTATCTTGTGGAAATCTAAAAAACAAAATTGTGTGACAAAATCATCTACTTTTGCAGAGTATATTGCCCTGTCTGAAGCAGTAACTGAAATAAATTTCTTAAGAAGCTTAATTAATGATGTATTTACTAAAATTTCTAAACCAGTAAAAATGTATGAAGATAATTCAGGCGCTGTAGCCATAGCTAAATATGGAAATTTTACTAAGAACTCCAAGCACATTGAGGTGCATTATCATTACATTCATGAAAGTGTCAAAGAAAGGTTAATTGAAGTTATTAAAATAGAGTCTGAAAGTAATGTTGCAGATGTATTAACTAAAGCTTTGGGAAGTGTTAAATTTGTTAAATTCAGAGAATTTTTAAACTTAAAAAATTAAAGTATATTATGTTAGTATAAGTTTTGTTATAATGTAAAACTGTTAAGTTACTTGAATGTTGTAATTACTTATTAAGGAATATTATGCTAGTATAAGTTTTGATGTAATGTAAAACTGCTAAGTTACTTGAACATTGTAATTGTGTTATCTATTGATTGCAATATAAATGTAAGGAGGCGTGTTGGTAATAATTAGTACATTTATATTGGCAATACTGTGTATGTATATTCTCTATGGTACTGTCACTTTATAGTGTCTATGGAACTATGGTGTAATTAAGATGTATATTGGCTAAGTTTGTAATAATCTCTTCCCCTAAATAAAACTACTATGAACAATAAAAGTGTTATTCCTCACAATAATATTAAGAGAAATTATACAAAATTAGATCGCATTACCTATACATAACCATTGCACCATACGCAGCTGTTTTTTTTTTTAGGATAACACTTAATCAAATGGTCGGAAAATGGGCCCTCCAAAATAGTTCTTGTTTTTTTTTTTAGGATGATAAATGCACAAATTATTGATAAAATGTGAACATATGCCTTTGTATCGTATTATACAAAGTGGTCATGGATACAATACCCCATCCGATTATACAAGATTTGTATCAAATTATACAATCTGGCAGCCCTGGTTGCCCTTGCCAACGACAATCTAAGATTTATATATTTCGAACGTAACACAATACCTACATCAGATTGTTTTGAATTTGAACATAGTAATTGGTAAAAAGTCTAATAATATTTGCTGATTTTATTTAAACTTTAAAACGGACAAAATAATAGTTCTGTTTTAAAAAATATATATTTTTTAAATGGTTCATGAATATTTATTATTTATAGAGTATGAAGAGATAACTTAATTGTAGAAAAAGAAACTGCGCCTTGCCATAAGAAAAAAAAAGATAAATAAACATTCAGTTCAGGTACGCTCACGTTGATATCTTTATTCAATGTTAGGTAGGTATAAAAAAATATTACAGTAAACTACACACATTACATTTTCTAGTGATGCTATGTAGTTACATACACTACTGGAAAAAATTAAAGGATCAAAAAATAAATCCAAATTTTTGGGCGTTTTTTGACAGGCCGTAACTTCGAGAAAAATGGTCGTACAGGAAATTTAAAAAAAGAAAATTATAGCTCCAAGTCTCTAGTTTTTGGATTAACACATTAAAAATTTGTAGCATCATTGGTTTTTGAGTGATCTTAGGAAACCCAGCAACAAAAAAATTTCAAAATTTTTAATGCTTCTTTTTTTTGTTTTACGGGCATGGAAAAAAATGTTCGTTCTGCTGGTTTTCCTAAGATCACTCAAAAACCACTGATGCTACAAATTTTTAATGTGTTAATCCAAAAACTAGAGACTTGGAGCTATAATTTTCTTTTTTTAAATTTCCTGTACGACCATTTTTCTCGAAGTTACGGCCTGTTAAAAAACGCCCAAAAATTTGGATTTATTTTTTGATCCTTTAATTTTTTCCAGTAGTATATATAAAAAGTTTCTTGAATACTTTATAGCTTCACTGTCATCATTATAAATATGTATTTAAATATATTGGTGTATACGTACATATTTTGACATATTACCATCCATAAATGTGTTTAAACACAGTTTTTATAATTTTACTAAGTATATTAATCAGTTACTTTTGAGACAGATAATATATATTGTACAACAGCTGTAAGCTCTCAAATATATAATTTGTGCTATTTTTTTTGAATAATAAGTACCTACTTGTACTATCCATAATATTATCTTAAGTGGACTAAATTCTTTGGAATTCAAGTGCAACAAGGGTAGTAATAAGCTGATAGATATACATCACTATATATTATAAACATATCTTTATTTTATTTTAATAAAGCCAAGAATTACATCATGACCCCTATATTCCAGGGGTGGCCAACTTGATAAGACCCAAGGTCTCCTGTTTACTATTGAAACCTTGTGTGATCTGCCAAATACATACTTATTGAAATCTTAAATGAAACAGCATAGTTCAATACATAATCATGTAGTTTTTTTTTTTAATTTTATTAAGAGAGAAAACATTAATGTGAAAATTATTTACCTTTACATTATTTAGCATAATCAGGTTTTGTGGTTCCACTATCTACTTTTTTTTTGTTATCGAGGGGAAAGCTTTTATGGCTCTACTTCCCGCCAGCCCGGGGGCAGTGAGGGGCGGGAAGCGTATGTCGGGGTCACGGTGACCCGGTCACCGGTCTTCCAGCCCGGCGCGCGGCGACGTCATGTCCGCGCTGATGTTAGTGCCGGGCTGGGTCCCTAACAAAATCCCTATACCGGCATACCGACCAAAACCCCCCGGTGGGCATCTCCGCGCTGAGTGGGGTGACCACGGTACGCGGGCGAGAAGCGCCGAGCGTTATCCGAAACCGCCCGGTGCGCCTCCGAGACGTAAACGTCTCGGCCGTCTCGGAGTTGTAGGGGGCGCAGTTGCACCCCCACTTGCTTTTTCGGACGCCCCGGTTGTGAATGGGCGTACGTACACACAGGTCACAGTGCCGCCGCCCCTCTCGAGGTCACTTTCAGTGACGACGCGTCGCCCCCGCAACGCGCCCAGCGACCTCAAGGGCCCCTTTGAGTCGCCTTTTACGACAGGCAGGGGATACCGTGGTGAGATTCTAACGCCCCCTAGCCACAGGGCAGGGCACCGGGTCTAATTGTCTCTGTTGACCCGGCGCCTCCTTCTCTGACGTCTTTGGCTCTCGATCCCGCTCCGCGCTCTCCTTCTGCGACATGACGTGCTCGCAAAAGGAGAGCATCGCTCGCCACGATCTCGGACTCCCGACCATCGAAGAGACGACGGCCGGGAGTGAGAGGTCGTCACCGATAATAGCGCGGAGAGCGCTGCGCTGCAACCTCCAGGCTGGACACTCTTGTAGTGTGTGCTGGGCTGTGTCGTCCGGGCAGTTGTCACAGTGGTGACACACGGTCGACTCCTCCTTCTGTGCCACCCGACACAGGAAGTGGCCGAAGCATCCATGCCCCGACAACACCTGCGTCAGGCGGAATGTCGCCGCACCGTGGCGCCTGTCCACCCACAGGTCGAGGACAGGACGCACTACGTCAACGGTCCCACCACCAGAATTTTAGCTTGCACTGGAGCTAAACTTGACCACCCCACTTGTGTCACACAAAACAAAAACTATTTTATAGAACAAAATTTCTACAGTAAACTAAAAATGTAATTGTTTAAATTTTTTATGTTTGTGTGAAAGCTTCCAATATTGAAAAGTGAAAACCTATCATAACATATAGCAGACCTTAGTATATTTCACTTATGTAAATTGTAGGAAAGAAATCACAAAGAAGTATCAGGTAATATTATTTTTAATGTGCCTATCTATTTTTTGACATTTCATATCACTTTTAAGCTATTTTTGCACATTCACAATGAATTGTCACTTACTTTAACCATTAAGGAAAATAATCATGTGGAAACTTGCATACCTAAAAGTATTTTTTTTTTGTGAGTAATCCAACAACCTTCGCTAGGCCAGCATTGTCAACTAAGGTTTAACTTTAAACTCCCTCAATTTTAGAGGGGACCCAGTCCTAGCAGTGTGTCATATACAAGCTGATGATGATGATGGATATGGGAAGAACAAACGATGATATCAATTTTTTTACATGATTTTCATTAAAAAAATAAACATAAAACAATCAAAATGCTACTAAATCAATCTTATGCATTTAACTATAATAGGTTTTATGTATATATTTTTTGTAATATAAATATCTAATAATAATCTGTTTAATGTGATTTCCTTCCCAAGGACCCGTGGACAAGGTGGACGGATGATTTGGTAAAAATCGCGGGAAGCTGCTGGATGCAGGCCTCTTCCAATAAAACGCTTTGAAAGTCTCTAGGGGAGGCCCATGTCCTTTGGCTGATGATGATGATTTCCTTTATATTATATTTTTGAACTTATTGAATAGATTGAAAAAATGAATTTCAATGCAAGATACATTGTAGGAAAAGCTAGATAAAAATAAAACAAACTTAGTCTAATGCATTGGAGGTGCCACTAACCTTAATTATGAAATGGAAAACATAGCTAAATATAAAATATATCATGATCTATTGTTAGTTATAATATCATGATTAAATAACTGTTTTAGAATGTTAAGTGACTAAATCGTTTCATTAAATTTCAACATTGAAAATGAGCTGATGACATAATTATTAATTAGACATTAAAACACAATTTTCAGCCTCTTACAATGAATTCAAGATGTTTTTGATTTTTTTCCTAAATATTGAATCTGAAATGTTCCCATTTTTGGTAAATATTTATAACAGTTGATCCAAGCCTATACCTACAATTTTTCGCCATCATCCACGGCGTCATTTCACCCACGATTAAGCGGAAGTAATTTTATCATAAAATAACACAACAAAGGACAGATTTCTGTGGAAGTAAGTTATAGTATAATACGATTCATTCAGTAATACGCACCTACAATTTAGCGAAACTTTTGAAAAACACTTACATAAAATTTATTTAACACGCTTCATAGCGCATGGATTGGCACATTAAATTAGCGATTTTACAAAGAGTACCCTCCTGGGTATCCACCGCCTATGATATCTAATATAGGTAGGTTATATAGGTAGGTAATAGGTAGTAGGTACTTAATTGTCTTTAGACTACGCGCTAATACTGAAGTCCGAACTCCGACGGCAATAAATGGAATTTGGCCGGCCACATACATTCGGAATTCCGTTTCGGAATTTCGATTCGGAATTCCGTTAATATACCACACACATACGTTTATTTCCGTTCGGAATAACACGGCTAAGTTAAGCGACGCTAGAACTTGAGTTCAGACGTTTGGCATTATGGACGACGATTTTCTTATTGCGATGGCACTGTTGCTATACTTATCAAGGAAAAAGAAAATACGTCGCCGTTACTGGGTGTATCCTTTGAACACCCAAAGATTGCAAACAAGTCAATATTATATAAAAAGAGGATACATTTTTCAAATACTATCGTATGTCTATAAACTCTTTCGACGAGTTATTAAATAAAATAAGAGGAAAAATCACGAAAAGAGATACACACATGAGATTAGCGTTGATTTAATGGCGTTCCGTTCGGAATTTCCGAATGTGTGATGCGACTCGTTTAAAATGTACCTATGCAAAGGTTGCGTTCGGAACGGTATTTTTTCCGTGCGTAATTCTGAATCAGATTAAATTTCGAACGGAAAAAAACTGAAAGGATGTGGCTCATCATAGTTGTTGTATGGATTTAATGCGTTTGATATTACGAATCGATATTTCGAATCGAAATTCCGAAACGGAATTCCGAATGTATGTGGCTGGCTGAGTTATAGCCGTTTTAGTGAAGTGGCATCGGTTCCGGTCCAACCGCTACAAGTTAACAAAAGACGGTAGGCGTAACAAATGACAAAGTTGTAAAAGTAATAAAACCAATTTATGAAAGTTTATCAGCTGATTCTTTATTGGAACGATGTTTGGGTTCTGAAACCCAAAATAATAACGAATCTTTGAATTCGTTAATTTGGAATTTTGCTCCGAAGAACATTCACGCTGGATCGAAGACAATTGAAATTGCCACTTTCTTAGCAGTTAGTATTTTTATTTATTATTTATTTTATTTATTTATTTATTTAACACTTTATTTTTAATGAAGGTTTTATACCTATATTAAAAATCTTAGATGTTATGGGAATCACGATTGGCCCAGAAGCTAATGCTTTTGCAGCAAGACGGGACGAAGCGCGTATCGAGCGCTCGGAACTCCGGAATTCAGAGGAGGGTAGAACATCGGAGAATGAGCATTTTGAAGTAGAGGAAGGATTCTTATATGGAGCAGGAATCGCCGATTAAAAATATGTAAGTATTCTGTACCATTCTACAAGTAAAATTGTCGAAAACTTATCTCAAAACTTTGAACGCGTTTTTCTCGAAACTACTTTTTTCGAGCTGGCGGTAAGGATATCTCAAGTTCTAATGAACTGATTCACTTCAAATTTGAAGAGGATGTTCTCTATACGTCGCTTCGTCTCGTGGACCTGGCCCAAAAACTATAACTTCTCATTTAGTATTTTTTAAACATTCGGAATTGTTAAAAAAATATGAAAAAAATATTTTTTTGTTTCAAACTGCCGCCATTTTGAAAAAAAGATTTTTTTTTACTTATCCAAGGGTTACCGCACCCATACACCTTCAATAATATTGAACAATATTCTGATTGTACAATATTATTGAACGTGTAGGGATAATATTGAAGCATTGCGCCGTGATTGAACAAAAGATTGAGGAAGCTTAATTTTTATTGAACAATATTTTTTATTGCGCTGTGTAGGGTTAATATTGCGCAATATATTTCTTTTTTTTTTCTTTTCAACAAAATCACCAGCGTGGCTGCCGCCAAAACTTCGTATTTAGACATGTTGCTCGCACGAAAATATTGATCAGAGTGGTTTATCAATTTTATTGACAGAATTTATTGAACGTCTAGAATCAAAGGGGGTGTTCAATATTATTGAACAATAAAAAGATTGTTCAATATTATTGTAGGTGTATGGGGCCCCTTATACGATAGCGGCATCTATACTAATTAAGAATCCGTCTATTTTTTTTTGTTTCAGGTCACCAGGAGGGTTGGAATAATGCACGCCAGAACACCCTTTTTTTGACCTCCCACTTTGACTGCTCATAACTTTGTCAATTTTAATTATTTTTTTTTTATAATTTTTATGTAATAATAAAACACCAATAAACAAATAATAAAAAAAATTATAGTAAAAATATTTTTTATTTCCTTCGTACAGCGCTTCTAAAACCGAGCGAAATTCATGCCTCTACAGTAGAATACCCCCTTAAAAAGAATTTGCTATTAGGCCTGCGGCTATGTACCTGAATGCGGGTATCTGCTAGACATGATCAAATTAGACTATAAAATCGACTGCTTCATGGTCTCGCGGTACAAGTATGTGCCGTGCGATCTAGAAATCCTGGGCTCGAATCCCGGGTCGAGCAAAGTGTTATTGGTTTTTTTCCATTAGGAAATTCTCAGTAGCAGCTCGGAGTCTGGAAATGTGCCCGAAAAACGGCAATAGGCTCGCGCCTGTTACATGGGACTGATATACCTGGCGAAATGTGGGAACAGAAATGCATGCTGCCTACCCCTTCGGGGAATATAGGCGTGATGTATGTTGTTGTAGACTATAAATAGTGAATATTGAGCAGCATGGGATTTATTCGAATTCAATTCTTTTTATTTCTATACTTCCGTGTTAGAATAAAGCTTAAACCCTGTCACTTGTAAAGGAGGCCCGTGCACAGCAGCGGGATTTGTAAGGGCTGATCATGGTAAAGCAACTTATGATATATACATTTATTAATATTTTTTAAGGGGGTTTAGGGTGTTTTACATTTTCAAGCATTATAAAAATTGAAAAAATTAGACACAACCAAGGAGATTAGAAGTTCAGTTGGATAATTAGACTTTATTTATTTTCCTTAGTTACAAAAAATAAATAAATTTCTGAACGAACGCATTAACATTTGACGGTCAATAAAATAAATGCCAATGCCTTGACATTACTTACACAATTCTGCATTTTTAAAATCTAAAATATGCAATTATTCGAATGTTGTGGATATATATTGTCGATTCAAAATGCTTATTTCTATACGTTTTTTTATTTAAGGGGGCCTTGAACTGCATCGACGGGATAAATATTAAATCTTTGACAGGAAATTTGGTATGGTGTTGAAGTTCAAAATGACTTAAGTCAAAGACGAATATTTTGTATGGAAATATAGAAAAGTATTGTTTTAGGACTGTTTCAGGCAATTTTAAAAATTTATCTCTCCGTAAGAAGCATCCTCGTTATTCAATGTATATTATAAAAAAAGAATTAGCAAAATCGGTTCAGTTGTTGTCGAGAACTTGCGCTTAGCAATTTAGCGATCCATTTTTACTTACTACTTATTCACATTCAAAATTCAGTTATTATGTAACGCGACATTCATTGACTGGTAGGGTGATACAAAGTTTGCCCGGTCAGCTAGTCCATATATATTTTTCCGTGGAGAAGCCCTACTATTTAAACAGGGGAATGTTAATATTTTTCTTTAAACAATTTATTTAACTTGTTAGTCAACACCTCCCCCTCAAATGTACTTTACTTTTCGTGGGCCTCAGCGTGACTTTTTATTATTTCTCGCTCAATCTTTGATGTAACAGTTCAAAGTCTAATATTGAACATATACTTGGCTTGAGTGTTTTCGTGAGATTCTTAATACCCTTGAATAAATGTGGACGCTACAGCTAGTATTGATAAAAAAGAGAAAATCAAAGACTTTAGTAGTTAACATGTTTTTAATTGTCCAATTACATGGAGAAAGAAGAATGACTTGACATCATCTGTTGTCTAGGTTCTGGTATTTTCTGGCATACACGGAGAGGATATTTCTTTGACACTGAAACAAATGACTTTATCTATACCACAATAAAAAGTATTGATTTTTTTTAAAATATATAGGCAATTAAGAAGGCCTGGGTTATAACTTCAGCCAAATTGTATTTAAGGCAAGAGCCTCTATAGACAAGAGTCTATAGAGGTAGTTACAATTTTAAAAGTTAAAGAGATTGAATTTTTTTTATATTCTGTTGATTCTTTTGATTGATAAAGAAAAATATACACAATTATAAATACTATGGGCTAATTGCAAAAAATTATCAAAAATAATATATATGATATATTCATTTACTTTACATATATTTTGGCCATCTTTTTATGATGATACACTGAAACAGACTAAATATTTTTAAAGTTTAAATTCCAATTTAATTGCTGTGTTGACGAATTTATCATACCTTACAGTCACATACAAGTTCTGGGTATCAGATCAGTATCAGAACCTACAAGAGACTTTTCGGGTTCATGTTTGTGTTTATTTGGAACTAAAACAAATATTTGTGAAGCACAAACAATTGTCTTGGTACTGAGATCAAACCTGTAGCCTCTAGATTTACAAGCTGGCGTCTAGCCAACTGCATCATAGGCTTGTGGTCGTTTGTCATTAGTCATTACCCAAACTATGTATATATTTAAATAATACTCACTAGTTTCCCTACCATTTACAGCTTTTTCTGGTAAATTTGGTATTATAACCTCGAAGGGAGTAGAATGTATTATTCCTGTGTTGTCCAAACAAACTTTTTTTATTACATTTGTGTTTTTTAGTGTCATAGATGCAGCTTTTTTCTTTGCTAAAAAAAAAAAAAATATTATATATCTTTACGGCAGTCGCGATACTTCAAGAGAATCTCAATAGCTAAGTTTGCCTTATAAAATTCTGATCACTGGTATATATTAGATCAGTAGAAACAAACCTTGAAGGATCCTATGATCAGACGCCAGTCATCCTCACTCTAAATACTATAGTATCATCTCATCATCAAACTATAATAATATGTCCCATTGCTGGGAACGGGCCTTCTCTATAACTGAAAGGGGACACTACAGATCTTATACATTCCTAAGAAATTTCCTGGAAAAATCTTCGGTATTACGTTCAATTGGCAAAACGTTCATTTATTACCTGGAGCACAGTCCTGTATTTTACTGATGTCCGTTAGGGAAACTACTAGTTTCCTTTTAGTAGTGCTAGGTATGCTTTCCGTTCGATTGATGACTGATGCGACGTCATTACTGCTGACTGACGTGACATCACTAGTTTTGGGTAATGTGACGTCACTACCGTTTAGTGGTGTGACGTCCCTAGTGCTGGCTAACGTGACGTCACAACTGTTGACTGACGCATCGACGCCAGTGCTGACTGACGCGACATCACTTCTGATGGTTGGTACTGCATGTATGTTACGCACTGGTGTGTGTTTATTGTGTGACGTGTTGCTCCCTTGTCTCTTTATATTAGTATCTGTAAAAAATAAATTTTCAAACTATTATTATAAATGCTTTGTGGTTATGCCGAGCAAGTAAGTGCCGTGTGCACAGGTTCGAATCTGTGGTTGGGCAAAGTATTATTGGGATTTTCCATTATTTTATTCTCAGTAGTAACACGGAGTCTGGAAATGTGCCCCAAAATACGGCAATAATCTCCCTCCATATTACATGAGATAACTGGTCAAATGTGGGTGCAAAAATACACGTATTCTTTACACTACACTACACCCTTTAAGAAATACAAGCGTAAGTTTATGTATGTAACTAAAGGGCAATGCCTTTGACCATGACAATGTAAGGACATGCAAACTGTGTAAAGAATAAAATTTTGACTTTACCTGTCGAACTGGCTTTTTTTGGTATGTAGCACCTTACATTGAGTTTGGATATATCTTTCATTATGTCCGTGAGTGGGATTATTAGTTTCTTGTAGGCGTGGGTTGGCGTACTCTCCGTTCTATTGACAGTTTTGGCGACATCATTGCAAGTAGTAACTGTGTTGTGCTTTGTAATTGATTTAATGTTTGGTATGTTTGTATCTTGTTTTCTTGTATTTGGGTCTGGGAAATAGGTTTTTTTTAATGATAACTTTACTCTGTTTACTAGTGAATGAGATCCAGTAGTAATTAATATCTAATAATAAAAAAAATAACAACACAAAACAATTGTTTACTGATTGACATCATTGTTTTTGACACTAGAAGTAAAAATGTAATCATCAGCCCTTAAACGAGCTTCCTCTACCAATGAGGGGGTTTAGGCCTTAGTTATAACTTATAAGTGAATAATTAAAAATTAATTTAGGTGGACTTTCAAACAATTTATAGGTAAGAGTTTCATTCAAATGTTCTGATCAATGTGTGTTCAGTCAATATTTCTGAATCCACCAGGTTGGGTAAATGACTAGGACTCTCTCAATTTTAGTGGAGGCCCATTCCCAGCAAGGGGATGTATAAGAACTGATGATGATGGAGGTTAGACTAGGAAATTGACACAGTAGGCTTCAATCAGTCATATAATCTATGGACATTACCTTGCATTTTCTTTGTATTTATGTAGGGAAGTAATATTTTCTTTCTCTTGGCTGTATTGGTTATCTTTTTTTTTTTTCCAAAGTTGATTGATTGGTTAACATTATTGCCTGCATTAACATTGGGGACACTATTCACTGAAATAGCTTCATCATTCAACTTATTACTATCTTCGGATTCTAATATATTAGTGTCTGTAAAAAGATTTCAACTTTAATACCTCAATGTCCCAAGTCCCAACATATGAATACTGTGTGATTTAGAGATCCCACGTTCGATTCTACGACTGGACAAAGTGTTATTGGATTTTTTATTTTGGAAATTTTCCGTAGCAGCATAAAGTATGAAAAATTTGTCCGGAAAAAGCAAAGGGGTACTACTTGGGTTGTCTAAATAGACAAAGTGGTACTATAGAAAAAAAAAAAGCAGTGATGGCCTCGAGGTTTAGGCGCGCGGTCGAGAATCTCGGCGGACGCGGGTTCAAACCCCAGGCACACACCTCTGACTTTTCGAAAGTTATGTGTGTATTCAAATTGAATTATCACTTGCTTTAACGGTGAAGGAAAACATCGTGATAAAACCACCTAAAAGTTCTTAGGGATTTCTTAGGTGTGAAGTCCGCCAACCCGCACTAGGCCAGCGTGGTGGACTATGGCCTAAACCAGGGTAGGCGAACCTTTATGCATCAACGTGCCATTTTTTCTTAAAAATGTTTAATGGGGTCATTGGCGTGCCATCAAATAATTTTGACTTTCTGATTATTTGGAGAATAACAATAATAAATACTATCAAAACTCTTTATGAAATAAAGTAAACAAAAGAGGTACATTTTGGAATGTTTTTATTACACGCATAAATTAAATTATTGTAAAATTAGTGTGACTTCTGTGTGATCGGCGACGTGCCCAAAATATTGTGTCGCGTGCCATCAATGGCACGCGTGCCATTGGTTCGCCTACCCTGGCCTAAACCCTCTCAATGGTAGAGGAGACCCGTGCTCAGCAGTGGGCGTATATGGGTTGATGAAGAAGAAGGTACTATAGACATTCACCTCTTTATAAGCATGATATACTTTAACTTGTTTTTTTGTAAAAAAAAAAAAAGTATCAAGACTACACTGATTGGTGAGTATCAAACAATGTAACTGACGAGTTGAGAAGTTCCCAAATAAGAAAAATTATGTTACCTTGCGGGGCTTCTTGTATTTTCATCAAGTCCCCAAGAGTGACAGATGATTTTTCTTTGGCTGTACTGGATACTGTCTCTGCTAGACTGTCTGATTCATTGAGCGTTTTATTCTCTCGTTCATTTATATTGACGTCTGCTGTGCTTTCCACTGGCTCCTACAGATACAATAATATACATAAATTTGTAATATATAAGTTCTCTCAAGTATTCAGGAGTTTTTTAGGTGTAGTCCGCCAATCTGCACAAGGCCAGTGGTCGCTTTACCCTTTCAGCTATAGAAGCGCAACCGTGAGACGTATATGAGCTGAGATTTATGGAGCTTAATTTCAATAATCTTAATTATGACAAAAAAATTAATTTAATTTTAAATTAAATTAATTTGATGGAACTTTTATACGGTTTTTATTTAACCAAATGAAAAATTTACTTAATGTTATGTATACGTACAATGATTTGAGGTTCGTCTTCATCCGATACGTCGAAGTCTTCGAGGTTCTCGACCGTGCGCCGATTCCTCGGCTCGTTGTTCTCAAACTCTGATTTCACTTCTACTTTAACACTGTAATGCGAAACATGTGACAATGGCATTACTTACATGTAAGGCCAAAAACCCAGCTTGCCTAAAAATTCGGAATAATAATCGTAAAGCTTCAAATCTTAATTATTATTGAAGATTGAAAGCTTTCATATCTTTATTTGGAATTTTATAAGGCAAGCTTTTATTTAACAAAAGCAATTTGACATAAAATAAATACACCCAACAATCACATACACAGTTCTGACCCCACATTGAGATTCAAGTCTTGTGTCGTGGGTATAAGAAACTACGAGATGCTTTTTCGGTCTTACTAACACCCAGAAACAAATGTTTGTGGATCTGGGTGCTTGTGATACCGAAAAGACTCTCGTAGTTTCTTACAAGACTTGTTTCTTAGTGTGGAGTCAGAACTGTGTATAAGAGCGTTGGGTTTTATTTATTAATTTACCTTTTAAATTCAAAGCATACACACCTGACTGCAAAATCTGGTTCATGGTCGGTGTCTGTGACTGGATCGAGTTTCTTCACAAGATGCTGTCGTATCATTTCTAGAACTAATTGTATCTCCGCCTGTAACGTGACGTAACGTGAAAGATGCCTAATATTATATTGATCATTTTTCCTTTTTCCGGTCTCAACTGAAGTGGTTACCTATCCGACAGCGCCGATCTTTACGCGCTCTCACTACTCTTTTTTCTATTATAAAGTCTTCTACTCCGCCCTCTTATCTGATTTCCCACTTTCAATTCCTTAGTAGTAACCACGACAGGAATCTTCGCTCATCTAACAATCTTCTCCTTTCATGTCCCTCTCATAGCTCAAACTTTCTACATAGTTCTTTCTTCATTCAATCTGTCCTTCTTTGGAACGCACTCCCTTCAGAAATCAGGATGTTGACAAACCGCTTATCTTTTAAAATAAGGGTTAGACAACTTTGTCTCAATCGTTTGTCAGAAGTATCTTTGTATGTATGTATATTTATTTTTGTAGGTATTTATGTATATTTACGTATATTTATATGTATTTATAGTATAATATAATATTTATGGGTTTATGTTAGTATTTATATATAAGCACATTATTTGAAAACAAATATTTATGCACCTATCGAGTATCTCTGCACCAACCTAAGGTTGACTGGTAGAAAAAGCCTTAGGCATTAGGTCCGCCTTTATACAATGTTTTGTATAAAAAGCATAAATAAATATATTATACAGTCCAATGGGGCAGTTGGCTAAACACCAAACGAAACGAGCGCACGCGGGTTCGATCCCAGCACCGAGACAAATGTTTGTGTGACCCACAAATATCTAACCTTTTCAATATAGAGATGTCTTTACTCATCCAGTGCTTCGTGAGTCATAAAAACAAAACATGGACGCGTCTCTGAATGTGATAGTCACCAATACGATTTAGGGTGTATTCAACCAAATATTCTTGGTTGAAAAATTAAATAAGTTCTTCGTCGCGTTCTAAGAATGGAGACCTTAGCTTTCTACCTCTTGCGATGCGCTAGAATCGAATCTTTAAAAATTTCTAGAAAAAAAATTGATGATGCAAAAACTGTAACTTACATATGGTTTGGGCTTGGGCACCCGCAGCATGTAGTGTTGCGCATGCGCACCGTCTAGCTCGCACGCGCGGCACAAGTCTAGGTCACTGCACTGCACGCATGTGTACCGGAACCTGACACACACACAGACAGACACAATTACCTCTGATTGAGTATTCGACCTACACATAGTTGTATAACTATACTTGGTTAGATACATACCCCTTTATTTCACAGTAGCATACCATGCAATGGCAACCCAAATGAAGCAATGAATTTTCTGAAACAAGAAACATGGTTGAAGGCCTCTACTTAACTCTTACTACATGCGTGAGTTACTGTATTTGTAAGAAATTAGAACATAACGTTTTTATTGATATAAATATCAACAATCTAAAAATAAGCTTTTGGTATATTAGAAAATACAGTATACCTCAATTTTTTTACACAATAAAAAAAAACATTCTCAAACATCATAACTACAAAGTTAGCAATTAGAAATACTTGAGCTGACAGTATTAAAAACATTTTCACAAATAACTTACCATCTTCATTAACATTATCCAATTTAGGGGTTGACGACCGATCATCGTAGTAAAGGGACAAATCATTGTCACCTTCCTCAGTTTCAATCTGATCTGCAATAGAGCAGCATAGATTAATACTATGTATTAGGTATACTGGATACCTAGGTCTTGACTCTGATACTGGAAACGTCTAACGTCTCGTCTAATGATTGGGATGGACTGCTTGAGGACATAACGGTAAACATGGGATTAGTGAGAGAAATTAAGATGGATGAAGTTAAAAATGCTCTGAATGGAATTAAGAATGGAAAGGCGGTTGGACTAGATAGAATACCAGTAGAGGTATGGAATGTCTTACAAGTAGTTGGGTGGGAGTGGCTGACTTTGTTCTTCAATAAGTTGTTGCAGGACGGCACGATACCCGATGAATGGTGCAATAGCTATTTGGTGCCCATTTTTAAAAATAAGGGGGACGTGCAAGATTGCAACAATTATCGGGGGATAAAGTTAATGTCACACACTATGAAAGTATGGGAGAGAATAATTGAGCGACACCTGAGAGAGGAGTGTGAGGTTTCATGGAACCAGTTCGGTTTTATGCCTGGCCGTAGGACAGTGGATACCATTTTTGCAATTCGCCAGTTGTGCGAAAAATACAGAAGAGCACACAAGAACTTGCATATGGCATTCGTTGACCTCGAAAAGGCTTATGATCGGGTTCCGCGTGAAGTTGTATGGTGGGCCCTTAAGAAGAAATGTGTGCCTGAGAAGTACCTGCAGTTGATTCGGGCCATGTACTGCAGATGCAGTACACAAGTCCGAACTGCGGTTGGTCTTACGGACAGTTTCGATGTCGCTGTTGGTATGCATCAAGGGTCGGCTCTTAGCCCTTACCTCTTCTTGTTGATTATGGATGCCGTTATGAGAAGGGATGAATCATATATAGGAAAAAAGGTGATGAATATGAAAGTGGATGGATAGGCGAGCCGAGGAAGCCCAAAGAAGAGATGGATGGAGTGCATGACTGAAGATATGAAAAAGAAAGGGGTGAATGAAGACATGACAGCTGACAGAGATGTGTGGAAGGAGAAAACATACTGCACCAACCCCAAGGAATAAATTGGGACCAGGGCAGGGGAATGATGATGATGACAAAACTAGTGGTCTTGGGTTTAATAATGGGATAGATAATATTTTGTTAGGTAGTGTACATATAGGGCTCTAAAATGCCTAATGAATGTCAATTTACATGTCCTATTGAATATGGTAACTTAATTATATACTACTCCATTATTGAAAATGTGTTATTGGCTAATAGGAGATAATTGTTGTAGTTTTTGTCTAGCTAAGGTAGAGTGTGATTGCTTTTCCTTAGCCGTAAAGGGAAGGACATAATTTTAACATTGGTAACATATTATATTGACCTATGCATAGGCTAATAAGGTTATATTAAAAAAATCTCAACTTCTCTTTCTCAGCGGCTTAAACTTAATTGGGCACAAAATTATCTGTAACTTTTTTTGTTCTTCAAACAACAACAAAAGTTATGATTATTATTACTTCACTAGTGCACTATATAAACAAGTTTAACTCTATAAATACATTAAAACTACTTTGGTGTTATAGTCATAAGTAACCTTATTCTATGCATATGTTGATATGTGACTTACCTTCTTGTTCCAATTCAGAAAGTGTAAAAGTATCCTGCTCCAACAGACCTGATGATCAAAAGTTTTTACTAAGTTATTTGTACCATTCAAATGTATGTTTAAGATAGTGAAAGTTGTCCTGGAGATTCAAATTCAAAATATGTGCACAAAGCTTTTAGGTTTTCAATAACAAAAAATATGAACCATTGACAAATTACTTCAGCACCTATGCTTGTTCGGAACAGCAACACCAGTTTTTTATGTAGTTAAAAGACTGCTGAAAAATTACTTCCTTAAAGCATAATTGTTTTTTAGACAATTCCTCTAGCTATGGTCATCATTACTTGATTTAATAATTATCTTATCAAGACTTTGTGGAACACACACCTTTCATTTCACAAGCTGGTATCTTGTCAACTGTGTCATGGAGCTTTGGCTCTATCCTACCACACACCCGCCACTGCAACTCCTGTACTCCAGGATCAACAGCGGCAAGCACAGTATTGGCGCCGAGCAATGAAGCTCAGCAAATCTAAGGGGACCTAAATTGTCATAATCCCGCAACAAAGTTAATCAGAAAAGCAATGTAGAGGAGTTGGAAAACAAAGAGTTGTCCACTTCCCTCCACAGCAAAGCGGGTGACAAAACATTGAGCTATGAGGTTTAACCTCACATAAAGAAAGACAATTACAATTACCAAAAAATTAGACGCAAGTAACGCACCACGGATAGATAACTAATGCTTAAATTGGACCTAATCGTGCGAACAATTATACAGACTTCCAATAATAGGCATGGCAAAATCGCTGAAAGGCACGGAAATTCCTCCTAGATTCAACAAGGTCTGTATAATAAACAACACCAGACGTTACGTGCATACTATTGAGCATACTGTTACGCTCATCCGACCAAAGATTACACTACACGGAGTCACGGAGCTGTGAAAAATTAACAATAAAACTTAATAAACTTACCAGGCAATAATAAAGTTGGCACGGCAGCTTTACTAATACGTTTATTGCGGCACCAAAATTCACGTTCAAAATGTGCATTGCAAATGCGTCGGTACTTGTAGATTATTGAATCGGATAAAGAGAGGATATTGCCGCCTATGGATTTCACCCATGTATCAAACCGCTGTTTATCTTTCACGGGGTTGGGAAATCGGTGAAGCCCTGAAAGTGTTGTATTAGGTTTAGAATTCGGAGAATAGCAATGTATATTTTAAATTAATAAAATATTATCAAACACCCAATGGCCCCGCTAATACATACTTCTGTATCTTAGTGTGGGTAGAAATGGGTATGCGGTTATTGGCGTATTTATTTATTTACCTGATGTTAAAGGACAGTCTGGCACACAACATGTTTTATCTGACATTTCTATTTAGTATGTACTCAAAATATGTAATCGGAAAAGATCAAACCAATTTCCATGAAGTACACGAAATTACAAATGATCAATAACAAAAATCCAGGGCTGCCAGGAAATAAATCGCAGCTATACAGTTTAGTATCCGCAACTATACAAAATTAAATTATACATAACCATTTTATGCGGCTCTTGTTTTTTCTTTTCAGAAGAATCTTGGTAATATTTGGTTGAAAAGTGGCCACTCCAGAGTGGCTCTTGTTTTTTTTAGGAGATGACAGTTAAACTAATGGTCGAAAAGTGGACCCTGCAGAATAGTTCTTATTTTTTTTTAGGACGATAGTTAGACAGATTACTGATAAAATGCGAACTTATGATCTATACTGCATGCCTTTGTATCGTATTATACGAAGTGGTCATGGATATAATACCCCATCCGATTATACAGGATTTGTATCCAATTATACAATCTGGCAGCCCTGCAAAAATCTGTTACACAGTGTTACCAATTCTCAAAAATATTTATCCCTAAAGTTTGTGTCAAAAACCCCTAAAATCGCCATAATTATTGAGTTGTTCCCCTAAAAAAATTACAAATTCATAATGACTTATATAGAAATAATATGGTGTAATATTTTTCAAGTCTTTTTATTATAAATTATTTAATATAATAAATACATGCCAACCCGCGCTAGGCCAGCGTGGTGGACTATGGCCTAAACCCTCTAAATGGTAGAGGAGACCCATGCTCAGCAGTGGGCGTATATGGGTTGATGATGAAGAAGAAGAAGAAGAGTATTAAACTTAGGTTAATTAATTCATTTAAGTTTTTTTAATATTTATTATTGATTGATTCATTTTTTAAGGATAAGCAGGGGTACTGATTAAAATGAAATAAAAACATAAGTACCTATATTCTTTTAAATCAATATTTATTTAGTTGCCTTTAAACAATATTAGCTTAATCAACTTTTGCCGCTTACATTTAAAAATATTAGTTGGATCAGTTTTAGCTTGGTGTTTAAAGCGAATCGTTGTGTATTTGTTAATCATGGCCCGCATCAAATGAGTTCGGTGATTAAGAGTACTCGGTTGTTCATATGAGTGTTGATTTAAGATGAAGATACGTTCTTTTCAATAAAATATTCCAAAGTGTTAACCGTAACATAATTAAAGTAATGTTTTGTAGACCACCGAAAACTGGGAGAAAGGGTTTCCTATAGGTGGAAAAAGACTATCAAATCTTCGATATGCCGACGACACCCTTCTCCTGGCAACCTCTATGGAAGATATGAATGAGCTTTTTGAAAGACTCGAGTTAGAGAGTGGCCAAATTGGTCTAGCAGTGAACAGAACGAAGACCAAAGTGATGTTAATAGACAGAGATGAAAAGCAAACTAATGTCACCTGCAAACTTCCTGGGGTTTATGTTGATACGTGCCCTAATATTTCCAATCTTCTTGAATGGAGTAGAAACCTGGACAATTCTAGTGAGAGAGAGGCAACGGATTGATGCATTCGAAATGTGGCGCTGGAGGCGGATGTTGAGGATACCATGGACTACGAAACGTACCAATGCATCAATTCTGACCTTACTCCGAATAAAAACTCGCTTGTCCAGTATATGTCAGCAACGCATCCTTTTGTATTTCGGTCACACGGTGCGCAGAGGCGACGAAAACCGCGAGAAATTGATTTTGGTTGGTACCACCGAAGGAAAAAGGTCACGCGGTCGTGTACATATGAGATGATCCGATCAAGTAAAAGAATCGTCGTCCTCCAAATTACACACCGCCATAAGGGAAGCGCTGGATAGAAACCGGCGGAAGCAGATCATCCGCTCCAGATGTCACCTAAACGCTGACCACGATCCTCAGATATGAGGGATCGACTAGAGAAAGTTCGTAGAGAGGCTAATTCCTCTACTTTGTTTTACAAGTTTTCATATCACTGTTTCTGTAGCGATACATATTTTGTAGACGTCGTTTGTGGAGTCCGACAAGCCACCCATATCTTTAATTAATATTAATTTATGATGTAGCAACTTTTCTGCAGTACTTAAGCTCCACACATACTACGCATTTTAAAGATTTTGTCAGAACCCGGGAAATGTAGCCAGACATGTATCCGACGATATCGTAAAAACCATTTCAACCCCTGTTTAGAATATGGTGGCCGTGGGACAAGGGTGGCGACACCACAATCTTGGTTTAAGCTTTACACTGACCCCCCAATACATATCAAAAAAATAAATTTGCCTGCAAGTCCTCTAATAACGCAGAGTAAGGCCTAAAAAATGTAACATTTCAATGGACTACAATGCATATGTAAGCAAGTATAAAAAAATTAAATCTAAGATGCCGTGTTGTTACCGCCACAAATTTTATCTTACAATCATTGAGCTAATATTATTACGTAGTTATAATATGTCAATGCTTACAATATATAATAATTATTTATTTATCATCTTATTTCAATGTATCTACATTACTTGTGTTACTCGCATAATGTCACATCTTCATTTTTAGTCTTTGACAAATGACGCAACATGGCGTCCGCTAAATATTGTGTATGAAATAAATTTTAAAATAATTATATAGTCACTTACTGATGGAAAGTTATTCCTTTATACTTTGGTGTATTTCTAGAACTATTAGTGCAATATCTTAACACAAATGACGGCATATTTAACGCGTTTTAACGTTTTTCGGAACACAAACAAATACGACTCGATCGCTCAAGAGCTCGCAAGTAACTAAGTGTAGAGTGGTACATACACCATACTTGAAGAGACCACTGTAGCGGTACGCAGTGTCTTCTCTATATGTAGTAATAATATCTCAATGTCACAAATTGGAATAATATTTATACAAAATATTTATTATGCGCTACTAAGAATACGAATTTTTATATGAGTGTGACGAACACATCATCTTATATATAAAAATCTCGTGTCACAGTTTTCGTTCCCATACTCCTCCGAAACGGCTTGACCGATTCTCATGAAATTTTGTGAGCGTATTGAATAGATCTGAGAATCGGCCAACATCTATTTTTCCTCCCCCTAAATGTTAGGGATAGTCCACCCCTAAATTTTTTTATTTTATTTTTAGACAAAATTTTTAGTTTCTATTTTTTTATGATACAACATACAAAAATACATACAATCCTTGATTTTCACCCTTCTACGATCAACACTTATTTTTTAATACCCATTTTAGTTTTCTGGGTCTACCAAAACAATTTGAATGAAATTTGGTATAGAGAGAGGTAGAGCTCACAGAATTATCATGGGATAGTTTTTATCCCGGAAAATGAAGTATTCCCGTGGGAATGGGTATTTCTACATCTACTGAGACAGTTAAAATGATTTTTAGTATGGAGATAAATAGAAACCTAGGAAGTAACATAGGATACTTTCTATTCCATAAAATGTAGTTTTCCGTTGGGAATGGGTGTTTCTGGATCTACTAAACCGATTTGAATGATTTCTGGTATGTGCATAAATAGGACTCTGAGAAGTAAAAAGACTTATTTTCTATCTGAACTCAACCCTGTAGTCTACGCGGACAAAGTCGCGGGCAACAGCTAGTTATTGTATAAATTATTTTCTTTTGTTGTAATGTTTGTTTCTATGCACACCAGTTGGCGCCACCGGCGAAATGTGACTGTCAAAACTTGTCATGCGCATGGAAATATTATTATTATTTAATTTAAAATAGTTTTGACACAATTCTATATGCAAAACTTTGAGTTTGGATAAAAATATTATTTGTAGCCTGTACTTTAATTTCCATGTCCAAAATAACGTGATAATTTGATAAGGTTCAAATTATTGTAATAAATGGCTTTTACCTATTTTCCCTATCTATTTGGACCAGCAGTATAAGTGCGCGGCGTGGTATCGAGGTGTGGGGTTGAATTTCTGAGTCGAAAGCGTTCCATTAGAATACTTTCAGTACTTAGTATGAAAATCTGAATTGCGCCCAAAACCGGCTGGAGTTCGTCGCCTCTGCCCTGTGGCTAGGGGACGTTAGGATCCCACCAGGGTATCCTCTGCCTGTCGTACAAGGCGTCTCTAACGTGGCTCCTGGGGTTGCTGGGCATGAAGCGGTGGCAGCGCGTTCTCACTGAAAGTGACCCCGAAAGGGGTGGCGGCACTGTGGCCTGCGTAAGTCGCGGGCGCCCATTCACTACGGGGCGCCCGAACCTAGTGGGGGCTTAACTGAGCACCCTGTAACTCTGAGAGAATTACGTCTCGGAGGCGCATTGGGCTGCCTATTTGGCGCAAAGATGGCCAGCAGCGCGTTTTGGTCGGTATGCTGGTTTAGGGATTTTGTTACCCGGCACTAACGGCGCGCCGGGCTGGAAGACCGGTGACCCTGACATACGCTTCCCGCCCCCGTCCCCCAGCTTGCCACTCGGAAACATATAGAGAAAGGTATGATTCTAGCGACTCACTACCACAGTGCAAGGCGCCAAGTTTTATGGTATTTTTGACAGCATATGGCGTTATAGACTGGCTACAATTTGAACTACATTTATTTTATTACAATATAATATACGACTTAAACCTCGTTTAATTAAAAAGTCATACTTTATAAAAAGCCATACTATTGGTGTATAAAGTCAGGTATGCGAGTTATCGTGAAAAACGCGCAAAAGGAAATGATGTTGTATTCTAAGTATGTATCCTAATCAGGGTAGGCTAGAATTTCACAACCGAGCAGCTTTGCCATTTATACAAAGCACAGATGCGAAAGTGGATGTAATATTTTGCGCACCTTAAGGACTGTGCCGTTAAATATCGTTGGATACCATTTCACCAGCGGTATTCTATCCTTTCTATGACGCCACAAATTTTAATGTATTGGTTCACTGTCCAATACGTCCCACTGTTGGGCGCGGACCTCCTCTACAATTCAGAAGGTCTTTTGAACCTACGACCGCCAATGCGACCGCCGAGATTCTCGGCCGCGTGCCTAAACATTGAAGCAATCACTACATCATACAACAAGTTTGTTGGGATGAATTCTTGTAATTCAATTTCGAGACAGGTATCTTCAACTGATTGAGCTAAAATTTTATATACAAGTTAAATTATATTTAATTATGTTTATCTTTTTTTTTTTTTATATTTCTCGTTTTATTTTTATGTAAAAAGTTATAAATGTCATTTGAAGTAGAATATTTTCGACATCAGTCAAAAGTTTATTGATATCTGTATAATGCATGCTTAACTTTGTGACGTAATTTTTGATATACGACGTTACATATCAGATTCCAGACAAGTTATTTTTAATGCACTTCTTCAAAATGAATTTCACAGGAATGATGATGGTGATGCTGGGTTGAAGAAGGCCTGATAACTCGAGAAAAAATTAAAGTAAATGAATCAATGCAATAAATAGAAAAAAGGTTTTTTACTTTAAAACTTTCAATAGGTCTACTTATAATGTATATGATAACAGCTTATCGCTGACTATATAAATAACTTGATGTGATTGATTTTAACTATTAAAATTTTCAAACAAAGCAAATACAAGTATCAACTCGAAAGACAGACAAGAAGACAGCCCCGTGGCGTAATTGGCTAGTCACACCAGCTTGCGAAACGAGAGGCTGCGGGTTCTATACCCGCACCGAGACAAATGTTTGTGTGATCCACAAATATTTGTGTCAGGTCTGGGTGTAGTAGTTTCTCGTAGTTTCTGATACCCACAACACCGGACTTGTATCCTAGGGTGGGTTCAGAACTATGTATGTGATAGTTGGATGTATTTCGATGGTACCTACGTATAAAAAGACATGTAAAAAATTTAATTTATTTTATTGCATTTTTTATATATTTGCCGATATGCATGTACCAATATAATGTTGTTTTTATTATTCAATTATTTCACGAGATACGTAAAGCATATAATATTATGGTAACAAGTCCGACACATTTCACGGAACGTGTAGTATACACGGACAAGTCGTACTTAACGCCAAACACACAACACGATTATCGGAGTTTCAATAGTGTTTTAGTTGATTTTAAATGTTTAAAATATGTTGGAAGTTCTGTTATCTATTTAAATGTAGAAGAAAGTAAGGATATCATGAAAAAATAGTAACAACAACAAACGGGCATGTCAGACTTACTCTGATGAAAAACTAACGTAGAAACGGTTGTCTGTCAAGTTTTGCATGAAAATCCATATGTAATATTTTTTCAATACTGTCAATAGAAGCCTTTATTATTATATACTTAATAGCAAAAGTCATATTAAATATCGTGTGGATAAATAAAACTCAAATCTCCCTTAACACTGATTTATTTAATACTGTAACAAAACAACCACTACTTGCATACCTAAAGACATACGATCGGTACTATATAGTATATACCAATAAAAGATTTAAACGAAAACGATTTTCGACTACCCTAGATCATCAGAATATTTATTGTATAATTTACGTAGACATCGTAGAAAAGTAAGATACTGCTAATAAGTATATGAATTTTTAAAACAATCATATAATTTCCCCTCAATTGACATCAAGAGACTTGAACTACGGTAAATATCATTACGTAGATGTTTTTGCAAATTCATAATAACATAGTGGTTAGTTAAGTCGTTGGTCATAAAAATAAATAAATTCCAGATAGAAAACTCTGTCATGTTATTGATAGCGTTTTATAGAATCTGAACAACATCGTGAATGCAGATACAAAAATCAGTGCATTACCAATTGATTACTTAATCCTAAAAATATAATAAATATTCAGAATGTAGTAAAGAAAGGAACATTCTATCAGAGCTACTCTATCTCACGAGAATCTCCTAAACAACTAGTAGGATTATGCGTACGTGTGATGTCCATCAATTAGTTATCAATTTTGATTCATACTTTCAATTATTAAGATCTTAGTTTTGAAATAATTGGGTGTGAATAGAGTAACTCTTTTAATTATATGCTACTTATTGATTTAAAATCGGTTCTAATTTTGAGACAATTAAAATAAACGAAGGAGAAGAAAGTTGTTTTCGTGTCATACTAAGAAATAAACAATAGCCAGTCTTCAAAGTAGGTAAATTGGTATTAATTATATAGGGAATTTATTACCAATATATAATCATTGAGTTTCTATATTAAATTTCTTACTAAAAGTAAGATACTAGATCTTTATTTTTATTTTCCTTAATAATGTATCTAAAGATACCTAAGAGTTAAATGCTTTAGTTCACAATTTCTCAAAAAGCTCGATATGACATGTTTATACTACTTAAGCAGATAGTTTTTTGGTACTGAAAATGCCATTAAATCACTAACAATGCTTCTATTATGAAACCCCAAAATAGTAACTCATTTTTTCAAAATTTCGATTAATCTTTGAGAAGGACCTAAATATTTCCTAATGTTAATAATATTGTCCATTTTCAAAACAGATAACACTTTTAACAAAACAAACAATTTTCATTTGATGCCTTTTCGTTAAACCTAAAATTGTATCACATTTTAATAATGCACTAGAAAAATTCTCACACATAGTAAAGTTATACATAATATATATCTACACATTCTCTTAAAATCTAAAAATGGCTACAGAGTTTCGGGGCTTGACAAATTAAAATAAAACACAACCTGTCCTGTACACGAACTAGTATTAAACTCAAAATGTAGAAAATAAATGATGAATTATAACTCAAACGCGAACTGTTTGAGCATTAGAGTAACACAATTGGTCAGAAGTTAAAAAATATAAAAAAAAAAACTGATAAAAGCAATATTAATAATACAATTATTCTTAGCCCTTACATAGTGTGTTGGTTGAGCCTTATCTTCTATGAAATGGTTTGTACGCTTGATTTAATCATCACCGCCTTTGATAATATCAAGAATACTGACGTAAGATCCCGTCAAGAAGCCGAGAATACCAAAAGAGATCATGAAGAGGTTCTTCCACAACACCCAGTTAAAACGTCCAAGTCCGTTAGGGCGGTCCCAGAAAGTGACAGTTTCGATGACAGCAGGGAAGATCAGCCCCAAAAATGATAAGCAAACGGCGCCAACCAGCGAGATGAAGGGTCCAAGGTCAGGTACAGCGATAGCAATGCAAACCGTTAGAGTAACCACGGCAATTCTGATAGCGTACTCAGCGAGGTTCTTCTTGGCGCCAAACAGGTGACGGACATTTTTCCAGATGACTTCCATGGGCACATAGAACTGAAGACTGTAGGTGAAGAAGATTGCGACGGCGATCATCAGTTTGACGGATTGTCCCAACCTGAAGAGCGACAAACACAACATTAATATAATATTTTATATTTCTTTATATCATTGACCATCTTCATCCATTAATTTACATAAATGACAATATTATACGGTTTAAAAGCATACTACATGCCTGTATTTTCCGAAAAGGTTGGCAGAGATACATTTCGCCATTTATGGTCTCGCGTATGGTTTTTCGGGCACATGTCCCGACTCCATTTTACTGGAGTAATATTACTTAATTTGCATTATTTTGTTTGAACAGGATGCAGAATGTTTATTGTTCAATATATTTATTTTTGTATATAGATACCTATTTACATATATGTTATAATGACATTATTATTAAAGATTGGCTTGGTGTATGTTATAAATTGTCATGATATACTCACGGTTCATTTGGCAAATTCAGCGTAATGCTGCTCTTAGTTATGTCGCCATATTTTAAGTAGCCAAAGAATCCGACAAAAGCGTACAATGAGACTACGAAAAACATTCCAATGTTGAGTACTCCAGGGCAGCCGATGAAATGAGTTGGCGTCTTCATGTTGTTCTCAAGAGGCATAACAACACCGATTCCCTCAAGCGCAAAGATGGCGGTGCCGAAGAATGTGGGGAGATGTTCAAATCCGACAATTGGTTCGCGTTCACTGATGCTTGGAAGGTCTTGGAATAAGTAGTAGAAAGTTATTCCCATTCCGACTCCAACTAGCAAATTTGCTATCATAGAAAACGGCGCCAGGTATTTAAGGTTCCTTATCAGATTCATCATAATAAGGAACGGAAAAAGCATTGCCATATATACTCGGATATGCATATTCTCCCATTCAGTTCCTTTCATGTGGTCTTGCACAACTTGCTGAACGTTTTTAGTAATAAATACGATGTACACGCAGCAGCAGCCGAGCAAGTCGATCACTAGAAACCAGTTCACCATAGCCCTGCGAAAATGACAATGGCTTTTTAATTATTATTTTATTTTAACAAAAATAAATGGAAATTTAAAGGAAGTCTAAAATTAAAAAACAACGTAGGCTGCCTGAGAATGCCTTAGGCATTAAATTCAGCTTAACAAACACTATATCAAATGTAACCAAGTAAACGTGTTTTCTTAATTGGAACCTATAATACATAAACTTACATAAAAATATCGCAAAAATAAACTATGTTTTTCTTACTTTGCAAGGCGCGAAAACTTGTGCACCGCTGGGGGACCAGACAAGAATGCGGCTTCAGCAGTTTCAGCAAATCCTAATGATGGTTTCTGCATTCGTCTGCATAGCTCGTGCGCAGTTTTCACCAGCACATGCACACAATAAGTGCAGATGCCTCCAATAGCGAAGGTAGCAATCAAACCGAAGAATAAGCCTGCATTGCGGAAAGCCATCGGCATCGCCAAAATACCACTTCCAAGAGATCCTTTTAGCAAGTGGATGAGGGTGTCCATGTCACTGAAATTATTGAAACAATTAATACAAAATTATTTCAATGGCAGTATTCTTGGATACGAGTAGTATATATCCTTAAAATACATACGAAGTGGGATGAGCAAGCTTCCTGTGCTCAAAAGGATTGTAGTCTTCATCGGCTTCAATATCACGGCCGGGTATCTCCATGAGCGGGAGGGTGGACCCCGCCTGTTGTTCCACCGGGATTTCATTTGGATCAACTTTATATCTGTGGAAACATTAGCAAAATACTGTTATAGCTTAAGTCTAGTTTGTTAAATTATAATAACTAACTTAATGATGTGGATAGGTTAGAAGTGAGTCGGTACTAAAGTGTAGTAACAAAATTATAAAACGAATTTAAGCATACACTCTAATGAATTGTAGAGGTAGCGACAACATACAAAGCGCCACATTTCAAGCCAAAATGAAACGAACGGGTGAGTAGTGTTGACGCGGACGCGGATTTGGGTTCTAAATTACTATGTTTTACACTGAACTAAAGTCGAATTGTGGCAGATGACTACTAAGTTTTATAACACAAAGTTCAACTGTAGATGTCAGTGTCGTTGTGTGTAGTGTGGATTTGTTATGGTCTCCAATACAATGTCAATACCAAATGTTTTTATTTATGTGCGATTCACTCTATTAAGACTTGGCATTTACAAAAACGAGGCTCAACATTTAAATTTAATACAGCTTTACGTGACGAGGGTTAACAGAAATTATAGCTTTGATCATTTTCGTTCACACTATCTAATACGGCTTAAAATAATAATACACCAAAGGTAGCTTTAGTTAGTACCTAAGTGAATCATTGACAAGATATTGTACACAAAAAAAAATATATTCTTTTATAGACATAAAGCTAAATCAAATTTGTACAAATAACAAGTTTTGGAGCCAATCCCGAGCCTGAACAGAGATTGCGCACGAGAGTCCACCATTGCCCAAGCAAATAGGTATGGAGGACTAATTGCACAATTGTTTCCAATGTTTTACCATTACCAAACAACATTATAAAATAGCAAAATTGAAACCATAAAAATGGAATGATGTACCGGTGTATGAGTCCATTGCAAGATGAACAAGGTCGTCGAACGACTTTTATCTCGTGGATTCAGCACACGTCTTCCCGGATCATCTCCGAACGGCGTTCGAGCATTAAAGCTCGTTATAAGGAGCAAGTACTTAACAGTCAACATACAATATAAAATACCACGAAAAAATAATGGTCAGTAAACATTGACAATATGTGAAGCTTGGGCAAATACTTCGCCCTTTACGCTCTCATCAGCTCAACCTTTCTGAGCATCATATATTAAGTAACTTTTATAATATAATTTTTAATTATTTTTCTTTTCAATGTCCTGTTGAACAAAAATGTCAATATTATTAGTTCGACTTAATTTTTAACACTAGGTATTCCACAGTAGGTATCATCTTACTGAACATAAATGAGGTTAAGCTGTGAAGCATGCTTTATGTTGATTCTGTACTAAAAGTTACCAAGCAGTAACGTAAAATTAGATAAAATGTGGCACCATTCATTATTGACAATATGGTAAACGAGAGGAGGCAGTCAAAACTAAGTCGATGATCGTGATTGAAATGATCATCTTGAAATTTGAAACATAGTCACTTACTTGACCATAACAACATCAGACAAGTCATTTTTGACTCCTTTTTTCTTTGGATCATATTCGGCTATCATCGGCCGCATTTGAGGTTTCTGGAAAAAAAATAAAATTGAATGTTTAATGCTATATGACTAAGATTCTTGATTTAATAGTGAAGAGGACATTTCATTCTGCTTTATCATTAGCTTTACATATTATTATGTATGACAGCTGTTTGTTGAACAACAATGACGCTGCGATGACGTTGCCACCTGGCATTCATCGCATGGGCTCGGTTATAGCTCGTGCTTTTACCACGTGACCATGGTTAGCTATTTTTGGAGAATATAAATAGCTCACGTTCCCGTGTATGAAGGAGTAAGATACACGTTTCTCTTAGGACATGAAGAGTGCCGTGATTTTTAACGTAACAAACAACCGGCCTCGGAAACTATAATTGGGTTCCAATAGTTAATTAAATTACGTGATTAAAGGAACAAAACAATTTACTTTTCAATTTAGAAGTTCATAAACAAAGAGGTGAAAAAGCACAAAATAAAAATGTAAGCGTTTGGATACATTAAAATTATACGAAAGGGTTACCTTTGCCCTTAATTTAATGACTCATAAAAACTGTGTGGGTATTATTTCAATCGCATTTTTATGATATTAGTATCTATTTTAATGTGAACCCACAAGGCAAGTATTTAAGGTTCAATATGAGCCTTAGCAATAGTTATCCCGTGCTTCGTGCTTACTGCCCGCCCATGACGTTTCAAACCGGCTTCAACTGGTTGAGAATAATAAATTAGTGGGGGAACGGACACCACAGCCGCGAAAACGTGCTTTGCACAGAACTGTATGTGTGTTAGTCTTAACCCAAGCCAAAAACTAACTTTTCAATGCAGTCGATGCAAACTTATTCATCCTAAACTATTATTATTTGGACGAAATTTCAATAACTACTAATTCTTTTTTTATATGTATCAGTTTCTATTTCCCGTGTAACCGTTCTATTAAGAATAGACTGGCAAAAGAACAAAACATGAATGTTGTATCAATGTCATAAAACTACGGTTTCTTCCTATTTCTATTTTGAATCATCGCACATACAAAGTCAACATGTTGGTTACAATTAATACTATAATTCCGCTTTCAACTAGTAATCAGTTGGTGTTACGCAACGGGTTGTATACCAGGAAGACGGCTCAATGACTGCGAGTCGACTGCGACGCGTGCGTTACCGATTTGGGAGCCTCTAGTCAATTGCCATCCCATGGCCTCGTTTGTCTGTCACCGTCATTGAGTTCGCCCGCGATTTGAGCACTGAAATAATTTAGGGGCCGCATTCGCCGTGTACGTCAAACAAGTACGCACCTCCATTTGTCGCGAATTGTGCGCCACTCTACCTAATCATACTATTCAGTTTCTATATTTTTAAATTTATGAAATCCTAATTAATATAATAAATCTAAGGTAAAGGATTTGCGTTTTATAACTGCGTCTAAATCGGTAATCTCGCTTGTCACGAATTGTAGCGGACATGTGACCGTGTAAATGTTTGTGACAAACAGTTAATGTCAACAATGATCGCACGACATAATATGCGCACGTCCAATAATAATGCATAGTAGGCACTGTAGCGTATCCGTCACGAGGCATTAATAGGTAAGGTAGACACTTGTAAAGTACTCTCGACAATAAGCTTGTTGTGAATGCTTTCCTGATGTGAGATGTCCACTCACATCTAAATCAATTTCCAAGGCCCTCACAGAAGCCAACAATTACTTTGTAGACTCTACTGGACACGCCTCTTGACGTCAACATGAAGCCTGCAAAACATAATATTGCACTGATCACGATCCGCAAACAATTTAAGAATAACCTCATAATATTTATACGTCTGGAAACGTAATGTGTGAATTTAAGATAAACACATATCATTAATTTTATTCGTTCACAGGAAAGCCAGAGTACTACGATTTTATGTATATGTGCCGGAGATGGCACTTATAACGTCCTGGTCCAGTAACAAAAAAAAATTACATCGCTTCGCTAGCGAGTATTTAATTTGCTTAAAAAAAAACAAAGAAATATAATTATATAATGACATCCATAAAATAGGGTTTGGCGCAAAGAGAAGGAAATTATTCAGTATGGTTTGTGTTTGGTTTTAATAATAAGTAATTATATATTCAATGGATTAATGAATGCTATGTCTAACCGACTCTAACCTATTATTAATAAAATTTATTTCATTTATGTGCTTAAAGTATTTTTGGAAGAACATTTTTATTATAGTCAGTAGTCACACATGATATTGAAACCCTTATTATATATATATATATATTTTTTTTTTGACCAGTTCTTATTTCTGGATATGATCGAAGTAGACTAATACTTTTTGCTTTAAAACTTATTTTCGGTATTTTTTATTTAGTTTATATGTCGGCAGAATATCACCGCTACTGCTAGACGCTTCTCAAATATCTAAGCTTGCAACTTTAATGTACGTTATATATTGTTGCATTGTCGCTAAAGTGTTTTAACATATTTCTTTATAAATTCCTTAAATTGTGTCTAAAAATATAAATTAATTAGTAACTGTATTATTGTTTTAAATTTTCTATCATTATTATTATTTCCTTATTAATATAAGAAACGAATAGAACATGATTTTCAAAATTATTCTTATCACACAAATAAAAGATTGGAAAGCAAACAATTTAAACTCATTTAAATCAATTCAAGCATACTTTATAAATTTGCACTATTAGTACGAGCTTATTAGCTGCCATGATAGGATATGTGAATACCCGACTGACGTTCTGCAAAGTATTATGGAAGCCTTTTCTAGAATTCACACTGTATATATAATTAATATTTCAAAAGAACCCATCGCGAATATTTGGCGCGATAATTAAATTGGTTTAATGTTTTTTGCAAAGGTTAGTCGACTACCACGATAAAAGCGTTTACTTGTAGTAAAATTCTCCTAGTATGATAGGTATATTTAATAAATAGCGATTTTATTTTCTAAAAATAAAATGTCGTCGTGTTTAGCATAAGACTCCGGTTATATAGAGAATATTACATTACATTGTATAGATTTATTATTTTCAATCAATAATGAAAACATTTCTTCTTCAGCACTTAATAATGCCTATCTTTCTTCGGATTATGAGTACGAGTATGAGTGATGACTAACGTTTTTACATTAGTTATCTGTCATTTATCTGTAATTCTGCATCATTTATTAAATCTAGGCGGCCATGGCGTTTTCATCTCACTACATCAAACACAAAGTGACAAATTATATTTTAGTACGTCAGGATAGATCTTAAGCCAATGTGAAACTTTATCGCTGAAATTTGTTTCCTCATAGATAAAGTCTTGATGCAAAATTGTTTGAGTACTTGCAACCGTCTCCATCAATACTCGGAGTTAGAATACATTGCTGCATAGCAAACAAATAAACTGTAACGTCTTATTATTGCATAAAGACATTTATCCCTGTGCGAGGATCGAACCCCAGGTCTTTTGTTCCGGAAGCTGGTGCCAACTCCCCCACGGGGCAGTCAGTATTACAATAGCATACTTTATCTAAGTTTGTAGATTTTAGAATAAAAAAAATTACGTTCTCTGAAACCGTTTAAGAAGCAATTTTTATTTGTTTCTATTAAGATGTGGATTTTTTGTGGTTGTCAAAGTCCAAATGGTTGTTTGCCAAATATTTTTTCCACAAAACGAATTTTGTGCTGGCAATATGTATTTTCATGTTATTAGCCAAAACCACGGCAAAAAAACTGTTGTTTGTTGTTCGTCTAATACTTTCTCCCGTGTTGGCGCGTAATAATTAACTCAGTTTTCATCGCTATCAGAAACTCCCCAGCTTCACGTCCGGCATAATCAGCATGTTCCAATTGATCTGTGGCAAATTTGATCACTGCACCGGATCAAAACGATTTAACACTTTAAAATAACCAGCGATCTGATTCAGCATTGGGAGAGGTGGGGAGTTGTAAAAGTATTAATTGAAAGTCAAATGACTATCCTTGATGGTTCAGCCAAGTGTGACTACATTTTTTTCTTATTTGAAAAAAAAATATCTTATTTAATTCACTTCTCAACTCATTAAGCAATTGCAGTTGATGTTAAAGCTTAGTACGGTATTATTTCTTAAAAAGCATGATTTATTTGTAACGCAATTTATATTGAAACTCTTGAGTGCTTTTTTATATGTGTTGTGATATTAAAGTATTAATCTATTTTATTTGACAATCTTTTTATTGGTTGTAAGGCAGCTGTCAAAGTTAAGATAAATTGTAATTGTACAACACAAGGCTAATTAGGAAGATTACCCACACTTCTCACAGCTTAGTTAATTCCTAAAACGTATTATCCCACATACCACTCATAACCCGTCAATCAAAACTTTGTCATCGTCACGAAATAGACATCAATCTTTTGACGCAAAATGGCGGACGGCTAAAAATAAAAGATGTAAACAGATGATTCTGGGGGCACACCACGCGAGCAAATGTGTTTTGAGTATCCTGTATTTTATATACCAACCTCATATGATTGAATTCGCGATATCTAAATCTAAGAAGGAAGCGTAGCGATTCCGGGTGTTATCGCATAGACTACAGCGGATTAAAATATCGACTATATTTGATATATTTCATTTGTTCGAGTAAAGTGACTAAAAATCTAACTTGTCAAATCAATTGAATTTGGTATAAAAAAATTGCTGTTACCTTGATGGCGTGTATTTTTTTTTGCGGCCAGGCAAACTGAAATCACTGGCACCAGATGGTAAATATGTACATTGTACAGTGTGAGCCAAATACAGTGCAGACGGTCAGGGAACGATTACAATTACCGAAAATTATTTATGTTATAATGCAATTACTAATTAAATTTGATCAAAAGTATTACGTGACCGTATGTTAAAACATATTAAGTTAAATGTTTGAGTTAAGTTTATGCCTTTTATATTGTGTAAATTTAATGACCTATTTTTTTCAATGAATCTTAGTCTACTTTTATAAATAACAGTAAAATTGTTTTGTGCAAAAAGATAGGGGAATGTTAAGGTGGAACCGGCCGTTGGATGATCATCAACATATAACGTTAATACTTAATATTTATTTATACCCTTGTGCGCAGAATTATGGTTAACGGTCACAGGAACGCGGATCGTCGCGTAGATTGAGTTCATGGTACATGCAAGCTGCCAAAACGTTTGCTTTATACACGTGATTTGAAATTTTATGGCTAAAAATAATTCTTTCATAATCCTATTGTTTTGTTATATAATCATTTCAGAACAATAATTCTCGTAAGATCCAATAATGTCACTAATACACACTGTTTTGGCATCGTTTACAATTTCTTACGCAACTCGTGCCCAAATTATGTGAATTTACAAAAATGTGCGGATGAAGTCAGCTATTGCGAAATTAATTCTAATATTAGTAATTTAGAAATAAATTATCGTTATGTTTTTTAATGTGTGCAGATGCAGCAGTTTTATAATTTCAGAACCGAGCCAAAAGTATCATAAAATTTTCAAATTTTTGTGAGATTTGTGAGATGTGATATTTTTAATCATCGTAGCCCAATTATGAAAGAAGGCAGGCAAAGCTCTAGTGAAACTCAAAAATGGTTTTTACCTTAAAAAACTTATGAATCTAGATGTCTGTTAATATGTATTGACAATGAAGACAAATAAAATGTAAAGGATAGTATGGTCGAACTCGCTTGCGATTTCTTTCTTATAACAATACATTGACTTCCAAATAAAGGAGCACAGTAGGTGTACTTCACAAGAATGGGTTCAAAGTAAGCTCTGGTGGGACAATGGTATGACAGCGTCACGGCGACTGAGTACCACGACCTTGCAACACCGGAAACCGATACTTACAGATGCACGACAGTATTTTTTTGCACTTTACGAATTGCGTCGTCAACCACTGTAAGAATCTTAGTAAACCTTCATTTTAGTTGGACTGTTAATGTTCGAACTATTACAGTTTTTTAATGTTCATAGGGGTAATTGTTTCCAAAATCCAATCCGTTTTAATGGTGAAATACTTATTGCCTCGAGGTTTTGGGGGCGTGGTCGTGTTCACAAAATAGTATTATATACTTAAACGGTAAAGGAAATCATGGTGAAGAAACGAGCACAAATAAAAAAGTTCTTACGAATTAAGCATTAGATTTGGATGGACGTGTATGGGCTAGTGATGATTTACAACATTTGTTATGAAAAATAAACTTGCATCTACCATCGTGCACGTATAGCATGAAATATGTCCACAACTAGCGTAAATCACCTCAACCATCACAAAAAAAAATTATTTCAATTGTTAATGACGATCTCTTTCAACCCTTAAGAGTTTTTGACAACCTTGCGCGCTTACTTTTATCGCCGCGTTTGCGTAAAGCCTGATAGGAAATCTAACACATTGTAAGAAAGTAATTCTCTTTAGTATTTCCTAGTTTTAAAACCACGTTTTTATCAGTGTCCGATGAGTCGTTATCTAGTCTTGTTGTAGGTATGTAAACGTGTGTAAATGCAATATCCAAACACGCGAAGATGAGTCAAACAGTTACATCCAGCGACCCTATAGATTAATGGTGAATATCACTTAAAAAATCGAAACGTTTGCTTCCAGCTTTTTGCAGAATTCTTACTAGAACGCAAAGAAATAGGTACCCGAATAAATAAATTACAACTAGGAGGTACTTAATTGTCAAAAGTCTTATACCTAATTAAAGTTTCATGCATCGCTTTTATGTTTGATAAATTATCAACATGTCACATTTCATGTTCATACTAACGCAAATATAATAACTAAATGTAGACAAAAATGTAGAATGTTGAACTTTTTTAATACATGGATTAATAAATGGTTAAGTTGTAGTGAAATGGTAAAAAAAATATCACCGAATGATTGTGAGTATAATAATATATATTTATTTCTTTCATTATCATTTTTTTATTTATAAAGTGGTTCTATTAAATTAGAAAAAGGCGGAATTAGGAAAATCATTGGTTTACAGAGGTTAACACGCAGTTAATGTGAATGATCAATCTATTTTTATCTGAGGGAAGAAAACATGTTTTTATTTTGAAATTGATAAGCAATGTGTGCTCAATTAGATAAAATTTGATGAATTATGTCGAAAACTTCAGGGTGCTCTGCTGGAGTCTTAAAGTAAATTTCCGCTTCGCTAAAACTAAAAATAGTAGCGTGATGAGTTGGCAAAATTTAGAAGTCATTGCGCTTGTGTGTGGAAACGCATGGAACTACTTTGTCGTGCTATTACTAGCAAATAGGAAAAACGAGATATCATAAATTGCAATGCTATAAATTTTACACATAATATCTACTATAATATAAATAATATTTTAGTTTCTATTATTTTAACTTTTATGTATGGTTTTCTATGGTATATTTATTCCATAATGGATAAAAATGCTTATTAGTTAATAAGAATTTATGTATTGAGATTTAACCGATTTTTAAAACTCTTTTTCCTTTAATTGCTAAGATTTTCATTATTTTCAGTTTTTATATTCTTAAGCGGCTACCATAAGAACTAATTTGATTATAATTTAGCTACGCCACATAGTGCAAATTGCGTGGATACGATGTACTTAATAATGAAAATATGCCAGCTATCGTGAGTTCGCTAGATATTTCACATACGAATGGCGCCTCACTTTCGGCAATAAATGTACCTATTTATGGCGTCTCTTTGATATCGATGTGTGAGATATGTCCAAAAATCATAGTCTTTGAATGTTGTATGTAACTTTAGAATAATGTTGTCCAATTAAGTGGATTTTGTCTAACATATTACTTAAAATAGGGGATTGTGATCGGCTTCCATTTGTCTATGGTCAAAGCAGAATGGAAAAATACAAATACTTTGCTTGTAATCACGACTGTCATATAATTATCCTAGCCTGTAAATATTTAATAACTTGCTTCTGTATTGCATTTTAATTACGGTTCAATTTGTTTCACATTACAAAGGCTCTTCATAGTAGGAAGAAATTAAGTCTTTATTTTCCAAGTAATTCTCCTTAAAAGTTTATTAAAATGCATTTGAGTTTACGTAATATGTATGTACTTTACGTATTACAATTGTAGTCGACGAAACAAAAATGTAAAAAAAGAAATACGATCTTTGTTCTGTATCATCTTACCATGCCCTATTTAATTATATTATGAGAACTTTAAGCCTGTATGAATGTTTGTTTTATTTGAATATAAAATCTATACATAATTTTATACCAAAGTTCCGCGCATTGTTTAAATTTTTTTTTTAATAGACATCGATGTAAATCATTTGAATTTGGTCATGGCATTGAGTATCTAATTCTTTCATCGATTTCAATGTGTCGGGCGTTTCCTTGGAAGCTACAAGCGGCCTACCAAGGCCGTTCCAATCATTGGGCCGTACTCGTACATCACTTGCTCTATTTGACACTAGATTGATTTGTAAGTAACTTTACGAGATGATTGCGCGTGTACAACATAGTGGAAGTGAATTGATTTGACACATAAACAGTAGTAGGAACTGCTTCACTAATAAGTGCATTCATGGAAAATTTGTGCATATTTCTACAATTACTTAAGAATTTTGAGTTATTTTACTCGTACATTCAGTGGTGGAACTTCAAACGTTAAAATATAAACAAGACTGAAAGTTTGATATAAAATTATGCACAGTTTGTACTAACGAAACTACGGCGCATTCAATACGTGTAATGTACTTATACGATGACCTTACTTCATGAGACTTTCGGCTAACGATGTTGAAGAAAGGCGTAACCTGCAGAACAGCAGTAGGTTTAAGGGCTGCTGATGGAAAGAGGGAGAATTTTTTGTCGATAAAATTAAGTTCATCTTTTTAAATATAAATTCAATGCTTTCAAATGTGTATTGTCTTTTTAGTCACGACAAAGTTAATGAATTTACGCTTGGTTAAGTACAGTAAACGCAACAGACGTACACAATGATAACAGATTTTTCCGACGTTCTACTGCTAAAAGAAGTCACTTCATGTCGAGTTTCACACAATAACACGTATAAAGTAATCTACATTTACTGTACCATAGCTAACAAATCACCTTTAATATTAGCTCTTTAACATAAAATTGCTTTAAATGCGATAAGAACTTCTGCTTATTTAGTTAACTGAGGACTTTACAAAGCGGTTAGTCGCTATTTATACAGTGACCTATTCCTGTCAGTTACTTAGAAAAGGAAATTTAGCACCATTAAGATCGGATGCAACTTGTTAAGATATGAAACAAAACAGACGCGAATCTGATATTGTCAGTGTGTTTTGTATCATCCGTGCTCTGTCTTGTGGATTTTAAATAATATTGCTTTACTACTACAACTAATCCCGAGAATCTAAGTAGAAACCCTCAATCGACCTATTTTATATTGGGAAAGGAACAAAGTACATATTAATGAAGGAACACCAAAAATATATTAAAGCTCAAAAAATCAGTTTCAGTCACAAATTACTATTTATTTACAATGGGAAAAATTTGCAAAAAAAAATTGGTTTGTTAACGAACAGAAATCTGCTGGAGTGACTGGGGAAAGCGTGTTTTTCACGTGACGTCACCGTCTGGCCAGCGGCACGTGGCACCCCACTTCGGCGCCAAGCTTGGCATCCGACGGGACGCCATACAGAGACCCTCCCCTCCCTCCGCATTTGATTACTGCATTGGATTAACTATACACACGAAAAACCATCATCATGACACGTTCTTATTACATTGCGCAGTTACACCGCACTGAATTGAAATTACTATAAGTAATTTTAACGTAATGTACCAGCTACATAAGCGTGTATATTATATAACATTTAAACTGAAATTCATGCAGTTCTCCACACCATAGGATTGCTAAACAATTATGTCATTTGGGAAATCATTGCCAAAGTTTGCCGTTGAACGGTTGAAGGACACTGCGAAATAAACTCAAAATGCAAATAATGTGCAAATTATATGTAGGTTACGACCTACGTTACGCCGGTATAGACATTTATTATATTTAACAGTTAAAACCAAAATAATAATTATCCAAAAAGTACAACGAGTTTGAAGTGGAAACTGAGCACATAAGGTTTGCCATAAATAATCTTAAGTGCAGAAAAGCTCGTCCCCACAATATTGTAAGTGATAGTTTTAAGTCTTCCATTGAGCAAGTGCTCAATTTTCATTCGTTATATATTATGTATACTTATACACTGTATGCTCACGGTGTTATTTTTTTCTGTACGAATATACGTTCTTTGTCATTGTAGTCATTAAGACGCGGTCAATTTAGATCTCTCACGTTTCGTCACACGTGATGTGCGATGACTGCACTTTGTCATGAATTGTGCACTACAGTATGATTTTTATCGGGCATGTGTTGTCAATTTAACAAGAACGTATCCCAACAATATTATTAATAGCATCTTATGTAGGTACAAAGTCAACTAAGTAGGAGGGACATAGTAATGCATCATGGATGGGCTAACTCGAATAGATTGGTACCACTTTACAGTGTCCAGCTCCTGTAAATAACTATAATAAAGTAGTATAATTGTACTCACATATATATTTTATAAGATTTTTTTTTATTATATTTTTGTGCAATGCTTGTTTTTCTGGAGGTGAATCACGACAATAGTATATAATTATAAATATTTCATAAAACAATATACTATTACAGTAACAAAAATCAACTTAAGATGGCTGTAAACGGAAATTTCAAGCTTTACTTTTAATAACGCCTTGCGCTTTTCTTCTTATTTTCCCTTTTCACGATTAATATTATTGTGGACGAAATCACAACAGTTCTAATCATTAACATATGATACAAAACGTATGTGTAGCTTTGCTGTTCTTTTTTTCAGAAATAATAAATTAAACTTTCTAGCCCTTTTCTTCCTGCATGCAATTTCAGAAATCACCTTTTTATTGTAATTTTGTCATGGTATTTTTGTCACATAGCAGCAACAGCTTCCCTGCATCATTTTCTTACTTTGACTTTAAGGCATCATCAAATCAAAAGTCTTCCAATATCCTAAATAGAATGTAAGGAAAAGATTCGTGACCCATCTCGACCCATTACATACTGGGCCAAGCTATTTAAGGAAGCGAACATCTAGGCACCTGTAGGCTTGGCCCAAAAAAAACATCTGCCTTGGTAATTAAGTACCAAGCAATGACATTTTTTAATTAATTATGATCATATTATAAATTTCATTAGCATGGGCTGTGATATAGAAGTAGGCATGTTGCGTGTGTTACATTTTGTCTGACTTGTTTATGTTTCCAAATATAAACAGGGTATGAGCATATTTTGAGAGCGTCATTGGTTTGAAGCACGCTTTAATATTCTTTCTACGCTTTCAGACCAAATCTAAAAAGGCGTATGACGTACCTCAAGGCTCTTTACAATGGCGCTAAAGATTTAAGTGGACAATCTTGGCAGTTGGCACCGATGTTTCTGTTACGTATTTCTCAGTGCCCTGAGCAACGTCAACCGCGTTCCTAATGAACATAATATGTCTAGTTTACTGTTGAATTTATTGAATATTGTGACCAAAGTTGGTGATTGGTAATAACAATGAGGCCATCTAAAATAGTTTCGCAATATACAGCGGACTGACCGTTGGTCACAACATCGCTTGCACGTTTGATCGTTTCCTGACTGTTTACCTCAACACCGATATTTATGTCTTATGATGCATAAAGTTCTAAAAAAATATATCGAAAACCTTTCACAACTTATTTTTGCAATCATAACAGTTACAATAAATTGGAAAGCTAGATTATTTGCTTTTAAACAATTATCCTACTCAACCACGTTTGATTTCAAATGTATCAAAATAGTATATCTTTACTGAAAAGAAATAAATAAATATATATTTTATATGTATGTATGCTAGTATATTTTATGTTAATTTATGTATTTGTACGTATAAATTTTATGTAATCTGCACTTATTTGCGTAAACTTCTATAGTATACACCCACCAGTTTTCATCACTGCATCGTCCAAAGGTAGACTGGTAGAGAATGCCTACGGCATTAAGTCCGCCTTTATACAAATTTGTATATAAAGTCTAAATAAAAAAAAATCGTACGTAAAAATTAACAAATACTTATGCATTATGTACCTATTATGTATCCAAAGGCAAGTGAAGGCCAAAGAGTTCAGTCACTTTTCAATAAAATTTCTGTCCTATGATGTTCTTAGGTGTCATAAAGGTCAAAGAAACTACGGTTACCTAATGTTCATTTACTCACAAAGCCAAAAATCACATACTTATGTTAGTATAATTGATTATTATATAACATTGTAATTAGCCTAATAACGCAGCCATGAAATAGGAAATTATACCTATTCCAAAGAAGCATGAATTTATAAAATGATAGAAGATTTGTTTAATCAATCAGAAACCAACATGCCGTCAAGTCTTTTGTACAACTAGCAACATATTGCCTCTTTTCGATACTGCAAATGCTACTGTATGTAATGATGATTTTAAATCGAATTGCTATACGTCACTGAATAAATGAATGAAGTAAAAAGTTCACACGTCGTATTATTGAAACCGGGCCAAATGTGACACCTCCAACTCGTGAGTTGGAATGATAATGGAATTATTAGTAGAGTGCCGTAAGACATAAAAATGGTCAAACCTCGGAACCCAGGGCCAGTCAATGAATCTGTATATCAAGTATGAGACTGCATTATTAAAACCTCAAATAAAAAAGTTAAAAAAAAAAAATTGACCGATCTCGATTTACAACAATTTTTAACAACAATTCACTGAAAAATTAGAGACGGAAGAGAGAAAATTTTTTTATAGTGAAAAATTTAGTTTTATTTGTAATAAATTATATGTGCAGAGTAACTTCAATGTTAATTTATTAGATTATCGTAAAAAATAAGTTACAAAAAAAAAATATCATTAACTATTCACATTGTTACATCGTGTACATTTCACAGCTTTCACTATTGCATTCTAAGCAAGCTGCAGTGCAGTTTAATCCACTTTTCCTGCACCCACAAGATGCTCCACATCCTGTTTTGCATGAGCAAAAAATAATTTTTAATAAAGATTCTGGAGCTGGTCGTTGCGTCATTGTTTGCGGTGTCAATATTCCGCATTCCAAGCCATGTTTGAACTTGCAAAAATACTCTTTTAAGTTTTAGTACAAACGCCCAATTAATTCAATATTTCGTCAATGCGAATATTGTTGCTCGAAAATTCCTTAATCACACGCAATAGCAACAAAGGGCAATATTGGCGTTGGTGACTTGAATTTCCTCAAGTTGCCCCAAAACAACAAATCTATACAACAAAATGTGAAAAAAGCTCTTAAAAAAGAATATTTCTCATTTCTTAAATTATGAGCTTTGCAGAGCAAAAACGTGATCCCTTATTTTTTTTAAAAATTCGATCGAGTGAAACAAAAAAATGGCTGGATGGATTAATTTGGCACTTTGTAGGATTTTTGTGGACATATTGAACTGTAAAACGCACACTTAACATTATTGGTTTTCACAATATTTTCGATCCAGCGCTCGATTTTCCAAAACACCATCTAAAGCTCATTTTTTGATGCATTTTCAAATTCATGTAACAAGAAGAATTCTTGTTTTTTCGAAAAAGTAATAGCTGGTGGTTAAAGGATATTTATTCAAATTCTTGAAACGCACCTTAAACTTGGTGTACAATTATTTGTTGCTGAGATATCGATAATTAAAGACAAAAGGATCCTTTTCCATTTGTGGACTGATATCTCGGCGAGAACTAAACATATCGAGGTGTTAAAAGATAGAAATTAAAGCTAAATAAACAAAGTATCCGATCTTTATAAGGGTTAAGCAAGAACATTTTTCTCCACGCCCGTGTGTAAAAAAAAGAAGCATTAAAAATTTTGAAATCGTTTTGTTGCTGCTTTTCCTAAGATCACTCAAAAACCACTGATGCTACAATTTTTTAATGTGTTAATCCAAAAACTAGAGACTTGGAGCTACAATTTTCTTTTTTTTAATTTCCTGTACGACCATTTTTCTCGAAGTTACGGCCCAAAAAATTGGATTTATTTTTTGATCCTTTAATTTTTTCCAGTAGTGTATTTATTTATATTCATTGGTATACCTGCAGTCCCTAAAGATCCAAGATCAAGTTTTCAAGTTTGTAATAGTTGTTATTTTTAAAATATGACTTTTCACTAATATAAATCAATTAAAACTCCAAAAAATTAATAAATGTTTATAATAATAAAAAAAAATTGAGAGCGCGAAAAATTTTTTTTTTAACATTTTTCTATATACTATTAAAAACATATTTTCAAGGTTTATATTAAGATTCATTGACTGGCCCTGGATTCCGAGGTATAAACCTTACGGCGCTCCACTATATAGCCTTTTAAAGAATTATAACCATGTAACGAGATAATATTATGGTACCTATGACAATTGAATGATTTATGTATAGAATAAGTCATGCAATTTGTAATAATAATTTGTTGGACAAAAGGGTGTTTACCGTAACGACACGTTAAAAAGTCAATATTATTAAAGTTTTTTATTTGAATTTAATCAAACACTCAAGCGAAAACAGTTTATATAATCAGTGTAATAATAATTAGTGTTTAGATTTTTCAAGAATAAATTAACTGATATTTAATATCAGGCGGATTATGCGTCCTTATTTCTCCTTTTTATAGCCTCTTCTCCATGGGCCTTTTAACACACGGCCGAATCAGGTTGTTCTTTGATTGTGTGTATAAAATAAAACGTTAATCCTCAGAACGAACAATAAATCAATATAATTGTACTTATCGCGTTTTCTTGATGCAGACATTTTACAAAATGATACTATTTTCAAACATATTGCATGTACGATGTCGCCAGCAAGCAAGAACGCACGAAAGTCGCAATTACAAATGAAACACGTCACAGTATTATTACGTAAATTATAAGGTTTGGTAATACTCAGTGAAATAACAATAGGCTAACGGTTTTGCATACGTTTGACGCTGGAAAATGCACTTAGTTTTATTGCTTTTAGACCTACTTTTAGACCGACTCAAAGGTACAAAATCCGTCCGAACGTGATTATGTCGCATTTCGTTATTGGCATGTATTTACCGGTCGCAATTGTTTTATATATAATCATGAACCAAAACAACATGGGGTAATTTATTTACACTTATTTCCCTTCGAAGTGAATTGATAGAGCCAAAATGTGCGTAATAAGTTTGTCTTTCCCAAAGAAAATTTATTTTCAACCAATGTTATTACCGAACAAGTTAAAACAGGATATCGTAGTAATAATATTATGTAACGAACGCAACAGAAATAGGTTTGTGTTTTGTATTACATATCTAGTTCACAGTCAAGTTAATTATACTCATTTTTATTACTTTAACGTTGAAACTAAAACGTTTAATAGTCTCTTGTAGATAAATAAAAAAATGGTCCTAGAAGTACAAAAACAGGTCAAGCAGTAACAATAGCCTATTTATAATACGCTATAGAATTCAAATAAGTGAACCATGACTTTATCCACATTGTGGTACACATGACGCTAATGGACCTGTAAACTCCTGCTAAGAGCGATTGCTTGCCCTTTACACGGTAAAGAATATAATAATTGTTAAAAAACAAAACTTTCATTCCAGACTATTTTTTTATTTAGAGTGAATAATTGAAATTAATGTTTATTTAATAATAAATTAAGGTTAAAGACAGACTAGTTTACCCGATTCAAACTTAATACAGGATAATTATTACAGTCTTCATGCCCAACTTAGAGTCGAACGTATTTTTCCTTATTTGGGTTTTGCTAAAATTCAATCTGGCGTCTGACAGATTTAGTTCAACATGAAAACATTATTAGGACATGACCCCGTCATATTAATATTTAGAAGGCAGCTGTGAAAGCAGAACCTATAGATATAGTTCTATCCTTGCCCTGCATTAAGAGTTTTAGCTAACGACAAATGTATTTTGTTTTTGGTCGAGACTTTTTGAAGAAAAGTAACTTTATTTCAGGGATAGATAATTCAATAGTAAATACTGTATGAGGGCTGCTCAAGACCGGGATGGATGGCGCTTTCTTAAGGAAGCCTACGTTCAGCAGTGGATGGCGATAGGCTGATTGATTGATTGAAATACTTTATAATAGCTGCAAAGGAATTCAACATGGACACTATCGATGTTTTTCCAATTTAGTTATAGTATACACAGATCGGATAATGGTAACTGTATATCAGATAATAAAAATTTAGACCTGGCATAATACACTTTGCAGGCACAATATTGTTTACTACATGTCCACATAGTTCTATTGATTTATTAGGCGTCGTATTTTATGACAATGAAAAAACTTTGTAATTGAACACGTCACCAACATAAATTACGTAAAAGATAGTGAGTTTAATATCATTAGGACTTACGGAAGGCTTTAGCCTGCGGCTCTGAGTCCGAAATGACCGAGATTTATCTTAATTGTAAAAGAAAAATTAGGAATGCGAGTGGCGACGGTCTTTCGTCGTTACATCAAGCATGCAAATCAATTTCAGTATAATATGAGCATTTAGTACAGTCACGTCATAACAAGTCACGCACACAGCGCGCAGTGCATTGAAATGAAATTTCATCTAAGATCACAAATGAAATAATTGCCTTCAATGTTTTTTATAAAGAGGATGGCTTCGTAATTAAACGTACTTAGAAACCCCTAATAAACGAACAATAATTCAATACAAATATTATAGCTGAATATTTCTGCAAAATCATTAGATTTTCCGTTTCCCGAGAACAGCGAATGGAATATTTTAAATGATTACAAACAGACTTGTTAGCTGCTAATCTTGCGCTGGAATTCGATTTTAAACTAACAGTTTCCTTATTGACATTAGTGTACGTTCATATTCTTGGGTGATAATTAGTATTGAATTATTCAAGAATAAAATATGCCTACAATATAATATTTTAAATAATTTATTTGCAACTTACTTTTATCCGGTTTGTAATTGTGACAGCGATCAGTTGTAATTGCTACGTATTTTTGCAATTTATGGAGTTTATATCTCAGTTGAGAGCGGAATTAATCAGAAATGTACGTACGTAAGAGCCACATACTATATCAATGCCACCGGCGGCCGACACAAGTCTAGAATGATAAAAAGAACTGTATTTGTTATTACTACAGGAAAGACGAGCGAATTGTGTTAAATTATGTTTAATATGATGCGTTATTACTTAATAGTATCAAAAAACTTGTTCAGAAAATTTATGCTGCAAAATCATAAAATTTTATTTTTACGTAATTATTTTGCACATGTGAACTCTACCTAAACGGCTGAAAATGTTGGATTGATTTGCGTTTAATATGATTGCTGTTTATTTTATACTTCCCGTGTCAAGTACAATTAAAAAGTAATAGGCAGCGGCTTACTAACGGACTTTATTTATTTCCTGATGATACGCAAGTAACGTGTCGTGTTACTCTTTATATTTTAAATGATGATGTATTTCGACAACCATAGTATCATATTTATTATTCGCGGATTTAGAATAATAGAAATTTGATTTTAAATTTACATTATCCTCCAAATGTAGAGTACATTAGGTATTATTGAATTGTTAGATATTATATTGAAATACACCTATTTATTGTGTTGTTGGATACAATTTGAAAAGTAGATATTTTATTCTTACAGGAAGTAGAAGGCGTTCCTTAATCAAATAACTTCTTTAATATGTTTACAAGAGCCTTGATAAAACAGTGTTTGTGTCTAACACTAAGACAAATAGACATAAATCCGCGCTAATCCATGTTCTAACTTCCATTGCCACCTAAGGTACTTTCAGATAAATATTGTCAATTATAATTCTTGCAAGTCTATAAAATATGTGTTGCATTTTTTTGTTATCTTACGAGTGTGAATTATTCTTATCAAATATACTTTGGTTATTGCTTACGTATTTAATACTTAATGACGAAGAAAGTTGTAAAAGGTTTGTTCCTTCTTATTATTATCATAGGAATTATATTAGGCCACCACGCTGACCTAGTGCAGATTTGTGGACTACACGCCTAAGAAATTACTAATATTCATTTTATAAATTTAATTTCATAAAAAATACTTTACAAAAATTGATTGGAAAATGTAATTTACTATACTTAGACAAACACGGGGTATCAAAGCTGAATTAATAAATCTCTGTAAGGAAGGTGTTCAACTTTATAATAGTTATAAATGATTGCGTCATTATTCATACATATAATCAATCACGTTAATTTTACCCTGAGTATAGTAAGAAGTATGTAACACAATGTCATAAAACAACATAGAACGCCTCTATCAATATTATTATATCCACACAAAACTTTTGTGATCTAAACTGTGTTCATACTTTTAAAAAATAATTTTATAGAAAGTTTAAATCGTAAATTCTACTGTAATTTTAATGCGCTGGTAAAATTCTTTTTTTGCGCTATGTTTTATTTTTTTATTTCGTTTTTTATCTATATTTTTAAGATTTTAGGTTCTATAGATTGTTATCGATTATTGTTATTTGTGCAACCGTTTTTATTGGATAAATAAATACATAAAAGTGGAGTATGTTCCTATGTTGTGTGATTCTGCGAAACGGCAGTTGTTCCGGGGAGGCAGCAGTGCAGCACGCAGTGGACACGCGGTCGCCGCGTGCGCCTCCAACCACGAAACTATCGAGTTCGAGATGCATACGTCATCGTGCCATAGAAATGTATTATGTATAGAACGTGCATCGCGCAAACGTATTAGCTATTGCATTTGAAAACGATGAAATCGTTGGTGAAATATTTTTCAAACAGCTTTTTTTTTAATTGGGGTTATAACATTAAAACTTATCCATAATAAAACCTAGTTCGAAAACACTATACTTTTGTTGAGACACCTGTAATTATCAATTTTTCTTTAAATATTCTTTGTAGACAGAAAAAAAGCCTTTGGATCGCTCACAAATCTATAAACTGGAATAAATTTTATCAGTATTTTTTTGGGATACTCATTCTATCATAAATAGTTGTGACCAAAAATATTTAATAATCACCTCTTCACCGCTCCCTGTCCGCGATTGTAATTTATTAAATGTAATAAAATTATATAACTATACATTTACAGAAATAAAGTACGGAAGGCAGGCGAATAGGATAGTAAGCAGGAAGGCGGAACCTAACAAGTCGCAAACGACAAGAGTCAAAGGAAGGAAGTCATTTTTACATTCCTAGTGTCATTAGTGTAAGGGCGCATATAGACTGCTAAACCTTAGGTTTGAAATAGAATAATGGTCTTTGAATTTTTAAGTTCACCGCTACAAAGGTTACATTGATTTTCTGCAAGCATTTACGTCAGGTATAAGGCTAACACGCGAGTAATAATTACTAACATGAATAGCAAAATCACAAGAAAATCCTGTGTGGGTGTGGGATGCGGCGAGATAAAAGAAAAATAACAAATCTCGAGAACAGCTGAACCGATTTCGCTAATTCTTTTTTTATAATATTCCTTGAAGTGCCAGGATTGTTCTTACGGAGAGATATATTTTAAAAATTGCCTGAAAAGGTCTAAAAATAATACTTTTCAATATTCCCATACAAAAGGTCGTAATGATACTTAAGTCATTTTGAACTTTAACACTATACAAAATTTCCTGTCATTATGTTTATCCCGTCGATGCAGTTAGAGGGCCCCTCAAATAAAAGAACTTATTAAAATAAGCATTTTGAATCGACAATATGTATCTATAACATTCGAACAATTGCGTATTTTAGATGTTAAAAATGCAGAATTCTCATGACAATCGATTGACATTTTTTGGCTGTCAAATATTAAGGCGTGCATTCAGAAATTTATTTCGTGTAACAAATCTCCTTGGTAGTGGCTAATTTTTTAATTTTTATTATGCATGAATATCTTAAATACTCTAAATCTCCTTCCAGAAATATTAATAAATGGTTAAGGGATGCCTTTTCCATTGATCTAGCCAGTCATGGAACAGGGCTACGAGTTCGCGACCTCGGCTGCCGAGCTGTTGGAGTCTCCCACTACTTCCTTATCCGGGATTGTGGCATCAGGCAAAATATCCTTACCTGCAATATCCTGTACCCAAACACACGCTATCTCTACCCCATTACCAAAAGAACGAAAGTCCCAAGGAGAGTTGGTGTCAGACAGGCGGCCGGCCGTAAAACATTTGCCAAAACATTTATGCAGTATGTATAATAAGAAAGGTGACAGGGCCTAGGCCGTCCCCCGACGTGCAAGGGCAGCACCCGGTTCCTGTGAGAAATGGGCAAGGTTTGTTACACCAGCCCGGATGGGGGCAACGTAAGACACTAGCCCGGGAAATGAGATTGAGGTATGCAAGTTGGAATGTAGGTACGATAAATGATAGGTCAAGGGAGCTAGCATTTGTGCTGAAAAAGAAAAAAAATGGTCAACGAAGAAGACTAACGAAAAACGACTACATGCAGCAAAGATGCGAATGTTGCGGTGGATGTGTGGTGTAACACGGAGTGACAGAGTGAGAAATGAATACGTTAGGGTAAGTCTGAAAGTAGCTCCTGTGATAGAAAAGATGAAAGGAAATCGTCTGTCGTGGTATGGGCACATTAAGAGAAGGCATTAATCATATGTAGGAAAAAAGTGATGAACATGAAAGTGGATGGATGGGCGAGCTGAGGAATGCCAAAAAAGAGATGGATCGAGTGCGTGACTGAAGATATGAAAAAGAAAGGGGTGAATGAAGACATGACGGCTGACAGGGATGTGTGGAAAAAGAAGAGATACTGCGCCGACCCCAAGTAATTAATTGGGACCAGGGCAGGGGGATGATGATATACCTAAGTAATTAAAAATTAAATTCTCTTAATAAGTAACAAGACATTTATTGACTGGTAGGGCGAAATGAAGTTTGCTGGGACAGCTAGTATATTATACAAAGGAGATTTCTCGAAGCTGTTGCCAAGTGTTTTCTTTTCCTGGTTTATGTTATTTATTATATGTTTTGAAAAAATATGAAGGAGAGCAATTTTATTTTATGGAATAGGTGCAATAATAAGGGAGTGTAAAGTAACACATGGAATTTTCGCTGTCTTGCATATTACAAGCAAATATTACCGGTATGAACAAAAGCAAAAATGTGTATCAAAAGGAAAGTATTAAAGTATATACATGTACAGGTAAACCCGACGTCATGACATTAATTTGAACGTGTGAGCAAATTAGTTGTCTAGGCAAATACCGTGTTCGTTCCTACACTCATATCGGGGGGAGCTCGTTCTTACTTTGTTATCAAATATCTATTATATTAAAATACTCACATTATAGTCCCTATATCGTCATGTCGATTATGCGATGTTGATGCACCTATTTGATTGAAGGATGCACCGAATAATTTTGGGAGTACAGACTAACATAATATCATGTCTACAGTCTCGTGAGACTGAGAAATGAAAAGATCTCTATGATAAGTTAGAAAAGTGGTTTGTTTGAGTCATTGAATCTATAAGAAGTCGAAGGAATATTTAAAAAGACAAATAGCAAAGTAATCATTTGTCACTTAAACCGCCAAATCATTTTATTCAAATTTGGCTAAAGTTAATAGAACTTTAAATATAAATTTTACAGCTTTCATTTTAAGCCAGGAAATTGTATGTCAGGGAAATATGTATAGACGCAAAAAATAGTCACAGAAAAATGTTAGACGTAAATAATTGTATTCACATAGACAATGATCATAGTTAAAGGCTACAAATTCAATTTGACTTGTTAACACGTAAAATGATTAATAACAGATTCCAAATGTTTAAGTTGTTATTGTACAGGAATTTGAGTCCTTTGGGCCAAAATAAAACGTTGGAACAGTGAATGAAGATTGAATGATGAACAAAAGAGTCTTTCAGTGTATTTTTTAATCAAATATTGCGCTATCTTTTTGGTGCAGCAGTGCAGGTCAAAGGGCTGGCATGTTGAAAGGATTTGTTTTATTTGCACGGGGACCTGTCGTTCGTTAATTACATTTTTAATACAAACGCATAGCCAGCGGGCGTCCATTCGCCGGATGAACATAAACCTTTACAACGTACACTGATTTATATTATTTCCAATGTACGCGCTCCCGAGTATTGCATTGTTCATTTTTAACCTGTTTGTAGTTTGGTTTGATTGTTGTCGTTGTGAGTACAAATCATTAATCATTTACGTATGTTTATTAAATGTTGGTATTTGTTAAAAATCCTGCAAAATATGTAGTCAATCAAAACGGCTTTTGTGAATATTTATCTACAGATTTATGTCATCGCGTTGAACATAATATTGTTTGTATCCATCGTTCGTCAAAATGCAGTACCAAGAACATTCGTCGTACAATTTCTTAACAATGCCAATAAGGCAACGTAATTACAAACTTTGCCATATAATAAGCACGTATTTATAAAACATTTCTGCCGTGTGTTGACACGTACGGCCACAGAACTGCTTGCAGCCGGTTCAACGTTTGTTATCTCATATTTTAAATTCAGTCTGAATTCATAATGGCCCCATTGTAGTGTTTTTTTAATTTGACACGATGAATCAGTATTATGACTTTAGTTCTGGGTCTCACCTTTATTCACACTTTTGCTACGCTTGTATGTTATGTTTTCTTTTTGTTTTATAATATTCATCCTTCAAACTGGATGTCTTTTTAAATTCCAAACTTTGGACTATCTGAATACACTCCTTATTATTATAGTCAAATGAATTGTCTGTAAATGTAATCGATTCTGTAAAAAGAGGGATTATTACAAAGCGCGTAGAGCCTAGACTAAACAGCTGTGGAGCGCTTGTAATTGTATCAACTCATCCAACGTATCACTTATCGGACTGGCTGTAAAGCGATCAATTGTGGTTGCGTTATCTATGAGTAACCCAAACAATAAACTTAAGTCATCATCTTGAAAATGATTTCCGCGGGTTTATCGTTTCTGATAACAGAATTTCACGCTACGATCATGGAGTTTTATCGGTATATACGTTTTCTCCATAGGTTCTCAAAGAATTAATTCGTCCAAAGGTATTTCCTTATCAAAGGAAAATTGCTTTGTAACATTGCATCGATATCAAAGGACATACTTGCTTACAAATTTTTGTGAGTACTTACATATCATCATAATTAAGTTATGAGAACTTGTAGATGTCCGTTGCATGCATAATATTAAGGCTCCGTTGCTTTTAGAACTGACTTGTCTATCCTCAGATCTCACGTCAAACTTTAGACAAAACTCAAACAAAATTTTCAGCCTCTTATTTACGTCAAACCTTAGGGACTAATTTAATTACTCTATAATGGACTAATGATTACCCTAATATCGTGTCACCAGTCAAAGTGAATTAGATCTTTGAATGTATTGGTTTATTAGATTATGCATAAGTTAAAGTTAGTGAAAACCCGCTTTCATTTAAGAAAGATAATCTAAAGACTTGCAGTGATGGCCTCGAGGATAGGGCGCGCGGTCGAGAAACTCGAAGGTCGCGAGTTCGAGCCCCAGGCACACACCTCTACCTTTTTGAAGTTATGTATGTATTCATAATGAATTATCACTTTCTTTAACAGTGAAAGAAAACATCGTGAGGAAACCTGCACGCCTAAAGCGAGGTGGACTATGGCCTAAACCTTCTCAATGGTAGAGGAGAGTGGAGACCCGTGCCCAGCAGAGGGCCGTATATGGGTTGACAATGCATGAATGATGGTGAGTCTAAAGACTTAAGTTAAGATCAAATAATACTATTATTTAGTAAATTTTGTAAATTATGTGTGTATTTTACATGAAACATGTGACCTAATACGTGTTTGGTATTGCACAACTGAATTATTTTTATTTTATCTAAACAATATTTGCAATTTTCATAGTTCCTTTAATTCTTTCATACACTATTGTGTAATCTAGAAAAACTAGTTCTAAAATACATGATCCATATTTGCAAGCGCTTGATGTTTGTACTTCTGAACATGTATATCCACAGTCAAAGACCTTTGTTTTTTGTTCGCAATGCCGGACACATTAAGCTAAGCGTGATAAAATGCTTTTAATAAATAAAACGTCACAAGCATTTAGAACCATCTATTTCACAGCTTCTCAGTTGTCATCAAATCTAACTCTGTAATAGCTGAAAAAAGTAAATTTAGTTGTTAAAATGATCTAATACTATTTGTTTTTTGCTGGTCTAAAGATATTGTTTACTATTTGTTGCGTCATTTTTTCGGGAGTGTTTTATAAATATTTTTAAAAAATGATTTGTAAAAAATAATTCTCAGACAAGTGCAATGTCTAGATATGCTTTCTAATTTTTCTCTTCGATAAGACAAAGAAGATCCCGAATAGTGCATAGGGAGCGTCATATTCCTAAATATACATAATACATATTCCTAAATCACTTATTTCCGTGGAGGAACACTTACTTGGTGACTTGACGTATCAAGCTGCTAATGACTAACTATTAGTTTATGAGCGAAATTCAATGAACTGTCTGTTACATGTTTTCTATATATAACACGTGTCATTGGGGAATTCTGGCAACCAAAAATCGTGACGTATTGTTTGAACAATGCCGCATATTAAACATTTCTGAAAAATAAGCAATTTAAAGCCGCGGATGGTGTATAAAGCAGCGCCAGATCAAGGTTATCAGAGCTTATCTTATCGTATGTGCGTACTCACTACAATCGATGGTGTCATAAAGCTGTGGACGGGGGATTTTCATATTTTGTATGCGGCTTACACTTAATTTATTATATTCATAGATCGAATTCAACATCGAAATAGTAATTCTTGCAATTCAAATGTAAGATTACGCAATCAGACTAGCAACCCGTTAGACACTTTTTTACAGCAAGCAAGCCCGTACTCCGATGTTGGTCTGATGATTTATACAGGGTATAGCTTATAATTTGATGAAATCGTATTACGTCATAAGTAACAAAAACGAAGAAAACGTTACAGTTGACACAAAATTAATTTGATCGTTTGTTTAGCGAGGTAATATATTTGCTAGGAAGTGGGCAATACTGGGGCTTTTCCACGGAACCATTGAGGCGAGGTATTATTGAAAGCTCTTCGTTAGTTTCAAATAATAAAATTTCTGTAGGAAAATACTTTACCTATTCTTGAGGGGATACGGACGAAATTATACAAGTGTGGGTACGTATTTTAATAAAATAAATTATAAATAAAATTTTACGTAAATAAACAAAAAGGAAGTAACTAAAATCTGTAGTCTACAAATATAGTTTAAGATATATAAGGGCCTAGGGTTAACGAAATAAAATATTTATTATAGGATCACTTTAAATAACTGTTTGTTCCCTATTTGAAAATCATAATTATATGGCTGACATTGTTGATCCCACAGTAGTTAGACTAGCTTGCCAAACTTTACAACCTTGTTATTCCATACTACCGGTACAGCCATAAACGACATCAAGCCCACAGATACGGTTCTATACGTAGTCAACAATTTAGTTAAATTGTATTAGAGTGATTAATATTGTAAAACAGTTTAACGGTACATCTAAATACTGTATATACATTTATAGTGCTTTCCTAAATATAATTGATTCATTGGCCGATTTATTTGTCCAATTTTCTAATAGATATACCGGCAAGGTTTTCTAGGTCGGGGGAGGGCGTGGACGGAAAAAACGACGCGAATACCTTTAATCTGCATTACCGTGATCGATGTACTTCCCCCAATTAATAGAAATACATTTATTCTTACGAGCAAGTACTATAGTATTGTCCGCATACATAAATATGTACATAGATTACGAACGTCACCTTCTTGCGAGTTTTCCTTCTTGCTTCAGTTTGTTTCCATAACTAACACGATAAAATGTTCTCGGGGAATTGTGAGTTTTTTCTTTAGAACGAATCGATTAGCTGCATTTCATTAATGTTATTTATTTTCTACTTAAGTACGTCGTAATATATTGTTTATCTCTGATGTGCCATTAAACCTGGAAAAAGTATTGCAGAAAATTGTTGTAGTTAGGCGCACGCAAATTACGGCCGCGCTTTGGTTTATGAGTGCTCCTGGAAAAACCCAAATAATCAATAGGTGCGCTATCGAAGTTAATCGCGTACCCATTACCCATGGTGGGTACAAATTAACACGATAGAAAATAATATTATTACTTACTCGACATTAGGGGGCGACGGAAACTTTAGATTCAAAAAACCTACTTACTTGGATAGTATAAAACTTAAGTTGTTACCGGGTAAACATTATAAAAACGTATCTTTAAAAAAAATGAAACATTGTATAATGACATTCATATTTACTGTCTTAATGTTTTAAAAGTGTTTATAAAATACATGTTACTAATACTATACCACGTGTTATATATTAATATTAAGAATGGTCTACCACAAATTACTAAGCCAAAAGAACAGGAGAGACCTGTACAATATCGGACTAGAAATAAATCAGCTAATCGCGCGCGGCGTATGGTCTTTGACGCTTCTATGCCATAAAGTGAAGCCTCGCGATTGTTTGAACATGTCTAACGTGCGACCTCATTAGTATTTCAAGTGTACTCGAAACAATAGGTACGTGAAAGCCGCGTTGGTAATTCGCGAATTCACAGCCACCCACAGTGACTTGCACCCACACCTCTAGAATCTTGATGGACCACGCGCGCTCGTTTGACTGCGTGTTTTATGCAACGTTACTCAATGCTACTAATAGCTGAGTGCCTTTTTCCCTGTTATCTTATTTTTGAACCTAACCCGCTTTTGTTTTTTACTTAAGTGTTTTTGTAACTAAACAAAGCTTTATTTACTTAAAAAGTACTTTATTTTCTTCAAGACAAAGATCGACCTGTGAAACTTCATGTGCAAGCATTGCCTTTAACAAAACCCATATATCAAAATGTAACTTATTACTAAAAACTTAAAAATTAAAATGGACTTTAATTTAATACGAGTAAGAATTGTTTTATTTAAAAATCTTTGCAAGACAAATTTAGAATTATCTTTCTCCAAATCTACCTTTCCAGTTTAGCTCGCCAGGAGCGCAACGTCACATTTTTTCGATTACATTTAATTTTTTGTTTTGTCTTGTGTGCCTAATTTATGGTTACACCACTAAAAAATCTTCAATTCGAATAAACAATTTAGAAAGCTTCACGGTGCGATCTTCGAAATTTCTGCAATACTTATAATCCTTTTATTCACACGAATTTAATGGAAAAAAGTATTTGCTGTCGCTTTTTGTGGTACATAAAAAGTCCGTTATGGTTTCTGGAAAACAACGATAGCCTTTGTTGTGAATACCGAGAAGCATCGCCAGGTAAAGGCAAATACAAAAGGCATAAGCATTGTCCATTCATAAGATGCTTCGCTTCGATAAAGTGGTTCAGAATATCGGCCACACTCGCTTTGATCCTTTCGTTTATTCAATTTAGCCAATACAACAGCTTTTCCCATAAATTCATTTTATTGACATAAAGATGAAAAGCGTATTTCAACACTGACTTGTCTTAAAAAAAAATAGTGTATGCTAACGAAACCATGTTTGTGCGGTTCAAATTATATATTGTCGTAAAGGTTCTATTTGTTGGAACGAGATATATTAAGACTGGCCCGGACAACAAGCTGCAGCGGGAAAGCGATTCTATAGAATACGTTTTTGAATGGTGGTCGGGAAGCCGAGGGGAGAGGTCGCCTTCAGAATGGCATTCGGGTGTAGTCGCGGCGGGAGGTGCGGGGCGGGGGGCCGGGGCGTTATGGCGGCGCTCGCGCTCCAAGCCGATCGCCGCGTCGCTGTGTGGAAATTTCCATTGCCCAAGCGCCTCGATCAAAAACCGCGCTGCGTTCATAGCGCCGATCAAAAATGAGGCTGCCGCATAGTGTGGGTATTGTTTTAATAGAACGTCTTTATTAACAGCAAGCGCGGCACATCGGAAGGCCCTAAGATTTTTTACAAATTACTCAGAACAAAAGCAATTTGAAAGCTTACTTATGAATAGCGAAGCTCCTTTAATTTATTTCATTTATAACCATCTAGCAAAGATTTTGAATATTTTTTTGAATTAATTTAAAATCATGTTAAATGAAATGTATTCAAGCCAGTAATTATAAAAGATGCTGCAGGATGTATCAAAGACTACTTTTCATTTTATAGATATGGCAAGTATCGTATGTTTGTGTGTGTGTGTGTGTGTGTGTGTGTGTGTGTGTCCACAGCTTTATTACATCGATAGCGAGTGAAGTCGAAAAGGCGCAGCGGTCCGCGGGCGCAACCGCCTCCTCTCTACTCTTCGCACCAATTTGGAGGCCACGCACATGGCCCCTAACACCAACACATTATACACTCTATTTCTTTTGGTGTAAGGTTGAAAATTGATAAATTCCCGATGCAGACTTTCGGTTACACGCTTCAGTTATACTGAGGCCGGTAAACGGCAGACGAACGTATCGCAGACATCGGTTCAATCGTTGCCTGTTCACTGATCATTAGCAACAGCACTCTGGGGTTTTTATTTAACCGGTAAACGTCTATGTTTTTACCCGAAATTTAATCTTCCGAAAAATATTTTTATTGAGTTCACGCATTTTATGAGTGATGGCATCTGAAACGTGACAACGGATCGTTGAGGCGTATTTTCAAGATAAACTCCATAAAAACGGCTGTAATAAAATATACAGGAAAACATGTTAATTATTCATGAAACTACTTAACAAATTACGTCATGGTCGTCGTACAGGGCCAAAAATATACAATGCGATAATATAAACCGATTCTATTCATGGAGAACCTATTTTAATAATTGCACATTTTGTGGTCAGTAGAGGGAACATTCGCTGTGCTAGTATTGCCAGTCACAAAAATGTTTGTGATTTCACTAATTTTTCACCGCAATCTGTCATTATCCTAATACAGTTAGCAAAAAATAATAATTTTATAATTGCTCTGTGAATATGCTAATTAATAGAGTGTTGATTACACAATGCATTTATGTGCATTTCGACACCTAACCCACTAGGCATTTCAATCAGTGTTTCTGTGAAGGTATTTTACCCAGAAGTATTGTATGGCCTTATTGTGTAGTTTCGCATACACGTTAACAAGGGATCAGGTGGACAATACACCTGATATTGTGAAGAATGAAACCACGTGAATGATGTTTCTATAGGCGTCCACAAGTCCAGTTATTCTAAGTGTGACTTTGTTTTCTATTTATAATTACAAGTAACAATTCTAGACTGTTATGGTTGCGCAACGTGCGGCTGACCGGATGGTTTTGAGAAGTATTCGGTAACTATTTGCAGCTCACGTGTGTAAAATTTTCAAATTGCAGAAATGTGCCTCATTACACTCTCAATAAAAGTATGCGGCGTGTAATCGAGCGCTCTCAAGTTTGATTCTGGGAGGCAATATAGTATGTGTGGGTATATAAATTGCGGGCCTTGGAAATATACCCAATAAAGGCTTACCTTTCATAAACGTAGGTGTAAAAATACACCCCTGCTAGCCCCATCTATAAAACAGGTCAGAATATGCGGGTATCTACACTAATCTAATTCCGGTTTGCATAAAACAATTAATGAACAAAATGCTGCACTGTCTTTGAGTTCAGTATACGGCACCCCAGGATAGGATTTTTAACGTTATCTAAGTTTGTAAGTTGTAATCCAAAGATACATATTGTCTATATTTTATACTAGCTATAGGGCCCCAGCCGGCCGTAATTTTATATAAAATTTGTTAAACCATAGTACGTACTTGTCTAAGGTTCTATCTATGTATTCCAATGCCAAAAGTCATTCAAATCGGTCTAGCGATTTAGGCGTGAAAGCGTAACAGACAGAGCTGCTTTCGCATTTATAACATTAGTACAGATACAAAACGGGCTCTACCAGATGTGAGTATTGCTCTACTATCATCTCCTTCAGAGAACTATAGCTAAATATAGCCATGTATTATAGTACAGACAACTACAACTCTTTTCTGAAAGTGGCGCTATTGCATTAAAAGTTTAGGAAAATAAAATTCAATAAGGATGGAATCTGGATGTATGTACTTAAATTTAATTTTACATTTTCTAAAGAAAAAAGACGAATTTAAACATAAAAACAAAGAAGACCTTCAACAAACAAATTCTGTCTTATTTGAAAACAAAATTATTTAACAAGTATTTTCTGATGAAGCGGAGAGACAAGATGACATTAATTGTCTGAAAGTTATGCATCTTTCAATGAAAGTTTGTTTAAAATACTAATTAGTTATTTAATAGGTGCTCTCTCAAGAAGGAAGTTTTCAATTACAATGTAACTAGTACAAGTCGTACTGATTATGCAATAAACGGTGAAGAACTTGCATCAAGAATTATCTTCTTCTTTCCTTAGATTTTAAATTATTTTTATGGGTAGAAACACTCTTTCATTAATCAACATCATCTGCCAAATGACATCCAATGTTGGATATAGGCCATCTACTAAATACAATTATATTAACCACTTCTAAAGTCATTATATCAATCGGACGTGTATTTTTGAAGTCTGTAAGTAAAAGTGACTGATTATTATTACGCGTGTTAATAATAATAGAGACGCAAAATCCCCGTAGTATCTAGATGACTGAAAGAGTCTACATCTCTTTGCAATTTTAATGGATTTTACTTCCAATATTTACCTCAGTTTAACGTGTTATTTACTCTACGGTGCGTAACCTTTGCCAAATCTAAAATATCCCTTACAAAACATCCATTACAAAATATCTAAAACATCCATTTACTATATCCAAGGCTCCAAGCATTGTTATATTGAAAAAGTTGTTTCATAATATGTACCACCTGCGGACCACCCAAAGCTGTAAGCGTGCCAATAACAGAGACATGACACTGTCTCCCAAGTAGTAATTAATTTTTAATATGCGCAGAACTCAGTTTAAGTCACGTGCAGTTATGGGCATATGAAATAGATAAGTTGTATTAAGTTTCCAAGCTTAAGTGCGAAATATACTATACGGCACGGATAACGAAATATCTTTTATCTTAAAACGTTAGAGCAAATTTTTTCGGTGCTATAACAAAAAATAAAAAGAACATTGACCGGATATATTTATACACATATATTCATTTGTATGTAATTGTGTGTGACGTTGTACTCGTATACAATGGCACATTCATTTTATAAGAGAATTGCTAGGAATTATCGCAATGTTTGGCGCAGTTAAAGACTAATTACATTTTCAGATTTCTGAATATACGAGATTCGATACGATAGATTACTGAAAGTTTACACTGAATGCTGTGAAAGCAAAACTTTTCCAACAGCATCAAATGTATGTATATATAATTTATATACATAAATATAACATAGTCTAAGAAATTGTGCTAGCAGTGTTTTTTTTCACTAAATCCATGTCATTTAAAATCTCTATGTTTTCATAATGGATTCAAAATTTGATTAGATATGACTTCAAATTTGATGCTGTTAAAGTTGATGTTATATTTATGTATATAAATATAACCCACGTCATTTGTTGGTAATTGCAGACGGAGCAGGGATTGCACTCAGATCGTTATAGCGCCGATATATATATTTTTTAGCCTTGAAACTGGTAAACCATATTGCAAAATGCAGACGGTAGTATAACTTTAAGTGTTCCCGCGTCAGCGCTGCGTGTAAAAAATTATGTTCATTAATTGATGCAAATTATATGTGATATTAATATTCAAATATTTTATTTAAAACGTCATGGTGATTTAATTTCATGAAATTTTAATACATTTCGTTTTCACACATAACTTCGAGTAAATTTTCCGTTGTAGAGTTGCACTGCCATCTATTCCCTGTTATGCTTGCCAATTCATATGACCTTTTAGGGCCAAATGAAGGGTGAATATGGAGGGGACGGGAAACGATTAAGATCTAGCGAACTCCGTACACCTGATACAGTTTACCGCACTCTAATAAATGTGCATACGGGTTGGTTTGTTTCGTCTAATGTTTTAGTTATTTAGTGAGAGTTTCAAATTAAGAACGTTAACTTTTAAAAAAATGTAAGATCATTATGCCTGAGTTATGACAGGTTTTCCTCGGAGTTTTATAGCGTCGGTTGATAATAGCTATTATTAAGCGAATTTTATAACCGGGGTAAATAGGAGAGCGAAAGCTAGTCAATAAAAAAGACAAGTTACAGCCCGCAACAGACCCGTTACAAAACCAATTTGCAAAATGATCCGAAAAATTTTCGCAATATACTACGGCCGTACTTATGAAACTCGAGTCGTCCTCAACAATATGTTAAATTCGTATAAAGTTACGTCAGATTTCTTTTGCTCAGCCCTCGAGCATTTTGAACCTGAATTAATAAGGGCGTATGTACAATACACTTTTAGTATTATATTCGAAATAAAAGGTATGTGTGTATCAGTTTAATTTACTGCACCTCCGAGTGATTTGTCATTAAACAAGTCTGTCATTGTCAAGTACTCATTGGCTATATTATAGACAAATGTTCGCCATCATATATCATGGTCCGATAATATTATCGGGGGATCGTTACAGTTATCATAAAATCACTTGCAGTTATCTAAAGTAATTTATGACTGGACAAAGCTCGGCGTAAGCTCTTGCTCCGCGACTGGTAAATATAAACCGGAGTATATTTTTCCAAACTGTACAGTAATGATCTAAATTTGAAACGTTCTTCAAGATCATACGTATCCGATGCATCTTATTTGAATACATCCAGGCCCATACGAAGTTTGTTTACCAGTTTTTTCAATTATGTTACAGCGCACGTTTTACAAAGTTTGCACAAATCTGAATCACCAAAGCGTGGGATAAACGTAACAAACAGAACGAATGCAGAGCTAAACGGAATATTTCTAATACATTTTCAAACCACCATCACACTGCTATATGCGAGTATTTTTCGTTTCGTTATTTGAAATATCCTTCAAGCAAAATACACACAAAAACACGAGATGAATAGCGGCAGTGTGAAAGCGGTTTGCAACTATCGCACAGCATTTTCTGTAATTGGCCTATTCTCAGAAACGAATAATAGAAGTCGTTGCGTTGTGTTTACACCGCTGCATGCTGACGTTTAATACTCCTTATATCAGTAAAATGCCATTGAAAGTGCTAAAATTTCTATTATACAGCGATAAGTTAGTACTGCTAACTATTCTTCAAAATTGATAAAAATTCCGACGCAGTTTATAACCGTGCGATATGAAGTGAAACTCGACAGTTTTACGGCTTAGAAAATGAAATTGCACATTTCCACTCTCACCATCGTGAGACTCGTGTACTCAACTGCCCTTAGATATAAATTATATCTTAAATGTCCCTTTTCAAAAGATATTAACGCAAAGCAAAGTACCTATGATAATTCAGTCATAAACAATTCATGACGATTTTATAATGAAATTATATTCGCACACAAATAAATTAATACAACATAAAAGTAAACTTACCTTAAACACCGCCGGAGCTAACGGTATAGCAGCTTGATTGTGAAGATGTTTTTTCGACATTTTCGGTTGTTTCCGTCGCCGTGTCTAATGAAAATTATAACTCAATCTCGCTTCAAAATATCGGGAAACCCTTGAATATTGCGATTTGTGCAAAAATATCCAAACGAGTCGTGATACTGAAAGTGAGTTGCGCTCCACAAAACGCCGTATAAAACTTTTCGCAAAGTGAAAATTTTATTCGTGCGCGTCGCTTCAAATCGCGTTTCGTTTGTTTCCATACGATTTAAAATCAAGAAATTCACTCCTCAGCGTTAAAAAGAAGTAATAAAAGTTGTGAAGTTTAAGAATCAAAGTCGAGAGACGCGTCAACAGTGGGACGTGGTGCCGCCGTTGCGGTCAAGTCGGCAATGAGCGAGTAGCGCGCGTCCGAACGCGGCGAAGGGAGTGATTCAAGTTGGGTGCGAACCGAGCGGCGTGCGGTGCGGGGGCCGAGCCCGAGCGGCGCTGAAGCGGAGGCGCCGGGTGACGTACTCCGCGCCCGTCTCGTCAACCAACCGACTGAAACGGCTGCAGCGCGCCGGTCCTGAGCCAGTCGCGCCCACAGGGACTGACGCCAAACTCTCTTGATCGTCAACAATACACTTTTCAGCGTGCAATTTTCCGTCACTATAGCGATGTCGTGGCAGTTCTCGTCAAGGCGCAAACACTGAACTTGACGCACGTGACTCACGTACCCGCAACGCTCCGCCCGCCAACTATTTAACGATACAATTACGTGTTCAAAAAATAGCATGTGTCTGCATGAAAATAAAATGGCGCCTCAAACGTGACAATTGTGAATGACCATGAATACTGTATGTAAACTCCCTGGCAAGGGTGAGCGGCGAACGGTAGAGTCGCGCGGATTTTTCTCTTGCAACGCTAGAGATAAAACCTTGGATGCGCGTCATTGAACACTGATGGGCGTAGTGCAATTATCAGGAATTCAGGAAAATAAGAGATATCAGGAAGTCATAACTTAATCAACATCTGCGATGCATATGTCATTCTTTTCTTGCTACTCTATCTTTTGATTAATTTATTTATAGACCGGTGTTTTTCCCACAATTTTACCGCAGTATGGAAAATAACATCCAATTTAAGCACACTTAAAGTGACTCACACCGGAAATAACAGTTCATGAACACTTCTTATGGTATACTGAAATTTGTCCATATAAAACAACAACATTGTTTTACTGGAAATCAAAACAATACCTAACACTACACTCAGAAATGTGATAAAATCGAATATGTTTGAGCCATGAAAAATCAGCGAAAACTGATCGCAAAACAAAATTCTGCGAGATTTCATTTTTATAAACCTTAACAAATTTGCAAATTTTCAGATATGTTTCTATGCAAGTACTTCACTCGTACCAATCAGCCAATCAGCAAGGCTTTACACAACTAAAGTGTTGCATAAAGTTTCAAAACGAGTTCTATAGTGGAGATATGGAAAACTAGATTTCAGTCGATTTCACTTTACCACATGAAATAAGTCGTTCTCACATCCTTCAAATCATTTAATTTTTATATGATGCAAAAGTAATAGGCTGAAAAGAAGTAAAAAGAAGATAAATTTGTTGCCATAATCAGTAAATAATAAAATAAACGCAGGCTATCCATAAGCAATGTGCAAAAGGTGATGTTAAAACTAGATGCCATAGTCGATTTCACTTCCCATGTCTGTTGAAATACAATTATTCTGTCACCGGCCTACGCACTATGAATTTATATTTTAAATCTCTTGTCGAAGTTTAACGCTAAACCTTTTACTGATAAAGGATCTTGTGCAAAGAAATTAAAGCATGGGTTTTGCTTGGACTTACTTATCCACCCAAAACAATATTTAAAGGACACTTTCGTGCATGCAGAATTCCTTGAGATATTTTTTTAAATATCAACATTGCTTTTGTTTTAAGTATGTAAGAATTAATCTAATGTAAGAACCCATTACTATTGGGGTGATGTCTCAACTGGCCGCGCGTTTAGCCTTCTTAGCCATCACGCAGGAAGAAACATAATAAGAGCAATTAAAATACTGTATTCATCGCGATCATTGATGCTAGTTTTCCTCAATAGAAATACGAGAAAAAACCGATTCTTTTACTCTATTATTGTTACAATAAGCTATAATAAAAAAACTAATAAACACATACTTGAAGTATCGTTAATTGAAGTATCGTTAATTGAAGTATCGTTAATTGAAGTATCGTTAATTGAAGTATCGTTTACAAAGATGAATTGTTTTAGTGCGTTTTATTAAATTACAAAAGTCTGGTTCGCAGGGCGACGGGTCATCTGTGGTCGCTAAACACGCCACCTGCAACACTTGGAGATTGTGAGTGTATTGCCTTAGTGCTGTAACCTTTTATGCACTCGGTGCCTTCAAAACTGCACCCCTGAAAAATGCTCTAACCAGGCTTAGCTACCATACATGAGATAAAACTAGATACTAGTCTGGTCATTTCTGCGCCCCTCCAGGGTCTGCGCTCTGGACCTGGGCATTGCTGGCACCGCCCTAGTTACGGCACTGCTAGCTCTGGAACATAAAGGAAAAGAAAAAAAAATTGAAGAACGCATTTCGATGGAAACTTTTGTTCACGAAAAAATAACTCAAGCTGACTTTCCTGACAAGATAAAAAAAATCTTGTCTATTCGTGTAGTTTTGATGGTGATGATGAAACTATGACCAAGCACAAATACTTTAACTAACTCACACTAACTTGATTATCAAGAGAATTTGTGATTTCCGATTTGTTTCAGATTGTTTTTTGTGTCGTTAAATGAAAACCACCGTGTCGAGTGTGGACATATTTCTACTCAGCGGTTGATTGAAAAAATATTTTCTTTTTATAACGTAAATCCATCATATAGATTATACTTGCATCCTAAGTAATTTTTTTAATTCCATAAATATACATAAGTTTTCAAAGGCTTTTATGCGCTTTTAATAATACTGCATTTTTGAGTACCTTAACATAATGTATAAAAACTTAAAGGCATTATATGAAATATCAAGGAATCATTGCCTATTTTTCCTATAGCGGTAGACAAAAAAGCATTTCTGCCCTTAAATTTCGCCATGAATGTATCAATCCTACATAATAAGAGCAAGGCTATTGCAGATTTTCTATTACAATATGTCCAGACAATGATGATAAAGGAAAACCCAATAAAAGTGTGAAACCACCAGACAAAAGGATATAAGTTTAAAAAATGACAGATATTTTGTTAAATGACTTCTAATAATATAGGGATCTGGCTAATCGAGGGTCCGATTGCCGAGTCGGATAGATTATTATAGTTTTCCGGAGAGCTCAGTGTCTGGTGTATTTCCCGATAGTCGTACCTTTAGCCACCCCATCGCAATGATTCAATGGCAATTATATACTTTATATTACAAACATAAAATGTGTAATAAAATAAATAATAACTGAACAGTGGCATTAGCAGGTATAATTTTGCACCTAATGTTGAAAATAATTATGTTCATTACGATAGCTATACGGCGTAAGTAAAGAAGCAATTTGTATTGTATGAAAAAGAAACATTGTGAGTAATCATTTACACAGGTTAAAAACATAGATGATCTAATCAACTGGCTCACTGAATATGTAATCATTTCAGTTTGCAATCATAGTTTTATGTACATAGGCTGTGTATCCTTCAAACTATATGTATAACATGTAACAACAGTCATAATTCCATTCACATAGAGGTCATTATTGTCCGAACGAGTACGACAATACGTTGAATTATTGGTCACTAAACATAACGGGAAACCCGATAAGGATTTAGTACTAACATACATACATTACAATAAAATCTTTATAGTCCTCTACCTATTCTTGAATTCTAAAGCGATGGAAAATAACCAGCGTTAGGCGCCACAAAATCCTTCCTACAAGGCTCTTAATGGCGATAAAACTGTATTGTCGAAACACGAGGCATTAGCAGTCGTTAATCATTGAAATTACGAGTGTTAGCAATAAAGCGGAGATATAGCCGCCAGCGTAGTACCGATGTCGCCGGACGGCCGGAAAGTGGCCGGTCCGACACTCAATTTGCCATAAAATTACTTCACGGAGGTGTGCCCTGTTCTTTAACAACCAACACGTTACTACAATGATGCACCAGTAAACATAAGAGGACGCGATGCCTTTATAAAGTGCGAGAAGTTATATTTTTAAATGTCTCGTGAACTTTTTGCGTTTTTGGCACATTTTCATGTTTCTACGCTGTTGGCCAGTTGTGTCGATGATGTATTCATACATAGGTTTTAGTATAAATTGTCAGGTCAAACTGGACAGAAAAATAATTTTAGAACTAAATGGCATTTTTAGTATTGAACATGAAGTGCCAGTAAACACCAGCAACGTTGCTGACCATCAGATACCAATCAGACTTCATCAATCTATGTACATGTGTCTATTATAAAATTGAATCCCGTTCTCTTAGAACTCTAGGTATGATGAAAATAAATCCATTCCAACATAAAATTCATACTGGGAACCATTAATCTACTATTCCATTGTAAAATACAACTATTTCAGTATCAAAATTAATCCTTTCATCTGGTTTTGTTCTATAGCCGACTGGGATTTGCTAATTAATTCTGGCTCAAAGGGATTTACGCATCAATATGCATCTGTGTGGGCGCATTTCGGTTTCATGTACAAAATATATTTATTTCATTATTATTTTTGGATGCACGGTTAAATGTAAGTTACGTAAATACCTTAATATGAATAAACATAATTGAAATTTGATATTCGTCTGGAGTCATCGGAAATATATACTAATGTGGATCAATGGTTTGGAAAAACTAGTTTAAGTTACCACATACTTGATTCACTGTTCATTCAGCAGATATTAATAAAATAAGAATCTTCTGTGAATAATTAATTCCAGCCGCTTTAGTTACTGCTGATACCAGGAAACGTTTATGCGTCCAAGTCAATATAATCAGTCTGTGTGAACACAATGGTGATTCCTACGTAATAACAAAGCGTACGTAAATCGTATGTAGCCGATGACATCCACACAATCAGTCCCCATCAATTTACATGATCAATTCCCTAGCAAACTGCGCAGTAGACAAATCAAGACGTTACCAGTTTTTACGTGACCAATCATTGTAGATCAATATCTTTTGAAAAGGACGAGCTGAAACGTCATGTATCTACAGAAACAAGCAGAACAATGAATAGATGAACGTTTAGCACGTATGTGGGTGCTAATAAATCGGTCAATCTAATGGCGTGGTGTGGTAAACTCATGCATACTGTATAAGGCAAAGCAGTTGTTTACCATGATGTAGTTACAGCTCTATTAAGCAGAAAAGGGTGTGTTAAAATTTGCAATTTATCAATCGTTTCAGTATCAACTTGTTCCGATGATTCAACTTTTATTGCTATTTAAAAAGAGTTTCAATTTGTAACTGTTCTTGGATTAGGTATGTAGTGTTCGGCACTTCGGTTTTGGTGTGGAGTTTTATGATTTCCTTGTAAATTTATCAATTGCATTTGCGCGAAACGTAAATAACATTAAGTATAATATGTACATTAAGTACATATAATATAATATTAATTAATACCTGCAAATTGGTTGGACTAATAACCGTGTGTAAAAAGTTTTAAGTAATATTTATAAAAAATAGTTGTGATTAATTAAAATCATTTTAATTACATACATAGCTTTGCATATGTACATATGCGAGAACTTGATATTTTCAGCGACTGGTGAGTGAGCCACAAAAGAATCGAATGGCGTGTTTTATATTTCACTCTTTCATAGTATAATATGTCTATGTATTTTCAAAAAACAGTATATTGTTATTTTAACCATTTAATGTTTTATTAACACCTAGTCTTACTTAGATGTCAGGACTGAATCGCTATTCATTTTTAATTATTATTTGAACTGTAAATTACACTTCATGAAATAATACTAATAAATAACTTATTTAAGAATGTTAAAGCAGTCAGATCTTGATGATTTGTTTACTGAGAAAATAAACGTCCAATTGAACGTATTATGTTTATTTTCGCAACTATTCCTTAAATACCATATCATGATTTTTTTATTAACGGCGTTTCTATGTTTAATTTCCTCCGCCATGTTGATTAGCCGGGCAGACCGCACACATGTAATTGCCTTCAGCATCAAAGCGCATTAACCCATTAGGTACCAACTTTTTTCTGTAATGTTTGACATATTTTTCAAAGAGTATATATAATAAGGAGCACATAAAAAAAATATAAAAAAAAAATAACAAAATAAATTTTTAGTCCATCAGTCCAATGTTCCCATTTGGGAACATATTTAAATAAAGAAATTCAATAAGTACTGCCATCCATTGAATCAAATTACTAGTTACAAGCTATTATTTAGATACTATTTGATATTATTTTACAATAATTATAAAATACTTACATCGAATTACAGAATAATCAAAATGGAAACAATAGAAAATTTCGAAACTCGTAAAAACTACGTTCTTTGATCAAAAACACATAAATGACAATAATTTCAAGTGAATAATTGGCTTGATATTTAGCACCACACAGTGTAGAAACTAATGACATGAATAATTATTAAAACATTGCAGGTAGTTATGAATGAATCGACAAAAAGTGAGATGTCCCAAATGGGAACATTGGTACCTAATGGGTTAATAAAGCGGAAAATTCTGGTATAAGTTACGCCAGCTAAATCCGATATGCTTGGACGTAATTTAACTTAATAACACGGAATTGATAATAAAAACTATTGAGAAACAATTGCTTACCAGCGGAATACTGCCAGTAGATTTAAAATTAGTATGTTTCATTTGTTTTTCAAAGTACATGATAACTCTTTACATTTAATCTAGGGTTTGAAACTTGTACCGCCGATTGTATTTGCTAAATCGTGCGCCAAAACTACGAAATCACCACTGCTTAAAGTAGAAATGGTATTTCATATAGATGAGATGAAATAAGACAAGTAGTACTTTAGCTACAACTATTAGTGTCAGCAGTGAGCTAACTTCATTTTGATATAGCACGTGTAACATGCGTCCGGCATAACTCTCTTCATAAATGTCACTCCATCATTTTATCAGTACAGAGCTATCACGCATGGAAAATGTGATTCACTTCAATTCATTCAAGTTTCAAATTTAATTGTCCATTCCATACTAGTCTAAATAGACTTAGGATATTTAGAGGTATTTCTCGAATACATTATGGGCAAATTTTAATTGAATTAAGAATTAAAAATTAACAATTACTTAGTTCTTAACTGCAGTGAGAGTACTTAACAACTTAGTAATTATTATTTGTAGTTTTATACAATAAACAATTGATCAATTGTTTTTGTTAGTTATTTTAGGAAAAAACAAAAATTTTTTTACCAAGTATATTTATTAATACTTGAAAATGTCAAGGAAATATTCGATTATTCTTCCCCAATTTAAACCCCACAACTTTGAAAATAGCAGATTTTGAGAGTTTTTAATTTACTAAAGTTTAGTGTCATATTGGGTATATGAAACAATTAAAGTTAAGCTTCTACGTTTTCCGACCGGTGGTCCGAATAAAATTTGCAAAAAATTAATTGTTAGTTTTAATTATTTTATCAACCAATTAAAAAAAATTGCAATTATTTTAATTGCGAGGTGCAATTCATGTGCATTAATAATTTAATTGTAACACGCAATTAAATGATTAATTGCAATCCATTCAATTGCAATTATTTTTTTGTCAATTGATTAGTTCAATTAAAAGTTAATTGATTAATGCCCAACACTGCTAGACTACATCAGATTATCTTTTAATGATATTTAACGCTCATAAGCAGTAAGGTAACGCTGTTTTCTTTATTCATATAAATATCAACATGAAGTACCAACATCACAGTCACATTTCGTTCGGTAAACGGGTTATACGTTTCTATGTAAATAGAAGCAAGTACTAGAAAAATCTTGATCCAAATAAAGCAGCACAGCTTCTATATCAAGAAACTTGTTTGCCTACTTTCTTCGGATGTTAAAAGTAATTCTTTAAATAGAATATCACAGCAGCCTCTTACCTCTTTATCATGATAGCATCGATTCCTGAAAGCCTATCATTGATTACGTCGAATCAAATGTTTTTTTTTTAAGTTTAGATTATAAGATTTTAATCTTATTTTTGGACTTTCTCACAATATCAAGAATGCTATCTTATCATTTTGTCTGGACGTGACTAAGATTTTCTTAGTAATTGTGTTTTAACTTTTAAGCAAGTAGTTTTCCGATGGTTTTGTTTGACTGTGAATGCTTGTGCTTGCTTGCGTGTATTTGCTACTACGATATTGGGTGGCTAAATAATACAGCATCTACCCTTTATTCTAGGTAGATGATATTTTTTCTATTTCATTTTGGCTGGGCCCCACAGGTAGTTAGTATGTTTATGGTTGTTTCCACTGTGTATTAGTCACTTTCTTATTAATAATTTCAATAATTGGTTTGTGAACAAACAGTAGTACATATGTGTCTACTTACAAAACATAACATATACAAGATGTAACCCTTAAGTGTGCACAGGCGATTATTCCATAACTACAGATATCGAAAAAAATTATGCATTTTATTTATGAGTGAGTACAAATTGTTGTATTCAAAGTAGATATTCGATGTGATCTCCTTGTTGTGCAATACAATGACGAGCTCTTTTTACAGTTTTTAAATAAACTTTTCTTAATAAGCTGAGTAATTAAAGCAATTGCACGACGTACATCATTCTGTAATTCTTCCAAACTTAATATACTCTCAGCGTACACGTGTTCTTTGACAAATCCCCATAGGAAGAAATCACAAGGCGTGAGATCCGAGGGCCCTGGCAGGCTAAGGGTTGAACTATTATTGGCTAGTAAAATTGTTTCGTAAGAAATTCATTCCAATAATTTTTATTATGTTTAGGTGCAGGTTAAAAAATTATCGAACTTCTACCATCGTCTGGAATTGGTTCAAGAGACTTACCATATCGTTTTATACAAAGGTGAATGGTGACAGGTGTCTCTGTCCAGTTAAGGTTCCTCTGTACAAATACAGCCCAATGATCCAATCTCCAATAATACCACGCCACCCATTAATTGAAAATCGCAGTGTAACTTCAGTAGTTTGGCGAGGATTGTCAATTGACCAAGAATAGTTTTTTCTATTGTAAATACCGTACTTAGCTTAAAACATTACTTTCATCGGTCGATAAACTGACCTTAAATTGACAAAATTATTGACAAGCCAATTGCAAATTAAGGAAACTAAAACCCTTCAACACTTACAAACTAATTGTATGGAAGTTTTTAATGTATTTTTTTGGTTATTTCTTGTTTTATTTTTTAAAAGTTATTACTCATTAGGTAAAGTACTTTCGATATCAGTTTAAATTTATGCATACCATTGCACTTTTTATCTCGAAGTTGTAAACAGAGTTATAATATAAACCACTTACTGTCAGGAAAGACCAATTGGCAATTAGCATTAACCTGGCAAATATTCAGTTTCAATCAATAAATTACAGGCAGTAGCCTGTTCTCAGTATCTGAACAGGAATTCCGGTGCCGACGCGGAGGACCTTTATAAAATAATACAACTCCTAATGAATGTCTTATTTCTGGAATATCAAAAAATATGCGCCTTTCATTGTTTTTAGCACAGTACTAAAAATAATTTATTTTGTGGAAAGGACATAACTAGTGAACAAATTATTTCATACAATAATATGAAGCACATCATACGAATATTATTAGTTTTACCTTATTCATATATGGATACTATCCACTAATAATATGGTATGCGCTTTAGTAATTACTATCTACTAGTATAACAATGCTTTTGCATGTGACAATTTATTTTCTTAAATCTTTAGTTACGTACAAAATACAACGCAAAAAAAATTAACGACTAATTTAGGCATATGATAACACTCTCAGTGATTTTCCTGAACATGCCTTATCTATGATTATCATTATTTCAATAGATTGGTTACGTCATTTTGTTAGATGGGCGTGTTGCACACTGAGTCACATCAGATAAATGATGATGGCTCTTGCGATTTCGACGCAGCGCATTATAATTGCACTAATTGTGATAAGATCGGCTTGAGCCGCAATTGGACGTTGTACAGCCAGTTTCTGCGTTGGCGTCACACTTCACTAAATATGGAACGATGATGCTTCAAGTGTGAAGAGGCCCGGGTTTTAGTTTTCATTTGTCTGTCTAGTTGGTTCGTAACAATGATATGAGAAATTGAACTTGTAATGATATTAAAACTTAATGAAAAATTAATGGGCTTTAATGGCCCAGTGTGGAGTATGTTAGTGTGTGTTTAGTGATCAAATCTTCAATATGGATCATAATTATTATGCCCTAAAAATTATTTCAATAAATAAATATAGGTATAATAGTATATACTTATAGTGGGTATAAACCGAATCTCATTTAATAATATTTAATAAACGTTGACTGTTTGACTTACACAAATTGATTTTACGGTACTAGCACTGTAACATTGAAGAAAGCAAGACCGAGCATTCTACGGCATGTGCATACATAACCAACGCCTATTGAAATGATGCTTATTTAGTTTATCCTTCTAAGAAAAGCCTTTTTATGTGACAGTAGGTACTGGTAATAGCTGCTCACATTATTTTTCTTAAGTATTTAACTTTTGAACATTACACTTCTTTACTATCACGTCTGAACCACAAATTATGATGATAGTAAACACATGTATGCCAGCCCGCATATCCCGATCCAATTCCCTTCCATCTTGCTTCTAGTTTTGTATAGGCACGTCTCCCGGACACAGCTTTGTATAGGCAAGTCTATTATCACTGTACTCCTGTTAAGGCATCTCGATACCAAAAATCAACTGATTTTGCCCAAAGGTTTCACATGTTTGGAATTTGTTTTGACTACATACTCCTTGCGGTAATATGTACATTTGTTATCACGGAACTAGCACCTAACTGTTCTCAGCTGTGGATAACATATGCCTACTATGGAACATCTAAATGTACATTAGCTTATACGCCGTATTATCGGGCAGGACTTCCTCTACCGTTATGAGACACTTGATAGAAATTCATTAGAAACCAGCGAGGGGTGTTACGATCTAACCCTTACAAAATACGCAGAGCCATGATAAAAATGAAATACGAGAAGGTTATACGTATCACGAAACTTCAAACAAAGTCTACTTCGTCAATTTTCTGAAAAAAAAATACAATCTTCTTTGACATTACTGTAACAACTATCTAGTACTAGCGGTGGCGTCTATCTCCAAGCTGGACAATTTTAAATCACTCCCGGAACTCCTAATACAAAAATAGGAAAGGCCTGCCTAAGCTTTCTAAGCAACAGATTACGTAATTTTAAGAAATATTTATATAAGACAAATAGTCTATGTACGTCTAAAGTTTTCATCTATGTCCATAACAAAAAATCTTAATTATGATAAACGGCACCTATAATATAAAATGAATAAAACGTCACTTCGCCCATACACAAATTTATTTTTGTTCGCTACACACCATGAACACGCTGTATGGCTTTTCATCTAAGATAGTATTGTTGCTTAGGAAAGCTGACAAAATCTAATCAATCAATCACTAAACCAAGGGAAGTCCACGGCTGGACATTAGCTTCTCCTCTGAAGCGTGGCTTATATTGGCAAAAACCTCGGTATGAGTAAAACCAGGAAGCCAACTACTTAATTTAAATATTTACTCATGTCAACAGTATTGCTTAATACGGTAAAGCTATATAGGCTAATGCTTGGTACAATTGCTTTTATACAATTCCAGGCCAATGCGTCCCCGACCCATTTCTTGTCTCACTGTGTCCAATAGTAATTTTAAAAATGACATAGCACGAACGCAATAAATGAATTAAATAAACACCAATTCAATAGTAGGTAATATACCTTTCATTCTTAAGGTCGAGACTAGATAGATAAACAGTTTCTCCGTCTGAATTGCTTTGACCAAAGTTTTAATACGTAAAGGTGTGTAGGTGGTGCCGGACGACCAAAATTTTGGCTTTCATCCCGTTTTTCTATTACTTTTAGGCATAAAGTTCAATAGTTAAGTCTACATTTCGAATAGTCTCGTACATCGTGGATATTACATATAAAACTTATTCTCATTCATGCTGTTATCCCTTAGAAATTGATTGTCAGCTCAGCATGAGTTTAATGCAGCGCGTAAATTGTGTGAACATTTATATTATTTATATGGAATAATGAAAACCATATTACGTAGAATCTTCAAACCAAGAATCGGAAATTCAACAAAGAAAGTTCTTTGGTGTTACCAATTTTGGATAGACTGGCAAATATTTTTATTAAAATATAATTATTATAATATCATTCGTATTAATAGTATCTATTTCACGCTAAGTTATACCGACGATTTATGTATAGGTACTCTTTTTCAAAAAACAGCTAACTTAATAATATAGTATGATTTAACTTTAACTATTATAATTAACTTATGAAAAAAATATATAAAAAAATCTATTGCTTTATGCAATCACGGTTCCTTTATCAAAATGAAATAATTCCCTGGTGACGTCAGTATATAAAAACATAGACTTTGATATAAACCAATAGAAGCCAGTCTGATACTAAAAGCGGCATTGTTGCAAAAGTTGTGAAACCTTTTGCAATTCAAATTAGCATGTTGATGGTATGGGCGAGCGACGAGCCCCAATTTCTATGTTGTGATGAAGATTGATTGTCAACGTGTTTTTTGAACTGAACGTAACGTGCAACGCGCCCAATTCAAATTTAATCTTCATTGGAGCCTAGTGCACGCTGGTCTATGTATGAAGACCCAAATATATTAAAAGCAGTTAAACAAGTTCACAGATTTCTACCTTGCGATGAAATGCATTGTATATTGAAGGAGCAAGTTTAGGGCAGCGTATATTTTTTTGCAATCATGGAATTATTTAATGGGGCATTGATGGCTTACAAAGTGTAATTTGATTTTATAGGTAACGTTACACTTCGCGTAGATGTACTTCATAACATTTACATACATATGAAAACACATTATTAACAGTATGTACGTAATAGGTTGTTTTATTTAGTTGTTTAAAGGGTAGCTTCACTTGTACTGCATCTGATGTTACGATACAACTTTACACGTAAACAGTTATGCAATAGGAATAAACTTTGCATTGATACAGTATTGTCGCATTAAAAGGCTAGTTTAACTTTTTAACACTTTACTATATTTTTGTATGACTTCTGTACTTATTAATTCTTTCCATAATAACCAATATTTAAGTTTATTTGTAAAAAATGTTGTTGTGCAGTTAACTTGTATATCTAGCAGGTATAAATTACACGTTGTCCTGTAATATTGTGTAAGCTATGTTGGCTTTCTGCCAGATTTTCTCGTACCTTCACGAAAACATTGTGAATTGTGATCCTTGCGTGTATCTACGTCATTGAACTATGCGGATTTTGACGTCACATATTTTTACCCAGAAGTACATGCGTGTTACTGTTTATTTGTTTTGTTATGATTTTTAAAGAAGAGGTAAATTTCTTTTATAAAAAATACTTAAATCAGTTATATTAAGCGGCAATAACCACAAAAACATTGTATAAACATGGAAATATTTCCAAATAATTGCCTGTTAGGCCGTTATCCTCATATTATGACAAAAATAACAATGATACTTTAAAAGCCGACTAGTCTAACAAAATAGAACCGTTTGTTGCTCCTATTAATAACAATGAGGTAGCGCATTGTACTGAAAATTGTGGAAAATTACACGCAGACACGACAATTTTGAAATTATAGCTAATTTTTCCTCCTAACCATGCAGTATCCTAAACGCATGCATTAAAATTGTTTCATTATAACAGATGACATATCAAGGTTTAAAAAAAAAATGTTGCTACTTTGTTATTGCTCTTGACGAAACTGTGCTAGGGCGGGTTGCTGATCTGCACGCATTTAAAAGCCTACTTATTTCTTTATAAGTAAATAAAAATCACCGAGTCCAGTCACCATCAGAATTAATGGATCACCAGTCCATTAATTCTGACTAGCACCCGTGAATATTTCACGTGATGTAATAACAATTAATTGCTATGCATTTCAACAGTAAAGGAAAACATCGTAAAGACACAAGCATACAAATTCAGAGAAGAACACAACAAAAAAATAAAATTTTATGTAAAGTCTTTCAAATCAATCCATTCCGGGACTCAGCTCCGGAGTATTTCAATCGTATTGGACGCCCACACCTATGAGTGGGGCGACACTATATTTTACGCCATACTAAAATTAATTGATTTATAGTTTGTTTGCAATGAAAACAAAAACATGGAATAAGCGTTGATGTTGACGTATTCCAGCTGTGTAGCAACAAGGGGCCTCCTAGTTCACGATAACAAATAAATATCCTGAACGAAGTATTCGACAAAATTTATAAAATTAATAAAGACAAAAATAATAAAGATTAGGTGGCAAATCAAAAAAAGTTAGCTATTAGTCCTATATATTTCATACTTGATATCCTCTGGTTATAACTGACATACAAGCTCGCCAATCTGTTATAAAATCAAAATATTATTTGAATTAAAACTCACGTTGATGAATTACCTGCGGATTGCGTCATTGCACAACCTTACGTAAATTAATTTTAACCCACAGCTTACAAAACCTAATAGTAAAATACACTCTTTTATAATGGTGAGGAAAATATGCGTGCTTATTTGTGGTCAAAGTACAAAATTTTATACAATTGTGTGCGTAAAATTTTAACCAAGCAAGCAAATGCAAGTTATAGTTTCTGTTTTAGGATCACCAAATAGTTTTTTACGCTATAAACTCTCTATTATAAAGATGAATAAAGACAACAAATCAATTAATTATTTTTTTCAATAATTAAATGTCACTTTAATGGTCAACCAATCTTTATGTCTACACATTCATTGTACAATCGGGAGCCTTCATCGAAGTAATCTCGGAATGCACCCCATATAGTAAAGGTCAGTGTGGCAGAAGAGGCGCCCCTGGCCTAAATTTGGCATTGAATGGAGCCGAGTGCCCAGATCAATGCCGGCGGCGTCTCACTGTCTGTCTCCCGTTTGACGTCAATAGGAGAAAGTACTATGGCTAGACTATCGTCGCTGCCAACTATGGGGATGGGCACCTTGCGGTGGAATGGGGTGGAACCTAGCTTTTTATAAGTAGAGAAAGTGACATGGCATGAACCGGCGTTTTCATCTTGTTGTTACTTTTTTTTGTAATTCCATGAATTGTAAATTTCAATATTGTGCAGATCTTACCGCACCTTATCCACAAACCATAAAAGTATTTGTTAAACTCTTGATCAAACATGAACGTTCAAAACAACATTATTTTACATAGAAACAAAAACCCCAGTTTCATGTTTGTCCTAAATATTAAGGATTTTTTTTGTTTACTCATGTAACAAATAACAATTATGAAAAGGAGATAATGATTCGGATTTTTAGGTAATTTAATAGAATAAAACTGATGGTAAATTGTCCAGAGATATTATGTGTACGTGATTAAAGGTACTAGAGAAAGATAAGGTGTTTAAATGTGAATCGTTAACAGCTTTTTAGTAAAGATTCGTGCCCAGAAGTGGGACGTAAATATGTATATGAGCAGTTATATTTCGACAAAAACAGCTCAACCGACTTTCAATGAGACTGACTTTTCGAGAACATGGAAGTTAATCTTACAGACTAAGTAAAAAATAAGTTGTTTACAGCATTTAAGTGTTTAATATAATTTTCATAACACCATTGTGCCAAGAAAATTATCTTGGATGGCCCACTCATGTAGAACAAACATATTGATTAAGTAGTCAGGTACATCTTAGTAAGCAACACGTCCAAACAATATACGTAACCGCCATATGACATTATTGTTTGTGTCGATAAATACCTACTCCAGTCGACATGATGGTTTTATTTAAAATTTTAAAAGTCTCTTTGTATATTATCACCGCTGAAAGGTGTTAGGACCTGCTTATTACCAGGGAAAAGAAAAGATTCAAAAAGTAAGTTTATACTATTAGAAAGTTTATTAGCAGATTGAAAAAAAAGGTGTGTATCGAAAAAAAAATAATAAAACTATGAGAGTACATATTTCGGGAACACTCTCAAGTTGTAGAGGAGGCCCGTGCCCAGCCGTGACATGTTTGGGTTGATGATATTTTGGGAATTTGTTTCTTAAAAATAACATCGTCAAAATGTAATTCCTCAAGTACGTGGCACTTATTTAATCGAACAATAAAATGGCCTACGACGGCTCGGCAGGTGGACTCAGCGATGAGTGCTTTTTCGTGACGGATATTTTGTGCACTCCAGTGGCGTCAATTCTGCTTATTTACATGTTCAATAAAATGAAAATGAGTTTCCTCTGAAAACAAAATACTGGTAAACGTTGAAACGCGCTGAATTGCTTGACTTACGAAGTCACGCTTCTGGCTGGGATCTTCATGCTCTGAGTTCAGCTTTAGGTCTATGTACGAAATGGAAGTATAATGATGATTTACTATAATGATCTATAATGACTAACTTTTCGGATAAAAGTAATGCTTGTGACATCATTTAAGTGGCAAAAACCTCGATTGCTGCAGAATCTTCTACACGCTACATCGCCAAATCATCATTTATGTTAAAATCACGCACGCACAACGCGCGCTCATTTCTAAGGTGATACTCCATAACAACGGAATTCCCAAGGGCCATGCTACCCATTGACACAACCCTGAGCCTCACGGATTCATTGCGATCACGCAGACAGGTAAATAAATGTGAACTTCTGTTGAAACACTATGTAATATTAAAAAGAGCATTGTTTTGTTTGGGATGTTTGCAATGAACAAATGCGATACTATTTGAAAACATGGAAAACATAGATCGAATCTTGGTAAGTAACATAGGAAACTTTTTTTTGATAAAATTACGCCTGGGAGCGGACACAATTCGATATGAAACACATTTGCGATAAATGCTGCGCAAAAGGTTATAACAGGCGTTTTGCTTTGTTACCGTGAGACTATCATGAATCCCATTCCATAATAGCGAATAAGTTGCAGTAAACGAGAGTTTAAAGACCGCCACTTTAAATTAACTTTAATTTCTTCATTTATCTATTCATTACAAATGTTTATTCATCACTAAATAAATCAACAAAAATGTTTTGTAAAAGTAAGTGTAATCTACAGCTAAAAACAAACGACTAGGCTGAGTTTTTATACATAAATATCTGCAACATTCGGATAATCTCATAAAATTAACTTTAAAAAAGTAGAATAGTTCCAGAAACAGAAAAGGATTGACATAGTATGTACCTATTTATAAGTTGTCAAATATTGTTGCGAGCGTTCAGATATTAGTTTTGTGTCACGTAAGAAAAATATGCAAGCCTTATTATTAAAACACATAGGATGTGCATGATCTAGCACCGCATAATTAACAACTGAAAGTGGGCGCGGTAGTCGTCATTATTCGAATTCTAAACCACCCGAAATTCGCTGATGTAGGTCATTTTAATCAGTAACGTCAAAAGTTCGTGAAAATAACAGTCAGTGGGCAAACAGAAATAAAGGGATATCCGCACATTGTGGGTTCCAATTTAGAGGAGGACTTTCTCAAAAAATTCGCGATGGGTTGTCAATGGGACACGAACTCGACAATAGAATTTTGTCAAAACTGTGGACAAAGCGGAAAGTGTGCGATGCGCGCGCTTTGTTACTACGACCACGGCAAGCTAGGTATACTGGCCTACTGGTTGACCGCGGCTAATGCACAGCATCCTGAAGTGTTTCACTAAAACCTAAGTGCAGTGTGTTACAGAAATTATAAGTCCAACCAGTGTAGTCTTAAAGGTATATGAGTGAACTTAGTGTAACCAGTGAGGTCGTTTAGGAATATTGTGATAAGCCAAGAAACAAATCAGTTATGTTGAGAAAAGTACCGCGGACTTTGGAGACGCTGGTGAGTCACTTTTTTAATATTAAATGCATAAACACTGGAAGGGTCCGAGCCGTCAATTTGAAATCAAAACTATTTTGATCGCTCAAACTTTTATAATTATATCTTATTGTTTTCATATCTCATTTATATGTCGTAACTTGTCATTGTGAATAATTGCCATAAGTATTTAAAATTACGAATACCTAGTTGTTAAATGACTACGCTATTCCTTCTTATATTTTAGAAGATTCGCGGACATCAATTTGACGGTATTTGGCTTTGAATTTCATTATGAAACGTTTTGTTATTGACCTCTCGTTGTAATTTGTGGTTAAAGTTATTGTTTATTCACATTTTTAAAAACAAGGCCTGTTCTATAAATACATAAAGACAAACAATCGACACAGAATTATATTTTTTGTTATGGTTTCGTATTAGGAATAAGTATTGGAACCTATGGAAATCGCGATTTCGTATCTCATAGTTTCGTGTTATGCCTTCACGCCCATTTGACCGATTTGAATGAGTTTAGCCTTGACAAAAATGAGACTTTAAAAAAAGAATATTGCCTTCTTTTTTGTTATGGGTGGAGATTTTTCAAGATACTAAAATAGGTAGTTTATTTCTAGGACCGCACACAAGTAAGCTAATAAAAGTTGTGATGATGTTACAAAAGAAACTAAAAAAAAATAGTCTCGAATTAAGAGTTAAATGCCATAACATGCATTTGGCTCACCTAGGTGAAGTTAAGTATATTTTCGTGATGAGTTTGTGAAACGATCTGAGTTGATAAGTCGACTTTAAATGATATTAATGGCCTTAGATGATCTTTAGGACCTAGAAGTCTCCACTGACGGTATCGCGGACTAAAGTTAGTAATTTATCAATCGATTTAGTAATTATTATTTGTAAATTAAGGAACCTCATTCCCAATTGGACACATTAATTTTTAAACCCATGTACCTATGTCGATATTGAAAAAAATAAGTTGCAAATTCGTTAAATGCTTAATTTATAGAAATAATAATGGATAACATTTTAAAAGTTACTAATGCATCAGATTTTTTGTACATTACTGTAAAAGTAAATTGTCATGCTACTGCCATCTAACAAGTAAAAATAAGAATAATAGTTCTCAAAATGGTGATAGAGGGCGTCTCATGGGGGTTATCATTTGGGCTCACAGAAGATAGCCCCGCAAAAATATTTTTTTCCTAATTTTCGACTATTTTGCTCATTTAAGTCGTTTGTTCATCGTTTGTTCTTGATTGTTCACTGTTAGTTATTGATTGTTCTTTATTAATTAATTAAAAAAAATTTAAATTTACCTTCAAGTTAGCCCCGCTATTGCTGTTTTTAATATTATACTATCAAAAATTACTTATGTCGATTGGTTTTTGATTGTTCGTCCATAAATAATGTTAGTTCCATTGCGAAATTACTGATTTCTGGGTAATTAATCATTTTAATTAGTAAAATACATTTAAGCAAAATGTGTTCACAGCGCATGCGTCAACTACAAGTTTAAATTTTAAACGCGGTTTTAATGGTTGTAAAAAAACAATTAGATGCAATTAGGTATAAATCCTACAAAAGTAACTAATTTGTATACAGTACAATTCAAAAAATTAAATAAATAAAATAAGGTGCTCACTCATAAATAGTGCTTGAGAAGCATTTGAAAAAATAATTATTCACAATCATTATCAATAAAGAATACTTTTTTGAATAAAAATAATCTATACTAATATTATAAAGCTGAAGAGTTTGTTTGTTTGTTTGTTTGTTTGTTTGTTTGAACGCTAGGATCTCAGGAACTACTGGTCCGATTTGAAAAATTCTTTCACTGTTAGATAGCACATTTATTGAGGAAGGTTATAGGCTATATAACATCACGCTGCGACCAATAGGAGCGGAGCAGCAATAAAGAATGTTTCAAAATCGGGAACATTTTTTCCTTTTTGTGAGCTTCCGCTGCGTGCGCTGGAGAAACGGTTAAAGTTTCGTTAAAATAATGTATGACAGAATTGTTCCCCTTTAAAAGTTCTAAAAAAAAGTCCGCGACAGCATATGTCTATCTTTTAAGGTTAGCTAACTATAACGTTTTTTATCTTAAACAAATTTATTTAAAAATAAAGCATTATTTGTGAAGGTGTTTTATAAAGATGATATTAATCCTTATCTAAATAAATACGTTATTCAGTACAAGTATTTAATATAAAATAAATTTGCCCTTTACATCATGTGATTCTAATGAGTATCTTAAAAGATATCGCAGTTTCAAAATAATCAAGCGCGCAATAATGATACACAAGGCGCCAATCGACGCGTTACGGTTTCCCGTGTAAACAATTTGACCAATTTGTATGGCTTTTGGTATGGACCTAAATAGGGCAGGACTCTGAGGAGTAAATAGACTATTTCTTATTTTCTTTCTGAACTCAACCCTGTAGTCTACGCGGACGGAGTCGCGCGCAAAAGCTAGTCAATGTATAAAAGTAATTCTTAGTAAAATAAAATTGATAAAATGCCTTTTAGGTTATGTGATTACTATCTAATTTTTTTTAGAGATTTAGAATTATATTATTAAGAAATAAGAACCATTTTCAATAATACAACTACAGGAATTATAACACATTAAGTATTTTGTCCGCTTAATGAGTAATGATTAACATTTATTATTAGTAATGATTAACATATATGGGTTATGGGTTGGTTGGGTTGGTATGCAATCTTCAAAAATTTTACCACTAATGAGAGGAAATGTTAATAAAAAAATGATTTTTAAGCGTTAACTTGAATGACTTTTAAGATAATTTATGTGAAACTAACAGCAAAGCTTATATTTACCATGTAGCTGTTCACATTATTTACGTTTAAATATTGTCTCGATTGCGCCGATACTTTATTTATTGCCGATAGTCAATAGACAAGAAGTATTCAACCGGTCCATTTTAAACACATGATAAATATTTTAATTATACAGGATAAATATTTTATTGATTATTGATAAATATTTTAATTATATATATACAAAAAATAAAATTTTTGACGTTTTCCATACAACCATCGGTGTTAAAAGTATGTGGTTTGTATGGAAAACCTCAAAAATTTTATTTTTCTTCGGGATTTTCTTTAATGCCAGGAGGTTTGTAATCACTATCGCTATTGCCTGACTCAGTTTTCGATCACGGTCTAAATACACCCTGTATAAATAATGAGGATCTAAATGATCACAATTATGTATAAAAATAAGGTTATGTTTATGTTATCATTACATTTTAAATAAATTTATAATAGGGAGATGCTCAAATCATCCCACCCTACGTACTTTTAGCTGTCGCATGCGCTGTGAACACATTTTGCTTAAATGTATTTTACTAATTAAAATGATTAATTACCCAGAAATCAGCAATTTCGCAATAGAACAAACATTATTTATGGACGAACAATCAAAAACCAATAGACATAAGTAATTTTTGATAGCATAATATTAAAAACTGCAATAGCGGGGTTAACTTGAAGGTAGAATTTAAATTATTATTTTTAAAATTAATTAATAAAGAACAAACAATAACTAATGGCAAACAATGAAGAACAAACGATGAACAAACGACTAATTAGCAAAATAGTCGAAAATTAGGAAAAAAATATTTTTGCGGGGCTATCTTCAGTGAGCCTATCATTTGTATTCTCACCAGTTAGCGCCACCGGCAGGTGAGGTATAGTTGTTAAAGTTTGTCGTATGCACGTAAACATAATTTAATTTAAAACAAGGTGTTGCCCGCGATTCCGTATACAAAACCGTAGGTTTGAGTTTAGACATAAGTAAAAATAACTTTCGAAACGTATTGTAAAAATACAGCACTTTATATTACTATACAATTTTTAAGCACTAATGTAGAATTAGCGATGAGATAAGAAGCAAAGTAAACAAACTGATGAGACGCAAGTAAAAAAAGTTACCGATCGAATTGCAAATCTATTTCCGAAACTAAAAAATACAAAAGGTGTCGAATAATATTTAAAGTTTATTTTGTACATAGTAAAATACTTTCAGGGTTCATATACGTCACTGACTGCAATATAGTAACATTTGAGCTTTCGCAAGGCATTTTGGGCATTTGCAACTTAAAAAAAGTATAATTTTGTTCATTAGCGACTCTAATATTACAAAAGTTTTTTTAATTGTCCCCAAGTTCAACTTGGATTTGATTTTCCCTGCAAGTCAAGTTTTATATTCTCTTAAAAATATCAACTATTTTTATTTCTTTTTAGATATTTTATTTCATAGTTCTTGAAAAAGTATTAAATTTATGTATATTATCGTCATTTAATTGTATCAATATTATAGCCATGGACGTAATATATATAATATATAAGTTTAGATATTACGTCCATGATTATAGCGAACTGGAGCAACTGTTTCGGTTTTCACTCACTTTCTGCCAAAAATCCTACTTTTGTAAATCGGAACGTGAAATGTATTGAACCGAGATGCATCCAAACAAAATTCAACATGGCTTTTGCTTGTCCACAAATGGCAGCCGATTTGTGAATTGTGAAAATCGTTGGCAGTTATTTTATCATAATTTAAAATAGTTGCAATCACATTCGAGTTCCGAATGTTAATTTTGTTTTGAAATAGTTTCAATTAACGAAATTTGATTAGATTCAATTGAGTGTATTTATCTAATTTTTATCGTTGTTGTAAGCGGCAGGTGAGGTGATAAAATAGTCAATAAATCAAATAAAGATGAATGAATGAGTTGTTGCCGGCAATTAATTTCATTTCAACAATGAAGGAATACTTTTGTCTTGGTAAATATGAAATGGAAGGTGTAATATTGTCATTTCATTTGATGTTCGCAGCATTATCTATGTGTTAACATTTCACGTTGTATTGCTCTGTCCAGTATGCGTTGCGATGTATAGGCGGTGTGCTCTGCGCAATGACCGTGGCTAGGGGAGAAAAACTAATAGATAGACTTATGTAATATTTGCCGTGCCCGGAAAATCAATACTACATTTTATTGTGAAAGAGGTGCGATATTTTCCATCGCGCACGATTCATGACTATCTGTCGCTGCATCCGAATAATATCAGTTTGATCAGGAGTTGAGAGAGTAATCAGTAACTACACTGTATCTGTCAGTGCAAGGAGAGGATATATGTGCCTCTATTTACTTTTTGATTTAGAACAATGTTTTTTTTTAAAGTGTTTAACTAATAGAACGAATTAAAAGTGGTGGCTTAAATATCTAAACGTTTTTCTTTTTACCTGAAGATCAGTTATTGTTTCTTCAGGTAGGTGTAACTACCATTTTAAAAATAATAATACTACTCTAATTCTTTACATTAATAAAATTTGTTCTATTTGGACCAAATACTTGGAACACACAATAGTACTTGAATACTAATATTATAGGGCGCACAACAAACCTTTTTTAATAGTATGAAATGCAAAATGCACTATATCTTAAGTAACAACTGAGAACCTTATCTTACCGGAGTTCAATACAATATGAAATATCATGAATGGCTCTTATTTTTGATAACCTTTCATATTTCTTTTGTCATCTTCATTTCCAGCTTTTGTGAATTAAAAAATTGCCTTTCGACAAATCCATTATATTCATTTTGTTAATTTTCGACATATTTGTTTAACTTTGTGGCTGGAATGTAAAAATTGGCAACAATATAAAATTTATTGGCAAATTTTTCCATTTGTCCAATCAAGAGCTTGAACCACCTTAGGAAAACATTGTTGATTAGGAAATTTATTGACTTTATATTAAGAAGGAAAAAGTGAAGAAGTATGAAAGACATAGTATTTTACTTGTTTATATGATGCTAATTTTTACGTTATACCTTACTGGGTTAGCTTTAGCATTATACAAGTTTTCATTTCATCCACAAAATTGCTAAAGCATATCTATACTAATATTATAAAGAGGTAAGGTTTGTGAGTTTGTATGTTTGTAAGTTTGTATGTTTGTATGTTTGTGACGTTGTAGAAAGTAAACTCGCGATCTACTGAACCGATTTTGAAAATTCTTTTTCCAGTAGAAAGCTATGTTCTTTGGGAGTGCCATAGGCTATATATTAGTTCGAAAAATAATAAGACTTTTTCGTTGTAGCAGGATTTGCGAAGTAAGTCGGAGAAAAAACGGGCGAACGAAACCGTTTTTTGCAAACGCTGCCTTACCCATGGGAGATATATAGTTGAGTCCTAGAGAAAAGTTGTAGAGCTTGATAATATCTACAAAAAAGTCAGCGGTAGCATATGTCTAACTTTTAGGGTTGGTTCACTATAACCTCTTTTATGCTAACTAAATTTATTATAAAATAAAGCATTGTTTGTGAAGATATTTTTATAAAGATTATATTAATCCTTATCCATATAAATACGTTATTCAGTATAAGTATTTAATTTAAAAGAAATTTTCCCTTTACATCACTTGATTTCAATGAGTATCTTAGAAGATATCGCAGTTTCAAAATTATCTTTAAGCGCTCAATAATTATGTACAAGGCGCCGACCGGCGCGTTATGGTTTCACGTTTAAATTATAATTTTCCCGATTTGTATGATTTTTTGGTATGGGCATAAATAGGACTTTAAGAAGTAAAATAGACTATAACTTATTTTCTTTTTGTAGTTAACCCTGTAGTCTACGCGTACGAAGTCGCGGGCAACAGCTAGTTTTAAATAAGTGCCACTTATGTTTACTTGTACATACTATTATATTTTTGTTCAAATTTTAGCGCTTGAAGTTATAATGAGGCGGGCAATATGAAGGAGATGGTAGGAGGATGCTGTGTGTGCTCGGACGAGCGTGGCTGGCCAGACAACCCGCTGGTCTACTGCGACGGAAATGGTTGCACCGTTGCAGTACACCAAGGTATATTATTATTTTTATTGTAATAGATAATGATATCTGTAGGGTTTTGTGTAATTTGTGGTAATTCTAAATTTTTGTTTCGTTTTAGCGTGTTACGGTATTGTAACTGTCCCAACGGGACCTTGGTACTGCAGGAAATGCGAAAGCCCAGATTCTAAGAGCAAAGTTGTAAGTATAAGGATTCATTGCATTTTTGTAATGTGACTAATTATTATACAAGCATGACAGAGAGGTGTGTTATATTTTATAAAATTTTGCTGAATCAGTATCTAAAATGCAAGTTAAGTAAATTCTATGTATTTTTTGTGCAGTGTCTTGTGTTGGAATGTTTGAATATTTATTGAATTTATGTGTAATACTTGTAATGTATTATTTTCATGACTATAGGATATGCCAGGATATTAATGGGAAAAAACAATAACTATTATTACGACATAATAAATTAAATGATTACATTAATGCTTTCAATTGGGTAGGAAACACTGTCCAGAACCAGGGCAACCTAAGTGTTTATGGAGATATACTCGTACCTGCGCAATGACGTCAGCAGTGCCCTAGATATAAAACATCCCTAGAAATTATGTAGGTCGGCCACAGTGCAGCGCTTTACATTGGCCGAATGTATTGATGTTTTAAATGAAATAGGACAGGGCGTTACCGACATGCGCAATAAGTAAATATGTCAATGAATATTTCAAATGCAGTATGTTTCTCCATTTTGAATCTTATACGAAGACATACAAATAGTTAGTAATGTGCAACCTTGAAAATGTTTTTACTCCTTAAATACCAATCAATCTTTTCAAATATTAATTCACCTTAAGTCCATTAATAAAAGATTACATTCGAGGACACCATATCAATATTTATGCCGCTTGCCCGCATAAAATAGGAACAATGTCCACAGTCACTGCGGCCGTTTTAGGCGTTTAATTATAAAGTTGTTGTCTGTTGTCTAGTTTATTCTTTTATGTAAACAATTACATTAAAAGTTCACCTTTGTTTGCGCCTTCGAAAGATATTTTCAATATCGCGGCGTAACTTTTTGAACGGTCCTGAAGCCGGCCATGTAAGATTTTTGTGTCTTTTGTTGTACGAAACATCAAAAAAATTTAAAAATCTTTTTGTTGACTCTTGTTAGGTATTAAGAGAATTTGTCCTTAAATATACTAATTGAAAAGTAAACACGACAGCGTGGTGGTGCAATTGCCTAGATACCAACTTTTGAAACGAAAGGGCCGCAGGTTCGATCGGATGTTTGTGTGATTCACAAATATTTGTTTCGTGTACGGGTGTTACGGGTGTAGGCAGTGATGGCCTCGAGGTTTGGGCGCGCGGTCAAGAATCTCGGCGGTCGCGGGTTCGAACCCCAGGCACATATCTTTGACTTTTCGAAGTCATGTGTGTATTCACATTGAATTATCACTTGCTTTAACGGTGAAGGAAAACATCGTGATGAAACCTGCACACCTAAGAGTTCTTAGGAATTTCTTAGGTGTGTAGTCCGCCAACCCGCACTAGGCCAGCGTGGCGGACTACGGCCTAAACCTTCTCAATGGTAGAGGAGACCCGTGTTCAGCAGTGGGCGTATATGAGTTGATGAAGAAGAAGTACGGGTGTTTGTGGGTCCGTAAAGTTTCTGGTGGTTGCTTATACCCACGACTTAAGACTTATGTCTTAGTGTGTGGTCAGAACAATATATGTGAATGTTAGTTGCGTTTATTTATCATTTATATCTGAATAGCTGAATACAAAAAATCATTCAAATCAGTTTGGTAGATCCAGAAATACCCATTCCCAAGGAAATACTACATTTTCTGGGATAGAAAGTATCCTATGTTACTTTGTTGGTTCCTATTTATCTCCATAACAAAAATCATTTTAATTGTCTCAGTAGATGCAGAAATACCCGTTCCCACGGGAATACTACATTTTCCGGGATAAAAACTACCCCATGTTAATTCTGTTAGCTCTACCTCTCTCTATATCAAATTTCATTCAAATCGGTTTGGTAGATCCAGGAATACCCATCCTCACGGGAATACTACATTTTCCGGGATAAAAAAATCCTATGTGTTTTTCTGATGTACAAGCTATATTATTGTAAAGTTTCATTGAAATCCATTTCGTAGTTTTTACGTGAAAGCGTAACAGACAGACAGACAAACAGAGTTACTTTCACATTTATAATATTAGTAGGGATTGAAAACGCATGTTAATCCAATTAATTAAGACCCTACAAGACTTATCATTATTCTTCGTTTCGCGAATATGTAAAATGTATGTAATATGTAAAAGTGATGGTTTTGAGGTTTAGCGCGCAGTGGAAAATTTCGGCGCTCGCGGGCTCAAACCCCAAGCAGACGCCTTTGACTTTTAGGACGTGTTTTTGTATTCATAACAATTTATCACGTACTTTAAAGATGAAAAAAAAAACATAGAAAACTTAAACACCAAAGAGTTTTGTAGCGTTATCCCGCACTAGGCCGGCGTGAAAAAAAATAAAAATAAAGGCCGGCGTGGTGGACTAAGGGCTAAATATCTGTTGTGAAGAAGGTCCGTGTCCAGTAGTAGGATAAATATGGCTGATCATGATATGTCGACGCAGTTAGCTTATATTATAAAACTAGCGGACCCGGCAAACTTCGTATCGCCCTTCCAGTCAATGAATGTCGTGTTACATATTAGCTGAATTTTATTTTTAATGATATGTGGATAAATATTAAGTTCAATAAAACAGAAATACAAAAGTACCAAAATCGAATGCTTCGATCAGGTGTCAGCTAGACATGATTAAATTAGACTATAAACTTGTGCGTATTGAGCAGCATGGGATGTATTCGATTTCAATTTTCTTCATTGAAGTACTTCCGTGGTAGACTAAAGCCTAAACCCTCTCAGTATTCAAGGAGACCCGTGCCCAGCAGCGGGATGTATAAGGGCTCCTTATGATATACATTTATTAATAAATAAATTACGAACTAATATGAACGAACGCATTAATATTTGACAGTCAATAAATGCCAATCCCTTGACATTACTTAAACAATTCTGCATTTTTTAAATCTAAAATACGCAATTATTCGAATGTTGTGGATATATATTGTCGATTCAAAATGCTTATTTTAATACGTTCTTTTATTTAAGAGGGCCTCTAACTGCATCGACGGGATAAACATTAAATGTTTTGACAGGAAATTTGGTATGGTGTTAAAGTATAAAATGACTTAAGTGTTACTACGAATATTTTGTATGAATATAGAAAGGTATTGTTTTAGGACTGTTTCAGGCAATTTGTAAAATTTATCTCTCCGTAAGAACCATCCTCGAACTTCCAGGAATATAATAAAAAAAGAATTAGCGAAATCGGTTCAGCTGTTCTGGAGATTTGCGATCAGGAACACATTAAACGATTCATTTTTTATTATAGAACTCCTCCACCAAAAATTAAACTTTATTGTATGATGTTAAAGTTCAAATTCACTTGACTATTATTACGATTTTTTTGTATGGGAATATAGAAAAGTATTGTTCTAGGACTGTTACAGGCAACTTTTTAAATATGTCTCTCCGTAAGAACCATCCTCGTACTTCAAGGAATATTATAAAAAAAATATTATCGAAATCGGTTCAGCCGTTCACACGTGATGCCGTGACAACGCGAAACGGGTTTCATTTTTATATATATAGATGAGCATGTTCGAACTTCAAATTTGCAAAAGATATTGAATACTAATTGGAAACTAATTATTACTTGACATTTCTCTCGTCTATTGAGGTTTTCAATTTTTTAGTTTATAAGGTCTGTCATATACATAGCACTGCTGAGCATGGGTGTCCTTCACGTCAGACAGGTATGACTGACCTAGTGTGAATTAGCGGACTACAAACCTATGAAAATCCTAAATACCTGTGTGTGCAGATTTCTTTACGATAATGTTCCCCTGAAATACGGAATTTTAAATATCCTCATAATGCTTGGGGTTTGAACCCGCTACTGCCAAGATATGACTCGAACGCGCGCCAAAACCTATAAGCCCCAAGACCTAACCCTTCTCAGTTGTAGAAGTGGCTCCTACCCAAAGATATATGGGCTGATGATAAAAGATTTTAGGATGTCGTAACCTAGAGTTTGTGTCTGCGTAGTTACTATTTTTCCCGCCCAGATTGTCGTGTGAAATACTAAGTGCCTTGTAATATACTTGGCATGTTTTCTAATCAAAATATAATTTGTGTCCGAACACAAAGATTTGCACAAAGATTGCCCGAGCAATAAAATACGAAAAAGTTTATCGTTACATTAAAACACAAGTTAGGTAAAGAACCGTAAGAACTCGAAAGTCACAGATATCTAAAATTTTATTTTGTTTTAATAGAGCAATAGTTGTTTGTTTAATACGTAATATACATACATATATGTTCCATTTCATTCCCTGAATGAACGGCTAATAACGAAGAAATTAAAACATCAAACATGTTACTTATATTTTTTTGGATAAAAATATCTTCGATCAAGTACCTACATATATTTATAAATTATAATATTTAATACGAAGTTGATCAATACGAAGCCGATGGCGTGCCATAAGAGAGGAGGAGTGGACGATGATGATGATTGTTGATTTAAAATAAACCCTTTTTGTCATGGTTCGTTATTTATTTGTGAGTCTCGAAACACATCATCTTCATCATCAACTTCTCTAGCTTTGAGAGGGTTTATGCCTTAGTCCACCACGCTGGCCTAGTGAGGGTTGGCGGACTACACATCTTAGAAGTTCCTAAGAACTTTTTTAGATAAGCGTTCATCACGTTTTCCTTTACCCGCGACCGCTGAGATTAATAACCGTGCGCCTAAGCCTCGAGACCACACTGCTTTTTGTAGAAAGACCAGGAACGCAGCCGACAAAATATTAAGAAATACATACCTACGTAGATAGGCTTCAGTGTTCGGAGGTGTGAATTAATATTTTAAATTTCAAACAATTACATTTATGTGGCCGTAAGGTATTTAGATGTGTTAATGTTACCAAGCTATATTGTCTTCTCATTTTGGTTTAATACCACCTCTAATTACAATATGTGTATTGTGTTCAGACCTAATCCACTTTGGCTCTAATATGCGGTAGCTAAATAAAATCTAACAGGATGGTGTTGGGGTGTTTTAATATATGGGATTATTTTGCAGAACAGATGCAGTTATTGTCAAACAATACTGTGCTATATTACAGAGATGTGAGCTCTGCCCGTCGAAGTCAGGCGCACTCAAAAGGACTGAAAGCGATACGTGGGCGCACGTCGTATGCGCCCTCTACATACCTGAAGTCAGGTTCGGAAATGTCACGTCTATGGAACCCATAGTTCTCCGGCTCATACCACAGGAACGTTATAGCAAGGTGATTCTGTAATATATTTGATTATTTTTTTTTATTTTATTCTATGTATACTTTTAATTCCTCCTTTGTTATTTAATAGAGTATTACCTAAACCGTTCTCGTTATCCAGCACTTTAAAAGAAAAGGACTCATAAAAAAGCTTGTTAATCCCTTAACTGCATTCTAAAAATATATGTAATGATTTATATTTACTGTTTTAAATTTATCCCCCTTACTCGGTTCGGTGTAGGGCCTGCTACAAGTCATCCGACGAGTGGTAATAAAACTGCTTAAAACATTTGCCGGAAAATAGCACTATTGCTGCCTAATTAAATACTTGTTTGCTATTGCGCAAAGTTATGGGGACTCATGGGGCCGCAGAGTGATTACTGATTAACACGCGATCAATGCAAGGATACAGTAAAGTAATTAATTTAATGCAACTCGTACATTTGCGTGCTGAAGTAAGATTGTTATCATTAAAGGTATAACGAAGTCATCCTGTAGTGAACAGCTGTTCATTTTGGGGGAGAACTGTCCCGGGCAGTTTGGTTCGCATAGTTATTCGTCGAAGACCTAAATTAGTTTTTTAAGTCTTCTCGATCAGCAAATCATATTTATTGACCCATCATGTGGTACCTACTTATCATATGTTGTTCATACTTCAGTCATTAATTTTTTTTTTAAAGTTTTACCGATTTTAATTTTCGATATGTACCTAGTTGATTAAAAATGAACATAGGTAAGGAAACATTCGGTGATCAAAAATTGTAGGCTCAAATAAATGTTACGTAAATCGTTTTTAACATGACGTTGTTACAAATTGCCTTTTGATTTTAAAAGAAGTAAGTTGGCAGCAATTGTTGCAACTTCTATTGTTTCTCACCCTTTTGTGATGGCCGCGACTGGAAGTCTTCATTGGTTACCTAACTCGGTTTGATATATATATATACGAATTAATCACTTCCCGAAAATTAGTCTTGGCCCGGGGTTCGTCGGATGTGATTGTTTCGATAGCAGATTTAATTACCGAAATTGTCAAATCTTACAAGAATACGCCATAGTATTAAATACGGTGTTACATTAAATAGTATTCTTTATTTTGAAAACAAAGCTGCCATTTCTTCATTATAATGAGGCGTCGAGGTCGTCAGGTATAAATAACCAATTAAGGTGGCCGAAGTATTCCTTTATCATTTTGTAATAGATCTATTAATATGTATCAAACAATTGTATACATAAAGTGTTTGAGATGTGTATATTTTTCAGGCATGCTATATCTGCCAAGATTTGGGAAAAACCCACCGAGCTACCGTTGGAGCTTGCATGCAATGCAATAAATCTGGTCAGTATTTTTTATTTATAATTGAAACAACTGTATTTTAATGTAAAAATCTATTATCTGTTGCAAAAGAAACAATTATGTTTCACAACGTGAAAGCAAATTTCTTTCACATTAAAATATAATATTATGATTTTTAAATTAGTTTTGTGTTATTTTTACAAAAAAATCCCATGGTGTAAAGTATAATTTATCAACTAAAACTAAAAAAACAATTTTGGCTAGTCTAAATTTTACAATGTCAGTTGAGGAACATTTTTTCTTTTTTATGAGTAACCCCTTCCCCAGGATGCAAGCAACAATTTCATGTAACTTGCGCGCAAAGCCTCGGCTTACTTTGCGAGGAAGCAGGCAACTATTTGGATAATGTAAAATACTGCGGTTATTGTCAGCACCACTACAGTAAATTGGTAAGTTGAATGAATTGTTACATGGAAATCATTGTGTTTAATTCATAGATTGGTGTCCTAATCGTTTTCAACAACAAGACAAGAAAATTAACATTTTTATTGGACCAAAAAATCCTTACAGGGCAAAAAAGCCATGCATCGCGCTTGGGGGTATAACACTAAAAATAATAATGATTCATGTTTGGCTAACTCTACTGCTCTCAGTAATGTTGATTCTCAGTTTACATCTTTGATTATTTCGACAATTTATATTTCACATTTACATACATAATTCGGCTATGCTTATTCTTTGTTATAAATTATTTATTTCTCATCAGAATTTTAAACTCTAATGAAACTAAATCCGAATATTTGATAGTTTACGCGCCTTCACTTGCGGAAAAAAAGGTCACATTATTCCTTGTTTTTGAAAATGAACTTTGATAATTACTACATAAAGAAACAGTTAACAATGTTATATTGGCTTCCGCGTTGCTATATGCGAAATCAATATTTTTTTTTTTCATTCACTATTCAAATTATGTAAAATAATATATTGTTGAAATTCTTTAACAAGATAATATGAGAAGTAGTATTGAACTATTACGAAAATTATATTATTTTTAAAAAGTCTGGTGGTCATAGTTACTTTTATTGTATATTTTAAAGATTTCAATCAATAGCCCTAGATATTTGCCGACCATTTCTTTATGTAGTAATATTTACAGTCGATGGTTTGTACTTATTAAAAAATGGGGTGTGTGCACCAGTAGAGTAAAATTTAAATTTTTTACACTAATTATATTATTTTTACATAGTTTATGTATTCATCTATGTAATTTACTGAATTAGTTGACCTCTGGTGCAAGCACCCCATATTGGCCGAAGAAGGTGGATATGCATGACATTGGAATTCTTTTGTAAACTAGGAACAGCAGATGATCATGACGAACGCCTTAACATTTTCAATCTTCTTTTGTTTGTGTTAATTTAAATATTTTAAGTTTTTAGAAAATATATCTACATATAAATAATGTTGAATACTAGCTTGTTCAACGTGTTTACTTAATGAATGTGGAATAAACTACACTATGATCTTAGTCTCACTCACTATCATGATCTTTTTTTAATGTCTTTTATGTTCTGCTACTTTTATTTTATAATCTATTTGTAGCATTACCTTCATGAATATTATTTTTGGCTCGCTGGATATTCATACATACAAGATTTAATTTATTTCTTTATATTCCTTCTGGTCCCAATCGTGTGATAATCTATAAAAACGGGATTAGATGGAACCGAGTAGTCGATATTAGACGTCGACTTTCGCTTTTTGTGTCCAAGACGAGCCGTTAGACAATTCATCGTATTTTTGCATGAATGTTAAATAATTTTTCATTCATTATAATCATTGTTACACTGCATTTCTTTTAGTTTACCAATCACGAAGTCACCACGGTCGCAAAGGTACATAACATTTCATATATTTACAGGAAAACATATTATTAAAAAACTTAATCGCTCCTACGTTGCTTATCACTTGTTATGTTCAATATCCTTTTTCATAAAGCGTCTATGTGTTAATAATATGGCTCCATGATACACAGTTGAAATATTATTGAGTGCGCTAGTTCAACACTGAAGCGTTTAAGTACCGTTAAATATATATTTTTTTATTAAGTCCGTCATACTTTAAATGAAGAACTTTTATCTTCGGATTGTACGAAGTGGCGATGCTGTCCTATCTATTGAGTAGAGTTAAAAATCGTAAAATATATTGAGACGAGTATGCAAGCCAAGTTAATAAATGTTAGTATGTATTGACTTTAAACGTGGCACAAGTTCAAAGCTGTGTTACTAGCCGCTTTTGTCCTACGTCTATGTGTGTTGTTGTAAATAGATATACGATATGCATGGCGATGATTATTGCGCAGAAAAAAGGCGGTAACGTGAAGACGATCCCGCCATACAAACCCATATCGCACGACAGTCAGTCTAGTGACTCGAGCGGAGAGAAGGAGGGTGAGACGTCACCCAAAGCCAGCGGCAGCGGCACGCCGACCCACGCCAGCAAGTCTAAGGTACACTATTCATATACTGAACTTTAGCAATTTAATTGCACCGCCAACCACAACATCGTTTATTCACCTGGAAGTATAATGGTAATATAATGGTTTTTATTGGCAGTCTGGCCGAAAATCATCGCACAGTGGCAGTGGAGCATCAGGAAAAAATACGCCCAACGCGTCCAAAACATCGTCCAGTGGTTCCCAGCCCATGGGTAAGTAAACATGTTTATTGCAGCGCTCAGCAACACTCGTTTTCTTGTCAAGTAACGATTCACAATTATCTTTTGAAAGTGATTTTAACCTACGAGCTTGATTTTATTTGAATAGTGACTACTGGCTAGCGATAGTTAATTGTTTGAATACGTATTCTTTAGAATTGTTATAAAACTAATAGAGTCGTAGACTCATGTGGTGATAGTTAATATTCCATAATGTTAACGGATTATTTTGCACGTGGTCGGGTACAGAGACAAATCAAGACGCTCCGGAGCCGCCGCCCGTCAGCCGCAAACACAAAAGTGGCGATAAAAGTTTGTGTCGCAAAGTTTGTTAGTATTGGTTGTCATCGCATGTACTAGTAGTAGTAGGGGAGCCGACGATGCTAAATGGGGATTTACTCGAGCGTCATAGAGACCTATAGGATTGCAAAGCTTAGATGATAAGAAGAAAAAAATGTTATATGATATATATCTTTTCATCGGTGGGGAAAGCGGGTATAGATTGTTAAATATGTAAAAAAAAACTGATGCGTGGACATCCTCGAGCGCGTCAGATATTGATAGCATCATTGCCCTACGTATTTTTAATAATGTACGTATCTTAATCTGATCGTTTCCATGATGGGGGTGGTTGTATTTAAGGATTGAAAATGAAGAAAAAAAAAATTTTATCGAGCGCGTCAGATTTTCTAAGGGAGTGTTAAGTGCACCAAAAAAAAGCTCTCATTCAATAATCTGACGATTTCGATGTGACGCAAACTCGTGGCCATTCTCATAATATGCAAAAAAAAATCGCCATTTGGATATACTCAAGCGCGTCAGATTAAGATATATATGGTTCATCTTTATGTTCTATACGTACTGTCTCATAATCTGACGATTATCTAGAGGGATTCGCCTAATCTGACGAAAAAAAAAATATTTTTTAAATTTTTACTCAATTTTCAACTTAATTAATTGAAAAGCTCAGGAAATAGCATGCAAATAAATAAGTGTATGCTTTTTTAGTACAATGCATGTATTTATAAAGAAATATTTTTAAAAAAGCTTAACAAAAATTTATGTTTTATTAATTAATCATCATCTTAGTTGCAAGTAGATATTTTTCAAATAAAAAATACTAATTGGTATGCCAGGTCATATAACCAATAAAATAAAAAAAAATTGCGGGACATTGATGTTTCATTATTCTCCATTCATTACTCATACATCTGTTAAATAAAAAAGTAGCTCCCACATCCAGTCTAAAACAACGAATTTAAAAAGTATAAGCTCATGCATTAAATGTAATGCACGGATGTCTCAGCGAGTCCGAAAATGCGTTATATATAATGCATGGACAAGCAACGTGTTAAAATAGCAAAAAAGCCAAAACGTTGGAAACACGTTGAAAATTATACTTTATTAAATACGTTGGCGTCATGGGAGCAGAAACCAGAGTGGAGACGGAGTGAGAGAGTAATAGATAGAGAAAGAGTGAAAGAGGAATAGAAACGCGGAGAAGGAAATAGCGCCGCACAGCTGCACGCATTTAACTTTATCGACGAATTTTTGTTATTTCGGCTTGCGGAAATCGTCAGATTATATATTTTTCGTTATTCTTGAACTATTTCCTTCAAAATAAAAAAAAAATTAGCTACGCTCGAGAATGTCGAGATGACGTTTTTTTTTTACAACTTTGCTGCCCTCCCCTTTCTTTACGTCACGCTCAAATTGTCAGATTAGTGGAATATACACTTTTTAGGACGTTATTTACTCACCCTACCTTAATCTGACGCGCTTGAGAATATCCGATGGTCAATTTTTTTTTACTAATCTGATCCTGTATCCTTCATGGGCGGCCTTATATATGGGGCTCATGTTTGGTGGAGGTACTTAACCGGGTACAAGGTATCCTCCTGTATATTAATCTGCCGCGCTCGAGTAAATCCCGAAATCCCCTCTTCGGCTCCCCTACTATAGTATGTGTATGAAGTTAGCTACCTACCGCTGCGTACCCACAGCGCGGCGCACGGCTTGCATTCATCGTCTCTTAGTTATTTCATTGTGTTGTTTTATTTATCTCTGTAGTGTATCGTTGTATGGTCATCGTGAAAGTATTATTACGTTTCAACTTTTAGCATTACATTTCATACATTTTTAAGGACCAGCACTTGAATAATAGTGCTTCAATTCTGTTAATGATTGAGGTACATGGTAGTTGGAAAAAATATATCATAATATGGAATAATAAAATTAAAAAGAATAAACCATAATAAATCATAATTTTTCTTGTTTAACTTTATTAACACGTTGAGCGCCATGTCAGCCATCGGTGGCTGACACTAGACTTTCCGTTTAGGACGCGTCAGCTATCGGTGGCTGACACTAGACTCCGTTTAAGACGCGTCAGCCATCGGTGTCTGACAGCGTTTAACATAAGAACTAAAATATTTTACACTATTTTGCGGAATTACAGAAAATTTATTTAAAATTTACTTAATTTTGTATCATTACAGGATTAATGGGATTCATTGTAACATGTCAAACATTAAAATGGTTTTCCTTCACAAGTATCACAAAATGTTACAACACGCTTGGTCTTTCTTCTTGCCATCACTCTACACTCTTTTTTTACATTTTTGTCATAACATAATTTACAGTACTTTCGAACTTCAGGGACTTCCCGATTTTCTTTCGAGTTTGTGTTTTTTTCCGGATTCCGGCGCACGTGGCCTGAACGGGATTGCTGTAGAAATACGCGTGGCGCTCAACGTGTTAAATAAACAACAATATTACAATTTGTAAAAAAAACTTTCGAAACAGTTTAAATTTAAAATCAGTCTGCATGTAATACGTGTGCAATAGACTTTTCGGGTAGTACGTGTGTCTGCAATGACACACAGTGTGGGGTTTTGGATTTGGATTTTTCATATACATTTGTGTCAGCTTGTGTATTTTCTCAAAAGAAATGTGAAATACTTAGCATTATAATTTCTATTTTCATTAATATGTATGCATATTAAGTTCATTCATCAATCGTGGATTGTATCTTTATATTTACAAATATCTTATTTCGTAGTATAGTGACGACTTTGTTTTACATTTAGTACTTTGCATGTGTATATTTTGTTATTCGGTGTTAATGTTATAAATAGCTACATTGTTTTTACGTTGTTATAATATATAATGCAATTTTGGTATAAACTACAGCAGGAAAACTTATAATCCTAAGATTTAATTTAGTCTATTCTTAATTAAATAAATCTATTTTTACCTCAATATTTTACCTAAATAATTGGGAATAATAATGATATGCGCTGGTCGTTCGGTGCAGGTGGCAAGTTGCACCACTCATCTGATAAGAAAAAACCGTCGCCGTCCCGACGCGGCTCGTCTGCGGGAGACGCGAGCGGGTCCGGGAGCAAAGCCAACACTCCGGCGCCCTCGCCACAACATACCTCCGACACACCACAAGCTCAGGCCAAAGGTAACATCCTAATCATGATCATCATCAACATCAACAGCCCTCAGTTCGTCCACTGCTAGACACAGGCTTCTCATATTACACGCCAATGGGCTCGATTTTTGGCTCTGCTCATCCAACCGCTGCCAGCCACCTTGCGGATATCGACACTCCATCTAGCCAGAGGGCGTCCTATACTACGATTAACATCCTAATACCATTACCAGATTAAACAAATTTAATTTAATTTAATTTGCAATTAAACAAACGCGCTTATCGTGTCACTTGACATTATCTTGTCCGAATGTAGGTTACCGTAAAAGTTGCTGATATACGCTGCAAGTTGAAGGAAAATTTAATTCAGTTCATCGTTGGTGCGATTTCATACCCGAGAACATTCTAAGGAGGTTGGAAAATCGTTTGAAGCAGATTGGATTTTCGTACGGTCTAACTTTTCGTTGTAGTCGACATGCATACATGTATAATAAACTCATGCCTGTCTCCCGTTGAAAGAGAGGCAGAGGGAGAGGCGCCAAAAACAACTGCTCACCACTTCTTTCGCTTTCTCAAATGACATTATCTTTTTCATGCCTGCATTGCTTTCGAGGACTCTGCGTTCCCCTTTTTATCACATAGAAGATGTTAGTAGGTGCACTGCAATCTTTTTATAAGTTTATTTCCTGTAGTGATGGGTATTAAATAGGGAATGTGTTAGCTCCAGGTGGTTCTACGCCGTCGAGCGGTTCGAAGGCGACGCCGCCGATCGCTTCGCCGAGCTCGATAAAGTTGCCGGAGCCGGTGGGCGTTATCAGCTCGGTTGCGTCCGCCACCGTCGCCTCCTCAGCATCGAACATTGCTGTACCTGCCAGGTTTGTATCATCAACATTTCTTGCTTGTAGTCCTTAAAAAAATGCAAAATTATATTGCTTATTGAAATATATAACATTTGTACGGCTTTATATTATAAACAATTGTTGAAATTCAACAGCCCAGTGGCAACTACGTCAGTGGTGCAGGCGCCTTTGCCCAAAACGTCATACCAGGAATCGGTGATCACTAACACCGAGGCAGTAGACACGAAGCAGACGAAGAAGAGGAAGGCCATCGCCGCAGCGCACAATTCCAATCAGCCGGTTGACTACGCCGCCTCCACACCGCCTACTGGGGTACTTTCTTCGGAATTTTACCATACAAGCACCTGCCTCAGATTCAAGATTGAAAATTTCGACCTATGCATAGAATAAAGTTATATGTGCTTTTGCACAACTTCTCTTTCTTAACGATTTAAACTTAATTGGGCACAAAATCATCAGTTTTTTTTTTGGTCCTCAAACAACAACAAATTTATGATTATTATTACTTCACTTGTGCAATATATGAACAAGTTTAACTCTATTATAGACATAAATAGTACTTTGGTGTTATAGTCATAAGTAACCTTATTCTATGCAAAGGTCGATTTTACAATTATAAAAACCAGTAATACTTAATTTTTTAAGAAAATTTTAAATGAGTTTTGAACACAAGAAGGATTTACTATTGTTTTAGATATTTTAATTGATATCATTATTAATTTGAAAAAAACACTTTGTTGATTAGCCGTCAGGTTCGAATTCGCAGAGCGGCAACGCTTGGGAGGCGTCACATCCTCCCACTGACTCGCAGCTCGACGGGGCTGAGAAAGTTATCAAAAAGGTAAATACATTCATTTCATAATATTTTAGCATTTATAGAATGCGAATAAAAGTTGATAACTTAACGGATACTGTTTTGTTTATAAGGCGAAGACGGAGATATCGGAGGCTGTGCCGGCGGCGCCGCACTTCACGAGCGTCAGTCCCGCGCCGCCCCCGCCGCCGCCCCCGCCCGCGCACAGCCCCGCCTCCCAGCCCAGCCCCAGGTGCGACACTTCTACATGCTTTACTAAAAAAAACATCTTCTTAATAAAATAAGTAGCAAACTCCAGACAACCCTTAAAGTAATGTAACATATTAAAAGTCTAACCAGGCCGGAGTTACGCCAGAGCGCATGAAGCGCTTTTTACGCTCATGCACTAATGCCAGAATTAGTTTTAACGTCCCCCCTCCCCACCATTGCGATTGTGCTCCTCTATGAATAACTTCACTAATGTATGAAATGCGACTATTCACAGACACCTACCAAGTCCCATGCCTGGTCCAAGCGGCCTGAATCCAATCTCCGCCATACGGTCACCATCTCAGCCTCAGGTCGGTTATTAATTATACCTTAAATGTATTACAAACTGATATTATTTAATTATTTTAAAAACAGCGCGTAGGAAAATTATTTGAACGGCACGCTTGTGTAATACGATGTATTTTATTCATAAACAAGGAAAACTATATTAGGTAATTAGCGCCACATGTATATTTAGATACGAATAACAGTGTATGTCTGCTTCGCTTGTACTGTACAGCAGTGTGTTTTTGTCAATGCATCGAAACGCTTGAGACGCTTTGAAGTAACAGCAAATTTAATAGTAAGTATTTTTTGCAAAAACATTAAGATACCAATGAAGTAAATAATAAAATAGATAATTCATGGATGTTATGACAATATGGCAAATTACATATTTACTACAGTGTATTAAAAGTACAGACATGGAACACAGATTATAATCATTAAGAGATAATAATTCATTAAGAGTAAATTAATAAATTATTAATTTACTCTTAATGAATTATTCAAAATGTTGTTTTCTTTAACTTCGAAATTTGTAGTAAATCATCGATTCATAAAAGTCAGTCATCGATTATAAAAGTAATACATTTTCAAAGTCATGTTCATCCTAACAACATAGTTTTACGCGAATACCATATTTAATATTTTTTGAAAAAAGTTAAACGAACACGCTCGGGGTTGTGGAATCCGAATATAGAATACAATTTTTAATATTTATTTCTATGTATTTAATAAAGTTTGCAGTCGGTTGTACTGATCTCCGTTTAGGACAAGATTTAATAGACATTGTGCAAAATAACCGCACCGTAAAAGTACCGAAACGCATGCTAAAATATCAACATGATGTTTATACGCATGGCAAATTCATCGTTTCCAACGAAGAATTGTTAAAACGTATGCATGCCTGTATGGAATTAGTTTCAGTTTTGTTATACTAATAAATGCATAATACATAGAAATTTCCAATGTCATGCCTATGTTTTTGATAAGAACGGACACCCTGAGCTTGTTTTGTTGCAACTAGAGAACTCATACCACCTCATACTTACATTTTGTATTATAAACTGCACCACCTCTCAGTTTTGTGGAAATAAATTAATCAATAAAATAATAATGCTATTATTAAGTTTAAAGTATACCTTATCATAGATTTTTATTAAAACTTTGCTGTTGTGTTTATTATTTTTTTAAAAGAAATGTGACAGATAACAGTCTTATAATTTCAAAGTTCTTTTTCCAAAGCTACAATTTTACAGTTATATATATTTTTAAATCACATAATATAAATAAAATTAATATTAATTCTTATATATGTTTAAATGAAATGTAAACTAAAATTATTGTACAAGATTTCTTTTATTAACTGCAAATGTTTCTAAAGCTACCAGAAACCTTAAACTCATTCTGAGATTTATATACTTCATAGCTATTAAGTGCGGTGCAGTCGAAGCTTTACCTCTATGAGTGAGTATGAGTGTCAGTGCTATAGCATGCCGTAATCCGGTTCAGTTTGTGGCGATACTAATAGCGCGGGTTGTATAGGGCGGGAAGGGGGAGCGCGAGGCGCCGACGTCGCTGCTCGTGTCCGTGCCTCTGCCCTCCACGAGCCACGGACTCAACCTCACCGCCCACGCACAGGTTCATAGCCGCCGCGCGAACTCGCAACCGTCTCCACACATACAAACACACATTTACATACACAGAACCGCTAGCGTTCCCAAGAAAAAACTATGCTTAAGTATATCAGGTACACCTAGAAAAAAATGTTGTCGAGAAGCTTTAACTGATTCAAACATTCGAGCAGCAGCATTGTTATACAAGGTTTATTCAGACCGTGATCGGAAACTAAGGCCGACAATAGCTACAGTGATCGCAAACCCATTGGCGTTAAAGAAAATCCTGGCTAAAAAATAATTGAGGTATTTTCATATGGAAAACGTTAAAAAAAATACCTTTTATCGGGATTTTTTTTAACGCCAAAGGGTTTATAATCATAGTAAATATTACATGGCCCAGTTTCCGATCACGGTTTGATAAACCCTGTATATAGTAATATCGGCTTCTTATAATGGTAGCATAAACTTTATTTGTTATTATAAATAACCATTGGTATGTTAGTCTGAATTTTAATATGGAAATTATGTTACGTTGCCGTAATCGATTTTCAGTGAAATAAATTGAAACCTCGTCAATTCAGATGTTCCTCCTTATTGAATATTATATTACTAATCTAACTTTACACTAAAAACGCGATTGTTGGATTTGTACATTTTATAAGTATCTAGTTCTAGCGTAATATTCAGCCCAAGGAGGTTTCATCATGTTTTTTCTTTTTTAGCCGGAATAGAAAAACTTGCACAGATTCTTGTTTCCTAATGTTATTTTTCAATTATACACAAAAACATTTTTTTTTCATGATTTATAACTTTGCTATAGAGTGTTAAATAAATAAATTTTACATATAAATTTGTTGATGGATTGGACAGACAAGGAGACATTTGTGTGTTCACGGCTAATATGCTTCAATTACAACATACACAATAACTAACAAAACATACGCTTATTCATAATCCACAAAAGACGAAGTATGGTGCGCCTAACTTATTCTGTTTAACATTTGACATTACATATGTAACAGTTACCAACAGATATTGATGTAACGAAAACAATAACAACATCGAACCTATCTAATAAATAATGTAGGCATTCATTTTATAACCCTTTCGGCAAATAAAATATTAAAAGAGTTTTTATCATATAACAAGCTACAAAATAATATGTGGTATGACCAAACATTGCACATCATAAACTCGCTTAATACTCACGTTTCATAAATCTTAGAATTTTAAGTATGCATTACATTTCAGTGCGTACACATACTTATTTTCAGTATAGAGTTTATCGGTTCTTATATGTTAAGGAATCCATAAGTAACGGTCTGCGAAAGTAAATTATCTATAGTTAAATGTAGGGCAGGTACATTTAAAAACTGTTGAATGTGTAATGTTGTACTAAATCTATTTCGTTAGAAACCTGTTTATTTGTAAAAATATTTTTAAAACACTATATTAACTTTATTACCGCGTACTATTGTATAATGTCTACTGAACAATAAATTAATTCAATTAAAATAACTCATAAAATCGGGAGTGAGTAACGTATAAGATCGTAAAATTCTTTAATTTGATGTTTAGATATCAGCCGCGGCGGATATGCATGGACCTTCGCCTCACATTTACCATCAGCCGCAAAAACAAGTAAGTAATAATTAATTGATCTGTCTAGTTTTGTTTACTCTGCTCCCTTATTTAAATAAATGTCATACTAAAGTCAAGTTTTCAAACACTTGGAAAATTAATAAACCAGTTTGGAATTCGATTCAGAAGAGAACAGAATTGACAGTCATTTTTACTTACGAATTTCTTCTGCTACTTTTTTTATTGCCTTGAAATAATAATTTTACTGCATTTGCCACAAGACTATCAACATTTATAAACACATGACAAAACCTTTTCAGTGAGTAAAACACGTGAAGGATCGAATTGCATTAGTCGTTATTTACATGTTAGAAGCACTGCGTAGACCGTTATAGCATTCGGATAAAGTAGCAGCAGTAAGAATCATGTGATCCGTACATAATTTGACTCCCAGAAAATTGTAAGGGTGCTTTTGAAAAGTTTGTCGAAGTCGTTCACAATGAACCTGCTCCGAACAAATACGTAGGGTTGCGAAAAACTGGTGACGTAGCAACCATTGTATTGCTTTGAGACCCTTTTTAGGTATTTTACATATTTAAAACGAAGCCAAAGAAACTTATTATTTTACTTAACTAAAAGTTATTGTAACGACAAAAATGGAATAGTACATAAAAAGCTAAAAAGCAGAGCAGGCCCTGAGGATGTGAAACGTTGCCATTTAGTAGGTACCTGGGCCGGCGTGTCCCTCTGTCTACCTGGCTGTGCGCGCGGGTATGGCACAACACGTGCTTACCATTCGTCTGCCGAGTTCTGACTCTTACACTCGCGATATAACTCCAACCCGTATCTCCATCTTCTTTGCACGTATATCTTTCTGCTAACGAGTGGAAAGAGCATAGTAATATTTAGTCCACTGTGACAAGACGTCGACAATTTAAAAGAAATAGACCCATTCAGTGTCGCAAGCACGCTGGTTTTGGCAACATCTGCCGTCGGATAGAAACATTTGTAATAATAAAAATACATTGCGCCGCGTCGCGGAGTTTCACCAATGATATCGTGTGTTCAATAAATTAATGTGAAAGAAATCTGGCGAAGAAATGGTAAGTTTTTTGAGTGTAACGTGTTATTTTTTTAATACTACGTCGATGCGTACTGAGTTAAATATGTAAGTGTTGCTTTCGGTCAATGTCCTACTCTGACTTCGCATATTTTACGTGTAAAGCGCTGAAAATGTTAGTCGGATCCGGGTAAGTAATAACTAATTATTCGGGCATGTGGTAATTTCTTGGCGTAGTTATTCATCACGATAATATAACGGTCTATCGTGCCAAAAAGTAACACATGGGGGGGTACAGTTTAAAGATTTTAACGTAAACATTTCTAATATTTACCTCTTCTTAACAATAATTAGTTTATTCGGGTATTTCAAGTATATTCGCCTTAGTCGATTTTATGGTAAATTTTTTTTTTTTGAATAGGGTTTATGTAGGGATTAATTAACTTGCATTTAAAACTTTCTGCTGAAACATGCACTAAAACTTATATATTATGGATAAATAATTTATCTGTTATAACTAAATAACTGGCATATAGAAATAGGTCAATATATTTTAAAACGCAAATTACATTGTTTTTATTTTATTTTTTGAAAATACATTCATTTCATGACGTTATAACAGTCGTGACTTAAAGCTTTCATGAGTAGTGTGATGATAATTTAATAAGTTTGTCATTTCATTAATTAAATCAAGCGTAACATCTAATTTATCTTATTAGTTTAAAAAAAAATATCGTTTAAATTAAATACTGAAATAATACTAATTTGCAGACCTAGACTTTACGTAATATCCTCTTTTTTAGAGCGTGGCATTAGGACTTTCAAATTATTGACACATAACCCTTTTTTTTGTTTTTGATATGTTACGGTGATAAAAAAAAACTTAGCAAAACGAATTTAAAGTTATATTACCAACACGAATAATATCATCATACTCCCAAGATAGTAAATATCTATTCGTATTGTTCATTCACAATGTTTGACCATATCCATCGCGCAAACTGCAAATGATTGTTATTACGATATCCCCTTCTAACAATTACGTTAGAACGGAGTGAAAACGTCTTATGCGCCCAAAATGGGACTCTGCATCCGAACATTACATGTATTACAAGAACACACTTCAATAGATTTTTTACATGAAGCTTTACATCAGCACATTACATGAGCATGTTAATTGTATAATGTTGTAACAGAGGCTTATCAAAATCTTTTTCTTCAAATAAACAATAACCTACATTTTGTTTATTAACAAATAAAAAATAAATATTATCTAAAATTTAAATTCAAGTAAATGAAGTTTATTAGAATTATATCAGAATAGCACAAACTGAAGTAAGAATATCTTTTTGAAGAGAGAATTGTTAAAGTATGCGGACTGCATAGATCCACTTTGCATTTACGCTGATCAGGGGTCAATTTGCTTCGTCTTCCCGCTGAGCTCGAGTGTTCAGTTCCCGTAGCGCTGATTGAAATCAAACGATGAAATATTGAACGCGAGTAACTAAAGTATGAACTGCGTGAATAACTCACTTAGGGCAATTATGTATTATCCAGTCACAACTTATATTCAATGAAGTGAATTTTTAACAATCGGTAGTGTGGTTGCTCTATTTTTGTTAGGAATATATAATATTTTGTAACATAAGAAGGATTGATTACATTCTTTTTCTGCGATTCAAGCCATGCTTAGTGCAGGCATCGTGAGGTGATCTGGTATGCACGTAACAATTAACTGATGAACAGTGAAATAAATAATTTTATAGCCTAACTAACTTCGGCAAACTTCGTATCACCCTACCAGTCAATGAATGCCTTGTAACCTATTAACAGAATTTAATTTTTAATTACTTAGGTATATCATCTTCCCCCTGTCTTGGTTCCAATTAAATACTTGGGGTCGACGCAGTATCTTTTCTTCTTCCACACATCTCTGTCAGCCGTCATGTTTTCATTCACCCCTTTCTTTTTCATATCTTCAGTCACACACTCCATCCATCTCTTTTTTGGTCTACCTCGGCTCGCCCATCCATCCATTTTCATATTCATCACCTTTTTTCCTACATATGATTCATCCCTTCTCATAATGTGCCTATACCACGACAGACGGTTTCCTTTCATCTTTTCTATCACAGGAGCTACTTTCAGACTTCCTATCCGTATTAATTCCTCACTCTGTCACTCAGTGTTATAATACCACACATCCACCTCAACATTCGCATCTTTGCTGCATGCAGTCGTCTTTCGTAAGTCTTCTTCGTTGACCATTTTTTTTCTTTTTCAGCACAGTTGCTAGCCATTGACCTACCATTCATCGTACCTACATTCCAACTTACTTACCTCAATCTCATTTCCCGGGCTAGAATGGCTATTAAAAAATAAGGGGTGATCGTAGAAGGGTGAAAATTAAGGATTGTATGTATTTCTGTATGTTGTGTCATAAAAAAATAGAAACTAAAAATTTTGTCTAAAAATAATAAAAAGAAACCCTTAACATTTAGGGGGATGAAAAATAGTTGTTGGCCGATTCTCAGACCTACTCAATACGCTCACAAAATTTCATGAGAATCGGTCAAGCCGTTTCGGAGGAATATGGGAACGAAAACTGTGACACGAGAATTTTATATAATAAGATATCATTCTAGCAACATATTGTTCAGATTTTCGTTTGTTCAGAATGTGAGAAATTTAAATTATTTGATACAATTGATATAACGATGATATTAAGTACAGTATTTTAGGTATATGATACGATATGATTGGAAATAAAATATAGTCCTCGTAGTCTATATAGCCTTTATTAAGATGGTAATATTAACTTTTTATTTACTTTTTAAAACGAGAAACTATCAAACTTTCTCAGCAAATTTGATGTGCTGACATGTGATTTATATTGCCAGTAAACTTCGTAATATTTTTCAATCCCTTAGGTGAAGAATTAATTATGAAATGAGTCGCGATAGTCAAGGCTTGTGTATGTGTAGGCCACCATGGAGTCCGGCATCCCAGGGCATTCTCCGCACGCAGTTCCCGGCCGCTCGTGGGGTGGTCTCAACGTCTCTTATGAAATGCAAGATCCCAACAAACCAGGGTGAGGACATTATTTTTATTGTTATTTATCATATCACAGTGCTGTCTTTACAATGATCGATTTGTACAGGACCTACATCAGTAATTGTAGTTGATAAGTGACATGGTAGTAGTGGCTCGGAAAGTCAATTGACTGACACGCCACCTCATGTGTTGATATCAATGAGACCACGATTAATAAGTTTCATGACAATATGCAATTTAACCCGAGCAGTTGTTAATTGTGACAATCAGATTATTTACAATTTCAAGCGCGCAATGTACTTTGAATTTAAAATGTAACGCAATTATTCATCTTGATGTATTGATTTGTACAACTTTGATTACTTTGAATGTATTCTGTATCCGCACTGGGCTGACCGTCCTCCCATGTAATGGAAAGGTGATTGAGAAACTTGATGAACTAAAACATAGGACGTCAACGATTTAACCACTCTTCTGGGTGCTTTGAAACACTAATTAGAATTATTTTTTCAATTTAATTTTTTCCACAGTCTACTACGGAAAAAAATGTTGAGAGTGCTTTATTCTTATTTAATTAAATATAAATTAAATTTTGTCACAGTAATAAAATATCAGCTGCATTTATGTAACATAGGAGAGACCTTCTTAATGTTGCGCAGTAATCAATTGTTATAACATGACTGTTATTTCCCAAATTGTAGAATGAATAGAATTTTTTCACTTATTGTTTTCTTAAGAAGAGATGTAATGAGCACTATGGATTGTCTGAAAAATATAGTATGAATTTTGTTTGATTAAACTCGTATTCAGCGACGTCAACCCATACAATATATTCATTGAAATATATCAGATATTAGATGTGGTGTAAAACAGAGCCATGTGTGAAACACATGAGAAAAACACGCTCTGTAGCTTTAGTTTTAAAGAGCTCTCGCGATGTCTGTACGTATTGTGTTTCGATGTTTAATTGCTTTTGCTGGCGCTAATATATTTTCATAGCGAAATTAATATATTTTGAATTTGGCGAATATGTTTATTTTGCGCTCTTGTGAGAAATTAGGGAATTTGCAGTGTTTGAAATTAGAGTAATCACCACCTAATCATTACTAAACAAAAAGAAGAGAAATACCTTCCTTGATCAACAATATTGCTTGTGGAGAAATTGTTCTACTGATCATAATATAGACAAATGTAAAATGAATGAAATAAACAAAATTTAGGTCGATTACATTCGGTAGTCACCGTGAAGTCATCTGGCCTTATAATATGGAATGACAAACAAGTAGTTGGTTAGGCAGTAAGCGTGTGCCTCAGATCCAGGTCGAGGCGCTAACATTGCTTTAATTTTAAAAATCAGGACAATCCTCAACGTAAGCAAATAAAATATGTCAGCCTTGAACAAATGTATTATTGCTTCAGATGGCTTGTCTCAATATCTCATATAAATAAACGGGTTCGCATAAAATTTGCGTACAAAGAAATAAACATGACTGATTTTTCTGCGTTCTAACCCGAAAAAAAGCATTCAAAAACTGAATAAATGCATTTATTTAAAGTGGGATAACAGTCTTGCTGTTGCAATAAAGTAATGTCTCTCCATTCTGTTTGTTCCCTACGGCGTAACATAACAAAAAATATGCGTCGCAATTTTGCCAAAAAAACTATATTGGCTAACGCATATATCGTTCTTTATAAAAGATAAAAATAGTATTTTACATCCTAGTCTCATGTATGTAACTTAGAATGCTGTGCGCATCGAATTATATCGAAACTTTAAAAATCTGTATTGCTTTGCAATAAATGTAAACATGAATTCAATTTTAAGAAAAGAGTAAGGGTAAAGGTATATGTAATAAGACACAAAAATATTATTATCAAACGGGATGTTTGTAATTGAATACAGAGTAAGTGGCGTGGCCGGCCCGAGTAAGGACGTGAACATGATGGCGTCTAACATGGCGCCCATGCCGCCAGCACCGATACGGAACAAGAAACGAGCTGCCATGGCCACCTCGGTAGTCGCCATGGCCACACCCCCGCCACCGCCTAGCATGCGTAAGAGTTTTCATTGGAAATATAATTTAAATAAGTACAGTAGTAATAATCTCACTAATTCCACACTTCGATAGACCTGTACGTCCAATAATCCGCCATCTTCCGCCTAGTCCCTCTACACCTGTGCTGTATGAAATGCTTTATTTTATTCATTACTGATGACTTTTTCACACTACTATACTCAGCCTATCGCCGACCACTGCTGAACTTCGGGCCACTTGGCCGGCCTACTTCAACTTGGCGTGCATATATTGCGGGCTTTGTCAGTGACTTGGGTTCTCACTGATTTTTTCTCCATAATCCAGTAATCCGAACATTACAATAATCCGACACTCTCCAGTTTTTAATAGTGGCAGATTAGTGGGATTAAAGGTATTGTATATAATATTACACCGACATAATATTCAAATTAAAGCTACGGAGTCCGTTTTACACTTCAGATACAACTCGGCAATCTATTTCACATTTCCAACCCCACTTTGAGTGTTTTAAGAAATCGTGATTTCACCAACAAGAATACCTTCCCCTTTTCATTATTATGTTAATATATTACGCTTTTCTCCGATAATGTCTGCCTACCAAAAGCTTTAACAAAAGCTAAGGTGTTATCGTAATCTTGCAGTGTAGTATTACACTCCAGCTGTGTGTATGCTTAGTGTAATAGAAACTTTAATTCCTAGTACCTTATTTTTGTATTAAATTACGTCTAAAGAATGTGGGAACAAAGGTTTTAAGAAACATGATGTGCATACATAGCAAAATCATTTAGGTATTATGGCACGTTTCGATATTAAGTTAATTGTAAATTTTAAATAATGGTGTAAACATTACATGAAATATTTTCTCAATGAAATGACAAAGACGAATTCAAATTGGGTCTTCAGTAGAGTATTACATTATTTTTTTGTATTGTATTATACTAGGGAATTATTTGATTTGTATAAATATTGTTATAGAAACAGCGACTAGTCAAAGTTTAGCTAGTATTCGTCGTCCGCCTCAGCCGACGCCTCCTCCAATATACCAAGAGACCATTAAGGATTCGCCCCCGAGTTCGCCAGGTAAACGCACGTATCAGTTTTATGCCTCAAATAATGATAAAGTTATCATTATTTCTATTACTTTTTGCATTAAGTAAATTTTTATATAATGTTTACATTTTTTAGGCTCGGAACGGCCATTGAAGCCAAAGATGGAAGCAGCTAAGTAAGTAGCACAGCAATTTTGACTATTAAATATCAAATTCTGATTTTAAAAAATACAGTAGTAAAACACAGTTGTCGATTCTAAAATATTATCATTCATAACTTTTTTTTAACGAATTATTGAAAGGTTGCCGTTTTATTTACTCAAGACAAATATAAAAAAATACATACTTTGCAGACGGAAAATAAGAGTTACAAATTTTGTATTGCTTCAAACTGTAGCGTATTATGACGATGTTGTCTATGACGTCGATGTTAAATGTAACATAGTTAGGTACATGATGAGCGTGTTGTAGAGTCGGGGTGAGCTGCACGGCGCCGCACATGCTGGGCAACGAGTTGAACCCCGAGAGCGGCGCGGCGGCGCGGCTGCAGGAGCAGCTGAGCGCCGAGCTGGCCGCGCACGCCGCGGGCGCCGCCGGCGTCGACCCGCTCGTGCCGCCGCCGCTCATCAACAAGGCCGCGCCGGTACACCTCACTCCACACACTACACACTACACCTTCCATACATATTGATGTACCGTCTCAGTCACCTACATTCACACAAACCATTCAATAAGAAGAGTAAATGATGAATTTCAAAAAAATGCAAATACCTCAATATCATACATACAATTCTTTTCATAATAACCTAATGATGTTGGAAATTATTTTGTTTAAAATGAGCACGGTCAATCCCATCTTTAATTTTCCTGAACAATTGTCATTAACCCTTAACACCACTCGGTATTTTCAGCTTACACATCTACACTCGTGGGGGACCTAAGTCCCCTCTATTTGTATTCAATATTTAAGTAATTTAGTATGAAATATCTTAGGATAAATGTTCATAAAATAAACAAGAAACATATATTTAAGTGAAAAATCAGGTTTAATCGTATTTTAAACATAAAAAATATTTTCTCTAGTTTCAGACAAAAAAGTTACCAAAAAACAAGTTACATTTATAGTGTTTTCTTCACAACCCCAAATAATATTTAAAATTAGAATATCAAAACAAAAAAAACTTTTTTCTAATAAACCAATATCAAACAAAAACAAACATAAACTCTTCAATAAGTTTAAAAACATGAGAAATCACAATAGGAATAGTTGGCCAATATTTTTTTATCTTATTCTAAAAATGTTTTAGCAGTCTCAATAATTAGTCTCAACATGATAATTATAATCTATACTAATATTATAAAGCTGAAGAGTTTGTTTGTTTGTTTGTTTGAACGCTAGGATCTCAGGAACTACTGGTCCGATTTGAAAAATTCTTTCACTGTTAGATAGCACATTTATCGCGGAAGGTTATAGGCTATATAACATCACGCTACGACTAATAGGAGCGGAGCAGCAATAAAGAATGTTTCAAAATCGGGGACTTTTTTCCTTTTTGTGAGCTTCCGCTGCGTACGCTGCAGAAACGGTTAAAGTTTCGCTAAAATAATGTATGACAGAATTGTTCCCCTTTAAAAATTCTAAAAGAAAGTCCGCGACAACATATGTCTATCTTTTAAGGTTGGCTCACTATAACGTTTTTTATTCTAACCAAATTTATTTTAAATAAAGGATTATTTGTGAAGGTGTTTTTACAAACATGATATTAATCCTTATCCAAATAAATACGTTATTCATTACAAGTATTTAATACAAAATAAATTTGTCCTTTACATCATTTGATTTCAATGAGTATCTTAGAAGATATCGCAGTTTCAAAATAATGATCAAGCGCGCAGTAATGATACTCAAGGCGTCGACCGGCGCGTTACAGTTTCACGGTGAAACAATTTGACCGATTTGTATGATTTTTGTATATTTAAGTAAATGGGGCTCTGCGGAGTAAAATACTACAACTTATTTTCTTTCTGAACCCAACTCTGTAGTCCACGCAGACGGAGTTGCGGGCAAAAGCTAGTCTAAAATAAACTTATTGCTGACATTTGGTATATATTTTCACATCAATAAGAGTGAATACGACATACATTTTTCATACATTTGGAGCAAACTCTGGGAGTATTGCTATCTTTACTTCGTGGGCACAAATGACACCTAGATTTCTTTGTTTTTTTTTTTTTTATTTTGACTAGGTCCTTGTGTTGGTAGATCTTCAGGTACGTCAACACCAACCTCGCGTAGAAACTTGTCCATCATATCTTTCAGCTCCTGACTAAGATTAGACAAGAGTCTTCTTTCGAGAACATTGTACCTTTTCTTACCATAGAAAGCACGCGAGTCGTTAGTCTGCTGTTCGATGTTTTCTATTTCTTCATTTTCCGAAGCACTGTCAGCCACGTCATCGCTATCCGTATCGTGGTCACTTACTTCGTACTCTGCATCGCACAAATCTGATAATTCAGGAAAAATCTCGTCGTTTTCGCTGTCTTCATTTTCAAGATCATTTGCATCATGCTGGGGATTCAAAAGTCGCATTTTAAATAATTATGTTATCTGCAAAAAAGTAGGCGGTGGGGGACCTAGGTCTCCCACGAGTGGTGTTAAGGGTTAAATTTGATTTCATACAATTATATTTGGAGTGATTTAGATACTTTATCAAACTACCTCATTTTTCTACATCATATCGTATATCGGAGGATGCAATGCTATTTTTGTGACTGAACAACTCCAAGAATAAAACCAAAATTGTTAAATGACAGTACAATGCAATGAAACCTTTTAATGATGGTGATAAGATTTCAGTATATATATATTGATGTGTGAAATATTTGTTGCAGGGCGTGAGCGGCGCCGCCGGGCGCAGTTCGTCGAGTGCTCAGAGCCTGGACCAGCTGCTGGAGCGGCAGTGGGAGCAAGGGTCGCAGTTCCTCATGGAACAGGCGCAGCACTTTGACAGTAATACCTTTATTAATCATACTTGTAACATTGTTTACCTGTAAACTATTAAGTAACAAAATAAAATTATTTCACAACGATTCACATAAGTAGCTGTTGGTATATTTTTGTTAAATTATAATTATCCCTGCAATTTTTTTGTCAGTGTTATATCCCTGTAAGTAAGCGTAATTACTGCTCTACACAAAAGCTTCGTTTAAATTTCTACGTCGTGTAGTGTGTTGACGCAATAACAGTTTAATATGTAATTGTGGCGTTTGGTTACAGTAGCTTCGTTGCTGTCGTGTCTGCACCAGCTGCGCACCGAGAACGTGCGCTTGGAGGAGCACGTGGGCAGCCTGCTGCAGCGGCGCGATCACTTGCTCGCCGTCAATGCACGCCTAGCCATACCCCTCACCACTGGTAAATTCACTCCTTACCGTACGTCCTGTTGCTTTCTATGTATTCATTACATTTATGTATATACTTATGTTAACATTCAAGGTCCACCTTGCAGTTTTAAAGGAGATGCTTTAAGCACAAGTATGACGTATATGTTATTAATTAATATATATTTGTTGCATTCGTTTTTTGTGAAATTGTAGTGTTATAAAGCTTTTGTATGGTTCTGGCGGAAGAGTTTAGTATGCAGGTAATTGCAAAATTAATGGACATTAAATTTGATACTACGTCCAGCCCAAAAACTATTATTATGCTTTCATATAACATGGAAATTAAGATGTGGCTTAATTTTATATTGCTTTTTTGTGATGTTATGTCTTCTGAAATTCTGTTTGTGGATATTGGTTTATAAAAACAGCTTTAGTTTGTAAATGCATGTAATCCATTGGTATGTCATATATTATAAGGAGTAGTATGTTTAGCAGTGTCGGGCGGGCCACCGGAGCCGCCCCGGTGCCCGCGGGAGAACGGCGCGCAGGCGCGAGCGCCACCGCCGCCGCCCGTGCGAGCCGCCGAGACCATCACCTCCGAGCGCTCACACCAGGTCACTCAGCTTTTACAATACTCTCTTATATTTTATATTCTGCGGTCAGCGCTGTGCTACATTTCATTCAACTCGTTGTGCAAACGACGCATGTCCGTTTGCACATTCGATCTAACTATTCGAATGCGAATTTAATTTTAATCTTAAATGTTATGCGAATATACGAATTCACTCGCTAATCTATACGAGCTAACGTTCGTACTTCGACAGAGAACTGCAGGTTGACGAATTGGGTATTTTTACAGCTGATGATGAGAGAGGTGCAACAGAAGCCTAGCTGAAAGGAGCCTTTTGGCGGCGGAGGGAGCGGCGGGGGTATCGTCGCGGGGCACAGCGCGGGGAGCAAGGCGGCCACCGGCTCCAGAAATGCCGCCGTGAACAATGCGCTCGGCAGCGCGATGCATAGTGCAATGAACAACGCATTAAGTAGTGCCATGACAAACGTAATGAGCAGTGCGATGAGCAGTGCCATGAACTACGCCATGAACAGTGCATTGAGCGGCGCGGTGGGCGGCCTCACGCCGGGCCCCGTCAACCCCGCGCTGGTGGGCGCCATCAACCCGGCCATGGTGGGCGCCATGAGCCCCGCGCTAGTGGGCGCCATGAGCGGAGGCCTCAGCCCCGCCTTGGTGAGTGCTATGAGCGGCGCCATGAGTCCCGCCATGGTCGGTGCCATGAGCCGCGCCCTGAGCCCTGCCATGCTCGGTGTTATGGGCGGCGCCATAAGTCCCGCTTTGGCCAGTACCATGAGCCCGACTTTAGGTCTTTCGATGAGCAGTAATGTAAGCAGCGCGATGAATAACGCAACGCGCAGTCCGATGCGCAGCCCGATGCCGAGCCCCATGCGCAGCCCTAAACGAAGCCCGAAGCGAAGTCCTAAGCGCAGTCCGAAGCGGAGCCCGAAACGTAGCCCAAAGCGAAGTCCAAAGCGAAGTCCTAGGCGTAGTCCAATGCGGAGCCCAATGAGCAGTCCGAGGAGCAATAACAGTGGAAAAAGCAACATTGTGGCGGGCGCGATGTTCGGCGGCGCCATCAGCAGAGGATCCAACGCAATGTTCGGCAATACAACAAGCAACTTGTTTACCAGTCTACCAGGCAACATGTTCACCAGCGCTCACACCAACGGCTTTATCAGCGCACCAAGCAGCGCATATAACGGCGCACCGGCTAACGCATTTACTAATGCACATTTTCATGGCGCTGCAAACAACCTTTTTACCAACTCACCGGCCAATCCTTATACCAGCGCTTCGGCTAACCCTTACACCAGCGCACCCAGTAACGTATATAGCAACGTTCCCAATAACGCGTTTATGAACGCACCAAACAACGAATATGTAAACGGATTAAATAACGCATTTACCAGCGCCACGAACAACGCATTTTGCTGCGCAACGAGCAATCGATTTGGGGGCGCGCCTAATTGCGCCCCGAGAAGCGCGACGGTGAGCGGCTCGAGTGGCGCAGCACCGACGCCGCTGACGGGCGCGCTGAGTGCCGCGCCCAGCCCGCCGACCAGCGGCGCCGCGCCCGCCACGCCCACCGCCGCCTCCCATCCCGACGCGGCCGCTAACGGGCCCCCCACCAGCGAACCGCAAGCTCTCAGAACCGTCCAGACGTTTATTATGCTCGAGCAGAGGCGCAGGGCTGATTTCTCCATAGATTCTATACTCAGTTTCGATCATTAAATGGACTCGTCATCAAACCACACTCGCAGGTGTAACTGTGACGCCAATCGTTTTGCTGACGTGACCCAGTAGCGTTGAAACAATGTAGTTTAATATGTGATGTAAGATGTATAATAGTCAGCAAAATTAAGTGGCGAAACTTTGTATACTTTAGCCACGGCCTATACAATATTGAACGCCTTCACGGTGTTTCATTATAGAAATGACGTATATAGGTAATCTACCATTCGTCATTATAATTGTATGAAACATATATATTTCGTTAAAATAACGTGATTATGTCATTGAAGTCATCGAGTTGTTGACAATTTTTAGAATAAGACTGAGAGGAACCCAAGTTTGTGACTGACGATATGATTCGTCACAAAGTTGCAAATACAAACGTGCTTTATAAAAATACCAAATGAAAAGAATGCGAGCTCCTTACAATACATGCGCATAAATCTCGTTGCGCAATGTATTTTTGATATAGAAGACAGTCGCTCGTATGTGATCGCACGAGATTTTATATTCTATTGTCAAATGGATTAATTAAAATAAATAATAGTTGTTCCATCGACTGGATCAGCCATGGTCTTCAAAAGACGATACATATATTTGCTCTGTTAATTTGTCCGTTTTCACAAGTTTGTGCTGTGTAGGTTATTTAGTTACTCCACTTTGATGCGATCATGTTTATATAAAAATGGTGGATTATGCTAAGATTTATGAAGAAGTAGCACCAAAATTAGGAGTTTTTTTTGTATTCGTAATTTAGTTAAACTATAATTGAAAGCATTGTATTAATAATAATTTCTACCAGAAATTCAGTTTTGATTGTAATGTTCGGTTTAGATATGATAGTTGTAAATAGTATTTATGTGCAATATTTAATGGACAGTATAATTTATATCGGGTGTTACATGGCTTAAACATTTTAAAGACGTACCTTTAGATACATTGGGAAACCATAAGTAAAATGAGCCATGAATCGCAACGGCTGGCTTACTGTGTCTTAACACCATGTATAAAATATCATTGTCGGCTTTTTTTGTATCTGAATGTTTTTGTCAAAATTTGTGTATAATTGGGATTTAAGAGTGCTCATTCGACTTAATTGCTGAGCAACGTATGCTGCTCGTGCCTCATACGTATTTGAGTCGACTTTACAAGTCTGTATTGGTTTGCGTATTAGTTGCGCCTTCTATTCAGCTCATTAGAGCATATAGCAAGCAACCGCATACCGAAAAATATAATTACATGGAAAGATTTGGTTTCGATCGCTCAAAGACTAATTGTACACTATTTGATACAAAATAACAATAATTGTATTAACGTGTATTACGATCAGTGTTGTTTTGATGTTAAATATAACATTATTATTGGTGTTTGATGTTAAATGTGACAATATGACCTAAGCTATTGGCTGGAGACACTTATCCTCTATTAGTAATAAATGCTTTATGTTTACCAAGCTCTTAGTGCCACTTTGTCACTGTTAAAGTCGGCTACACACTCGGACTGAGATTGCCGCTGGATAAAAGGATGATTTGTCATGCTTGAACACACTCGTGAAAGGATTCAATTCTTACCTTTGTTTGTTCTTTGGAATTGTTTTATCTTTGAACGTGTGTGTAGTTGGTCGAGCAGTTTAGACAAACAAAGGTGTGTCTATCGTACAATATAACTAAGTTTATATGCTTGTATTCGTATCAATTTCAGAGTAAGGTAAAAATAAAGTATAAGCAAGTAGGTGACACAAACTTAGATGCACCACAAAGTTCAGTAGTGGCGATTAACCTAATGTCGAAGGCCAATTTTTTGTGCTTTAGTATAATATCAGTTTTATTAAGTGTACATTTCAAAACGGGTAGTTAATCAAAGAAGATGGATAACTTAAATTTCTTCAGAACTTCAACTCTACTATAAGATTTGTATAAAGTGTATGAGTTCAGATGTGGGACGCTTCTTTAATTTCCGTTTAACGATAGGGAGGTATTAAAGGCGAACATAAGCATTTTTTGCATCAGAAGATTTATTAAATCTGTGACATTCATTTTCATTTGGTAGAAAAAACATTCGTTAAAAAGTTTTTTTTGTTACATGAGGATAAACGTCAATTTTTGTTATTTTTTACTATTATTTGTAAATCATATAAATATAAGTTCTTTTTAAGGGTACATTACGACTATTTTATCAAATCAATGAAAGTGACGCACGCTGTCTATACAGCTAAGAAACAGTAAATAATTACATGTTTATTTGTATTTTTTTCTGTATTAATCATTATTTTATTATAGGCAGGTGATTAAACCCACACTGAACTAATGTTTTCATTCACGTCATATCCGTGTGGTTTATAGACCAGTTACATAATAATTCTTTTCGGCACATGAATAGGTATGATGTATGAAGTTCCAAAGACAGTTTTTTAGTAATGCATTTGCACCACACAGTGGTAGAGATATATTAGTTTGCTAATGTTATAGTTGTATCATTTACATACATTTTGCAGTATGTGCAGCAGCTATGTATCATAATAAAATAGAAAATAGTTTTCCTACTTTCTTCATGGAATTCATACACTCGTAACACTGTTCTACTCTATAGTTGTGACGTAGATCTTTCACTTATAAATGTTAAGTGTCTAATAGTGAATTGATGTAGTCATAATTTTTTGACCAAGAGCCATAATACTGGATACATATTATTATTATATTATTGAACATATTATTATTAATTTCATTTTTATCCAAAACTTTATTCTGTACTAGAAATGTCTCTACATATCAACATTAACTTTATAAAAATAGATAACATAGGGGTGAAACATTCCCGAGTGTTTACAGTTATCTAGGATTGAACATCAAAGTTTAACTAAGTATGAAAAAAATATATATATATATTTATAAGTGAAAGGGAAATGGGACATATATTCACATAATTTCCTGTCTTGCGTTGACTAGAATTCCAAATATTAATCAGAATTGTTTTAAAATGTTTAATATTAATAGGTGTCAATGTTAATGGTAATAAATACCATTTTGTTTAAAGCTGATTTGTTTGGATTCACACCTAGTGGCTCCTTTTTTTTTCTTTATAGCTAAAAACTAATATAAGGAACATCACTTTTTAAACTATTTTGATCTACTTTATCTTTTTTATACTGTATATAAAAGTTTTTATCAGCTAACTTTTTATACTATATCAAAATTATAAAATTTACCTTTCAACTCAACGCTACGGTTTGAATCTGAATAAAATCAAAGAATATTTAGTGAAATATTTTTATGTCTTAGTCTAGATAAGGCCATTATATCTTCTTACGAAATGATCTCAGTCGATTGTACTGACGGATTGAACAGCGTCCATTTTTCACTGAGGCAGTGTTGACATGTATGAACGTCCTATTTGCGCCACGGCCATGTGGCGATATGTCGTTGTCAAACTACTTTCCTTCCTCAGTCAAAATACGACGTGCAATGGAGTGGTTACTGTAGATTGACCCACGTACATTTTAATTACTATCATAGTACAAAGTGCAAAGTCAAAAATCGATTGTTGAAAATGATTGACAAACACAATAGAAAATTAGTTCTAAACAAGGTTTGCTGTTATGACTTTTGATGGTTTCTTGCTATTTGTGCTGTGGTTGATACATTTTGTGTACAATTAAAGTCATTCCTGCGGATAACACAAAGATGTAATATTATATCGGAGCATTTATACAATCTATGTTATGATGGAAAACTTAATTATGTTTGAACATTAATAAATTACTAAATAATTTACTATTGTACACAAAAAGTTCATAATAACTCGGATTTGAATTATTGTAAAGTATTTAACGATAATTTTGTTTTCTGAGAATTAATTATTCTATTAATTCAATATAACTTTGTTGAAAAGTTAAAATCATGACGGAGACATTAATTGTAATGGAGGGGACATATTTTAAGAGATGAAGGACGTATTATGAAACATAATCACGTTGTTCTACCGCAGGAATGCTCAAGTTACGGAGTCAGTCTACGCAAAAAAATGATAATGACTGATTGTGTGTAATTATAGTTAATAATAATCAAATTTTGTCAACCGTGCCCTTGGTCAATAAAAGACTATAAATTAACACGTGGTTTTCTTTTTTTATAGAATCGAAGTGTGTTATGACACCGTTGTCTTGCCTTGCTCCTTGTTATTGATGCCCTTGTCCAACACGCTGACTTAGTGCGGGTTCGCTGTGGACTGCATTCCCAAGAAATCCCTAAGAACTTTTCGGTGTGCACGTTCCCTCACGATGTTTCTCTTCACCGTTAAATACGATTGGCATTAGTTCCATGGCATAAAATCTCGCACGCCATCAAGATGTCTCGCGGGTTATTTCATCGTAGATCAAGGGTTTGGGTACTTTGTGTTTCCATTTCTATATTCATAAAAAGGTCTGGAAATACCTGTTGGCCCAGCAGTATAAAATTGCACATTCCATAAAGAAAACTTGGGTTCGATTCCAGGTTCGGGCAAAATGACATTCATTACACATTTCGACAGGAAATTTTGCATTAAAATAGAAATATAACAAATCTGACTCCAAATTGCACTGGGAAGGAATGCGTTTGATTTTTTGGTTATCTTTTATAGTCTGATGTAATTTTAAATATTTGCCTTACATGCTCATACATGTCATACTTCTGGGCAAGGGCCTCCTCAATCATTTAGAGGATTTAGGCCTTGGTCCGCAACGCTGGCCGTTATTGCAAAAGGTAAAAATTAACGTATTCCTTTATACTCATAAGATATTTTGTCTCGATCTGTCACCTCACAGTATTGGTACGGTGTCCTTTTACGTGAAGACTGTGTAGTTTTCATTTTCTTACTTTAATTTCCATCGTGGTTGTAGATTAGGGTTTGCAATCCCGCATTCCCGCGGGATCCCGCATGTTTTTAAGTCCTGCGGAATTCCCGCAATTGTGCGGGAAATTCCGCGCGGAAATTTTATGACTCGGCAAGATAATTCAGCTATCACTGAAGGCCTATTAGCTCCATCCCAACAGTACGGGCGCATCGGACAGTATCGATCAATCGATCGAGCGAAGTAAAAGATTGAAATCGAATTGAAGTCGGTTTGTTTATTCTGTTATTTCCAATTAAAGTGACACTTTACAACAGGTTACTAAAAGTTTTGTCTTCTTGTATATTCGGTATTTATTGCACAGTGTAATTAGCAGAAATCGATACAGTAAATTATCGATAAAGTAAATATCTCAATAGTAGGTAACTTTTAACCGGGTAACGGATGGATAATAGTCGCTCAACACCGGGGTGGTTGACGCTGTTTTGGAGAGGCCTACGTTCAGCAGTAGATGGCGATAGGCTTTGCGAGGCTGTCATGGCAAAGAAAAAGGCATCAGAGAGGGATCGTGAAAAAGCCGATCCCACTTGGAGACGAAGAGGCCGACAAATTAGCGCTGTAACCTTTAATCGATTTCGAGCAAGTTAAGACTTAAGGAAATGATTTTTTAAAAATGTATATGTGAAGAGCATATAAGCAAACATCAAGAAGGATTATATCGGTATGTGTTCCTCTTGAGATCCCGCTGTCCTTTGCACGTGGTAACCGAGAAACGTGGGGTTTTTAGTCGGTAAAAATCCGACATATCCTGCTTGTTAGTAGTAGTTTTACCCAGGCAAAATAAAACGGCTATAGACTGAGTATATAAATAACTGAATGGTAGTAACAATTATGTAGGTAAGGTTCATCATCATCATCAGCCCATAAACATTCCACGCCAAGGCACAGGTCGCGTTTACCATTGAGAGTGTAGGTCATAACCACCACGGTGGTTTGCGAAATAGTTTGGTTTAGTTTTATGCAGGTTTCCGCACGATGTTTTCCTTTACCGTTAAAGCAAATGATAATTCATTGTGAATACACACATAGGTAACTTGGAAAAGGCAGTCGTGTCACGTGTGTACTTGACGTTTGGACCTGCCATCGTCCAGAATCTCGACCGCGCCTGTACCTCGAGAGCTTAATTTCTGTTTAGGTTACTATTTGCTATTTAGGAATGTGGAACTCATAAGAATTATGAAAAAGTACTTTTTCTATTAGATAATTTTTAGAATGTCTCTATTTTTTTTAATACAGTATAACTAATTTACAGGTAATATAGAATTACTATATGCATATTATTGCATATTTGAATTTTTGCGGGAATTCCCGCGGGATCCCACGGGTAAGACGAGTTTCCCGCAAATTTCTCGCGGGAAAAAAAAGTGGTGCGGGATTGCAAACCCTATTGTAGATAGGTGAAACAGTTCTTGGGTTTAAATATATTCTAATACTTGGTTCACATTAATCAGTTTCTTTACCCCTATGGTCTGTGTTACTTTTGGTAGTATAACAAGGCACGTTTCTCATAACACAATGCATAGTTTTATAATCTGTACAGAATGCCCTCAGACATCCGCGCAGATGTTGATGCCTTGGTAGGTTTGCCAGTTTGGTAGTGCCTTCATTTTGACGCTCCGAATGCGCTTGAGCACATACAACGGTCCAAGACCACCTTTCCGTCATTTCTCTCGGAGTCGCTGGGCGCTGCGGTTAGAGTGTGTTCTAACTCTAAGCGACCCCAGGGAGAGAGTGAGGACGCACTATCCATGCAGTGCGCCCACCGACACTAAAAGCTTCTCGATCTATGGACTTTTCCGATTGTTTTAGAATAACGGGAAACGGGATATTTACACTCTCACATTATATTATTTTGATGTTTTTTTTTCTAACCAGAGTCTGATACATTCTAATAAAGATCTTTACAGATTACAGTAATTGTGTTTTTATTTCTTATTAAACTTCGTACACGACGAAACGTATACTAATTCAATCGTCCCTACAATCAGATATAAAACGTTTTTGCGTCTGGTGGGTGCAGCGGCTTCGAACCTGGGATAAAATTTTAATACATTTTAAAATAGATGAAGTATAGGTATTTAGAGTACATATACCTACTTTATCTAAATAGTGCGCTTTATCATCAATGATAATGTGGAAATTCTGAGTACTCTTACTTATTTGGCTAGACTATGTCAGCTGTTCATTTCCAAGACTTCCTTACTATTGTAGGACAAGCCTTAAATCGACCACGCTTGCTTAGATGTTTGCTTGGTTAGGCAACAATCGGCCTCACAACTAGTTTGCCCTTATATTTGTATGGTAAATTTTTGGTATACAGAGTAGGTATATGATCCCCGTCAATATTAAAAATGATATATTAAATATAAATACCTCCTACAAACTGCAAGTAATTAATAAATAACCTTTGGTTTTTATTTTTTTAATTATGTTATTTAACAGCATTATTATTGCTGAAGTAATTATTATATACCAGCGGAAAGATAAAAGTCAACGAACCAACAAATTGTTACAATTACGTTGCGACTTAATACGGGCTAACAAATATTTGCTTTGATTATCGTGTTTCAACGATAACGACTTTATCACACTCTGTATGTATCTTTATCATTCACAATTGTGTTCTAATAAGTAACAAGACTGGACATAGGATTAGATTATACGATGACTCTTCTTCATGGTTTTAGAATACAAATCTACTATACATCTACGCATGAAAACGTTTATGCTACAAGTTTACTAAGGACCCCTGACTGCTATCGATTCTCGTTCCCCCCGCCGCCGGTCTAGATTTAAATAGGTCACAAGGGCATAGTGTAATTCGGTGTTTATAAACTAGATGGCGCTGCAAATATCATAGGAAAGCTACTAGTATTCTGTAGGACAAGAACACATGTTAGGGACCTATTCCAAAAAAATTAAAATAATAGGGTCGAAGTTTTAGCGGTATTAACTTTAAAAGTGCTTTCGAATATATACCAAAGGTATTGGATTTGTTTTTGGTTTTGAGTAACATATCAGTTATATGATCGATTAACACGCACCTAAGAACGAACCTTCTAGTCCTAGTACCTTAAAAAAATATACTTTCGAAAAAAAATGATTGCATGGTTATTTATAAACTAAACCCTAACCTAACCTAATCACAAATCTATTGTTATGTATTATATTGTCAAATGTCATGAACGCCTCAAGAATAATTAAAGAAAAAACTATTTAATCTACGATAACACCACACGATAGTAAGTAGGATAAGTAATATTCCATGTGGCCAGTATACATTCATGGAAGATTATATTTATTAATTATAATTTACCTGAAAGATTGAAAGAAAGATTTACCTATCATGGCATACATTTGATTTTATAACTGTGCTTGTGGTCACATCACTCTTTTGTACTGCATGATCTTAGTGGGCCGCTGCCTGAGCGGGCTTGTCGGGGTCGACATAGCCCTCCTGTTCATCAGAACTGTGTGGCCAGAAGGTAGGTTTGTTCAGAGGGTCAAGGGTAGCTTCGGGATGCGCATCGCGGTAGTCCTCCATGGTCATCTGGCCGTATGGCAGCAGAGCCTTGGTCTCATTGATTTGTTTCTGGTAAGAAGAGATGTTGGTGTTGGACTCCCTAACGAAAGCTTCGATGGCCTTCTTGATTTCAGCCCATTGCGCCTCGATTTGCGCAGTCTGCGTATCAGCGGGGTAGGGTACCTTCAGTGCCCCATATTGCTTCTGCAAGGTGTCGACCATGCCAGGCACGGGGACCACTTGCTTGTACATAGACCAGTTGATCTTAGGCGGCTCAGGTGGGTTCGCCAGGACCCTTCGGAGGTAGTTGTCCAACTTGACTTTGAAAGCCGCCAGGCTGGACCTTTATTCAGCTGGCACCCTTTCGGCGAGGGCCGCCCAGTTTACCGAACTTTTTGTAATCCTACCTATAACCTGTAACAATTTCTTAGAACTGCACCATCCCCGTTATCTATACTAATATTATAAAGCTGAAGAGTTTGTTTGTTTGTTTGTTTGAACGCTAGGATCTCAGGAACCACCGGTCCGATTTGAAAAATTCTTTCACTGTTAGATAGCACATTTATCGCGGAAGGTTATAGGCTATATAACATCACGCTACGACCAATAGGAGCGGAGCAGCAACAAAGAATGTTTCAAAATCGGGGACATTTTTTCCTTTTTGTGAGCTTCCGCTGCGTGCGCAGCGAAAACGGTTAAAGTTTCGCTAAAATAATGTGTGAGAGAAATGTCCCTCTTTAAAAGTTCTAAAAAAAAGTCCGCGACAGCATATGTGTATTTTGTAAGGTTGGCTCACTATAACGTTTTTTATCCTAACCAAATTTATTTTTAAATAAAGTTTTATTTGTGAAGGTGTTTTTATAAATATGATATTAATCCTTATCCAAATAAAGACGTTATTCATTACAAGTATATAATTTTGAATAAAATTGCCCTTTACATCATTTGATTTCACTGAGTATCTTAGAAGATATTGCAGTTTTAAAATATTGATCAAGCGCGCAGTAATGATGCACAAGGCGCCGATTGACGCGTTACGGTTTCACGTGTGAACAATTTGACCGAATTGTATAATTTTTGGTATGGACATAAATAGGACTCTGAGAAGTAAAATAGACTACAACTTATTTTCCTTCTGAACTCAACCCTGTAGTCTACGCGGACGAAGTCGCGAGCAAAAGCTAGTTTTAAAATAAAGTTTTATTTGTGAAGGTGTTTTTATAAATGTGATATTAATCCTTATCGAAATAAATACGTTATTTATTACAAGTATTTAATTTTAAATAAAATTGCCCTTAACATCATTTGATTTCACTGAGTATCTTAGAAGATATTGCAGTTTTAAAATATTGATCAAGCGCGCAGTAATGATGCACAAGGCGCCGATCGACGCGTTACGGTTTCACGTTTGAACAATTTGACCGAATTGTATGATTTTTGGTATGGACATAAATAGGACTCTGAGAAGTAAAATAGACTACAACTTATTTTCTTTCTGAACTCAACCCTGTAGTCTACGCGGACAGAGTCGCGAGCAAAAGCTAGTTTAGTATAAATCTCTTTGTATTCAACAAATCTCTTTCTGATTTAGACATGATTTGAAGATGGCGCTACTTGTATGTATTTGTTGAGATGAGATTGGATGACTTCGAACAACATTTCAGGAGCTAAATAAGTTTCTTGAGCAGTGATACTTGAGAAGCGACATTTGTTTTGGCTTCCAACCTTCTTTATAAAGACACCGACGTTTCCATTCGCTACAATGGTTTAAACTATTTAGTTGGGGCCAGAATACTTTAAATATACAGTTAATTCGAATACTGGAAGAGAAATGTGTAAAGGTACTTTCCTCGTCCATGGAGATATAAATACCTTGTTTGATATGTTTTGATCGGTTCATATATCTCGGGTTTGATACTTTTCATATGCTAAGCATCGAAATACCATTTTTAAAGTTCTTACACTTTAACATAGTCATGAAAAAACTAAAATGAAAGGCTATAAACTATACTTCCACAAACAAACGAACCAATTACAAGTATAATAATATTTTATAAATAATCAAATTCGCTGAAGATAATTTTCTAAGCGATTCTCAGTGGATATGGTGAGCAAAGCAATTAAAAAAATAACGCCAATGTTTCCGAAAGGCTTCATGGTGGAAATATTTTATTTTTGGACCGCTTACTAAAAAACAAAAGATTAAAACGATAGATACAAATTAAGAATTGATAAATTTTATTCTATTGAACTTGTTATATTACAACTTGACGCCCAAGAATATCGTATTGCTTTTGCATTTGTAGCATTTATTTGAATTGACTAGCTTCTTGAAATTGAAGCAATAATTAATTATTAATTCACGTTACTGCGAACCATTCCGAAGTTAGGTGTCGTATGGGTCATTGTAAAGCTATTTTTGTCTTGGATTCTCATAAACCTAACATTTTTTAAAGCAATTTATCGGCTGTTTCGATGGTTTTTACGCAAAAGATAAAACCTACGATTATGATACAAGAATGGATTTACGATCGATACAAATAAATTAGTTTGAATATTTACGGTATTTTCACGAAAAAGTTATCTTTTCATTTATTACATATCTTCCTATTATTTCAAAATATGTCAGTGTTTTTCATTAATTTAAGCATTAATTTAATGAACCTTAGAACAAAAAACTCTATACAAGCAGAATAATAGGTAACTGTTATAGTCTGCAGTAAGTAGTAATTAAATCTGTTAGCTAAAACGGTGTAAACACATTATGCAGTCTAAATAAATACCTGAAATGCAAATATGGCATCAGTATAAATTTTGTCATCATCATCAACAGCCCTTAATTCGTCCACTGCTGGACATAGACCTCTCTTATGGCACGCCACTGGAAAATAAATTATTAAGTAATATAAATTTTATATCTGCAATTAAATATAGATCTATGATTAAATGCTATTTAGGTCTTTGTACCATAACATTAATAAAACGAATATTTAGCAACGAAAAGTTCTATGTTAAATTCACAAACAAAAAACGCACCGCTTTAATATTTCATTTAGTATCAAAGGAACTCTAATTCCTAGCGTTATCTCAAATAAATATGCACCTCCAATGTGTTAGAGTTCGGCCGAGTGCACATATTACGATGATAATACCCGCCGGCGCCAAACGTTGCTAATTTATTATATAGAGTAAAAGTCGTAAATCAAAATGTGTGGTAAAAAGGGCAGCGTCGCGACTTTAGTTGTAGGTGTTATCTTAGTTTTAGCAAGTACTATAATTACATTTGTTGTCGTTCCCGCGCTCATGGACAATATTATTATAAATGTAAGTATCAAATGAACCTAGAATAACTTCACAAACTGTGGCACCCATTTTTCGCGAGGATTCTGTGGTCGGTTCTTATTTTATAAATAAATAATTATTGCCTTTAATTAACATAACTATTAGAACCTCCGTAGCACCAAGTACAATGCCGATAATTATGCTTCTAGTATAGACTCGATATTTTTTAACAAAACTTCAATAGAATAACTCCCACATTCACAAAGTTTTTATACATTTTATTTTCCCGGTGCACGTGCGGCCAATATTTTTTACTAAATTCCCCGAACTGCAAACGAACGATACGAGGTGTTTTGTTACGGGTTGTTCAAAAAATACTAATTACAAACTGCAACAACTTCGTCAGTAAATAATATAAAAAGTATTGCAAGTTACACAGTACACACATTCAGTTTGTGTTGAACCACTGTTCAAATTTGTTTATTTTAAAAAACTTTATTTGGTTGTCAATGCTCCTTTTTAATTTTTAGAATGACAATGTCTTTTCATTCCATATAAAATTATAAAAAAATATTATATTTGTAACAACTGAGTATTTATATACTTTCTGTCCAATTAATTTGATTGGCATAATATATTTTTCACAAATAAATAAAATTCCACGTAAATTCTTTGAATAACTGCTAACGGTTATTGTAAAAGATAGTTCAGGAGAAAAAGAAACCTAAATGAAGTTAAATTATTTTCTATAATATTTGATTCATAATTTATTTAGTTAACGATTGGCTAAGTATTGGCTTCTGAAAAAAGAGGCTACGATTTCGATCTCCGCATCGAGACAATTTTTTGTGTGATCCCCAAATATATCTGCGTCTCGTAGTTTCTGCCCACGACACATCCAGGATGTATGTGACTATTGGATGTAGTTTTTTTTATTACGGTTTATGTGTGTTTTTGACAATGTTAATTAACAATAATATTCGTCATAAAATCACAGTTAAATGAAAACCCTGAGTAACTGTTACATTTTTATCTTTCCACGGGTACAATAATACTGTTTATTTCAGTCGGTGGTGTTGTTGGAAGATACCATACAATTAGAGAGATTTGAGGATGTACCTTTTGCCTTAAGGTTCTCCGTCAGAATATTTAATATTAGCAACGCCAATGACGTGCTGAACGGTGCTGTGCCGACTGTAACCGAAGTGGGACCTTATGTTTATAGGTATGTGAAAAGTGACAACATATTTTTAATCAACATTCCATTTTAATACTTATATAAATCTGTTTGATGACTAATTAGGCAAATGCGAGATCATTTTACACTACTGTAATGTTATAAAAAGTTATCACTTACCAATTAATGTGTAGTTTATTTACACAAGACCCCATATATTTTTTTATACCGAAACTACAGTCGAACGGAAAAGCTTGGAAATCAATAACATAAGCATTATAAAATCTAAGAATGTTAAACTAGCGTTCAATATAATTAAGGGTCAGATTTTATTGCAATAACTGAAAAGTAATAGTTTTTTAACAAAGGCAATTATGATTATTTGCAACAATTACTCTATTGACAGTAATATTGGTTTATGTGTCCCATTTATGTTTACGACTAAAATTTTCATAACATTGACACATGTATGTAATTACAAATTTCATTACCAGTATTAATTAAATCTCATTATTATAAGTAGGTAGGTATTATATTATTTAAAGTAGGTACTAAACTTACATATGATTTTGTTAAATTATGCAATTTATTATTATAGATTATTTACCAATATATATTTTTTATTTTGGATCGACATTACAATGTTATCATTCATGAAAACCTAATGATGCTTTTATTATGCTCTATTTAAATAAACTTTTGTATGTTTCTGTGACTTTTTAAATGTGCCTTTTCATACAAGCTGGCGCAAAAAGGCATTGACAAAATGTACGTATTAATTTAATTAGGTACATTCATTTTCTTTTCATATTAAACGAGAAGAATGCGGTTTAAAACGTATTTTCCAGAAACCCATACAAAGAGAAGTAAATACAATTTAATTCTTTAAACAACATTTAAGCATGTTTTTCTCTTTGAACGTTTTTTAATAACCATTCTGGATGGAAGGGTATCATTAGACTAATAATGTACGATGTTTGTGAACAACACTTGAAATCGTCTGGAATAATCGGTCGTACTAATTATCAAGTTGCCGTATCAGCATCCATACGGTTTGAATTTCCATTCTAAGTCGCATGCTAGATTAAATTATGGGATATCAATGAGAATAAAGCTCATAGTAATATCTCATGCCGATGATTATATTGCATTTATATTTGAGGCGTCACGCATTTGATCACGCTATTTATCACAGTTCTGGGGTATTATGGGACTAAAAAGACTAGTCAGATACGGGACTTGTATTTTACTGAAGCTATAAAAATACAGATCTAGGATTATTAAACTATTTTTTGACTAATAGTGTCAATAACTACCACAAGTCATAATAATAATCTAGCTCCAATGACAACTCAATGTCCTCGAACTAGTTTCCGGGCGCGACAATTGCTTGTGCTACTATGACTGCTTACATGTTGAATCCCACCAGAAACCGAATCTGACGAAATACAACAGTTTTGGAAAACTTTTCTTGTCCAAATAGTATCATCTCTCATAGTGTTACTTATAGCATTTCGCCTCGCGTAAAAGCTTCCTTCTGAACACCCTTCGATCGATTAGTAGCTCAAGGTTTTCATATAGATGTGTCTTTAGAAATTCTCTTGAATTTACTTTTTTTCATTAATTAAGTAAACTACGACTACTTCACAACACATGTCCCTTATCATTTTCAAAACTGAACTGTAAATCCTGCACAAACTACTTATCAGCTTGCATATTATGTAAGTGCGCTCATAAATGGCATTATTATTGACAGTACTTATAAGTGAGTATATAACATGAGTATTATATAATAATACAAATAATTTTGAGTACAATGCCATTGCGGTTGTTTGAATTCCATTTCGAGTAGTGTTCTTTTGTTGTTAGCTATAACAATGAAACAAAGCGATTCTAATTAGTAATATAAAAGCAGCGAAATCCTCTTATAAAATGCTATTATAGCTTCCTATTGGAAAATGTAGTGGAGGGAGTATTTTATCTAATTAGATTTTCTCGATAGCCTGTTGTACTGCGAAGAATCTCAACAGCAAAGTATACTAATGATATGAGATTAATACCCGCGCTATCGTCTCGTTTTCCTACATTTGTTATATAAATGTGCTCATATTTTTCAAGACAATAAAGATAATTTTGATTTTGTTTTAACAGGCTGTATCAACAAAGAAACATTACCGGAATGGAGGAGGACAGTGTACGATACCATAGATTAGAGTTCTTCGAATTTGATGAGCAAGCTTCGTATCCATACACGGAAGATGACGTGCTCACCGTAGTCAATGTACCTTACCACGTAAGATCTCTTACTATTAAGACTACGCGTTGCCACGGCTTTATGAAACATGGTGTTTTGATGTGGGCTTAATAGGTTAAAATTTCTGCGGTCACTGCATTTCCGCAGAATAATACACTCCAAATAGCTAATTATTTGGTGCTACGCGCCGCTTTTGTCTGCTTTAATTCTATTCAACAGGGTATTATAAATTATTCACCATAAACGCACCAGGCTGGCTTCTTGCATCGTAGTAATACATATCTGAATAAGAATACCTATAACAGAAAATTTCGTAGGAAATTTTGCGTTAATATTTTCCCTTTAAAACATTTAATAATGTTTTCATCAAATAATAGCACGCGATATTGCTGGCGAATTTTCTTATCTGGTGACGTCTTAACGTAATTCAGTGCTTGTTTTGTTATTGACATTGGAATAAACACTAATGTATTTCATAATCCTGCGAATATCTTATCAATAACTCTGGCATTTTAATTTGGATTATCTGAATTCCACAATCACGTTGAATTAAAACCACGCTTTATTACGTATGTCTTATGGGCTATAATTTGCAATCAATAATATCGTCGGTCACGATATAATATAGCGTGTTATTGATATGCCTTAATTATCGGATCAGGGGGTAAGTTATGTAATACAACACACGTTTTTTTGTTATTGTACTCAATTAGCAACACATGAGTTGATTTTTTATCTCTTCTGTGTAATTGGAGAAAGAATAAATATCTTGCATACATTAGTAGAGTTCTCTAATAAGTTAAAATGATAGATTAATTAAAATGATATAGACTAGGTTAAAAATATATTTTAATGTATTTGCTGTTATAAAATAACATAGATAATAGCGTAATCTAGTATCATGTTTTTATCATAGTATCATCATCACTATGTTTATCATACTTTTCAGGTCTCGCTTGCAAAAAGCATATATTTCCATGGCACAAATACATTTGTACGTACGATCAAGCTCAGATAAAAACGGCGACTGCTAGTTTCAAAATTAGCACCTAATAGGCGAATGGAGAAATTTTCGGTTACTTTCAAGTTAGATTAAGAAACTAGAGGTTGTCATACCTGTTTTTATTGCGTTTTGATAGCATTTAAAAATATCAGAGCGGTTAGAATTATACTTTATACGATAAAAATAGACAGAATTACCACAGAAAATATGTGTTTTGAATAATTAATTGAAAACACACAACCGGACTACCATACTTTGTTCACAAGACTCACTAAAGTCATTAGAACTTGTCTAACTAAGTTCTCTTAGACCCGTTGCTTAGAAAACATAACGTTGCTAGTAAACTGATTCTACGCCTGGAACGACAAAATAATTTTAGTAGCAGACTAGACATATAGTTTTTTATTGCTTTATGTTAGAAAAAGGCGCTTATATGAAATTAAAAAGGATCTCCTGCATATAAAAGAAATATAATAAAGATTTTTGAATATAGATTAGAAATGCATTTTTGGTCCATTTAAAATATGATGCGATGTTTCATAGTTTATAAAAATATGTGAAAAAAGAAATTAAGTGGAGCTGAAATTATGTTGCGCTACGCCCTAGATAGATGGCGCTACGCAAGTCGATAGTACCAATGGCTTTCAGGAAGCCTTCGTTAACAAGACTATTGGTTTCGTTTGGTGAGGGAAATTACTGGCGATAGCTATGCGGCCGACTAGTAAACACTCCATAATCTGAGACCCACAAGTATAGGACTCTGGGTACATTTTGTGTATGTTTCAAGATAATGTCGGCTTAAATATATCTGATAGAAGATAGTCATTATTAATTCTTACACTTAACCATTCACTTAAAAAATAATAATAATAAGAACCTAACTACATTAAAATTACTTAGTGCGGATTGCCTCTTTAGTTCTGTGGTAAAAGTAAACGGAATGCGTTTGAGAGGTCCTGCTTTCGATTCAATTGGGATCGATTTATTGGATTTTTACATTAAGAAATTGTTAGGTGTAGGACATAAACTGGAAATGTCCTCCAAAAGACATCCAAATGTTAACACGTGGGACCTTAATAAAAGCTGACAAAACAAATTGCAATCAATGAAAATATTTAGCCATTAAAATTACCCTCTCAAGAGATGGCCTCATGTAAGTGGGGAGTCGATAATTGAGTGCATTATTATTGCGTCAATAACTTGATATAATTAGTACTAAATGCAATTAATTTTGCTTGATTGGATTTGCACGTATTGTGAGCGAGTGTCCTGCGCGTGCTTATAACAATAACCAGCCTTGGACGAGTAATATTCAATAACCGATAATAGATGACCTCCCGAGCTAGTGGTAATTGTTTATAGGACACGTGTACTGCTTTCGCAAATGTAATCTAATTTGGTATACCCAACTCTATTAATAACGTTTAATGAGTAACATCGAATAATTTAAGCATTAAAGACCTTATTTCGTGGAAAATTTATTGATTAAACATATTTATTAGTAAATAAATTAAAAGATAAATTTATTGCGCGTTTTTACTGACTGAAGTCACTAAGACATGCGTCAAATAACTTGTTACTAACATAGGTATAGAAATTACCTATGCTTGCAGCCTATTCTAGTAAGGTTTATGTCATTGATCTATTGGTTGTTGCCGCACCACTCTGATTTCTCAAAGAGAGAAGCGAAGTAAAGGCTCCGTTTCTCCGAACTTTGTCAAAGGATGGCTCTATCTTCAGGTTTTCTTTGCGGTGTTAAGGTATTCGTAGTGCACTACTAGAGTTTTGCAAAATAAAATAGCATTTCTGGAGAATTTTACATGCTTGACGTATAATTCCATATAACTCCGTGGAACCGTAGATATTATGAGGAAGTGCACCGTCGCGCTGTATGGAGCACAAGTCTGCTGATATGTATTCCCTACTCATATAGAATTTGTTACATATAATTTTATATTTATATCAAAAAGTAAGTTAGTGTAAGGAAAGTAGAGTGATATTATTGAATACAAGATTATAAATAAGGCACCCATATATGTTAAATGTTTTCCCAAAATTTAAATCTTGTATCCTAGTGTGAGGTTAGAGTTATGTCCATTCGGCTGGATGTCTCTGTAATACTCTCAGACTTTTGGCAAATAAGCAATAATCCACCGCAATGGTTAAAGTTGCTTACAAGTGATTTTTAATTGAGAAGAAGCATTGCATAAAAATAAATACGTTACCTAAACTGATCAGATAATAATTTATGAAGTTCTCAATTCGAGCGAAGCGGGTAGTAAACTAGTAACGCTTTACCTCGTTCCGTAAACAATAGTTTGCTGTAGGTCAATACAATACGAAGGTTAAGCTATACGGTTGGTCACTCGACACGTCCTTTGTTAGCTGGAATATAATTAAACAGTGTATTTGGGTCGATTACAATCCGACCACGCTACCGAGCCTACTCCTGCTAAAGGCAGTGCCAACGTCACATTTGCGTTCGTGGTGTGCATTGACGCTGACAGGCACTTTGATGTGTCATGTGGCAAACATTGAACTGGTCACTGCTACAAACGTAGCAACCGTACCTTAGGGTAAGCTGTTTTCTACCTTCAAGACTTTTTATACGGACTCCCTGGAAACGGAATTTGAAACCCATATTCCATTTTATTATCAATCAGTCATCATCATATTTTTTGCATCGTTAATTGTTCATCCTTTTTCGCTTTTTATTTATATTTGCAACCGTAGCTTAATCTGCATACGTAAAAATTCACTCCATATCGAAAAAATTCAAGGAGATTTAAAATTCAAGATAAAACTATCGCGCTTACGTTGTCGAATTTGTCGGGCAGAAGTGCAACAAGTGAGCCCGCTTACACAGATAGGATTGCAACCTTGAAAGAAAATTGTAGTTCAATTTATAACGGGTCGTAATATGCCTTACATTTTTTTTACATTACATTACAACATTATTACGAGTATTATTTATTGGTATAGGTATCTCAAAATAATTGTAGTAAGGATTAAGACTACTTGTTTATCCATTGATTGCTTTTTTGTCGTATAGGGTATCAGCCCTAGAAACTGTCTTAAGTTTAATAGATGTGTGTACGAGTAGTAGTAAGGTCGAACTGAAAGCACTCTAGTCCCTCAAACAAGATATACAATACATCTGAAAGCAGTGAAACAATTCTCTGAATAGGATGCACACTCGAAATTGGTTTGGACGCATGTCTAAAGCAATCAAGTCTGTTTCGTAGAATACGATGTACAGGGTCTAGATGAATGTTTGATGTTACAATACGTGCAAACCATGGGGGTATTCCATCTTCTATCAAAATGCAAAACGTAGGCGGCGCAGAGACGAATTCGCTGTAAAGCCTAAAATTTGATACAAATGCGAGTAATTATCGGTCCTGGTATCCCTATTCAAACTGTGAGTTTATGTATAACTACATACAAATTGGCTGTGTGGGGCAGGCAGCGGGAAGCTGCGGGAGGTGGAAGGTGGCGCTGGGTGACGGGTGGCGGTGGGTGGCGGCGGGTGGCGGGTGGCGCGGGGTGGCGCGGGCCAGCGGGTGGCTCGGGGTGGCGAAGTGTAGAGCGTCAGTGGGTGCATTCCAAACAGCCCTTCGCACGTTACACGAGTTTACAGCTTTAATGCCACGAAGTGACCACATTGCAGCTAGATTTATCAGCACTCTCATAAACCTATTCATTTTAATGGGCGTCCTACAACTTCACGAAGCGCTTACAAATTTTCGAACGCTGGAAACATTTTAATTTGAAATCCACATTAATGTGTCCATATCACATTTTTTACGTATCGTTTTGTCACGCCACTGTGGGTTCGCCGCAAAATGATTCCGTTTGACTGCAGCGCAGAAAGCAATTTGTTTATAGCATCTTCCTGGCGGGAAATAACTTTGTGAATAATTCAAATAAAACATAGAAACTTAAAAGTTATAAAATATTGCGTCCTAGGAATTCAACACAGACTTAGGTACACTATTGTGGAATATGTATGGTGATATGATTTAGGAGGTGTTCATGTAAAAGAGATCGAAAGCGTCTTCGTGCATTTTGTTGTAGTTGAATTTAATTTTAATGTTTATATAAGTTTGGCGCACACATTGAAAATAGTTATTCCTTTATTGTGTACTTTGTCGTTTATTGTGTGTGCGACCATTTTTAAGCAAAGATGAGATCTATAGCCCATGAAAATTATAACCCTACGATAGGCTACTGAAAACTAGCCGGCGCCTTCCGTAGTTGCGTAGGCCTGAATGGAAAGTCGTCGACCGTCACTGACCGACGTGGCCTGAACGGGAAAAAACGTTTTTTTCCTGGCAGAGAACGTGTTAAATATAATTATGTATGTAGGTATTTAAGTGAGTACAGCGGATTATTGCCCGCTTGTGGTGTATTACACAATCTTTACTCAGATTAAGATTACGATAATCGAATTAAGAACATTTTTTTGATAATTTATGCTGTTGCATTATGTAAAATTTAGCCTATTTTACAATTTACATAAATAGTTCTTATTCTTCCGTTTCGGACATAAGATTACTGGAAAATTATATCTCAAAATCAAATTACGTTAAAATTACTTTAAGATTTAATATGAAATCATAAAATATTCATTAAAAGGTGAATCTGATCGAAATTCAGTCGCGCTCAAAAATGAAAACAAGTTTTATAATGATAGTTCTTAGAATAACAAACATTGAGTCATTATAAATCTTTTTATTATACTTTAAATGGGTTTAAAGTATTAGCCGTAAAACTAATATGTTAAGATAAATACTGATAGGTAATCATTTTATTAGTCGACCCATATAACATTAGACAACATTAAAATTAAATTCTGTTAAAAGTTTATGCATAAATTGGTTCATAGAATCGCAATACTTTGTGCCTATTAGCGAGGGTGATAGGAGGGGGAGGTTTATTTGACATTCTGGGAAAACTGCTTCGGAACGTAAACCGCTGCAACTCAATAAAATTAAATTTTTCAAACTAAATATTTAGCAGGATTTACTTACCACTGTAATGAAACGTGTTTCAACCGCGTAAATGAAGCTTAGCGTTGCTCAGCTCGTAGTACATTTATAAAGCAGATACAAGTACTATTAGACGGAAAGAATGCCTTATTATTATTTATATTGTAGCGGAATACGCTAGCATGAAGCTTTTCATTCAATATCCGACATGACACAGCTGCCACTCTAGTTTGCCCAGCAGCTGCTGAGGGCTTTTGAAATGGACTCAGAACGAATTAATAGACTATAATTTGCTGAGCGCTCCTAAATATTTACACATTCTTTAATGTCTCCATGACCAGATAGAGTTCTAAGCAAAATTATTTTATATAGTTTTTTATTTATTTTATTTCATTTTTTTCTCAAGATCTGAGAGACATAAGCTTCATTAATATTTACATATTTTATTTTATTACTGGCGTCCGTGATACAATTTAATGATGCATTAATTACAAATGTCAATCCGATGTGTCGCAATTAAAACTTTAATCTCTTTTACATTTGGTCGAATAACGATGCGAATCAATTTTCCGTGGCTGCTGTACTACAAACATTACACTTTAATTAAACTTGGACGTGCGCTTGACGCCTTCGACATCTTGGGCTGTAAAATACTAACCTATGTTTCCATAACACAATGTAGACTGTGGCCGGGCAAAGCTGTGTACCAGCGGTTGTCACCCGTATCACCACTGCCGTCCACTAATTAAGAATTTGTTAAGCGACCATTGTCCGATCTACAAATGGATTTTATCATAAAAAAAATTTTAATTTAAATTTAAAACCAATTTTGCTAATGCTATTGCAAAAAGATCACATATTTCACCTCATATACGTTTTTTACCTTCCATTCATTAAATATTTTTGCAAGTTTGTGTTATTTGTTTTCCAGTAGCCGTATTCTTTATAGAATTGTATTATTTTTAGGCTATTATTCAGATGGCTGAACAAAACTTCCCGGAGTTGATATCTCTGTTGCCTCTTGCTATGAACGGAGTGTTTGGAAGGTACAATTCCCCGTTCATGGAAGTGAGGGTCGGCGATTTCATCATAGACTCAGTTCCAATGTGCACCAATCCGGGATTGATTGGGGCTATAGCATGCTCGACTATCAGACAAATGGCCGCTGATGCAGCCAACATACAAGTTCATGAAGACGGAACATTATCATTTTCGGCCTTAGCTAATGTGAGTACATACGTGTATTATTATTTACGTCAACTAACCACTGAATGTAAACTATTAACCCAAAATGAGCAAAAGTTATCGTTCTTTTGCTACCAAAGCCTGAGTCCCTGCTTGTAGCTATATGCTATGGATTTTATAATCTCAACCAATTCTCGAATCTATACATAACAGACTACATGGGAAGGCGTGCCAAAAATGCGTGTATTTAACCGTTTTGTGAATTCTCCTTATTGAATGTATAATGCGCCCCGCGGTGCATGTGTTTCACAACAAAACTTTTTTGCCCCATCGAGTCTTGCTTGCGTACGCCATGCGCCTCGTCTGCTTTACCACACGGGGTGAAGTTATAGAAAACTTAGTTTTCTTTTACTACCAATATTATCTATCTCGAATAGATATGCAAAGAAATATAAGGTACGTACTCTTAGTGTCTATACACATTAAGTGACTTCCCCATAACTTTGTTTTTTATTAAGAAATTATATAATAAAATATTTCCAGTCCGTAATTGAGTTATGCTTTTGTTTTTAAAAACTTTGTAATATTCTTCGTCTGCATAGATATACTTTTAATCTCTTTCTTTAAACGTCTATAATTGGCATAGGTACATATCATATCCCTTGTCTAATGTACCTGTAATGCTTTTGATGCGTGTGCTGTTGATATACCTATTTAAATAAATAAATAAATCTCTTTTGCTAATACAAAATATGACCCATTCTTATAAAAGGCTTTTAGTGTACAAGGAATTCGATTTTTAAAGAGGAGGCAGGTGCGCCAATCACTCGCTATTATCAAAGGAATTTATTTCCTCCCTGCTGGATCCAACTACAATTAACTATGAATAGCGTATTGCGTTTCTTGAAAAATCAAATTTATGTGCTTCGCTCGAACTCGTTTCCGGTGTCCGAACCGTAGGCAATATTCATACCGCTCGCTATCAAGTATCTATCGTGAAATAAATGAATAGGGATGATGTTTGTTTGTAACAGTGACCGTGGCGTGCTTGGTAACGCATCAGCGTGTGAATTCAGACGCCGTGGGTTTCATCGTTTTGGATCTGAATGTTCCGAACTTAAGAGGATTTCGTAACTTTGAGTTTGTTTAATTGACAAAATTGTATTATAATTTGCGAAGTTGGTGTGCTTGATTGATTTTTCTGTTAGAGGGAGAAAAGATAAATTTTTACTCGATGAACAAATTTCTCCAACTTCTGAAACGAAATGCTAAATCGCATTATAAAAGAAGATATTTTTATCTCTATAGAAATCAATTTTAAAAACAATAGATCTTTAGTTAAACTGGAACGGGGGAACATCAGAGTTCAAGCTTAAAGTTTAGCCCTGTCAGTACAATAACTTCGCTGACGCATAACGAATCTCCTGTTTAGTATTAAACGAGAAAGCAATTACGTTATTCTTTGTATATAAAGAACCTTTCTTCCAAGAAATATGCATCATGCTATTCTAGTTTTAAGTCCCGGCAAACAACACAACATTGTTACCGTTTTTATTGATTATCCTTTGAATGAGGCTAATACAGTGAGGTGAACGCGTTCTGTATTTTTTTGGAGTAGTCGATTATGTAACCTAAAATCAGGAACTTTATCATGACAAATTATAGCATACATTTCTAGCCGAGGATTATTCATTTAACAACAAGCAAGCTTATTACATTTAAAAATCCCTTCTACGTCAAGGAATTCTAAGTATTAGAGCTTAGACTTAATTTAAAAATCAAGGATGGAATATAAAAATATTAATTTTCTCGGTACCTGCATTAAACATTTTCAATTTACGTTAAGTAATTATCCAACCTAGCAAAGGCAGGGACTGTTAGGAAAAACATTTTACATAAAAGCAAAGGATTTCTCTGGTAACAAATTGGATTCCAGTACCGTCCACCTAATTAATATTATAGTACTTGCATTACGGACTGACTAAACTGAAATAGCTTTTCAAAAAAGCCATTAGTTTTAGTATGAAATGTTTGTAGAATAAATAATACTGGCACGCTTAATTAAGTCATCCCGTGGGAGGTATTTATTATTATTTTTTTAAATGCTTGGCCCCGCAATAGGTAGTGTTCGAGGACGGGATCCACAATATTAACATTTTGTGGATTGATGGCTTTCATATACCTATGAAATTTCTTATTCACTTATTAAATTAATTTAGCAATCTATGAGACGAATCCGTGACAATAGCAAAGCTCAAAAATAAAAAGATACAATTCACTCCGCAGCGTCAGTAATTTATAGTTAACATAAATAAGCAGTGATGGCCTCGAGGTTTGGGCGCGCGGTCGAGAATCTCGACGGTCGCGGGTTTGAACCCCAGGCACACACCTCTGACTTTTCGAAGTTATGTGTGTATTCACATAGAATTATCACTTGCTTTAACGGTGAAGGAAAACATCGTGATGAAACCTGCACACCTAAGAGTTCTTAGGAATTTCTTAGGTGTGTAGTCCGCCAACCCGCACTAGGCCAGCGTGGTGGACTATGGCCTAAACCCTCTCAATGGTAGAGGAGACCCGTGCTCAGCAGTGGGCGAATATGGGTTGATGATAAATAAGCAATACACTTAAAAATATTAAACAACCCGTAAAATATGAGCCAAAGAGGTCGACATGGGGCTGCGACTTTTACTCAACGTCTAAACCAAATTTCTTTAAACTTTATTTGAACACCGCAAGCGGAGTTTGTACTGCGCTGTGTCTATACCAAACGTTGAATGCAAAGATGCAACAAGTGCACACATGTTCTGTCGACACTATTTCCGTCCCAAGTTTGTGAGGGAAAAACAGATTTAAATTCAAACATGCCAATATACAATCTTAAAATGTAGTATTCATTCTGTTGGACATTTTTCATTTAAGTCTACAGCAACGACAGCTAAAATGTCAAGATAAATATCCCTGTGCCATCTTTTATTTAAACTTTAAGATGAATTAATAAATTTCGTTACTTTTTTTTTCTTTACCAGAAACACAACACACCGAGTCTCGAATACGACGTGTACCGTGGCATTAATAACCCCACAGATTTGGGAATCATTAGATATTACAATCGGTCTTCATACTTCCCATACTGGACTAATTATGAAAATGAAAACGGTGAAATTGTCCGGAGTCGGTGCAATGATGTCAATGGCACAGACGCTGCCATATTCCCACCTTTTCTGGAGAGATCTACTACCTTGTATGCAATCAACACAGATATTTGCAGGTTAGTTTATTTTAAACCTTATGTATATAACATATTTGTTCATATGATGCTGAATCTTACGATGGTAGGTTATTGGTAGGTTGGATGGTACGTTGGGTATTGTAACCAACAAATTCACAAAAAAAACCTACACAGTACTTTTGTCGTAACGTGAACACTATTCAAAGTCGTCATACAGTAGATACAAATAAATGAATCATTCTGAGTGTATATGTTACTGTAAAAGCTCGAACTGCAGTAAATCCTAAGATATTCCAGTAAAACCTAAGATCTACCAATTCCTAATGGTAAATGTTCGAAAAGGTTTGCGATTCGAACTTTTACCACCATTCCGTTGGTAAGTCTTAGGACTTCCATTAATGGCACGGTAAATGTTGAAAAACAAAAGATGTCATAACGAGCTCAGCGCATCGAATTGTACTTGTAGGTAGCAACCCGTGTTGTAACAAGTGAAATGTTTTTTTTAGGTACCTTACCTATTAATCAAATACATTTGATTGTCTATTTTACTTTTAAACCAAATAATAAGAAAAATAATTATTAAGTTAGACTAGCTTATGTAAGCATTATGTTTGTATATCGTTGTTAAATTCCAAATAGAGAAGTACTGATTCAGTTAGATAGATGTGATAGAGATTGAGATATTCAGAGATATACATTATGTGTTTTTTCAAAATAATTTAAATAAGTTGTATCAGTTTGTACCTATTACTATCATATGATACATTTATAATACTATGTACCTCTTTTATTCAATAGTTCATCAAAGTGAATAATTAAGGATTACTCATTATTTTATTCCTAAAAACAACATCTACCAGCTGACAGTGGTAAAACCTAGCATATACTGAATTCGAATGGTAAAAGCCCGAAATAATCGTCGTGTTTTCAGAAATACTTACATTTACCAACTCATGTCGGTAAATCCTAAGACTTACACTTAAATCTTAAGATTTACCGCAGTTCGAGCTTTTACAGTAACAAATAAACAAAAATATTTTTAGAAATTCAATATGCTTTTTTTCTTTACGAAATGCAGCCTGTAATTCTATCAGATCTTTCTCAATTTATTACGAAGAACATTTAGGGTGTAGACATATGTATACCTACATACGATCAAGTAATTATGTAATGTGTGTGATGAATGATTGTAGTCGTTTCTTTCAGGTCTACCCTTTATGTAGATAGTGCTTTCATCCACTGCGAGCCAATGCATTCATGTTACTATTCCAATCACCCCAAAGCAAACGACCTTTAAAATTTACTATTTGCTAGTTTACGTTGTAGTCATACAGCTTTATGGTAAAGATACCGTGATTTGTGAAACCGTGAAAAAAAAACCCTTCCTTGGTCAGAGAAAATTCTGTATGTACTACAATGTGAATTTTAATGACAATAGGTGTTTTTAGTCAGTATCAGGTGAACAATATCTTAAAGGACTCTCAAGTCATTTGGTTGTCTGTTATTATTTTCCAACATCACATTCGTATAAATACTGCTATTAACTTGGAATAGTCGGAAGTGTGATGAAATCAAATTAATGATTCAACAACCTCATATAACAAAGAGGAGGTTCACCTCACCGTCCACAATATCAGGTGTCACATTACAACAAATCGTGCTTCTTGGCGCATTATCGTAATTACCATTTAATAACAACTTATCTCGTCAAATATTTTACTTAATGTAATCTGCTCAATGATTGTAATTAAAATTGTTTTCCTTCCACTGGAATATTATGTAATGTGCAAAGGTAATAATTGTAGAAATTGAAATAGGTGTTAAGATGATAAATTCACTCTGTATTAGGATAAAGTAAATAGTGTGTTCTTTGTAAATGTTTGTTATTAATTGTTATTAAACGATTAGACCGTAGACGGCTTCGAGGTTTGCGCGCACGGTCGAGAGTATATATTATACAATTGCAGATTTAAACGCATCCCTAACTTAAGTACGTTGTGTGTATTCGCTTAGAAATATCATGTAATTTAACAGCGAAGGAAAAGATCACGAAGAACTTTGACCCCTAAAAGTTCGTAGGAATTTCTCAGGTGTGTAGTCCGCGAACACGCATTAAGCCAGCATGGCGGACTAAAGCCTGCAATGGCAGTTGTGGAGGTGGCCCGTGCCCAGCAGTGGGATGCATATGGACTGATGGTGTGATATGTGACATAGATTAAACCAAAGATTTTAAAGCTACGAAACTAGAATCTTTCGTCATGTTCCTCAAACTTTATTCTATTATGTTTCCACATGCCTCCTTCACTTGGGGAGGTGCCACCTTTCCGTTGAACAGAGTAAGTGATTAGTTAATGGTGCTCGTCGTCGTCGTCGTTGCAAAGTAACATTAACACAACGATTAAAAGATACTCGTGGGACGAAAAGTAAGTATGCCATAATACGATCACAGAAACCCGAGGTAAATTTTTTAGCGTAGAATGCAGACACAGTTTATGGAGTATTACAATAATTTGTACGCAGTATGCGTGTATAAGTATTTTTATAATAAAATATCACACGTCTAAACTATTAAGCAAAATACCTTAAAGAAATGTGAGTAATTTCTATAAATTCGCAAAAGTATTTGTAGTATATATACATATGTATGTATGTACATTAGGGTGTCCCAGCCTAGTAGGGCGAATTTTTTTTTTTCGAATTTAGATACGCATACCCTCTACATTTTTTCTAATTGACCCTAATAACTCAAATACAAAATATTATCAAAATTGGATAGCGGTAACCCGTGCCGACTTGATAGCAAAGGTTTAAAAAAAAAATTGTCTGGAAATTGTAGAGCAGATATAAAAACTTAATTTTTATTTTCAAAATTATACCCTATTTCACCGGTAATATATATTTTTTATTAAAACAAGAATATTTGTGATATTTTAGTCTTAAAGTTTTCTTTTTACTGTTAGGATAAATCACAGGAAAAATTGCTTTAGTTTCCCCTTAAAGGACTTTTTCACGAAAATATTGTATGAATATAACTACGATTTGCAGTATCACTAGCGACTTTTAGTGTCATTATCTTTTTCTCAACTGCTTGAAAAGAAGTATATCTAGGCTGTAATGTAAGCAACTCATTGAGAAAACCGTCAAAAAATTTAAAACGATTAAAGAAAAGCAAGACTTGTTTTTGATTGAAATAAAGTCGTTCATGTCTTTTTAAAAAACTAAATCACGCAGATATACTTTCGAAGGGATATGAATTAATGGATTCTTTTTAGTTAAGCTTTAAAATATTATTATTTTTGGTTCCTGGTCTCCATCCTAGTGATATAGAGACAAGACAGCTACTTCATGAACCAAAGACCAAAAATGCTGATAAATATTCTGTATAGTCATTTCTGAGTTAATTTTATTGACAGTTTTCCAGGGTTTCAAAGTATTAATCAAACATAAGTCGTGGTAAGGTGCCGTCACTGATAATGTACAATGCATCCAAGCCTTAACATGGTATATAGCGATGCAAATCTAGATGTCTAATAGTGCGACGTTTTATTAGTAATTTACAATTAAAAATAATTTACGACATTTTTAATCAATTAATTGCATCGGCCATCATGGTGTCTGGTACATATAAATTGGAGATCGAATTGTCAATTTTCTTTCCGTATCACCACCAAAGAATATGATCATAGCTATAACTGTTAATTCTTGATAGCAAACCCTTAAATTTCTGTCCGGTAAAACTATGCATATCTATTTATATAACTATATCTATTATTTAGATTTATTTTTATCAATTAAAGGGCACCGGCGTGTGCAATATACAAAAAGTAGTCCAAGCTTGTAACAAACTTTTGACGACACTGTACGAACACATCTTGCGATTTTTCCGCATTATTTAGAGATCTCTTAAGACTCGGTATAAGGCAACTTGTTTCTTAAAATTAGTTTATTAAAGCTTAAATAGGCATATATGCCCTTTAACAAAAAATAATTAATCTCAAATAGTTAGATTTGCGCTTGTACAAAATTCAATTTTACTTCACAAATTTTATTAAACAGAACTGCCAGTATTTGTTCTTTACAGAGAAGTTTTAAGCCGTTATTTTAATGTTTTGCACCCCCTATTAAAATTTGCAATCTGAAATCTTAATCTGACATATTTATTAAACAAAAAGAGGCGTTTACCAATACAATAAACAAGCAACCACGAAACTTCCATGGGAATATTGCGACGCGCCGAAGTTCATACAAAGTATGTAAGTACTGAAATATATGAATGCAAGTCGGCACGGGTTGCAGTGGTTCTAAGTTCATGAAATTTTATTTATAAGTGTTTTAACACCATTCGAAAATAATTAGGGGGTATGCGTTGAAAAAAAAAACTTTGATTTTTTTGGGACACCCTAATGTACATTGTACATATATACAACATATTGCATAGTAAGCTAATGGGTTGGGTATGGGCAATATTGTTGCATTAGATAAAACCAGTTATTGCGGCTCCACCAGATTAATGAAGCTTTCGTTCATACATATTTATTGATCATCACGCTGCAAAATAGAGTTGGGAAAATTATACACTTACGTAATATAATTTCGATTTTGTATGTAATTTGTGAACGGTGCAGGCCGATGCGATCCAGCGTTAGCTATTAATTACCTTCATGTGGATGACTGATCCACTTACTGACGACACTGAATGCAGTTCGGAACGTCTCTGCCGGATTCCAGCAACCAACTTCCACGCCATTGATCATTACGAATTTCGAGAAGCAGATCGATAAGCTATCTGCAACATGCTCCACAAAGGAGGCTCTCGTTTAGAAAATATTTCTCTGTTGAGTTCATAGCCAGACAGCAAGGGAGAGGACGTATAAAATACTTACGTAGTTTTTTTAAATGCCCGATAAAAAATATCAGCGAGGATAAACTCTACCCGATTTTTCTGAGTACTAATGTTTTAAATTTTATAGATGGCATAATTTATATTTTATCGCAAAGCAAAGCGGAATTTCATAAATCACATTTATATTTGGCTTGCTTGTTTTTTTGGTTGGTTTTAACAGAAAAATAATTGTCATAAATCTTTAATATATTATCTATGAAAAAGTTTTATACTTTTTAATTTATTTTTGTTGTATTTAATGTATTGAATATCTGATTAACAAAATTAAGAAACAAACTTTTCAATAACATACGCATTTTCCTACACACACGCATATATGCATGCATACATATTTGTAGGGATACTATTACTTCCAGCATTGCTGGAACTCGCATTTAAAACCAGCATAAAATATTTACAACTATTTTGTAAATAATAAACAGTTATTCTGAATTCAATGACTGAAGATATTCAAAGGATATCACGTGTATGTACCTTTGCTCCTCCCGAGCAGGAGTATAGGAAGTATTACTAGGAAGTGCTGGTGTGGGTAACTGAGAATACAAACGTGTGGTGCGTCTTAGCGGGTCAGACAGTAAAATTTACAATACAGCAAACGACTCGAAATCCGCTTTCTTTTGTTGTCATACAGAAAAATAACACCAAGTTGGGCTCCTTCATTGAATTTTTAGACCCTTAACGTTCTATTTCGCATCTTATGTTAGAACAAATATCACAATCAATATTTCAAATTAAATGTAGTAGGTAACGTCAATAAAACTTTCAGCTTTTGTTAAAATTGTGCTTAATATATTGTTTATATTGAACACATTCGATAGTCGATACCCAGTCGATTCAGCACTGGATGCACCGAAAGTTTGCTTTATTTAAAAAGCTTTTTTTCAATTGTAACTTCCATTGCCAATTTTCGGCACAAAGGCTGTGAATACAATATTATTTATAATTAACGTACAAATAACATACCGTAAACTTCTTTCTTGCCCCGAATAAAATGTAAAATTACTTATTTGGCAATGTTTCGCTATGAATTCATTGTTTATTATGAATTCTTTCATTATGACTGAAACAACCTGATAGCAATTATAGACTGGTATTTATCAATAGTCTTCGAGAAATGCTTTCCGCGCCACAGGTTGAGATACAAATATTTATCTTGGTCCGGGCTGTGAACCCGCTGCCCACCATTATACAACTTGGAGCTTACCTAAGTGTTAGTACATTAGCTATAAATGAGAGCCTCTAAATTACCTGTCAGAGGATTCTTTTCTTAAAAACATACTATAAATTTATATTTATGCTAACCTAACTTTTGTAAAGTTACTTGTATAGGAAGCAGAGGGAACCACGGTGTTAGACCGCGATAAGACTGCTGTTTCTATAATTTGTTAACAATGAAGGTAATCCCTCACCATAGCTGCATGAGCTCATCACCCTAGTCATTTCTATCAAGTAAAATGAAAGTAATGTGTGAGAAATAATATAATTGCGTTGAAAGCTGAAACTATATTTTATGATAATTACATTTATAAATTAAACGAAAACAAATACAGGTATGTTTCATGGAATTCGTTTAATTTTAACATCCCTTTTTAAAAAGCAAAGAACATGGAACACAAATAAGAGTATTAAATCTTTCTGTAGGCTGATGAGCATCGAAATACCAGTTGACAACATTTTGTATACAGTTCGAAGACCCCTTATAAAGCGGGTAACGGTTGTAATGATGCTTACGGCACGTATCAGCATATGCAAATGTTTTTAACTGGAACAATTGACTCGGCCCGTTTCTCATTCCAGATGTAACCGCAAAATCCGTTATGCCGATTGGCGCCGATTGATATTATAAAAAGTAAACCCGATTGTCTTCAGAGCGAGCCTTGCAAGTCATCCTGCCGCGGCCAAGCTACTAAAATGTTTTATTTTACTTAGGCAGCAAATGCAGCGCTGAGTTTTCCATCGGCTGTATCAGCAGTCAATATTGCTCGCTTTAAGAGATTTCTCTATTTGTATGCCATAAAGTGCACCTGGAATATAAACATTAGTGAAACCTAAATTTATAAAGTAGACGTGTTAATTTAATATTTTTAAAGTAAGACTGTTTCAATAAAATTTAAAAATTAATTTTTAAATTAACTAAAGCTATCCGAAAATATTTTCTACTACAGAAAATGTTTTTCATAAAGCGCTTTTTTCAGCTTTGAGAGGAAAACTATTACCTATATTATTTTCCTAAACAATGGTAGTTCTACGTCTCTATGACAAAATATTCTCAGAATTTCCTTCACATTTACAACATAGATTTTTACTTCGAATACTTTTGAAATCTGTTGAATTATGAATAACATCGTCGCGATTCCAACGCCAAGTCGGACTTCCGGAAGAACAATTTTTTCACGTTCGTAACTTATTTTATAGAGCTAGTAACGCAATAACAAGCTACCAACGTCGTTTTTCTCTATCCTGTTTTCGCATTCAAATAGCACTACTATTTAAAAAGTTTTGGATTCGATCGAATCGTTTGAAAAGTAGACGGCGTTTGAATACGTAATATTACCAATTTTACTCATCAATCGTTCCATTTTTCATTTTCTTTTTTCATTGAATTCGGTTATTGTTCACGTTTCGGACTATCTCATTGGCCCCGCGATATAAATGTGCGTAATGAACGCAAACGTGTCACCTTTTCGCATTATCCCGATTACATTAATTTGAGTAACAGGCAACTTGCCGTCAGTGCCAGAGCGGTCGCTTCGCCATGACTTTATAAAAGCTTCTTTCATTAATTTAAACGTACCATATGCGATTGCAGTTTTTCAGTACTCTTTGTACGTATTTATAAATAGTGACTGAATCATCTCTTTCTCAGGAGTGTAGAGCTTCGATATCAGGGAGACACAGAGTTTCATGGGATCCCAGCATATAGATACTCGGCCAATGAATGGTTCTTGGACAACGACGATGGATGCTTCTGTCTCAACACGACAACGGGTATTACACAAGAAAACGGTTGCCTCCTAAGAGGTGCAATGGAACTCTTCACATGCGTTGGTAAGTACTTATCATTCATTAATATTACATAAGAAATTCCTACAATTCAAATAATTTTTTTGGCAGCGATGGGTACAAAGTCAAAAACACAATGAAACTTAATTTTTTGAATTTATATTTGTATTCAAAATTAATTGTTGGCCACGTCAAGCGCAATAAATAATTGCGAAGGAATCCTTGTATGCAGATTTTTATTTGAGTTTTTTATTCATTGAAGTGACTTAGGTCCTTCACGTATTGGCAGCTCGGTGGACTAAGCTGTGTGTGTGTGTTACAAATTGGCGGAATATATTTGTATATATGAGCTGATATTGTAACGATTTTTTTTTATTTAAAACACACAAAGCTTTCATAGAATACGTTCCATCAGTTGCTTGTCAGTAAAAATCCCGTCAAATTCCATTTCAACCCAATTCCAGTTATTTTCATTGCAACAAATTGATTGTTAATTAAGTGATAAAAACTACAGACAGAAATACCGTGTAAACGTTGTTTTAGTGAATAGTTGTTGTATTGAAATTACAGTCATACCAATTTTATGAATTTGTTTTGATTAAATCCGTTCATGAGTGATCTGTGGAACGGCACACAAAAGCGATATTGCGATGAACAAGTATGACCTGCTTGTCATAAGATTATCTCGTCGCAAACTACTCGCCTTGTTTCATTGTAAGTTATTTTGAAATAATTATTTATAAGCTTTTGTTATTGGTCGCAGCGTTTCAAATATATGAATTTTCCGTGAACACGGGGTGTGTAGTAGTTTTATTTTCAATTACTTAGTTCGGTCGGCGCAGCGCATATTCAATTATAGTTTCTACCACTTCGTTTGCGTAGACTTCAAATTGAACCCGGAATTTTTAAAAATGTATGAGAAATAAAAATAGTGGATACGAACTTTTTTAGAACATAATATTTTTCCTGCACGGAAAGTGTTCGACGTACCCATTAGTCCGCGTAACAATAAGTGCGCCAACATAGGCACATGTAAATCCGATTAGCCTTTTGTTTGATTTCGACTTGTTTGTTGATTCCGTCTATAAGCCAAGGTTAGATTTCTGAGTTAAGAAAAGAGATTATTGAGATATTGTGTTTTCCATTATCGAATTCTGGGAGGACGATGAAAGAAGGTACCGAAAAACTGTAGTAGCTATAATAATTTACGTGGGACTTTAAACTCAACTGGCAATACGTGAACGAAACCACCTCTGCGTTATTTGTTCGCTGATAACTGGGCGTGCGGTGTGTGCACTTTACATACATAAAATAATTCACATAATTTAAATGTTTTATTCAACTTCGAATACTCGACAACTTTAACTTACTCGAGCTGATTACAGTTAATTTTTTGCCATTTTCAGCAATTATGAATTTACCACTGACATTTTAAACAATTTTGTGAACTGGCCTGTGATTGTGGTTTACACAATTCGCATACTTTCGTAAAGTGCAATTAATGCGGGCTTGTGTATCGGGAAATATATTAATTTACGAATATTACATTACTTTTATCCACGCGTATATTGATTACGGAAAATTATTATCAGATTGTACCTAATGTTCGTCTTGTCAAAAGCATACCGTCATTTTTTTTAAACCCCGGAAAGTAATGTTTAACATTTTATATTAAAAGAGATAGCTAGGTACTGTTTAACTAAAATCAAACATTTTGTCTGGTTGCCAAACATTGTTTTGACAAGGATTAAACATTTTTCATTTACAGTACGGCATTGCATGTTATTATAACATTATTAGCTAATCCCAACGAATATTAGAGGGAAACTATTTGGTCTATAGTTCGCTCTCTACGTGATAATAATTGTCATTTCCCTTCCGAGTTTCGCCAAATGCATTGTGAAAACGGGACCTGTTGCGTTCAGACATAAATTATTCCAATAACACCGCAAGCTCACAGGCTTGAAACCCAAACGACTAAACTTATTCATTGAGACAACGCGTTATCAATGCAGATGATTATCATACTCCAAGCTTTTTAAGGGCCAGGAATATTAATTAATAATATAAATATGTGGTTCGCCTAAAACTTACTTCGTTTTCTCGTCATAGTCTGAATTTAGAAGTAACTTTAATTTAACCAAAAGTATACATAGATCTGAGTAGGTATCGGTAATGAAAAATTTAAGTAGTTTGCCTGAAGCATAATCCAGAGAAAGAATATAAAACATCACATAATAATTGAATAATCATTTTCAGTATAGTAAGCCCAGGTAAAACATTTTAACATTCATTAAACAAAAATAATTGCCGCTGCAAAATGAAAACATTTCACAAAGGAAGGTAAACACGCTGTCAGTTAAAAATTCATTTTGTATTAATGTTATTGGAAAGCAAAATTAAATGAAATGACGTACACTTGCATGCGAAACTTGCGTATCTGAGACTATTATAAAAGAAATGTACTAAAAGTATCAAATTAAACAAGGTGTTGTTAGACACTGGTAATGTGAAACACCCATGACACATGAAGGTAATTGGAGAATCATTAAGATGCCCTTTGTCTTTTGACACAACTGTGCGGGTTCTTCGCCAGGCGTAAAAGACTCGAAGTTGTAACGGACCAGACACCTATTTTAAACACCAGCTCATTGTTCCTCTCATTCAATTCATGTCGTGGGTATCAGATAGTAAGAGAGACTATTCGGCCCCAAAAACAAAACAGACACAAAAATATTTGTGGATCACAACATTTTTCATAGTGCGGGAATCGAACCCGCGACTTCACGTTTAGGAGGCGTTCTAGTAAACCGTACCACAGAGCTGTTAATTCCTAAATACACTTTAAATGTAGCACTGTTTTGCAGTAAAAGTAATTGTTATATTAATTATTTAATGGAACCATATACGGTGATTTCGTGATGTGTGGCTGCTTGTCAAAGATAAACTACTGACCGCTGCTCTAAGCTAAGACTCAACCTCAAAGGAGCCGAGCAGTTTGACAAGTTAATCATAGCGACATTATTATCGTATACTATTACATATAATCATATTCAAATACTTCGTGCCTCCCTCGTGTAATCGCACCACAAGTGTTTTCCGGACGATTTAAAGGTCCCGGGTTTCATTTCCGGGTCGGACTAAGTTTTATTGGGATTTTTTATTGGACAATTCTCAACAACGGCAATATGTACCTCATTAGTCCGACAGCGCCAACAAGTGACGTGGGTACCAATTGTGTTCGATACCCGGTTCGGAAAAGTGTAACTTGGATTTTTAATAATCTAAGATAGAATCTGATAATGTTTTCGAAACACCGCTGCGTAATATGCTGAGTTACGAGAAAAGAACCTTTGTCCTTTCTTCTTACAGGCTGGTGGCTAACCTACTGTACCACGTAGGCTCTTAAACATATTGAATAGAACAAGTACCCAGACATTGTTTTTTAAACCATCATCTATTTACAATTATGGTAAAAATAAAAAATAATTGTAGTTAATGGAAATACGCGATATTTTTCGCGGATCTGAAAAAAGTTGAACCGAATGATTATTTTATTTATTGTATGGGCTATCCTATAAAGGTTTAAGCTTTTGAGAAGGCGGTACAGATGGGGTGAATCGAACATAACAGTTCAAATAAGACGTGATATAATAAATTTAATAATGCTTTTTGCATGTGTGCTAGAGGTGTCGATTTTCTAAAAAAAAAACAAATTAACTCTTTTTTTCTTTTATTATTAATTATGTATTTTATTGACATCAGGTTGTCCGAGATTAATTTTTAAGCATACAAGAAACTTTATGAGGAAAAATATTTGAATTCCAAGTGTCTCTTTATTTTTATTTTTAAATCTATCTTAGTTTTAAACTTTGGGAATGTCTTCAACAATTTATGTGATGACATACACGTTGTAAAATACAGCGTTGGTTTACCCACAGTTCTGATAGTAGATACCTATTTGCGAAAACTTCCAATATTTTAACACGCAGGCAGTTTCCGGCAGATAAAAAATCCTTTAAGAATAAAATGTATTGTATCTATTTGAACTATCATACAAAAAGGAATAATTCCAGCACACAATAACTGATTATATGTAATCGCATCACGTATGTTAGCAGAAGGTTATGACGGTAGATCGCCATAGTAAATCCGACAATCAATATTATTGCTTCAGTGTAGTTATATTGTACTAACTTAATGCCATATGGAGAAACAGTAGTCGAAACAGCGTGTCTACACGAATTATAAATGAAGGAAGGTTGTGTTATCAAATCCAGTAGGTATTTACAACTGTTTAATGTAATAGCGAAGCGTGAATTAAGCAACAGAGGACATCGTCTCACCTCTTGACCCGAAGCGGAAATAAACTATAATGTTTACATACACACCAGAGGTTCCCAATCGAGGTTCATTAATGAATAATAATCAGATATTAGTGAATGATGTAGCTATAATAAGTTGTATAAATATAATACAAGTTATTTATGCATTTTATTAATTTTCATCTAAAAGCACACAAGGTAAGTTTTATTATTTTGCTTAGAGTATAGCACGTATGAATAATTATCATCGGAATATCACCTAACCATGGAGGTCACGACAAAATTGACCTTTACATAACAAGATGTTACATTATTATCTCCGAAACCGGTCATTGGACGCGACTGGCGTGTTTGCCTGCGCATTTGTCACAAATAGTACTAATATTCAATTTTATGCACGTATTTTGTGCAAAGAGGCACATGTAAAAATAAAATATAGTTTCGTGGTTGAAAACCTCTGGTTAGGCAAGGCGGTGACGTGTTTTCAAGGTGAACTACCATAGCCAACTGGCTGTTTGTTCCGCGTCCTGCCGCGTGCTGACCACTAGCCAACATCCCACACCGTCCGAAGTAACGACCTTTATCTGCTCTCCATAATGCACAACAGCTTAACCCAAGCAATTAAGATAACAGTTAAAATACGGGCGCGACACAGATTGAGCGCGGCGCGCGGCGGGAGGCCGGTACGTAAAAAAGCATGCGCGTGCGCATCACAATCAAACGCACGTTGCGATGATCCGCGTCGCGTTGTGGATTGTCGCGCTTCTCGCGCTCGCCGCCGCGCGTGTTTACGACCGATGCGAATTGGCCCGCGAGCTCATCTCGTACGGCGCGAGCCCCGACGACGCCGCCACCTGGGTTTGCATCGCGTACCACGAGTCACGCTTCGACACCGCGGCGAACAATCCGCACAGTGGTGACCATGGCATCTTCCAAATCAGCGAGCTCTATTGGTGCGGCAGTGGGAAAGCCTGCGGTTTACCGTGCTCAGCTTTAAGGGATGAAAATATCAGCGATGATTTTAAATGTGCTCTCAAAATTTACAATGAGCATACAAGACTTCAAGGAAATGGGTACCTGGCATGGGTGGTGTACCCTCAATATTGCAGACATAACGCAAAGAAGTACACCGTCGACTGCGATCACCAAGCAAAACAACTTTCAGTGACTAGTCATTCGCGAGCTTTTAATCCATTTTACGATGAGACTTATTATAACAACGCAAGTACTAACTATTATACACAGCCAAAATGGGACAATTCTTTGCCTTCATATTTGACAATTGGCTCGATTTTTAGAGCAAATAATGGCAAAGCGGTTGATTTTAATAAAAAAGAAAACATAGATTGGTATCATTACAAAATTAATAACATAGATGATTTGAAATTACCTGTGATTGGAAAGAAAACTCAAGTGCAAATTGAAAAAACCACTACAACATCCACTACACCGGCTACCACAACTGTGTTTATACCCCCAGTGATGCCATGGCGTTCTATAGAAACCAATCAATTCCGTCGCAAACCGTCTTTTATGCAGATGATTGCACTGGAAACCACAACAAAGCCTGAATCTTACGCACAAAGAAGTACCACGGCAAGAACCACCATAATCACCTCCACTACTTTGAAGCCGACCACAGCACGCCAGCTAGCAACTACCACATCATCTGCCAGTTGGGGAAAAGTGACAAACTTTGTATTAAAACCCTCTGTGAAAACTTCAACTTTAAAACCGTTCACCATAACATCACCACCATTACTATCAAAATCAACAACTACTAGATTCTTCGCACCAATTGTTACGTCTCCAAAAGCAAACAGTATTTTTACAACCACACATAAACCATGGTCGGCATCCTTATCAAACAATGATACGTTGAATTCGGTAAATCCTTACAAACATATTCCTTACGCTTATATTACACCATCTCCATTAACAACTAGTAAAAGTAGTTGGGTTACTAAATCTACAAGACCTTACAAACACTTACCTTCTGAATTGACAACACCAATACCCTCAACAACAACAAAAGCTGTGACGATACCGTATAGACACATTTCTTCTACAGGTACACCTAAAACTTCTAATAATACTAAAACTACCACATCAGCAACGCTTATTAAGTCATTTTCTTCTCTATATTATCCAACCACTACAAGCAGACCATCAACAAGAAAACCTGTGTCTGCATATACTTTCCCTCCCTCAACTAAGATTTACGTAAGCACAAAACCACCGCACATCGAAACGACTGCAAAGACTGTATCAAAAATTAAGACCAGTACTGAATCTTTATTTAATTTATACCTGAATCCTAAAAGCCAACAAAAATTGTCTACATTTAAGTGGCCCACATTTAACAATCAACCCAAATTTAGAATATTCTTTGATGGCACGACACAACCTCCTCCTAGTGGAGTTAAATCAATTGAGCCAAAGTCGCAGGTCAAGGTACGATGAGGATTTATTTTTTTAATATTTGTGAATTTTGATAATAATAATTTATTTTGTGATACAAGAGTGTTGCATTTTCGTTTAATATTTCCACGGAAATATTGCTACCTATTTGATTTTACCAAATAAACAAGCTTTGCGAATATATAAGGTGTTTTTAATTATGGTCCGAACTTATGAGTAAGGCTACTGATAAAATCATTTGTTATTTAACCTTCCTATACTCGCGCGTTGGTCTCACAGACCGACAAATTAATAATTTGTTGTTTTCTCTGAAAATATCAACACTGTGACCTTGAGGGTTTTGGTAGATTTGTAATTTGTCATTCGCCATTATTTAGTGAGGCACAAGCGCTAGTGCAGTTTCGATATGTGTTCCTTTTTACTGCTTTCGGTCCCACAGACCGATGCGAGTATACGTGTTATAATTTAGGTAAGTAACATATTTTGTATTTTGGAGTTTTACTCATTGAAATGTATTAATTTATTTTAGTGGTGTATAATATTTATTGAGTATAGTGTATAACATTATTTTAGCATCATTTTTATTTGTTTTTAGTAATCTATAGTGGACGAAGAAAAAATAAGGGCCCTGTTGCTAGAAGATGATTCTCATTCGAATTACGGTGCTAATAGTGACAGTGAGGTGGAGGATGCCGTAAGTGCAGAAAGACACTGAGCAGGAGGGTAATTCTTTAGACGAATCTGAAGAGGCTTCGACATCTGCAAGTTACTATGTTGGAAAAGACCAAACTACGAAATGGAACAAAAATAGTCCACCTTCTAGTATAAGAACAAGATCAAGATCTTATTTTTTATGTTTGTTACTTCCATATTTAATAGTCTTTTTTTATTTTTAAGAGGAAATAAGTTTAATTTTGTCATTTAAATTAGAGCAACAAAAATTATGCTTTTTTTTAAGAGGCTGATTTAAGAGACTGTTACTACTAAATAAAGTAAAAGAATTACATATTTGTTTTCTTTTTGATTAAATTATATCCTCTTCTTTAAAATAAAAACCATAAATACTTAAAAAAAAACTATTATTATAACAATACAGACGAGATCAAATTTCGGTCTGAGACACCGTGCGCGAGTATATGTGTAATGTTTTGTCGCGCGAGTATAGGAAGGTTAATTGAACAGTAATCTTTGATGAGCGTTATGTTATACTACTGATTGTTTTTACGAACAACGCATTTAATTATTGTTAATAAACTTGATGTACTTTGTTTTTTGTATCATTTACATAGCAATTATCTTATTATATGTTAAAGCCCAGTAGACGTTACACACTTACACTATTAGTCCCTAGTAAACTCGTATCCAACAGAAATGTCAACAACTATGTTTTAACACTTAATTGAACGCGGAATGGGTGAACAAAGTTTACCACCTTGTCTTTGTATTTAATTAATGACTAAGTAGAAAACACGTTAGTTTCCTGTTTTGTTTTCATTTGCTTTTAAACGCATCTTTCTTGGTTTGGATTTTTTCGCAATTTCTGATGTATACATTCTTAGTTTTGTTTAAAGATTTCTCCGAAAAATATCCATTTTAGGGAATTACTTTCATACGGGCTGTTTCTAAGGCATTACTGTAATCTACATTCAAGTTGGAAATTACGTTTTACCAAACCAGATTGATTAACATTGAATGTACACAAATAAATACATACAAAGAATAATTAAATCACATCATTTGCCTAATGGAAATCCTTTAGTTTGCATACGTTTTCACAAATAGGGCCACTTTGGGAATGTTTGACACGAAAAGGTGACGAAATGACCTGGACCATTCTTCTTTTATTGAAGTTTTTCTACATATGTATCTAGTATCTACCTATTTGGAGCAATGTGAATCCGAAGTGTTAATAATTGACATATATAAGTTATACGTAATATAATTTGGCAGCCGAAAAACAAATTAATAACTTCTTATTTTGGTGTTTTTACAATGGATAATAATATAAGTTATCTACTAAATTTATCAATTTTAATTTGAACTGCAACTGTGAATGGATTTAATATGAGATATTAAAACATGTTATTACTGTATTGTTTGTATATTATCATAAGTTACTTTGTGGGATTTGATCCATTTTTTGGTCAAGGAAGAAAAAAAATACGTTAAAAAACCTTAACCACATTTTTTAGACTGAAAATTTGGAAGTAACGCAAAAAATCACTACTTCTACCATATTGAAGGTCGAATATGATGTTTCAGGCAAAGTCACCAAAAACCTGTAGATTTTTTTAGGATTAATGCTTCTATGAGAACCTATAAACACTATTTAAAAACAAATAGTATTTAGTTTACTTTTAAATCCTCAAATTATCAGAATACATACTCCTTCTTACCTTTATCCAACTCGAGAATGTTCCATGATTTTTTTTTCTAATCTGTTGTGTTACCTGAGCGTACCCTTGTATTAAAGACTGGCTGGAGGCTCATATCAATGTGTTAGGTATCCCTCATATAATTCTGCTGCGCTCGGGAAACTTTTAATATGCTATCTTAGGCTTCCCTAGTTTAACTCTTAGTAGGATATGATTTACAACATAAAAATATTGTTGTTTTTATACTTTCAAATACAATTTTTTAAAGTTATTTATTAGAAGCCATTAGAATACCTGGAAAATAACTAGGTCCTAACCCCGTTCCTGATAAAACTACTTAATTGCGTTTACTTTAAGCAGAATTGTTACAGTTCATTAATGAATACTGCTGTGTTCAGTAAATAGTAATACTACATAATAAGTTATAATCTAATTATGGCGCTTCACTAATTTCCAAAATGGAAGTGAAATAACATTTACAATCTGACTATTCCTGTTAATATCGAAATATTGGACGAATCCAGTATGTGTTTGCCGGCGCTGGATAGTTTCAAAGCCACCACCAAACTAAAACGGACCAATATGTCCACACCGCAGACACAATATTTACACAAACGCATACATCGAAACTACATTTGGTTGAAATAATACGGCATGTAGAATTTCATGTTAGTGTACCAATATTTTCACAAACAACAGCTGATTAAAATTCTGCGAATTGACAAATCTACTCACTGACTACGCAGTGCGCTGTCATCGCGCCACATTGTTCGCAAAAATCGTATTTCCGCGGATAACTCTTGTTGGGTAATTTGTTGCCAGTGTAGAAATTGCATTTGAAGTGGGGAGGACGGAAAGTGTAATAGCGAAATACTATATACCACTAGCGATAGAGCGCACTCAGCTGTAATCAATTGTTATTTTGGAATCGTACGTATAACGTTGTCAGTAAATTTCAACCTGGAAAAACGTGTTCCCTGGGAATTAAATTCGTCACGCGTCTGACATCGCCGCTGGCATTGTAGCAGAATAAGCATTTTAAATATTTTTACCGCTGCCACTCGTTAGTTTAAATTATACAATTGGATATTTATATGTGTGTCATAAACAAAAATTACGGATGGTTCCATTACCTGTCTATATAATTTGTGAGTAAACAGTATGCATACACACATTGTATATATATTTTTTCGCCTAACAAACTAGGTAGTGATGCGAATTTCACGACAAACGCATCTGACCAGCAAAGCTCATGTATTGTTTATATATACAATAAATAAATTTAAAATATTCGTTTTGACATCCATGGAATAGAAGTTGATCGACGTGTGCGGCTGGACGTGCGGCGGGGCGTGGGGAGTTGGTTTCCACGATCGTTAGGGCTGTCAGACGCAATTTAATTGAATCCGCGCTTCGGGAATGCTGTCGAGGTTCCCTGCAACAATGTAGTGTTGTGTGCGGTTGCACGGTGCACCGCCGGCCTGAGGAAACTGTCAATTATTACTTACGTCCCTTCTGGCAACTTCTATTTCCAACAGCCGGATAACAGCCTGCTGCTGGATAAACTAAAGTTTGTATAATTATGTAGCTCTAATTCACTACAAATTACTGTCGTAGACTTTTGTTCAAACTGTGCCCTTTGGGTCGCCTGATTTTTATATTACACTTAATAGCTCGGGGTGTGCAAATATCTTTCGAATCGAATATTAATATTCGACTCCAATTTCATATTTATACCACCCTACTTATAGCACTGAAAATGTGTCAAGACGGGGAAAACATACCCCATTTGAAGTTGAAACTTTTAGTATCAAGTAGGTACTTGATATTTGGGCTCATTAAATTAATCAGAAATCGGCTTTGCAGATGTTGATTATACAATCAACATCAACATTCTCATCGTAAACCATTAGTTTACTGAATATGTTCTATCTCCATCCTCTCCGCACCGGCAAATACTTCCGGAAGACCTGTTGAGAGCGGCCCGGATCGCCGAGTTGTAATACCACTATAAAAGCTTAATACTGCAAATTTATGTTGTGTAAATTAAGAGATTTAGTAGAGTTTGCAGTACCGACGAATTGAATTTCCTCGATTACATTTTGAGTGAAAATGTTATTTCAATCAACCGAGCGCGTTTCAAATTTGGCAAATATATATACACGATGCAAAGCTTATTTAATGAAGCAATTTCAACTTGTTGATATTATATAATATAGGTATTAGGTACCTACTTAGAGCTATAAACGCTGTCGGAAATGTGGGAGGTGGCCGCGCCGAGGAACGCTAAGTAAGCTCTAGCTTCTCTAGTCGTCGATGACATTATGTTTAAAGCTGGCACATATTGCATGTTGAGAGTATTTGTAAGGAAAATTAATATCATTACAGAAATTCATGCCTTGTTAATACAAATTTATACGTTTCAATTTAATTTCGAATTTCACGAACCTCCTCTACCATTGAAAAGGTTGGTTAAGTGTCTGGCGCTAGCCTAGTGCGGGTAGGCCTTTATACCTAAGAAATTTCTGAGAACTTATTTAAGCAAACAGGTTACTTCCCAATATTTTCCATCACCATTAAATTAAGTTATAATTCGTTCCGAACACCATTCTTAATGGTATCATTAAATTGAACTATTCGTAGTCGTAACGCACCGATGTGTTTTTTAGGTATAACATAATTTCTGAAACTAAAAGGTTACTTGGCACTGCGCTTTTTTTCCTTTTTGTGTCATTTTCCGCTCCTTTATGTTAGTGTGTGTGCACTGCGCAGCTTAGTTACATTTCCTGTAAATTTTCGTTTAAGTTCATGGTTACTTTTCAGTTTTTTTACGGCTTTTTTATAACTACTAATGTTAAACTTTATTTTGTTTATATTTTTAATCAAATTAATCTCCAAAAAGTATAATAAATTCATAAAACACACCGCGTTAATAGCAAGACTGACTTTGTATTGGAAAATACTGTTTTTACTTCATAACTGTAAGCTATAAAGTATACCTATATCTCATTCACGATAACTTGATTCTTTTGGCATATCGACTAATGATGGGAAACAGAAAATATCTAGTAGTTCAAAAAAAATGCGTTTTAAAATACTGCATTATGTGTGAAATTCTTTATTACTTTCGACATGTAAAACATTATGTAGATAAGCGATGGTGGGTCAAAGTTCATATTCAGTACCTATTTAATATAACAGGGTTATTTTTAGACCTTTCGCCAAATTTAAATAGGTGTTTTAGACCACGAAAGTAAACACCTTCCCCAAAGAAACACGGGTCTAAAAGTGAAAAAAAAATTCAGGCCTTCTACACGAAATCGACCACGTGAGCAGTTTTCTATGGAAGGGTCGAATTATTTATCACGTTTCGACCCATGTTTCTTTGGAAAATTTGTTTAGTTTCATGGTCTGAACCACTTATTTAATTTTTGCGGGAGGTCCAAAAATAGACCTGTATGTAAAAATTAAAGTTGAAAAATAAAATAGTTTTATATTTAAAATAATTTTTATTAAGAAAAAGGAGCACAGCCATGATCATCATAGTGTTCAGTAAAATTATCGACGCGGACATCGATATGAAGGATGTTACGTCCCTTTCCGTCCGACCGATGTAACATTGAACAAGCGTCTATTATTTTCAGTATTCATATTTTAATTTTACTTTGAAGCAATAAAGTCTCAAAATTTTCGGATAACGCTTAATTCTTTAGGGATTTTTGTGTTGTATGTATTTTTTTATATTTATCAAGTCATTAATATAATAAAATAATATGTTTTTTATTTCAAAGTCATGTCTCAGAAAAATTGACAACTGCCAAAAGAATCAAGTTATCGTGAATGAGTTATAATTCATGTTACGCTTTTAACCCGCCATAGAAGAAAAATAGAAAAGTTATTCCAGCAATCTCGTGACTGCAAGGTAAATGAAAGAATAATTGCACTTCATGAAAACACTATCCCAAGAACTCTATTGAAGATAAAGGAACTGCAATTTCAAAGATCCTAAGTTACCTGTAATATATTTTTTCTGCCATTGTTACGCTTAAGGCTGGCTCCATAATGTAATTAACGTCCATTTTTATTACTTTACTCAGTTCATTTATCTGCGAGTCAAATTTTCACTCTTAATATCCTGTCGTCGGTGTTTATTACACTTGACGCGGTTATTTTGAATACTTGTGGGCCGTCTCATATGCGCACGGGTACAAACGTTTCGGTCGACTGCAATTTAAATTTAAATGCTTTTTTGACAACATAAATTTTGCTTGCACTTTTGACAATAAAAACTGATCTCCTAAGAGTAGACTAGTAAGAAAGATTAATATACTCTACTGGAAAAAATTAAAGGATCAAAAAATAAATCCAAATTTTTGGGCGTTTTTTAACAGGCCGTAACTTCGAGAAAAATGGTCGTACAGGAAATTAAAAAAACAGAAAGTTGTAGCTCCAATTCTCTAGTTTTTGGATAAACACATTAAAAATTTGTAGCATCAATGGTTTTTGAGTGATCTTAGGAAAAGCAGCAACAAAAAAATTACAAAGTTTTTAATGTTTCTTTTTTTATATGTACGGGCGTGGAAAAAAAAGTTCTTGCTTAACCCTTATAAAGATCGGATACTTTGTTTATTTAGCTTTCATTTCCATCTTTTAACACCTCGATATGTTTAATTCTCGCCGAGATATCAGTCTCCAAATGGAAAAGGATCCTTTTGTTTTTAATTATTGATATCTCAGCAACCAATAATATAATTGCACACGAAATCAAAGGTGCTTTTCAAGAATTTAAATAAATATCCTTTAACCATCAGCTATTACTTTTTCGAAAAAACAAGAATTCTTTTCGTTACATATATTTGAAAATGCAACAAAAAATGAGCTTTAGGTGGTGTTTTGGAAAATCAAGCGCTGGATCGAAAATATTGTCAAAACCAATAATGTTAAGTGTGCGTTTTACAGTTCAATATGTCCACGAAAATTCTACGAAGTGCCAAATTAATCCATCCAGCCGTTTTTTGTTTCACTCGATCGAATTTTTGAAAAAAATAAGGGATCACATTTTTGCTCTGCAAAGCTCATAATTTCAGAAATGAAAAATATTAATTTTTTAAAGCTTTTTCGACGTTTCTGTTGTACGAGTTTGTTGTTTCAGGGCAACTTGAGGAAATTCAAGTCACCAACGCCAATATTGCCCGTTGTTGCTATTGTGGGTGATTAAGGAATTTTCGAGCAACAATATTCGCATTGACGAAATATTGAATTGATTGGGCGTTTGTTTGTTAAATTTCCTCAAGTTGTTCCAAAATAACAAATCTATACAACAAAATGTGGAAAAAGCTCTTAAAAAAGAATATTTCTCATTTCTTAAATTATGAGCTTTGCAGAGCAAAACGTGATCCCTTATTTTTTTCAAAAATTCGATCGAGTGAAACAAAAAAACGGCTGGATGGATTAATTTGGCACTTTGTAGGATTTTCGTGGAAATATTGAACTATAAAACGCACACTTAACATTATTGGTTTTCACAATATTTTCGATCCAGCGCTTGATTTTCCAAAACACCACCTAAAGCTCATTTTTTGTTGCATTTTCAAATTCATGTAACGAAAAGAATTCTTGTTTTTTCGAAAAAGTAATAGCTGATGGTTAAAGGATATTTATTTAAATTCTTGAAAAGCACCTTTGATTTCGTGTGCAATTATAATTGGTTGCTGAAATATCAATAATTAAAAACAAAAGGATCCTTTTCCATTTGGAGACTGATATCTCGGCGAGAATTAAACATATCGAGGTGTTAAAAGATGGAAATTAAAGCTAAATAAACAAAGTATCCGGTCTTTATAAGGGTTAAGCAAGAACTTTTTTTTCCACGCCCGTACATATAAAAAAAGAAACATTAAAAACTTTGTAATTTTTTTGTTGCTGCTTTTCCTAAGATCACTCAAAAACCATTGATGCTACAAATTTTTAATGTGTTTATCCAAAAACTAGAGAATTGGAGCTACAACTTTCTTTTTTTTTAATTTCCTATACGACCATTTTTCTCGAAGTTACGACCTGTTAAAAAACGCCCAAAAATTTGGATTTCTTTTGTGATCCTTTAATTTTTTCCAGTAGTATATATAATAAATAGAGAACAGAAGAAGAATCCTGAGATTGAAATATAGAAGTACGGTAGAAATTAATAAATATTCGTGTTTTTCGTTCAATGCATATTTGTTGATTAATGTAATGCTCCAATAGTGTTCATTTGTAAAATATATTTTCGAAAATATAACAATTTATACAGGATAGTGTTAATTATGTACAAGGAACCGAGGGAGTGATACACAAGAAGGCCGCCTTTCGGTTAGTCAGCAGCATAATTACAACGAAATTGTAAAAATAATTATGTATTCCACGAATATTCAGAATTTATCTATGTGGAGCAGTGCCAGTACCATCGTTTTGAATCTTTGCATAATGACTTCCCATTTTGGGAAGTCATTTACAATTTATCAATGGAATTCATATAAATAAACTCCGAGTTAATTGTGTTTCTCTATGTGGCGACCCTGTGTGACATACGTAACTTAAACACGCGCTATATGCAAATAACATCTATTTTTGGGTTTGACATCAAACGCCACTAAATATTAATTATAACGTTAGCTTCGGCGCCAACATAATTAATTTTTATAATGTGTTCAGGTATACGATCTCGAAATGAGTTACTTGTTCGAATACAGACATTTATACCATACAAAAGCGGAACGTCACTATATTCAGACGATTGGGTCGGACCGGTACTGTCGACGGTAAGAATAATGAAAATACACCTGTAAAGGAATTTTATACTTCGCCGGCATATTGTATTTTGGCCAGTATCTGAGTAAAAATGCAGTTATTGCGCTTCTTGGCGATTGCTTTTAAATTGCGTGAGATATCACATACTTCAAAGAGGGAAGCGTATATTGATTTTATAGAATTTTTATTGTCTATTTGAGACCGCCACCCATTGGTCGCTTAGACTTTCCCAGAATTTAGATATGAAAATCTTTGTATGCATGAAAAATGTATATAGGGGTGGGGATATTTTCGCTTTAAAAATATTGAAAAGTGGACTCAAATGGCATGTGCAAATAAAGAACAACAAATTTTCAGCCTTTGAAACGTCTGTATTTATAAGCGTTTGTCAATAAATATCTGTATTTCGTAATCGTTCATGAATGATTTACCGCTAAATTCTCAAACTACAAAGGAAGAACTAGAGACATGCATAATCACTTATTAAAACTTATGCGTCCGGCCATGTCTGTGCATCCAAAAGTACCATGGTATTTTTAGTGCAAAAAACTCTAGATTGTAAAAGACATCCTCAAAAAATCTTTAAAATGAAAAGGGAATTTCTAATTTCGCGCTACTAATACTTAATACTCATAGTAATAATTTTGAAGTGTAGTGTAGTTAAAAAATCAGTATTGTTTAATTAACCAACGCAGTGCAAGACTTTTCGGGTTTGTATGTTAAAAAACTTTATTTTTTATCAGCCAGCCACCAACTCGATGATGACCTTTATAGAAAAATGTTTCGACGCCGTGTAAAAGACCATATATAAATTGAGACCGTAAATTTTCCTCGATGTTCCCACGCGTAGTTAGGTATGAAACATTAAATCTGTTGGAGCCGGTTAATAGCCTAAAGTAACTGGCACGTAGCAAGCCGATGATTCACATAGTTCAGACGGCATACTTAGACATGGTTGATCACCTGCATATTATCAATGGCTGGATAATCACGCCATACATGTGTTCACCGTACAACCTAGCCGTCCCCGTTGCGAATTTTTGTTAGGAAGTGTCATTGGATTGGATTGGATTTTGGAAATTACGAATACTGAGACACAATCTCGCCCCTTTTTACTTGGGGCGAATAAGTTGTTGCCGAATGTAATAATTCATCTTCATTCAAATTCCAATTATTTCGCGACGTCAGTGTCCTTAGTGGGGGTCCGCCGATTGGCAGTAATAAATCGCGAAGGTATTGTTGCTAGAATAAGCGCATCGTTCGTAATGAATTTTAGAGCCACGAAGTTGTTTGAATCGGTGTACAATGACACCAACACAAAATGTTAAAGAATTATTCTTAGATACTAATGAAAGGAAATAGTTATGGTGATAACGAACAAGCATTAATCACCATTACCTGCCTTATTTTTTGATCACGATCAGCTTATTCTTACCCTTTTGACACTAAATAAAAAATTTAGTTAGTTGTGTTGTCAATATAGGGGATACTGGGGACACTTGATCGCCCCTTTTGTTTTTTAACCCTCATTTTCTTAATATTGATTGAATTTTAAATTTGTTGGTACTGAAAAACGCGGAATATATTTGGTTATACTATGTGTGATACCCAACAATCTCAGTGTAACTATTAACCCTTAATTTGACGGAATTTTTTTGTAGCCAAAGAAAAATGTTTCTTTTAGTAAAGTCATATTTTTGGATATGAAATAAGTACAAGAAAAATGCAAAAACAATTAGTGCTGTACAGTTTTTGATAAAACACATGCCCGTCACAGCGGACATTGTGAAGTACGTAACGAATTACTTGCGAAACAACATGTCCGTTGGGGCAGACTCTACCAAATGACTAACAGAAATAATAAATAAAACAAATACACATCAAACACTAAAATAAACGTTATTCTATCAAATATAACTATAAACTATTTATAAAATATTTCTGTAGACTGGTTCTTGCGATGGAATAGGGATAACTTGCAATATTGGAGTAAAACCTACACAATCTACACCAAGCATTTACAGAAGAACAGATTCAACCACATGCGATATTATGCAAAAAAAAAAATAATTAAGAAATAAATGTTAATCGTAGCGTATTTGGCAATGTTCGTCACACCGGACAACTAATCAAATATATAATACTTCACGTAGTAATCGACAGTGTCCGGTGTGGCGGACAAGAGATTATAGCGAGATAAAATGATGAAAATGAGTGTAAAAGCTCGTGATAATCTTATATTCCACATACTATAAATATAAATTAATACAGAAATCGTCTAAAAGTAAGTAAAAAAACAATAAAAATTAAATAAAATACCTTGAGTAAAACAGATGACTGCGGTCTCAACGCAATTTTCAACGAAAACTGACATTTTGATTATTTCCATTATTCAAATTATATTTTTTACTAAATCTTTTATATGTTACCAACACACTAAAATCAAAACCTCACGTATTTTTTTCTAAACCAGTTCAGTAGAATTTTTCAAAATTACTTGTTCGTCACAGTGGACACTGTCGAATTAAGGTTAAGTTATAATTCCACTATATGTACGAACAGGGAAATGTATCTAGTGTCCCCTATATACATATGTACGACTTGATCCTTGGGAATATCTGCCAAATTTGAGGTTTATATGAAACTATTACAAGGAATAACTACTAAAAATATATTAAAGATTGCTATAATTAAATTTATTTATTCGCTCATGCAATGAATAACTTCCTAGTATTATTTATATCACAGAAATATCTTTTTAGTTTCATAACCGCTAATCGGTACTCTTAAACCGTACCGCTACAACTTTTACGAACAATAACATCATTCACAGCCAACGCCAATGTATGTTTATGTACTATGTTTCGTGCACCAGGATCCGCCTTGATCCTGGAGGATCAAGTGTCGCATAATAAAAAGGACCATGTGTACCCTACAGCGCTTAGGTTACAAAACTTTTAATATATAAAAGTATTTTAAGATTAACTCTTTTCTCTGTTACAAAAGTCTGGAAACATGGATACATCGTACACATATTTTCTAAATATTTTTAAAATCAAAATTAAACCTACGAAAAAAAATTCAGCAACACAAATCATACATCGTCCGCTACCTGCAAAAAGTTTCAAATCTGGCAGCTGTACCACTATTAAAAAGTTGGTGGGTACTATTAACTACCGGTTTAGCCACTGTAAACCTTTTAATTGCACTTGGTTGCTTTGTAAACTTAGTATACCTAATCTCCCGTAAGGATCAAGGGTCCCCAGTTTCCCCTATACAAAAATCAATAATAGGTTTCCTACTTCTATAACACAAGAGACATTAAATTGTGCACATCTAAAAAATTGTGAAGCGAACTGCAGACAGCGATAACGAACGTAGACACCCAAGATACGTCTTATGCTAGATGCAACGAAACTAATAAGGAGCTACGTTTGAAAGCACCGAGCGCAAGAAATATGTTCAATAAGTGTACAGATTCAGTGAAGAGAATGCTTGTCGATTTTGTCTTTTAATAAATATAAATTGGCAGTCGCAGCTGTGTGCATCGTGACACTTATCTTATTTTCTAGAACTTCCTTTATCCGTTATTTATCTGTTGCAACCATTTTAAATGGTAATGTAAGTGTCAATATGATTATTGGATATACCAGCTCCGCCATAAGGGTTAGCTGGTAGTCTGTCAGTGTGTTAAAATAAGTATGTTCACATACTAAAAGAAGGCATATTGTATGTTTTTCTTTTTACATTATCCTTTAGTCACCGGAAGGTGATGCGACAACCGGTCTGTAAATACAAACTATATGTCATAAAACACGTTTATGTAAATACCAATAGGTACCTTGAAGAGCGAACCCTAACTTTTTCTTGGAAACTCGTAGAACATCAAGTTCATTAACATACTAGGTTGTGTAAATCTCGCTTATGATTGGTTGAGGTATAAAATTTCTAGGTTAAGCATATATTAACATTATGTATGACCTCCAAAGCTTGTCAAAAACATAGACGAATCTACAAAACACGTCTACGACATTCACTTTTGGTAATATTATAATTTAGTTTGAACATTAGACTTTTCCCTCTAAACCCGCCTAATAATTTATACAAATATAAATTTGCTAAGCTAATAGACAGTTCCATAACATCCTGAGCGTAAACGTTGCAAAATAATTTGGCCCACGTTTTTCCGGAAGTCTCGCTATACTTCTTAGTATGTGTGAATGATTGTTGTCGTTATCCTTACGATCATTTTGCCTCACATCGTGGATTTTCATGATAATCGTTACATTCATTTGAAACATTTCTTGGAAACAATTTTTACAAAATTTAATTGACTAAACCAAAAACACCGAATCAAACTTGCTCGGCAGCACTCGTGTCGAGAATTGCGATACACATATTAAACTTTGGGGTACTTTTAAAATGCAAATATTTCAATAGTGCTGAACTGGAAAAATAAAGAGTGAAAAGAGTCTGCAGTGAAAAGTCACACACAATATCGCGCTTGTGCGTGAGATGAAACGATGCGTGGAGGTCGGCCGCGAGCCGCGCGCTGTTACACACCAACTAAATACACAAGGACTGGGAAACAGCCACGTGGAATTGCTATGATTGGCTTTAAATAAACAGAAATGTATCCCTACAAAAATACGTGTACCGTCAAAGCTTCACCGGTAAAATCAAAAACATCTATTTTATCGTTTTTCGCGCTCGTAGCAAAGTTTTTACCGGATCCTAAAAGCAATAAACTAGTGCTGGATCCAAACTCATGGCTCCTTATTTACCTTTGCTAAACGTTTCAAATGTCAAGAAATGTATTTATTTATACCTAAAAAAACTACGTAATACGTTAATTCTCATTTAAGCTTAAACAAATGTATTTGCAAATGCAAACCTAATATGAGAAAAGTGTTTATTGTATCAGTTTTGAAGCAGCCGATCAACTAGGACGTTAAAAAAATCTAAATGTTTGAAATTATAAATGTAAAATAAGAAAGATTCAATTCGATATATTTTTATATTGAAATCAAGAGCGTTTCAAAAATATTATAATTGTACGATACCATTGATGGTCACCATGATTGGAAACGAAAACCTGTCACAAGTTTGAATTTTCCTCAATGCAGTGGTTACACCATACGTATGTAACTATATATGCGATTAAAGAGAGTTGTACTTGTTTGACGCTATAGCTACCTTACAATCACAATGACTAGAGTAATTAATTCACTTCTGACTTCATTGTGGTTGAAAGCAATTAGCCCTTATTACGTTATTGAATTAACCGTTGCCTCAGTGGGAATTATTGCATTTCACACAGCAAAGTAATTAGTGTGGATGGATGACTTTTACTGTAGCTTTTCTCAGAATAATTTTATTTCATAGTTATATTAGTTTTAGTTTATTATACATATTTCAATGTCGTAATATAAAAACAGGGCAGCGATTGGAATGTATTTATTCGCGTCAACCCAAACGGATAGGCTAGGGTATATTACAACTCCAATTTATGACACAGTAATGTTATTAAATTCATTAAGCTTCAATTCAATCGCATGCACTGATACCTACCGCAGAGTCTACGAGCTATGTAGGCGCGCGAGAAAAGGCGATCAAAAAAGAATATAATATGGTGGAGGTATGCTTTCAGATAGTCCATATTGCACGCATAGCATAACAGCTCTGGATACCACGAAAACATTTCTTCCTAGAGATATCCGTTTGAAAACAGCGGAGTTTTATTGTCACAAAACTCCGGTGAATATTGATTTTACCTTGCATTGAAAAACGTCACGACTTTCAATTCACTTCAATAAATTATTTAAACCTACGTCAGCAGACTCATTATATGTAACGTTGGTAGTAGATTTCCCGGTATTGTCTTGACAGTTGCTGCGCTAGACAGTTGATAAGCCCCAAAGCATGCAATTAGGCCCTATTTTCCTCACCTTGGCTCTAAGTTATTTATGTTTCACATTATAGATCGCATAATTAATTCAATTTCATTTATTTAATCAAGGCTGGTGAGAAATGAACAGCTCTCTTTGACCTAGAATATTTGGGGTTACTTTGCTAGTTATATTACTATGACTGCAAATGATCTCTTATGTATGTTTTACTTTTTTACTGTTGCGATCATAGGATTTGTAGACTTTCATACTTTAGCGATGGCCTCGAGGTTTAGGCACGGTGTCGAGAATCTCCGCGGTTCGGGCTCAAACTTCTGGCATACAAATCTGACTTTTCGATATTATGTTTGAAGGAATGTTTATTGCGAAGTAAATTGTGGCAATAGCAGTAGCAGTGATGGCGTCGAGGTTTAGGCGCGCGGTCGAGAATCTCGGCGGTCGCGGGTTCAAACCCCAGGCACACACCTCTGACTTTTCAAAAGTTATGTGTGTATTCACATTGAATTATCACTTGCTTTAACGGTGAAGGAAAACATCGTGATAAAACCTGCACACCTAAAAGTTCTTAGGAATTTCTTAGGTGTGTAGTCCGGCAACCCGCACTAGGCCAGCGTGGTGGACTATGGCCTAAACCCTCTCAATGGTAGAGGAGACCCGTGCTCAGCAGTAGGCGTATATGGGTTGATGAAGAAGAAGAAGAAAATTGTGGTGAGGAAGAAGACAATTCTGCACTCCTAAAAGTTTTTCGGAATTTCTTAGGTCTGTATACCGCCAGCCCACACTAGGCCAGCGCGCCTAAGACGCTCTCAGTGGTAGAGGAGGCCGATGCCCAGCAGTGACACTTATACGGGCTGATGAGGTATACTTTAAAATAAAATCTTCAGCATAAAAGAGTTTACAAACAGTTTTTCAAGCTTTTGAACATTGCCGGATGAACCTTGATTTTACAATGGTATGTGGACAAGGCAGATCATTCACCATCACCCTCCCTCATCTCTCAGTTCTATGAATCGCTGGCACTTAGTTAATAAGGTTGCGCCGTAGAATCGCATTCCCGGAATTCCACAAAGGACTAATGAGCCGCCAGTTCACTTGTAATTACGTAACTGTGATAGAATAGTTATGCACTTAAGCCAAATTAGGGGGTGTACTAAGTCTTTGTACTCAACTGAAACGAACTGATTTGGACTTAATGCAATGTAATTAATACATATTACTGAAGCACATAAGCTAGATGACGCTAAATACTAAGAGTTACTATTAACAAATGGGACAAGCATTTATAGCTTATTTACTATGTGAATTTCCGCAATTTCAATAATACAAATAAGTTTTAAAAAGGTAAACCTCTGAGTCCTCATATTGGGGAAAAAAGACGTATCTAACAAGTAACAACCTCTGTACTGCTCAGCGGATTGAAAGTATAAAAAATAGAAAACAAACTGACTTTCACGTTGAACATATTAAAAGGAATGCAAAGACAAATTAACGCTGTAATAATTTAATCCCCGGGCTGGCCACGAATATCCAACCACTGCATGGAATTAGTCCAGAGCCAAACAAGCTCAAATTTTGCAGGTAATGAAATGCACGTACGTATACACCATATAGATTTTCTTGGCTGCCTGTTCGTTGTCACTATTTAAAGTATCGCAAGGTTTTAATTTTCGCGTCGGGGAATATGTTGTTGTGTTTTTAAGCAGAAGCACGTGCACTCTTAGGGCCGGCGCTCACTGCCGTCATAGCATAGCAAAGCATTTCTTTAGTAATAAAGCTATTTTGAATCTTATTTCAAGGATGTCAAAATTCAAGTTAATTTATTACGGTACGCGATGGCGCGGCGCGTTGTGAAATGACGCGGCATGCCGCGGGATGCTACAGCATGCCGCGTCATTCCACAGCATGCCGTTGCGCAACGACACAACCAACTTCGAATCCGCGCGGAGCAAAACTGATACCGGAGTGGTTGGGCTTTCAGCGATGCCACGACATGCCGCGGCATGCTACGGCATGCTGCGGGATGCTACGGCATGCCACGGCATGCTGCAGTTGAATCTGCTATGCTATGACGGCAGTGAGCGCCGGCCCTTAACTTGTCGCATAATCTCTATTATCGCAGATTTCTATGTGATGTACAATAGGAAATAAATGAAATAGGAATAGGCATACTGAAATCACAGGGACTCGGAGTTTTACCAAATAAAATAATTTCAGTAATAATACCATCTCTTTCTATGTATTAAGGCCTCGTATCAGTAAACCGCGTTTGATATTCACGTCGTCGTGTAGTTCTATTTTGAAACATACAAATAAGCGCATCTATCGGAAATTTTTTTAAGCCTTTTGGTCTATTTGTTAATTTCATAAACGATAGTAGACGTTAAGCCGCATCTAAATTCTATAAATGGCATAAAAGCATTTTCAGCATGGAGCTCCAACAAAATAGAGTGAAAATACCGGCTTAAAATATATGAGTACATAGTCATTCCCTGCCACATTTGAAAACGCTCGAATATTCGTATTTATGTGTTTCAAAGGCATACATTTATGGTTTATTATCGGCTGAATTTTCTAGTACCAGTTGGATAATTACATCAATGTGATGCATTATTGTTAACGCATAAAAAACATTGCTTCGTTGGTCCATTGACTTCCGAGTGCACCGTGCGATCTGGAGGTCTTGGGTTAGATTAACCTTCAACGGCAAGGCGCCGCTTAGTCCGCAGGGTACACTTCTGTCCATTGGCGCAAGTTGTCCCCCCAGGACTTGATTATAATCACCTAAATAAAATGTCTTTATTTTACCACATTACCTATGTTAAGAAAAATATGTCCATCTTAAAAATATGATTAATGTTATGCACTCAACGCTTAATTTTTTTTTTTTTTATTGCATTTTCTATCGTCTTTCCTTAAACTATAATAAGTAACAATCTGTTTTCCAGTTTCTACATTCAGATCTAATCACGTATTATTTTTTCTTTGTAGCTGCAATTTAATGCTCTATGGAGACAATTTTATCGTCTCTAAATTTAGTAAAAACCACATATTAGCATGTCATTTTGGAGTTTATCTCAGTGGTTAAAAATAATATAAGATTTAAATTTGTCATTCTAAATAGACGTTTTTTTGTACACGTAAATTCCCAAAGAACTTTACTTTCAAGAAAAATAACTGAGAAGCTTCAGTTTACTACAAAAATATTAAATAGATTCTTGTGTACAATCGGTGATACAGATGTGAGTATATATCCAGAAAAATAAATCTTACATTCAGAGAATTCTTTACGACTGAATAAATAATAGTAACAAAATTCTTTATTACTAAGCGTATCTAAATTTGTAAGTAAAAGCGGCAAATCATTTTGCGCACGTTTTTATTAAAGCTATGTGTGCCCATGTTCAAAGTTCAACATGAAAAAAGTAGGTAGGGTATGAAGTGACCTATATTTAAAAAAAAATGCAACTCCGAGCTGGAATTTCCGAGAGCGCCGCTAAACCTAATTATCGTATCACACCTCACGGCAGCGGACGCGCGGCCATCGTAATCCAACTGCAGCCTGTCAGTTAGCGGAAAATATGCAATTGATTTAATCTCAATTGGAAATAGCACATCACTGATGGACGTGCTGTACTAGATATTTTCAATTCTGGGCACAATTTATTCAGATTTAAATTGACATTTGTTCTTAAATGTTTTTAGAAATTTACAATTAAAACGCAAACAGTTGAAATGTTATCAGTGCCGTAACTAGGGCGGAGCCAGCAGTGCTCAGGCACAGGGCGCAGACCCTGGAGCGGCGCAGATAAGACCAGACTAGTATGTAGTTTTATCTAATGCATGGTAGCTAAGCCTGGTTAGAATATTTTTCAGCGGCGCAGTTTTGAAGGCTTGCACCGGGTGCATAAAAAGCTAGTTACGGCACTGAAGGTTATTGCCTTTTTTGTCAAATAAAAATAGTTTCGATTTATTTTATTTTTATATTTCGATATTTCTGTTTTTTACAGTCACATTCAAAACACTCTTCAAAACTAGTAGGCTACTGAGAGTTACTAATTGATAAACAATATTTTAGTAGACACCGGAATAGATCGCGAAATCGTTAGTTCGCGCACCGCATGTTTTTGCCGCGGGAGATCGAGATACAGAGAAGAAACATAGATTATCTTGCTCCGTTGCTTAGGTACATAATACCTAAATCTATGGTAAAAGAAAAATACTATTGTGGACAGCAAACACTCACAAAGACAAGAGAAATAGTAGTTATAATTGTTAAAAATTATACTATCATTAAAAATATTACATATGTATGTTGTATGCTTTGCGACGTTAATATTTGAACTTGCGATGCGGTGTTTCCATGATGATTTCTAATAACCTTCGGTGTTTGTCACTTCGGTTGTTTTTCCCTAACAAGGTGACATTGTCATTACACTCCTTTATCAGCTCATTAGTAATATTTGTTACGGCTAATGTTGCGCTTCATGTGTATCACTATTCACTCTGGATGATTGTTTGAACTTTGCTGGAAAATAAAGCAACAGATGGTCGTATAATTAGTGTCAAGTATTTATCATTTACACCACACAAAGTATTAGCAGCCATGAGAAATAACAGATTTAAAGGTTATACATCAATAGCTGTTTGGGTGAAAAATTACAAAATAAATTTTAGAAAAGTAGTCTTTTTTGGAACTTCATCTATATTGATGCAGGGGCAAAGGCCAAATGGACATAGGTACTATTATTTTACTTCGTGCTATATGACGAACATAAAACCAAGACTGAACTGAAAATGGATTAAAAGTCACGAAACCGAGCTTGTTTAGTGCTTAATTTAAAAGTATGTTATTATTACTTTACATAAGAATAAGATTTATTAATATTGTGGTAGTGGATCGACTGGCGCGCCGGGCAATGTTGGTTGATGTTACTATCCCACATGATGATAACCTTGTGAAAGCCGAAAAAGACAAGATGTCTAAATATTTAGATTTGGCGCACGAGGTTACTGATATGTGGGATGTTGACTCAACCGTCATTGTTCCGATAGTCGTTACTGCCAATGGGCTGATACCAAAGAGCCTCGACCAGCATCTTCGGCGGCTCTCAATCGGTTGTTGGGTCAAAACCCAGATACAAAAAGCAGTGTTATTAGACACAGCACGTATCGTGAGACGGTTTCTAACTCTTGGACCCTAACCACCGGTGGCTTGGGTCGTAGACCCCGACATCTGTGGATTTAATTTTTATATTTTTAAATGTATTTTTTTTTATAAATTTAATATTTAAAAATGTAAAAAATAAAATAAACACATGAGGAATAAAAAGATTTATTAGAAGAATTTGTGTGTTTCGTTGTGTGTGTCGTTTTCACTTGTGTCATTTTACATCCCACCTAGCCAGTCTAATGTAGTTTATAACGAATCTTCATAAAGCAAGGCTTAAAGATAGTGGTAACAAAGACGGTAACGTGTTACACGTGTCAGGTAAAACCATTGGAAATATTATAACGGCTACAAAGGAAAGGTTTTTAATAGAACATTGTTCAAGCTGTGGAATATGTTGTCACTCCCTCGTGCCAGGGGGTGCGAGCAGCCTAACCACCCTCCACATTGGACACATTACCTGCATCTCACCCCCTAGGGCCCTTTATTCAATATGATAATGTACCATGTAAATAATAAAACACTTATGCCCGTAATGCGAGCATTTTCTTTTAAAAGCTTGTTCCGTGATCATATTACATTCCTGACAGTTGTTACCCTACACTTTGATAACATGTAACAACCTATTGAATTTTGCAACAATCATTTTAAAGTTTATAATAAGATTCTATAAACTTTTGATTTGTATATTATTGATATTATGTAGGTAACCATAAAAATAACCTTCTTTGAACAGTGCAACAATACTAAAGCCTTCGATCAGTAGTGGACGGCGATAGGCTGAGAATAAAAAAGTAAAATAATCTATACTAATATTATAAAGCTGAAGAGTTTGTTTGTTTGTTTGTTTGAACGCTAGAATCTCAGGAACTACTGGTCCGATTTGAAAAATTCTTTCACTGTTAGATAGCACATTTATCGAGGAAGGCTATAGGCTAAACACAACACCACGCTACAATAACACCACGCTACGACGAATAGGAGCGGAGCAGCAATAAAGAATGTTTCGAAATCGGGGACATTTTTTCCTTTTTGTGAGCTTCCGCGGCGTGCGCTGCGAAAACAGTTAAAGTTTCGCTAAAATAATGTTTGAGAGAAATGTTCCTCTTTAAAAGTTTAAAAAAAAGTCCGCGACAGCATATGTCTATTTTTTAAGGTTGGCTTACTATAACGTTTTTTATCCTAACCAAATTTATTTTGAAATAAAGTTTTATTTGTGAAGGTGTATTTATAAATATGATATTAATCCTTATCCAAATAAATACGTTATTCATTACAAGTATTTAATTTTAAATAAAATTGTCCTTTACATCATTTGATTTCACTGAGTATCTTAGAAGATATTGCAGTTTTAAAATATTGATCAAGCGCGCAGTAATGATGCACAAGGCGCCGGTCGACGCGTTACGGTTTCACGTTTGAACAATTTGACCGAATTGTATGAATTTTGGTATGGACATAAATAGGACTCTGAGAAGTAAAATAGACTACAACTTATTTTCCTTCTGATCTCAACCCTGTAGTCTACGTGGACGGAGTCGCGAGCAAAAGCTAGTAAATTATAAAACTACATGAAATGCAAGTATATAATATGTAGGGTACTATTTTTTTATGTCACCAAATCAAAGTGAAAAGAAATTGAAATTGATTTTGCTTTAATATTGTACCAAAAAGCAATCTGCCTGTTCCAAATAAAATTTATCATGAATATATTGAGTTCATTAGCAATGGCGATGTGTCGTTGGTTCGAGACTCGAGACCCAGATCTGAGAAATCCGTAAATAGATATAATCCCGAAATAAGTATGACAAGTTTTTATTCATTATAGTTAATGAAAATTGGGCTTTTAGCAATCACTATAATTGCTTTACATCAAATTGCTCAGAGACAATCAATCAACCTTGGACGAGCTGCCTTGTATGACTATTGTACTTGTAGAGTATACGTGAAATATCCTGTAAATAAAAAATAAATATGTTAATTATACTTCTAGTAAAATATACATACATTTAGTTATTAAGTCGTGATGGCCTCGAGGTTTAAGCACGCGGTCGAGAATCTCGACGATCGTGGGTACAAACCCCTCTTAACTTTTCTAAGTTATGTGTGTATTCACAGTGAGTTATCACGTAGGTACTTTAGAGGTGAAGGAAAATATCGTGACGAAACCTTTACATCTAAAAGTTCATAAGAATTACTTAGGGATGTAGTACGCCAACCCGCATAACACGGCATGGAATAAAACCCATGTAACCCGACTTAGGTATTTTTGTTCACGCGCAACGATTTGGGGACGTAGCAATATTCGTCACTATAATCCCTTGCCTGACTTGAAAGGCAATAAGATACAATACGTAGCTGTTATCTTTAGCTTGAAACGAACTAAAGTGGTGTTGACCATTTAACATCAAGTGGCTCACTAGCTCGTTTACCTCCTTTCCCATAAAAAAAAACAACGATGCTCTCAGAATTATGTTTCTTTTAAATCGCGTAATTTGGTTTTTCCTTGCAGAGACAAGACTGCTGTGATTTTCGTAGCAAACTTTAGTTTCAACTAAGTATTAATAGTAATTAAAAAACTATGTTTTGGTAATAACTTTTTTAACACATTTTTGATGAGGTAAACCTACATAATATTTAAAAAAAAAAAAGTCAAATTGAACTTGAGCTTCCGGCTAATTGTCTGTCAAAGTTATAGTTAGTATACAAGACAAAAAGACCGCAATGTAAAAAAGACCGTATTTTTAAAAGACTAAACTTTGCCAAGCAGCATAAGTTGGATGAGTTTAAGTCTTTGGATTTTAAATGACTTTGCCTGAACAAATCATACGATTATATTTTTTTATTACTTTGAGTATTTTGATAATCTTATGTTTTATTCGGCACAGATTTTAAAACTAATAATTTTTAGTCCGTACTTATTGATGACAGGATTATTAAATATTGGTTGCGGTAAAACCAGACAACAAACATAAAAAAAGATCCAGTTACCAATAGGTGAACATTATTGTATTTAGCAGTGAGGGATAGAGCTAATCAGTTGATAACATCAAGTGCCCATGCATTAACTCGCCAGTATGACGTACGAATTTCCCAACCGTTGTGAAGTGACAGGTTATCCCACACTGCAGGCAGCGTCAACCTCAGCGTTGGATACATTGCCAGCATCGTGAACAATTCCCGATATCCATTTCAGCTCTCGCAAGCTGTATCCATATAATATTACAGATTGTTAATAAATAACATGAATGAAAAATATGCTCCTACTCCATTTCCATGACTTCTATGTGGTTTTATTTTTCAGAAAATGTTTGTTAAATAGAGCGTCGGAAATACTGATCTTTTAAAAATTTGTGATAAAACGTGATAAAAGTTGTTAAAATTCAAACTTTTGAATGGTTGTTCCAGGTGGTCACTTGGTGTTGACGTATCCTCACTTCTTGTACGCTGATCTAACTTATAGGAACGGTGTATTAGGTATGAGACCCGTTGAGGATGACCATAGGATTTTTATGGACATCGAACCTGTGAGTATTGATTGTTCAAAGTTCATATGTGTATTAATAATAATTCGTCCAACTAGTATTTAATTTAAGCCCAAATGAACAACATGACGACCTGATTCCGTATCAAAATATTTCACAAAAACTTTGCAATCGATATCAAGTTTATTATGTCTCCTAACAAAACTTAATAGCAATATCTTACATACGAAACATTGAAAATTTAGATTGCGTAGGAGAGCAGGAAGTAAATATATGAAATTAGCAAGAAACTATTTCATTCAAAACGAAAGTACGTAATTGTCTTTGTTCAAATAGAATTTAAGATTTAATTTACATATTTCTTTTTCTTATGATATAAATGCACCTGTTTTCTGAGTTTTCTTGGATTTCAAAATTAATGTTCAACCCAAAATAACATAGATTTCCGCATAATTAAATTGAATTTGCATTTTTAAGTACGATACTTAAGGGCTGATGAGTTAATGATGAATAATATACATTTAACTGTATTATTTTTCAGATGACTGGAACACCGGTAAATGGCGCCAAAAGAGCGCAATTTAATCTATTTTTGCGACCAGTAACTGGAATAGCGGCTACACAGAATCTACGAACGACGTTAACACCCATCTTCTGGGTTGAAGAGGTATTAAAAAAAATGAAGGGCCCTTATTCTATAAAAAAAACTATTTTATAGCGTTGATAAAAACATTCCTGCATAATATTATAATTGTACATTTGACAGCGTAGACACTAAAAGTTTTATATTTATGTTGACGCATTCCCACTAGTATCTTTACTTCATCATTCCATTTCTATCTTCGAATAGCTAGTAGTGATCGATCCAATAAAGTTGTACGAAAAGGTCAAACATTTAAGCAAGGGCAAAATGCAGGGTGTATTTCAGCCTTGCATTGTATTAATGAATAATTAACAGAGTTCGATTTTGTCTATAACATTGCTCTATTTAATCGTATTCTTATTGGCCAAAGAGAATTTAACTTCAGCGCAGACGGTAAGGGCAATGAAGACAGACCATAACTGTACAGAACTGTTAGGGCTGAAGCTTTACCTGCTCTTGTGGGTATACTTCCAGTCAAGCTGAATATCTGTGAATGATCATAACTATATTTACTTAAAATTTTAAACAAGCTCAATAAATAATATAACCATCATTTAAATTATCTGTATTATAAAGCCATGTAGTGTTCTCACTCGAATTATAGCGCACGATTCACGAATAACGCCCTCACGCTCGCACTCACAGGGGAAACTTTGAAGTGTCTGGGAGAAGAACTGGCCCATTGGATTGGTCTGGCTGCTTAGAAACAGTCTGGAAATAGTACCACGTAGTTGTATATGTCAAATTTAGGCTTGCTAAAATGACGTAGTTTGCCTCATTTTTAAACAGTTTTTATAACGTCTGGCGGAAGTAATGGCCCACGGAAACGGTCCTGCAATAACGATTATCTATTTTTGATAATATTGTCAAAAATATATTTAAATATGAACCTTGCTACTTTAACGTAGGTGGGTACAGTTTTCAGACACCTTTAGTTCGCGCTACCTGTGAAAGGGCCCCGCTTTCGAGCTAGTAAGTACGCATACCCTCCTCAGTACATACTAGACTATAAATCATCGAAATTTCAGCTTTGCTAAAATAACGTAGGTCTGGCGGCACTGGGATCTTACTCTAATAGGTACCACGTTATATTTTACCAAAAAGCAAAATATTGATGAGGATTTTCTTTATTCGATTCTTTTTCTTCTTCATCAACCCATATACGCCCACTACTGAGCACGGGTCTCCTCTACCATCGAGAGGGTTTAGACCATAGTCCACCACGCTAGCCCAGTGCGGGTTGGCGGACTACACACCTAAGAAATTCCTAAGAACTTTTAGGTGTGCAGGTTTCATCACGATGTTTTCCTTCACCGTTAAAGCAAGTGATTATTCAATTTGAATACACACATAACTTCGAAGTCAGAGGTGTGTGTCTGGGGTTCGAACCCTCGACCGCGCGTCTAAACCTTGAGGCCATCACTGCTTTTTTTCGATTAGGTACTTAAACCATACGCCGAGACTTACTCGGAATTAATAGAAGAATGGCAAAGAATTAATAGAAGCTGTCTGTGAAATGACGACATTTTTATCAATATTTTCCCTCCATAAACGATCGTTTGGCATAAACTTGGCTCGGGATAGATCATTGCGTGTCACGGCAATTTTCGCAGTAAATTATTCTCATTTAAGTTGGTTGATTATCCTATGTGCCAATGCTCAACACATGATTGCCAGTATGAACAATCCGCACATCATATCCTTTGGGAGTAGTCGGATAAGCGTAACAGTACCCTCAATAGTATGCATGTAATGTCTGGTGTTGTTTATTACCCAACGTGGTGCGTTACTTGCGTCTAAATTTGCTAATTGTCTATATTTATATGAGATCAAACCTCATAGCTCAATGTTTTTGTCATCCGCTTTGCTGTAGAGAGAAGTGAACAACTCTTTGTTTTCTAACTCCTCCTTTATAATGTCTTTCTGAGTAATTTAGTTGCGGTATTATAACAATTTAGGTCCCCTTAGATTCGCTGAGCTTCATTGCTCAGTGTCAATACTGACTGCTAGTGTCGCTGTTGGTCCTGAAGTACGGGAGTTGCAGTGGCGTAAGTGTAGTGGGATAGGAAAAAGGCCAACGAAGAACAGATTTTGAGCATTCGTGTAATTATTCGGTTTACTCCACATATGACCGAACCCAGTGGAGTCCAATTTTGCGTAGTGGTGAAGTAAGGCTCATTGTTGTTAGTAAGGCTCATTGTTGTTAGTAAGGCTCATTGTTGTTAGTAAGGCTCATTGTTGTTAGTAAGGCTCATTATTGTTAGTAAGGCTCATTATTGTTAGTAAGGCTCATTATTGTTAGTAAGGCTCATTATTGTTAGTAAGGCTCATTATTGTTAGTAAGGCTCATTATTGTTAATAAGGCTCATTATTGTTAGTAAGGCTCATTATTGTTAGTAAGGCTCATCATTAAAGTCGTCTAGGATAACCAGCTCAGAGCTCCTGCATCAGACGTTTTTTAGTAAACTTTAAAGACCTTACGTGAACTACATTCTGAAAAATATTTACATAGTTAATACACAATCCCATTTATTTATTCACAGAGACACCAGCTACCAGACGACTTTGTGGAAGAACTGCAGGGTAGAATGATAAGGCCCCTAAATCTTCTCGGCGTATTGCTGCCTGTTATTATAGCAGCATGCTGTTTGTTGCTGTTCGTGGGAATATTACTAACCATCAGGGCCAGAAATAAACAAAATGCTGTTCCGACGACCTCGCCAGGGTCACAGAACAAAATAGATAATTAAATTTCCTGTATGTGTAATCACTATGTTTTTCAATTTCACAACATGTGATTATATTGTATCCAAAAGCCCTTCAAGTATTCCGTAAGCAAACCCCCGCTAACCTGCCACCAAATATCATACCCCGCCCTTATATTATGCTTACGGAAGCATTACATGTATACATATTTTTTAAACTTTTAAGTACCTATTTTATTCAAGAAATGAGGACAAAGTTTTGTAAAAAAACCCCAAAAGAAAAATAAATATTGCTTACATGATCACCGTCCAGACCCCTATTCCCCGATGTATTGCTTTGGTAATACGTAAATGGCCTCAAATTGGCTTAAAATTTGACTAAGTATTATTATTTGCAGAAATAAAAGAACTGACTTCAACATTGAGCTTTATTCAAGAATTAAAATTTATTAATTCCATTAATTAAACACAATACAGTTGACACACAAGCCAAATAACATCACTTGTGTAAAACGCGAAAAGAATATAAGTCTTCGTTTTAAACATATTGAATACAAAGATCACAAACTTTCGAGGCTGACAATGGGGTTTTTAGTCTTTCCTTTACTGGACTAGAAAATAACCTTTAACTAATGCACGAGATTTTGTTTGTTAAAATTGACTACACAAAATATTTAATGTATAAAAATAGTTAACAAATCAATATTAAACTCAAAAATACACAATTCACTCAGACCGCGTTATCAGCCCCATGCGGACACTACAGACATCAATTCTTTAGAATGACTCTAGTCAATGAATCAAATACCTTCAAAAAGAAATACATACATATTACATACATAAACTTTACAATTAATTCCACTTACAATGCGCAAAAACACAATACTTATTAAATATTATGCATTTATTTTTATCATTCCGTTTCCGTTTGCACCACAATAAAGAAAGGGGCATTTTAGTCTATGTTGTGATTTCAAATAAAATTAATCAACAAACTCCTTATTACATATCTGTCTATAAGCCTTAAAGTGATTCTATTTCATTACATGGTTTGAATGAAAATGTATATCTTTGTGCTATGTCTACAAGTTTTAAATATAATAATTTCATTATATAGATAATTAACCAATCAGCTATAAGAAAAATGTAGAAACTATTATTCGTTTAAAATTACACAGTACATTTATGAATTGTGGGTAAACAAATAAAATTACTATGATGATCACTCTATGAGAATGGTAACAAAATCAACATGCATACGTACGACGTAATAAAACCATTAAAGGGCAGTGGTGTACAAATGCGATACTCTGTACAACTAAACACCCTAATTTGTCCTAAAGAAAATGCCCCATCTCATAACTATTATTTTAATATATTATATTCGTTTAATATTAGACTGTCGTGTAAATGGATATTTTTTACTATTACACTGAAAGGGCTGTATAACAATAAAATAAATTCATACCATGCCTTACAATTCGTAGGCTCAATAATAATTAATTAACTAAAATATGCTATAAAAGATGTACAGTATTTACAGAACTCAATAAAATTTTAGCTTTAGGGATTCTGGTCAAAATGTCCTGAAAAATGACATTTCATAAAGAACTACATATTATTTACAATATATTTACAAGATTAATATAATCTAGAAAGCTAACCTTAGTCGACTAAATGACGCTTGTCATCATTGTTGCGCTTGCGACCTTTGGCGTGCGCTAGCATAGTTACTAATTTTTTATGGCTGTCACCGACGATCCAGCCGTGTTGCTGCACATGCTCTTGTTCTTCGTCACCTTCAGAAGACCAGTAGTAAGCAGAAGGCCTTGGGCGCACTCTCGGCCCCGGGGGTGTGAACACCGTGGCAGAACCTGAAATTCCAGCAGGAAGTGAACTGCAACCCTCTGCGCCGTTGCCAGAGCGACAATTTTCTTCGTCATTTCGCTCCGATGATCTCCTTGCAATGGCTCGATTCCTTCCAGTGCCGCTGCTTGGCCTAATGCGATTGCTACAATTCACTCTGGTTTCTACATCATGCTTCTTAAATGAAATATATCGCGTATTACTTCTTCTCACGTTTACGTCCTTCTTCTGCTTGCCCTTTTTCTTGCGGCCGGCACTTAACACGACCGATTCTGCACTATTAGGTCGTGGGGGAATACCATCCGGTTCGGATTCGGAACTCCATGTCTCCGCTAGCACATTTTGTTTTCCTACAGTGCATTTTCGACGAGCACGCTGTCTAGCCACACCAGATTCATCGTATGAAACTTGATCGAATAATTCAGCACTAAAATCGCAGCTCGTACCAATGCCCTCATCAGTTTTCTTGGGTGATTTATCTTGGAGAGCATGCCGCTTAAGTGAACGATCATCACTTTTGGGCGATGAGGAATCACCATGTTTTGACGATGGACTTAACATTTTTGAGTTCAGAACATCATACTTTCTGGAAACATGTTTTTTGGCAGAGGAATCTTTGTGAACTCTTTGGGAAGTTACTTTATGTTTCTTTGATACGTGACTTTCGCAAGACAAAATATCATCACGCTTCTTGGATGTAGATGGAACATTATCAAATGTGTCATCGAATCGCACTTCTTCATAATTCCGGCCGGAGCTTTGAGATTCCGGATAGTCCTGACAACTTGGCGAACTGTCATCAAATGCACGAGAAGATAATGAATCACGATTAGACTGACTATCTTGTAAACTAATTTTATGTTTTTTAAGGGAGTCAGATTTAGAATGACTGTCATATTTTGGTTGATTATCATACTTAGAAAATTGCTCATGTTTCAAAGTTTCATTTCTTGAGTATTGTTCAACTATTGAACAATGGGCGTTTTCGTCAAAAGATTTTGATGAAAGATCGCATTTGGAGAAATCACGATCATTTGAAGGACGTTGGTGCTTTGAATGATGTTCCCGTTTCGGAGAAGACTCGTGTTTTGTTAAAGACTCGTGTTGGGGGGATAAACCACAATTTGAGGTATTCTTAGAAAACCTTTCATATTTTGTTGAATGTTCGGTTTTGAAAGGTTGGTCATATTTTGATAAGTGGTCAAGTTTTGAAGAATGATCATGTCTTAATGGTTGATCGGGCTTTGAAAGATGATCGTGTTTTGAAGGGTTATCATGTTTTGAAGTATTATCGTGTTTTGAAAGTGGGTCGCGTGTTAAAGGTTGGTCAAATTTTAAAGAAGGGTCGGGAATTGATGGTTGGTCGAGTTTTGAAGGAGAATCGTACTTTTTAGTTTGGTCCTGTTTTGAAGAGTGGTCTTGTTTTGGATCGGAGTCACATTTTAAAGGCTGGTCATGTTTTATAGAGGCATCGTGTTTCGAAACCTGATCATATTTTTTCATTTCACTATCAAATAAATCCTCTTGTTTGGTGGTTTGGTCGTGTTTTGATGAATTATCAAGTTGTGTAGACCGATCGTGCTTAGTGTGTCCATGTTTCATGGGTGATGTCTCTTTTCTTGGAGACAAGGTGTCATTATTTAAAGATGAAGAGCTAGGCTCTTCCTCAAGTAAACTGTCAAAAAGCTGATCCAAATTAGTGGAATTAGAAGTTTCTTTAGGTTTCGTAATTTTTTTCTCACTCCGTATAGCATTGTGTCTAAATATTTTACCCATAACAGCATTTTTCTCTACAATATCTTTTCTTTTTGGTGGCGAAATGCTTTTCTTTGCTTCAGATACTTTGGTATTACTCATTTCGCAAGATATCAAACTATTTTCAGTCTCATCGTCGCTGCAAACATAATCATCTGACATATAAACAAAATCATCCCCATCAGAAACACTTTCGCTAGAATTATCTGCTTGACCTACATTAGGATTGAATTTTGATGTACTTGGGGTGTCTTTGCTGCTAATACTTTTAAAGCGTTCCATCAAAGTCGATGGTCTGAACTCGAAAAGTTCTGCGTCCTCGTTATCTAAAAACTCGTAAACGTCAACCTTTTTCTGTAAGTGAGCATCTTTCGACCGATGCTCCGTCTCATATTTAGTATGCGATTCCGATGTTTTCTTACATCGTTTCCTTTTAGACCCATTCTTCTTTTTCTTCTTTTGAGAAATTTCCTGTTGTGTAACTATAGCAGACATATTAATGTCAGATGTAGGAATAGACACTTTAATTCCGTCAAATCCTTTAAGCGCACCTTTAGTAAGGATTTGGCTACTTTGATATGCTTTTTTTGTACTTCGTTTGCTCTTTTTCTTGTCTGATTTCTTTCTTGCTTTATGCCTACAATAGAAAAAAAAACTGTTAAAATATAATTATCTAACATAAAAAAGTCAACAAAAAAAATGAAAATCTTACCGAATAATAGGTTCCACTACATTTTGCGTTTGTTTAGCTGCAGCTGCTTGTGACCTACACTTTCTTTTGATTTTATCAAATTTGTCTTCAAATATATCTATGGTACCAATTATATCTGGATACATTTTCTCTTTAACTACAGGTTTTTTTACTTTACTAGTAGTTGGCTCCGAAATGTCTGTTGCCACTTCGTCTGTCTGATCTATCTGATGATTTATGTCCGCACAAGAACTAGAATATGTTTCGTTAATCTCGTCAGCCTGAACAATTTTCACTGCATCACCTGTAGGCTGATAGCCGATATTACTGAAATTGTGTGCATTAGCATTAGCCGCTTCTTTAAGGCCCGAAATTAAATCATTCTCCAAATTTCTTACTTCTTCACTTTCTAAAATATCTTTTGCCGTAATTGAATCCACGTCTTCTTCGCTTTTTGCATCAAATTTATCATCATCTATAAGCTTTTCCAATAAATCCAAATTGGTACAACTACTTTGTGTTCCCGCTAAAGACTTGACATCGCCTTTATGGGATTCTTTTAGTAATTCACAGCAATCTAGGAACAGGGCTTCGTCGCGGCTTAGTCCTATTTTAGCAAGCTTTTGTTCTCTCATTGTGTTATTTACTGCAGTCAATATTTCATCTAATGTTGGTAGTGTAATTTTTGGGGCTGATTTTGATTTCTTTTTTCGTTTTGCCAACTTATCAGTAAGAACTTTCAAGCGATCAATGTGTTGTTTATATACTAACAAATAATTGGGCTCATCAGGCACGTGGACAGTTTTGATTTTCATTTCAATTTCACAAAGTCTTGATATATGGAGTAATGAAATTTGATGACGTAAATAATTATCAGGCCGTCGAAACTCTTTTTTACATATATGACAAAAACATGGTACAATTTTTGCATAAGTTTTCTTTTTTCGCCCACGTTTTGTTGATTTTTTATTGGAGCTGTTCTCTCCGTCGACCGACTTTTTATTTTCATTTTGCAATGACTTTTTCACCGCACGTTCTTTATATCCAAAATAAACATCATCACTTTCGTTTGCGATGATGTGGAAGGTTTCAGATATTTTCTTTGAAGCTAATAAATTAGATTTCCGTGGTTTCCTTTCAGAAAAAAATCCAAAACTTTCCATGAATTGTTCAGACCTAAGTTGTTCTTCTGCTTCATCAATAGCATGTCCAGCATCATCGGCAGCAACATTGCAAACTGCAAGAGTACGTCGACTTTTCTTTTGGCCTTTGTATTTTTCATACATTTCTTCAGTTGTATCTAACTCTATATCTTCTCCTTTTTCAGACATAATATCAGATTCTTTAAACCCTAAGTTCCTTTTTTCTTTTTGTTCCACATATTTTTGTAATGGTATATCGCTCTTCGACGAATCATCTGAGTCAATAGCATCTTCTTTTGAATTATCTGGTTTGTCTAAGACTTCAGCGTTACTTATGCAATCTTCTTTACAAGACAAGGCATTTGTAGATTGTTCAATTTCGACGGATGATTTTTCTTTAATGCTTAGTATATAGCCTGCCGCTGAAGATTCTGCTGGGTCTAACTTTTCTGAGACTATAGTTTCTTTATTACATTCATCTGGTTCAGGTTTCTCATTCATATCATCCAAGTCAATATCATAAGGATCATAAAAATCTTTTCCTGACGATTTTACTACAGCTGATTTAGAACGAGTGCGGCGAGCTAGAGCAGGCATACTATAACACGTTGTGCGTATTTCTGGTTTTATAGCTGTTTTGTCTTTATTTTGTGTAGTAATTGTATCTTGTTCAATGTTATTAATATCGTATACTTCTTCATTGTTTGGTGTTTCCTGTTTGCTATTAATCTTAGATTTCTTAGGTTTCAAACTGACATTTGTGTCACTATTAGTTGTTGTCATGCTAAGTTTTCGCTTCTCTTTTGATGATGACAGTAGTTCAAAGTTGGTGTCATTTACATTTGTTTCATTTTCATGCACTTTAGCTACCATATTAAGGTTGACTGTAGATTCTGTCACATCTTTAGAAATGTTTTCTATTTGAATATTATCTGAATCTTCGAGTGAATTTTGTTTTGGTTTGTCGTTTTCTTGATATTCACTATTCGTAACCGAAATACCATCATCATCGTCAGAATGTAACGTAACCTTAGAATTGGCTGAACAATTATCAGCATTTGTTATATCATTGACTTTTGAACTATCAACGAATTTCTTTTTCTTAAGTTTACGTTTAGGGTTGGGTGATTTTTTACGCTTAGTGGCTTTACTTTTATTTGTTTCTGGTGTAGAGGTTTCTTCTATAGTACTAAAATCACTTTCCAAAGTAGAGTTACTTGTACTTATATTCGTCGAATCGGATTTTTCCAAATTAGGACAATTTTCTGGAGTAGAATAGATAGGCAAATCAGATTGATTTTCTTCATCCATCAGTAATTTTGAAAAAATTAATTGCTTCTTAGTAAGTGGCGTTTTAAGCTGCTCTACGTGTGCTCCCGGAATAATAAAATTTTCTTGATTAGGTAGATCAGCACTATCGGTAAACATTGACTTACCCCGTCTACTACGACGCAATGGAATGTTCGTTTTTTCATCTGTTCCAGAGCATAGTTTTGATTCGCCCGTTGATGTATCTTCAGCGTGATTAGACTTACTGATGATTCCTTTTGGGGTATGATTTTGCAAATCTTTGCTGTCACAAATAGATTCCGCTACAAGTTTCTCAACACCTTTTGTGTTTTCTTCACTAGATTTTCTTATGTTATCCGCTATATTTTCAAAAACAGTAGACAATGGCTTATCGTCTTCGTCGTAGGTTTGTTCTTTCATTTCATTGTTAACAATAATTTTCTTTTTCTTTTCTTTATGAGTTGTAAATTCTGATGTTGTAGTTCCAGTCATTAATTGTTTTTCTTCTTTTTGAAAATTTACCTCAAAAACACGCAATTCCAAACCAGACACTGCAACGTTATCCTTTTTTATTTCTTTACTCATAGAAGTCTTGTCGCAGTGCTGTTGTACAGAATCGTCGTTCAAAATTTCTTCACAATTTTTAGCATTCCTGTCGAGTGGTTTAATCTGAGTATTTTCGAAATTCATATATTTTTCACTCAAGTTTTGCTCAAAAGGTTCTTGTATATTATCTTCCACATTCTCAATTTCACTGAAGTTTACAATATTGCCGCTTTTTTTAGTTTTCTTTTTGCAATGCTTTGCCGGAGTATCTTTTACCTTTAACTCAATGTTTTGATAGTTACTTTTTTCCGCACTTGTAACAGTTTCATTTTGTGTATTGTCATCTTTTGTTGCAATTGTGTATATTTGTCCCAAAGAAACATTTAGTTTTTCGCAACTCAAATTTGCTTTATCATTGAGTTCTTTGGCTGATTCATGACATTTGTTTTTGTGCATTTTCTTAGTTTTTTTCACTTTTTTATTCTTTATTTTAGATGATTGGTTTTCTTCATTTTCGGATCTTTTCTTTCCTTCAATAATATCGATAGATTGTTGGTCTAATTGTTTTTGTTTTACAATAACGGCTAGTGATACATCATCTTCCGAATCTTCTTCCTCTAAACATTTTTGTTTATGATTCAAAGATTGTTCCTGGAGCGGCTGTTCTTCTATTGTAACATTTTCTTTTATAGAACATTGAGAACTTAAGACTTTTTCTTTTGAAATTGTTGATTTTAGATAAAACTTTTCATCTTTATCATTTAAATAACCCGTATCATTTTTCATATTCGAATGGTCGAGTTCAGCCGTGTTATCGATAATTGGGGTTCGGGTATTCACTTTTAAACTGTTATAACTAACCGATGTTGAAACTGGTATCAGACCTAATGTTGTTAGCGGGTTTTCGATCGGAGATCGATTATCTTCACTTTTAGGTTTATTATCTTTATTTAACGCTGGTATTTTGTCTTTTTTTAATTCATTAGTCACATTATCAATGGAATGAAGCGAAACATCATAAGGTGGCACACTTTCGGGTACCTTACTCCTCTGATTAGATTGTGTATGTTTCTCTTGTGTGTCAGTATCCTTAAATTTATACCCTTGAACGTCATCTAGTTCATTACTGTTCACTTGCACTTCAGGAAAGTTTTTTACAATGGTGTGATTTTCATTTGAAATCATTTTATGCCGTTCTGATGGTGCTTTTATGCGTACTGCTCTTAAACTAGCAGTTTGATCATTTGATTTTTGTTTATTCAGTTTGGTTTCCGTGTGACTTTTAGTTTCTGGATAAACTACAGTTGCTTGTACATCTTCCGAAATTTTGACTACGTCGATATCAACGGTATCGTCTTCAGTCAAATCAATAATTTTTACGTCAGTTTCGTATTTTTCCATGATTTTAGGTTTTTCATATTTTGTGGTGGCAATTATAGATTCAGTCATAAGTGTGTCCGGTTCATTGTATGAATACATTTTGTCATCCTCGGGACCTATTTGTGATTTAATGATGGGGGGCGGTGATGAAGGAGGAAGAGGTGGAGGTGGAACAGGTGGCAAGGGTGGGGGTGGTGGTGGATGAAGAAATAGCCTGGGTCTTTGGGCTTGGGGTATGGGTGGCGGAAGTGGTGGCGGGGGTGGCGGTGGTGGCGGCGGAGGAGGATGGAGAAATAGTCGCGGTTGTGGCTGTGGCGGTGGCGATGGCGGTGGAGGGGGTGGAGGTGGTGGTGGTGGAGGCAGTAGCATTTGTGGTTGTGGAGGTGGCGGGGGAGGTGGAGGCGGCGGGAAGGGTGGATAAAGAATGTATGCTGTTTGATTATTATTATCCATCGTCATTGCGTACTGCGACATATTCTGTCCCATGTTAGATAAGTGATTAGGCGGCACAGAGTAGATTTCATACGCGGTCTGAGCCTCACCATTATATGAATGAGGAGATATTATATTTGAACTACTTAGTAGACTACAAGCTTCAGACTCGTTAATAGATGCTTTAGCCATATCTTGCATATTCATTCGAGATCGTAGATTAGAAATAGGCGCAGAGGATACATATTGGGGCAATACGTTTAACAATTGATTACGATGATCAGCTGGCATAGTTCCTAAAATTTCAACCAATTCTTTTGGCAATAAAGCAATTTTCCTTGCAGTTTCAAGATCCTGATCAATATTAACATTCATATTCGGACAAGAGGAACACTCCTTCTCCGTCTCTCTGACGGTTTCTGTGGTAACGTTGAAATTTTCTGATATATTGCTATCTGCATTGTTATTATTTGTTCCCATAGAGTTTGCACTCGACATAGCGCCATAGTTTATCGTTTCATCTGTAGATGTACCAGCTAATGTATAGACGGATGTAGTACTTGCTATTGTAGATCCAGGAATACTTAGTTGACTATTTGTCAACGTAGGCGACAATGATGAATCTATCTTCGTTACTGTTATGCAAGTATTGGCTAATGAATAAACGGGCTTAGTGCTTTCATATTCATTCATGGTGGCCGACATAACTGGGTTTGGTAAGGTGTATACAGGAACAAAACCAGTAGCGGAAACATTAAGCGGTGTCTCAGCATAACCGTAGGGTAAAATGTTGTGAGGACAACCGTCATCGTAAGAATAACTCTGTTCTTGACTCGACATCGTAATATTATGATACACTACTGACTCAGATGTTTGAGATGAACATATTTCAGATTCCATACTTTGCAAATTTGAATCACATTCCTCAAGTAATGTGGTTTTAGACGAGTTTATTTTATATTGAGGTACCGCCGCTTCAGAATCATACATCAAATTTTGGCGAGATTCAGTTGATTGCTCATTTATGTTACAATTAGTAGAATTCTCGTGGTTTAAACTTTTATTATTACTCATATCAATATTTCTATCGACACCAGAATCCGAAAGAGGTAAGTGGTTGTCTTGAAGAGTAGTCGTTTCTTTCATTTTGTTCGGATCACAAGAAGACATATCGGTTGGTTTTTCACGAGTTTCCGTGACATCCATAGGCACTCTCAAATCTATTTCTTTGGCTTGTGACACAAGGGAGTCTTCTTTGGTTCGTGGACCTGACAAATCTGTAGGAGTAATTTTATCAAATGCCGTTTCAGGTAATTCCATGCAATCAGAAAATTGATTTTTCGATTTGCCACCATATGAATCTTGAACATAATTACTTTCCTCATTTCCTTCCTCACAATGATCTCTTCCGATTTTTCCTTTAATCGATAAATCAGTAGGTGTGTTATCATTCTCTAGTGTAGAATATGATAAATCAGAAGCGGACTCATTTTCACTTTTTGACGATCTTGAATACGAATTCGTACAAATGGCATGAGTCGTCAAAGGATCGTAGGTTTTCATTCTTAAATCAACCACTCCCTCACTAACAACCATTGGTTTGTGAAGTGGTATAGCGCCTTTGTTGGATAGATCCAATGTCCCATTTGAGTCATACTTACTCATATAATAAGAACGGACTTGATTATCAGGTTCTACGGGAATAACATGTTTGCCCGAGAGATCTAAAGGTGCCGAAGGCGTCAAAGATGAGGGCTCCACATTTGACGACACTTGATTAGCAGCTTCGTCTGATGGAACTTCATTGTAGTTAATTTCAGCACCATTAATACTAGGCGTAACTATGGTTTCGCGATTTGTTTCCTGATGACGTAAGGGTTGAACATTAGACACGTTTTGCTGGGAACTATCATTATGGTAGACAGAAGTAGATTTTTGTTCTATCTGGGTACTTTTTGTATAATCTTCACATGTAGTCTGATCAACCAAATAACTTCTTGATACATTGTTTTGCACTGGACATGGTATAGGCAACGTAACTTCAAGTTCGGGTTGACTTACTACTGGCTTCTTAGTAGTTGATTTACTTTTAGGAAGCTGTTCAGTAATTATTGGACTTAACATCGCGGTATTGCTATTGTTTTGTAAATGTGTCATATAGTCATGTTCGAATTGTTTGTATGAGTCGCGTCGTCGACGTAATGGATTGACGTTAGCACTATGCACGTCTATAGAATTTTGCGGTATGATATCAATTTGAGGAGGTAACCCTAGCAATTTCTGTTGTGTTTCAATTTCCACTCGTGCTATAGATCTAAGCCGAGATGATTTACGTTTAATTGGAACTTCGATCTGTTTGGGCTTCGGTGGCATTTTTTCATGTTGAGAAGCTTTTTTCTGTCTGTTTCTAATTCTCCTAACATGCGATGCTAATAACATTTCATGGCTAACATTGTATTGATAAGGCGGAAAGTTTTGTGTAACTATGTCACTTCTACACATTTCGATCGGATTCGGTATCGGAATGGGACGATAAAAAACTTCTGCCGGCGTCAAATTAATATTAGGGGCAATTTCTTGTTGTAAGCAAGTTCTTGGTGGCAAAAATACTGGCTCTCTGTCTATTGGCTCATCGTTTCCACATTGAACAGACACATGTCCTGTCATCGTATGATGTGGAATAGGGTCTACCAATTTATTCCTCAACATTGCAATGCAGTCATTTAAACCCTTTCGAGGTTTATTTAATTTATTTTTCTGATTATTATCTACTCCAGGTTTAGGGTAATGTAAAGGTGGTTTGTCCAATTTAGTCACGACTGCTTCATTCTCAAACATTCGTTGATGTCCAGTCGTCACGTGCTGTGTTAGATTATTACATTCTTGTTGTACCAAAAACAGGTGATGAAATTGGACAGATTTGTCGTGAGTTTCAGAATTAGCAGTTAATCTGGCTATCGAATGCTTTAATGGAGCATTTGGGGCCTGAACGCATTGATTATTTAAATTGCCATTTTGCCTACTGCAACCAGGTTGTTCATTACCATTGTTTGAATCAGCGCGGCCTGAATGTTGTCTCATGTTAGATGATCCACTATTTAAGTCGATTCTTTGAGATGGTCTTTCGAAGGAGACGTCTTGTGACTGAATGTGGCCAGTATGATTCGTTACAGAAATGTTTTCTTGAGAACCCATCGAACGATTGTTGAGTCGCCTTTTAGCTCTATTTAACATTGCTTTTCTTTTTAATGATTTATTTTGGCGAACATTATTTAAACATTTCAGTGTTGGTTTTAACGCTTTGGTCTCATTATCGGTTTTATTAGATATCCTGGTTTGGATTTCTTCAGAGTTATTTGTAGTTTCTGAACCCGTACCAGAGTCTTTTACACTTCTACGATTTTTAATTTCTTCGGAAGAGCGCTGTTTCAAGATTAATTTATTTCGTTGTTTATCTAGCTTTCTTCGTGGTCTCAATAAAGAATTCGGCGGATTTACTATCACACGATGACGCTTAGCGGGCAAATCCGCTAGCATCTTTCGTATGGTTTCGGCTGGAACAGAAAATCTCGTTTTCATTTCTGTTAATTAATTTGGGAATCCTAACAGAATTTAAAATATTTACAATTACGACGTTAAACCTTTACGTAAATCTGATTCAAGTTAATATAAAAATGATATTCTATATTTAAGTCATAGAAAGACATCAGATACAGAGTTACAGTTTTTTAATTTATGCGAAAACCATTTAAAACATTAATTTTATATAAGTTTAATAGCAAAATACATTGATGAAAATTTACTAAGACATAAAAAGTTAAGCAAACCTTTAATTTAAATTCCATAGACAAAAAAAAGTAAATTTAAATTAATCCAAAATTCCAACAATAAGTCACGACTTGATGATTAAGTGCTAAACATTAAATTATCTAAGCAAACTACTGAATACACTTTAAAAGCTGTATCATGCTTCTAATGCAAATAAACTGACACAAAATTAAACGAAGTCGATGAAAAATTATGATGACAAAGGGCAAAACAGCAAATGCCCTATTCGCGCATGACATAAAAAACTAAGTTTTAAAACTAGATAAGTAACTGCACGTTACGTTGTAAGTACTGCAGGGATTAATACAGTAAAGGAAGATTTCAGGTTTGGATACTTGTTACTATTTTTAGGTATTAATGGATTAGCCGCATAAACGTAAGATCAATACCTTAATATGCCACATATTTTTATTAAAACTGTGCGTTTTTCTTATTCCTCTACGGTGAAATAATCATTTTTAATTAAATATACATTAATTATTAAAACCAATCATACAAGATATAACAAACGAAATACGCACAATTTAAAAGTTACAGGCGCGTGCAACGTCATATTTTTTTATAATAAAAATCATTTCTGTACGTACAAGTATATTTAATATAATATATTGTCATAACATAAAATACTTAAAAATATGTTATCTTTAACTTAGGAAAGTAAAATTATTACATCGTTGTGTGTAAAAGGTTAAAATTACCTTTTAAACAGTTTATGATAGATGTTATTATCAATGGAATGGTTAAAATTTATCTTTGCCCTCAAAACGTTTTAATTAAAATTATTTTTAAGTACTACTTTTCTGTAAACGTACAAAAGTTTAATTTAATGATATAAGATTGCCCTCACACGTTACAGAATAATAGACACTAGATATAATAAAAAAGCCTATAATAATCCAGATTGACATACATTTTAAAATAATTTACTTAGCAATTACTGTTAGCGAGACAGATTCATAAAGACATTTCAGGAAACACGATTCCAAAAGGAATACTCTCTGTCTGGCCAAAAGCCATAAAAATATTTAACTTTGAACGTTATTTATGTCTATGATTATACCAGAGTTCCACGTTTAAAAATTTCCTAAACTAACGCTGTTCTTTTACTCAAATATTTATCACATATCTAGATATTTAATATTTTATATTAATTGTCTATTTGTTAAAAAAACCTATTAAAAATCATTTTAATCGATTAATCACCCAATACATCGCCATCAAACAAGTCTAAGCTGATAATAACATCTATAAAGTCAAAATTAATGCAGCATAGTTTTTCACTAAAGTTGCAACATATTTTAAAATAGTTTATTTTTTTTTACTTCCTGCAACGTCGGTAAACATATACATAGGTTTAAATAACAACTCCATAAAGAAAATAAAAAATATATTCTAATATTTTGCTGCTCAGTGGTAAATATAATTTATTTATAACTCATTAAAAGACGTTTTAATATTGCTGGCTTGTTCCGAATATAAATGTCGTTGAGCACTGGATTCAACTTCCGGTCACACAAAATATGTGTGGAAGATAACAAATTCTTGCAAACGTAGAAATATCTCAACGTTACTGCATGCTGCCTGAAGTATAAGCGTGAAGGTGGCTTCGCATGTCTTGAATCATTATGAGGTTTTTGAGTGTCTGGTGACTTTTATTTGATTAAAAAATAAATAAATGAAAGATAATGATAATATAAAAAAATAAAATACGTTTGCAATACACTTTGCTTTCGAACTTGTCAACCGAACTGTCCGCTGCTTTCTTTGTTTAAATTTGAAACGAAATTAAACGGTGAAATTATTTAAAAACAAAAATTTAAACAAAAACAAATAATATAATGTAGACAGGAGTGGGATAATCAAAAATTATAAATCTGATAGAAGTGCTAATAAAAATAAGTGGCAACTTAAAGGGGTTAATATTCATTAACACGGAATTGCTGTCGTCATCGATCTTATATTTAAGCCGGCGTTATATATCCATGTTAGTTGTCTTATGGGTATTCAATTTAGATGGAGGCCCTTCTTTGGATACTATCCGTTTAATTTAAAAAATATTAGTTCTGCAACTGATATTAAACATGACTTACCGTCTCCAACCTCCGACTTAATCTTGGGTCTTGGTCTTGTTCTAATATGATTTTTTTGTCTTTGTCTGTTGCGTATATCTTTGCGTATTTTTTTGCGGATAGTATTATCAGGCAATCTCGGTCTTCGCCTACGGACTCCGAAAGGACGATATCTACATTTTCTACGTACCATAGGTGTATCACCTGCACAATCTAGCATGTGTTGGTGTAGATCTTCTAAGCTGATGTTTTTTTTGCATTTCGTACATTCTCTGATTCCCCGAAGAGGACGGGTTCTATTGCACGTTTGGCTAGGTGGAATGTACAAATGCTTTAATATATCAGCATTTAAAAGTGCTTCACCGACGATCTCGTAGTGCTGGACTTGCGAATTGGGGTGCTGAGTAGTCACATGAGAAGAAAGAGCTCGGGCATCCCGCGTCTGTGCGCCACAAGCACAACAAACATAACATCTTGGCCGTACCCATTCTCCACTTAATACTGCGGGTTGAAGATCATATTTTGGCGACGATGGCTTTAATCCTAATGACGCCGGAAATTCATATGAGCTTGTTGTCGGTTCTGGTCTGCTTGGATAAATTGCCATTTGGGATGACGTAGTTGGTATCTCTCTGCTTTCAAGTATTTCTTTCAACTCTTTTGCGACGATATTCTTTTTCTCAGACTTTTTTTCCATCAACGTATTATTGTATTTGTCGTCAAACATGCGTCTCATTCGCAATTGTGTCCATATATCCAAACTAGACACTAAAGTTATAATGCAATTATTGGCATGAGAATCACGTTTCATCTGATCTGGATTCAAAAGACTTTTATCGGTCTCTATATTATCCCATTTCCATTTATGTTTAGGTGCTATAGCACGAGGCATATGACCATCGAAAATATTACGAGAATATTGTTCAAAAGCTAAAAGTATCGGAAATCCCTCAGCTGTATTTATCATGACATTGTTCTTTGCTTTTCGAGTTTTTATAGTATTATCAGGATCCGGATTGAAGTTAAAGGAACCATCTAAATATTTAGACAAATTTTCTTGGACATTACTGGCGACCCTAGAGTAAAAACTTGTATCGAAACATTTTTCAAACTTTTGACTTATGTCCTCATTAGTTTTAAACCAGTCTCTTCTTGTAGATTCACCAGTTCTAGGTGATCTATGGATTACTCCTAACCTTGACAGTATTTGATCAGCGTCGGTGTTATGAAAAGTAAAATTAGGAGGGATGCGCTTGTTCCATTGTATATCATCTAATACAATGACTGCATTTTTTTCTAGAACCGTGGTATTACCTAAATTCTTGCTGGGCGGCAAAATCAAATTCGTTGTTATGTTGTCCTCAATGTCTGCTGCATCATGAATTTGCGATGGCTTGAGCTCACAGGATATAACAATACCATTATAGTCAGGTTCGTCAGTATATTCTTTATTATCATTACGAAAATCATTTTTACCATCGATATTAAGTTTCTTTGAAATTCTCTTAACGCCTATTGATGATTTTCGTCGTAATTTACTGCGATAAGACGGTTTTTGCTTTTCACATATCTTAAGCTTGTGATCGGCCAGTTCGGCGGTAGAAGAAAATCTTGTGTGGCAGTCCAGACAAGCGAAGTATTGATTTGGGTGACTGTCAACCATATGTTGAATAATTTCGTTGGCTTCTGATTCCGTGTGGTTGCAAAACAAACATCCAATAACATAATTTTGTTTGGTCGTAGAAATATGAACCCGGCGCACATGTTTAGAAAGTGTTTGCTTAGACGCGAATTTTCTATCGCAATAAGAACAAAGGTGTGGGGCGGGAGTAAAGTCTGAAGTGTTAGAGAGATCATCATGTTTGTTTTGAGAGGATTTGGGAATGTTCCCCGTCCTCTTTAATTTTTCCTGAGAAGTTTTGTCGTCTAACCTACGCGCAGCTTTACACTGAGGGCTTTGGAAAGTAGATTTCCTAGGTCTTAATCTTCCGTTTAAACTAGACGATGGTTCGTCTTCTCCTGTACTCATCATGTTAGGTTCCTCTGTCCTAAATTTAGAGAAAAAACATACTTTAATACCTAAACTACATCGACATACATACAATCCCAGGCTTTGTATTTAACCATACTAAATGGTACTAAAACTAGTAATAACTAAGTCACGTACCATCAATTCGCGAAAACTCTGAAAATAACACACAAAATAAATATACATATCCTGATGTGAATTAAAATAAACTCCATGTATAAAATTTAATGACTAGAAAGTTTCCATTTCATAGCACAGCCAAATAAATGTTCACTCAGAAGCTATTATTGTCCTAATGATTTTCCTGCAAATCTATTTAAAAATAAAGTGTACAATACCATAAAGCGCGGAGTTGCATTACTATTCTAGTTACGATGTTGACATGACATTTAGGGTGAAACTTTTTAGAAGTATTCGAAGCGATGGGAACATTAAACTGATACTATTATGAATATAAAAAAAAAACATGATCTTTGTAAACCAAACATTTTTTTTGTATGTAAAGTTATACGTTGTTTTAAAAAAACCGACTATAGCAGGGCTTCCCAAACTGTGCGTCGCGACTCGCGACGCCCTGGGGCGTCGCGGCAACATCCGAGGGGCGTCGCGAGGCGATCGGCAAACATTTTCTGTCCGTATTTTTCTGATAACCTCATATTACGCTAACTAATGCTGTTTTTATTTCCAGTAAAGTAGGTCGTTTTGATGATGGAGGGCGTCGCAAGAAAAATAATTATCATATAGGGCGTCATAGTGTAAATAAGTTTGGGAACCCCTGGACTATAGAATAAATGTTCAGTTCGACCACGAGATATCTTCCGCTCGGGAAGATTAAGGCGCTTTCTTCTTATAAAAAAAAAACGAGTTCATTGTGATACTTAACACCGAAACAATAACATTTACATATACACCGATATACATGTACATGTATTGAAGTATGTACGTTACTACGTCTCCCTTAAAAGGGGCAGGCAGCGGTGCACTACTCCTCTCACATTTCGACATGTGTTTTTAAATACTAAATATAAGAGTGTTACGCGTATTATTTTCTGAACTACATGAATCATAAATGAGACGTTTCCCTTCGAATCCAATATCCCAGATCCAATTTTACGAATTTGTTAAAATCCATCCGATGTATTTATTATAATTTTTTGATATCTATCGTCATCTTATCATTTGACAATATGGTTTATCTTGTCGAATGATTTCAAATTATTTGTTTTTTTTTTTCCTTTAAATGGATAATACGCGTCAAATTCAAAATTTAAAGTCCCGACCTATTAGCACGAATTCATACACATTAGTTATATGAAATTTATTAGTAATTTTACAGGTATTACCTATACTATCATTTTCAAGGACGATACGCCTTTTCATGAAACTAACAAGTTTACTGTTAAAGTTCAACAGTCATAAACATCAACCCTTATCCAAATAAGTGGACTTTCATCAATTAAATTATTGCAAAAATATTTGTAGAGTTATATTCATTGTATTTAATTTTTTTTTACTTATTGAAAAAGTACAAAAATAAGGAGAGGGTATTAAATCTGTCCTTAAAATAAAATTCCCTCACCTTGTTACAATTACTCAATTGATAGTGGTACAAATCGACATCTATAAGCCCAAAACTGACTTTTGCAATTGTTATACCTCATTCACGATAACTTGATTCTTTTGGCAGATGTCAATTTTTCTGAGACATGACTTTGAATTAAAAAAACGTATTATTTTATTATTTTAATGATTTCATTATTATAAAAAAAATACATACACCACCAAAGTCCCTAATGATATAAGCGTTATTCGAAAATTTTGAGACTTTATTGCTTCAAAGTAAAATTAAAATAGGAACACTGAAAATAATAGACGCTTGTACATTATTACATCGGTCTGACGGAAAGGGACGTAACATCGTTCATATCGATGTCCACGTCGATAATTTTACTGAACACTATAATGATCATGGCTGTGCTCCTTTTTCTTAATAAAAATTGTTTTAAATATAAAACTATTTTATTTTTCAATCTTAATTTTTACATACAGGGCTATTTTTGGACCTCCCGCAAAATTTAACACGTTGACGGACAATTGCGGCTATAGCCGTCAAAGCGAAGTTCACAATGTGGCATGACTGCTATAGCCGTCCAAAACGAAACGGTCGTTTTTAGACACTACGGCTATAGCAGCACAAATGTGCACTTACTGGCGTATACGTAGAAGCATAGTGTCGTGTTTTGAAAACATCTTTTTAGGTTGAAGTTCATTTTCACCTGTTATACGAGTTGCAGATTCAGTATGCACGTGGTTGTGAAGGGAGTAGTGCGATCGTGTTTTCTATTGAATTTATAGTTCTTATTGATACGTTTAACGATATTTATTATTATTTATATTACTATACTGGTATGTATTTGTTTATTATTCATTGTTTGAACCATTAAACCTGTCATTTACGTTTTTAAATTTTTGCTGTTATAGCCGCCATCGTCCTATCACTTAGTGTATAGAGTCCGCTGGCGCCATGACGGTTATAACCGCAACCTAATTAAAGGTACTAAATTAATCAAAATTAAGTTTATTTAAGCAGAAAGAGTAAAACTATACTTCTAACATTCTAAAAATCACAAAAACATATAGTGTCAATTTTCGAACTTCGCTTGTTCCTACTGTCCGTCAACGTGTTAAATAAGTCGTTCAGACCATGAAACTAAACAACTTTTCCAAAGAAACATGGGTCGAAACGTGATAAATAATTCGACCCTCCCATAGAAAACTGCTCACGTGGTCGATTTCGTGTAGAAGGTCTGAATTATTTTTTTTCACTTTTCGACCCGTGTTTCTTTGGGGAAGTTGTTTACTTTTGTGGTCTAAAACACCTATTTAAATTTGGCGGGAGGTCTAAAAATAACCCTGTTATATTAAATAGGTACTTATTATGAACTTTGACCCACTATCGCTTATCTACATAATGTTTTACATGTCGAAAGTAATAAAGAATTTCACACATAATGCAGTATTTTAAAACGCAATATTTTTGAACTACTAGAATTTTCTGTTTCCTATCATTAGACGATATGCCAAAAGAATCAAGTTATCGTGAATGAGATATAATTATAAAATAATTTCCTTATGTCGTATATCTTTTGCATATTTTTAGAGTTCTGAACATCTGAATACAAAAATAAAACGCTTACAAGATCACTCAAGTGTCCGTCTGTCCTCACAGTTAAATATTTCCGGATCTACTAAACCGATTAATTTGAAATTCGGTTCACATATCAATTTCTGTAACCCAAGCCACGGTAATACAATCATACAGTATTTTAACTTCAAACAAACGGGCGAAAATCGAGTTATGTCTACGCGTCCGATCTCAGCAAGAGCTCGACATGCAGGCAGTAGCGATTGTGCCGCAGTGACGAACGGACGGTGCCGTTTTTTAAACAGCAACCCCGCAATTTATATAAAGAATTAGTAACAGTACCTAATTGAAATGACAAGTAGAATGTATTGTAGCATTCCGTACATCTAAGTAATGGCGAAATTATTTTTAGTATCAAATTTATAAGAACGATTTAACATAAATATGTTTAGCGGCGTGCCATAAGAGAGGCCTATGTCCAGCAGTGGACGAACTAAGGGTTGTTGATGATGATGTTTTTTTAATTAAATACACTAATAAAAAAATAACATTAAATTTATTGAACATTCCCTATTCCATTCACAAAGTTTTTTGTTTATTTTGATAGAAAGTCAAAATAGGCAGATTGAATTGAAATGCTGCAGGTTATAAAAACACCTTTACAAACAATGCTTTATTTTAAATCAAATTTGGTTACCATAAAAGAGGTTATAGTGAAACGTGAAAAAATCCTAAAAGTTAGACATACACTGCCGACGGAAAGTTTCCGGACAAGCATCTTATTTAATTTGGAATGGGTATATGATCCTCTTACACATTAAGTGGATCAATAACGAAGGTGAAATGTTTGTTTATATAGTGTTTATCATCTTTTCTTTGACTTGCCTCCCTACCTCTACCCATTGTTGAAGAAAAATAAATTAAAATCGTCCACATCGTCATTTCTAACGTATCGGCCGTGCAACAAAATGAGCATTTTGAAGTATTTTCTTAATTTTTTTATGAAAATTGGATGTTTTTTACAATATTTTGATTTATAGAAGTCATTATATTATTTCTATCTAATTTTATTACTTTAATGGTGGTTGAATTTTCTTCTTCTGTGGTATTTTTTCGAGTAATCTCGCACTTAATATAAGTTCATTTTTTTATTAATTTATTTAAGAAAATGGCTAGGCATCCTAGAAGAAATATAGAAAAACGTATTTCTATTGTCACTCTTCGTAACAAAGGCTTCTTTTTTTTGTTATATTGCTAATAAAATAAATTTACCACCGTCTATTGTATCCATTGCCCGTTACGAAAAAACTGGTTTAAATCAGAACAGAAAACGCAGTGATAGGTCCAGTGCTACTTCTAAAGCAGAGGTCAGTCCCGAATTATCATGTCCGAAACAGATAAGAAGCTTACAGCACCAGAAATTCAAATGCGGTCCAATGAAAGTCACGGTAAAAGATATCAGTGAGTGAATCAAAAGAATGGTTACAAAAACCTTGTTTAAATGGCAGAATTTCTACAAATAAACAACTCTTGCTAGGTGGAAATAGAAAAAGGACTAAACTGGACTCAAAAAAGATAATGAACAGAAAGATTGGATGGTAAAAGACCGGAAACAAGTCCTATAGTCTGATGTATCAAAATTTTATATGCTTGTATAAAAACGTAGAATTTTTGTTCGTCGCGGCCCTCCAGAAAAAATGAATCCCAATGCTATAACTCCCCACTTTTTAACATGGAGGTGTCTCTGTGATAGTTTGGGGGTGTTCCTGATAAGCTGGAGTGGTGGATCTTTAAAGAATCAAAGGAACTCTCGAAAAAAAGGGTTATTAAAAACGCATGCTCGCCCTTCTGGGATGCGAATTATTGGCCGTTGGGATGTTTTTTAACAGGATAATAACCCAAAACACACATCTCAGTTTTGTGTCAATTACTTTTGAAATAAAAAAAATACAGGTGATTTATAAATATTGAAATGGCCTCCACAATTTCCCGATCTAAATCCTATCGAATTATTGTGGGATGAAATGGATAGGTTAATCTGAAAATCGAATCCTACTTCTTTGAATGATCTTTGGGAGGTTCTTTAAACATTTTGGAACAAAATATCAAATAGTCTGTGGAAAAAACTTGTAAAAATAATGCCACACGCAGTGAAAAAAGTATTGACGATCTAAGGTGAGTTTTTTGATTAAATGAAAGCGAAGCTGTATAAAATGAAATAGATGAAAATGTTAATAGTTTTTATCCTTAAATGTTACATTATAATATTTTGAAAATAAAACTTTGATTTACTTGACTTATTTTACTTTAAATTATTGTTTCTACAACTTGTTCATCTTGTCCGGAAACTTTCCGTCGGCAGTGTATGCCATTGCTTTTTATTAATCTTTTTATTAATTGTAGGCATTATTAAGCTCTACAACTTTTGCCTACGACTCAACTATATATCTGCCATAGATAGAGCCGCGTTTGTAAAAAAACGTTTTCGTCCGACCGTTTTTTCTCCGACTTACTTTGCAAATCCAACTACAAAAAAAGAATCATAATTTTTCGGACTAATATATACCCTATGACACTCACAAAGAACATAGCTTTCTATTAGTAAAAGAATTTTTAAAATCGGTTCAGTGGATCCAGAGATTACTTTCACGACATCGTCACAAACATACAAATTCACAAACATTATCTCTTTATAATATTAGTATTAGTATAGATAGATTAACGTGGTTTTAAATTTTACCCGGCAGTGCAAGTCTGTCTCTATGTATATAAATACAATAGTAGGTACTAGAGTTCATTACATATTATTTTGAAAAAAAAATTGTTAATAACTTTTGAATCAACTTAACCTAAACGCTGAAACCCTGAAGAGCCCTGAGGCTGTCAATAAAATTCATGTACATGAATGTTTCTTCGTCTGCTCCGCTTAATAATCAAAAGTCAATTTTCATATTTTTAAACACCATATCATACGGAAAAAATATTTTTTCGTATCCAAAAATACAATTAAAACACTCCACAAATAAAGTTTTGGATTTTTAATTGATTATAACCGGGTTTGAAGTTCTGCTCAGCGATTGGAGAAAAACTCAAAATCTCGTAACTCTTTAACCAGTCATTATATTAAAATTAATTGAGATACGTATCGAGGACATGTATCAGTAGGACATTTTAGAATATTACTAAAATGGGAAACATCGAGTGTTTTTACTTGTCCGCGTCACATCTAATACCCCCATATCTATACTTTATTTAAAATAAACATGGCCTGTGTTCGGAGCACTAGACAATGCATTGCATAGCTTTGGTATCAAATATACCTTTTTTATTAAAACCAATATATAAAAGAATTAAGAACGCACGACAAGTCATGCATTTAGTGATAATCACGTCTTAACAGTTTAAGTAAATAATTTCTTTCTCTATATTACCATACGAATTATTTCTTTCACTATATTACCATACGAATTAGTACGAGTACCTATTTAAATTTACAAGTTGCACAGTACATTCCTTACATCTAAGTCGAGGCGAAAATATTTTTCATACATACACTACCTTTTGCCCGCGACTCCGTCCGCGTAGATTCTAGGGTTAAGTGCAGAGAGATTTTTGCATTTATAACATGTTTATCCCACGGGATAATATTTTCCAGGATAAAATTATTCCATGTTAATTCTGTGAGCCCTACCTACCTCTATACCAAAAATCATTCAAATCGGTTTGGTAGATCCAAAAATACCCATTCCCACGGGCATACTACATTTTCCGGGCTAAAAACTGTCCCATGTTAATTCTGTGAGCTCTACCTCTCTCTATACCAAATTTCATTAAAATCGCTTTGGTAGATCACGAAATACCTATTCCCAGGGGAATACTACATTTTTCGGGATAAAAAGTATCCTATGTTCTATCCTCATGTATAAGCTATATTATTGTAAAGTTTCATTAAAATCCATTCACTAGTTTTTACGTGAAAGCGTAACAGACAGACAGACAGACAGAGTTACTTTCGCATTTATAATATTAGTATGGACAACTCACGCCTATATTCCCTGATAGGGTAGGCAGAGGTGTATTTCTACACCCACATTTCCCCAGTATGTATCAGTCCCACGTAATAGGGGGCGAGCCTATTGCTGTTTTTCGGGCACATTTCCAGACTCCGCGCTGCTACTGAGAATTTCCTAATGGAAAAACCCAATAACACTTTGCTCGGGCAAATTCAATTTCCGAGTCTGCCCGGGAATCGAACCCTGTACCTCTAGATCGCACGGCACATACTTGTACAGCGAAACTACGAGGCAGTCACACTAATAAAAAAATATCATGTATTTTTATTGAACATTTCCCATTACGTTCATAAAGTATTTTATTTATTTAGATAGATAGTCAAAGTAAGCAGATTTAATTAAATTGCTGCAGGTGCGCAGCCCTATAGCATGTTTACGTACCGCCCAGCGAAAGGCCTTTGTTGCCAAAATGTGGTCGAGTTAAAATACTATATGATACTATTACCGTGCTTGCGGCCCGCGGATGGCCATGGCTCGCGTTTTTTATATGAATGTGGGGTAAAAAATATCTCAAGTGCGGCCCGCTTTTTATTATTATTTTTTGGAATTCCGGGGTGCATATCACAAATGCAGCCCGCCTATATTTCATTTGTCATTTTCTGGCCCTTGCAAGTCAAAATTTTGCCTACCACTGCTATAGCACATACTTGTACCGCGAGACCGCGAAGCAGTCTTTTCTTCCAAAAAACTGCCACTACACGGTATTTGCTAGAAAACTGACGTTTTTTATAATATTTTTTCAAGTATAACAATTGCCTAGGTAGTTTGAAAATTAATAACGACGGGACCAACTTCAAGTTAAATTTAAATTTTAACTAAGCCCATATACGTCCCAATGCTGGGCACAGGCCTCCTCTACCATTGAGAGTCTTTTAGGTGTTAGTCCACTACGCTAAAACATAAAATAAGTAATAATGATTATAATGATTAATATTTATAATAATAATAATCAAATAAATTGTTATCTATATATATAAAAGAAAGTCGTGTTAGTTACACCACTTATAACTCAAGAACGGCTGAAGTGATTTGGCTGAAAATTGGTGGGGAGGTAGCTTAGAACCCGGAATAAAACATAGGATACTTTTTATCCCGTTCGAAGGGTTCTTGAGGGGCATTTCATTATTTTTTTTATATCCATACAAAAGTTTCGTTATAATACTTAAGTCAATTTGAACTTTAATACGATACAATAATTCCTTCCTTAATAATTCCTTGAAGTACGAGGATGGTTCTTAAGGAGAGATAAATTTTAACAATTGCCTGAAAAGGTCTAAAAATAATATTTTTCTATATTCCCATACAAAAAGTTCGTAATAATATTTAAGTCATTTTGAACTTTAACACCATGCCAATTTTCCTGTCAAACATTTAATGTTTATTCCAATCAGAGGCCCCCTCAAATAAAAGAACGTATTAAAATAAGCATTTTGAATCGACAATATGTATCCAAAACATTCGAATAATTGCGTATTTTAGATTTTAAAAATGCAGAATTGTGTAAGTCATGACAAAGGATTGACATTTATTGGCTGTCAAATATGAAACCGTGCGTTCAGAAATTTAGTTTGTGTAACTAATGAAAACAAATCAAGTCTAATTATCCAACTGAACTCCTAATCTTGGATGTGCCTACTTTTTAAATTTTTATTATGGTTGAATATCTAAAGTACTCTAAAACACCTTTAAAAATATTAATAAACGTACGAGTATAACAACTGGGCATGAACCTCCTTTATAACTGAGAGAGTTTAGGTTTTAGTCTACCACGGAAGTATTTCAATGAAGACAATTGAAATCGAGTACATCCCAAGCTGCTCAATATGTACCTAGAAGTTTAAAGTTTAATTAAATCATTTCTAACTGACACCCGATCGAAGTATTCGATTTTAGTCCATTTCTATTTTTGTATTTTTATTTCAATGAAGTGCTGAATACTTTCAGCACATATTTAATCATATATGCCTAAGCAATAAAAAAATTAATTCTGTTAATGTGAAACAAGACATTCATTGAGATGTAGTGCGATACGAAGTTTGCTAGACAGCTATTTTGATTATAATTATTAATAGTTGGATATGATTGTTAGGTAAAAATGGATAATTTTTCCATGTATTAATGTTCAAAAGCAGTTGTTATTTAAATTCTATTAAATAAATCCGTACTATAAAAAGCTTATGTAAAAATCTGATTTTCAAGCTCAAAGTTGTACATATGTAACTAATTGAGGAGACTCATTTTATGAAGATATAAATATAATTACTTTATAAAAGGAAAAACAAAAGCGACTGCAAAGATTTCACCTAAAAAAGCCAGACACATTCATTTACCTTTGAAGCCACATAATTAAGTGCACTAAAAGCCAAAGCAGCAGACATACTACATCATAATAATAGCAATGCGTCTAAATCAAGATTATATTATTACAAGCTTTTCCAGTTCATCACACCTCATAAAATATCGTTATACAGTGTCTATTCGAACCGTTATCGGAAACTAAGGAAGGTAATAGTTACAGTGATCATAAATCCATTGGCGTTAAAAAAAATCCCGACAAAATGTAAAAAAATTGACGCTTTCCATACAAACCGTATACATTTAATACCTATCATTCGATCATGGTCCTGAATACATCCCTGTATAACTACATGACAGAATTGCTTGAACAACAAGCCGGGTGCGATTCCTACATTAATACAAATGTTTGTTTGATTCACAAATATTTTTTGCAGGCTCATGATGTGTAAGATTAAAAATTCTTATAAAAATATAGTTTCCCATATCAACGACAAAACATTTCCCGCTAACGCCAATTCAAGTCTATATGGTATTATTTTTATTTTGTACACAATTAATTTTAAAAGTTTAACTCAAGGATTTAAAACTAACGAATATTACCCCATTCCACCCGCTCGTTACTAAGGTTGCCAATCGGGTGTACTCGTATAGTAGATTTTTGTAATGTAAAACTACTCTATGAATATTATCTTCCGCGTCTCAAAGTTATGCATAACAAATAACACTAGTGGAATATTACATGTTAAATTAGCAACGTCAACATGACCGATGCCTCTGCATATATGATCCATGCGGTAAAAGAATGCAAATTCCTTACATCCGTCCTATTGTGAAAATTCTGATGAATTATTTAGCAATTTTCAACTATCGGAGAATCGCGTGGTGACTTTCTCAGCGTCAAATTTAAGTCATCATATTTCTTTTGTCTTGGTATCCCTTTATCTATTTTAAAGCGCATTTTTATTGATGTGCTCCATGCAGATGTTATCATACAATACCTTAATGCACAATTAAGAATAATAAATTAATTGACAGCATAAAATACACCTTCAAGTTGAAATGCAATGCAATTTTTAAATACGAAGCAAGTTTTTTATTAACTTATCGCAGACTGAAAATTTACTATCGGTAAGCTCTGTATGCTACTTACACAAATACACTTAAAACTATATTTGGTATCGTAACGACATGATCCATTTTGTTTTAATCTATTTAGTTTTCAAAATCGAAGAGTTGGGTTTACTAATTCAAAAGGTTGGAGTTACTAATTCAAATATTTAGCCCTGCGGATGAATAGCCCTTAACGAAAGGTACCAATATTGCATTCAGACACAATCAAATCATACCATTCCATAACTTCTCTCAAAATACTTTTCAATACATCAGTCGACACTGTTAAAAAAGACTTCATGTATCGGTGTTAGTTACCCTATGAGATATTTTTACCGTGTTATTGTATCTATATCATAGTTTATATTATAGTAAGTTATAATAGTTCTAATGCGCAAACATGTTTTTGGCTTTCCTCATAGATGGCATTGAAATGGAAACTTTTTCTCTAATTTTGACCTATTAATGGTAACCTTAAATTTTAATTTTTAATTAAATCGATTTGTAATATCGCTCAGGCTGCAACAGTAAAAAAAAAAAAAAAATAAAAACGTCTCCTACAAAATTGTTAGGTAAACGTTGGGCCACCGCATATAGATGAGTGAAATCAAATGATGACACAAAAACATGACAGTTATACATCTCATTTCACTCAGACAAGATGAAGATGAATTTAAAGTAGCTATGTACATACATACATAAATACATTCATACATATGCATAGGGAATGAACTTGGAAAACCTATGTCCCAAGACACTCACTTGGTCAGCAGGAACTGATGATTCGGTGAAAAGACATCTAAATAATCGTCTGACACGAACGGGTCGGGAGCAATGATGTCAGGTTGCCACTCTACATCATGCTTACTTTGTGCCGATGTCAATAAACCATCTGGCGGGTATCTGAATAAAATAAAACGCCGGTTTTACTTGGGCATCGCCAGATTTTTTTTTGTATAACGAAATAGTTAAATAATTTCGGGTTGAGCTTAACGCTAGCGAAGATAACACGTTAGACTTTGTCATTTCATAACATGAAGGAGTGTAATTAACACGACGTAAACGTATGAAGGAACGCATACAAGTATACATCGCAAAAAATGATAAAATCGCTTTTAAAATGAAACATTAAAAAAGGTTATAGGGTTATATTAAAAGGGTAGACAGATTGCGGGCCGAATCGCCTAGAACGCAACAGCAGTGGGTGGTGGGTGGCTTGACCGCCCACACCCACCCACGGGTTCCCGTACCCATTCCCCGCTCTTCGTGCACAATCCCTCTCCCCATTCGACCTATTTCTCTTCTTAAATGACGCACTAATTGACCACACAGACTTTCACCGCGACAAATTCTTAAGAAAAAATACTAGAGCTTAATTACGTTTTTGTTTATGTTGTTGTTGTAAACGCGTTAATTTATGTATCTGATCCCTAAAAATCCTTTTGTCTAGCAAACGTCACTTCCTAAACTTTTGCACTTATAGCCCTCGTACATAATAAGAGAAAAGTAAATAAAAATTCAATATGGATTAATATTTGTAACGACTTTTCGATAGTAATGTGAATATTATTTCAAAATAGTAATGAGAATGTTTAATAAAAGTTATGATGACTTTTCTCTACTAGACGTTATATTAAATAAATTTGAATTTTTTAATACTTTTTGAAAATTAATTATTTCAAAAAATATTTTCGTAAAAGTTATCAATGAACTTATTCCTGTACGTCATACATTTAATGTCGATATAATAAAGGTGTTATTCATAATTCAATAACAAAATAAAAAATTATTATAGAAAAAAAACATAGTAACGGCGAAAAGTTACGCCAGCATCTTATGTTGATGAAATCTATTGCGAAGTGCTTTACAGGTAACGTTATGAAATTTTCGCTATTTACGAGGATTTCGAAATAAAACATGAATAAGCATTCGCTTTAAACACATAACAATGCATAAAAAAACGCAAATAAAAACAATTCATGCACATACATCGAACGGCGGCACATCAAAGAAAATTAACAAAATAAACTGATCATGAAAAAATAACACAAACAACGCAACAGGTAAAGACACTTCGCGACGCACAACAACTACGATACATCGAAAGGTATAAATAAATAATAGAAATGCTAAACCTTAATTTTGCCGGCCGTAGACACAGCTCAGTTGCATAGCACATTGTGATAATATTTATTAAAGTTCACCATAAAATTAATGCACTTCACAAATATCTATCTCAACAGTTAATCGAATATTAACAGTAAACAGGGAAATATTGTATTAATTCCAAAAGTTAATGTCATTTTCACACAAGATACAAGCATAAATTGATATATTTTACGACTCGCACCGAAAATACAAATATGGTATATCGCGAGAAATGCGAGCGAGTCGGTGCCCATTCGGAGGGGCACGACCGACTCGCGGCGCGCGACTACCGTATCTGCCGGTACGTCAATAATGCAATCGCAGTGGCAGGTAAAATAGAAGAGCGGAACTCAATCGCCGCGACGACAGGCGGCCGAATGCTCTATGTGTACTATGCACTTACATATGCAGTTGAGGGGCGGCGCAAAGCGCCCGCCCCCGGGTGTACGCAGGCCCACACGTGGCGCCTTCTCCTCGGTGTGGCCAATACGCAAATTACCGCTACGAAACACTTCACAGCGGGCGCGCGTATTCACTGCCGTCTCGATGCAGCTCCTGGCTCATAGCAACCGATAACACCTGAAATGTCACATTTCATGAAATCTTTCATGTCTTACACTTCGTTTTAGGAAGGCACGCTGTGTTAGCCATCCGAACCACAGAAATAGACAACTCTATTGGAACATACTTAAGGTCCTTTTTGATGAACTGATGGCAATACTAAATTTTACTATATAAATAAAATAAAATTATGGATTAAAGTTATCGATTAAGCTAAAAAGTAAATGAATTCGTGCTGGTTGATCGACACATCTATACTAATTACTAATAATATAATAACACTGGACAACAGCATTTCTGATGATTGAGTTATGATATATGAATTGGTCCAATTTTCAACGACAATTTTAAATCTGTAATTGAAATTTTTGTATGAGCTGTAGTTAAAAAAATATGACACATGGCTTGTTTTCATATTAAAACATTATAAATTTTGGGGATAATCCTTCTTTTTCCAGGTGAAGTCGAAAATACCTTGTTTTTTTTACTTTTTTTTCTAAAACTAAAGGCAGAGAGCTATTCTGAATGCTCCAACAATAGCTAGCCATCATAAATGTGTTCCAGGAGCCTTGATAGCGTTCCTCAATCGTACGAATGTCCTGGTGAAGTCGCTCGCTCTGTTTTTCACTTAGATTCCCAAAATTGACAGAAAAATAAGCTTAGATGGTTATGAAAATAGTGTACCTCGATGCTCATATTACTTCCGAGCCTTTAATAGTGGCATAATACTTTTTGGTGGTCATAAGATACGTCCAAACTTTTCTTATTTAACAAAAAAATCTGTACTAACAAAACTAACGCATTCCAAGCGTTTTTCTCACTATCTGTCGCAGTCTTCATCAAATTAGCTTAGTGTATTAACGATTTCATCAGTGACCCGTCAAAAATACCCGCTAAATAAATAAATACCTACTTTTATCTTCCCTGCACTCAGTTTTTGAAACTTTTTTAAATTAAAAGTGTCAGTTTTCGCCACAAAATCCATAGATATCTCCAGAGAAGAACCGGACTGAGGTTCAGGTTATATAGTAGGACTCAAAACACGTCTATAAGCGAACCGTAAGGATGGATATTCCCATTTAACTCGATTTTTACAGCTAATACTAGTTATGTTTACGTAGCAAAAATTTTGTAAGCCTCAATTATGAGCTTTGTCACATTCAAAGTGCATTATTTGTACATATATTCTCCGCAAATGAAAAAAAAAATTACTTGAATCATTCACACAAACTCGTCTTTACTATGCCATGTAAAATTATATAAAAAAATAATAAGTTTGAATTTATGAGCAATTTATCACGGCAACACTTTAATTGTTTTGTCATAGCTATAACTCGTAAACTAGAGCTGATACAAAAAAACTGAGGTCATATCTAGAATCAGCGATGTCAAATTAGTAATCATCAAGTGATAAAAGTCAATCATCATAGAAAAGTGTCAATATTGTTGTCTAGTGTAATACATAATAATCTATACTAATATTATAAAGAGGTAAGGTTTGTGAGTTTGTATGTTTGAATGTTTGTATGTTTGTGACGTTGTAGAAAGTAAACTCGGGATCTACTGAACCGATTTTGAAAATTCCTTTACCAATAGAAAGCTACGTTCTTTGTGAGTGTCATAGGCTATATATTAGTTCGAAAAATAATAAGACTTTTTTGTTGTAGCAGGATTTGCGAAGTAAGCCGGAGAAAAAACGGGCGAACGAAACCGTTTTTTGCAAACGCTGCCTTACCCATGGGAGATATATAGTTGAGTCCTAGAGGAAAGTTGTAGAGCTTGATAATATCTACGAAAAAGTCAGCGGTAGCATATGTCTTACTTTTAGGGTTGGTTCATTATAACCTCTTTTGTGCTAACTAAATCTATACTTTAATATTATAAAGCTGAAGAGTTTGTTTGTTTGTTTGTTTGTTTGAACGCTAGGATCTCAGGAACTACTGGTCCGATTTAAAAAATTCTTTCACTGTTAGATAGCACATTTATCGAGGAAGGCTATAGGCTATATAACATCACGCTACGACGAATAGGAGCGGAGCAGCAATAAAGAATGTTTCGAAATCGGGGACATTTTTTCCTTTTTGTGAGCTTCCGCGGCGTACGCTGCGAAAACGGTTAAAGTTTCGCTAAAATAATGTTTGACAGAAATGTTTCTCTTCAAAAGTTCTAAAAAAAAGTCCGCGACAGCATATGTCTATTTTTTAAGGTTGGCTCACTATAACGTTTTTTATCCTAACCAAATTTATTTTAAAATAAAGTTTTATTTGTGAAGGTGTTTTTATAAATATGATATTAATCCTTATCCAAATAAATACGTTATTCATTACAAGTATTTAATTTAAAAGAAATTTGCTCTTGACATCATTTGATTTCAATAAGTATCTTAGAAGATATTGCAGTTTTAAAATATTGATCAAGCGCGCAGTAATGATGCACAAGGCGCCGATCGACGCGTTACGGTTTCACGTTTGAACAATTTGACCGAATTGTATGATTTTTGGTATGGACATAAATAGGACTCTGAGAAGTAAAATAGACTACAACTTATTTTCATTCTGATCTCAACCCTGTAGTCTACGCGGATGGAGTCGCGAGCAAAAGCTAGTTTATTATAAAATAAAGCATTGTTTGTGAAGGTATTTTTATAAAGATTATAATAATCCTTATCCAAATAAATGCGTTATTCAGTATAAGTATTTAATTTAAAAGAAATTTGCCCTTTACATCATTTGATTTCGATGAGTATCTTAGAAAATGTCGCAGTTTCAAAATAATCATCAAGCGCACATAATTATGTACAAGGCGCCGACCGGCGCGTTACGGTTTCACGTTTAAATAATTTTACCAATTTGTATGATTTTTGGTATGTGCATAAATAGGACTTTAAGGAGTAAAATAGACTATAACTTATTTTCTTTCTGAACTAAACCCTGTAGTCTACGCGGACGAAGTCGCGGGCAACAGCTAGTACACAATAAATATGGACGTGGAGTCTCACAGACTACTCGATGTTTCCTATTCCTTAGTTCTACTTGATTTCCTTAGTTCTACTCCTCACTTTCCACGGTTGTGCTTCTCAGTAGCTTCTATTTTAGTTGTGAAACTACGTTTGTTGTTGTTCTATTTTAGTTGTATATGCCCATCAAAATACTGACCGGAGCCTGCCAGGCTGCACGTCCACAGTTGCGGTACAACATATTTTGTACGGAAGATTACGTTGGTTTCAGATTGTGTAGTATAAAATGTCAAAAACTAAAAAAAATAGACTTCTATACCAAAACAATCTACGATTTTTGTTTAGTGCCCTTCAAGAAAACTTTTCGTTCAAAATATCCATCTTTGGAACAATTAGTAGTATCTAGCGCAGGTTCTTCAAAATTAACTCCTGACGATAATGAAGATCACTACCGTAATTGAATAAGCTTGCCATGAGAACTAAAGTTGACGCGACCAAACCTCGACGCCACCGCTGCTTATCAAACATCAAACGCAGATCAGACTTTGGATATTACGTGAAAAAGGTTGTTGTTCACTTGACTCAAGAAACACGTTATTGAGCTATTAAAAAGTTTTTTATTGGTCATTTTAACGATGAAAACATAATCGTGCTTAGAAGGTATAAATATATATTTTTTAGTACTAGTAGAACAAAATGTTAGTAGTGACTAGTGCCCAAATGGAGAATGTAACGCGATCGAGAATCTCGGCGGTCTTGGTTTCAAACCTTAGCTACACATTAACTTTTCAAAGTTAAGTGTGTATTTACAATAAATTTTAACAGCGAAAACATTGTGAGGAAACCTCATATTTAGATTAAGCCAATGTCTTAGATGTGTAAGACGCCAGCCCACACTAGGCTACCATGGAGGAGGTTTAGGCCTTAACCTTTTCAGTTGTAGAGCCTTCTTCGTGCCCCGCAATAAGAGGTGTGTGATGAAAACAAAATTGCAATTTAAACATTATTAGAAGCCCAATGACGATATTTGTTATCTTATTCCCCACACAACTGAAGTGTTGCACACTATGGACAATAGGGGTTGCTCAGCAACAGACAACATCTCCCTAAGGAAGTCGTCTTTAACCCCAAGTCAAGGACGGGAAAACACAACACTAAGCCAATGTTAATCTGGGAATATGTAAGTGCAATCGAATGTTATATTGAATAAGTATACATACTAGGGTGTCCCAAAAGCTTGGACTACTTTTTGTATATTGCACACGCCAGTGCCCTTTAATTGATAAAAATAAATCTAGATAATAGATATAGTTATACAAATAGATATACATTGTTTTACCGGACAGAATTATGAAGGAAATTTAAGGGTTAGCTATCAAAAATTAATATTTATAGCTATAATCATATTCTTTAGTGGTGATACAGAAAGAAAATTGACTATTCGATCTCTAAGTTCTATGTACCAGACACCATGATGGCCGAAGCAATTAATTGATTAAAAATGTCGTAACTTATTTTTTAATTGTAAATTACTAATAAAAAGTCGCACTATTAGACATCTAGATTTGCATCGCTATATACCATGTTAAGGCTTGGATGCATGCATTGTATATCATCAGTGACGGCACCTTACCACGACTTATGTTTGCTTAATACTTTGAAACCCTGGGAAACTGTCAATTAAATTAACTCAGAAATGACTACACAGAATATTTTTCAGCATTTTTGGTCTTTGGTTCATGAAGTAGCTGTCTTGTCTCTATATCACTATGATGGAGACCAGGAACCAAAAATATTAATATTTTAAAGCTTAACTAAAGAGGATCCATCAATCCTTTTCTGGAACGTTTTGATCGAGCTATTTTTAATCTAGGGACACACAATTTTAATTTTTTAGGTTATGCGTAAGCGCACAGTGGCGGCTGATATTTTCTATAACACGATATCCTTCCGAGAGAAAAGTATAATTCAGTTGAAGTATCTGCAGTCGCATCGATTAAAAAGTTATCCTTCAATACAGTAAACAGAGAGAGAAAGATAAGAGAATTCATAAATATTTATTATACGTGTTACCACGCATGTGTAAATCAAAGTATAAAAGCCCGTCGATAAAAAATATTCTTTATCAAATGTCAAATTAATTGACATTTCAATTGTCAAGTTGATGTGCGAAGATGCATGATGCATGTCACAATTGTGTTGTTAACGGTATTTATGAAAAAGTGACTGCATTTAAATCTACAGATCTAAGTTTGCAGTTATCAACCCACACAATGTAGTATGCAATAATTTAGTATTCCATAAATAATTGTAACGATGAATAATCAAATCACATTTAATTCGGAACCACAATGTCTTATTGCTGCACAACGTAACATTGATTGGGAACAGAAACGTCCAACTATATCTCATTCACGATTACTTGATTCTTTTGGCATATCGACTAGTGATGGGAAACAGAAAATATTTAGTAGTTCAAAAATATTGCGTTTTAAAATACTGCATTATATGTGAAATTCTTTATTACTTTCGACGTGTAAAACATTATGTAGATTAAAGCGATGGTGGGTCAAAGTTCACAATAAGTACCTATTTAATATAACAGAGTTATTTTTAGACCTCCCGCCAAATTTAATTAGGTGTTTTAGACCACGAAAGTAAACAACTTCCCCAAAGTAACAGGGGTCGAAAAATCGACCACGTGGGCAGTTTTCTACAGGAGGGTCGAATTATTTATCACGTTTCGACCCATGTTTCTTTGGAAAAGTTGTTTAGTTACATGGTCTAAGCCACCTATTTTAAGTTGAAGGGAGGTCCAAAAATAACCCATTATGTAAAAATTAAGGTTGAAAAATTGAATAGTTTTATCTTTAAAACAGTTTTTATAAAAAAAAAGGAGCATAGCCATGATCATCACAGTGTTCAGTAAAATTATCGACGTGGACTTCGATATGAACGATGTTACGTCCCTTTCCGTCAGACCGATGTAATAATGTACAAGCGTCTATTATTTTCAGTGTTCCTATTTTAATTTTACTTTGAAGCAGTAAAGTCTCAAAATTTTCGGATAACGCTTATATCTTCAGGGACTTTTATGTTGTATGTATTTCTTTTATATTTATTAAATCATTAAAAAAATAAAATGATACGTTTTTTATTTCAAAGTCATGTCTCAGAAAAATTGACATCTGCCAAAAGAATCAAGTTATCGTGAATGAGGTATAACGTCACGTAAACGTCAAACTTACTGCGATATTGCAAAAAAAAATTGATTATTGTTAAGATATCGCACCTCCGTTCAAATAGTGTCACAACCAAAAAAAACAAATTGTGGAGAAAAATGCATTTGAAATTTACACTTTCATATTTTCTACTTTTCTGCTCTTATTACGAAAACACAAATAATACTGTAATATGTTCTAAAGAAAGGTTTTTCGGTTTTTAAATAGCTATATAATGGTATACTAAATTTAAAAAAAAATTAAAAATTTTGAGTTGTGACAGTGTTTGAACGGAGGTGCGATATAATGATTACTTTTTAAATTTTCGTTCGTTAACAAAATTTAGCCCAGTACACTTACTAAATTTACTCAGTACCATTATCTTATTGGGTGTTATTGATATCATCCGTTCCAGTAAATTCTACTATACCCAGATTGAGTGAGAACGCCTTTGTGATTAACTTGTCAAGGCGTCTGACTTTACAACTAAGACTAGATGTTGCCCGCAACTCCAAGTGCAAAACTTAAAGACTAAAAGACTAACATTTTTCTTTGTTTTCGCTAAATATTTAATTGCTGTTCCGCTTTTAGTTGTATAACCCTAACACATAAATTTATTTCTATATTAAACTAATATTTCCTGACAGTAACAGCACATTCAAGCAAATTAGTATTAAGGTTACAAGAAACTACTTGTATTAAACCCGTTTCTAACAACCGTTAGAAACCGTTAGACCAACAATAAGTGTATCCTCTTATAAATAAACAAAAAGCTAGTATAGCTTTCAGTCACGTAGATAAGTTTCAATTAAACTTAAATATGAGAAATAAATGTATTGAATTGCGCAATATACACTTATAAATTACGACAAAACTCAGCCCAGTCACAAACCTCACTAATTCAACTGTAGCTGCACTTTTTACATTACTCAAAATGATATTTTATTTTATTGAAAGGCAGCATCAAATAGTTTCAAGTAATTTCTATCAACCAAAATCGTCGCGGGTAAACTTCATAAGCCAAGACTAACACATATTTAAACCTTAATAAAAATATAATGTTGTACCGATACGTTAAATAGAAGAAAAAAATTCATTCATTGTAGTGGGCGTTATTTTTATTTCCACAGAGAAGCATTTTGTTTATCCTTACAAAACATATGCACTTGTACAACAAAAACAACACAAGTAGTTCGCTGTACCAAAAGCATTGGAGCTTATATTCACAAACAAAATTAAATATTGCACATTCTAAATGTTTGCACTCAACTTGATCCTGCTTAAGTACGATTCCAATTATTCTATAATCCATGCGTATCGTTTTCCAAAAAGGTATCACATTCAATCAACGAATAGCAAGAGTAGTGGAATATTAAAATGGTTACTTTTAAAATATGAAATGAATTTTTCCAACTAATAAATATACATATACCTATGTTGTACCTAGGTACATTTACGTGAGCTACCATGTTTTTCCGCCAAGCGCTGGACATCTACGGAATAAAGCAGATTAGGTAAAATTGGAACAAGCAAAGCTAAACTTACACACCTAATTTGAAATGATCCTGAGGTGAAAATTCCGTCATCTTACTGCGAAACTTATGTTTTCAATTATATTATTAAAACGTACGGAGTAGGGACACCACATAAAAGTACTTTGTTACTTTTAAAATAATGGATATGTATAATATTATTGCAATGAAACATGATTTCGCCTATGAATTATAATAATGTCTTTTATCATAAATATTAACGGTAAAAAAATGTACTAACAAGCTTTTATCATGCACGAAAAATTTAAGAATTAACTAAAAAGACTTCCATAAAATTCGTCGTTTGTTAAACTTTACAAGTAACAATCTACAAAAGTGTTCAGTTTAACTGTTCGATACAATTAGTGTCATCAGTGGAAGTATGCTACATAAACATATATTATCTATAACCAGTATATTAATAATTGCTATAGGTGCGTACGTAAATTACAGTTATATATATTAGAATGTAATGATATGTTATCAATAATTTTAAGAGAGAGAGCGGACATCAATCCCAGAAGAGGAAGTATTTTTAACTTATCCAATATGCGTTCTGTTGTAAATTTTTGGCTAGAAGTCTTTTTAAAAAAATCTATTTTAATTATAATAAAAGAAAAAATATTGGGCTTTCCAAAAAGAGCGCAAGTGTCAGTCGTGGTATGTGGGAAACGATGGACTTAAATTGTTTTCACACATTTGTAGAATAGAAAATACTTGTAGTTAAAGGGTGGCATTTTAAAAGGTTTTTAAATCCGTTTGTTTTTAATTTGAAGTACTTAATGAATTCTTCTTCATCAACCCATATACGCCCGCTGCTGAGCACGGGTCTCCTCTACCATTGAGAGGGTTTAGGCCATAGTCCGCCACGCTGGCCTAGTGCGGGTTGGCGGACTACACACCTAAGAACTTTTAGGTGTGCAGGTTTCATCACGATGTTTTCCTTCACCGTTAAAGCAAGTGATAATTCAATTTGAATACACACATAACTTCGAAAAGTCAGAGGTGTGTGCATAGGGTTCGAACCCGCGACCGCCGAGATTCTCGACCGCGCGCCTAAACCTCGAGGCCATCACTGCTTACTAAATAAAATATAAACTTCACTCGGTATAAATTATGGCAAGCTGGGTCTTTCAACCTCTATGGAAATACTGTTACGGCATAAAATATAATCAGACCCTGCATTGATCACAAATCCGCGTTTGCAAGCACAATATTTATAAATAGTGTTATACGTATTTATGTGTTAAAATTCACAATAAAGGGATACGGAAATAATAGTGTCCACACGATGTCTACTCCGGTGTCTTCTTTTGTTTATTTGGAGTCACATTTATTATGATTCTGCGTAATTTGTATCGACGTACTCATGTTAATGGCAATAATGCTAGGCAATGCATTCTTTTAAACGTGTAAATCAAAAATATTGTTTTTATCATGAAGAAAATAATGTATAAAGTTCGTCATAGAATCATAAATATAAAAGTACTTTGTTATAATGGATAAAAATCAAGATAATATATTCGAATTTACTTTTATTATAATATCAGAGCATATTATACAATCCAATTTATCACTTGGTCCAAAAATATATATATATATATATATATATATATATATATATATATATATATATATATATATATATTGTTATACGCAAGTTCATCAAAGGGTGCCCCAATGGTTTTTGTGCATTTTAACGAGTAACTGTACACAAAAACATTTTGCTATTATGAACTATGCCACGTACAAGTTTTGCTGCGCACAATATTCTAAGGCTAAGCTATTATAAAACGTTCCATCTCAATACCGCGCGGCAATAAATAACTTCAACACTTTATCAATTGGTGTAGGGTTCGTTCAGCTTTCAACCATTGAAGTGTCATTTACAATTAAGACGAGGCCGACGGGTTGCATCTCGCTGTCATTGTGATTGGCTATTGCAGTCGTTACATCGTATTTGCTGGTTAAGCGCAAAATTACTCCTAAACGGCCCCAAATATGGTAATCACACGTCTACAGAGCAACAATCCAAATTCTAATAAAAATAAATAGTTTTTCATTTCATTATCACACCACCATTTTTGCCCCAGCTTATATAAATATTTTCCAATAAAAACTTTTTGATCGACCTACAAGTAATCCACTGCTGAGTCTTTTATCCAAAACTTTTATATAATAAGCTTTTGCCCGCGACTCCATCCGTGTAGAATACATGGTTAAGTTCAGAAAGAAAATAAGTTGTAGTCTATTTTACTCCTCAGAGTCCAATTTATCTCCAAACCAGAAATCATACAAATGGGTCAAATTGTTTAAACGTGAAACCGTAACGCGCCAGTCGGCCACTTGTGCATGATTATGGCGTGCTTGATCATTATTTTAAAACTGTGATATCTTCTAAGATACCTACTCATTGAAATCCATTGCTATAAAGGGCAAATTTCTTTTAAATTAAATACAGTGAAAACCTGTTATAACGACACCGCTTATAACGACGGACCGGTTATAACAACCGAATGGTAAGGTCCCGGCACATTCTATATAAAGTAATTACTATCGTTTATAACAACTATCGGATATTACGTCCGAAATATAAGGTCCCTTCAGTGTCGTTATATCCGGTTTCGACTGTACTTATAATGAATAACGCACTTATTTGGATAAGGATTAATATAATCTTTATAAAATCACCTTTACAAACAATGCTTTATTTTAGAACAAATTTAGTTATCATAAAAGAGGTTATGGTGAACCAATCCTAAAAGATAGACGTATTTAACAGTCGCGGAATGTTTTTTAGAACTTTTAAAGGAAATCAATTCTGTCATACATTATTTCAACGAAACTTTAACTGTTTTCGCAACGCAAGCTTTCAAAAGCAAAAAAAATTTAAATAATTCTTTATTGCTGTCCCGCTCCTATTGGTCGTAGCGTGATGATATGATATGATATATAAGCCTATAGCCTTCCTTGATAAGTGTGTAATCTAACACTGAAAGAATTTTTCAAATCAAACCAGTAGTTCCTGAAATCATTGCGTTCAAACAAACAAACAAACTCTTCAGGTTTATAATATTAGTATAGAAACGGAACTTGTATACACTGATTGTTATATTACAAAACAATTCAGTCAACTTTAGTCCGCTGCGGCACAACAAGAACAAATACGAAAATCATTAAAAATCTCTAGTATAAACGGTATTAAAGGACAGTCGGAGAAAAATACCTTATTAGGCGAACATTGGTGTCAAGTTAATAGACGTCACCAGGGTAGTAAGTTGCTATTACAAAAAATATTGTGTTACATGGACAAATGAAATGCAATGTAGAGGAATATATGCTATTTAAATTATATTTATGACATTAAATACTATTGTCTTACAATAAAATTAGACAGTTTTGGTCCTCTAGAAATTTTATACATATAGAAAATTAGAAGCATGAAATATTTTTTCCCTCTAATCTCTGATATAGAGAGAGCGTGACTTATGTCTTATGTCAATCCGGGTAACATACAAAAATATATGTATTGTTCTGAATTCTATAGGTCAAAGTTTGCATTCGAAATTACGGGCAACAGCTAGTTAAAAAAATAAATGCCATAAAAAAATAACAGGACATACGTCGAACTACGTCAAGTTAATAAAAAAAGCCTGAAAAACACATCCGTTAATATTAAAAACTACCGTCTAGTTTTCAAGCATTTCGTTATTATTTATTTTTGAAATCAATGTTCGATCGATTCGAAAACAGCGAAAAATAACATGAAAGAAAAAATAAAATCAAGATATTAAAGTATTTGTAGCATTCACAGAAGATTTAATGTAACAACTAAACCTTGACTAAGCGAACCGACCCGAACCCCTTTTATATTGCGAAAAGGAAACCTAGGAAAGTATTCGCCGCAACAAACTTTGACTACAAGTTAGCAGACGCAATTTTCTTAACATTGAATTTAGCTAACATTTTCATACAACACACTAAGTAAGTAATATAAGTAATAAGTAAGAAAATTGAACATAACTCAAAATAATATAAGCATATAAAAGATCCTTGAAATATCAATCGTGTATGCTGAAGAAACAATAATATTTTAAACTGTTTTTTTCGCCGAAACATCCTCATTAATTATCACTCCCCTCATTACTACATAGCATATTTTTTCTTTGCGGCGAATAAAAATTAATCTTTTTTATCTTAATATTTCCAATTTGAATTGGTTAATCTAAAGGACTTTTTCAAAATCTTCTTGAGGCCTTAGCGAGGTTTTCCGAACGGCAATGCGACCAAATAACTCAGGATGTCTGAATCGTCTTCAATGACACTGCTTTAGAGCGGGATTTGTTTACTTCAGCAAAGATCTGTAGTGATGTTATTCGTCTATTTCGCTTGCTAGTAACGACAGTGAAATTATCGCCGCTAAAAGTCGTAACTCCCGACTTTCCCGAGAGTGGTCGCTCATGATTACTAATAGTTACAGTTACAAATAGTTGATTACTAAAAGTAAAAATCAACAATTGTATCTTCAGATCTAAGGTCTTCGTTATATTATGCTGAATTCGCTAACTTCTCCTATTTTGAAGACGTCATTAACGGTATATTGCGAATTAAGACTAAATAAAGCTGAAAGACATCGTAAAATTTAAGTAAAAAATATTTTCCAAGTAGCTAAAATAGTCCTAGGTTTTGTGCTTAACAATAGCAAAATAATAAGCAATGAGCAGCTAAAAAATGTATTATTCTAACTCTACCTCTACTCTACCTACCAACTAGTTCTTGCGCGGTACATAGAGATGTATTCAAACAATCTACGTTTATCAATTTTTATTTATTGTATATCTAGCCCTCGCACCTGGAGTGCTGGAAGGTAAAAATGCCGTTGCTTCAGACTTGTGTAGAATACAGGCATAAAATTACTGACCAAAAATAAAAACCCGTAATGTTTACTAACTTTCTCACAAATTCTCTGGTGTATTAAATTAAATATCACTAGCCACGTAAATAAATAAAGAGGTTTACCCTGAACGCTAGAAAATTAAACGCTTTTTAATAGAATTTTTCCCGGGGTAAATTAATTTCCAGTGTTACCATTTTTATTACTTTAACTTGAACAGTCCTTTAATATCACCAAACTATTATATTTTGATTTTATGATGACATTTGTTACCGCGTTGAGGTTTAGTGGTGGTTTAAGTGTGGATGGAACTCGATATTTGAATAGGTGGCTAAGGTGGGTTTTAAGAAAAAAACAAGTGAAACTAAGTATTGAAAAAATCACTGCGCCCAGCCTGTTGCGTCGCACAGTTATATTAATAACTTCGACACATCAAACTAAGCAGCCAGTAGCTGTGGGTTAAAAGTCCGTTTTCCTACACATTTATTTATACCTACATAAAAACGTACACTTATGCCTATACTCCCGAAAAGTAGGTGGAAGACGGCAAAGTTTTTTTCGTGTAGTAACGTACTAAAGCAACAAGATAAGCTGCCAGATCTTGGTATATAATAGGGACAACAAATCAACAACTTTTAGCAACACGTACCCAAGCTTGCTTAATTTTGATATATTTTATACCATAGTACCATTAGATCCCCAATAGATTACAAATATACTCGAGCGCGTAAGATTTACGGACAGGGTTTCTAGTAAAACTTATAGTTGGCCCCAATTCTTAACCTGACAATTTAAAAGTTATGCCATCATCATTAGCCCATATATGTACGTTCCACTGCTGGGTCGAACCTCCGTTACAACTGAGAGGATTCAGGCCGTAGCCCACCGGGTACAGGTTTTCTGTTGGTGTTTTCCTTTTCCGTAAAGTATATTGATAATTCATTGTGAATCTATTCACAATTATTAATTTAATGTCTATAGACACATAATTCCGAAAATTCAGTGGTGTGTTCCAGGGGTTTGAGCTCGCGACAACCGAATGGCTATGACGTAGTTGGAGTATTGGAAGTGACATTAAATCTTAGCGAATTCTTGAAGATGTAAAAAAAGTCGTGTTACCTACCGTAATCGAGCAATGCTTCAAAATGACAATTATTTTGACTGACATCCACTTATTACTTTTTTAATAATTCTAATAAAAAATAAAAATAGGGAATCACTTATAAAAAATTATATATAGGCAAAGAATGAGGAATACACAAAGCCGCCTGCAAGCCGTGGTTATTATTGATGATATTTAAGACATCTATTATTTAAGAGTTTATACCAGCTGGAGACATTAACGTGGGAATATACAATCAGATACACAACAAGATATGTGCACGAGTAAATCCTAAGATCACCTCATAATGGATCCAGAGAAAGAGTAGTCGTGTCTAATAAATCTGATTTTAGGTTTTATTTAAATAACATAAATAAAAAGTTAGAAGATCTATAATTACATTTTTAACATTACCAACATCTGTCCAGACGACCACACCACCAAACATGTCACAATAGTTCTATTTGTTTCACTGACTTATATTACTTAAGGTTTACTAATAAGCACTTTAAAAACAAAATGGTTAACTGGCGTCTTGTTGCAGTTTCAAACATACGATACGTTAAGAACAGTTGACAATATAGGTCTGTGGATTGGCAAGCGGATGCAGCAATGAGCTGACTATACATATATTCCGATAAACCAATAACCAGTGGGGTCAATGAGTTCTGTAGTGGAGACGCTGTTTAGGCAAGTGCAGTGCGTAAAGTCCCCCTTACATAGGGAGCGTCAATCTGGATGATTTGAGAAGGTCAGACACAATATTGTCTATAAACAAATTTATTGACGGTATAAGAGCCAAAACGCAATTCATTTTAATTTTTAAGTATATTTTTAATTGGTTTAGTTAGTGGCACTTATGTAGAATAAGGTTACATGATGCTTCAACAACACTGTGTCTTTGTATGTACATGTATTTGTATCATATATCTCAGAGGCGATACTTAGAGTATAACTTAATTCTGAATTTAGCGTCTTAATATGTAATATACATTTTCATTATATACATTCACAAAAAAGTTTGCTTTGTTGTTCACGGAAATTCTTAAACGAAGATATTTTATGAGCAAGTAAAGTGCTATTAGCTATTAAGCTTAGCAGAAGTTTAAATAGTTTAAATGGAATGTTCGGAAAAACTATTTATTTTAAAAATTGACGTAAAATACATCCTAAATGTATTCTTTATACATTATTATCTAGATTTGTAGCCCAACTCAATTCGAGCGTCATTTTATAACGTACGCCTTTTTTAAAGTACATATACACTTACTCTACGTTCTTTAACGAGGAAATCTTTTCCGTCCATTTATCTAATCCCTTACCAATAATCATTTAAATCAGTTCAGAAGGTTAGGAGTGAAAGCTTAAAAGATGAATAAACAGACAAGAGTTACTTAACACGTTGAGCGCCATATCAGCCATCGGTGGCTGACACTAGACTTTCCGTTTAGGCCGCGTCAACCATCGGTGGCTGACACTAGACTTTCCGTTTAGGCCGCGTCAGCCATCGGTGGCTGACACTAGACTTTCCGTTTAGGCCGCGTCAGCCATCGGTGTCTGACAGCGTGTAACATGAGAACTATAAAATTTTACACTATTTTACGGAATTACAGAAAATTTATTTAAAATTTAATTAATTTTGTATCATTACAGGATTAATGGGATTCATTGTAACATGTCAAACATAAAAATGGTTTTCCTTTACAAGTATCACAAAATGTTACAACACGCTTGGTCTTTCTTCTTGCCATCACTCTACCATCTTTTCTTACATTTTTGTCATAACATAATTTACAGTACTTTCGGCCTTCAGAGACTTTTCCCGATTTTCTTTCGAGTTTGTGTTTTTTTCCGGATTCCGGCGCACGTGGCCTGAACGGGATTGCGGTAGAAATACGCGTGGCGCTCAACGTGTTAAGGGGGGAGAGCAGTTTAGACCGATGAAAAAATTGACTTTTTTTTATTGCATAAATTTAAAACCCTTTTAAAACTTTTACATGTAATAGCTAATTAATTAATCAATATAATATATTTTTCTGGTAGGTGTCACTTCAAGGGTTGGTACAAGAAACCACCCCAAAAAAATATACTTCTGATTTTTTACAGTTTCTAATAATTCGAAAATTCTAAAAAAAATATATAATAATTAGTTTATCAATAGTCATGTATGTTTTCAATTTCATGAAGATATCTCTAATAGGTACTGAGAAAAACAAAATTTTCGTTAAGGGTTGTCACCCCCATTATTCCCTTACTATAGGGGTGAGAGGTGTGAGATAAGGTGTATGGCTATTTTAGATGAAAAGCAATAAAAAAAAAGGTAAAAATCCTTTATTAGACGCCGGTGCAGTTTTCATATGCTTATCCCGCTAGACCCTTTCCTGTCAAAACATTTAATGTTTATCCCGTCGATGCAGTTAGAGGCCCTCTTAAATAAAAGAACGTATAAGGTTGTCAAATATCTCCCTTCCGCTTTTTTGCTCTTTATAAAAAGTGTTACAGTCATCGGATTTAGTTCAAATATACGCCGTTTTGTTCGATATGTTTCCATGTAGACGGCAGCTTCATAATTCCCCCCTCGTAGAAGCCTCCCTTCTTATTTGGAAAGAACTCGGACAGCCACTTTTCACAAGCCTCTTTTGAGTGCAACTTTACACCACCAAGGGCGTTCGCCATAGACAGGAACAGGTGGTAATCACATGGCGCTATGTCCGGACTATATGGTGGATGCGATAAAATCTCCCATCAGAGCTCCCGTAGCTTCTGACAAGTCATTACGAAGTGTGTGGTATTGGGCGAACACTACACCCTTCCTGTTGGCCAATTCTGGACGCTTCTGGTCGATCGCCTGCTTCAAGCGGTCCAGTTGTTCGCAGTAGATGGTAGAATTAAGCGTCTGGCCATATGGGAGCAGCTCATAGTGGATGATTCCCTTCCAATCCCACTAAACACACAGCAAAACCTTCCTGGCCGTCAATCCCGGCTTGGCCACTGTTTGGGACGATTCACCGGCCTTCGACCACGACCGTTTTCGCTTGATATTGTCGTATGTGATCCATTTTTCGTCGCCAGTCACCATCCGCTTCAAGAATGGGTCGAGTTCGTTCCGTTTCAGCAGCATATTGCAGGCGTTGATTCGGTCCAGAAGGTTTTTTTGCGTCAAATCATGCGGCACCCAAACATCAAGCTTTTTTTGTATCCAGCCTTCTGCAGATGGTTTAAAATGGTTTGGTGACTAACTCCCATCTCCTGGGCGATGTCACGAGATGCCACATGGCGGTCTAACTCGATGTAGTCCATGATTTGATCGGTATTTGTCGTCACAGGTCTTCCGCCGGCTGGCTTATCCATGGTGTCATTTTCACCGGCTCTGAATCGTCGAAACCATTCCTCCGCGGTTCGAAGTGATAGAGTACCATCCCCCAAAACACCATTAATCTCACGGAACGTTTCTCTAGCGGATTTGCCTTTAACGAAGGAAAACTTTAAAATAGCGCGAATTTCGGCGTTAGTGAACTTCACGTTTACACGTCTATAATTGTTGAACGCAATATCCAAACTAATCATGCATAGCGTCGTTTTGTAGGATATGTCAAGACCTTTCAAATTATGTATAGTATTGCCAGATACGAGCTCTGTAGCGCTTTGTACATAGCCGCGAAATTCAAAAGACAAAAAGGCGGAAGGGAGATATTTGACAACCTATTATTAAAATAAGCATTTTGAATCGACAGTATATATCTGTTATGGGCAAAGTGATAAATGCGAGCGGAATTCATAATGCCCGGGCAATATGAATAATACACAATAAGAATGGGCAATGTAATTAATTACAATCTAAACTCGCCTATTTATCACATTGCCCGGCATTATGAATATGGCTACATGATGATCGGGCAATGTGATTAAAACGTAATTTTTTACGTGGTGCTTAAAATACCATCACAGCAGCAGTTGTTCTAATAAATAGATCCAATTATTTTTTTAACAAACTTATTTTTGATTATTTTAACGAAGCTGATGACTTAAATTATTTTAATTTTTATATAATTTGAAGCTTTTTAACTTAAGCGTAAAAAGCTTTTTGTACTTTAAACTTGAGATTTGATTTTAAGTTTCATGATCACAGATTGACCGTATGTGGTTTAAATTTTATTTTTTAAGTTTTATTTTATTGTTAAGTTTGAAGTATCTGCTGAAAATTAGCGAGTATTTTTTTTAAATCAGATATTTAGACTGATTTTATTACTGAGTTAAAAGTACTAAATTCTTTTTTTTGGTTTCAACGTTATTTTTGATATTACCTATTAATTATTTATTATTACCTATGAAATGGATTACTAAGACTCTTTTAACTTTAGAGTAAATTTTAAATTAAATAATCGGAGATGTGATTTCCATTTAGTTCCATTTAGATTGTTAGATTTATAATTTAACTTACTCACGCCGAGAAGTATTATATTCTAATTCCTCGCTACAAGCGCGCTTACTCGCAATATCTACCTACATGTGAGTAAAAGCGAGTGCGAAATACTTCCAAACTGCATTACTATAGACTACAGTTTCTAAATGTAGCCCTTGGTAAATTTATCCACGTTAAACCAAAGTCTCATTATTTAAATTTTAAAAATAAATACTAAACTATAAAACATGTTTTTATTATTACTCTACCCGATGATTGATTTCATTTGAAAGTATTAAACATGCTTTACTTCACTCTGCCCAATAGGTACTTGGCATTGTTTATAATGCCCGGGCAATGTGATAAATTGATTGGTTATAATCACATTGCCCGCTCTTATTGGGCATTATTCATATTGCCCGGGCACTATGATAATGCCAGATTAATCACTTTGCCCATAACATATCCACAACATTCGAATAATTGCGTATTTTATACCTCATTCACGATAAGTTGATTCTTTTGGCAGATGTCAATTTTTCTGAGACATGACTTTGAAAAATAAAACGTATTATTTTATTATTTTAATGATTTGATAAATACAAAAAAATACATACAACACAAAAGTCCCTAAAGATATAAGAGTTATCCGAAAATTTTGAGACTTTATTGCTTCAAAGTAAAATTAAAATAGGAATACTGAAACTAATTGACGTTTGTATAATGTTACATCGGTCGGACGGAAAGGAACGTAACATCGTTCATATCGATTTCCACGTCGATAATTTTATTGAACACTTAGATGATCATGGCTGTGCTCCAGTTTCTTAATAAAAACTGTTTTAAAGATAAAACTATTTAATTTTTCAACCTAAATTTTTACATACTGCGTTATTTTTGGACCTCCTGTCAACTTAAAGTAGGTTGTTTAGACCATGAAACTAAACAACTTTTCTAAAGAAACATGGTTCGAAACGTGGTAAATAATTCGACCCTCCCATAGAAAACTGCTCACGTGGTCGATTTCGTGTAGAAGGTCTGAATTTTTTTTCATTTTTCGACCCGTGTTTCTTTGGGGAAGTTGTTTACTTTCGTGGTCTAAAACACCTATTTAAATTTGGCGGGAGGTCTAAAAATAACCCTGTTATATTAAATAGGTACTTATTATGAATTTTGACCCACCATCGCTTATCTGCATAATGTTTTACAAGTCGAAAGTAATAAAGAATTTCACACATAATGCAATATTTTAAAACGCAATATTTTTGAACTACTCGATATTTTCTGTTTCCCATCATTAGTCGATATGCCAAAAGAATCAACTTATCGTGAATGAAATATAGATTTAAAAAATGCAGAATTGTGAAGTAATGTCAAGGGATTGGCATTTGTTGACTGTCAACTATTAACGCGTTCGTTCAGAAAAGTACGGCAGGTACGTAAAGTTAGAAAAAAACGTAATTATTATTTAACTGAATTTTTGAATTCCTTGGTTGTGCCTAATTTTTCAATTTTTATTATGCTTGAATATCTAAAATACTCTAAATCTCCTTTAAAAAATATTAATAAATGTATAACAACTGGGCATGGGCCTCCTTTACAACTGAGAGGGTAGCCTTTAGTCTATACCACGGAAGTATTTGAATGAAGAGAATTGAAATCGAGTACATCCAATGCTGCTCAATATGTACAAGTTTATTGTTTAACTAGCTTTTGCTCGCGACTCCGTCCGCGTAGACTACAGGGTTGAGATCAGAAGGAAAATAAGTTGTAGTCTATTTTACTTCTCAGAGTCCTATTTATGTCCATACCAAAATTCATACAATTCGGTCAAATTATTCAAACGTGAAACCGTAACGCGTCGATCGGCGCCTTGTGCATCATTACTGCGCGCTTGATCAATATTTTAAAATTGCAATATCTTCTAAGATACTCAGTGAAATCAAATTATGTAAAGGGCAATTTTATTTAAAATTAAATACTTGTAATGAATAACGTATTTATTTGGATAAGGATTAATATCATATTTATAAAAACACCTTCACAAATAAAACTTTATTTGAAAATAAATTTGGTTAGGATAAAAAACGTTATAGTGAGCCAACCTTAAAAAATAGACATATGCTGTCGCGGACTTTTTTTTAGAACTTTTAAAGAGGACCATTTCTCTCATACATTATTTCAGCGAAACTTTAACGGTTTTCGCAGCGCACGCCGCGGAAGCTCACAAAAAGGAAAAAATGTCCCCGATTTCGAAACATTCTTTATTGCTGCTCCGCTCCTATTCGTCGTAGCGTGATGATATATAGCCTATAGCCTTCCTCGATAAATGTGCTATCTAACAGTGAAAGAAATTTTCAAATCGGACCAGTAGTTCCTGAGATCCTAGCGTTCAAACAAACAAACAAACAAACAAACAAACAAACAAACAAACAAACTCTTCAGCTTTATAATATTAGTATAGATTAAATCATTTCTAGCTGACACCCGATCGAAGCATTCGATTTTGGTATTTTTTTATCTCTGTATTTTTATGTCAATGAAGTGCTGAACTTAATATTTAGTTACATATACCTAAGTAATTAAAAATTCAAATTATTAATATTATCCGGGCAGGACGACGCCTGCCGGGACAGCTAGTGACATTAATACTTACAGAGATGTTAATATATTTTTTGTGCCTAAGGTGCTGCACATTCGCGATCGTCTCCTTTTTCAGAGGCGTACAATAGAGTGTACGGTCGAGAGGTCTTGGTTATTATACCAAGACATGGCAAGTGTTCTTTTTTGAAATTTCAGTTATGTCACAATATTTAGTAATGTGGCCTATAACTTGGCAATAAATAGCTGGCAAAACTAGGGATGTTGCGGATTCAATTTTTTTCACATCCGCGGATGCGGATGCGGATTTTAAGAGGCTCACATCCGCGGATGCGGATCTGTATAAAATTGATCGATTGGTTGATTTGTATAAAATGTTATTGTTTCCTATTGGTCAATCAGCACGTGCGGTCAACCACTCGACACTCCAGACCGAAACGCGCACCTCGCCGCCCCTCTACCCTTTCTTTCTTTTCGCGATCTGCTACACATCCGCAACCGCATCAGCTCCGCAGCGATTTATGCGGATGCGGATGCGGATGCGGATGTCCAAATCGATGCGAATGTTCCGCATATGCGGATGCGGATGCGAATATTCGCAACATCCCTAGGCAAAACATACGCGTAAAAATAAATTATTTTTCGTCTTACATTATCGGCTGTTGCAATACTCGTAATATGTATTCCAAATAAACTACAATATTGTACCTTGTCCAATCGTACTCACTTACGCGATACCTAACGCATAAGATTATCTATACATAATAATGCATAGAGCAATGATACGCGATTACATCTTTTAAGTTTTAACGTGGATAACCGTACAACTAGGAATAATTAATTATATCAATCAAGTTACTATTGTATGTGATGTAGAAGATCAACTTTTTTGGAAATTTATACAGGTGTTTACACTTTTTTAATATACTAAACTATATTGCAAACTTATATCAGTTATTTTTTCTTAACTCCGAAATTACTGAATAGTTTCAATAGGTCCTTCAACAGCCTACGAAGCCCAATCCTATGAGTATTATATAGTTAGTGTCATTTAGATGAGACCCAATTCCACGCGAAAAACACTTAGTATTTAAATTACATAAACGTAATAATTACTTACCACTACCCACTTTCATTACTCTACTTTTGTAACAAGTTAAGTTGTCGACCTCGTGCCGGAAAAGTGATTTAAGGGAGAGCAGCGGTGGAGAAGCCGGAAGGGGTAGCGGGTGGTAATAACTGACCTAACCGTCGGCGTAGCTCATTTAATTCGCGCAATGGATAGAACTTTGATTTTCTTATTTGGTTTATTTTCAGATAATTTTGAGTTAGGCACCATATATCGATAGGACTGAGAAACGAATACACCGGGTCGATTGGGTGGCACCACAGTTTCACTGGAAATCAACGTAAAGTCAAAATTTTGTTTCCGATGCAACGACCGGAAACTTTTGTCAATCAATATTGACATTGCTGATGGCGCAGTTTACTCGTAAATCGGCCTAATTTCGACCACGATACTCATAAATATATACGGTGTTTTGCATCTGATGAGGTGAAAGCCCGCCATAGTGACACATAAAACTGGAACATAATCCGAGATCGGCCTATATATAGCTGGATAACAACAGACTACATTATTTTATATACTGTGATCTGGTGACAGCTATTACTACTCTGTACTCTGTCCTGTGGTGGTGGCTCTAGTTAGTTAAGTGGAGTGGCATTAGTGTACTAGTATTCAAAAAGACTTTTTATTGAATGACTTTGGTTTCATAGCTCTTAATAAATCGAAATAGGGTCCTATTGTAGGTTTAAGATAATGAGAATGTTCATTGTTAAAATATTCAATCATAGATTGCAATAATGAATGATATGGCGTTCTCTCACTTAAAATATTTAAGGGCAATTCAGTTATTCCCCCTCACCATTTGCTCACAAACATTGCCATTGAAATTCACCAATGCAAAGTGCATAGGTAGTGTTGTTACATAACTCGCTTGGTGATTTTTTTTTTGTAATAAGGCTTTAACATCAGAGGTTACTTCATTTAAAAGTGTATACAAAATTGTTACATAAAAGGACATCACAAATATTAAAAGCTTATGAAAAATACGAGAATGTCTCGAAACTATGAGCAACGAATTGATAAAGAGCTCAGTGGTGATTGCAGCGAAACAATTACCTCGCCACGTTGAACTATAACCTTCCAAGAGATTTCATACTACATTTAATTCATGGGCGTAATTAATACAGACTGTAGGCTGTACTGTAGACGTAGTGTTTTGCAAAACTGTATATTACAGTAGAACTAGACGCATGCGTTAAACTATTGATTACAATTGGGGATCACGTGATAATTATAATAAGAAAATAATAATGTTTATACAGGGTGTTCGCCGGCAGATTTTACACTTTGAAGTGAGCTCACGTCGTGTAGAAGTGGCGGGCGGGGGAGAGGGGGTTATCGTTCGACGCGGGAGTGTTGCGGATTGTTTAGTAGCCATGAGTCAGTGGACGGGAGCGCATCGCGCTTTCGTAGTCGAGGCGTATTTCGCGAACAAGAATTCTGTCATTTTAGCAAGACGTCAATTTTGTTCTCAGTTCAAAATCCGACGATTAAAGGATGGCCCGTCCAAACAACTGATATGGACGTGGGTAAAGAAGTTTCGAGAAACTGGATCAACCATAAATGAGCCTCGGCCTGGACCATCAGCCTCTGTGACCACTCCTGAGAACGAAGAACTTGTGAGAAGCATAATTTTGCAAAATCCTCGTAAGTCTATACGAAAAATTTCAGCATCAACGGGTATAAAACAGACGTCTGTTCACAAAATTCTTCGAAGCCAATTGAAGTTCCATCCATATAAGCTTCAAATCATCCAGCAGTTAAAAGAAGATGACTACATAAAGAGGCAAAATTACGCTAGAGAGGTTCTGGATCGTTTTCCTACCCCTACGCGTTTATGTTACATCTTTTTTAGTGATGAGGCATATTTTCACATTGGAGGGTACGTAAATAAACAAAATATGCGTTACTGGAGTCCGAGCAACCCAAAAGAAGTCCATCAGAAACCACTCCATTGCCCGAAAACCACGGTATGGTGTGCCATTTCAGGAAACGGAATAATTGGACCTTATTTTTTTAAAGAAGGCGAAACTGTCAATTCTCAACGGTACTGCGAGATGTTGGATAATTTTTTTATACCCGAGCTGCGTCGTCATGTTGGCTACAATAACAGAACACATTTCCAGCAGGATGGGGCAACGGCACATACCGCTAGGAACTCAATGACCAAAGTGAGAGAGCTTTTTCCTGGAAAATTGATAAGTCGATTTGGCAACATACCCTGGCCCCCAAGATCGCCAGATTTGACACCTTGCGACTTTTTCCTATGGGGATACCTCAAGTCTCGCGTTTTCAATAATTCGCCATCAACAATAAAAGCCTTAGAAGAAAATATCCAGCGAGAGATTGACGCTATCCCTCCAGAACTGTGTAAACGAGTTTTTGCCAACATGAGGGAAAGGTTGGAAGAATGTGTGCAGGAAGAAGGACGTCATTTACATGGAGTGATTTTTAAAAAATGATATCCGCACTATTACTCTGTCAGAAAATAAAAAAATATTTTTGATATCATTTGTATTTTAATTTTAATATTTTTTTAAAGTGTCAAATCTGCCGGCGAACACCCTGTATTATTACACTAAGATTTTTACAGGATACTTTTTATGGGAAACACGCGATTTGAGGTGTGTGAAATTTAGCATAGCTAATTCCTCGGAGAACAAACTGCTGCGAATGTTGACATATTTTATATTGCACTAGCTTTTGCTCGCGACTCCGTCCGCGTAGACTACAGGGTTGATATCAGAAGGAAAATAAGTTATAGTCTATTTTACTCCTTAGAGTCCTATTTATGCACATACCAGAAATCATTCAAATCAGTTTGGTAGATCCAGAAATACCCATTCCCACCGGAAGGTAGTATACCTTTTCTGGAATAGAAAGTATCCTATGTTACTTCCTAGGTTCCTATTTATCTCCATACTAAAAATCATTTTAACTGTCTCAGTAGATGTAGAAATACCCATTCCCATGGGAATACTTCATTTTCCGGGATAAAAAATATTCCATGATAATTCTGTGAGCTCTACCTCTCTCTATACCAAATTTCATTCAAATCGCTTTGGTAAATCCAGAAAACCAAAATGGCTATTAAAAAATAAGGGTTGATCGTAGAAGGGTGAAAATTAAGGATTGTATGTATTTTTGTATGTTGTATCATAAAAAAATTGAAACCAAAAATTTTGTCAAAAAAATAAAAAATAAATTTGGGGTGGACTACATTTAGGGGGATGAAAAAAGATGTTGGCCGATTCTCAGACCTACTCAATACGCTCACAAAATTTCATGAGAATCGGTTTAAGCCGTTTCGGAGGAGTATGGGAACGAAAACTGTGACACGAAAATTCTATATATCACTACATAGTATAAAACAAAGTCGCTTTCTCTGTCCCTATGTCCCTTTGTATGCTTAAATCTTTGAAACTACGCAAAGGATTTTGATGCGGTTTTTTTTAATAGATAGAGTGATTGAAGAGGAAGGTTTATATGTATGATAACATCCATTATATATCAGCATTGCACCCGTGCGAAGTCGGGGCGGGTCGCTAGTAAGATTATAAAGTATTATTTTTTGTTTATATGGTATATGGTACGAAATGAAATATGATAGAGGTTACATGAGATAGAATTTTTAAAACATACGTAATGAGTCAATTGTTTGGTATACGGTTTAATTCCAGATCGGGTAAATTATTCATCGAACGAGGATTAGTGTGTAATGTTCATATTAATTTGCACAGAAATACTTTACTATTGTGTTGTGTTGTATTGTAATGTATTATACGAATAAGATATTTTTTAGATACGGCATATTTACAACAAACTTTTAATAGTTAATATCTATCAAGCAAAATTTATGGTGGTCTTAAAGAAATATAAAACTTGTAATAGACTCCTCCGAATTTCTAAAATTGAATATAAACAATTTTCGGCCACTAAATATGTATCATACGTTTTTTTACAACGATCATTAACAAATTAGACATCGTATTTCTGTCTTTCATTACAATTATAAGCTGATTGTGGAGACCTTTCAATGAAAAAAGGAAACCCGTGCACAGAAGTGGGACGTATATGGGTTGATGATGATGATGATAAGCTGATTGTCGATAATGAGTACGTTCCATTCAGACAAATTTGTCACCCATACCAACGTTATAAAATGAAAAGGCTTGGACATTTATTTTTAATCAGCTGTTGCAAGCAACTCTGTATGATAGATAGATAGATAGATAAACACTTTATTGTACACCATTTAAACACAAAATACAATACAGAACAACTTACAAAAAACAGTGGACAATCGGCGGTCTTATCGCTCGTAGCGATCTCTTCCAGACAACCTGGCGGAATGTAATATACAAAGAGTGAACAACAAGATGTGGGGGTGTTTAAATGATATAAAATATACATACACAAAATACATATATAATATACATACTACAAACATACATATATATACATAAATAAATACATATACATAAAGTACTTAGAAGAAAAAAAAAACAATAATAATAAAACAAAAAATAAAAATAATAATACTGATATTACGATATATAAAACAATAACAACAACTAATTAGATTTAGATAGGTAATAAGTCTTTAACTTATTCCTAAAAATGTTGAGTGATGGCGCTTGTCGAATTTCCGACGGCAATGCATTCCACAAGCGCACTGCCTGAACAGTGAATGAGCAGTCAAAAAAACCAGTGCCATGAACAGGAGTTTTCAGTTTCATATTTTCCGACGACCACAAAGAAAATAGATGGGATGAATAAAGAAATTCAAAACGATTCTTGAGATAAAGAGGAGTAGTGGGATTAAAAAGAATATTGTACAGGAGAGAAAGAATGTGAGTATTCCGACGAAGGCGAATAGGAAGCCACTTGAGCTTATAGCGAAAATCGGAGACATGATCATATTTGCGGAGACCAAATATAAATCTTAAACAAAAATTTTGAAGCCGCTCAAGTTTGTCGAGTTGCACTTTCGTTAAATCGAGAAAGCAAATATCCGTATAGTTAAGGACCGGAAGAAGTAGAGATTGTGCTAACATAGTTTTGGTGGCTGGGGGTAGAAAATTACGGAGCCTTCTCAATGACGCAGCAGATGCAAAAAGTTTTCGACTTGTGGCTGTAAGTTGCGGACCCCAAGACAAACTGCTGTCTAATATTAGACCTAGGTTTTTAACGGTCTGACTAAAAGGAATCGTGACACCATTAAATATTACCGGAGGAAGATCAGCCCAGACAATCTTACCTATTTGTCGAGAGCTCCCCACAATGATTGCTTGAGTTTTAGCTGGATTTACTTTCACACCATAACTTTCTCCCCATTGTGATATTTTGGTGAAGTCACTATTAATAGTATTAATAGCTTCGTTCAAACGGGTCAAAGAAGCCTGTGAGTAAATTTGTAGACCGTCTGCATAGAGGTGAAAGGAAGATGAAAGATCATTGGAGATAGAATTTATAAAGATAGCGAAGAGCAAAGGAGATAAAACACCGCCTTGTGGTACGCCAGCCGACGTGTTACACCACGAAGAGAAGGTATCTTCAAGACGAACACGTTGCCGGCGCCCAAACAGATAACTGTGAAACCAATCCATTACTGTCGGAGATATGTTAATAGAGCATGTATGTTGTATGCACAACTTTAAGACTTCTGATGGAATATTTATTCGTCATTTTTACACATTTTTATTGCTGCTCCCCTGCTTTTGTATCGCACCATGATAATACATACCTTCATACATAAGATAACTATTTACCAAAAAAGAATTGCTAAAGTTGACTTAACAAGGCGCTAACTGTACCATACTTGTTAACTGTATGGTTTTCTTGTGACCTAACCAACCCAAAACCTAACCTATCAACTAATGACAAGTGCAGTGTGGCCCAAATAAAATTATGATAGGCTAATAAGATGTGATGTCCCGGTGGAAGTCATTAGGGGAAGCCTATGTCCAGCAGTGGGTCACGATTGGCTGATGATGATGAATAAGATGTGATATACAAGTTAAATCTAAAACGCAACGCACTTGTGTATAGCTGGAATGTGTATGTTATTGAAATCGTGCATTAAATAAAAAAAATTGATCTTGGTCAATAAAAATCCGATAAGGATTTTCAAATTAAAGCTGAAAATAAATACGCCGAATAACTTGATTGCCTTTCCATCGACATAATATATTGTAGTAGTTTTAAAAGAGATTTCACCTAGCCAAAATAAGGAAGACAATAAGCTTGATGTTATTTTTTGTCTTATATAGTTCCTGTGCTTCACCTATCGTGTACGACACGATGAGACGATGATGTATTATTGGTAATTAATTTATGAGGTCACCCATACAATTATTATTAAGGATTAAATTTCTCATTGATTCAGTAGCCGATTTACATGCAGACTGAGAAGGTTGGAGCCTAAGGCAGCAGATTTTAAGGGGCGCCAAATTTGCCCCCAATATATTTTTCTCATACTTTTCATAAGAGATAGATTATTTAAAAAATCAAAGTACTAGCTAAAGTACTAGCTTACTGGCGGCAAATGTGTTAATCCGCACTGCATCGAATACGACATGCAAAAGCGGGTCGCTATTGCTCAATTAAACTACGGGAAATTCGAACGATATCACCACAGTTGCAACTAATGCAATCATGTCTACCGATTCCAACCACTAACTCCATTGGGGTGTTAACTGTCAAACTCGAATACGGACTTGCCTTCGGTACGCAACTTTGGCGCGTGGTGCCCATATCTCCCGCCAACATATGACATCACTAACATAGGAAAAATCTTATTGACAGTGAAGTCAATTCAAGGTTTGGCTTAAACCATATCTATGATAAGTGTAACAAAAATTCAGCAAATATTGTTATGGTTTAAAGCAGCGGAAAAGAACCATTATTTTAAAGCAGAAGTGATGAAGCTCTCAAAAGTACCTAACATAGTAAGTCCATAAGGAAAGATCACGACACAACGAGAAGAAAAATTTTCCATGTCCTCTGTAACAAGATCAATGTCGGACCTATTGTCGTTGTGATGCAGATTGCGGTCTTTGATTGGTCGATTTTAGCACTCAACAGCAATCATGAGCGACAATTCAAGTGCTTTATGCAAGATTTTATTTGTTCGAGAACGTGTGGCGTCGCAATTTTTATATAGCTGCGCAGTTAACACGAGCGAATATTTAACAAATATTTTGGCGGACACCACCCCAAATTCCATTACTTTTTAGATATGTATAATGTCAAAGCTTTGTAGAAAAATTATTACTTATTTTTTATTTTCCCTTATGAAATATAGCCTGAATGCAATAATCAATTATGTGACTTGTTAATTACTACAATACAAACTCTGTATTCACATTCAGTCCATTAAATTTACTAAAACTTAAATAAAAAACAATAATGCTACTATAAAATTCATCAAAATAGTAATGGAAGTACATTGGGACCTATTGGAAATTTTAATACGGTCTGATGAAAATGTCGAACGGTAAGAAACAACAAGAAATATCTTACTTGTTTACTTTTACTAGCCAGTGTTAAATGCTGAACGATAACGGACAAATTAAGTGACCAGCAACTTCACGTCGCTGACAATAATTTTGTTTTTGATTTATAGAAAGAATAACTCTATTTAACTCTCTTTATAGGTGTACACACACTACACCCGTTATTCATACGAGTTGTATGAATTACGCCTATTACTCCCGATACAAAAAAAAAAAGTTCTTTCGTTCCAAGTCTAAGTTGTGAGTGACTCCAACACTTACTAATACCGAGATTAGCATTGAAACATTAACTTCTTTAAAAATTTTCACAGCTCAAACCACTGACTGCATTACGCTGAAACACGGCACGCACTTAGACACATAACTATATAATTATTATGGAAAGATTAAATTATTATTAAAATAATTATCTGCTAAGAAAGGATTATCTAAAATTTACGGAAATGAAGTTCCAAAGTGCTTGTGGAGAAAACTAAATTTTAAATGTTCGAAGAAGACTTTCTAAAACATTTCATAACCAAATACTTTGTTTTGACTTTAGGAAAATGTGTATTGGATGTTTATAAACGTTTCTAATAAGCCCAGTGCAATGCCTATATCGACTGTAAAGAAATAACAACAACAAAAAAAGTAGGTTACGAAAACACCTCTTAAAAGTAGTGCATAATTTGAGATACCCAGTAATCTCTAATTTTCGAGATGTATACAGGGCAACCTGGATTTAACTCATCGGAGGGGTACAAGAAAATATTCCTTATATCAAGTAATTCGTTGACCTGAGGTTTGTTATGTTGAGGTTAGGTTGGTCTGAAATTCGTTATAAAGAGGTAAAAGAATAGTTTATTCACCTCAACATTACGTACTTATCTTGTTATAGCGAACAACTACTACTAATAAATGATAACACATTTCTATAAAATTACTGTGTTTTCTATGTATTTAAAATAATTGGGTAGGTAATATTTTTTTGGACGAACAAAAGCGTGTTGAAACATGTCGCGACATGAATCACATAGGTACTATAAGATTTAGATTTGTATATTGGTGGGAACTTTATATAAAGGTTCTGGGTTGACAAAATTCGTTAATTAGAGTTTATTCGCAAAAAATGTTCGCCTTGTAAAGGTATATTTTATATTGACTCTTATGGAGTCAATATACCTCCGACCAGATGGTCGGATGACATCGTACAGGTCGCAGAACGTCGTTGGCTGCAAGCGGGTTCCGACCGATCCCGGTGGAGGTCACTGGGGGAGGCCTATGTCCAGCAGTGGACTAAAATTGGGTGATGATGATGATGGAAGTAAAAACAAAAATACCTTTCAGTAACCATAAAGGATAATACCAACCCAACTCTAGAACAGTGGTCGCCGACCCATGGCACGCGGGCCGTATGCGGCCCGTAGATGGCCGTGGCCCGCGTTATTTTATTTTAGGAATCTGGGGAAATATCATAAGTGCGGCCCGCCTTTATTTATTTTGCCACTTTCTGGCCCTTGCCTGCCAAAAAGTTGCCGACCACTACTCTAGAATCCTGTTAATGAATATTCAATACGAGATTGAAGTAGTATCGCCTAAGTCTGATCGAAATTTCCGTTACTAGGGCCTAAATATAAAGACATTCATTAATAAATAATAATATGTTAGGAGCTATTCATTCAGGAAGCCACTCGGCCGACTTCATTTTCTCAACTTAATTGAAAATTAAAGTCTTACTCAATAACTTAAAGCATAATGAAATGAATGATTTCATAAAAGCGTTTATACGCCAGGCGGCTCGCCAAGTTTAGGTAAATGCGACGAGTATCGATGCAGCGACTTATTAATCATGATATCAAACGAAATGAATTGAAATAATCACATGTTCGGAAAGCAGAGATAATAGCAAAAATATTTACGACGCAAATTTACATTGGTGGAGAGCAGAGCGATTCGTCCTCTCTATGGAAGGCCTTGCGGCGGTATGATCTGCACTGGCCTGAGCCCGGCGTTTTATAGCACATTTTAAAATATTCATAAAATCATCATCATCATCATCATCATCATCATCAGCCAAAGGACGTCCACTGCTGGACATAGGCCTCCCCCAGAGACTTCCAAAGCGCTCTATTGGAAGCGGCCTGCATCGAGAACGAAGGTTGCCGACATAAAATAATAAAGAAATAAAATTTCTTCAAAACAAAAATTGTACGTTTTCAAGTACACGTTGGTTTATTGAGGAAAGTTGTTATTTTGTTAAATTGGGTATCGTACAGGGGTAAAATGCTATAGTTACAGTTATTTCCCAATATTTTGAATGTCTTATTTTTTTTTACTTGAATAAGCAATCTAAATCTTAAAATGTTTTTAATAAACTATTTGCTTGGGGATATATCCAATCCAACAAAATTTCATTGTAATTAAATGTATTATGAATTAATTCGAATGTGGGACATGAAAACGATTCTAAAAGTAATTACAACCTTAGCTCAGTTATATTGTTATTTATCAAAATTTACGCTAAAATCTTAAAATGTTCTTAACTAACTTTTAAATGACAATATTCCCTAAAATAATTGGTAATTAACATATTTGTACGATGGGTCTTTCATCAATTTTAAGGGCTTTGAAAAGTACTATTTTTGCCCAAATGAAGTTAAAATTTTATAAAAGCTCTTAACATTGACATTTTCATTACCATAGGGCATCTGAAAATAAGGCTACACAGCGAAAACGCGGCGTAATTTAGGTTGGTAAAAATGTACACGGGGCGTGTCCGTTTGGGAACCACAACACCAGGCTTTCATTTCGATGTTCCTGTTACAAACAACAAAGTATAATGGTACCTCAAAAAAAATCTTTTTTTCAGCATCACTCACATCATTCTCATTTCATCAGCCTGTCATTTGTTCTAAATATATATATTTTTAAAGTTTCACTGTTCAAACCAAGCCATAAAATATTTAGTATGAATGAATAATAAATTATTGGTAACATGAGTTTGCCAATTTGAATGAAATGAAAGTGAACATGTTTATCACAACAATTAAAACATGCATTTGGCCCCATTCAAAAATAAAACATTTTATCTTCGAGTCCAGTTAATTTAGACCAAAAAATTACAGTAAAGTTACATTAATTCACAACAAGCTGAAAATTGGTGAAATCGTTTAAAATATAATTATAAATAAAATTTGAAAGTTCCCCATGTTTCCCCTGTATGGAATTAAAAATATTCAGGGTTAAAGTTCAAAGATATGTTTTTTATAGCGATTTTCAGCAAAACGGTAATTTTAACATAAAATAAAAATATCTCAGACCAAAATTGTGGATCATGAAATTATCTATAAAAAATGTATCAATACTTTATTTTCTAGGAGCCATTGTTTCGGGGATGTATAAATTTAAAAAAGCTGAAAAGTTAGAAAACCTGAACTGCAAACTGTCTTCCCCTGAATATAATATGTTAATATATTAATATTGATATCAGTAATTCAATCTTTTGTATACTTAAGATAAATAATTGGAAGAGGATTACACAACAAATACAAATAACAAAGGGTACTCTCTGAAGATTTTTTGACAAGAAATAGATCAAATTTGGTATTCTATTAATCAACATTAAACAATTTTATACACATTAATTAACACTAAACAACAACACTGAAGATTTTGCATAAATAAGAATCAGCCTGTACTACTTAAGGACCCGGTTGTACAATCACTAGCATTACATGTTACAATATAATATGGTTTACTAAACAATTTAACAATTATTCATCATCATAATTATCATCAACCCATACAGGTCCCACCGCTGGGCACGGGTCACCTCTAGCATTGAGAGGGTTTAGGCCATGGTTCACCATGCTGGCTTAGTGCGGGTTGGCAGACTACACACCTAAAAACTTCTTAAGAACTTTTAGCTGTGCAGGTTTCTTTTACTGTTAAAACAAGTGATAATTTAATATGAATACACACATAACTTCAAAAAGTCAGAGGTGTGTGTCTGGGTTCCAAACCCGCAACCGTCGAGATTCTCGACTGCGCGGCTTGAGGTTATAACTGCTTCTTACAACTATTAATATTTTTAACTTTAAATTGTAGCCAAAAGGTCTTTAAATAAATAAATAAATACACCCAACAGTCACATACATAGTCCTGACCCCACACTAAGATACGAGTCTTGTGTCGTGGGTATCAGAAACTACGAGAGGCTTCAGTCTCACAAACACCCAGACCCGAAACAAATATCTGTGGATCACACAAACATTTGTCTCGGTGCGGGGATCGAACCCGCGGCCGCTCGTTTCGCAAGCTGGTGTCTAGCCAACTGCGCCACGGCTCTGTCAAGGTCTTTAATATAAAATATCCACATAAAATCAGGATTGTTTCAATTGACAGTCATTATAATATGAATTGATCATATTGTTAGAAAATGTGATAAATAAGATTAGAAAACAAATTAATTTAGTGAAACCAAAAAAATTCTAGTTTATAATTGTTTTGAATATTTTTGGAACAAAAAAATGTATATTAATTAAAAAAAAATACATACACACCAAGTAACCAATGGTTTCTCATAATGGTTATTATTTCCATTCAGCCCGACTTTAAAAAATAAGAACTAATTTTAATACAATTTTAATTTTGATCATAAAGTATTTTAATAATGCAATAAGTATATTGTATCCACAACAAAACATTGAACTACTTTATTTTATTTTTATTTTTATTTTATCTTTACATACATGTTTGTATAAAGGTGGACTTAATGCCATAGACATTTTCTGCCAGTCTACTACTATTTGACCTATTTGTTTGCTTCAAATGATAAAATGCTATTAATAAAAATAGATCTTGTATTTTTTTAACAATAATTTAGTGATATCTGTTCAATACACAAACCAAATTGGTGTTTCATAATTCTTAAAGGATGTATTTCTTATTTTTATGTTAATACTGTGTTTCCAATTTAGTTTAATTTCGATAAAAAAAAGGGGCATAATCTATTTACAGAGTACTACGCTCTTTGTTTAGTCTTCTTAATAAACATTAAATAATTATTTTTAGAGTCTCATGAGCTCATATCTATATTTCTAAACAGATTCATAACAAAAGCTAATTACGAAAAAAATATATACTCATGAGAGGCTTAAGTCCCAGGTATGAATACAACTAATGAACCTATTGCCTCTCAAATTTGATAGCTTAATATTATATTGATTAATAAAAAAAACATATAGATAACATTTTTTTATTTTAAATGCATCTAAAATACTTTTTGGCATGTCACTGACCTTGTATTCAGTCTAAAATCAAACTCTACCAATTTGTGACCCAATACTAAAATATCATTTGATAGTTTTACCGTTTGGTTAAAACATTAATAGTATTTAGTAAGATTCTAAAATTATTACACGTATTAATTAAATGAGCGATTTAAAATGAGGAATAAAAATGAACAGCTATATTAGAAACACAAGCTAAAAAAGCCTCTATAGCTACTCGTTGTTATGTAGTTGGTACCATGCACGTAGCAGTAAAATATGGAGGATGCATATCCGAAACCTTCAAATAAGTCGTCCAAAGTTAAATGTCTTACAAAACAATTGTCAAAATATTAATATCATAGCATTTACCGACGAATTAATATCGTTTTTAGTGATAAAGTGCTTCTTAAACTAGATAATGCCGTCAATTGCCACACAATCGCACCGCCCTACGCTGATGTTGATGTACTAATACTTCTCACTTACCGTGCTCGAGACTAACATATTCCACAAACAAAACAAATAAAGATGAGAAGAGATGAAAACTATATCAAAATGTCTTAAGAACTGTGTAGAATTTAGTTAGGTTTCACAATTTTTTCCACAAAACAATAACACTACGCGCAATCACTATCGCACCATCATACTGAAGTTGTTGACAACAAAATCAATAGAGCCAACATCACAGCCAAAATAAATCAATTATTTCGGAGTTTCTTCCGAGCACTCATGTAGATTTTTGGTTTTTAAAAAAGCAATATGGTCAAGCAAATTCTTTGTAAGCAAAGTACATCAACACAATTTCCTAGAATTTTGTGACCGAGTTCTCAAGAAAATTAGTACAATGTTTGATATTACGTTTTTCTAGATATTTTTACAAGATCTTTATATAACTAAATTTAATATTCACATAGATTCATTTTAGATAAAATTACATTGTCTAGAAATTTAAAATTATGAGATACGCAAATTCAGTAAAATTCATTGTCTCCAAAAAAACTCTTAAAATTTGTATCAAAAATTTTGACTCTAGATGGCGTCCTTGTCCCAGAATTCCATGCGTGAATAGAGATGATTCCGTGGACTGGTCATGGCTCGGTAATGAATTCTTTTTCTTAATCAATATACCTAAAGGTGGTATGAGTTTATAAAACCTTGATAGATATGTAGCGGGGTTTTTTTTAAGCATTCGCAGAACGGACTTTGGTATCGTTTATTTCAACAGGAAAGAATATCTCTATCTACTTATATATTATCAATCAAAATACGTCGGCTTTGCAAAGCGGTTTTTTGGAGGCAGTATATTTATTCATTTGTTTGTCATGATAATTGTAGTTAACTCACGATAAAATAATGTACTGCTTTTTAAACTTTTTAAACGAAATAAAAATGAATAACGGCTTTGGCAAAAGTGATTGGAGCATCTCAGTGATATTTGTAAAATAAATAAGGGAGTAAGGGAGTTAAAGAAACTTTTTTTCTTTAAGTATATCATGTGACAGAAAATAATTTAAATAGCAAAGAGGAATAGGTCCGTATACAGTTCTATTAAACGGGAAAATTTGCCGTGACTCTTAAATCACAATGAACAAATAAGAATGATTTGTTTTGGAAACGCACAAATTAGTATAATTACTGACGTACACATATTCTCTGAACATGCCACAAGTTTATTTTTGCCATGATTTATAATCGTTAAAATGGGCCTTCATAACTTTTAATTCTACCTATATGTTTTATGACATCTATAGTTGAATTTCTTTTTTCTCAAGTAATTAGTTTGTAATACCGTAGGTACCGTTTTTTATCCTTGTAACAATTGCAATTAACCAGCCAAAAACAAATTTACTAATGTTTTATTAAAAAATATATATATAATATTGAAAACAAACGATTCATCCAGACATTTCCTTGTTGAGCCCGTATTATTTGAATAAAACATGTAATGGCACTTAGTAAATAAATAATAATGTGATGGTCAGAGCACCGCAGGTTGCTTGGTCCTGCAGTTTTTTTGCAGTCGGGACACAAGTGCGAAAATAGTAAAGCACATGCTGGCTGGCATATGCTTGACGTCGTTGTGGACTGATGTGCTCAAACCTGATGGAGCATTTATTCAAAAAGGCTAATAAGAGAGGCTTATTCGTATATTGATGATGACGACGATGATGATGAATCCGGAATTGGCTTACTTCTTTCGCATCTATAAGAGACTCGATTTCTTATTGAAGAGCAATTACTTTGGTATTGTCAGCGCCATCTAGTGTGGAAAATGACATTGAAATCCGATTTACAACCTATTCGAACAACTAATAATATTGTCTTCATTTTTACATTTTACTGTTTTTGTTACGTATTTTTTGGGACAATTTTGTTTTTCTTTATTGAACCAACAAAATAAAAACACAAACGTCGGAAACGGTCAGTTGTACCTAAATCACGAGCTTTAATAAAAAGCTTAATATATCCAGGATTAGTGCTGAACTAGTAACTAGTGAATTAGTATTTTAATGTAGTCTATATTTGACCTAACGCAAATCGAGTAAAATCGTTGAAACCCGGTTAAAGCTGATTTAATTTGCTTTACTACTCCAACCTTGACCTACGACGGTACTGTTCGATTTTTGCATATTTATTACTAAGTATATAATGTTTTCAACATGCAAAATAGACAAAAACTGAGTAGATTTTAATGTAATTGTTAGATAGTCGCATCACAGTATACGCTTATTTGCAAATTTATAACTTGTTGTTGTAATATTAATCATTAAGTTTTGTTTATTTCTTACTTTACAATTGTTAAATATTCTATAATATAAGCAAGAAAAAGGAAGTTACAAAAAAATACGAAACCTTTATCCTACTAAACAAATGTTTACAAGGTAGGAATTTATTTCGATTTAAAAAACAAAAAATATCTCACTAAGTTATACTACATCATCTATAGGTATCTAACTTATCAGTATCCATCATTACTACTTGTACCTTAAAATAAATTATTTTTTAATGACATTTTTATCATAATAGAATGAAATAATGTTTCTATTTAAATTTTTAGTTTTCAAAATATTTTCCGAATCTAGAAGACATTCTCGATAAAATACAGACTTCTAATGATTTGTAACACTTTGGAACCAAACGTCACAGCAAGTAATGTCAATGACACATTTGTGCTGTCAATACTGTCAAAAGTGTCAAGGTTTTTAGAATATCATAATCTCAATTATGGATTCTTGTGTTTAAACTAGTTCTACATTTTGTGTTAAGTAGTGGTCATTTTAATTATTTAAAATGAGAATGAAATCTTTAAATTTATTGAAAAAAATATTTATAATGGCTATATTTGTGACTATATTTCTTTTAGTCTTCTTCTGGCCAAAAATGGAAATTTTAAGGTAAATAGAATCTTGTAAAAAGCCTGAAGTGTTTTTATAGATTGAATGGTAATAAATATTACCGCTGCGGCTTCTCTTTTAATTACACAGAGGGTTTAAAGACCCTGAGATCATTTAAAACATTAAATGAACTGTTAATTAATTATTGTCTTATAAAAATATAAATAACCAGAATTTTTAATGGCAACTTAACGTTTTTTTTAAATGTGATGGTAATATTCAAATGTAAGAAACATTTATGCAAGTATTTTTAACATACATTCCGTGCTATCACACTTAATTTTTTAAAGTGAAAATATCCACAATTTAACTAATATCAAAAAGTTATGCACTAAATACAGAGGTATTATTAACTATATATACAATGACTTAAAAAGTTTGTAATCTAATAATCAGTATTCTTATATTATTTTAATGAGAGACCTTAGCTTATTTGTTTCTTTTTTATATAATAAGAATGTTCTTAATACTTAAGACATCTTTCCATTGTGTGATGGTCTGAAAGGAATGTGTTGGTGGCAAAGTCATCCTGTTGGTAACTGTTGTAGGAAGTGATGTGAAAATATGAGAGGTATTAGTTAGGAGACCTTATATTAAATGGGGTTGGTTACCTGGTTAGATGAAAAGGGCCAGTTTGGTAATTGTTTATTTTGTTTTTTTTTTGGCTGTTTTAAATGTGGTAGCAGTTTTCATTTATTTATTAGGTTTTCTAACAGCTGTGTACATTAAGTGGTTACAGGTAGTAAGTACATGTTGTTAAAAATAGGCTAAATGTAACATTTATTTATAGGCAAACACTACATCCATTTTTTACTTATTTGATATAAAACTAAGTTCATGTTATTCTAAATTTATTTTAATTGATAGTTTTATACCTATTTTTTATTACTCTTTCAATTTCCTTCATATTGGTAGTTTGTAGGTGATTTTATATTAATGTCTTACTACTTCAAGCTTATAATTAAACACCATTTTGGTTTTTCTTTTTGCCATGCCTACAGATTATGTCTCCAAGGCTTATTAACTGCTTTCTTAGCTGTCAAAATCATCATCAGTTAGCCATATTGATTACACAAGTTTATTAATAAAATTATTTATGCAAGATGCAGAAAAAAATACACTTTGGATTTGACATTGGACAAAAATTAGCAGTTGGATAAATTTTTTGAAATGGTGCATATTAGAATTGTGCTTATGTCTAGCTTCTGCATCAATTTACTATGATTTTTTTTTATAATAAATTATTGAATATTTTTTCTTCTATAATGATAGTAATCTTTAGCACTCTGATTGTAACAGTTTCTTTGGGTATAAATCTTGCACAGCACTTATGATTATAAAAGTACTATGAGATTTAAATGAGAGAGTTGGTTGGTTGGAAGTGATTACAATAATCTTGTATCAGTTGACACACTTTCAAAAACATACCATTGCTATCAAACTGTTTTTGAAAAAGTATCATACATACATACATCATGGTAGATAAAACATCTACCAGAAGTTTTAATTGTAGCCATATATTTTTCTAGAACTGGTCTTTAAATTGTTTTAGTAATTATCTGGCACAATTGTAGTGATAAATGCCTTGTGGGCAATACTTATTTTTATATTATTTTACAAGCAGAAACCAACAGTAGTATACAAATACTAATACATGCTTTAAGAACTGTCTTTCTTGGAATAAATGTTTGTTTAACATTTTATACTATATGCTTGCATGCTTCATGCTGATTTATATTATTATAGTTGTTTTCTTTATTTTTCTTAACTCTCTTGATCTTTAAATTTAAAACAAATTTAACAAGAAAATTAAATTTATGTCTGTGTGTCAATGTGGCTAAGGAATATTATATTAAACAAAATTATTATAAAATATTAATACAAAACACAAAGAATTGGAGCAGTGTTTCATTTTTAGACTACTAGTATTGCAAGAGTTGATTTTAAAGTAAAACACAAACATGTATTTTTTCAATTTGAGAGCTAATTTAGTTGGCCACTGAAGAATAGACTTTTTATTTTTTTACAAGTTATTCCTGTCTTTTTAAATTTTTTTAGCAGCACAGTTAAATATGTCATAAATTTTGTTGAAGATTGTACAGTGGACTAATAAAGAGTTTCTACAAAATTGCGATGGCATTGTGGGCGGCACTCACAACGGTCAAAATGATCCTTCAAATTTTAAACGCCTAATAAGATCTATAATGGATGTATCAATGTTGTGGAAATATTGACAACCCTAAGCCTCTCATATTTAGCAACTTCTTCGAAGGTTATTATTAGCGTGAAACGGATACACAGCTATTCTAAGCCGGCTCTAAATGGTGCTCATTCTATACAATTCCCCTTTTTATCTTGCTAACATAGTGACTAAGAATATCCATTGATACTAGTAAAACTAATCATTGTATTTTTTACAGTCTGGACGGCGTGGCCACAACAATAATATCGAAGAGCATTCGAGTGCACGTGAAAAACAAGATTTGCCACGTAAACTTCCAAGACTACAGGGCCAATATGAATAAGACAGATTTGAAAATGATATATTTTATTACTCCCACATACCCTAGGCCGGAGCAAGTGCCCGAGTTGACGCGCCTCGCTCACACTTTGATGCACGTGCCTCGAATACACTGGATTATCGCTGACGACCAACCTGTGTGCTCCGATGAAATTATCGGGCTTCTTAGGTAAGGTATTCAATAAACAATTGTGTAATTTTAACAGAACTTTAAGAGATAAAAAATTAGATAATTGAATTAAATATGGTTTTAGGTCTTAACTCTTAAGTCTTAACCCATTTGAAAAAAGGGTGCATAATTAAGTGACGAACAGTTTGGTACGATCCCATAATATACCGCAATACCTAACGGCTTCTTGAAGTTACGTGGCTGTTCAAAAGAAAATTTCATTTCGAGTAACGGGGTCAGTAAATATATTATTTAGTTTAACGTCGTCAGTGACCTGTAGGAATATCGTAAATCGAATTATTAAAAAAAATACTATGAACGAGATCAAGAGTTAGTCAATTCTGATAATTAGCCTGGATTTAAAGCTCTGAGATAAAGAGTTGTGAAACTTAAAAAAATAACTCGAACCTCGGCTCCCTTTGTTTAGTCCTTGTTTTACTTTGTCTATATATGCACGGAGTGTTCTTGCCATACAAATGCATTCATTAAATTATGGTGATAATAATAACTAGTTTCAACATATACTCTCGGCCTTACAATAGGATATACTTTATGTACAGCGAAAGACCTATTAAATACCCACATGATAAATATGTGGATCTCTTTGTGATTTGCATGGTATCTTATCTTCATAGATCTGAATTCTGCAAGGTAAATAAAGTCCCAAGTTAGGCTACATCAAACACGTTTAACACGGCTACGTTAAAATATGTAGCAATTTCGGGTACGTTAAGCCAATATCACTCACAATATCAATGTTTATTTTTCAAGTTCAATTAACTTCTTCTGTGCTACCTGTACACATTTGTTCGGTATCGAGGTCATTTAGTTCCAATACAAGTGTTTTTAAATCGAAATCAATAAAGGCTAATACGCACTAGAAAAGTGTAATTTTTATGCATAAAACACTATCGGCATAATTTTTAGTTCACAGCACGTATTTTAAAACATTACCTAAACTATACAAGTTAATATGGTATTTAAAAAGATTTTAAATCGTTTCTGCGTTTTAAGGTGACATTAATCGACAGTAATAGGATAATAATTATTAACGTAAGCATTACATTCAAATTTTCATCACTAGAGGTTCTGTTCGTTTGTAACATATTTTTACAAGGTTTTTTTTTCATTTTGTCACGGGGATTTAATCTAAATCTTAATTTTTTCCGCTGCATTATTTCATATTTTTACCATTTAATCATTTCTATCGATAATTAGTTATGGTCTTTTTGGTGATTCGTTTCTTATACTGGTACATGAATAAGAAAAGTTAGTACCAGATAACAAATTAACCGTATTCAGTCTGAGGTCGTTGGCCAATTACTGAATACAGCATGATGAAAAATAAAATTAATAAGTAACTATTGAATCATCATCAGCCCATATACGTCCCACTGCTCCTTGACCATTGTAAGGGTTTAGACCAGTCTTTCCCAAAGTGGGCTATAACGTCCCCCTGTGGGCGCGGCAGGTCTCAAGGGGGGCGGTAAGAGACCCAGAAAGAAAATGGGGGCGTTGTGTAGAGGCCTGGGGGGTGATTTGTAATTTTATTTAGCTAGGAGGCCTCTTAGACAACGACTGCATAAGCTCTCGACTCTCAACAACAACTTGTAAACATCAACTAATATGAATTAAAAGATTGTTCAAACACGGTTCTATATTTCTCGCCGCGTAGTTCATATATCTGTCCTATTTTATTGAATATAGAAAAAATGAAAATCATGTCAATCGGTCGCTCCGTTTCGTAATGAAAATAGATAGTAAAAGTTACGTTTAAAATTCTCCGTTAATGTACATATGTATAGAGGTCAAAATAATTAATTAATTTAATTTGAAGTTATAGTGGTTTTTAAATAGGTGAAAAAATTGGGGCGCTAAAAAAATATTTATTCTCAAAGTGGGTAGTAAACATAATAAGTTCGGGAACCACTGGTTTAGACCATAGTCCGCCACGCTGGCCTAGTGCGGGTTGGCGGAGTACACACCTAATAAATTCCCAAGAACTTTCGAATAGCGCCAATCATTATGCAAGTGAATGTAATCCCTGTTCACACTCCCGTAAGTTTTATACGTTCGATGCAAGGTTATTTCCAGTTATAGGCCGTTGGCAGGTCAAAGCTTATTACCCTGCCGATGTAGAAATGTATTATAATCAAGTTAGCTTCCTTCCCTGCTATGTCGCTAATAATTTCATTGTGTAATTATGCTGAGGAACTTTATGTCATATTGAAACGAATAATTAATGTATAAGCGAGCGATTAGTATTTGCACGAGGCAATCCTACAAAATGTCAGTTTTGTATTTCAAATTTTTAATTTATTTTTTAATTGATTGTAATAAATGCCGCAGCCAATCTTGTAACTTGTGGTATCACTTGATCAATAAGTACTACATTTGAATGGGTGTTTTTAAATACTTGCGTAGTGTCAAGCCATATTAAATAAGGAAAGATGTAGATTGAATACATGTCTGTCTGATTATATAAATTAAAAAAAATGAAAAACAATGAAATATTCCAGGCGCACCGGGTTGCCGTACACTCACATCTCCAGCCCGAAGCCGTACGTATACGTGGGTACTAACTATCCGCGCGGAGTGTCCAACCGGAGGGCCGCGGTGTCCTGGCTCCACGAGAACGCTCACGACGGCGTCTTGTACTTTGGTGACGACGACAACACCGTCGACTTGCAGTTGTTCGACGAGATCAGAAATACTAAGAAGGTCTCGATGTTCCCTGTCGGCCTCATTGGAGGATACGGTGTTTCTACTCCTATAGTTAAAAATGGCAAGGTGAGTTTTCAGAATTTGCTACTCATAGCCGATGTTTGTATATGGGGCGAATTTTGGATGTCGAAGAAGCAAAACTAGCATGGCTTGTAGCACTTAATAGTCTACACAATTTTGTGGAATTCAGGTTTAAGTGCTTGTGGATGAGTGTCCCTTTTTCAATGCGAACTGATTTGAGCGAATAAATATTTTGTTACTAACTTGTTTCCAACTAAATAACAGCTGGCGTATTCGTTCTATTTGTTATAAAGCACTAAATACTAAACACTTTACTAATACTACTTTAACACTACATTTTTCAAAATTATCTGATAATCTTATATTAAATTTTTCTTAATTATTGAAACATATTAACTGATAATACATTGGTGAAATGGTAATGAAATATGTAAAAGATAAAAGAGTATTTAGTTCTTGTAAAGTAAATTTTTATTTACAACATTTTTTCATTAATTTATTGTTGTCGCTATGCGTTATGTGTTGGCTGAGCTCTAGACTTATACATTCTCTATCTATCCATGAACTATTTCCTTGTAGCATGACTAATATTATCTGCTTCATAATAACTATCATAAGCGAATCAATAATCGCTTGCGACAGGCATTACGACTTTTTTCTAATTATAGCACGTACTGTGCTCACATTTTCCTGTTAAGATAAGAACTTCTCTCGTTGCGCGTACAATGCTGTAGTTTTGCATAACATATATCTTAATGTGTATCGGACGTTACATAAACGCGTGGAAGTGCTACTGCGTCACGCCATTTGTTTCTCAAGTTATTGTGTGTATAAGGACATATGGTAATATATCACGGGCCTGTCCGCCTATCTGGGTCTCTTCAACAAACCAAATACACGTTTCTACCACATTGAGGGTTTTGTGTAAATATTAACCAATGAGTGCACATTGCAGGTGGTTGCATTCTTCGACTCGTGGCCCGGGTCCAGGACGTTCCCGGTGGACATGGCGGGGTTCGCGGTGAACCTGGCGTTCCTGTCGCCCGCCGCCACCATGCCCTACACCGCCGGACACGAGGAGGACAAGTTCCTCGTCAGCCTGGGTTTGAAAATAGACGACATAGAACCACTGGCGGATAATTGCTCTAAGGTTCTAGTGTGGCATACGAAAACGGCCAAATTTAAGAAGCCCTCCATTAAAATCGATATAGACAAAATAGATAACGTGTTAAAGTACGAAGACTTTGCCAATTTGCTCAAAGAGACTGCTAGGTTGGGGATGGCTGACATATTCCCCGAGAACGGCACTAAGGCGTACATAATAAAGAATCGTAGAACATACGAACCACTGACTGGATTGCATTAGTTCGCTCTAGATAATGCTTTCATATGAAATGCCTTATCATAACTGTGATTATACAGTTTAGGTAATTTCCATTACATTAATATTTTACTAGCGGAACACCATGGGACATTCGGCTTTTTCTAGTTGGAAAACGTTTTCAACACTTAAAATTCTTCTATGAGTAAAAGTTGATGCCGCATAGTCAGCTCTAGTCCTTAAATATTGGCAAATAGCAAATCATGTGCTTATTTTAGCCACAAAAAATAATTTAAATGTAACGCATACGAGAAGCGATTCTATATTAGTTTTATTCGATGCAGCTAATGTATTTATTTAGGTTATTGATAATTTTCAATAAAATCTTTAAAGTTTAGGGTTTATGTAGAAATGCATTAGTTTAGAAAATTTAAATAGGAAATCTAATAACACACTAATTTATAAACCAGAGTTTACTAAAAACGGGTTGTTAATAGATAATGAATCATCACATTTATACATAAATAAAGTTTCTTCCTAGTGTAGCTTTTAGGGTATTGAGTAACTTTATAATGATACTTTTGGAGTCTAATTGTATCATTCACTGCAAAGGTCTTGATTGATAAAACCATCTTATATATCATTTTACTATTTCAAATCATTCTATTTCACATCACTGTCTCTCTATGACTATTTTTTTGTTAAAAAAAAAATGTTTTCATATCGTATTTCACACCCAAGCCTTTTTAAGTTTACCAATCTTTCATAATTTCAATTTTTGCATTTAGTTCAGTTGTATTCCAAATTCCTTTGAAACATGAGCAAACCATCATTTATTTAAAGGTATTTTTAATTGATATCTAAATATATCTATTTATATTGGCCCATATGAAAATTAAAAATCATTTCAATAAATAAACTAATATGAAATTTTACGTATAACACTTCCCTTAATTTTTTTATATATTCAAGTTTGAATATATATGTAAGTATTGTGCAATAAAATTAGTCTACTAATGTTGTTTATTTTTAAGTTATATCTTTTTTTAAATTTATTTTTTGTTAATGGTTGTACCAATTATTGTTAGGTTTACTTGGAAATTTTAGGATGCGGCTTTATATAACGGCATTCAAATATCTCTGCTGTCACCTGAAATAGTTAGATAAATAATTTATTTCCTCATACATACGAGACTATTCTAGGCTCCTGTAATTGGTATGGACTTTTTCTATCTAGGAAAAGCTTGTATGCCCCAAAACGCAGTTAAGCCTGTAAGATTAATGTTAACGCTCAGTGCAATATTCTGAATGTATTGATAGGTTTAAAGGAGTCTTAGGATAATTTTTCATAATGATTATCATCATAAACTGCCACAAAAGACGAGTCATTTATATAACGCACAATCATAGACATTGTTGTAAAGTGGCGATATTGGCCATGAGTAAATAACTGTTTAAAATTAGTAGATGACAACTCAACAGAGACTTTTATTAAGAGCCAGCTTTGTTAGTTACCTATTATATAATTGTCAGTCTGATTATATTGTACTGATTGTCGATATTGTATCAACGTTAATATGTTGAATTAGGATTCCGTCAATTGTATTGTTTTATAAAACTTAGTTTCAAGTATACACAACACGATATACACTAAACCAGGGTAGGCGAACCAAGGGCACGCGTGCCATTGATGGCACGCGACACAATATTTTGGGCACGTCGCCGATCACACAGAAGTCACACTAATTTTACAATAATTTAATTTATGCGTGTAATAAAAACATTCCAAAATGTACCTCTTTTGTTTACTTTATTTCATAAAGAGTTTTGATAGTATTTATTATTGTTATTCTCCAAATAATCAGAAAGTCAAAATTATTTGATGGCACGCCAATGACCCCATTAAACATTTTTTAGAAAAAATGGCACGTTGATGCATAAAGGTTCGCCTACCCTGCACTAAACAATGCGTAAATATTTTATGGACGTTGATTAAGTCTGTGTTAGTTAATTACTTATCGTACACGTAATAAAAAGCGCAGGAGCATCCTGGATCCATTACCAAATGGAACAATAACAGCCATTTGTTATTGGATTCACGACAAATGTTTGACAGAGTCATAGATGGGTAAAAATATGGTCATTATAAAATGCTGATTTCTAAACGTAGGTTAGCAAATGTGTATGTTATTGTGATGTGTGCTAGCGTTCTTGTTCGCTGCCGACTGATATTTGACGTACCGTGACAAGACAATATACTTTTCAGCTAATAGAGACATAATCAACGTTTGTAATGAAGCTTTGGTTGCCTAAACGTCAGTAAGGGGGCTGGTATTTATTGAAAAACGTTATCAACCATGTAGTTAACGTGCATGGCGGTTATTAAAACGCGAGTGCTTATTATACAAGCATCTAATATTAACGATTCAATAATTAGGTACTATTAATGCAATGCACTTTATCGAATGAAAAACAATGCAATTACTTTAATCGCGTAAGTTATAATTACATTGTTCTGCTTTCGTCACGGCCATAAATAATGTTATTGTACTGACTAAAATAATGTCAATCGTTATTATTTGGAATTGTTATTTAGAATTAAATCGACAACACGTATAGATTAGATCTTCGACAGTGTATCAATAATTTGGGGTATTAACACATGATAAAAATGTTATAAATTAAGTGAATAATTCAATATTATTACACTTTTGCTTCTGATAAAATTGATTAATAGGATGATAGTGGATTTAGCATTAAATCGGAACATTTCTCGGAATATGAAAACGAAGAAGTGTCATTATAAAACCAAATTGTTGGTAATTGCACAAAAGAAGGGAAAATTTAAATTATAGCTGGTGGTGTATCTGGTTGATATTGTCACAAACGTATTTGATCATAAAGCAGTATTAAATCAAAACGTTCGCGATAAGGAATTGTGAAAGGCCTTTAACTAGTAGCGGTAATATAGGCTGTTAAGCTAATCTGTCAGCACTTGTCATAGAACTATGAAATATTCAATGTAAGTTATACAGTAGGTAGCTATATATTATATTATTAGGCAAAGATGTCATGTACAAGAAGTGCAATACACTGGACGAATCACATTGTAAAGCGTTCTTGAAGAAAAAAGAAATAAGGCGAGATTATAGATAATATATGAAGAAATTTCCCTTTTTCAGATTCTTGATAAATTTCATGTGTAAAATTCTTTCACGCGATTTCTTTGTCTTTGAGCACGTTCTTTTTTTTCATGACATATTTTCACGCACTCATACACTCGTTTTAAATTCAAGACCTCCTTACAAATTAATGACGAACAATACATGCAAACAATCATGGCAGATTTTTGTTTCACGTGTTACTTGACTTTGATTGAAGGCATTTAGAATTTTTATCGGTATGATTGTTGTTTAGAGGCCACATAAATATATTGAGTGGAACACTTAATACATTATGTGTAACATTACTTAACAAAGTAATGTTTATCACATATTTATATGCGTATGCATGTATGTATTGAATCTTTCACTTTTTTATTTCAATATTCGGCCTCTTTCATGATGGAATGTGGATACGATATACGATAGACAAATATTCTAACACCCACTAATGATTGTTCTGAGTTTCTGCAAATTCTCTTTTAAATTTTTTTATAGACACAACGCTACACTAGTATCCTCATGTGGGATCAGAACCAGTATGCGTATTTAACATCCTTATAAGCCTTAATGCATGTCAATATTTCCTAAAATCATTAATTATAAACATGAATGATTGAAGAATCGTAGATGAATCAATATAATATCTTAGATGAAGATCTACGACATCTGCTATTGAATTCACTGATAATGTAAATTTGCCACACATGAAAAAATATAAAAATACGTCTTCTGCCTTTCAAATATTGTATGAAAACTAAAAAATAAATGAATTAATATCTCATAATGATAAAAGCCGTAACCTGAGACACTAACCAAAACATTGATTTGAAAACCTGCCATGGTTCTTTCCTGGAGGCAAAGCTATATAAGTGTTTATTCTGATCTACTTTGGATTTGAGCATGGTTTTAAATGAGGGTAAAGCGTTAAAAGCAAATATTTCCAAAACAGGTATGAATGTTCCAAATATTAAATATAATATAGTGTCACGTTATTCACTTATTTAACAAAAGATAATTTGCATATTTTTAGAATAAACTGCAATTATCAGATATAAACTAGTTATTTTATATATCCAACATTTTAAAAAATAATTATAATGGATCATATAAATCTCATTCTAGTACAAATTATTTGAATATGGTGATGTTCACGTTTCAAACAGTACATGCCGTCTGATACATTGTGATAGCAGCTTAATAATCACATTTAGAACATAAATAGCAGCTTTTTATATACACATTTACAAGAACACACTCATTGAGCCAGCTGTATATATGATAAGTAATGTATTTAAAAGTATTAGCTACAAGAATAATGGTCAAGTTAACAATACCCGCAAAATTAAGTTTAGCGTATTTTTTTTTCTATTATCAAATGTTTTGTGTTTCATGCAATTTTTTTCTGAAGCTTGTATGAATTGAAATGTATTGTTGACATGTATACTATATCTATATCACATACAACTTTCACTATATGTATGTAGCTATATAATAAAGTTTTCTGACATAATATACTTTTTTCTTAAATCATAATTTTGTGAATTGATTAATGTTTTCTCGAATCTCTCTATTGTTTATTTTCGTTTAAAACATTACATAAAGAATGGTATGAATTATTTAATAAATATATAAAAAAAATATTTTAAAATTAATTACGTACCTGCATGATGTATTATAATAAATATATTGTACATATAAAATATATATATATATATAATAATATATCTGTGAAATGGTTAAAATTGATTTTTTTTTAATTAACTTCAAAATAAAAATGAGAAAGTTTTATAATACCATACCTATTTTATGTAAAATGTCCCGTAAATTATTCTTTTATAAGTTGTATTTTTGTATCATTTTGATTATGATTTCCAAAGTGGTTGAATATTCCAAAGAATGTATTTAAGTCAATGGAGTAAATTTATTTTATTCCAAAAGATCTGTCGATTGTTTATTTTAAGAACATTTTTGTTAATGTAGGTATCAGTACTAGTGGTAATAAAAGAGTACACAATATTAAAATTATAGTTATAAGTAAACAACTGCATGTCGCAGAAGTTAATTATGTCATAGTTACAAATTACTAAAAAAAAGAAAGACTATGTTGTTGGATATGGTAGTATATTGAACACAATGAATATTTGTAGTAATAATTAATGAATTTATTAAGATGTCAATTGTAAACTATGTAGACATAAAATTACTATTTGCATGTTCATTTCCACTTAGCTACTAATTCCAAATTCTTACTTTGTATTGTTGAATGAATGTGTTGAAGGCAGCTATTTCTAGCTTACAATATCTGGAGAAATTGTACAAATGTTTTACATGAAAAAATAATATACTTTGAAATGACAAAAGTTAACAGTGAAATTAACATTGTTTCTGATTGTATTTTACTTATTTTTTTAGTAATGAAATGTATACATTAGATTGGCCCAGAAAAAGAAATATTATTAAGTATAAAATCAATTTGTCACGACGATTGTTTGACATGCGCTCTACAATAGGCAAAAGTAGAAATAGGTCTAGTATAATAAAAAAAGAGATGAGGTTCTGGTTTAACGAAATAAAAAATGTTATGTTACACTATTTATATGTGATGTTGATATTTGGTAAATTTTCATTACTTAAAAAAATATCAAATTTCTAAATTAGACATCTTATTAATTGACTTTGATTATAGTATTAGCGAGTGCTTTAATTTTTTTATTACTCTGTGGTTCGTACTAACATCTCGATCGCGGTTTTATGGCCGTAACATTGACTGTCTACATGGTTTACTGTTCTGGCAGCAAATTTTGTTGTTTTTCTAACAAACGCGCTTTCTAGAAAGACTAAATAAATAGTTATAATAATATGATAGATATTTACGAAAATATTCCACACAAAAACGACACAGACACACATACATTGGACTATCGATGAATTGTTTAATTTGTGATGAAGCTTATCAGAAATATAATTAATTTGTACCCGTATTGTCTTTAATTATCTAAATATTCCTTCGTTCTTATGAAACTCCTAAACTTTTCAGTTTTCCGGAATCTAGAAATTTATGAAACATACCAACATGTATCATGGGGTCTGGGGAACAACATCGAAAACACAACTTTTAACTACTCGTAGAGCCATTTTAAAACTTATTTTGTAAAGTTAGCATAGACACCACAGTTTTTTAAAATGTAGTCTAAAGTATGTATGAGCAAAAAATATTTTGCTGGAGAACCATAAAGTACATACCTACCATCAAGATGTCGCTTCCTGACAAATTACAAGTACATTTTCACGAACAGGGTAGTGGGTTATACTAGTACTTACTCTTTTATGTACACAACAATTGACATAAATAAAATAGTTTTAACTTTAACAGTAACAATATTGGTCAAAGACGTTTGACGAAGGTTTGTGTAAGACCACAATGCCTGTAAGAGATTAGAGAAGTCTATTTAGGTATAAAAATAAATACACTCAACAGTTACATAAATAGTTCTGACTTTAGACTACGATATAAGGTTTGTGACGTAGGTATTAGAAACTACGAGAAATTTTCAGTTTCGCTAACACCCAGACCCAAGAAAAATATTTGTGCATCGCACAAACAATATTTCACAATCTGGTGTCTGGTATATAACCAACTGGGCCATGAGGCTGCCCGATGTTAAGTAGTTAAAATAATTGTAACTTCTTAAAGATTTTTTAGCAGTGTACCTATAGGTGCAAAGCAATGTCTATTCATTTGCATCAAGATAATTATAAAATGAATGGCTGAGGGGATGATAATATCATTTTCAGTTGTTTTTGTTTAAAGGCACTGCTTCATCAGGTTTAAGTTTTAGAAAAATAACAAAGTTTGACCTTAATTTTACAAATTAAATACAAGCAAAACAATGCTATAACCCATATCAGTTCTAGTTTTTTGATAGAAGATACCAAACTTAATGCAGAGTGGTAAAATATATGTTAAAAGACAATCTCAATATAAATAGGGGGATGTAGAATATGGGCTATTTTAAATTAATCACCTTCCACTGCTGGGCATAGGTTTCCTATAGGCTATAGGTACACCTTTGTACCTACTATCAAAAAATCGTATCGAATATGAGATTACGTGGATATTACTAATAAATTATTTAGTGTTTAAAATAAGCAATTCATGATATTTAAAAATAAAAAATTTAAGTAGGTACATAGGTATATTTATTCGCTACTCAATGCAACCTTTGGTAAATAAGAGTAGTCTTGAGACGAGATATGTAAAACTAATTTCGTCTTTCTTTTAAATTATGGTATGGCAGTATATATTAAACATATTAAATAAAATGTTAATTGACGTTTCTATTGGTAGAATACTTTTATCGATGGCAAATATATATATTTTCTACAGCTTTCTAGATTCAATTTTCTTGGGGTTCAATAAATATTAGATAACAGAAGTATTAATTATACATGTAAACAAATAAATTAATGCATCAAAAAGTAGTAAATTATTAAAAGTCCGTGTAAAGCGTCCTCTAGTGGCACCATTTTGTATTAAACTGAAGGGTAAACTCCATAGACTAAATGGATGATATTCTCGATAGGCCAAATGATTGATGCAATACGGGGTAGTACAGATCGGATGTGTATAGTCTACACTTCGCAGTTCCATGTGCAAGTACCTTATATTGTCTTTGGTTCAGTCAGTCTGAAGTAAGTTCGCGACGGCTGGATGTACGCGCTTGATGCAAAACATAAATAAATCGAAAAAATATTAAAGTAACTTCTGTAACGTATCACATAAAATGAGAATTTTGTTTTTGATACTTTACATCATCTAGAAGGTGAGGCAATAATTCCTAAGCTTTTATAACATAAATCACGCGTGTTTACTACTTGTTTACGTAAAGTTTTTTTTAAGACAAAATAGTTTTTTTTGTTAAGATTTGTCTAATACTCGGTAAAAAGTTTTTCAATAACTTTTTTTTAAATGTGGAAGTATATTTAAGCTAATTTAAGATAGTTTAAGTGATTTTAAAAGTTTAGAAAAGTTTTGATAAACTTTTTGGAGTGACTTTTAAGTGTCAAAAATATTTTAAGCTAAGTTTTTAGTGGGAAACCATGGTTTGATTTTAAGTTTTAGAAGGTTTAGTGCTTCTTGAAATAATATCAGCTCAACGTAGGTACATATCGCTGGTATTTAAATTTGAGTGAAGTTTATGAACAATACCATCTCATTAAGCTACCTAGTATTTTTTCTTTGTGGCGTTATATTTTTACGCTGTAAACAAGAGTCCCTCCCAACACTTTTCTAACGCCAGGCATATTTGGCACGAAGCCAATTCAACATTTCTTTGCTTGGTTCATTGATGCATGAAATTAAAAATTATAATTCAAATGTGAGTTCAAAATTCATTAACAAATAATATGTCTAATTTTTAAAAGTATTTCGAAAATAAAATTATGCCTTCAATATAATTATTAAAAACTTTATGAACATTATTATAACATGACTGCAGATAACAGGATGAAATTTGGTGATATTGAAGTAAATGTGATTAAGCAAAAAAAAAAACCAAAACAAATTTTGTGATATGACTGTATGACTTATCTCATTTATTCTTCAACCAACAATTGCCTTTAAAGAACAATTAAGTGTTAAGATAACACCAATCAGATCTATGATTGGTGTTATAATAGACCAATATATGGTCTGGGGTAGGCTAATATATAATTTACCACATATAATGGCAGAGAGCAGTATTACATCTTTCTTAGAAGTAAAGTAATGATGTATTATTTTGTTTTTATCATGAATTTTTTTTTTTAGAGTTCGCAATGAGGACAAGAGTGCTCCGCTGTAGGCCTTTTTCCACCCGCATCCTTGTCCTGTTGCTGCTGGTGATTGGGTTTGGTGCCTATTGCTACTACTACACAAGCTCTCCATCATACCCCAAACCAGGTTAGTGCAGACAAAATGTTAAAAAATAAGTTAAATTTATCTTTTAAAGATTCAAGAAATAAACTTGGTGTTGTCATCATCATTTTTCTAAAGGGTGCAGAAACGAAGCGCATTTGCACAATGTACTAGCGATGGGATATAAAGTTGCGAAACTGCATACAATTTTATTTATAAAACTTTGGACTCTCTAGATCAGCTCAATGTTGAGGAATGGCGGTGGATGATCTAAGTTCATAGAATTCAGCAAGCAGTGGTATAAAATTTTAAATAATTACGACGAGTTAAGAACGAAGAATAAAGCTAAACTAAATATATTTATTTAAATATTACTACTGTATAAATAATTTAACTTTAGCTAAAGAAAAGCAAAGATTTTTGACGAATTTACAGCACCCCTTAGTTCAGCCAGAAGGATTTCTTAGATAATAAGGTCTATTCGCTGCGAAAGAAATCATTCCGTAAAGCGTACGAGGTCGAAAGTCAAACTGTTGTCAGCTGATAAAAAGTGCATATTATAAAAATAAATGCACAGTCTCGGCCGTCGATAAATCGTGATACGTTCATTATTAATTCTACAATTTTATGCGAAAAACTTTATTTTTATTTTGTCATCAATTAATCATAGACATCGTGAATTTTGTTAACTTACATTAGTAACTTTATAAGAAGATTATTAATGACATGAAGGTAATGATTTTCTGCAATTCCACATACACATAAGGTGGTAAAAAAATACAAAAATGCTCCATGTTTGCGTTTTCTTACTTCAATAGTCTGAATGAATAAAAAAACTTGCAAGTAGGTCTACTAGCTCTAGTATAATTCATGAATTAAATTTGACAAATAGGAAAATTCATGAATTGAAATATTTACTAAAAGCTTACTGAGAATGTTATCTGAAAATATCTTCGACTGCTTTAGTAGATAATGTAATGAACCATAACACAATTTATTTCAAAATACATTGCAGTTTTGCTTTTTTATAAATAGGAAACCACAATTTCAGTCACACACCTACCTTAGTAGCAAGTGCAAAATATTCGAAATATCATAAAACATAGAGACATACCCTAATGCCTGTAATCCCGGTAAGGGTAAACAGAGTTGCACTTTAGCACCCAAATTTCGCTAGTTATGTTTCAGTTCTACGTAATAGGGGGTTAGCCTATTGCCGTTTTTCAGGCGCATTTCCAGACTTTTCTATTGAGAATTGAGAATTTCCTAATCGAAAAACACTGCTCGACTCTTAAACGCACGGCATCAGCTTGTACCATGAGACCACGAGGCAGTTAAACCTAACCAAATATCGTAAAAATAATCTTTAGTCCACGGAAAATATTGCTGGTATTGTGTTAGTGGTAAAAAATGCGAATTACACGGCTTCTCAAAAAACATTTATTGTCACAAAATTTCATTTGATGTGAGAACAAAGCGCACAGTTCTATTGTTATTGAATACCATACCAATAATTGAAATATCAAATATTTAACGTAGTAGTATCTATCACACTCGTTTCCAGCAGAAAAAATTGGTCAGATTTTTAAGTAATGAAAAAAGACCATCTTTACTCTGTTCAATAAATTACATTTCTTTCTAATAGCCACTTTTAATCATTATTGTAATGTAATCTTGTGCGGTTACATTGCCTTTACTTTACTTTCTAAAATCCAATTAGATACTTCTTACACTACACCGGCAGATTTAGAATTCTGCTGATAAACTGTGCTCCATTAATAGAACTATTTCATATTATTTATTAATCACGTCGGTTCTAAGTATTACAGATTTAAGATCGTATTTCTCTATCTTGCCAGGCCGCATGTTTCAATTTCCTAAAACACATCCCGAGAGTTTATACAAGTAAGTTTAGGTTAGCGAATCGCGAGAGGTGCATGGTCGGTAAACTACATTTTTTTGCCCAATACAGATATAGAATCTGAGTCACATCGTATGCGTCCGGTCTTCTTCCTTCATAACTTTAATTAAACGCATTTTGCTAGACATGACCTGTTCAAATTAAAGATACAAATAGTATAGCATCTGCTTATTGTCCTCTTAATTTGTGAATTATTGTTTATTGAAAAATAAAATCGCTTTCAAATACATATTGTACGTCAATTACGCCCGCAATAGCTTTGGAAACTTTTCTTATTATCAGCAAAGTATCTAACATGATGCGGGAGCAATTTATGTATAACAGATTAACTTTAGCTGGTTCAGTTAGGTTACAGTAATTGAGTTGTAAACTTTTAATTGTTGCTGAAATTACTACAATTAAAACGTTAAGACGCTCATTTGTTATAAATCGAATTAAAAATAAGTTAATATTTTCGGAGGCTTGAATGGATTTAAAAAGTGGAATAGGTTGTTATATTATGTAACAACAAACAAAATGTACAGTATGCTACGAAATTTTGTTATTATATGAACTATTATAGTAGAAAATAAAAGCTTTACATAAAAACTGTTACAATTGCAGTGCAAAAAGGTTGTGGGTTTTAATCGCGCTGCATCGAAGCATTGATTAACTATGTAGGCCAGAAGCGTGCCAGGAAGCCACACAAACGCGTAAATGCAAGTTGGATTATTCTCTAAAGCTTATGAATTACACAATCTCATAAAACATTTCATATTGACCACATGTAAAACCAATTTGCGTGTTATGAATACGCGCAAATGTCAATAAATACCGTTTGGCTGGAATCTATAAAATCTGTCCACTAATTTGAGCCCCGAGGGCAGCAAATGTTGCGCGGGGATCCGAGTAAATACCAGCGCATATGAAATCACATTCGGATGGGCCTTTACATGCCAATTTGAACCAATGGTAATATTGGAAGTTACAATTTGAAAGACGCGAGTAGAGTGCGACATCCTTTATAGTAGACTAGTTATACTAGAGTTTTTACAACTCGTAATGCAACGTAACAAGGTTTTTCACAATTACCTTTGGGCTACTCCGTCCGAATGCAATTTTATAAAAAAATAGTATCCTATGTACATACATACATAATCTCACGCCTATATTCCCGGAAGGGGTAGACAGAGGTGCATTTCTGCACCCACATTGCGCCAAGTATGTATTAGTCCCACGTAATAGGGGGCGTGCCTATTGCCGTTTTTCGGGCACTTTTCCAGACTCCGTGCTTCTACTGAAAATTTCCTAATGGAAAAATCCAATAACATTTTGCCTGACCCAAGAATCGAACCCAGGACCTCTAGATCGCACGGCACATACTTGTACCGCGAGACCTCGAGGCAGTTAGGACTGCAACACATAGGTGTCTTGCCTCGTATTGTGATCTATCTTTATACCAATACCCTTTTGATCTCGTGGTTTAGATGATTTCTTCTAACATTCAGACCGACAGTTACATTAGCATTTAAACCAGTATACATATTATGTATTTTTTGTAGTATTACTCATAAAATCATTAAAATTTGCGGAGGTGTATTGGCAGTAGATTCGTGGAAAAGGATTGTATCAAGACATTTGAGAGAAATACGTCTTGATATATTAACAATAATCACCTCTGCTCCGTATAAACTCGAAAACATCTGTGTACCTGAAGCGCCCACATGTGGTGTCATTTTTCAATATTATCGGCGAAGGAATTTATTTATAAAGACGATTGGTGATTATCGCTGTGCTAAAAATGTACTATTTAGCGCTCTGTGATTGTGTTAAGAGCTATATATTACCATCATAGTAGAGTTATATTAATTAAATAATCAATACAATCCATACTTTGATGGAACAGACTATCAGGTCCATTTTTTATATTGATAACGAAGTGACTGCACCTGGTTAAAAAAAGTAGTGCGGGTTAACTTCGCGAAACGTAAACATCTGATGACAAAAGCTTCCTAGCAATGACATCATTGAATAAAATGACTATATTCATCTTGAAAACGTTTATGTAGCTGGGTCTCCTTTCTTACCTTTTCCTTTTCTTTCTTTTACATTTGAGTTCCGATGAAATCATAATAAATTCTTCATTAAAACCCCGCACATTTTACAGCTGGCTATGTTCGTCCGTATGGGCCATCAATCACGAACACATCGCAAATAACGCACACATGGCCCTCATCGTAATATTTCTCTTTGCTATATAAATTGTTTCATATTATTAAATCTTCCATTAAATCCCGTGAATGCTATGTATAAAGAAAAGCTAATGAAACATTGTTCGCTATTCCGTTAATTTCAAAGAAGAATTATTAAAGTTTATTGCATTAGCACAGGCATTCGCAACAGACAAAGGGAAAATTATATTTGCAGCCTTACGGCTAAAAAGGAATGTAGGGTTTGCAATTAGTTGTAAAATTGTAATCTTGATAGTAAAGGCAAAACCTTCTCACTTGTTGAATATGACTGAGATGCTCAACTTTAATTCATACATAAGAGAACCTCTTTCAAGATTTCAAGCGTGTTGGCGTGAAATTCACAAGTAGCGCATATTATTCAAAACTAGTTTAACTTTTCCAAACATTTTAATGAGATATGAGGATGCCATATAATTAAATATTTTCGTTTTGTGGCCGGCGGGGAATATGAGAAAACATTAACATTTTAAATGGCGTTCATTAATAATATTTATTTCTTTATTATTATGGGTAGCACATATTTTTATGCTTCACCATCTGGAAATAAACTGTAGTTTTACTATATAGGTATTGTGTTCTTAATAAAAAAAACAAAAATATATATCGCAGATCTTTTTTCTTTGACTACCGTTTGATGCATAGAAAAGAGTATAAATTCAGCGTGGGAATATGATGATGAACAGAATACTACGTATCTGTTCTTCATTAAGTGAGCTTCCTTCACAGCGCTATTTGAGAACGAGACCGGCCTTTTATTTAATTGGATGTATTAAAACAAATAATTTCATTGAAATAAATAAAATGCTATGTTTTCAGTTATTTTTATAAACTTGTTTAAAATATTCGTTTTATGGAGACGAAAAATATAGAAGTTAGATAAGAAATCACTTCAATTCGACACAACTAACAAGCTTTAAGTAGGTTTGCTTGATATATTTTACAATCATAAAACCTAAGTTATTTGAACGTGTGCACACGTTTGATGGCAACGTTTCCTCATTTTATTTTCTTTGGGTTTCAAATTGTTGTATGTGGGAACTAGCTATGGCTATGTATAATTAGAGAAAATTTCTACTAATACTTAATAATATACACCAAATATTTTTAAATTACGTCAAACTTATATGGGTCTGGACACTCACGTGTGATTGACAACCGCAATATTAAAAAATAAACTATTTGCTCAAATGTATCAGTGTTTCAATAAACTTTTGATAATAAACCACCTTTCAGACAGTAGTCGCCATGGTTCACTTATTGTAACCACTGATACTATTGAAGACGGCATATTCGATCGCTGTAGTTTATAGCAATCACTCGCCTGGTTTACTTGAGATAGTTACGACTAAACGCCGTCATTCAGTTATTTTTAGTTTTGTGGCGCCTCATTTGTTGTTTTTTAATGTCGCCTATATATTTTAGTTTTTTATATCCTTATTGCAGTATACTCCTATAGTTCATGTATTTGTCCCCGTACTTTAACAGAATTGAGCAGATGGCCGTTCGCTCATTCCTCACCACTTAGGTCCCACTTGTATTGTATAAGGGGTGGTGATTAGTATTATCTCCGGATCACTTCTCCCCACATGTTACTACGCGAGAGCTGGCGCGATTATTTTCACCTTTAGTCGGAGAGCTAGTGAACCCTGGGAGTAACGGTCTTCCTGTAAGGTTAAAAATTTGCATACATACAATTTATATCATTCTAAAAGCAATAGCCATGACCTGGCAGGCGTCAGCCCTGCACGTCATCAACCCCTGTATTTTTTTCACTGTTAGATAAATTAACTTTTAAAACTTGGTTCTGTAAATTTGAAAATTTTATAGGATGAAGTTTATTTATTGTTCATCTTAAAAAAAAATTGACAGGCGATTTCAATAAGCAGAAGTACATGACAGATGAATTAGAAAGCGCACAGTTGATGAGGTAAAATAAACTTTATCCTGTATAATTAAAATTTTTATATGTTTTTAAGTGAACGTTTTAGAATAAATATGTACAATGCCAGGCGATTTTGAACAGCATAAGACCTTGACAGGCGAGGGGATAGCTGCTAAGGGCGTGCGAGTGAGATGTGTTATATAAACGCATACAGTAACTGCAATGTAATTTTATTCGGTTTTATGAAATGTACATTATTTTTAAAATTCATTTTGTTCAGCATCATCCGAAATTTCGCTATCACTGTTTTCATCATCATGTGATTCTTCAACAATGTTTTCCTCATCTGAAAATAGTAAAAAAAAATATTTTAATGAATCAATAAGGTTGTTAAGAATTAAATATCAAGCTCAATTACATAGGACTGCATATTAAATGTTACGGAATAAAGTAGTTGTATGTTACCTGAAATGCATCCCTCAGTTTCAGTCGATTGTGCTGTGTCAGTATCAGCAGGTCCTTGTAAAAGTATGTCGTATATAGAAGATGGAACTGTATTCCCCTCGAACCAATTAAAATCGTAACGACTATCAATTAAGTTCCAACCGTTATTTTCAGGTGTAAGAATTGTTGGTTCTTTTAAATGACAATTTCTCCATATATTTGTAATGTAGGCAGCTCTCAATAATTATTGATGTAGTTCACGTTGGCAGGGTGGTAAATTCGATGAATCATAGCTTATTACTTTTTTCATAAACACTGTAGGATTATTTGTGTTGTACGTAGCAAGAAACTTTTCATAACGTGCATTATTTAATTTTGAACAGTCAATATAAATGATGATTTATCATGCCAACATCATGAAGAGGCTGATACGAAAATAGTATACCATACATGCCAAATGGATGAAGATGTATCCGACGTATTAATAAAAACATGTGATACAGACATTTTAATATTACTGCTCGGAAACATGGACCATCTCCACAATAATAATTTAAAAATCTATATGGAATATGGCACTAATAATTGTAAAAAATGGATAAATATTTCTGAACTATATACAAAATTGGGACCTTCTATATGCCAAAGCTTACCGGGATTTCATGTATTAACCGGTTGCGATTTCAATCCGGCCTTTTCAAGAAGAGGTAAAAAAAAAACATTCCAAATATTGCAGAAATCGAGTGTATATCAGAAGGCATTCAAAGAATTAGGAAACGCAAAAGTAGTACAGAAGAAAGAAAAAATTTTCGCGATACTAGAGAAATTTGTATGCCAAATGTATGGCTTGAAATGTTCAAAATTAAATAATGCACGTTATGAAAAGTTTCTTGCTACGTACAACACAAATAATCCTACAGTGTTTATGAAAAAAGTAATAAGCTATGATTCATCGAATTTACCACCCTGCCAACGTGAACTATATCAATAATTATTGAGAGCTGCCTACATTACAAATATATGGAGAAATTGTCATTTAAAAGAACCAACAATTCTTACACCTGAAAATAACGGTTGGAACTTAATTGATAGTCGTTACGATTTTAATTGGTTCGAGGGGAATACAGTTCCATCTTCTATATACGACATACTTTTACAAGGACCTGCTGATACTGACACAGCACAATCGACTGAAACTGAGGGATGCATTTCAGGTAACATACAACTACTTTATTCCGTAACATTTAATATGCAGTCCTATGTAATTGAGCTTGATATTTAATTCTTAACAACCTTATTGATTCATTAAAATATTTTTTTTTACTATTTTCAGATGAGGAAAACATTGTTGAAGAATCACATGATGATGAAAACAGTGATAGCGAAATTTCGGATGATGCTGAACAAAATGAATTTTAAAAATAATGTACATTTCATAAAACCGAATAAAATTACATTGCAGTTACTGTATGCGTTTATATAACACATCTCACTCGCACGCCCTTAGCAGCTATCCCCTCGCCTGTCAAGGTCTTATGCTGTTCAAAATCGCCTGGCATTGTACATATTTATTCTAAAACGTTCACTTAAAAACATATAAAAATTTTAATTATACAGGATAAAGTTTATTTTACCTCATCAACTGTGCGCTTTCTAATTCATCTGTCATGTACTTCTGCTTATTGAAATCGCCTGTCAATTTTTTTTTAAGATGAACAATAAATAAACTTCATCCTATAAAATTTTCAAATTTACAGAACCAAGTTTTAAAAGTTAATTTATCTAACAGTGAAAAAAATACAGGGGTTGATGACGTGCAGGGCTGACGCCTGCCAGGTCATGGCTATTGCTTTTAGAATGATATAAATTGTATGTATGTAAATTTTTAACCTTACAGGAAGACCGTTACTCCCAGGGTTCACTAGCTCTTGGACTACTTCTACGCTTTTGAAATCACTAGAAGGATAAAATGATTTTGGAACCGTTTTCCATACAGGTTCCACTTACGAATGTATTTCAACTTACAAAATGTATTAAATTAATCCAATTAAAGTACATTATACGCAAAGACTATTTGAGCACACTATTTGCTCTGACATAATTTATCATTTACTTTGTAGGTCATACCAAGCGAGACCTTTAGATTAACGAATTTTGCCAGAATGAATTAGTCGCAGACGTCATTTAACGTAGACGCTGTGTAGGTTGAATACATATGTACATAATAATGAATAATGAGTTAATATTGCATAATATTTATGCTTGGGTTCATTTTGTTGATATTTAGGTACATTTAATAGTGTGAACTTAATATTATAATGTAATGTTATTATTGCGAATAGCTCTGCGGATAGACTAGGTAAATTTAAAACTAGAATTAAAGCATACATATGTATGTAGGTATGTAAATATAAATGTTAATATTTAGAAGTCATAGTCCGTTTTTTATTAATTCTAGAATCTGTTTTACTGTCATAGTAAAAGCCATGCGTTATATCGTTGCCGTGTAAATTGAAAAAGTGCTCAGCTTTCATGGAGCGAGTGTTAGTAATTGGTTTTATATGGATTCATTGTTTGGGTGTCATACTTGGCGAAGTCTCTATGCATCGTTTGCAATGATAACAATGCTAGAGCTTCTGTCACGTTTTTAAAAACAAATAAGTAACTACATAATAATTAGTAGTGATAAGTAATGAATGACAAGAATAATAATTATGAAAGATTTTTTTTTCAATATCAACGACTGTAATTTGAATAAGCTTTTCAAATAATAGCTAATTAGAAGGATTTCAAATAATGATTGTTTTTTTTTTTAATTTAAGCCAGCTAACATATAAGCGTCATGGTAACAGGAACTCCTCGAAAGAAGTTCCCTGCTAACTTTATTGAATGTGTCTATTCCTTTCCATTACTTTTTTTGGCTCCTTGGAAAGAATACTTCGTGAATGGTCATGACTTTATTCATCACACATATCGCTATATAATTATCTATACTTCTATATTAATTATTATTAATATTATAAAGAGGTAAGGTTTGTGAGTTTGTATGTGTATATGTTTGTATGTTTGTGACATTGTAGAAACTAAACTCGGAATCTACTCAATCGATTTTGAAAATTCCTTTACCAATAGAAAGCTACGTTCTTTGTGAGTGTCATAGGCTACGTATTAGTCCGAAAAATGATAAGACTTTTTTGTTGTAGGATTAAGACAGAGAAAAAACGGGCGAACGAAACCGTTTTTTGTAAACGCTGCCTTACCCATGGGAGATATATAGTTGAGTCCTAAAGAAAAGTTGTAGAGCTTGATAATGTCTACAAAAAAGTCAATGGTAGCATTTGTCTAACTTTTAGGGTTGGTTCACTATAACCTCTTTTATGCTAACAAAATTTGTTATAAAATAAAGCATTGTTTGTGAAGGTATTTTTATAAAGATTATATTAATCCTTATCCAAATAAATGCGTTATTTAGTATACGTATTTAATTTAAAAGAAATTTGCCCTTTACATCATTTGATTTCAATGAGTATCTCAGAAGATATCGCAGTTTCAAAATTATGATCAAGCGCGCAATAATTCAGTAGTAGGGATTGCAATTGCTGGATCCAGCATACAGCAATCCAGCTGGATCCAGCGCCTTTTTAAACATGCTGGATCCAGCATACATCTTGATCCAGCGATGCGGATCCGCAAACGTATCAATTTCTATTGTTTAGTTTTGAGTTGCCGCCATTTTCGAATCGGCGCGGCAACTTGCCGTTCTGTCACCATAGTAGTAGGGGAGCCGAAGAGGGGATTTCGGGACTTACTCGAGCGCGGCAGATTAATATACAGGAGGATACCTTGTACCCGGTTAAGTACCTCCACCAAACATGAGCCCCATATATAAGGCCGCCCATGAAGGATACAGGATCAGATTAGTAAAAAAAAATTGACCATCGGATATTCTCAAGCGCGTCAGATTAAGGTAGGGTGAGTAAATAACGTCCTAAAAAGTGTATATTCCACTAATCTGACAATTTGAGCGTGACGTAAAGAAAGGGGAGGGCAGCAAAGTTGTAAAAAAAAAACGTCATCTCGACATTCTCGAGCGTAGCTAATTTTTTTTTATTTTGAAGGAAATAGTTCAAGAATAACGAAAAATATATAATCTGACGATTTCCGCAAGCCGAAATAACAAAAATTCGTCGATAAAGTTAAATGCGTGCAGCTGTGCGGCGCTATTTCCTTCTCCGCGTTTCTATTCCTCTTTCACTCTTTCTCTATCTATTACTCTCTCACTCCGTCTCCACTCTGGTTTCTGCTCCCATGACGCCAACGTATTTAATAAAGTATAATTTTCAACGTGTTTCCAACGTTTTGGCTTTTTTGCTATTTTAACACGTTGCTTGTCCATGCATTATATATAACGCATTTTCGGACTCGCTGAGACATCCGTGCATTACATTTAATGCATGAGCTTATACTTTTTAAATTCGCTTTTTTAGACTGGATGTGGGAGCTACTTTTTTATTTAACAGATGTATGAGTAATGAATGGAGAATAATGAAACATCAATGTCCCGCAATTTTTTTTTATTTTATTGGTTATATGACCTGGCATACCAATTAGTATTTTTTATTTGAAAAATATCTACTTGCAACTAAGATGATGATTAATTAATAAAACATAAATTTTTGTTAAGCTTTTTTAAAAATATTTCTTTATAAATACATGCATTGTACTAAAAAAGCATACACTTATTTATTTGCATGCTATTTCCTGAGCTTTTCAATTAATTAAGTTGAAAATTGAGTAAAAATTGAAAAAATAATTTTTTTTTTCGTCAGATTAGCCGAATCCCTCTAGATAATCGTCAGATTATGAGACAGTACGCATAGAACATAAAGATGAACCATATATATCTTAATCTGACGCGCTTGAGTATATCCAAATGGCGATTTTTTTTTGCATATTATGAGAATGGCCACGAGTTTGCGTCACATCGAAATCGTCAGATTATTGAATGAGAGCTTTTTTTTGGTGCACTTAACACTCCCTTAGAAAATCTGACGCGCTCGATAAAATTTTTTTTTTCTTCATTTTCAATCCTTAAATACAACCACCCCCATCATGGAAACGATCAGATTAAGATACGTACATTATTAAAAATACGTAGGGCAATGATGCTATCAATATCTGACGCGCTCGAGGATGTCCACGCAACAGTTTTTTTTTACATATTTAACAATCTATACCCGCTTTCCCCACCGATGAAAAGATATATATCATATAACATTTTTTTCTTCTTATCATCTAAGCTTTGCAATCCTATAGGTCTCTATGACGCTCGAGTAAATCCCCATTTAGCATCGTCGGCTCCCCTACTATAGCACGTGCCGCATGAAAGGCAACGCCGCCCGCCTCCTTTCCCTGTTTATTTTATAAAGTAGTCTCTTATCGTCAGACTTTAAACTGCTTAATTACACTGGTCTGCAGTGAAATCCTCCTTTAAAAAAAATTGTCATAAATATTAAGATTCCAGTGCCTGAATCTATACGTCTAGATATTTTTATATGAATTTTTAAAATTTCAAAAATTTGAGTTTTCTTTACAATTTTTTTGCCCGTCATTGTTACAAAAAGTTGTACATGTACAAAATATGTTTTAGCGAGTTGTAAGAGAAAAAATGAATGTGCTTTTTATGGTATGGCGATTTATGGTAGTAGGTACATAGGCGCATGCGCAGTATTCGCTGTGACTTCACATTTTGTATCAAATATTTTGGTAAGTTTTGCATAAAGGTCATATTCTCTATATTGGTTTTGAGTATTTTATATGTAGTTTATATATTTTTTATGAGCAGAGCCAATAAATATAAGATAGATGTTTGATATTTTCATAATATTGTTTGTTAACTAAATAAATATTATATTGGAAATCTACGTGTGGTACTTAATTGTATGTCAGATTCCATGTTTAGAGCACAAAATATGATGAATTCATGCATGGAAACAAGAAGGAGCAAAAAATAATTATTTTTTGCAGACCAGTGTTATTAAGGATTAACGAGCGGAGAGAAGATTATTTCAAAGCTTTTTTTGTTTGATACAAAAATACTATTGAAAATTAAAATAGTGTTATTGTTACGGTCCTTTTTTAAAAGAATGTTAATTAAGTTAATTTTAAAAGAATTTGTGAGACTGATTGCAACTGATTAACCGTCCTATCATTAAACATAAGCGTAATTAATAAGATAGTGCTTACTTAGAAACATTATCTTAAATGTTATATGAATATAAGGTTATATGTTTGTTATTTAATTTTATGTTGATTATTTTGATCTCAACTTATCAAAAAACCAAAGCAAATTCATATAAGATATCACCAAATGAGTGGAAGATTTCAAAGATTATCGTAAGAAGTACAAATTATTAAAAAAAGTCTTAAAAATGTTGTCTTTTTATTTTCGTTCCACGTTTTGCTGGATCCGCGCTGGATCCAGCTGGATTCAGGTCAATCCAGCAAAAATTCCGCTGGATTGAAAACGCCGCTGGATTGCAATCCCTATTCAGTAGGTACGAGGCGCCGACCAGCGCTTTACGGTTTCACGTTGAAATAATTTTACCGATTTGACTGATTTTTGGTATGGGCATAAATATGCTATTAATACTCTAAGGAGTATAATGGACTATAAGTTATTTTCTTTCTGAACTCAACCCTGTAGTCTACGCGGACAAAGTCGCAGGCAACAGCTAGTACATATGTATAACATAGAAACGTAGTGTAACATTAGGGGAGTAATAGATTAAGAAATGTAAGTGCGGCATTTGAAACAGAAGGGTTAAACCAGGGGCAAAAACTTAGACAAAATGCCTGAGGTACATTATGGATAGATGGCTCGAAGAAAGCTCTTAAAATGGGGTGAATAAAAAAAGTGTGGTCGAGCTAAGGCTTTCATTACATTTATTAACTTGTGCTTGGATTCCGAAATTATCTAACTGCTTTCATCTGATAAGGCATATTTGGTAGAATCAACATGCATTAAGTACTAGGTGGAGTATTATCCTTCTCCGTTTGGCCAACCTCAAGCGAATCATGAATATTAATCTTAAATCCGTTTATTTTAAGACTGACCGTTGGTGAAAGCTTTATATTAGGTTCAATTAATAGTTTATCACGGTATAATTCAAGCTTTATTGATGTAAAAAAAATACGTTTCACATTTTATGTGCCTGCGATGATTTCAAAGGTTTTTGTACAATTTGATTAAGCATGATGTCCTTCAATAATTCACTTTAGAAAAGACTGAAATAAAATTAACTAAGCCTGGACCCTAACTTGACTATAGACACTGACTATCATTCTTTAGTGTCCAACGAACTCATATTACACTCAATTAATTTACGTAAATACAAAGAAGTCTCTAATGAAATTTCTTTAATACTTTTCCCACAATGTATTAGGCAACTTTAATTATTAACTAAAGATTGTACCAAATTCGGCCTTGTCCCCGTTTGTACCACTGTAACATAATAAACAAAATAGGCCAATGTCGTATATTAAGCACTTTTGGAAGATTTTTAGTAGAAAGAACTGTCCCGATTTGAGTAGTCTCCGAGAGGCCTAAGGTTTTTTTTTCAAAGAAAGTGAAATTTGCGACAAATTAGGATTTATTTGCTACGAATTGTTTTGGAATAAATAGAAATGTGACGTAACGATGTATTATAGCCCCGTACCCCTTATTACACCTTTTGTTCCATTTGTAATCTGGGGCACATTCGTTAATTGTAACTAGGGTAATAACGACTAAGTTCATTCATCGCTTTGAGTCAGCGGAACTCATAGCACGAGTCAGTTTCCGATCCTATACAATGTTTTAAGTTATGGATCACAGTCATTTAGTCGCGGTACGTTGTATGAAACAATCAACTGTGAAATTTTCGACTGGGGGAGCTTCTTGAATATGAAACTGTGAAACACATTGTAGAGAATGTTTGATAAAGTATTTAAAAGTGTATTTTTTATTGTGAAGACAATAGATACGGGATACCCCTTAACAATCGAACTGTATTAGATCCAATGTTGTTTTTGTTTGGCTTCATCTAATTAGTACGAAAGAGGCGTGCGCAAGCATTTAAAGGGGTTATAACTACGTTGATAGTGTTAAACCTTCTAACCCATCTAGAAGTCGCTCTCATAGTTTAGTCTTGTGTCGTGAGTATCGCTGTTCCAATTAAACAGTCTTGTAAAAATTGTTAAAGTAAATTTCGTTAAATTTGAAAAAAATGTATCTCCGTGTTGGGTTAGTTTTTCAAACCACTTACACAGAACTATACATTGTTGTACATACAGACCATATTTGCATACATTACATGTCCTAAATTATGCACACTGTCGAACAATTAAAATTTCACTGTTGAGGCGCTTGATGGCAATCGTGCTGAGTTAAAACATCCATTATATAAAATAATTATATTTTAAATCAGTACAATTTAGATAGCAGTCTGCAGTTATATTTTGCAATTTTCTTTAATGTTTCTCTCGAACTATAAGTACATCCTTAAGGGATCTTGAGACGCGGTCGCTGTCTTAAAATAAGTTTGCTTTACAATCGCCTCGGAGTTTCCTTTGTGTGGAAATTGTTTTTATTGATTTCTTAAGACTCAGAGTAGAAAGACACAAACAATGCAATTTAAATTTATTTTATTTACGTATTATAACCATTTTGATTTATCTTAATACTTAAAGCAATGAAATAGAACTTAAGGATCCCTTATCGGCTGAGATTTAAGCGTAGTAAGTTAGTGATGCTTAGGGCGTAATTTGTTTGAAACTAAAAATAAGGCAATACACTCAACAGACATATACAAATACATAATTGGACCCCACACTGAGATGCAAGTCCTGCATCGTGGGTATTAGAAAGTAAAAAAGAGATTTCGGTCTCTCAAACATCCATACCAGACATCAATATGTGTGGGTCGCTACAGGAGTCGAACTCACAGCTTGTGTTTAGCCTCTCGCGTCACGGAAGCTGTTAACTGCATACATGAAGTGAAGTTTTCGCACAATAATTCCGTTTGTTGTAAAGGTGTAGGTACCTACGGCAATTTTGTTCAGTTCTAAGTAAGGTGTAATTAGCGTGCATTTAGGATTACATGCAGCGATCAAGCGCATGTCTGTTAATCCGCAGTCGTCGAGTAATATCACCTTGGCAATGAATTGCAGTCGAGCTGTGACGTCACTCTATTGGTCTAGTGCCCTCCACTTCACATTTCGCTGCCGACGGGCGGATGATGTTCATTTATTGCGAAAATACTCGTATTTATAGTTATAACTCTTTATTGGCTATATTCTCGGAAATAGGAGAATATAAGCTGAACATTCTTATGTGCGTGACATACCTATTCCTATAGAATTTTTTTTCTTAGACACTTTCTAATCGTAGTGCAGCTGCGAATTGATCATTCAAAAAATAGCCCGCTTAGAATAATTTACCGTTAAATCTAATTTTGTATGCATCTTGTTCTACATTTCCGATAGGTTTTCGACCGCTAATGGAATAAAATCTCAGAAGATCACCATTAAACGATAGGATTCCGAATCTATTATTACTAAGCCGCTTTTTTTATCGTTATATGAAAAGAAAATAGCGTACAGATTTACATGTGAGCGTTGTCTTGTTTATTTTCTTAAGGCCCTCTCCGTAATGTAATGTTTCATGCGGACTGGGGAACATTTACGATACACGATTCAAGATGAACGTCCTCACAAATATAATGTTTAAATATAGATCAGAACTTTCCATGTTAGTCATAACCAAGCGATCTCCGGTTATATCTTGGTACGTTGTTACTTAATTCAAATCAACGTATCTTTCTAAGTTTTTGTGATTTTACTATTTGCTATAAAGCTGAATGACGTTAATGGACATAAATAAATAATTTTAGGAAATCTATTACAAGTAACATACTTTCACACACACATAATAATATACCTATTAATCATTTAACGTTTTTACATGGTCTTTAAAAATGTCATCATAATAACTCGATATTAAAAGATGCTCCGATACATACTTATTACTAAGAGAATATAGTACTGTAACACTTCCACACTGTTTATGGCGTAAACAAGCAAAGAAAAATTACATTTAAATATATAAAATATATACAGGGTGGTCAAAAAGTCGTGGATCAAACGAAACAGAGAGATAAAGGAGGTAATTTCCAACAAAAAATCTTTCTACAGCATGGCCATAACTTCATTGCGCGAAAATTTATGCATACTTTTGAGTTTTTCAAGGAAAGTACCGAGTTTTTTTACAATTTAATCAATAAAAAAAACAAATTGATTAAAACAATAAAACAAAAGGTTTTGTATTATGACTTGATAATGTATCAACACAAAAAAAAAAGTATTGCAGCTCGTGGTACCAAATTTAACGAGCAATTAATTTTTTCCCGTAAATTTTGAAGCAATACAAAAAATTACTTCTCACTTTAAGAGCATCCTGTGAAAAAAAAATGTATTACGGATAAGTGACCCTGTATTAAAAAAACTTGCTGATTTAATGTTGTTTCAAATGAGGTACAACACTTTACTAAATGACCTTTACTTTTGGTTTTATGGTCGATTTTTCATATCAAGATGCAAATTCATTAAATTTGCCTTATTCAAAATAATTCATTATTCTATCATAAACGGCCAGTTTTTTGTACTTTGGAATGCTAGAACTGTTCTGTTCTTGTTACACTTAGGGTTTATGAAAAGGACAGAAACTCTTTCACACTAACCATTTAATCCATTGTCGAAAAAGTGTCTTAGTTCATGTAACTAATCATTTTTAAGAAACAACAGGTTCATCACAACTCTGTGTAAATAAACTGGAGCCATTATGAAATAAAAAGAACAATTATGACTTAGTGGTTTAATGAATTATTTTTTTACATTAAATGTTCAACCGAACAAGAACTACGACAGAAGCTCGAGTTTGCTAGGTTATGAATTATGAATAACACAGGTACATTCCGCCGATTACGTGCGAATTTTATTAGGCAGTGCAGATTGTGCATTACGGTTAGAGGTAGGCACTTTGAACATTTAATGTAAAAAAAAAATCATTAAACCTCTAAGTCATAATTGTTCTTTTTATTTCATGATGGCTCCAGTTTATTTTCACAGAGTTGTGATGAACCTGTTGTTTCTTAAAAATGATTAGTTACCTGAACTAAGACACTTTTTCGACAATGGATTAAATGGTTAGTGTGAAAGAGTTTCTGTCCTTTTCATAAACCCTAAGTGTAACAAGAACAGAACAGTTCTAGCATTCCAAAGTACAAAAAACTGGCCGTTTATGATAGAATAATGAATTATTTTGAATAAGGCAAATTTAATGAATTTGCATCTTGATATGAAAAATCGACCATAAAACCAAAAGTAAAGGTCATTCAGTAAAGTGTTGTACCTCATTTGAAACAACATTAAATCAGCAAGTTTTTTTGATACAGGGTCACTTTTCCGTAATACATTTTTTTTTCACAGGATGCTCTTAAAGTGAGAAGTAATTTTTTGTATTGCTTCAAAATTTACGGGAAAAAATTAATTGCTCGTTAAATTTGGTACCACGAGCTGCAATACTTTTTTTTTGTGTTGATACATTATCGAGTCATAATACAAAACCTTTTGTTTTATTGTTTTAATCAATTTGTTTTTTTTATTGATTAAATTGTAAAAAAACTCGGTACTTTCCTTGAAAAACACAAAAGTATGCATAAATTTTCGTGCAATGAAGTTATGGCCATGCTGTAGAAAGATTTTTTGTTGGAAATTACCTCCTTCATCTCTCTGTTTCGTTTGATCCACGACTTTTTGGCCACCCTGTATATATAAAATAACTCCTTTGTTCGTTTGTTTTTCTGCTTTTTCTAATTAAAAAATTGAAGACACGTTAAAGAATATTTGTAGCGCATAGAGGTGTACTTTATTTAGAAAGCATTTGCCATAGAAAAATGCATATGTTTGATAATATTTGAAATATGTATTAATATACGAGATACATTAATAAATTAGCGGTGGGGCTCAGCTCCGCGCGGGCTCAATTGTAAGTTCCGTGCTCGTCCCAAAAGAACCGTAACATAGACTTTACAAACAAAAAGTCTCATCTATGTGTGTGCATACCGATAATAATTCAAATCAGCAGGGAAGTTTTTTCAATTTTAATCGAATAAAAATATTATAATTTAAATAATATATTTAAAAAATATAAAGAAAAAATTGAGATACTAAATTCGAATTACGTACTCTATTACCTAAACATTGCAGATTGTGATGTACACAAATTAGTGTCTATAATATTTTTATAAATTTGATTTTATCGAACAATCTCACGTATTTTTAAGTTAATTACCATACGTAACTCTATCGTACGAGTATAAACTTTAATTAGTGTAATGGAAAGTAGGCACATTAAAATATTTTGTTTGACGTACGTACCGTGTTCTTAAATGTCTTTGTAGGTGATAACCGGTAAACCGACAAAAAATAGTTAGCTAGCATTTATGCATATACATAGGTACATATTATGTGCATGTATTTGAAGTTCTTTAATTCCATTCCATTTCTAACTCAATCATAAGTTTCTTGCGAATATATTTTTATGGTTTAGACGAATTTCATACATTTGTCTGGGGATGAAATTTCCATCTACTCGGGATAACGATGCTCCAAGTTTGATTTGTTTTCTACAACGTGGTGTATAGTTTCGTCGACTCTTTTTTATCTTCTTATTGCTTTCACAACAGTCTGGCTTCCTAGCCAATAACTACTCGAACAGATTATAGTTTTGTGAGTTCTCTTATTATTTCATTTACTTTAACAAGAGGTTTATGGTCTGGTCATTGCGATCTTCTAAAAAAAACAGTACTGTTTTGTAACATAAAAATTGTGAAAGTTTTATCGCCAGGAAAAAATATAATCTTAAATATAAAATTCTCGTGTCACAGTTTTCGTTCCCATACTCCTCCGAAACGGCTTGACCGATTCTCATGAAATTTTGTGAGCGTATCGAGTAGGTCTGAGAATCGGCTAACATCTATTTTTCATCCCCCTAAATGTTGGGGGAAGTCCACCCCTAAACTTTCATTTTTTAGACAAAATTTTTAGTTTTTATTTTTTTATGATACAACATACAAAAATACATACAATCCTTAATTTTCACCCTTCTACGATCAACCCTTATTTTTTAATAACCATTTTAGTAATTTTTCATCCCTCTCGGTAATTTTTGGTATGGACATAAACAGGACTCTGAAGAGTAAAATAGACTACAACTTATTTTCTTTCTCAACTCAACCCTGTAGTCTACGCGGACGGAGTCGCGGGCAAAAGCCAGTAATGATATAAAAGAATACTAAAAGCGAATTGTTTGAAGAAGAAAAACAAAATTTAGTGAGTTGTTTGCCAAACAATAATGGTATTAAAAAGTCGTAACACTACACTTTTGTATCTGTTCACACAATCACTTAAGTGGCTGTTGGGGGGTCGCAAACGCAGTAACGTAATCACTTAGTAAGTCACAAAATACTGCACAGAGATTATATTCTCAACCACATAGCAACCACACAGGTCCAAAACTTAATTTATTCATTATTTATTTACCGAACTAAATTATAATATTTAATTTTTTACTTTTTTCATATCAGGTAGTGGTCCATACACATTATTCCACCATGCCTTGCATTGCACAACACTTCCAGGGAACTAAACTAATAATTGTTTGACCATGTCCGCTTCATTTCGACGGCCGCTCGAAATCCAATAATTGGCGTAACAATTTGCTTATGTCTCAAGTATTGTCTGAATCAACTCGGTATTGTATCGCCCTGGGAGTAGCTGACTGTGTTTACATTTGCCGGCTGTATAGAAATTATTTGGCTTTTGTGTGCGACACACCCTCGTTCGTAGTCAGAATACCTACATGATGAGCATTAATAGGCACTACTGTCAGGCACCGATCAAACATTCTATACATCATATAGAAGTCCTATACATTACATAATATACAAAGTTTTTTTAAATGCTGTATTCGTTAAAGACAGTAATATTTTAAAGATTTCGCAAGATCAAATACTTGAATTTTAATGTTTCTTTTATGCAATTTGGGTTTACGTAGGTATCACGAATCAAGTTAAGAAAGAAAAAAGTTCGGACTGTAGTACTTGAGAGCTTGATGCACGAAATCATTATTGACGTTATACTGATTAATATATTATTACTTACTAGAGCGATAGGAAGATGCCATACTATTTTTAAAACATTGAAAGTTTCCTCATTTTTTACCCAATTCTTTATTGCTTTTATAGTAACAACAATAGACACTTTGATTGCCTAGGAGTAGTGCAATGCGATGTAGTGGGTGAGGCATTGATTCATAGTGATATATATGTCGAATCTTTTTGTATAAAGACATTTTGACGATTTTCGAATGAAATCCCATTTTTGTCACATACCCAACAACAGGACGTCGAAGATACAACGAGACAATACGAAGATCATATTATTATGAAAAAATTGCTCAGATTTTTTTCTCATGCTGATTAGAATATTTTACAGTTCAGATTAAATTTAAATACACCTGGATTTATATTTAAGGAACTTTTCTTGAATGTTGTAATGCGCTCTATTTTAATAATATCCAATAAAGAAAGCTTAAGAGGCTCTGCCTTTCAGCCACGACGGGATAAGTGCATTTTCTATTGGAATTTGATGCGGCCGTCTTATTCCATTGAAGTTAATGACGTGAAACTGCTTTTTATATTTAGGTGCATTTTGAGGCATTCATGAAGCTGTTTATTTTTAGTGAAGATTTCATTAATATTTTGTACTAGCTCAGTGAAAAGAGTTACTAAATGGGTTTATTTTGATACAAAGGAATTTTTATTTTGGTTATGTCTTACAGTTTGTTGACGCAAGTAGGACTTAATTAATTAAATTCCTGAAAAAAAAGATCTTCGTTTAGGATCAATTGTGTTGATTACATTACTTCAAAGTAAATTTCATAGCTACCTTATACGATAAGTTAAATTTGGAATTTCATTTTATGGTAATCCTTAAGTATTAAGGCACCTCGCCCTGTGGTCGGGGGCGTAAGAATACCACCACGGTATCCCCTGCCTGTCGTAAGAGACGACTAATAGGGGATCGGGATTGTTGGGTGTATCACGGGGGAGGTGCGCCCTAATAGAATAGAAGATGTGCGATCCCGAGAGGAGTCCTCTTTTGGACAGAGCGCTGGGCGGCAACGGGAAACAATTAAGGGCGCTTGCCCTATATTTACCGTACCGTCCAATATGCGCAAGAGGGGGCCATCGAGAGGTTTTAGTCGGTATGCCGGCTTGGACCGGTGACCCCGACATACCCTTTTCGGCCTCCCCCCGAGGTACCGAACAGGGAGCTTAAGGTGCTTTCCTCTCGTTAAAAAAAAAAAAAAAAAAAAGTATTAAGGCACCTAATGATTTCGTAATTAACAGCGGAATAGAAACCTGTAAGCTGAACAATTTAGGGACTCGTAATCATAGTCATTTCTTGGTGACACTCGTTCTAAACACAACAACGCTCGCATAAGTGCTGGAGAGAAAATAAACGTCATATGAGGCTTATTCAGTTACCTTTAAGCTCCTTTTTGACTATGACATGTATGTACATGATATTAAGTGTGTTGAGCTCTATCGAGTTACCTCGTCTTTACACCCTAAGTTCTCAAACTTATTCCGACTCTCATATTTTTACTAATTTTGTATCTGTTATGGGCAAAGTGATTAATCTGGCATTATTCATAGTGCCCGGGCAATGTGAATAAGAGCAATCAATTTATCACATTGCCCGGGCATTATGAATAATGCCAAGTGCCTATTGGGCAGAGTTATGTAAAGCATGTTTCTTTCAACTGAAATCAATTATCGGGTAGAGTATTATAAAAACATGTTTTATAGTTTAGTATTTATTTTTAAAACTTAAATAATCAGACTTCGGTTTTACATGGATCAACTTACGAAGGGCTACATTTAGAAACTGTAGTCTATAGTTTGGAAGTATTTCGCACTCGCTTTCACTCACATGTAGAGGTAGATATTGCGAGTAAGCTGCAGCGAGGAATTAGAATATAATACTTCTCGGCGTGTGCAAGTTAAATTATAAATCTAACAATCTTAATGGAACTAAATGGAAATCACATCTCCGATAATTTAACTTAAAATTTACTCTAAAGTTAAAAGAATCTGTAATCAGTTTCATAGATAATAATAAATAATAGGTAATATCAAAAATAACGTGGAAAACAAAAAAAAAAGAGTATTACCTATGAGTATACACGTATACTACATATGTAATGAAAAATGTCTCATAAATATGTGATTGTGAAAGCCGGTGGTGACGGAACTTGCATTTGATTTACCCGCTCCGAGATTCTTACTGCCTTAAGACAAAATACGATTTCCGCAACAATTGTTTCTGAAAAACACAATTATTCAAACTGTAATAAAAAAGGAAGCGACAATCGACAATGGAAATGGATCGGCTTATGATTATACCTTATTTTCCAAAGACAGATGCGTTTAAAATAGCAAATTTCATACATGAAGTTATGAGAAGCAATACGTACACTTATTGGTTCTGTTCAGAGCGCGGCCTGTAATAATATCGTATGCAATAAATCCAACGCACATTGGATACATAGAAATTATTTGAAATGTGTGATGATAAAATCTTGCAAGGTATAGTAAACAAGTTATAATAAAAACTTGGTTATTTCGATTAGATTCACGTTTACTGTGAAATTAATCCTTATGCGTCGTTTATGGAGCATGAAAGCCAAATACTCAATTTTTATACCAGGTGCTGCGTAATATTGCTTATATTTTCAATTTATACATGGAGGCAATGCGAATTCAAAATATTAATGAAATTTCTCGCAGCTCTCGCTGTGAACGTCAGAAAAAAATATCGCTAGATGCAAGACACCACTTACGTACGGAACATGCTTGGTTAGTTTCTATTCTAAAACATTCAGAATAACGAAAGTAACTACATGAAATTTCTTCTTGGAAAAAACATTTGACTAGTGTATTTGTAACTTTAAGAAAAGTAAAAATTTTGCTCAAAATGTTACGTCCTTCTTCATAGAATCGCGAGTCTAGTTAAAATTTATGTTATTTGCAGCGGTGAAGTGGACGAAACACTTCATTTTTGTTTCTTTACTGATTTGTAAAAATCTATTTTTAATTGTTGTGTAGGTACTGATATCTTTAATACCACTAATAGTTTAACGCCCTTTTACACTTTTTAAGTCAAAGTTAATCAGTGTTTTTTTATGTTATATTCATTAATACTCGCCACTGCATTACCGATGTTTCGTAAATTTATAACAAATTTACTATTGCCATTATTGTGACAAATTTACAGATACCTAGATACTGTTGAGAAATTCCCAGCGGCATAACCGAATAACTCCGCCCGATCCGGCTTGCGAGCTCGGCTGCTTTAAAATCACAAGCACATACTTGTTTCGTGTCACCGCGAGGCCGTCGTTACTTTATGTTAATTTTTAAATTTTGGCCCCGGGATGCCAAAATAGTATCAGCATTCCTGGTGTCCCTGTTTTTTAAATGTTTTTGAAACGTAGTTGTTGTTGTCTATGAATATTTGAACAATGTGCCTAACAAAAATGGAATGTCGAGGGATAAAGATAGGTTGCAATTGAAATTAAAAAATGTATGTAAAATTCTGATTATAATGGATAGGAGTAAAATAACTTTTTACATCTTAGTATTTTCTACAAAATTTAGTCCGAATGCCCCATAATTTAACGATACCAATATGTTAATATTATGTATGGATTTTTTTGCCATATAAAGCTTATTTATCGATTGCTTAAAAAGTACGTGTTGATGCTTACATAAGCTTGGGAGAAGTCATTGAAGGAGTTACCTATTTTTGGAGTCATAAGGAATAAAGGGGGTTAATTATGACGGAATAGTGAAGGAATTTTGTGGTTGATACTTATATTCAAAACATAATTGTTCCAATGTGTAGGTACATCAAATTGCAAGTCAACTTGGATGTCTGTTTTTTAGTAGTGTTCGTTTAAGTAATCACAATAGCAATATATATGCAAATTAAGGTGCACGGGACGAAGGGTTGCGTAGGGTTAGCATCCACAATATGCGCCGGGTGTTAGCCACTCAACAACTTTTCAATTAACGTCTTTTCATCATCAACATATTGTCAGTAATGATGATAAATGTCGAATTGAGTAATATTTAGTCTAACTCTTGTGTTTACTGAAAATGCCCTCATTGTTTGTGATCAGAGATTATAGCTCTGTTAGACAACAGACTGCTGAGACGTTTTTCCGATCTACTTATCCAATTTGTGTCTGCGGCCTTTAACAGGACATTTATCAATAATAATAGATCTTCCTTTCGTATTGGTATACTAACATAAAACTTGACATGGATCATCATCATCATCATCAGCAGCCAATATTCGTCCACTGCTGGACATAGGCCTCCCCCAATGACTTCCACCGGGAACGGTCGGAAGCCTCCTGCAGCCAGCGACGTCCCGCGACCTTGACGAGGTCATCGGACCACCTTGTTGGGGGACGTCCCACGCTGCGCTTTCCCGTTCGTGGCCTCCACTGGAGAACTTTTTGGCGAGCGAACAGCGGGTTTGGCAACCGAGGTGTAAAGCTGTCCGTAGAACCTCTCGATCTCCCTTAAAACCTCTGCCTTCGTCGACACTACGCGGCCGCCCTCCGTCTTCAGCCTAGACAACTGTCTTTGCTCAATAGACAAGTCTCTTGCAAACACTTTGGAGCCTCCGTTCCGCTCTATTATCTCTTTAATGCTCACAGTGTTGTGAGCACGGACACCGTGTCGCAAGGACTTCCAGATCCGTCTATTGAGCTGACGATATGCTTCGGCGTCTTCGGAAGACTGCAGCGCGATAGATCGACGTTCGGCCATGAGGTCAAGAGTGTGGACCGAGAGTTTTTGAGGTCTATCTCTGCGGCGAGTTCTAAAATGCTTAGATCCCACCGCATGGACAGCTTCTACCAAACCGCTGTTTAACTCGTCCACGGCAAGGTTTTCTTCCAGGCACTCGAAGCGATTTTTCAGCTCGAGTTGAAAGCTTTCGGGGTTTTGGATATGAGCGCGAGTAGGTCGGAGCGTAGACTTCATCAAGCGACGCCTTTCTAATTGGACGTTGATATTCAATGAGCCTCTAACCATTCGGTGATCGCTACCGGTTTTCACCCTGTTGATCACAGAGACATCTCTGAATATCCGTCGTTTCGTCGTCAAGATGAAATCTATCTCATTTCTCGTGGAACCATCAGGGCTCAGCCAGGTCCATTTCCTGTGAGGCGGCTTCTGGAAGAAAGAGTTCATCGCAAAGAGTCCCTCTTTCTCCAGAAATTCGGCCAGCCTCTGACCCCTGGGGTTCCGTTGCCCATGTTCAAATTGCCCCACTTTCAACTCCGCATCGCTCCTCATGCCCAACTTTGCGTTAAAGTCTCCTATAACAACATTGAAGTAGGTTTTGGAAGTATGTATGGCCCGACTTATGTCCTCATACATCTCCTCTACTTCTTCATCTGGGTGTGTCGAGTTCGGCGCGTGTACCTGTATGACCTTCAACGAATACCTTTTGGATATTCTGAGTATAAGGTACACTACCCTCCTCGACACACTTTCGATGGATACGATGTTGTTAATGAGAGACCTGTGGACGAGAAATCCGACACCTCCTCTGGACTGTTGGTCGTCCCCCCGGTAGAAGAGCAGGTTACCGGACTTCAGGGTTATCGTGTCCTCCCCAATCCTGCGGACTTCCGACAACCCCAGAATGTCCCAGTGTAACCCGCTCAATTCCTCTTCCAGTTCGACAAACTTGTCGTCCGTCCTCAAAGTGCGTACGTTGTGTGTTACCAGGGCCAGTCGTCGTCGGGGGTGGTAGCCGAGGCCAACCCGGGCATTCTTAGCACCCCCCGCCCCACCGTTACCATGGCCGCTACCGTAGCCAGGAATAGTGGGGCTGCCGGGGACTGGGGGCCTGGTCCTAGTTTCCATCATGTAGGGGGATATTGCCAATTCTCGCCACGCTTGGCAGGCGGGTTGGCGAGCGCAGTAGGAGAATCGCATTGATGACGCTGCTGCCCGTCATCAAGCGGGGGTGAAGGGAATAGTGAGAGAGAGAGGAAGTTATGGGAGAGGAAAATGTGGCCTGTAGGAGTGGATACTGCAGTCACGGAAGGGAAGGTTGGTAGTGACTGCAGCAGCTCGGGGGCCGAGGTCGCGTACTCGTAGCACCCATTCTAAGGTAGGCCATGACCACTAGATGGGAGCATCCCTGACATGGATACTTGTTTTTAATAACATACACCTCACTTTCATGTTCAATAATGTGTAACCAGACTCAATTTAATTATTGATTTTGAGTGAAGGTCTTGAAAGGATTTTGGAATAGCAGCATGTGAATGTGTATAGAAACGCTATTCTATTGAATATATTTGATTGGCGCTGAAATGTTTTTTTATTTTATTGTTTGTAAAATAATATTATAATTTAAAAATGCAGCAGTTTAAATAAGTTGACCCAACGTTATTCATTTGACTTATTAAAATTTCGATTGTATCAATATTTATAATATTAAGAACATATGTATTGTACAAATAACAAATAGTTTTTACAACAGTGTAGATGCAATTTATTTTGTTTATACATCATTAAAACATCTGTAGCATGACGTATAGCAAACTATAATGCAGTTGACGCGATTAATTTGTGTTGCTGTATTTTAATTAGGAATCGTTTAAATCGATTCGTAGCTTATGTTCAATGGTTTATTTTTGCGTATTTTCTCGTTTGGTAACCACCATATCGTTAATTATTTAACATAATTAACATATTTAAAATAATAAGTCAACTGAACATATTCCATTTCTAACATTGATTTTTTAATGAATAGGGATCTGTATCCGAGGCCGTGTCGTAGGCCGCGCAGTAAGCACAATGTAATATTAATCTATACTAATATTATAAAGAGGTAAAGTTTGTGAGTTTGTATGTTTGAATGTTTGTATGTTTGTATGTTTGTGACGTTGTAGAAAGTAAACTCGGGATCTACTGAACCGATTTTGAAAATTCTTTTACTAATAGAAAGGTACGTTCTTTGTGAGTGTCATAGGCTATATATTAGTCCGAAAAATGATAAGACTTTTTCGTTGTAGCAGGATTTGTGAAGTAAGTCGGAGAAAAAACGGGCGAACGAAAGCGTTTTTTGCAAACGCTGCCTTATCCGTAGGAGATATATAGTTGAGTCCTAGGGAAAAGTTGTAGAGCTTGATAATGTCTACAAAAAAGTCAGCTGTAGCATATGTCTAACTTTTAGGGTTGATTCACTATAACCTCTTTTATGCTAACTAAATTTGTCAAAAAATGAAGCATTGTTTGTGTAGATGTTTTTATTAAGATTATATTAATCCTTATCCAAATAAATGCTTTATTTAGCATAAGTATTTCATTTCAATGAAATTTGCCCTTAACATCATTTGATTTCAATAAGTATCTTAGAAGATATCGCAGTTTCAATATAATCATCAAGAGCGCAATAATTATGTACAAGGGGCCGACCGGCGCGTTACGCTTTCACGTGATTTGACCGATTTGTATGATTTTTGGTATGGGCATAAATAGGACTCTAAGAAGTAAATTAGACTATAACTAATTTTCTTTCTGAACTCAACCCTGTAGTCTACGCGGACGAAGTCGCGGGCAACAGCTAGTGAAAAATAAAATTAACATATTTTGTCATTGAATGTCTTTTCGTTTCACTATAACTCATTGTCAAACATCGCGATAGATTTCATATAAAGAGTTAATACACACAATATTTTTTTTTAAAGGCTTTGAGATTTGAATTTTCACGCAAATAAAATGACATAAGACTGTTAGGTCCGAAGGCCACTGTATTGACAAGGCCACGATACGAGTTGACTGGACCGTAGGGATACAACTCTCATAGAAAATCAACTGCTGTTGCATTCAGTCGGACTAGAGGTTGCGTGAGACTCTAATTGATGGTGGTCCGAATTTCCTATCGGCCTAGATAGCAACCCCCTACATCTGGCAAACTCACAACAGTGATGCGCGAGCATGTGTTTCGCCAAAATCAACCAGGCATATTACTAACCGATTTCTCACTGCAATTGATTCTTCTGAGTTTTACCGTTATAAAGAAAACGATCTTATTGCCTCGATTTTGTAACAAACTTTATTATCCTTTGTAAATACATGCTCTACACAGACTAAGGTGTAGTTCTTCACATATTTCTACACAATGTAGGATATTTGTAATTACTAGGACCTTTTCGTTGAACCGATGACTCATTAAAAGTTGGCATGTAGTCGGAAACACTAGCGAGTTGCATACGTCTTTGACAGAAATCTTCAAGTAACAATAGGTTGTTCCACTGATTGAGAAGGAAGCGGTATTTTCGCAAAGTAATTAGTGCAATTTTTTTAATCATATTATGTAAAAGTTCCTCATCGATCCAACTGGCGCGAGGGTAAACTTGGGGTTGAAAGCCTCGGTAAACTATTTCTGACAAACATCTCAAAAATGAACGGCCTAGACTCATATAACCTCCTGGAAGCATGTACTGTTTATCAAGTTAAACGCAGCTCAATTTTGTGAGGTAACGTCGTTCATAAGTATGTAAAGGAAGTGTTGATTATAAGTTTGAACAGACAGTGCAATTTTCTCGAGATAGTTTTAGCCGGTGGGACATCGTTTTAAGTTGCGCTAAAACTTATGAATTATATCATAATTAATAATGAGTTATAACGGGGCATTGTGTGTTCGACCTGTTCTATTAAATAATACTGCCACACCCACAAGTGTCCTCTTTCTCGCAAAACGGCTCCAAGATGTGGGAATTAAATTAATATGAGGTAAAGGTTCATTTTAAAACTACTGTTTATATTAACAGGGATTTGCTAGGTACTGATTTTGAAGAGGTAGTAAAATGAAGATGGTTACTTTAAAGTAAAGGTAAAGTTGTTGCACAATACCAGATATTAAGTATCAAGAAATGTAAGGGTCTTTCTTGCTCACTTAATGGAATATATTAATGATAGACAGTATCCATGTCATATAGAAAGTTGGGTGGCAAGTGTACCCATTGCGTGTCCATTACCTGAATAAAAAGCTAAGATACGAATTTGCTACCCGCTGTGAAGTGAGCAGAAGCTGTAGTAATGGATTGGAGAGGATAGGATATTTTAGATCTTGAGGATAAGATATGAGTGAGTACTCTTGCCTTGCGGATGCGGTCTTCTGCCGAATGAAATGTAAATTCCAAATAATTACTTCTTTTGATTGGATAATGTAAGCCTCTAGTTTAGTACGTGCGTAATTATTACTGTGTTACAATGTAAGTTATTTTAATTATACATAACTTTGTTGGGATACCTTGTTTTTAGGTGGCAGAGGTTTAAAAAGTTTCAACGTATTAGTCTTTGTGTGTACGCATTGATAGCAAGGAATGGGCTATTTCTATCAAGAAAGGGATATTGACACTCATAAGGGACCGCGTGGAACCGAAATTTTGTGTAACTAAATAATTTGGGGTGTCAAACTAAAAGGGTGTTTGTAAGCTTCCCCCAACTATTTTACGTTTTATCACCAACAAAAAACGAACTCTAACAACTAAAATTGAAATTGAAATTGAAATAGTATCATAATATATTTTTATTTAAAACTGCCGCTAAGTCTTTTTTTTCGTAGTGTCAATTTAAGTATAGGTACCTATTATCAAATTTTATGCCTACTTCTTGAAATGAAGTCATTATTATATTTGTATTTGCAAAGTCGACTATAAGACGACTTTTACGTACTTAACTAAGAAATACGTAGGCAAACAACAAATATTCTGAATTCATAAAAAGGCCAAAAAGATCGCGAAAAGAACGAACTTAACAATAGCGGGGTCAAAACAACTGTAATAACTTATAGTAACCAGACGAAACATCGCATAGTTTTATGAATAAACCTATACGTGTTGAAATAACAACAAATCAATAATAAATTATATAAGATTTATCTTGTTATATTCCCATCACTAGTTTAAGGAATAGGTATGCTGACTTGCACCGGAAGGAATATGTATGAGGCCACCAGAGTAGTTTTGAACACATAGTCAGCACAGATAACGGAGGCTAGTTTTAAACGCCTCATGTATTTATAATTTAGTTATAATCCAGTCTTAATTAATACTTTGATTATTAAACTCGTCTTTAAAATAAATTTGCGTTTTTAAAAAGACTACCTCGCGCTTCCAATACTTATCTATCTGTTACACGCCCAATCAACAATTTATGACTGAAACAGCCAATTAGTCACATGTATAGCACTCCACATTTTTACAGGCGACTACTATTACTAAAATACATTAGTTAGTAAAATACTGCCACCACATCTGAAAGTATTATGCTCGTCACACTTTAATAGTGACGTAACACGACCGAGCCCCTGTTTTATATACCACATCCAAAGAGAACTTTGAACATGTCTGCCTAATTACAATAATGCTAAGTTTCTTTTTCATAAAGTAGGTTCTAGGGAAACAAATTATTCCAAAAAATGTATGCATTGAGGTTTCGTTATTGTATCGAGACTGTATTGTTTTTGCGAAATAATTTACATTCACAGATATTTATTTTTACTTTTTTGTTTTCATACTTAGCACTACAATGGAGTGGGCAATGCTTGGAGTTTTTCTGGCGGATAGAATTTGTAATGAAGTCATCCGCCAGAGAACCGGAGTTATTGACATTGCTCGCACGATTAGCACGCTAAAGTGGAAGTGGGCCGGCCACGTCTGCCGACGGTCGGACGGCCGGTGGTGCAGACAAGTGTTGGAGTGGAGACCGCGTTTAGGCAAACGTAGTGTAGGACGTCCTGTAGCACGATGTTCCGACGACTTGAGAAAGGTGGCGGGTAGCGGATGGCTGAGGGCCGCTCAGGACCGGGATGTTTGGCGCTTACTTGGGGAGGCCTACGTTCAGCAGTGGACGGCGATAGGCTGAGTATATATACTTAGCACTTAGAGAATGCTGAGGCCGTCGTGATTTCGATCTTGGCACAAACTTAGGTATTTTTATACAACATTTGCAATCACAGCTAATGATTATAATAGCTTGCTCCTACTTTAAAGGAAACATTGCGAAAATACTATTCAAAATGGTTTTAAAATTACAATTTCATACCATATCTTTTACTAAACATTGATTTGTCACGAAAGTCGATATCATTTTTGTTGAGATATTTTGATACTTACAAATTATGCTCGAAAGGTTAAAAAAAGCAAATAAACAAAGACACATACATATGTATATATGATAACAACAGGAGAAATATACTTCACCACGTATTGTTCCGCCCTAAACAGTGAAAATATGCAATTAAATTGTTGGGAATTTGTTCGGACTATTTAAAGTTGAATATTTTATCAGTAATGCATCGTACATTATTTAATGAAGTAACGCATCATTTTTTGTCTTAGTATAGGCATAAAAGGTATGTTATGCACATACCTTTAAAAGTGATTTTGTTAAAAGTAAAGATAATTTGTAAAATGCAATGCTTAAAAAGGCCTAAAATATTTCAAAAAAGTGGATGTCTTGAAATACCAAAATCTTAAACGCAGATCTCAAAAACTATAAGATATGAAACGAAACTACAGATGTTTCAGTTTTAGATACAAATGATTTAAGCAACTGTATAAAGTCGACAAGAAACAGCAATGAATGCGTATCTGTTTCCGAACACAGCAATTTTGAAAAGAGCATCCTTTCACGTTCTCCAATAAGATGAGATTTTGTGAAATTCCCAACGGGTCGTCGGAATACGTGATTGACGCCCCGGGACACGGGAATTGCGACTTTCCCTATAGATAAAGCAATTTTTACGGTACTTCATGCTTAAATGAATTACGTTCTTCACCGTACAGCTGCTGACTGACCGCCATGATAAAATCGGGTTGTTGTATTTACATGGTGGCTCACAAATTTAAAAGAAATGCTTTTGAATGTATTGATATGGAGTCATGAGCTACAGACGGATCATAAGATGATTTGTTAATGAACTCTATCGTATAATCCATAATGACTCGTTAGACTTTTATATGCGGATTTAATGCTTTTGCACGTTTAAAATAAAGAGATGTCACATGTATTAATAGTATTTTTTTGGTGGAGAGGTTGATGGACGCAGGATGAAATCATTTATTGAAACTGTCTCTTGAGCTGGGCTAACTTCACCTCTAAGATATTTCTTTAAAGGATATTTTTTATAAAAGTTCATACATTAGGACTATAACGGAATTGAAAGACTGTAGTACCAATTCCAGGAAACGACGTGAGCGTATCGTGATATGTCTCATTCGACGGATCAATGTTTCTGCACATGAATATGTAAAGCTGTCTGTCTTGACATTGCATAGAGACGGGCAGCAAAAAGGTTTGACGGCATTATCCTATGGATCTGATACGATCAAGATCTTCAGTCATGTTTGTGTTAAAAGTATACATAAAATTTCTAACCTGGAATTTGAAAACTTAATTGCTGAAAGAGAAAATAAAATTTTGTTACGAAATATAATTTAATTCGGTTTTGTGTTTTAATTAATATTTTGAATAATTTAAAAATTTAGGCGTTTTGTTCGTTCATTTTGTGATTTTTTAGAGAGAAAAGTGCATATTGTATGTATGTATAATGTATATGATCGCAGATGCATATTCCGCATTCAGCGCAGGGAATCTTTTGTCTTGGACGTAAACTACTTCAGCTCCACAACAAGGTCCGGAAGGAATAAAAACTTGTTTTATTTCTAAACTGTGTGCTCTGTAAGCATAAAGCAGTGCGCAATGTATAAAATGGAATGTATAATAACATGACATTAATGCAATGCGTATATCCAAAGCTCTGTTAAAATGTAGAATTTTTATATAAAGAGTTTCGTTATTTTTGATTTGTCATTGTATCTGTTACAGCCTTTAAAAAGAAACATCATAAACACATGATTTTATATGAATAAAGCGACGTGAATATAGTTTAAGCGATAATAATTATAAGGCTATAAACAGATAATGAACAAAAACTAAAAAAATATATAACTGAGCGTTTATTTGATCGAAGGTTTAACGTCGATTGCGTACTTTCTTATTTAAAATTGTTACTTGTGGGCTCAGTATATTCTTATTTATGTATATGTCAAATTGCTTCAGTTTATTTATTTAATTTCAAATTACACACGTACAGGACATACAAGAGGTGAAAAAGTGTACAAGAATATCGTATGTAATAAATTGTTTTACATGTAGGTATCTAACATGGTCCCCTCACTAGGCAAGCCTGTATCGAGGGGTCCCAAAATATCGATATAATAGTTTGAATCTATCGTATTCGCTCACGAGTAAACATAACAATTAACCAGTTAGGTATTCCTTAATCTCTAATACAAAAACAAAACTAAACTTTAATTCTATATAAAACAATAACACAAACAGCAAAAAACAGTAGAAAAGAATTTATTTGAATTTATTTTAATTAGTTGAACAAAGACTTAAAGTTTAAAGATTATTATTTAGAATTTTTGGCAAGTTGGGCTTTCAGGTTTTTTATGGAAGTATTTTTCTAACAAAAGGAGAACCTGCCGCTAATACGTAAAGTTATTAATTAACGAATTTGTTACAAAATTACCATGTACTGCCACACTAAAATTAAAATTTAAGTATTTATTCTATAGACTTGTTGTTATATTTGAGGATTTTATTCATTTTCAACATCCAGCGTATCTTCGAGATACAATTTTCAGTACTTTATTCTGAATAAAAGGCTTAATAGCCTCTAATTCGGGCATTACGATTGTTGATTGATTATATTTATAGTTTTAAATGAATGAATAGTGATAAAACAATCCGCGCAGGCGAAGTCGTAGGCAGTTAGTATATGGCACGACACACTTTGTAATGACAAGTTGGTTCGTCTTTCAGGCTGTCTATTCAACATTCCATCTGTATGATGGACTCAAAAGTCAAAGCGCTCCGTCACTGAGCTTCGGTATCCTTTCAGTCAGGGCATTGGTTGTGTCATTGTCGCCTATGAAAATCGCTATACATGACGAGCCATGGTGAATAATAATAAACCATATCTATGACACATGCCTGAAAATGTGTGGTGGTATTTATAGATATAAATGAAACGTACAAAGATATCATAATTTACGATTACTACTTTGCCATACCTCCATTTCATAAAGTAATCAATCATGCACCCACCGCGCTGTTTGGTTACGTGCATGTCATAGAAAACGAGCGTCAGTTGTGTTTTGTAGGAAATATTATTTTAATTCTTGATATCTTTGTATTATGTTTGATTAACATTATCCAAACCAAGTACGCTATGCCAGTAAATCGGCGTTGGCTTTTACAAGGCAATATTTATAAGTTTAAGCTGAAACAAACCCTATTCAATTCAACTCATTTTGTAATGAAAGAGAATTTATGTCTGGCATCTCCAGGCTCTTATTACTTTGGTCATGGAAAATATTTAGCGAAAGGCGTTCTTCCTTCTTGCATTTACCTATATGGCAATAGGGGCTTGGATAGTATTGCCATATAGACACAACATAGTACATCATATAAGCAGTATTTTTGACGGTTTCGCTCACTTCGATCGTGACTCACGAATCACGATATTGCTTAAATAGTCATGGATATCAATATATCCAATAGAAATAAGCAACGAATCATACAAACTCTTACATTCTTCAACTCAACATTCTTCACGCAATCTAAAGGGAAATAAGAAGTAAAAATAGTATACTACTTCATAATAGTAAACAAATCGCTTTGCAATAACTTGTGCTCTTCGGAAACAAACCCGACGTCTAGGTGCAAACATAAATATAGATTTGAAAATGTATTGCGAAGGAAATTGAAAATCAACCTTTACAACGTAAACACCATTAGATATATGAAGGAACTTTTTTGTGTACATATGTATACGATTAACACTGAAAAAATTGCGTACTTTATTCACTTACAAACTTAATGTCAGACTAAAGTGAACGCTTTTCAACTGATACAATAAAAGGTATAAAATACCAAAACAGGTGAACAGGAAGCGGGAAAATGTGGATACCAGGAATGAAGTTAAAATTAGAATAAACTAAGTTGAGTAGTTCGTAGAATGTCGATTCGGTGTAAAATTTAAATTTTAAACCATAACGAAGTTACTAAAGCTTCGAGTTTTCTAAAAAAACAAGTATTGTTATCTAACATGTCACTGTGGACTGAGAAATTTAAAGAATAGTCTTGTTAATTTGTTAATTTTCAAAACAGGCCTAATAATTGTCTATCCTGTTTTTTGTAGAAACATTATACTGCGTCGTGGTTTCACGATACTAGTAGTAGTATATTCTACGCAATCACAAAGTCCCTGTAAAGTTAATTCTTTTAGACAACACGTAAAATATAAAAAAAAATGAAGCTAATTGCAGACAAGTGACTCGACTACATAATTTCATAGAATTACATACTAAAGTTATAATAAAATAAAATATATGTGTATTTTTTAAAACTGCTATTTATAATAATATTGTTTGTCGAATGAAATATGTGGTAAGGGTACATCCTAAAATGTTAATTACCTGGCAATATAAATAATTATCAAACGCGTTACATTCGAATCTTAGTGGTGTTCTTTAGTTTTACTAATAACCTTTGCTTTTTATTTAATGTAAGGTTCTTTATTAAAATAATAATTTAAGCCAATTTTTTTAGATATCTCGAACAATGAAATAGTTAATGAAAACATATAAAAAAACATTAAGATGAAATGTAAAAATGAAATAATTATTTATTGAACTGAATCAAAGAGGGTTAAATCTATTCTTGGTAAAGTAGACTGAGAATAATTCTTATTAGCGGCTTTGTACGAGCATCTCTTAATTCAAGTCCTTTAATAGGTTTTTTATTATTCACACACACTCAATTACAATTTACAGTACAAGGCCAGGTAGAAATTAATTTCTGCACTCGAGGCTTGCCAGGTGCGTTTTTAAAGCCTACGTAATGAGCGAAACTATTACCATAATTTGGGAATACATATTCTGTAATATATATAAAAAATAACATATACCACTTTCTCGAGAATTGATCTTATTTATCTGCGAGTCGAAGTGGTATTCAGTTGTCAATTATTGCTAATTAATTGTTTTAATATTTTATAAAGTTTTAAATGTCACAATATTATTCGGGATGAAATCTTATTTACTCCATTTTCTTGACTTGTTTTATCATTGCAAGGAAGAAATGCTTCTTGAAAACCCTACTTTATTGTGCCTATTCGTATGTAATTCATATATTGACTTGATTGTATTGCTAGAATGTTACTGTAGGACCAGATCACATTAAATTTTTCAATCAAAGCTTTGTGAATGTGGCAATGCGAGGGATATCATCCTTGTTGGGTACGAAAAAAGGCATCTTTGCTTGTTTCGCAACGTTGGTAACATGCCCGCCAAAATAAGTACGCTGTAGAATCACTCTCGATATTTATTTTCAGTTCAAATGGAATTTTCATTTGATGTATGAAGCAGAAAGTCATTACGCACATCTGACAGTAAAATTATTCTGAATGTTAACCGATTTTTAAACGTTCGATTGTAACAACAGGGTATTAAAGTACATGTCGTCATTAACTGTGAGATAGCGAGACTTGAAATTTATATGGTGTTGAAGATTGCATGTAATAAACAATAATATTTATTTATCTTTGGTAATTAGAATTAATCCATGGTTGCGAGGTAATGGATTAAAAATTAACTTTCTCTACCTGAAAGTTAATTATATGTATAAGCTTTTTTAAGGCGCGGAGAGCGCTTTTAACTACCCGTCCGCTTAGCCGAGTAACCTAAAGAAAATATCACGCCTGCATACGGACGGAATGCTCTTTATGGTGGCCTTACGCATTTTGGGATGAACGAGAAATATGAGGCGATGTGAGCGTCCCCGACATTCGCGAGGGTATACACTCCGCTGAACGATCGTCATCCCCAAAACTCCCATTAATCGTCTTATATGACGGCCCCCTATTGGTCTTCGAAACGGCTGGGACGATCTTCGTCTCGAAGGCGCACTGGGTCAATGCGAAGCGAGTATGGGTGAATGTCACCCACACAGCATGTTCGCTCTCCTTGCGTGAAGACGGCCACGGAGAGGTGTGCTGGCCGACGTAGGGAATTTTATTGTCTCGCGACTGGTTGGAAGGCCGGTGAACCCGACAAACGCTTCCGACCGCCCTTTTTAACGTGTGGCGGAAAGTAGAGCCATAATCAGCTCCTCTCTCGTATAAGAAAACAAACCGGATGCCGTGGCGCTATCCTTACACCCCAATCTACTGAGTTGAGTTTTTAGCTTAAAAATGTTTAATTCATATTTAACTTTTGATTATTATATATTTGTGTTTTATAGGTCTGATTAAAGAATAGGTAACTGTTTACTTCTTTTGCCTTCATACACCAAGCAAGAGTCTATGGACGATAGAGGGCTAATTTTATACGAAAAAGTCTATACTCGTATGTAGTATTATAGTAGGTTCAGATTTCGGAAACGCTAATATCATGATGGCCACTCAGTGTGACGTATTGTTAAATATAAAAAAATGCGTTCGTTTTTCGCAAAGCAACTTTACACTATTTATTTTTAATCCATTCTTATCCTAAAAGGATCCCAAAGCGTAATTGTCAATTAAAAGCAAGTTAATAATTTTGAAAATAAAAATTGTTCCGTAAATTTTACTCTGTGTGGATAAACCTCGAGGGAATTAATTTTGCTATTTGTGTGAGTTTACTTTAACTTACTGGCATACATGAAATGATTACCTCGGAATACGATGGAAAGCGGGCGCCGACTTGCTTTTGGGAATTTTCCTTTACGCCTCTAGCAATTAACGTCTCAGATTACTTCTTTGTATCGAGAATTCCACGTATATGTTGAAAGGTTTTGTTTACACTAACAATAAGCTGTTTTGTTGTTTAGGTCATTTAACTATTACTTTGACGTTGCCAAGAATAATATACGTACATTACTTGGAAATAAAAATATCTCGTAAATCATCTTAATACGTTTCATGCTGGCAAGATGCTAATGCTAAGACTATTTTAGGTCTTTATTAGAAAGGTCATTGCACGTGTGTGCTGAAGTCGATATTAGCAACAAGTGCTTATTTACTTTGTCTTGACAAAGGAAAATGAATTTTGGACAGAAAGTCGTCTGTCTGACTCTGAAACTAAGCCCTGTCGTCCATAAATACCTTGTACCACCATTTCGTAATATCTAGTCTAAAATAGATATCAGCGAAATACTTCTGTACGACGTTAGTAGCGTAAGGTAATTACGGACATTTTAACTAAATTCCGAATTTGAGTTCCATGCATGAAGGCGCTCGTAGAGCTCGAGTTCTATTTTAATTAAATATCCACAGCGTTCACCGCGACGACACAATCAAACTACACTTACATTTTAGTGGGTATTGCATTTTAATATTTCATTTTACTATTCAGAATATAATATAGGAGAACTAGTGCGGAAATAAATATTTTTTTTTAAACAATTACTTAAAAATGTTACAACAAAAGTTTTTATTTGATGTGAGTGCCGATGTTTATGTATTTATGAAGAGTACAAATGAGTTCAATTGAGTTTTTCACTTCCGATTGCTACATTTAACACTGTGTATTTGTTATCTGTTATTTTTGAAGTTGTTAACGTTCAAATACACGATGACGCTTTCAAGTAACGCGCCTTAGACAAACTACCTACCATGGATGTCGATGAGACGCTAGTTTCAAGCATATTGTAACTGTATTTTTGAATCAAAGGAATCTTTTACTTGCTGATCAGAAGTCAATTCATGTCTTTTTGCTCAGATAATATTTAAGTTTCTCATATATCAATTGCATATATAATACACGTTGCATATATCTATTTTACTTACTTCTTTTCAATAACAAAGTCTTGGCAGCCAAATGATTTTACGATTTATTTAAAATCTGTCTAAAATCTAAATGCAAATACATTTAGACTTAAATAAGTTCCATAATACTTTATTGTGTTTTGAAGATTCAATAAGACCGTGGAATATAAAGAGAGCGATACCCTCATCGGTCATATTGCATTCTTGTTATTGCATTTTTCTTAGATTGCGTTCTCCATTAGAACGTCTGAGAAACTTTGTCACGTTTAAAACTATGTTAGAGTTGAGGCTTATCTCTCTGCTTGGTAAAGTAATGCGAAAATATAATAATACTGAATGTACCTACAAATCTCTAGTATAAATCTTTATGTAATCAAACATTTATACCCATTAAATCTATTGGTTCATTTTGAATTAAATTCAATATCTTTTTCAAATGCAAACCGGTAAATACTTGCCTCATAACTCATGTTTTTCCTTATATGTCAAAGACGAGATATTTTAACGCACTGTTCACCTACGACATATATAAAATGTGATATCGCGCATTTTGAAATAAATGGGCGCTTTTTCGGTTCCATAGTATATTATTATATGCCATAATATTGTCATGTGTACATTTAGTAGTTGGAATACACGGGAACTGGTGCTGTAAATATTTAAAAGTATTAAATAGGCTTTATCAACTAAAAATAATAATCACAACATGAGTAAGCTTATAAAAGATATTTTAGCAGATAAGGAACTGGAGAACAAACTACACAAAAAAATTGTAGCATCGTATTATAAGGCAAAAATTTAAAGTTAAAAAGTAAAAGTCATAAAATAGAAGATCAATTAAGTGGTTTCATACATACGTTAGTTTCTCCGATATGTGTTGTTTTGCAAAACATAAGCCGTAGAGTTTGTGTATGTATACCTATGTTCGAAAAACGACGATAGGCTTGTCCTTTTTTACGGAAAACTTAAAACAAATGTGAACCTGAGTGCATGCATAATGAATAGTCGAAAGTTCTAGTTTTGTAGAAGCTACATCCAGGCACATAATGAAACTTATTTGTTGGTCTTTACTCTTTTCGTTCTTAATCAATGTTCGTAAGACATCGTGAAGTTTGAATGGTTAGTTAATTATTAAACGTTAGCGGTAAACTCCGCGGCTTAGGAGGAAACTAGTCGTCGAGTATTAGAAGAAATGTCGTCAGTGAAGCGTAGCTGTAGAGAAACTGGTGAATAAGTGTTCCTTTAGCTATAGAGAGAGAGATCTTATTGCTACTAAGGAGGTTTGCTAACCGCAGCACACTTTGAGAGCTGTACCCGGGAGCCTGTAAGTTGTACACGTACGTCAATCAATTGTGGGCCACGTTCACGTTTCGACCTTTTGTTTTAAATAAGATATGGCCAGAATACAAGTTTTGTCTTCCTAAAACGCCTACTATTATTGCATAGTTTTCCTTATAAAACCTAAAAGTTTTTATGTGAACATTACGTCATCCCCATAATAAGATAGGTATAAGTTTTTGTATCAGTATTTATTTCATTCTAGTATATGTATGTATCCATATCGGTCTTCGTAGGCAGGCCAGCTGGCGGTAGGTATTCATTTACCGCTGTTTTACTACTTTGGCAATACCTCAGTCATAGATAAGACGTTGCTCGCTACATATCAACGGTTTTTTTTTACCACAAAAAGCTCCATTATGAAATGATCAAGATTTTACGTATTTGAGATAAAATCAAGCACTAGATATACACAAACAGATAGTATTTTTTAACGAATCTTGATCTAGGTCAGGGGTTCCCAAACTAATTTACACTATGACGCCCTACTGAATTATTATTTTTCTTGCGACGCACCTAAAAAAGTTCTTAAGGATTTTTAAGGTATGTCGTCCGAGACCCACACTAGGCTAGCGAGATGGACCAAGGCCTAAACCTATTCAAAGGTTGAGGAGGTTCGTGCCCAGTAGTGAGATATATATGGGCTGACGGTGACGATGAATAGTATTCGTTTTCGCGAGGATGGCATGGCATGGCTACTAAAAGCCCTTATAGAGAGAGAACCCAGCGGGTAACGCACGTGTTACTACAATGAAATTGTGACGTTTTTTCATATTATTTCAATTATTTATTGTATTACTCAAGCGTTACATTCAATCTCTTTTGAATACCAATTTATGCGCCCAGATAATGTTATTGATAGTCACGTTTATTTGAAATTCCGTTATGCATAAAATCTCTCCTATAAAAACCAGTTGCAGTTTAAGCAGTTTGTAGTCCGCACATCCGCACTACGCCAGCGTGGTGGATTAAGGTCTTAACCTTCTCAATGTAAGAGGAGGCCCGTGCTCAGCAGTGGGAAGTAAATGGGCTGATAACGATTGCTCCATTGTTTTCTTTTAAATAAAATGGAGCAATCGTTATGTTATAATTTATTTCCAATAGCGTCACAGATTTCACAGATTGGAACTCTTTCAATTTTTAGCTATCTGTCTGTCAGCAGTATGTGAGTAGTTGATGTTGGGAGCAGTGCTAGTAGCAGCACTGTTGGTCCACCCCGCGCTGGCCTCGCGCCTCCAGCTTCGTCCAGCGCCCGTCATCAGCTCGCTTCACCGCGCCTTTCTATATATTTTTCATTTATTTATTACCGCGTATAAAAAGATAAATAAATATTCTCGGTAAAAGCGCTCAGTTTTAAAACTATTTTAAAATCAATAATTGTAAATTTCAATGTTTAATGAATACTATTGCAAAATTAATAATTAAAAAGATTATTATAAAAATACAAAAAAAAAACAACAATAATTTATGACAAATTAGTATAACACACGTATAATATAATATGTTTAGTTATGAGTACAAAAAATAGTACCTATTTACTTCGGAGCGCTGTAAAATCTAGCTATTGACAAAATGAAAGATTTTATTAAATGAAAGTTTTTTCTTAAATCATGATCTACAAAAATGGTTTTTCGTAAAATGATAAATAAAATAGTTATATTGAAAATTTAAATTTTTGTCTCGAATTTCTGAACATTTTCGTTTATAACTTTTTTATTTATAGTTCTGCGACGAAAAATTAGTAAACCACAGTTGTAGAGAATTTAATTTGCAATAAGAAATGTTAATATTGTTTTCTATCAGATAAATATTTTAACAGATATATCGCTAAAACCATTTTAACCCCTATTTTCAAGATGGCGGCCGTGGGACAAAGGTGGCGACCCCACAAACCTGGTTTTAGCTTTCCACTGACCTCACCTTCACATCAAAAATATTAAATTACGTCCTCTAAAAATGCAGGGTAAAAAATAACATTTGAATAGACTATAGCCGATTGTCCACGCACCGAAAATCAATACTAACCGTTTGTACATTTAGGGGCGTGACTGTAATAAATTTATATATTATTACAAACTTTCTTCGGATTAGTCATTGTGTTATTTAGGATTTCATTTCTTTACTTTATGTAATATTTAGGTACTAATAAGAAAGTAACGATTGCCTGGCTTTTATCAATGAGGCCGACAATTTGTCTACAGCTATTTTTCCTGCGATGATATTATATAATCTATATATGCTGTAATTATGGTGACATATGAGGAGGTATTTATTTTTATTATTATAAAAAGGACGAAAAATGTATTGGAGTAAGACCAATTATTCATTCAGTATTTTGTTGTTTGGCGCGTTTTATTTAGACTGTGTGTTCGATTTCGTATTCATTGGGAACACTCGGCGCGTTCCGTGACGAAACATAATCTAAACTTGTAACAGGGCAAGGCAAGAATTTGTATCACATTTATTTCCGTGGATTTAATTGCTTGCGTTCTTTATTAACATTTTAGTGTTTATTTAGTTATACTATTTGTTTTTGATTAATAACATAAAATCTGTCATAAACCAGTGTGGCCCAGCTTGGAGATAAATATTTTCCTTTTACATCCAATTTCTAATTTCCCAATTACGTGAAGCCGTACGCAGCTATTCCAAATTGATTTCTCACCGTTCACCAATTACACAATAACGTCGTAGATTGTATGTGTTCTCAATAATTTCCGTAATTAGCAATATAAAATAACATACAATATTGAATACTTGTAGTGATGGCCTCGAGGGCTAGGCGCGCGGTCGAGAATCTCGGCGGTCGCGGGGTCGAACCCCAGGCACCTCTGAATTTTCGAAGTTATGTGTGTATTCACATTGAATTATCACTTGCTGAAGGAATACATCGTGAATACAACCTGCACACCTAAAAGTTCTTAGGAATTTCTTAGGTGTGTAGTCCGCCAACCCGCACTAGGCCAGCGTGGTGTATATGAGTTGATGATGATGATGATAATATTGAATACTTCATTACTTGTGTAAAGGTGGAGCTGGAACGGGTACCCGGTTTGAATCAAATTTAATTACAAACATTAAAAGTTAAACGTAAGGCAGCCTCGTATAGCATTTAAAAATAAGTTTGCTTCCTACGATTTTGAGGTTACGAGTTCTATTCCCAGGTTATGCAAAATGTTAACCATCGTTGCCGAGATCGATGTCAGACTGAGTGCAAAATTGTTTAGGTTCTCATGCACTATTTTTTTTCATTATTAATAATACATAAAATAATCCCTTGCATCGCCGCAGTTTGCCGTCTGATAATATTAAATTATACAAGAAAAAAAGTACTTTATCATCACTATGAACATTTTTGTTTAAGATCGGATCGAAAACTAAAATATGTATATAATTATTTGTAGAGGTAAGTAAAGATTTGGAATAATTTGTAATCGCGACGAGTCGCGCTATTCTCTACGACTCGGTCAACATGGGCTGAAGCGACGTTCTAACTAAGGAGTCGTTAGCTGGTTCTCCTCTACGTCACAAAAATCATCATAATGGTCTGTGTAGCCTAGTATTTCCGCCTTTTGTTGAAATCCTCCGTGTACTGTGTCATCCACAACGCCGTGATTGTTATAATACTAGTGTCTTATGTAATACATCCTCGTGCAAACAATTGAGTGCTGGCTAAAAGGTTCGCAATTCATCCTCATCCCTTATCTCATATTTCATATCAAACACTGTTTAGTGTTTAAACATGTTTTTATACATACATGCTTGCTTGTATTCTCGAAAAAGTAGACAGAGGTGTATTTCTATACCCACATTTCGCCAGTTATTTAATATATTACTCCCATGTAATAGGGGTCGAGCCTACTACCGTTTTTGAGATTATTTCGTAATACGATAAAAACCTGCCCGGCCCAGAAATCGAATCTAGTATCTCTAAAACGCACAGAAAACCTGTCCAACCACGACGCGGACGAGATGTTTTTCAGTAATATTTTTAAGCGAATTGGGTCTTCCTGTACTTATAACAGGATACCTACATGTATCTGGTATCGTTGGTAGCAGAGACTACAAGAAAATTCCTTCACACAGAAACAATGCTATATCTAGTAAATAAATATAATTTTGAGGGAAGAACTGCATGTAACCTAGTTTCATTAATATTCCTAAAGACAAATATTAAAATTTCTCGTCCTAACATTATTGCAATTCGATGATTGCATCATATGCACGCTATGCAATATAAATTGATTATAAGATCTTAATGAAATTATTAAAGTTAAACTAGCTTTGGTGAACGTGATACTCCGTGCATATGGTACGTGCTAGTGAAAGTAGTCACTTTGCGGCTAACTACAAACCTTACATTAAATTACACTGTTATTAATAACCTCTAACAGGACGTACATAGAGTACAATTTAGTTGGATGGTGGAAACAATGTAGACGCGACGCCTAACAAGATTTACTTCCTGTTCCATGCGCATGTTGCGCGTGCATTGTGCATTACACACAACTTGTATTGTCATCGTCATAACTCTATTTTAAACCTATTTATTGTTCATATTATATGGCGAATACTCTATAATTTGAACTTACACGTAAATATAACCGAATGGCGTTGTCAAACTACTGCGTTTCATTATGTAAGGGGTAACCCGTACATAATCAAAACGCAGTGGTTTAAATATGCATGGACCGAGGGTAGCTAGGAACCTGGTAGACTTCAACTTGTGATTGTATTCATTCGGAGCAAGACCGACGTAGCCGTTGTGGACTTCCCTTTTGTTTCGTTCATTTCATTATGGTTCGAATTGGAATGGCATTCAAACAGGAAAGTAAATCTACGCCTGTATAGGGGCTGCGGTTACGTTAACTGGACGACTACCGTACCATTGAAATATTTTTGATCACAGCGTTTTGTGATTCCATGGAATTCATTATTTTTAGTGTTTTTTTTAAACTTTTCCTTATATATAATTTTAATCGTTTACTGAACTCGAGTTTGTACACTCATTCGGCCGTATTACTATAAAAAAGTTTGTCAAAGAGGGGCATAAATCGTTAAACATATTGTAAATAAAATAAAGTAAATAATATTTGTGGTATTGTTGTGCTTGAATTACTGTTATATATAATTTATTTTTGGAGAGGTTCTGGCTACTCTACAGTTGTTAGTGCTAGTGTGACCGAGAGGAACACAGTGACAGTAAATACATGTGTGATCGACGCTGAGGCGTGGTTCCAATTCGGTACTGCCAGAGTAATCTCCATAAATAGGAAATATCTATCGTGATCCGTCAAGGACTTTTTGGTCTGCTACTTCATATTTTATGAATTCGTTTGACTGACTCGCAGGATATTAGTTATGCTCTCTATATCTTCCGTTTTAATACATTTTCCTTATGATTAGTGTCAAACTGAGTATGTTTTGCGTGTATTTTTGTATCACTAAAAAAAACATTTCACTTGTAGTAGGTAGTATCTTACGGAGCCGAATGCTAGGATCCGTCATACTATGTTATAATTCAGCCAATGATATTTGTCTCCTGCGTTATATATGAAATGTGTCGGGTAGCGGCTGTCTAAGAAAATCCAACTTTTCTCAATGACACGGTCCAGAGAGGTGGAAGGCGCACTTCGTGGAACTATCAGCTTAGTTCAATGTTCTTTTCGCTTCAATAATCCCAAGTTAATGTATCTACTATCCTTATTAGCGAGTTTTATTTATAAATTCATTATTATTTTTGATAACTAAATCGATTTTGATTTATTTGATATCTCTATACTATAGAATAATACGGGTATATATTGTTATACATATATAAAAAATGGCATTGAAATGCTATCAACAAGTATTTTTTTTTTGTAAAATCGGACGATGCAGTTTGCTCGTATGTATATGCCGTATAATGTACTATTTTCGTTCTAGTTATCTGATGGATAACAACATACTTGCACGAGGCAGTCGCCAGGACGTCATTAATCGTATTTAAAGTTGATGCTATATGTTGGTCGACATTTTAATAGATATAACATGCACGATTTTTTACACACGCTTATTTCAATGTCACACATAGTTGCTGATTCATACTGAATACATATAATTTAGTAATGAAAAGCAGTGATGGCCTCGAGGTTTGGGCGTGCGGTCGAGAATCTCGGCGGTCGCGGGTTCGAACCCCAGGCACACACCTCTGACTTTTCGAAGTTATGTGTGTATTCACATTGAATTATCACTTGCTTTAACTGTGAAGGAAAACATCGTGATGAAACCTGCACACCTAAGAGTTCTTAGGAATTTCTTAGGTGTGCAGTCCGCCAACCCGCACTAGGCCAGCGTGGTGGACTATGGCCTAAACCCTCTCAATGGTAGAGGAGACCCGTGCTCAGCAGTGGGCGTATATGGGTTGATGAAGTAATGATTGACGAACGACGATAAGGAGATGAAATAAAATAGGTTCCGTTAAAGAAGCAGATAGTTCTTTACGGGCTTTAATTTTGTTTGTTCCGTTTCCAAGTGGGCGCGTACGTAAGTAAATTGCAATCACATCGTCCAATCCATTTTTATTTACCATTCTTTCAATATGAAACATTATTTGATTGGAATTAGTCAGGTGAAGCTTATAATTTAATGCTTACTTCGATTCTCATTTAAATATTTATATTTATTAAAAAGTCGCGTGTTGCTAACGCTATCACAATCACCGTTAAATAATCTATAATTTAATTAGCTTCTGCGTTATTAAACTAGATTTGGAGGCATGTTTGAGTTGTTCCAAAAACAATATAAAATATTTCTGTACATCAAAATGAATATCGAATAATTTATTTCACGTAGGTATAGGGGGAAGTCCCCTAGTGACGGACACCTAAGGTGTTTGAACAATAACTAAAAAACTGTTTCGACAAATTAAGCTTTAATAATGAAATTATTTTATTAACAAAATATAAAATAAAATTAAATCAACAAAACTTGTAACTCTGCTTAAACATAAGTACTATCTTCAATCAAACTTTGACAACAAAAAAATGAGTCTCAGAAAATGGCACCTAGTACCGGACATGTTTAACCCATCGTACATCGATCGCATATCTAGCATTCTGGACATTCAGGGATATCTGCACATACTTCATGTGCCCATCCACGGCAGCTGGAGCACTGTATCCAGTATCTAGTCTTCATCTTGATCCTCTGAGCAAACTACGCAAATAGTTCTCGTGTCACATGTTGCATTTTGTTTATCGCAGTTTGTAAATTACTTTGGTCCCATTTTTCTTTCTTTTTCGTCTTCTACATATCGATATCTCTCTGTTCTCCTAAAAAAATAGATAATAATGATCAAAAATATTTTTTTTGTTTGTCCGATATTAGGGGAATCTTTCGCGTCCGGTATTAGGGGACAGAGAAATCTTAAATTAATTGTTATATACAAAAACTACTATGGAATTTGACGAAAAATATTACAAATTTTGTATATGTATTAACTATGACATAAAATAACAATGATCAAAACCACGTAAACTAATAAGCATTGTAGTTATACTTACTTTGATCTTAGGTGAGGCAATGGATTTCTGCCAAAAGTAATGTTCCTATTTAGGCGTTGCGCGATCCTGGCGAACCACGACCCGGGTCGTGTATTGTTACGCTCCCCCGCACCCCTATCACCCGCTTTTTAAATAAACGCATTGCTAGTTGTCGGGATACATCGAGTGTCCGGCGCTAGGTGCCGTCCGGCGTTACGGGACTTCCCCCTATCTTTAAACTTTAAGTTTTTGTTATTTTTGCGTTGCGTTGCGTAACCTTATTATTATTTATCGTAATAGTTATTTTAAATTTATTTTAGAATAAATTGAGCAAAAACTTAGAAACATCAAAGTTTTATTTGTAAATTAAAATTTAACACATGTTTGTGCATTAGCAATGTAAGTTATTTTGTTGAAGAAAATAAATTGCAAATATTGCTACTATTTCCCCTTTTATAATTTTTGCTTCCTCAATAGTGTTCTACTTAGCGCGCATGTTTGCATGAACTGCTTTGCGAATCGTTTATGAATTTATCTGCATTTCAAACTCAACGGAGCAAGTATTTCGCTGTTGTTATTCCAATTCTGTTTTTCTATTTATATTGGTATATTAATGTTTATGGTGATAAATTTGACTTTGAAGTTTAGGCACGCGGTCGTGGGTTCAAACCACAGGTACCTCAGATTTTTCGAAGTTATGTCTTTATTTATATTGAATTATCCGTACTTTGACGGTGAAAGAAGAATTTGGGAGAGAACCTGCTCACAAAAATCCTAGGTCAGTGTGGTGGACTAAGACCTAACTGGTTGTAGAGGAGGCCCGTGCCAGCAGAGGATTGTTTATGGGCTGATTACGATATTAACCTCACCATATTATCAGGTGCCTCGTTGTCACGTGGCTGTGTTGCTAAAAAAAATTATTAAGTACGTATATTTCGTTTTTAAGTATTTAAAGAAACTAAGCCTATTATTGAAGTTATTGTAAAGGGAAATAAAAACAATGTTATTATTTATTCATTTCGGATATATTTGGAGAACTAAATAAAATAGTTATTGGCCATACATTTTATATTTCACCATCTTTCCAAGCGCCCCCTGCAGAATACTCAAGAGGAACCAATCTGTCACAAGGTGCCTGTGATTTAACAGTTTAGTCTGACGCTGCCGACTTTCATTCGCTCTGAGTAGACATGACACGCCACTCCGTCTCAAGCAGTCAGATGCTCCACAATACAGCAGCGCGTCTTACGTAACGGATTGCGACAATGCGATTCGGGCAAAACCTTGTGCATGGCTCACTGTTTTCAATTGTATGTATATCTGTGCGAATTTATTTTTTGTGCGATTCTTCATGTTTTTTTAATACATTTAATGTCTATTTTCTATTTCAGCTCAATCAGTTATTACGTGACATTACAACTGTCTAATGAGAAGTAATTTACTTTGGTTAATGTTGATTTATTTAAAAATCCATATTATGATTGTAATAAAAGCTGACATTCGCTAAAACACGGTTTTATCACCTTCGAGTCGTTTGGTTTTCTTTCCTAACACTTAGAATACGCTTCAGCAGTCCCATAAATTTTTAAAGCCGCCTCAAGCGTTAATCTGTACGTTCGCCACGGAAGAATATTTCACGCTTTGCGTCTTTATTTTATCTTATATAAATATTTTAAGAGTTTGTTTTGTTTGTATTTGAAAAGTAACGAATGACAGCCTAATCTAAGTATGTAACACTTCGCTGTATTTTTGCGCCGTGATAAGGTACAGAATATGAAACATAAAAGCTATGTGTTAGTTACATTATTTCACATATCAAGAATACACATACTTTTTAAGTACTCCATCGTAAATGTCATTATAAAATGTAAATATTTCTCCCTCATAAAATGGAGAAAGTACGGCTCGCGTTTTACAATTTAGGATACGTTAAAAATCAGCGATGCATGCAATTTGCATAACATTTCATGAATGTTGTTTATTTATATCGGTAGCGCTTCGTTGAATAAACGTCCCACAATAAAAATATATTAGAGCATAACACCGAATACTTCACAGTACTATTATTTGTGATCGGACCGAGAACTCCGATTCAGGTCCTCGCTTTCTTTACAGTTGCATACTAACTGCATAAATACAGTCACATTGACCACGATAATCTGTTTTTGATTTCCATAATCTAAGTTAGAATACAAATATATCCATATCAGCTGATATAAGTACTCCACAATTTCATACATAGGAGAGGCCTATGTCTAGAACTGGACGTGAAAGTTTCACCAACCTTATTTTATTATTTATTTAAACTCCTTATTGTACACATTTTTAACAAACAGAATATACAAAAAAAAGAAGAGGAAAAAGGTACAACTGGCGGCCTTATCACTCAACGTGATCTTTTCGAGGCAACCATAAGATGGATATATTGAAAGAATTTAAAGGGAGGGCAGTGTGTACAACAAAACAAAATACATATAGGTAACAAGAATGAGAAAAGAAAAAATACAAATAAAAAAAAGTAAAATTAATATATACACATACATATATTCAATATATATATATATTTAAAATATTAATTACAGGAGAGATAGTGAAGTTATCTGCAGAACAAAACAATCTAAATATATCGTGAATTTGTGCGATTACCGTTAATATTGATTTATGATTCTGTAACAAATAGCTGAGTTAGTTGAAGCACGCTATCATACTATGTATCTTACTTTTTTAGCTATCATTTTAATGTCAAAATCTCGCTGCGCGTCGCAGTAGGCTTTTACAATGTTATGTTAATTTTTATGTGAAGGGTTTCAAGAATGAATGAATGACTCATTATATCGCAGACGAGTCCGCCCACAGTTTTTGACCCACTATGAAGTACCTAATTGTTTTAAAGGCAAGCACATATTTTTAACAGAATTTACTCAATCACATTGATTTTAGCAACAAATAGTAAAAACGTTTGAGATAATATGTTAGTCTTAATTGGACAAAAACAAATGTTGTTATAATTCAGTGCATTCTATTAATATATTATAGAAATACTCGCGTTACTTGATTAAGACCTAACGAAAGGTCAACAAAACATCATTCTAATAATAATAAATACTAGCTTTTGCGCGCAACTCCGTCTGCGTGGACTACAGGGTTGGGTTCAGAAAGAAAATAAGTTGTAGTATTTTATGCCGCAGAGCCCCATTTACTTAAATATACAAAAATCATACAATCGGTCAAATTGTTTCAACGTGAAACCGTAACGCGCCGGTCGACGCCTTGAGTATAATTATTGCGCGCTTGATCATTATTTTGAAACTGCGATATCTTCTAAGATACTCATTGAAATCAAATGATGTAAACGACAAATTTATTTTGCATTAAATACTTGTAATGAATAACGTATTTATTTGGATTAGGATTAATATCATGTTTGTAAAAACACCTTCACAAATAATGCTTTATTTAAAATAAATTTGGTTAGAATAAAAAACGTTATAGTGAGCCAACCTTAAAAGATAGACATATGCTGTCGGGGACTTTCTTTTCGAATTTTTAAAGGGGAACAATTCTGTCATACATTATTTTAGCGAAACTTTAACCGTTTCTGCAGCGTACGCAGCGGAAGCTCACAAAAAGGAAAAAAGTCCCCGATTTTGAAACATTCTTTATTGCTGCTCCGCTCCTATTGGTCGTAGCGTGATGATATATAGCCTATAACCTTCCTCGATAAATGTGCTATCTAACAATGAAAGAATTTTTCAAATCGGACCAGTAGTTCCTGAGATCCTAGCGTTCAAACAAACAAACAAACAAACAAACTCTTCAGCTTTATAATATTAGTATAGATTATTAACAATCCTTGCTTAATAAGTAAATCTTACTCATGTAAGTGCAACGGGTTATTATAATTTGCCTCTAAAATTGTAATATTTATGTCACACTTTGCCTTATAATAATCAAGCATTTAGATTTATATAACGCAATCACGTTAACAACCTTTCATCACGGCCGTGGAAAAATTAAATTAATTTGGTCACGTAATAACCCTTGCGTCCGTTCTACCCTTAGCAAGGAATGATTCTAGGTTAGGGGATGGAGATTTAACCATAGGTGTTAAAAGTGTAGTTCTAGAATTAAGTAGATCAAAGGTTGTGACTCCGTGTCAGTATGGGCAGGGTCATACAATAGAAATTTAAATGTACATATCGTCGGGGATAGTGTAAATCCGCGAAACTACCATACGTAAAGGCCGCGTATCTGCAATAGATCGAGTTTTACAGGGGAAGGTTAAAACTTAATAACTTTATTAATTCAAATAATTTTAAGCTCATTTTTACATAAAAAGTAATTAGTAATGTGTTCTATCTCTTGTTAGAAAAATATATCAATTTAAGTGAATAATTAAGGCTCTACGACAATTACGCGGATTTGCTTTGACCATAAACTTATAACATTGGAACTTACGAGGAAGGTACGCAGTTTTGAAATTAAACAAATATTATTATTTTAACAACAATATTATTTAATTTTGAAAATAAAACTATACAAAATTAATGTAGAATCTTTGCCTCTTACAAAAGTTAGATAAAATGAATGTAACAAAACCAACGCGAACTTTTTCTCTAAAATCTCTTTGATTTACTCTTATAAACATTGATAATACTCAAGGGTCAACACTAGTTTAATTAAATCTTATATTTATTCAGACGATAATTAGCCTTTTAAGTAATTTTAATTGGAAAACTTCAGAATATCACAAAGCTTAAATATATTAATAAAATAATTATATTATACCAAAACCAAACAGTCTTAGTGATTTAAATTACGTACATACTTAAAAATAATATTAGGCACTTGTAGGTAACAATAAAAATCAAATTATAAAAAAATCAACAAAGGAACTAAACAAAAGAAATCATTTCTAACAAAAAAAAAAACAAATTGTTCATTTATAAGGTGTGAACAGTTATAGATTACTATTAATTAATAAGAGGTTCCATTTTTCGCTCTTTCTTTGTCTAAAGTCTTTTCTTGCCTAGCTAAATCCTTTCGTGACAAGTGTTCCTGATATTCTTCTTCACTAATATTACCTACTCTATACGAACAACATAGATCACATGCATCTTTTTTTGGTTGAAACAATGCTATGTTTTCATCTTTTAGAACATCTTCAAATAGTTTTCTTGAATCCACTCTCTGCGCCTTTTTTGTTGCCTCTTCAATATAGATACGATATAGTTCACGTTTAGACTGTATTATTGGCTCTACATATAATTTCGTACTTTCTTTTCTGCAGTAGTGAGGAGGAATTTTTGGCAGATCCCTTAAAAATGCTTGCACAAATTCTTTTAACATACTCGTAGGCCGTTGCCTACTCCTACGTAGCTCATTATCCTCCTTTCTGTTCATTGTTGTTTCGTTACTCGGTGTCTCTCCTAATGCCTAATGTCCCTAAGAATGTCTTTAAACATACTCTATATTTTTTGTCATTTAATTTCAAATAATACTCTTTTGTACTACTTCGTCTTGAATCAGCTCTTCCAGTGCTTTTTCTGGTAGTCGGTTTTTTATCTACTGAGGATGAAACAAATATTTTTTTCTCAATCCAACTCATCTCCCAAAATTCTTTAAAAATATTTAATCGTACAGTTTCAGTAAACTTTTCACAGTTAATCTCCTTGCTCCTAATACAATTGCTTGACTTACAAGCCTCTCCAAATTTTCGCGCCGGTTTAATAGAGTCTTGTTTGAATTTCTCATGATCTGTCTTCCTGAAACTTATGTATTCCTGACCTAACATTCTTAACCTCTTATTTCTAAACCTCTTTGAAGACATTTTATCTACTTTTCGTTTCCTTATCCTAGACTCAGTTGCAACTTCACGTTCTAAGTGACTTTCAGGAATTAGATCATTATGACTGTCCGTCGATGATGAAACTATCGATGCAAGATTTGTTATTTCAGACATTGGAGCATAATTTGGATCAGCCACAGAGTCATCTGATGAAAAATCAAGGATTGAAGATCCAATTAGTGCGTCTCGTAACATACACTTGCACAATTTAAATAATTTATTGTATTTTGGGAAAAAAATAGATGTTAAATTTTATAATATTAAAAATTTATAATATTTAAAAAAACTAAACTTGTGTTCAATACCGATTTCAATTTAAAATATACGAAACAAATATTACATTTGAACTTACCTGATGTTGGTACTGTTAAATTTTTACAGTTTTATTGCAAAATTAAACAACAAACTCGTTGCCGGTGTCACCAAATCACTTACGCGGTGTTGACACTTGCTCGCGACGGATACGCAGTGTTGTTACTTTGGCGATTTCTGGCTTCCGATGGGTCAAAATGAACTCGTGTCAAGGCGGTGGCAGCCTATCAAGATTTTGCGGGGTTTGCCCGCTAAAACTTGAATTGGCTACATTTGTCAGATACGCGGAATTATCCAATGCTAGTTTCGCGGATTTGCACTATCCCCGACGATATGTATGTTTAGCGACTACGTGGCGGTAAAATTCTTTAATTGCAAAGCATCGTACAAATAGTAGATACAATGGTATTGAAGTTTTTAATTACTTGTTTATGTGCGTCGTGTATCGTTAGTTCTGATAAGGAATAATGCTATTTTGTGTAAAAATATTCGATAAGAATTCCTCATGGCAGCAGCTGCACGAGAAATATTTAGAGTGGATTAAAATGCTGAGCACTAGCCATTAATCTTATATAATCTACCACCAACCGATATTGGGCGAGCGTGAGTAAAGTTTGAATTCTCCTTACAATTTTGTAAACGGTATTTAATGTTTGTATTCTGTATGAAAATAAAGAAACGATGAAAAATATATTTTGTACCAGCTTTAAATGATGCGTGAAGATAAAATCATCATCATCAGTAGCCTAAAGACGTCTACTGTAGGATATACGCCTTCCCCATTGACCTCCAAAACCATCCAGCGATTTTTACCAAATCGTCGGTCCGCCTTGCTGTTGGACGTCCAACGCTGCATTTGCCGGTACGCGACTACCACTCGAGAACCTTTCTGGCCCAGCGGCAGTCGGCTCTAAGAGCTACGTGGAAAATAAAAGTATTCAAATACGAATTATCTACACATGTTTTAGCGGGAGATAGATACGTATTCATGTATATGACCTGTATAATTATTATATTTGACAAGAAATTGCAAGTTACATATATTTATTATTGAACTCGATCAATCTCGTTAGATGCAGGTCGCTTTGGGTGTGTTTGGCTTTCGCTGTCATGACTCGTATGGTTGATAACGGTGACGTTGACATAAGCGTGACCGCTTGCGATATGATGGCAAATTCTGCATCGTCGGAATGTAATTTAATGATTACCATTTGGCGTCACAATGATGGCCTCATCTCAAATCACGACAAGCGTATATGCAGATTAAATAAGAGACTTGATAAAAATGTCCTTATGTAACACTTTAAAACATGATACCGTATTCTACCATTCGTAAATTAATAGAATAAAGTTAAAAGAAATGCTGTGTAATTAAACTTAAATCGACATAATCAGCACCCAAGTCACAGGGTAAGATTGTCAGCCATTATATTCGTGTTCTTTTTATTATGAATTGTAAATACTCAAAGTCGCAATGTTACCTCTTACGCTAATCCACAGCTTTTACTCATCCATCAAGTGCGAAACGTAAATTGGCTTCAGTATACTCGCGGAATTTTCAACTTCTAATAACAATCTCGCTCTATTTCAAAGTTTGCGGTCCATGGCTTCATGCGATCTCCAAAGCCGGGAGAATCTAGTACCAGTTACTACTGTTTCAAAACATTGTCGATTCATCATCTAATTAAGCATAAATTGCCTTTCCAATTATTATATACCTTTGCTGGATGCGTGCTCACTCTTCAGCCTTAACTTACCCACTGGATACCCATAACATATTGCCATATTAAGTAATGTGCGTATATAAAACATAATATAACACATTTAATATAAAATTAGGTTTAATTAGAGCGAAAGAGAGAACAAAGAAGTGCTTAATAAAACCTTAATTAATTAATACTGGGAAGGTATTATGATAGAAGTATCGTAATAATGTGAAATATGTAGTGCTAAGGGTTATAAATGTAGTTGTACAACCGTCTGTTTTGAACGGGAAAACAATTGAGAATTCATACGTGGAACTCCATTTATATATACTCGTATGTCCGGTCGATAGGTCCAGATTTTCTTTATTATTAAGAATTGAGAGGCCCTTACGTGCTTCGAAAATTCACTTTCAAACTTGTGAACTGCTGGGATTTATAATGATTTCGTACTACGACACGAGCCTTTAGGACGTAAGAATTTTGTGCCTTAAAGCGTACTGGGAGGTCAGTGCAGTATTTTCGAAGCTGACCCGGAGACAAACCTTATTTAATACGGTTATCATTTTACTTTGTATACCAAAAGTGACAGACGTATGTCAAACTGCTACTATTAGTGGCATGACATAATCTTATATATAATACTAGCTTTTGCGCGCGACTCCGTCCGCGTAGACTACAGGGTTGAGTTCAGAAAGAAAATAAGTTGTAGTCTATTTACTCCTCAGAGTCCTATTTACGTCCATACCAAAAATCATACAATTCGGTCAAATTGTTCAAACGTGAAACCGTAACGCGTCGATCGGCGCCTTGTGCATCATTATTGCGCGCTTGATCAATATTTTAAAACTGCAATATCTTCTAAGATACTCAGTGAAATCAAATGATGTAAAGGGCAATTTTATTTAAAATTAAATACTTGTAATGAATAACGTATTTATTTGGATGAGGATTAAAATCATATTTATAAAAACACCTTCACAAATTAAACTTTATTTTAAAATAAATTTGGTTAGGATAAAAAACGTTATAGTGAGTCAACCTTAAAGAATAGACATATGCTGTCGCGGACTTTTTTTAGAACTTTTAAAGAGGAATATTTCTCTCAAACATTATTTTAGCGAAACTTTAACCGTTTTCGCAGCGCACGCAGCGGAAGCTCACAAAAAGGAAAAAATGTCCCCGATTTTGAAACATTCTTTATTACTGCTCCGCTCCTATTCGTCGTAGCGTGATGTTATATAGCCTATAGCCTTCCTCGATAAATGTGTTATCTAACACTGAAAGAATTTTTCAAATCGGACCAGTAGTTCCTGAGATCCTAGCGTTCAAATAAACAAACAAACAAACTCTTCAGCTTTATAATATTAGTATAGACTAGTCCAACTATTAGCAATTCTCTACAAATGAGTGGGTTTAGGCCTTAGTCCAGTTGCATAGATTAGTTATATAAAAATGTTCTGGGGAAATACAATTGCATTGACGTGTCACTTTCCATACATTTAGCAACTAAGTCAATATGTCGTGTGATAACGATAACGCATCAGATTAGTCAGGATAATATTCGCGTGTCACAGTTTTCGTTCCCATACTCCTCCGAAACGGCTTGACCGATTCTCATGAAATTTTGTGAGCGTATTGAGTAGGTCTGAGAATCGGCCAACATCTACTTTTCATCCCCCTAAATGTTAGGGGTAGTCCAACAAAATTTTTAGTTTCTATTTTTTTATGATACAACATACAAAAATACATACAATTCTAAATTTTCGCCCTTCTACGATCAACCCTTATATTTTGATAGCCATTTTAGCCCGGGAAATGAGATTGAGGTATGCAAGTTGGAATGTAGGTACGATGAATGGTAGGTCAAGGGAGCTAGCAGCTGTGCTGAAAAAGAAAAAAAATGGTCAACGAAGAAGACTTACGTAAGACGACTGCATGCAGCAAAGATGCGAATGTTGCGGTGGATGTGTGGTGTAACACGGAGTGACAGAGTGAGAAATGAATACGTTAGGGTACGTATGTCTGAAAGTAGCTCCAGTGATAGAAAAGAGGAAAGGAAATCGTCTGTCGTGGTATGGGCACATTATGAGAAGGAATGAATCATATGTAGGAAAAAAGATGATGAATAAGAAAGTGGATGGATGGGCGAGCCGACGAAGGCCAAAAAAGAGATGGGTGGAGTACGTGACTGAAGAAATGAAAAAAAAAAGGGGTGAATGGACACATGACGGCTGACAGAGATGTGTGAAAGAAGAAAAGATACTGCGCCGATCTTAAGTAATTAATTGGGACCAGGGCAGGGGGAAGATGATATACCTAAGTAATTAAAAATTAAATTTTGTTAATAGTTAACAAGGCATTCATTGACTGGTAGGGCGATATGAAGTTTGCCGGGACAGCTAGTTACTAATACAAAACGCGTTTCCTAAGATCTTCTGGGATCATTTTGACTGTCTGTCGCAATTCAAAATAATCTTCCGTTTGTTTCGTTTCGCTTTTTTATAACTCAATGCATTTATGACCGGTTAGGGGTTCAATGACTTTGTTGTTGCCCCACAAATACTCTATGAATACATAGTGTATTGGCTAAAAAGTAAAATTTAAAACATTCTTGTCCGTATGCATGCTACAATTTCCGCAGCGAGATTGTATAGCTATCTTTGTGCAGTAAGCACCCCGTAAATTACAATAGATTCGTTGCGAAAGATAAGTACCTATGTGCGTGTGCATTGCAATTTATGTGTTCATATGTATTGTATCAGTAGTAATAATTATGTATTTTTGCCTTATTGAATAAAAATGCACTCATTGTCATGTCATGCAAGAAATGAGATTAATATGAAAACATGCTAAATTAAAATAACTTGCTTCGTGTCATCGGTTGCAGATGCAGAATGTTGCGTCATTTGAATAATATGTGAAGAAACAATATTAATAAACCGCGTATTCAGAAGAAAGGGAAGAAAGTGATTTAATTAAGTAATATGAGATTTAACTAAATGAAAAATAATAGTTCGGCATGGCCAAATCAAGCTGACAGACCATATGTCGAAGTCGACTTGCAAAGAATTCGAATTAAAAAAGTGCCGGCCAGCTTGAAAATGTAAGAACAGAGTTTGATTTGTTGTGACAATATTTAAATCTATATTAATATTTGCTCGCGACTCCGTCCGCGTAGACTACAGGGTTGAGATCAGAAGGAAAATAAGTTGTAGTCTATTTTACTTCTCAGAGTCCTATTTATGTCCATACCAAAATTCATACGATTCGGTCAAATTGTTCAAACGTGAAACCGTAACGCGTCGATCGGCGCCTTGTGCATCATTACTGCGCGCTTGATCAATATTTTAAAATTGCAATATCTTCTAAAATACTCAGTGAAATCAAATTATGTAAAGGGCAATTTTATTTAAAATTAAATACTTGTAATGAATAACGTATTTATTTGGATAAGGATTAATATCATATTTATTAAAACACCTTCACAAATAAAACTTTATTTTAAAATTTAATTTGGTTAGGATAAAAAACGTTATAGTGAGCCAACCTTAAAAAATAGACATATGCTGTCGCGGACTTTTTTTTAGAACTTTTAAAAAGGAACAATTCTGTCATACATTATTTCAGCGAAACTTTAACCGTTTCCGCAGCGCACGCAGCGGAAGCTCACAAAAAGAAAAAAATGTCCCCGATTTTGAAACATTCTTTATTGCTGCTCCGCTCCTATTCGTCGTATCGTGATGTTATATAGCCTACAGCCTTCCTCGATAAATGTGCTATCTAACAGTGAAAGAATTTTTCAAATCGGACCAGTAGTTCCTGAGATCCTTGCGTTCAAACAAACAAACAAACAAACTCTTCAGCTTTATAATATTAGTATAGATTACAAAGCCGAAGAGTTTGTTTGTTTGTTTGAACGCTAGGATCTCAGAAACTACTGGTCCGATTTGAAAAATTCTTTCACTGTTAGATAGCACATTTATCAAGGTAGGCTATAGGCTATATAACATCACGCTACGACCAACAGGAGCGCAGGAGTAATAAGGAATGTTTTAAAATCGGGGATATTTTTTTCCTTTTGAAAGCTTCCGCCGAGTGCGCTGCCGAAACGGTTAAAGTAACGCTGAAATAGGTAATGCAATTCCGATCCCGCGGGATCGGGATCCCGTAGGATCCCGAGTAATTTTTCGGGATCAATCCCGACGCATCATATGACGAGATCCCGTTCGAGATTGACGAGATTGGCCGACAGTAGTCAGCGACGCTACACACGTCCACTCGGGGCGCAAGCGGCGCGCTGGATTTACGTGCTGCTGCACAAACTAATAAATCGCTTCAAGAGGAATTAGAAGAAACTCTGCGAGCGTCTAAAAGTTCTTTTGCACCTATATCCACGTCCACAAATTAGAGTCTAATAAAAAAGAAATTGATTTATTTGAGTGTGGAGGAACAAGGGGCGATTTTTGCAGTTTGCATATAATTGCTTCGCCACGCTATTGCCAACCAGTGTTGAGTCGGAGAGGGCATTCTCAGCAGCGGGTTACATTGCAAAGGACAATAGATGCCGTTTAGCAGATAATACTATTTACAGGTACCCTTAGTTTTTTAAGGAGTCATTTACAAAATCACTCGCTTTAGATAACTACAGTGGCTTGCCATATTATTATGGACAGTCACATCTTTTTAATTTTTTTTCTTTGAGCACATTTAACTGTAATCTTAAGTGGTGTAAGACTTGTTAGAAGTCTTTTACACATTCACGATACCTCTTTAACTTAAATTTTAAGTGGATTTCAAGTGTTGGAGCAATAATTTATTTTAAAATTACTTTTAAAAGCGGGAGAGTCGCAGAATCGTTGACACGCGTAAAAATAGGAGACGTTAATAATATTATTTTAAAAAGCTATTTAGTGAGTTTGTGTTATAAATATTAATTAAAAGTAATTATTATTTTATTGTCATTGACGGAAAAGTATTTTGGCGTCAATTTTTATCACAATATTATTATTATTACTTTTTAATGGTACTCAGTACGAGTCGACGGGTTGATTTGTTTCCAAAAAAAAAATCTGTGGTTAAAACCCTCCTCCTGCATCCGAATCATTCTCAAAGGAAGATAGCAGAACTTGCCGGAGTTTTTTAGTCCGCTGTTAGTAAAATAAAAATAAATTTAGAATAAAAAAAAAACACTTTTGCCCAAAAGAAAAAGTAAATGTTGAAGAAAATTGATTACCACGCAATGGTCTGATTGGAAAATTCGGGATAATTGTTTGCAAAACTGAAAGAAAAGTGGTGATCTTTTAACGTTAATAGTTCGGGAATCTGAAATACCACTTTTTAAGAGAACTGTACCCGGAGGTTCGCAGAGGAAGGTCTGACAAGTTATCGACGATTTGAGAAACCGCGTTTGACTGAAGCAATGAAAAAAAAATGGCTTGCCTGGGCTTGTAAGCACCATTCGAAGACTGGAATATGGTCAGATTTAATACTAGCTTCTATTTTGATGTTTTCAAATAATTTTTTCACAAAATTATTCATACAATTACTTTTTTTGGATGTGTTTCTCAGACGTACGTTATAATAACTCGTCTCTCAAATCGTCGATAACTTGTCAGACCTTCCTCTGCGAACCTCCGCGGTACAGTTCTCTTAAAAAGTGGTATTTCAGATTCCCGAACCATTAACGTTAAAGGATCACCACTTTTCTTTCAGTTTTGCAAACAATTATCCCGAATTTTCCAATCAGACCATTGCGTGGTAATCAATTTTCTTCAACATTTGCTTTTTCTTTTGGGCAAAAGTGTTTTTTTTTTATTCCAAATTTATTTTTATTTTACTAATAGCGGACTAAAAAACTCCGGCAAGTTCTGCTATCTTCCTTTGAGAATGATTCGGATGCAGGAGGAGGGTTTTAACCACAGATTTTTTTTTGGAAACAAATCAACCCGTCGACTCGTACTGAGTACCATTAAAAAGTAATAATAATAATATTGTGATAAAAATTGACGCCAAAATACTTTTCCATCAATAACAATAAAATAATAATTACTTTTAATTAATATTTATAACACAAACTCACTAAATAGCTTTTTAAAATAATATTATTAACGTCTCCTATTTTTACGCGTGTCAACGATTCTGCGACTCTCCCGCTTTTAAAAATATTTTTAAAATAAATGAATGCTCCAACACTTGAAATCCACTTAAAATTTAAGTTAAAGAGGTATCGTGAATGTGTAAAATACTTCTAACAAGTCTTACACCACTTAAGATTACAGTTAAATGTGCTCAAAGAAAAAAAATGAAAAAAATGTGACTGTCCATAATAATATGGCAAGCCACTGTACTTTCTATTTCCTTTGACATATGTTTATTATTTTGATTACCTAATTTACCTATGTTAATTTCCTTAAAACCTGATTATTATTTTTGGTTGGTAAGATTAAAGAATAAAGGTTTTAATTTTCTTTCGAGTAATTTTATTTTAACCATACTATCACAAACAAGCAGTTATTAGCTTTTTTAGTCATCCAAATTCATATATTTTTTAAAACTAGAAGGGATCCCGAAAATTCCGGGATGCAAGTTGCATCAGCAATGCAATGCAACAGCTGCCAAGAACGTACCACTTTCCTCACTGCAAAATTGGTGCCATTGTGCATAGGCTGGTTTCTTACGTAGGTTCCGTAAGCAAAGTTTCTGCGCCTCGGGTGGAATTTAAAGAAGAACATAAAAAGCTTTTCCGCGACCGCCGCCAATCTGAAAAAGGCAACGTTACGTTTCAAAGTGAGCGTAGCGGCTTATAAATGCTAGTATTTTAAGATACACAATACAGCCGTTTGTATAGAAGAGGCGCCACGCATTCACACAAGTTCACGCTTATGGAATGTGTGCGCTGTATATCTTGTGCATTTTACTATTCACAAGTTTCACCGTGCAACTGAGTTTTCATAAGTTGCTTTGTTACACGTCGCATTTGTCATCTCAGGGTTTACGTGTGGTTAGAAACCTTTCACAAATAAATAAATCACCCTTGTCGGAATACAGGCATGTGTCTTTATTCGCTTCTCAATACGAATATATGAAATAAATTCGATATTCAAGTAAATTGAAATGTATTTCTTGTATGGTTGTCGTAGTTTCAAAAAAAAGATTTTAATGGTCACCTTAAGTGGCCAACAATTATCTAGACTTTAAATATATAAAAATGTGATGGTCATTGGAGGTCAAGATATTTCATCGTTTACCGCTTTCATTCACTCCGCCGCCGCCGGGCTAAATGTGGATAATGAGTGTACGTTTTCTAACTGAATAAATAAATCTAAAGGTCAATGGTTGTCGATATCTTTCGTTCCCGTTCATACCAACGTACATAATCTATGTTTGGTTTCGCCATAATGTTCTTCCGTTACTTTTAGTATTTAAATATTCTTTTTAACATCTTAATTACATCTTTTATAAAATTTATCAGGACATTATTCCTGTTCTGTTTATATACTATTTTTTTTAATACTGTCCATACAATACGAGAAGAATCAATTATCGGTTACCTCTTAAGGAAAATACAGGATTTTTAATTGAAGGTCTTAATATTATCATAATCATAATGTTAATTATTTATTATCATTATAGTCGGCAATTCAACGATACTCACCTAAATGGATCACTATGGTTTGTCAGGTTTATGTTTAGCATCCCATTTCCAGTTCTGCGGGCTGCATCACGCTCGCCGCCTAGTGAGGTGTAAACTATATCAACGCATGTTTGCGATCGTGGTTAGTGAGATTACGACCAAAGCCCAATGACGTTGTACCTACGATGGCATATACGTATGTATAGAAGGTGCGATGCGGTTGAGGATAGCCGCGGAGCGCCGGTTGTCATACTCATGTAGGCATGCCTAGATTCACTCATGTGAGCATAGATAAATCAACATCTGGATACAATGTTATTGTTTAAGAATACTCATTTAAACTGGCCCGGCTAGTCATTTGTTAGAGAACTTTCAAACTAGAGATACTGTATGTGACACGAACTTTTTAATATCCTTCCGGTATGTGCGCACTTACATTTATAAGTCTACGTGAAAATGTGATTTTCAACCAACAAGAATTTACTATGTGTGTATACTGCTTATTGATAGATATATGATATTATTTTAACCGGTTGTCAAATATCCACTTATATTCTATACATGAGAATGAAACAAAAATTCGAAGATCTATTGAAAATTATAGTTAGTGGTTAATAGTTCTTTTAAAGTTGGACAAAAATAATTAAGTCACTCTGTAATCACCAGCGGTAATTCTTTTAGAATGATTTCTGCGTTTTATACATCACGTATTCGTAAACGTGTTTAAGTTATGATAGAGGAATAATTATAGTGAACAAATGGAAATACCCATGGGTATCTACTGCTGTAGAATATAGAATAATTCAGTTTAAACAAGCTCATGAATAGTTGATCGGATATTTGATAATTATAAATAAGTTATACAGAAAATGATACACTAGGTTAGGGTTGCGAAGTGTCGGCGTACCATAAAATGCGGTTTGGTACCGTCGTCGCTGCGACGCCATAATGTCGTGTTAAACGCTCTAAATAGACAACGAATTCCAATACACCGCTACCGTGTGACTTAACATCCATCTAAATTTCGCCTGAATAGCCTCGTCTGAAGTTTGTTTACATGATAATGAAAGTAAGTTAATTAATTCCTTCACAACGTCTTTCGACTTATAAGCAAGTAAACCTTTTATTTATTAAAAAGTGGATGTTTGCGAATACTTGGATTGTTTTATAGTCAGGATTATATTAGACGTAGTGAGATCCATTATGTGCATGTCGGCGTTAGATTTTATTGAGTTATGTGCACTATAATTCCAATGTTTTAATAATATCCTCCGAGTCGTGACTTGAGCCTGTTATCAGCGGTAGATAATACAGCTGTACAAGGCGGATAACTTAAATTTGTATGCCAGAACTCATTTTCGAATATTACTTGCGCCAAATAACAAGGAAACCCTATAAAGAAAATTAAGAAGTGGAAGTTAAGTATTCTAGTAAAAACAAATCAAAATAACAAACTACTTGATACAAGTAGTGGAGGTTTTGCTAAAGGTGAGTCATTTACTGCCGAAGATCGTTTCTTTGCATCAAATTAGAAGAGAAGTGTTAATAAATTTGGACGTTACTATCATACTCGGCTAGTTTATTTAATAGTTCTACATTGTTTTAGTTTATTTCTTGGTTGTGGGGTGTTTTTTTTTAATCTATAGCCGCTTTGGTTTTGTCATTATTGTTAGGCTATTCTGATAAATGTTAAACAAAAGACTCGAATAAACATTCTTATTGTAGAAAACTAGTGAATTATTGTTGGTGAAATAAATAAACATAATTTTTTTGCCACACCTTCGGAGCTGCATTGGTATTTCCGTTGATGTTAGTATTTCGTATAGAAAAAAATGAATGTTTCTTTTTAATAATCAAAGTACGATGATACCTAGTTGCGAAAAGCGGCTGCTGTTCGGCCAGACATCCGTTGTTTTTACGCGTATGACGTTTTTTGACATTGTTCTGATGCTTTGTTGCACAGGAATAAAAAATAACATTCCCGTATAAATATAAAATAGCAGGTTTTCATTTTCATACATGCTGGTGTGGGTTAAGTATATTACTTCACAGGATTCTGGTTAAATGGTATAGCCTTACTAAAACGTCTTTGTGAAACATCTTGAAAACTGGTTGTTTTACGTCTTGGTTGTAAGCGAATAATGCCAATAATTTGAAAATGAAGTATCATTTTTTTAATGTTTGTTCCTTTAAGTACTACACGGACAGTCAAATTTACCGAAAGACATCGCAGTAATCGTAACAACTAGTAGGTAACTACAATTTATACGGAGATGAAGCTTGGATTTATAAATACCGTATCTAATATTAATTTCGACTTAGCAACTGCACAATCCGCAAGTGCTAAATAGTTTCACGTGTATTATCCGCAAAGTTTTCAAATATTAGAGAGGGTAGCCTGATCCCCGTGTTGAATTCTGGTTTTGCAGAAACATTTATTAGGTTGCAGAGTACATAAAGGCGTGTGATTAAAACCGAACTAAAATATATTAAAGTTCCACTTTCACTCACAAACATCCTGTTTGATCAGCGTGGACGTGAAATAATGTGAGAATAAATGGAAACAATATAAAAGAATAACTTGATACCGATTGCGAAGTTGTGTGGGGTAGAGAAAATATTGGGGAAATTTGATTGGTGTCAAAAAACATTTTGAATCTGTTGAAATTTCCAACTATTTTATGTGTATTTCTTTATTGGAAATTGTGTTCTTTTGATTTTAAGAATATTACTATCATTGTAATCATTTATAATTTCGCATTGCTTCAGGTAAGAGATCAACTATATCACATCGTATAAAGAGCAAATGGGTGAGTCCTTTTAGCATCATTATATATTGGGATTAAAGAAAGACAGTATGTGCGTACAATGTACATACATTTTACATATAACATAAAATAATTGAATTCGGTCGTCGAATTGACACATAAAAATTAGTTCGTAATAACGCGCAAGTGCATTTTTCTTCATCTAGTCACGTTGCCAATGTCATCGCTCCATGTCAAGGAAGTGATACATTACGGTTGCTTCAAGACGATCTCCACTCCAGTGCATGTGCCATCTTTAAACACTATACACTCTGTAATTTGCCAATTTGTGCGGAGCAGCGAATTATTCAATAACATCTCGCCACTCCTTTTGATTTTGATCGCGTGAGTTGCGATAATTTCCGCCACTCACATTTATTCTAACTAACCAACTATTCAAATCTGTTTTACTTTTATTTTACGAATGGTGCGCTTTGAGTCATTAAACCAGTTCGAATGTAAATATAATAAAAATTAACTACAAAAACATTATTTGAATATTTGTCTTGTTCCTCTTCGTGATAACAAATTCAAGGTCGGGTTTCGTTTTTTACCTTTGCTAACATGCATAACCGGCTCTAAAACTTTTTTCTTGATGCATTAGCCTTAGCAATATTGTATTATTGGTGCTTGTAGTAGGTATATGCAGTGTTCGGATAAGTAGGATTCCAATTATGGTAATACCATGATTACAGCTAGCAATATACGGACGATCAAACTGGTTGAATTAATAACAACGCTTATTAAGTACTTTATGGTTTACCATCAAAATGTGTACGTAACGTTGTCATAACAATGTTAACGTGCATCGCTAACGAGCGATACAATTTGGGACTTTATTCACTCCGATAATGGTAATAATTTGCTCTTGACTTATATAACGAACAATGAACTAGTCATAGCTGTGTACCTCTCAGTTAGTGCAATCCAAACAAGACCCGGGGTGAAGGTCGAGGTTATCTCGGCTGATAATAGTCCGCCAGAGAATCTGTCTGGGCAACAACGTCTTGAAAACAATCGATGCAGTTTTCCTTCTCATACTTGCGTGAATAAATATTCGCATTTATAAGATTAATTACTTGGTTTTACCCACGACGACTCATTTGCCTTTAGATAATTTTATAAAATAATACATGAATAAAAACATTGTGAAACAAACTGTATTTTGTGACTTGTAATAATATGACTGCCTCATGGTCTCGCGGTACAATTATGTGCCGTGTGATTTAGAGGTCCTGGGTTCGATTCCCGGGTCGGGCAAAGTGTTATTGGGTTTTTCTGGAAATGTGCCCGAAAAACGGCGATAGGCTCGCCCCCTGTTACGTGGGACTGATACATACCTGGCGAAATGTGGGTGCAGAAATGCATCTCTGCCTACCCATTCGAGGGCTATAGGCGTGAGGTTATGTATGTATGTATGTATTTTACACCTCCCCTCTTAGTACCGTGACATTAAGTCGTTAATGCTATGGATTGACTCCTAGTACAAATGGCAAGTCCATCTAAAAAAAATATCACACAGCTCAATAAAAAAATTGCAACATTAGTACAGAATGAGTATGGAAAGGACCTAGTAACGGTAATCGAGATTTAAAACTTATGTACCACAACGTCAATGTGGAAATTATTTTTATTTAGGTGTAGGTTAAATATACAAGCATGTGTTTCCTTCAAAAGTATCATTATCTATTCTTAAATATCTTAAAATTACTTCATCAATTTCATTACTTATATTATTACGAACCAGTTATATTAGTCAATTTTAAAATATTATAAAATCTCTTATCTGCAATATACATTTAAGTTTTATATCGCAAAAATACCATTCCTAGCGAAAGCAGCGCCTAAAATTCATTAAGGTACTCCCTAATCAAATTGGTGTAATGTTTTTATTGGTTTATAAAGTAGACTCGTATGAACACACAATAATTTTACGATAGGGTATTTCTAACCCCACCACTACAAAGTATAAGCCGCAAAGCGCATGATTTGGATGAATGAATTTCCGAGTATTCTTAGTTGGTACAATCTAATCGTGTTTCTATCTGTGGTGAGTTCTGTTAGCAAGAAAGCGTAATATTACTACACAAACATCTAGAGAGGTTTAAACCTGGTGAATGTTGAGAATTTAATGTAAATCGCTGTAGAATTCCTGCTTGACTGAGAGCGCTTTCAACGCAAAACAAATAATACTCGTACTATTAGTCTGTTTACTATAACTATTTACAAAAGCAATTTGTAAGAGAAAATTCTTTGAAAATTATATTTTCTTGCCTTGTAAAGATAAATAAAGGTGTTACAGAACTAAACCCGACATGGGAATTCTAGGTTTAATTTTATAAATCGTGTATTTATAAGGGATCACACCGTTTTCTTATACATAAATAATTAATATTTCGTATTATGCTAGTTATGATGATACTTATATTATAAGCAGCCCCATTTGTTGGTAGTTATATTGTTGTTTGTTATATACTAACGGTTATATTGTTACCTCAACACATTTTTTTTTCTGAGATCCCTTAATATTATTTTACCGATTATCGTATATTTTTTTAATTATCAACGCACACTGAAACACAATTAATCTGCACGAGGATATATGTCTTAAGAAGGTCTTATGTTCGTACGACAACAGACGTTCGTAAATACACTAAATAAAAAATCACGTCTTATTATCAATAATATTTTTGTTTTTGTCTTAAGACTGAAAGTTCCTACCTTAATTACCTTCTATATTGTCTTCTTTTTTACCTGGCGTTTCCTGTCTAGTGCTAGTGCAATACTGTTCAATCTTTTCCACTTTGTCTGGCCTTTACAAAAGCAATGCACTTAGACAATGCAATGCACCTAAATAAAGTTAATAATGATTGTATTTTTAATTATGCTTTCCAACGGCACAATTGTTTTGTTGTGGACATTATGGAACCCGTTTCTAAATTGTAGTAAATACTCCGATGGCGGTCCGTAGTTGACGGTAACAAGATTGGGGCCGGCAGTAGTCGTCGCCCTTTCATGTGGCCGGCACCGCGCACACACCTGTTTAAAATTGTCCAGCCACCGAGTCTCAGCGTCACAGACAGCTGTTCCGATGCATTTTACTTTGAACGAATTTATACATTCAATTTAAAAATATTATACGGACGTTCAGCCATATGTAATATTTTGATACCCATGATAAACCCTTTAAAGAATTTCATAAGTGTCAGGGCTCCTCGGGTAGAAATATCTTCTTCTTCTTGTCCATCTAATGGTTGTCTCTAAGAAATCGCCTTGCGCGATAAGACCGCCAATTGTACTTCTTTCTCTTTGTTTGTTTTGTATGTTATTTCTTTGTGTGCAATAAAGAGTTTCGTAAATTAAAGTTCGTTAAATCAACGGTTCGGTGTCACAGTTTTTTTGTTCTATTATTGGATGTACTATGGGAGTAAAACTTACTAGTAAAACTAGCCCTTAGTTAACCATATCTTTAGATTCACTTAATGATATTTAAATAAAGTGAAATATTTAATTTAACTATTTTTGAACACTAAAGTATCTTACCGATCCTACATAAATTTAATCCAATTAAATTTATGAAGCGTGTGTGTTTTGATAGTTCGAATATAAATTGCAATTTTATTGCACTCGGTGTTGCTATAGTCTGCTTTCTTTTCGAGTGAATTATTGGTAAAATCAATTAGGTTTTATCATTGATGTTCTAGGAAGATTTAGATACCTTCACGTCATTAACTTCGTCGTGTTTCAAATATAGTTTTATTGATATAACCCAATAAAATTTTCATCTCTTTATGAGTGTTCGCGTGTGTGTTTCAACATATTCAATGTTGAAAAACAAAAACAGGGTAGAAGCAAGCATTTAGTAACAAGGACGTGGTTAAGTTGTTAAAATTACTAACAATAATCGACGATGTACAAACTCGGTGCGGAGTTAAATCCACGTTTAAACTTGTTAGTCGCTGCTTTCTACAACTCCTACGGCTCAAACACCGACTTAAAAGTATAAAAACTTGTCTTTTTGTTTGATACACTGCCTTTTCGAATTGAGTGAGTTTATCGCTTTTACACTGTTATAATAAAAGTTATCGTTAACGAGCTATTGTTAGCAATATTGTAAAAAAAAATTGAACGCTCAATTAAAAAAGGATTAGGAGAAGATTAAGATAAGAGGATTAATATATGAACGAAAATCTTTTATTTAATTTTTTTACTCCACAACATTTAAAACTAAACTCACTATAAAGTGGAAAGATTTGTCTGTTTTTTTTTACTATAACGACGCTGACGATTTAAATGGTTTTTGGTAAGGCTAAAGTAGGGACCCTGAGAAGTAAGATCTACTTTTTAAGCCAGGAAAATGTGTTCCCGTGGGATCTGCACGGAATTTAAAATTGCGCTGGGCTAAGCTGGGCCCCACACCAAGTATTTTTTCTTTTCTTTTTCAGTATAAAAGTCCGTAACGAGAATGTTAATATTAGGGTAATGATATCTGATTGTAGTTTTAATGTTGTTCATGTAAAAAGACACTAGTCCGTATACAAAAAAGTTAAACCTCACCGCTAAAAATAGATCAGACAGATCTAAGTCTGGACGCGTTGAAAAATCCGTATTTGTAAACACACTTATGACGTAATCGGATGAGGGAGCAATGTTACAAATTATAAATAACTAATACCCTTTTATAGTATCAATATTTGAATGATGCCCTTTTGTAATTTGTTCCCGAATTGATAGAATAAAAAAATTATAGTAATAGCTTTCGTATTTGCTATTCTAGGCGTCAAATAGCCTTATTAATCATAGATCGACGGCCAAATAAACATGTATTTTAATGTCGGTAAAACTTAGTTGTATATTTCTAGATCTTACCCCAATTGAAGTTAAAATGTTTTGCGTCATAGCTAGAACAAATAGCAATAGCTATATGTGATTTATGAATAATATGGGTCAATTTTACACACTAAATTACAAATTTCATGTGCACTTGAAACATAGAAATATAACATCAACATTCCGTTTAAAGATTAAAATGGTGCGTAATCGGATTTCACGCACAAATAAGCTTAAACGGTAGCAACAATGTGCATTATACCGCGGGTATTGAGCGGTGTACCTACCTATCGGGTTGCTTTGCCGAGGGAGGACTCCCCAACCGTTAAGTTTATTGGCAGCACGCCTCGGCATCGCTACGACGTGGCGTGGCGCGCTCGCCGGCAGGTGGTCGGCGCTTCGTCACACCAAACGTAATATTCCTTGACGTAACCATTAGATCCCTATTATCTCAGTCGATATATTTGAAGCATCGTGACACATTTATTAATATAGCGGTTACCATTCAATGTCTATATTAAATATGTGGCAGTAACCACAGATTGATAGCATTTTACTAAAATTTGTATTTGAATTAAATTTATACGTAATTTTAGAAAAAATATCGCTATATATGTGGGCGCAATATCGTATACTAAGCCTTTTTCATATTTGCGCTCAAGCTAGTTCTTTGATTAATCTAGAATTATTGCTATGAAATAAATGTAACTCACAAAATCACTAAATGTCACTCGCAACGAATTGAGAACATACAAAGAGCGTTTAGAAGACATCTTGCATACTCTTGCAGTGGTTTCTCTCACAGAAACACATATCGCACGCTTAAAAATATAGTGACCTAATTCGAAATTTTGTATTTTCTCCTTCATTGACTTTGTGGTTAAATATAGTCGAATTAAATAATAAAATTGTAATGTATTTAATGTAATTATTTAGTATATATATTTTTGAAACATAATTATTTTTTTGATATTTTCTACAAAATGTATTTGACGAAGTAACAATTTTTTCCCATTTACTTACCTCAGACTCGGCTTTTTGAATTAGGTCACTATATTATTAAGCGTGCGATATGATCAAAGATTAGCCAAATTTAACATGATTGCCCTTCGTGATCGCAGATGTGTCTTAGATTTATGTTTCCTCAAAAAAATTGTGGATAATTACACGCAGTGTAGTGACCTTCTGGGAAGAATATCCATAGCGGTGCCTTATTCATATCCCAGACACACTATAAGGGAAGTTTTTTATCCGCCATTCGCTAAAACTAACTTGGGGCTCCAGTCACCTTTATACAGGATCCTTGATCGATACAAATTTTTGAAAATTATTATTGTTTCTATATTTTATTTTGTATTAGTTATTAGGTTGTAATTTATTTATTAGTTGTTAAGTTTTTCACTATTATAATTGTAAATTATGGTTTGTTTATCTCAATAATTAGCTATCTTTATTATACTATTTTTGGTGTATGCTATGCACACCATAAGTGTCATGTTTATCAGATGTAGTTCGTAGGCAAATGTCAACCTTTAATTGTATTAAATAAATATTAAATAAATAAATAAATGTAAATAATATTGTTTTTAATACATTTAAGTATAGCAAACGTGATAGTTCTATTTGAATAAGCCCTTGCAATTATCAATATTGAAATGATTAAAACTATTATACATATACAGACTATTAAAACTCGATTTGGATCGCAGTGCACTTACTGTTGGTTGCTAGCGTTGCCACTTTATCGTGTCTGTATTTTAAATGCTTTTAATAAACCCTATATTAATTTTGTGATCAGTGCAATCACCTAGGGCCGTGGTAAAACGGTTATCCAAATACAATTTTGCATTGAACTTTACCTACTTTTTTTCATTGTTTATTTAGTGGCCAGTTTTTTGATATTTCTCTATTGAATCACTTAAATAATATTATTTCTTCGTTACAGAAAAACGACTAACATAACACGCGATAAGAACCTTCATATTTTAGATCCTTTATGTATAGATAATAAAACATTATTTAAAAGCAGTAGGTATTTAAATTATTAGAATTGTTTATATTTCCAGTTGATTATTCACTTTCAAGAATTAAAAGTTTATCATCACTATTATCTCCTTATAAAATATGTCTACGATAATAAAATTTAGGGAGAATTGATAGAATGTTTATTTGTTTAATCGCTTCTGTTATATTACAATAACCGTAATTACTTTAGATCAATATATTTACTTTCGTTGATTTTATTACATTATTTTAATGTAATATACCTATTCTAGATAGTAGTTGAAGAAGATTAAGACGTGAAAAAAACTATACTGAAAGCATTTATGCAATCAAATCTTTTCTAAGCGATAGATGTCGATGATTCAGCTTTAATTTTATATTTCTTTAATGGAAGCAGACAATTGTAATCTTGGCAATACCTTAGTTTATTGGGATCCTAAAAAGGGGTGTTTTTGTATTCCATTGTATAAAGATAGCAAATCAATCCATTTTGATGGTACGCTGTCAATAACATTGGAACAACCTTCGAAGAGAAATGGCCACATTGAGGAACACAACGCAATACTGTGTGTTATTTATAACCGGCGTCGAATAAAATTGGCGACAACAACATATAACTGTTCCTTTGAAACGTTTCCTATCAAATGTACAAACAATATACAATAATACAAATTAGCATTTAAACAGCAATATTTTCTTTATTAGTTCTAAATTACAGTTTAATTAAACAGAATGAACAGGTGCAACTATAAATATAATTAATTATATCTAATGTGAAAATAAATACCAATATCTCTCTCTCTCCCTGGTCGGTCCCTCATATCTGAGGATCGTGGTTAGCGTTAGGGTATATAACACAAATATAACCAATGTTAATTGTTACAGAGTATACAAGTGGCTACTAGACCACTTCATGTTAATTTTACCCCCTTCCCCCTCGATATAGAACAATAATTACCGATTCCTCGAAGCGGGCTAGTTTGACAAACTGTTAAAATTTTCCGCGGACAAACGTTAGTGCTCAATCACGGAACTAATATGGGCAATATTTGTGAAGTCAACATCGTTATGTTTAGCAAAATTTACATTAGAGTGTACACGCCTCTATTTGGGTAGCGTTTTTCCTTTTCGTTATGCATAACTTTGCGTCATTTTTATTTCATCTTGTACGGCCCCAATTAAATACACTACAAATACTTGTATATTGTTGTACCCTTAATTAAGCTCCGATATTCGACAACCCCGTGGCGACGTTGGCTTGTGATACGAGAGGCTACGGTGTCGATTCCCAAACCGAGGTGAATGTTAGTTATGATTGGGTATTATTTTTTAATTATGAAATTATGTTTAAAATCTTTAAAACGATTAAATATGAACAACGGTCTAACACGTTCTCCACAAATCGTAAAGAAAGTTTTCTAGCAAGGGCAAGTAAGTCTGCCCGTTGCAAGCTCATTAATATGCGGCTATAACCACATAACATCAGATATTGCGATTACTGCAGACCTCTGGTTTTGTACTTACAATTTATACTTAGTAGAAAAACATATGTTGAAAGTATTTAGTAGTGTTGATATTATTTTCCTCGACTCAATGACCGTCAAGTAAGCTTGCGGTGTAAGTTAGTGCCTGGGTCAGGCAAAGTATTATTCATTTTTCTCATTAGAAAATTCTCAGTAGCAACACGGAATCGAGGAATGTGTACGTGAAATGTCAAGGGTCCCTATTAGTGGAACTTTTATTAGTTTCCGATTAGAAGCGAGGTTAAGGTTCATGTTTCTGTCACATTGTATGTTAAATAGATAAAACTTCTAAATTGATATGAATAATTACGATTCATAAAGTGGACGTATTAATAATGAATATTTATAGAAACCAATGGGTACAGATATATTATTGGTATTTACATGTGATGCTTATCCCGTGCGAAGGAAAATTTTATGAGCTAGTCTATCTGCGAGTTTTCACAAAAAGCTATGTAAATTATACTTATTTAGGCTACCGTATAATAAAAGGCGTAATGCTTCACTTCTTCAAGACTCGACTCTTCGGGATACAACGTGCCTGGTTTTAACTTCAATATCTAATTAACTCTCCCGGAGAGCATACTCACACCAATCCGTAAGCGTATCCGATTTAAACAATAGTTGGATTATATTGTTTGAAACATTACAAAGGCTTTTAGTCATAACTAATCTGATTAGTTGGCTTCAGATATCCGACAAGCGCCAACCATGGTTGGCGCTTACTTGAGGAGGCATACGTTCAGCAGTGGACGGCGATAGGCTGAGTGATATATTCGACTTGAGCTTAGTACGATCTTACCAAATCATACGAGCGAATACCTACCGCCACCATATTTCTTAAGATAAATTTATCAACTAGCAAATTGAATTGAGATCTAACTCACGTCGTGTTCAAAGGCGTTCTAAAGGGGGTAATACGTAATATGTACTAATAATTGAAGCGAGCCTTGCTCCCCCCAGGGTATATTCAATGTTTGTGTAAGGAATTGTGACGTGCACGAGCACAAGTAATGAACAAATGTGAACTATGATCTTGTTATCCGTAAGTGTCAACTGATAATTGTGATTTGGAAAAACCATCTTTAATTTTTATCGCGATGAGGAAAGTGGCTTAAAACACGAAATATTTGATACTTGGTACGCCTTCGCCATTTATTTTTTAAACCGAAATTTGAATAATATTGAAAACAGGTAAGTTGACGTTAAATACATGTATCAAAAACATTGCACGGAGGCAATGTGCAGTATTACGAATAAAATAACTACTTCGCCGGCATAGCAATTAAAATCTATATGGATGCCAGGTCCTGTGTAGTCCCAGAACAAAGGTAATGTTTTCGTAGTTGGTACACTTTGTTCGTTCTATATGTAAGTACAACACTGATTTACTGTTTCAGAAAACTGAGACATACCTCGGAATATGTGACAATTTCTTGGTCTTACATTCCGACACGCTACTCAATACATTCAAACGTGCAAAATTTGTCTATTTGGCGGAAGGGGACATCGAAGTGGGACAGCGCATCTAACTACTATGTATCCCTTGTATCTGGGCGCATTTCTCTAGAGAGGATACTCCATGTTTACTTTAGAGGGGGAATCTAATAGTGATGTAACTGTTTGGGATGTGATAATAGGTTGTATGAGTGTAGCCGTACAACCTGACACCTATTGCGTGATCGTTTTCAATTACTTACTTTTAACAGTCTACTCTATGACCCCTTTATATATTAACCACCTCCAACGACAGGGTCACCTTGAATTGAACTACGTCACCAAAAACAATATTAATGGTCGACGTAGTTATCCTGCCGTAAGAATAAACGAGGTGCTTTGCTAATTTTGTAATTTAGTTCTGCCTAGTAAGGTTTTCGTACAACCAGAACTGTCCATTGGCGAAATACATCATGGGTATGAGATTGCGGCATATAATTGAGTGAAACCTCTTCAGAAAAAAAGAGCTTATGTAATCATAATAAAAAAATCTTTACATTTACATATATATCACTTCATTAATTTATTTTTGATTTGATCATTTAAAAAAAATCGTCAAAGAGAGAAACAAAGGCTATCATTGGCCTAAAATAATAATAACATTATCTCCAAATATTCGCATAAAATTTTCAAACTATTAAGAATGAATTAAAGGTAAGACATATTTATATAGGAAACGGCGAAAGTGTTATCAGTAACAACTAGAATTAACAACGCATACCAAATGCGAAGGAGTTTTAAAACAAACTTAAAGGCGCAATGTTGATTTGATGTTCACTTCGTTGCGGCCTTAATATCATAAGAGCATTTGTAAAGTATTTTTAAGTACAACCCATTAGCATCGCAACGATTTCCTGTGTAGTTAAAAGAACTACCATTATTGTGTCACTTTGTGGAAATTCACGGCATTTCTAACCATAAATTATGACTTACATTGCACTTACCGTCAGGCCCTGAAGCGGTTATTTTTCTGCGCCGTAAAAATATCCTTTAATGTATTCTCAATTACAAACCGTACGGTAGGCAACATTATTGTATATGTATATTTGTTACTAACTTACGAACGGATATGGTGCTCCATAAATTGTGGAATCCTTTCCCCTTAGCAAATGACGCCAGCTTGTTTTGCGCTGCTATGCACAAGTGAGGCAATTTACTACGACTTTTATGGATTGATATGGGACCGATACTAAGTTGGAAGTCGATCTGCCTTAGAATTTATTTCTGTCATAATATTCATGTTTAAAAAATAATAGTTTTCCATTTTGTACATACTTCATGTCCTATTTATGAGCCATAACGGAATGCTGTGCTTAGGCTGTATCATATACCTACACTATTTGTTTTTAGTACCTACTCAGAAAATATAAATTTTGTATGAACATCATATCATCATTTCCCTGATTAACATTATTTTAAATTATTTATTTATTTTAATAACAAGAAATTAATACCTATTGCTTTATTTTTAAAACTATCGCAGCAGTGACTGCTCTGAGTTGCCGAGCATGGATTTATGCATTTGAGAGACTCTAGACCAACAAACACACAAATTTGGATTGATGATTTTTTTAAAACCTTAATTTACTTTGTTATAATAAATATCACTAATATTATACAATCAAATTATTATCTACATAAGGCAACTTGGACATACTCCAATGCCGCCAACGACGTCAACCCTTATAGCTACATTGTATCTATAGACAATAAATCTCTCCAGTCCTCGTACCAATAGTATTTGTGAATAGATAACGAGAACTCGGTTCGACACCAACATCTATAAATGTGGATGAATGTTCCCTTTGATTTACGAAAATAATCATAACGAAACTCATAACTGAGGACAAATGACATACGAAAAATGATATTTTTTATTTAAAAATAAAATATATAAAAAACTAATCGGATCAAAATGAATTAATGAAGACTTGATAAGGGTTATAGGAATTTATCTTTCACTTCCCGCCACTAACATTCCGACCTCAGAAAACTGTTTTTTTTTTTTATATAAAAGAATAGGTATATATAGGTTACGAACTTACGAAACGCTTGAATTGGCTGCTATGTAGACATAATTTAAACTCATGAGTATTATCGGCACACTCAGCTTGTCCTACTTTATATGGGTGCGGATTTTAGGTTAATGTTTAAAGCACTGCCGCGTCCAACTTGTAAAAAAAAAGCTTTACCTACAAACGTGTTACAGCTGCAGGTAAAATCTATATAAATTATATAGGCAATGAACTCAAAGTCGTAAGACATATATGACCCAAAACACATAAACTTTTGAGAGGTCCATTCCATCTAACCGACGAGTTCGTGCATAAATTCTTATTTCACTCCAATCTTAGTAAGTTTCACATATTTCAAAATATCGTCTTATATAATATAAGTTTAAATTTAATTTATTTTAAGAAAAGTTAACTGTGTCTATATCATAACAAATGACCTAAATTGTTTAATAACTTTTTTCTTGTTGTACCTATTGTATTCATCACACGGGCGTGTTGGACGGCTTATTTGCGTTTGCTATTGATTCATACCACTTACTCGAGGTTAACTGTGAAAGAAGGCAGGGGGAGCGGGGAAGGACGGTTGCCAGACGAGTCCTCCATCAAAAGGATGTCGACCTGTGCTTGTGTGACCTCTAGGAATTGGATTGTCATGCGCTTCGGATATTTGTGTGATGTTAAATTTTGGTGCGGTAAACTTGCAGCGTGTTTAATCGTCCGATTTGTTGTGAAACATTATTTACCCTTCAAAATTTCAAGCTAGCCAGCCTTAAACAAATACTCAGTTTGTATACCAATGTTAAAAAAACCATTGTGGTTATGTTGGTTGAGTAAGTTTGTTTCTTTGTTTAATTTCTGGTATTGTATTTATGTGATCAAAGAGAAACCTTCAAACATGCTGAAATATGCATTAGTATAAATGAGCTTTAGTGTACCGTATAGTCAGGTGAAACGTATAGGGAAAATAAAACCTACTGAATAATGTTTGACAAGAAATTACGTCGGTTTAGTGGATTTTTTCATTTTTATTATAACTAATTAGACACAAAATACGATCGTTTAATATTATAGTTTAATAATATGATTCTTCCTCGAACATTATGTGCCAGGCTTTGATCCACGGCTTACTGTGTTGACTAAATGCACGTTGACGGTCGCAGGGTAGGTATAGAGCTTAGTCTAGTGCTTATTTTTAAGCCACGCAGAGCTTTTGACTTGGCTTAAGGGCTGATATCGTTTAACAATCCTGAGTGACGCCCTGCCTAGGGGTAACGTAGGTTTGAAGGTTAGAGAACGCAAAACTAATGAAAGTAATTACTTGCTGGGCAGTCTATTAACCGACCGAACAAAGTAACGTCGCAGCCATGATTCCCATTCCACGATACAGTTGTATAAAAATTGTAGCGTTCCTGCTTTATTATATTTTATATCGATTCCGATTCACGCTTTTAAGTTTTATTAAATAGAAATCTCTCTGAAAACATTTAACACATACTTTTCTTGGAAATATGATAAACATTAAAATCTCTACTAAATAAACGAAAACTGCTGATGGAATTCTTTAAGTAATAGTTAACTGCTGTTTCCCTTTGTAATTATAAACTTGAAAAATATTTCCGACATGAAGTCTTTATTTTGTAAAACAACCATATAGCGATTTGAAATTGTGTTTCCATGGTATTTTTATTTTATAGGAGGATTATGAATATTACGGAACGCAGTGCAATGGACTCATTTCGGGATTTATTCACCTCGATGTAACGCGATTGCTTGATTATTAAAATTTCATGACTATGACGTAAATTACTCGGAGTATCATTTTTCTTCCGTATAATCCACATTTTTTTCTTATTCTGGTCTTAAGCTATACAGCTGGAATAGCTTATTTATACTAATATTATAAAGCTGAAGAGTTTGTTTGTTTGAACGCTAGGATCTCAGAAACTACTGGTCTGATTTGAAAAATTCTATCACTGTTAGATAGTACATTTATCAAAGAAGGCTATAGGCTATAATAACATCACGCTACGTTCAATAGGAGCGGAGCAGCAATAAATAATAATAATAATATAACTCTTTATTTTACAGCACCATAAACACAAAGTAACAATAAGCAAAAAACAAATGGCAGATTAGCCACATAAAAATTGGCGGCACATAAAAAGTATAGAAAGAAATATATATAAGGATTTATTTGTCTAAGGAAAGGTAGTGAGCTTTAACCCTACGTTTAAAAGTAAAGAATGTTTCAAAATCGGGGATATTTTTTTCCTTTTGAAAGCTTCCGCCGCGGGCGCTGCCGAAACGGTTAAAGTTACGCTGAAATCTTATACGTCAGAATTGCTCTCCTTTAAAAGTTCTAAAAAAGTCCGCGACAGAATATGCCTATCTTTTAGGATTGGTTCACTGTAACCTCTTTTATGCTAACCAAATTTGTCCTATAATAAAGCATTGTTTATGAAGGTGTTTTTATAAAGATTATGTTAATCCTTATCCAAATAAATACGTTATTCGTTATAAGTATTAAATTTAAAATAAATTTCCCCTATACATCATTTGATTTCAATTATTATCTTAGAAGATATCGCAGTTTTAAAATAATGATCAAGCGCGCAATAATGATGCACAAGGCGCCGACCGGCATGTTACGGTTTCACGTTTAAACAATTTGACCGATTTGTATGATTTTCGTATATTTACGTAAATGGGGCTCAGCGGAGTAAAAATTTACAACTTATTTTCTTTCTGAACCCAACCCTGTAGTCCACGCAGACGGAGTTGCAGGCAAAAGCTAGTGTATTTATGTAATTCACATATCAGTCTCTTTTGAACAATGAACACAAATAATAGGTCATTTCTTGCAAAAAATAAATACACAATATAAAATTTTATAAGATATTTACAAAGATAAATCCTTCTTAAATTCGTATAATTGTAAGTTGGACTGTAACAGTTTTAATGTGTTGTGTACGCTAACTCTTGAGTTATTTTTAATCCTTTGAAATGTTGGCGGATTATTTTTTTATATATTATTCATTTTAAGTATGGCGTTCAACTCATTTCTTTTTGTTGTTACGTTCACAAACAGTGTAGTGGAGTCCAATCATTTCCCCCGCCAGCAAAATGTAATATATTCATTAAGGGCCGGATCAATAAAAGCTTTGGGGACCGCAGCCCGCTAATGTTGCTCGAGTTAATATGGCCAATTGTCTATTAAAACGTACTTTATACTATATTTAAACTTTCTGTACTTGAAGTTTACTTCCAAAAAATGCTTCTAAAATCATCGTATTGAACAATCTGTTGATATATACCGACGCCGTTATTTTATTGTTTTGCTACAATATTTTCATTAATTAAAAATGTTAAAATACAATACTATTGTAACGCAGCCCATATGTTGATAATTTATTCATAATTTTAAAATTGTCTTCTCACTTCATTTGAACTGATAGTTTCTGGATTTGAACTAGATACCTGTGTCACATATTCTGATACATCTGGCCGTTTTATAATTCGACTAGCTGTTACCCGCAACTCCGTATATGTGAAACTTCAAGCGGAATATATTTCACCGTTTCTGCATTGCTAATTCCGCTTCTATCGGTCGTAGTTTTATGCTATTTTGCCCATTTATATTCTTTATAAATGTGCTATTCAATACAAAGAGAAATTATACATTTAAACCAGTAGGTTCTGAGATTAGCGCGTTTAAACAAACAAATAACAAACTCTTCAGCTTTATTGTAAAATAGAAATTAATACTACTTGTTTCCTATTATAACGGAACTAAAAAGAAATTTAATCAGCAATAGTCTATAAATGCAGGGATCGCAATGTAAAAAGAAAATGTTTCGTAACATTTTCATTATCAACCCAAATGATACTGAATAATCAATAGCACGCACTCACCGGTACTTGATTTTAAACTTGGATAAATATTTGAATACAAGATTCATGTGTAGATACAACACAAAAATGTACCTACTATGTATATGTACTTGAGAATTTGCTTGTACTTTCATGTTATACAAATTTAATTAGTACAGCACTGTTTCAATTTTAATTAGGGCTCAGTAAAATTAAGCAGCGTTGAACATTTGTATTAATCATATATCTCGTATTGAATCGATCACAAGTAATACGGGCGTGTCAATCATACGGACATAATCGGAATCTCGCCTTTCCCTCAATGCAGTCCTGTGGGACAGTCTATGTATGTATGTCATGTGATTACTAACTATAATCACGTACCTACGTCCCGATGTAGTTTCGATTATTATTGATATAATTAACATTAAGATACTATGGCCGTGTAACTATTATATTATATTCATTTCGACGGAAAGAATATTTTCCCTTGGTAAAATTTAATTTCCGCTGACTTTGTTGAGAGTGCTATACACATTTTGTCAACGCACCCATCGTGATTAGTATTTACACAGCGGTTTTCAAACCTGGAAATGAGGTCCTTTCAGCAATTTGGCGAAGGCGAAAAGTGCATTTAGTTTGACAACAACTTTGTTGAATGTACTTAAACCCTCAGCAATGATAAAAAAATCTAATGACCCTCATGACTGCTATTGGAATTTTGTTTTTCTGGTTTTGACGAATTGATTAAATTTCCTTTAAAATTCTTGATTTTTAATAAATCGTTAAAAGTTTAGAATAAATTTGCAGAAAAAATAAATCACATTGTTAAAAACGATTTACATATGTATTTCATCGACATAATAACTCATACAGCGCCCTAGCAGGGTTTCCATAAAAACTTCTAGACCTATCTGTTAGCATAGCAGGTAGCATCTAACAACTTTCTACCACCTTACGTTTTCTCGTCTACCTACCTAGTTGCATTGGCCGATAGCCGCAGCTTCCACTCTTAGCTTTTTTCAACACACGTACTGTAATAGCAAAAAAGAATTGAATATTAAATTAACAGTTCGAAAACTAAGCCGATGGATTTTTTTTTTAAATTGTTATTTTATGACCGATCGAAAGTGTTTTACGCTCGTAAAATCTATACATAGAACAACATCTACAAACGTATTATATTTGAAAGTAGTATTAAATATACCAAACTTAACTTATTGCTTGTTTCGTCTACATCGTAAAATTTTGCTAAAACGTATTAAGTTAACAGCAAAACTCGAAAATATATTTTCATTCATTCTGTTTTTGGCAGAAAAGAGATTTTTTTTAATGATTCACTTTTTAAATCGCCACATGATATCTGTGGTAAAAATTACATATGACATCAGCGATGTAATGAAGGCGCTATGTTACTTTGTATAAACTACAACTCATTATGACTAAGATAAAATTACTATTAAAAAAGTACCGTGTGACTCTATTCAAACAAGTCTAGTTTTATACGGGCACAGAATATTTTTGTTCTTCATCTACTATCACTAACAAGTGATCATAACTTATGGTAAAATATAATAATTTATATTAATAAACATTAACATATAATTATATAATTTACTAGCTGTCCCGGCAAACTTCGTATCGCCCTACCAGTCAATGAATGTCTTGTTACATATTAACAGAATTTAATTTTTAATTACTTAGGTATATCATCATCCCCTGCCCTCCTTCCACACATCCCTGTTAGCCGTCATGTCTTCATTCACCCCTTTTTTTCATATCTTCAGTCACGCACACCATCTATCCACTTTTATATTCATCACCTTTTCTTGTACATATAATTCATCCCTTCTCATAATGTGCCGATACCACGACAGAAGGTTTCGTTTCATCTTTTCTATCACAGGAGCTACTTTCAGACGTACCATAACGTATTCATTCCTCACTCATTCCGTGTTATAATACCATCCATCGCAACATTCGCATCTTTGCTGCATGCAGTCGTTTTACGTCCGTCTTCTTCGTTGACCATTTATTTTTCTTTTTCAGCACAGCTGCTAGCTCCCTTGACCTACACCATTTCAAGTATATTCCAGCTTGCATACCTCAATCTCATTTCCCGGGCTACTGTCTTACGTTGCCTCCGCCCGGGCTGGTACAACAACCCTTGCCCATTTTTCACAGGAGCCGGGTGCTGCCCCTGCGCATTGCCTACGGGGTACGCCCTAGCCCTGTCGCCTTTCTTATATACATACTGCATAAATGTTTTGGCAAAAGTTTTACGGCCAGCCGCCTGCCTGACACCAACCTCAATTTTTGGAATTTCATTGTTTTGGGAATGGGGCAGGGATAGCGTGTGTTTGGGTACAGGATTTTGCGATATTTGGCCTGATGAGGAAGTAGTAGGAGACTGCCACAGCTCGGGGGGCAGAGGTCGCGTACTCGTAGCCCTGTTCCATGACTGGCTAGATCAATGGAAAAGGCATCCCCTGACCATTTATAAATATATTTTGAAGGAGATTTAGAGTATTTTAGATATTCAAGCATAATAAAAATTTAAAAATTAGGCACAACCAAGGAGATTTGTTACACAAAATAAATTTCTGGACGCACGCCTTAATATTTGACAGCCAATAAATGTCAATCCTTTGTTATGACAATTCTGCATTTTTTAAATCTAAAATACGCAATTATTCGAATGTTATAGATATATATTGTCGATTCAAAATACGTTCTTTTACAGTCTGTTTGACAAGAGCGTGTACGGCAAAACTCGGGAATGAATTGGGATAAAAAATAGAAAAAAAATACACTCATTATACATGATATAGACAATGATGCTTTATTATTAATAACTTGTCCAGTCGCCTCCATTATCAATAATTGACTGGAGTCTTCGAGGCATACTTTCTACTAATTTTATTGCATAATCCAGGGACAAAGACCTCCAAATAAGTCTAATTTCACGAACTAATCGTTTTAAAGTCCAGATTTTCTTTCCTCGAAGCTTCAACTTCATGAGTGCCCAAACATTTTCTATTGGATTTGCATCCGGCGACTGTGATGGCCAATCTAGTACTTCAACGTCATTCTCTTGTTTCCACGCTGTACAAAGACGACTCCGATGTTTCGGGTCATTGTCTTCTTGCAATAGCCAATATATGTTTTTCCTTTTAAACCACTTTTGAGCAGATGGTAATAAAGCCATTTGATATATTTTGACCATTTTAGCTGCATTTAAATTACCTGTAAATATGTGCAAGGTACCAAATCCCTGTTTTGAAAAACAACCCCAAACGTGCACCTTCACCGGATGTTTAACGGTCCGCTGGATGAATTTATTGGCGTGGGTACACCAGGTATGAGTGATAGAAGAACGTGCCCAAAAAGAAGCTTCGTCCGAAAAAATTACATTGTCCCAATCCCGGTCCAAATGTTCCTGCGCCCAAGTGGGTCTCTTTTTAACATGATTTTCCGACAGTAGCGGTTTCTTTATTATACTACGAAATTTTACATCATGAGTCAGTAAACGTCTTCTTATAGTATCACATGACACATTAAGGCCTTTTTTAAGCAAAACCGCTTGACCACCACGTAACGATAGGCGAGAATTCTTCTCGAATACCCGTAAAATCATTTTGTCCTCCTTTTTCGTTGTTTTTTGCGTAGAGCCACGATTAGGCAGATCGTCGACATTTTTTACTTCAGAATAGCGTTTCACCCACTTACTAACAAATGTCTTTGACTTTTTCATGTATTTTGCAGCGGCTGCGTATGACATTTTGGGTCCTTTTGGATGCAAACACAAGAACACTGCTTCATAACGTGATGCGTACGTAGCACTCATGACGAAATGCGTCCTCCTCTGACAAAGATCGAACGACAACTGAAACTCTATACACAAAGCATCTGAGGGGAAGGGGCTAGCTACCTGCCAAATTTACAACCAAGCTTCTAGCGGTACCTAAAAAAAAGTTTTGCCGTACACGCTCTTGTCAAACAGACTGTACTTAAGGGGGCCTCTAACTGCATCGACGGGATAAACATTTAATGTTTGATAGGAAATTTTGTATATTGTTAAAGTTCAAAATGACTTAAGTCAAAGACGAATCTTTTGTATGGGAATATAGAAAAGTATTGTTTTAGGACTGTTTCGGGCAATTTTTAAAATTTATCTCCCCGTAAGAACCATCTTCGTACTTCAAGGAATATCATAAAAAAGAATTAGCAAAATCGGTTCAGCTTTTCTCGAGATTTGCGCTTAGGAACACATCGAGCGATTTATTTTTTATAATAGAACTCCTCCACTACGATATAAACTTTATTGTATTGTATTAAAGTTTAAATTGACTTAAGTATTATAACGAACCTTTTGTATGGATATAGGAAACAATAAAAATTCCCACGGGAACGCTGTCGAACGGGATAAAAAGTATCCTATGTTTTATTCCCGGTTCTAAGCTACCTCCCCACCAATTTTCAGCCAAATCACTTCAGCCGTTCTTGAGTTATAAGTGGTGTTTAGTTATACCACGACACGACTTTCTTTTATATATATAGACTAGCTGTTGCCCGCGACTTTGTCCGCGTAGACTACAGGGTTGAGTTCAGAAAGAAAATAAGTTATAGTTTATTTTACTTCTCAGAGTCTTATTTATGCACATACCAGAAATCATTCAAATCGGTTTGGTAGATCCAGAAACACCCATTCCCACCGGAATACTACATTTTCTGGAATAGAAAGTATCCTATGTTACTTCCTAGGTTTCTATTTATCTCTATACTAAAAATCATTTTACTGTCTCAGTAGATGTAGAAATACCCATTCCCACGGGAATACTTCATTTTCCGGGATAAAAACTATCCCATGATAATTCTTTGAGCTCTACCTCCCTCTATACCAAATTTCATTCAAATCGCTTTGGTAGATCCAGAAAACTAAAATGGCTATTAAAAAAAAAATTAATAGCCAATTTAGTTTTCTGGATCTACCAAAGCGATTACATTACAATTAATTGAATGTTTATGAAAAGTCATCCATGTTACTCAGCCGTATGTTATTATATGTATTTTAATGAAAAATTTATTAGCTTGAAGTTGATATTATCATTTAGCAAATAGCCTACAATGTACACAGATGCGTTGATTAATGAAAGTTCATATCCGCGTAAATGGAAGCAAATAATTTTATCGGCTCCTGTCGAATATATTACGTTCGAATAGATCCTTCCCTGTGGTCTATCTTAATGAGTCGGTGGTCACTACCATGGTAACGTTAATGGAACTTTATCAAAAGCTTCCAAAATTTAATCAAACCCCTTCTGGGTTAAGGTGGGGAACGAATTACTGCTTAGTAATTCGGGAGCATACAGTGTATTATGTCGTCCATTAGGAGTTTGTGTCCTAATAAGAGCCGAGGTTTCATTGTATTATATGTATATAAATTGGAGTATATTTTAAAATTTAAAAGAAATATTTTTCAGTCTCCTAGAAGTAAATGATTATCGAAATTGTGAATTGACGTTCGTGACTAAGATATTCAAAGAGAATATTAATTTCTGTTAACGTCTTAATTAGCGTAATGGTAATAGGCTGCCTCAGTATTACTCAGGACTCAAATCACAATTGGCGACGTGTGGGCGTGTTCTCCCTCCCCTTTCCTGGGATACATGTGAATCATATGGCATAACATAATCACTGACTATCCGCCTGCTAAACACGTGCCGTAGTCTCTCTTTAGAACGTAATCAATACTAATTGCTATTTACTCGTTTTCTGTTTCTTTTCTGTATGGTTTTAAACATTACAAAAAACTTGTATTGTATTGTTTTTTTAGTAAATTGTCACGACAACGTTAGTATGTATTTTGCTGGTCTGTAATAAGCTGATCGATTCGCAGCCAGATGTTTTTGTCATTAAGTTAACATACCTTTTCCTGCGAAATACAAGGTTATGGGTTTCCTTTCCAGAGGAACGTTAAAATTACTTCAAAGAATGTTACTTTTTAGCGATTGCTCTTCCTAAAAAAAACTAAAGTCAAGATGCCGCGAAAGTCTTAATTCCAAGCAACACACATGAAAATTGTATTACTCCAGTCCCACGTACGTAGAATTTGTTACGACCTGTTTGTAATATATATTTTTGAACAAAACTCAATGTTCGTAAACAAACTCAATATCTTTACTTATATTTTGGTGCAGAAGCTTTGTGCGTTTATTATCTCAGATAAATTGAAAGTTCTCCAGGGATAAATACCAAGTTGTTAACAATAATGGTTTGTAGTTTATAATGAGTTTGAAAGGGCTATTCATGTAGCATTGTTATGCCGGTTCTATCCGTTGGTTGTCAAGCGGCAACAGTTGGCGCTTTATGGATACCTACTTGTATATAACGGTTTTAAAGTATACTTTTAATATACTTACATAGTATTCCGATGGTTACATTGGCAATCCCAGAATCGGTCGTGAATAAATGTTACTATTATTCCCATCGTTGGTATTTATTAGAGATGCGCCGAGTTACACTTTTGCCGAGTAACGAGTACCGAGTTTTACTCGGTTAAATTTTTTTTCAACCGAGTACTCGGCCGAGTAACTCGGTTCAATTAAATTTCCAATTCGCGCGTGGTACATTAGAATTTAAATAGCCTGTTTTCGGAGGCCGGTAACGTCTACGAAGAATAGAGGAATAGGCTGTTACCAGAACGTGCAGCGAGGCTTGTGTTCCTGCATCATAACTTCATCATCAACCCATATACGCCCACCGCTGAGCACGGGTCTCCTCTCCCATTGAGAGTGTTTAGGCCATAGTCCACCACGCTGGCCTAGTGCGAGTTGGCGGACTACACACTTAAGAAATTCCTAAGAACTCTTAGGTGTGCAGGTTTTATCACGATGTTTTTCCTTCACCGTTAAAGCAAGTGATAATTCAATGTGAATACACACATAACTTCGAAAAGTCAGAGATGTGTGCCTGGGGTTCGAACCCGCGACCGTCGAGATTTTCGACCGCGCGCCCAAACCTCGAGGCCATCACTGCATCATAACTTAGCTTTATCCAATTTTAAATATTAATTATTTTTATTACGTACTATGATTTTGATTTTATTAATTGAGATTTTCAAAGATTTCCTAAATTACTAAATAATTTTTGATTAACACAGTTATTTACGAAATGAAATAAAATAATATTTATTAAATCTATAAAATGTTTAATACATCACTTAAATTCAGTCATTTCAAATTTACCACCCTGTTCACGACCTTGTCAAGGTCGCGGGACGTCGCTGGCTGCAAGAGGCTTCCGACCAAACCCGGTGGAAGTCATTGGGGGAGGCCTATGTCCAGCAGTGGACCAAAATTGGCTAATGATGATGATGACGACTGTTGTTTAAATTATATCTACCGAAATATATTGCATTTCTTAAACAGAGTATACTCGGCATTCAAACCGAGTTATTCGGCCGAGTACGAGTATCAAAAAACCCGCCGAGTACGCCGAGTACCGAGTATCAACCGAGTACTCGGCCCATCTCTAGTATTTATAATCCTGAATAAGCCTGATTTGTATTTTATGTTTGTGTGGAGTTAAAACTAGCGCGCCTTTATATTCGTTAAGATGTCTTGTAATATCTACATATTATAAAAGTATCTACATACTTATACTTTTCAAAGGGTTCTTAGTAGTTGGTCTACGATGTATGTTGAAATGAATACACCTAAAAAAATAAATAATGAATTCAAATTGAATGACTGCCTCTTATTCAAGGAATATGCTTGAATTATTTAAAAATTAATATGACCCTACTTACTACTTCAAACGACATAAACTATTAAAGAGTTACGGTTTTTTGTCTTTCTAGTAACTAAAGCATAATCCTCGGTTCGTCATGATCATTTAGTCCACAACTTACGTAAATTTCGTAGAATAACAGACGTTTTAACTCCGAAACCACAGCAGTTTGATCAAGTATCTTTTTAATATATATCTCAAGTACACATTTGAAAACTTATTTTTTATTTATCACATGGATATAATTCGAGGACAAACTCAGCAATGAGAGTGGTATTGTTTGCAAGGAAAAATAATTATTAATTACATTGCTTTTCTATTCGGCTCGGGTATAATTTATAGTTTTCGCTAAAATGTAGTCCTTTTGTTTTGAAGCAGTTGGATATAACTGTAAAAAATATCACTTTGGTCTAAACATCTACCTCACCTAAAATTTACGGGACTATTTGGATTTATTTTAAGATGTGGGTAGTATTAGCACATGTTTCGATGTTTAAAGTTAGAGAGTATTATGTGGAATTGTTAAGTGAAATAGATTCGGACGAAAATACAAATAGAATCGGAGCTTGCTTTTGATTGCGACAAACTTTGAGTGCCGGCATGCACAAGGATTGAAAATTGCTTGAACTAGAATTAATATTGCATTAAAATAATTGAAATCTATATGGTTTCATTCTATATAAAAATCATAAAATTAGTATCAAGAAAATACATTACTCTTGTTTCTTGGTATAATAATGACTGCGACCATTTGATACTTTTATATTTTTTCTTTGCTTATGCCTAATTATCTACCTTAATGCTAAAAATCAAGTTTCCAGGTGATTTGCAAGCGGGTTAGGTTTTTACCCATAATCACTCAATTAGTAAAATAAATCCTGTTTTTTGAACGTTTATATCTGTTGTAACGATAACTGTTTGACCTACTTGTATAAAATTTTTGATCTAAGTAAGCTAACAAGCGTGATTAAATGTGCCAAATTTTGAGTTTGCAGTTATAATTAGTTTTGAGTTGTGAAAGGGTCAAAAGTAGTTCAGAATGGTTTTCTTTAACTTACACGCATATTTCGCCAGCTTGTTTGTCCGAATTACGACACGTTGTCCATCTGTTGTCTTCTAAAATTGAAAATAACTAGTATTATTAACTATAACTATTGACCAAAATTAATAAATAATCCTAATTTCTGTCCGCGGATGTCTACCGCAGATAGACATCAGCATAAATATACGTAAATAAAGCAATCAAGTAAAACATTGCTGGATTCGTTTACGGATGACTCCAGATTGGTTTACTTTCGGATTAAACCTCAAATATATATAAAATAGGACTGATTATTAATATCATCTACAGTTTTAAAATAATCTTTGAAAGCTGGATACATTTGCATGACTTTCCTTCGAAAAGAATTTTAGCATATCATTTAATGGTGTATAGTTGCATTAAATATTAGAAAAATGTCTACGGGTTTTACATAAAATTATTTATGTTTAGTCCAAAATTGGAATCGGAACTAAAAAACTCTTGCTTCACCAGATGGTTTTGTTGAGAGTAAAATAAAGCATTCAGCCCATGCGCGTATAGACAAAAACTTCGATCTGACAAAATATAAAACCAATCAAGACTGAGGCAGTTTGCACTATCGTATATCAAATAAAAAACCGTATTCTCATTCGAAATATTTGTTCACTGCGCCGATGAATCAAAACCAGTTATTGGATAAATCTTTCAATTTTCATGTTTTCTAATAAAATAGATATATCAAATTTGTTAATTTATTTCTTATTGATTAAATGATGCCATTTCATCTAAAGTAAATGTCATAATTTATAATAATATAAAATGAGCCACAGGAACTTTAAAAATACAATGAACTTTTTTTTGTTGAATGAAAAATGCGAAAAGATTTTGTAATAAATTAAATAGATTAAAACCTTTTACATTTAAGATTTACAGTTTACAGAATAGTATTGTTTCGAGAACTATTTCACTTCGTTTGAACGTAAAATCCTTATTTGTTATTGGTTTTGTGACTTAATAACATTGGTTTATAAAAAAAAATATGTGCCTTTTAATTGAATACTTCATTCATGTAATATTTTAAGTTTAATGAATACGAAAACACAAACACTATGTATTTGATTAGCTCCTATTTTTAAAATATATATACTATATGCCTTTTAATAATATTCTTAAGTTTCAAGCAATTTATTTAACAAAAGCACTTTTTTTATATAAAACAAAATATTGAAGCCTATTTAATTCAGATCTCTTGTTTTTCCTTTTTCTACTGCAATTGATGTAAGGGGTGCCTTTTCTCAAATTCCATTTGTACTCCTCTAACAATGGTGCATTCCATAGACCACATCCTCCACAATATTGTTCTTTTAAATCACTACAGTTAAGGTCATCATTCTCTTGCCCTGTTCCATATCCCATTGGGGGTTGACACAGTATGTATAACAGAACCTAATTTTTCTTTCATACTTTCTCTCAAGGAGTAAAAGGCAAAAGGCTCAAAGACTGGCACCGCACCAATGATTTCTCTGATATTGTGGGTATTCATGGACTGTGTTTACCACCTAACATCAGGTGGCTTTGCCTTTGAACATAAATGAAAAAAGACAATGAAGAAAATGTTATTTAAGAACATAGTGCAACGACATTATTCACAAGTTCAACATAATGTTAATTTCTCTTATTGCCCAAAAAATATGAATGTTAGCACTATTAACACATTTATGCGACGTAATGGAAATTGTAGATATTTTTACTAAAAACTTAAAACGAGATGTGAATTTTACCTATAAACAGATAATAGTTAGCGTTAAACGTAATAAACATAAAAAACAGTAAATATTCCACAGACAATATTTCGTATTAAGCACTTGTTAAATATTTTGTAAGCTTATCATAAAACCGAAGCTGCATATTTTTGTAAAGGTTTCAATAATTTCTTTATATTACGGAATAGACCTACTCGTATAGTACCAATTAGGCTACATAGGCAAACTATCTATTAAGTGTGTTGAATTTCGTCGAAATCGTTCGTGGAATTATGATCCAAACGTGAAGATATTACGTACCAAAAATCTTAAGATTATTTTAAACTGACTTCATGATTTGGATTCACTTAACAAACACCAAGAAGTAATGTAAATATTTTTTTTGCATTCTAAGCAGAGGATACCTCAGCAAGAAGTGTGACTCGCCTTCACCTTTACATTTTTTACCGTCGATTGGAATGGACAAACGGCTAGAGAATCTTTATTTTGTCCTATTTTATCTCTACTACTGAAGTAATTCTTTTTCGATTTTGTGATATACTATTGAAACTTTATACTAATTTACGATGGAATGTTTAGCTAACAATATCATTCCACTGCACTTCAAGACTGATTTAGTATTGAACATGCTGACTAAAACTTAAGTGAGAATATTACTTTAAAACCTATTTCTAGAAATTCCGTATAAGTCGAAATAGGATTTGCTAATTAGTACGTCAACTGGAGTAGAAATCAGTGCACACAACGTTGACGCTTAGTGATTGGTTGGGAATGCCGTTAAATTACTGCAGACTTGTCGGGAATTCATTATAAGTTTGAACAATTAAATGCTGGCAGACAAATAAGACTCACTGTTGCCCACTTCCTCTCTATACTCTTTCCACTTCATAAGCTCCTACAAGTCAAAGTCAAATTTCCTTTATTCAAATAGACTTTCACAAGCACTTTTGAATCGTCAATATTTTATGCTATTTTTTAAAACTAGTGCCGCTTCGAAACGTGTTATCGCTGTGGAGCAGAAACGGCATGAAACTCCCTCAGCAACACGAAATGTCATTTTTTATCATTATTATTATTTTATTTTTTTTAAATAAATTCAACTCATATTACAATATTAATTTTATAAAATATGTCAAAGGATATAAATTGTAGCAACACCTCCTCTGATCAGTTTATTTGCTCCCAGGAGTTAGGATCCTCAATATAATCTGAAATTTTATAATAAGCTTTTTTAAATAGCTTATCTTTAATTGACTTTTTGAATTTTTTTAAGGGAAGCTCCCTAATGCCCTTCGGGAGTTTGTTATAGAAGCGAATACATTGCCCCATAAAAGAGTTATTAATTTTTCGGAGACGAGTTACATGTTGTACAAGATTACATTTGTTCCTAGTGTTTTTATTATGTACATCACATATTTTCTTAAATGTATCAGGATTTTTTTGGACGTATATAAGATTTTCATATATAAATTGACAGGTGACGGTAAGAATATTTATTTCCTTGAATTTTTCCCTAAGTGAAGCCCTGGGACCTAAATTATAAATAGCCCTACAACCACACAAAAATGGTGTTAATGTCCGCAGCAGCTCCCCGCAACAGAATACCATAAGACATAAGGCTATGGAAATAGCTAAAATAAACCATTCTTGCCGTTTCCTCGTCAGTCAGACTTCTGATCTTTTTCACTGCATAAGCCGCGGAACTGAGTTTACCTGTCAAAATCACCATAAAATGGTGAAGTTTCCTGACAAGAATGTCATGTCTGACACAGTCAAAAGCTTTGGACAAGTCGCAGAAAACGCCAATAGCATCACGCGACTCCTCCCAAGCCTTGAACACAGTTTTTAAAAGTTCAACCCCTGCATCGATAGTTGATCTACCCTTAGTAAATCCAAACTGTTTCCGATGAAGTAAGTTATTTGTGTTGAAAAATTTCAATAATTGATTAAGTATAATTTTTTCAAATAACTTACTAAGAGTTGGTAAAACAGAAACAGGTCGAAAATTCGAGGGGTCTGAGGTATCACCAGATTTAAAAAGTGGTATTACTACTTACTAACTAACTAACTACTTACTAAGCTTCAAGTCAGGAAACACTCCAGATGCGATGCAACGATTGAACACAGCTGCCATGTGGGGTGCTATAATATTTATAATAGAGGATATAGAAACTACTGACATACCCCACAGATCTTTAGTCTTTTTTTTATTGATTTCTTTAAAAACCTTAAGAATATCATAATGACTAATTGCTGTAAATTCAAATGATGCGTCACATTGAGGAACATTATCTTCAAGAAGTAACACAGCAGACTTAAAAGACGACTGAAGATTTTTAGTAGTTATAATTGAAATATTGGTAAAAAACTTTTCAAACTCAGCGGCGACTTCAGTGTCTTTTGTAACAATTTCATTATTAACTTTAATACTAAATTCTTTATGGTGTGCCACGTGTCTTCCCGATTCTGAATTGATAATATTCCAAGTGGCTTTTATTACATTTGAAGCTGATTTAATTTTATTTTTGAGATACAGAGCTTTGGCAGCAGAACAGACTTGTTTAAAAATCTTAGAATATAATTTCACATAGGCAATAAAAGCCGGATTTTGATTATACATTTTTTCATTGTATAAATCATACAATTTATTTCGGCTTTTGAATAAAAAGGCAAGGTTCGGAATATTCAATAATAATGGTTGGCTGCAATCAATTGCTATAAAAAATCGAGTGTTTCTCAACAGTTCACTAAAGGACATAAATCTCTTCAACAACAAGCCGTTTATGCACTTCGCTGGTTTTCCTAACTTTCACTGACTTATTTTAAATAAAATAAATTATTTTTATAAAACTCCTGGACTTACTGCGCGCTATGTCGAACATATGTATATCCGTAGTTTATCAGGCGTATAAGATTTTTCAAAGTTATCTGTGTATTCTTAAAACAATAAGATAAAAAATCTGCACTTATAAGAGATCCCACAAGGAGTATATTTGTGCACACTCGTACGTATATCCATCTTTTTCAATGTCCACGCTCAAGACGGAAAATACTAAATTGTTTGTTAATGATTTATTTTATGTATTGTAGTATAAAGTGAACTACTGACGATGTATCGAAACCACAATACGGTTTCAACGGGTGTAACTTCGCGCGAAACGCAGAAACTAGGTGGTTGCTTTCAGTTGGGTTGGTCGCTTCTCGCTATTCCTGTGGAAATTACGAGTATGTCATAAATTCCTGTATGCTAATATTGCATTTCCATACTTGTATGAATATTACTTGAAACTATAACGACATACTTATCTTTTATGAAAGTATTATTTCTAACTTTAACGACCACCTAGTTAGGTCAGGGGATGCCTTTTCCATTGATCTAGCCAGTCATGGAACAGGGCTACGAGTACGCGAGCTCGGCCCCCCGAGCTGTTACAGTCTCCTAATATTTCCTTATCCGGGACTGTAGCATCCTTACCATCAGGCCAAATATCCTTTCCCTCAATATCCTGTACCCAAACTCACGCTATCCCCACACCATTCCCTTTAAAACATAGAAATTCCCAAGGAGGGTTGGCGTCAGGCAGGCGGCCGGCCGTAAAACATCTGCCAAAACTCTTATGCAGCATGTTTTGTCCTTCCACACAGGAAGGAAGGACAAAACATGCTGCGCCGACCCCAAACAAGAATTGGGATCAGGGCAGGAGAATGTTTAACGACCACCTAGTAGGTATGTATTATACTGGCAGTGAGATTTTTACTGCGGGGAGTAAATGTTATATAATGCCACGGCATCGTGTTCACTTTGACAAATGGATGCAAGTGCAATGTGATCAAAACTAGCAGTGTATACATGGTTAGACGCAAGCTCATTCCAAAGGCGATCTTAAAATTAAACCTAAAATCCTAATCGTAAATTAAAATAACGATCTACGCTTAACGTGTGCACGAGCTGTGATTTAAGACCAGGTGCACTGACGAGACCTACAGAGCGGGTTGCTGGAGGTATGCATAATGGCGAGAATCGTGTTCGGTAAAATTTGCTTGAGGATAGGTATGTCGAACAACGCCTAACGAACGATGAAGACGATACTATATCACAGCTAAATAATGTAAGCGGTTTTTTATTTATTGTTGTGATCCTTGTCAAATTCTAATTTGCGTGTCATGGGGAAGGTATGGCTGAAAATTTAGATATTTAAACGAAATGCAACCATTATGGTTTACTTGCAGCTATTACACACTCGTATTTTGACGACTCCCATTGGAAATAACGAGCGAAGTCATTAAGTTTGAATTTTCATTGCCGCAATTAAACAGTTTTCAATTAAGCCAATTTAATCATGTAAAGGCTTAATTGTCATGCTTCCGAATACAGACTGTTAATTAAACTGTTTAGTTTACTAAAATTGTTCTATTTCTTTTAGCATTAGGAAAGTGATTATTAAAACCATTGCAATATTATTGATTTTTAAATAAATAATTACATTAAAATAATGTGAATATAAAAGTGTAAAGCAATCAATCTCACGTCGATCTCGTAACAGATCATTTACACGGAAACATATTTACGCAACCGAGTCGCGCCTATAAGTTACATGTATCAAGCACACAGAACTCGCCGAACACCACCAAAATGATTCGCTAGAATTTTTTTGAATAAATATTTACCATGAAACTTCCAGCGTACATCTTATTATACACATCATCATCTTATTAGATACATCTTATTAAACCTTTATAAGTATGTAATGAAGTGGTTGTAATATTTTAGCATGAAATCACACGCATTATTGTTTGCATAGGATCTTATTCTCAGTAATTACAGAGAAAACAACTACTCGGAATATTGTCATGTCATTGTAAATGCAAAACAAACTGAAGCTTGAAAATGTTTCAACACTTACAGTGTTTCGGGAATTATTAAAACAGCAAAAAGTTGCTTTCACTTTGTACAGCTACTTAAAGCGACGATTTCTTTAGTAAAAAATACAGTGTCATCTCTCTTGCCTGAGAATATAAGTACCATTCTAATAGAAACATCTAAATTGTCTCAAGCAAGATAAACAATATAAAGTAATTTATCACTTTCAATGTACACATTTGTAAAGAAGTTATACATTAAAGTCCGAGAAACTCATGATATTTCAACAAAAAACAAAACCAAGCACACCTATCAGTTCCTACGGATTTTTTTAAGAATGTAAAGTCCATCAATCTTCAATAAAGTCAAAGTCAAATCTCCTTTATTCAAATATACTTTTACAAACACGAGTCGTTATTTTTTAACACTTTTTTATGCTATTTTTTTTAAACTAGTGCCGCTTCGAAACGTGTTATCGCCGTGGAGAAGAAACGGCAAGAAACTCCCTCAGCAACACGAAATGTCATTTTTTTTAAAATAAGTTAGAATTATTAGATTGTTTCAATTTAATAAGTCATAATGATACAAATTGCAGCAACATAACCACCGGTCAATTTACTTACTCAACTTGGGTAAATATGGGAATGGGTATTTATGCATCTACTGAGACAATTAAAATGATTTTTGGTATGGAGATAAATAGGAACCAAGGAAGTAACATAGGATACTTTCTATCCCCGAAAATGAAGTGTTCCCGTGGGAATGGGTATTTCTGGATCTACCAAACCGATTTGAATGATTTTTGGTATAGAGATAGGTAAGGCTCACAAAAATAACATGGGATAAATTTATCCTGGAAAATGTATTCCCGTGGGATAAACTTAACCCTAGAGTCTACGCGGACGGAGTCGCGGGCTAAAGCTAGTAATCCAATATGTCAGCGTGGTCTCCAAATTAAATTATATAATGGCAAAAAATTACAAATTCTTCTATTGTTAATTTGTCAAATTTCTATGTAGTGAAATTACGTGCGTTACTTACCTTCAAACAATTGGAGTAGGATACGTGTTGAGGCTGCTATCAATACGAAAATCATTCTTGTTTTAACACTCACTAATAAACATTCTGTAACTTCAACGATTTAGCTAGTTCTACTACTAATTATAATGAATATCTCTGCAACTTAATATTGCAAATTCCAATGTGTTATACAACACGATTAGTATTATATCTTCATTTAGTAGCCAGTTCATTTTCCTTGTATACGTTATTTCATAGAAGTATCTTGAGCAGGATGTTGGTCGGATAACAATCATTTTATATAAAGTGTAAAGTCCGCGCTATTGGCCCAAAAATTCCTGTCTGGGTTTATCCCGTTTTGAATAGACGGATGTGGCTATATCGATTCGGGAGAAATAATCGTGATATTTACCTGTTATAATCAGGTGTAGTTCCTAAATCTTGGAAGGTTGGTTTAGTGCACCCGATCCCAAAGAAGGGCGACCGATCTGATCCCTCCAGCTATAGGCCCATTACTATCACCTCCTTGCTTTCCAAAGTTATGGAGTCCATAATAAACACCCAGCTTCTGTGCTACCTAGAGACTCATCAGTTGATCAGTGACCGTCAGTACGGTTTTCGACGGGGTCGATCGGCTGGTGATCTTTTAGTCTATCTAACACACAGGTGGGCGGAAGCGATCGAAAGCAAGGGGGAGGCCTTGGCGGTAGGGTTGGATATAGCGAAGGCTTTTGACCGGGTTTGGCATGGAGCTTTACTTTCCAAGCTTTCCTCATTCGGTCTTCCTGAGAGACTTTGCGACTGGGTCACCAGCTTTCTCACAGAGCGTTACATAAAAGTCGTAGTCGACAGTTTTAGCTCGGACTCTATGCCTGTGAATGCTGGTGTACCACAAGGTTGTGTGCTATCCCCGACTCTGTTTCTTCTGCATATCAATGATCTGTTAATCAATAACAACATTCATTGTTATGCGGATGACAGTACCGGGGATGCCTTATATACTGGCCGTGCAAATACCTCTCAGGAACACATCAATGAATGCCGGAATAAGCTTGTGTCGGATATCGATTACCTTTTGGACCAAGCCGCAGACTGGGGCAGGCAGAATTTGGTCCAGTTTAATCGGTCAAAAACTCAAGTTTGCGCATTCACTGCTAAGAAAACTCCCTTTTCTGTATCACCTCGGTTTCTTGGCGCTTCCCTTGATGTCTCGTCCAGTATTGGTATTCTTGGTGTCGATGTTTCGAGTACCGTCCAGTTCTGCGGTCATCTGGAAGATAAAGCTAAACTCGCTTCAAAAAAACTTGGTGTGCTCGGCAGAGCGAGACAATATTTCACGCCGGTTCAGCGCCTTCAACTGTATAAGGCGCAGGTCCGCCCACATATGGAGTATTGTTCTCATCTCTGGGCTGGAGCCCCTCAGTACCAGCTTCTTCCATTTGACCGCATTCAACGACGAGCTGCTCGAATCATCGGTAACCAGAACCTTTCGGACAAAATTGACCCTCTTTCTTTGCGAAGAGACGTTGCGTCTCTATGTGTTCTTTATCGCATCTATCATGGGGAGTGCTCTGATGAGCTCTTTGGATTAATACCTGCTGCTGAATTCCACTACCGCACCACACGCCAGAAATTGAAGTTCCATCCCTACCATCTAGATGAATGGCGTTCCTCAACAGTGCGGTTCAAACGGTGTTTTCTTCCCCGCACAACATCTTTGTGGAATCAGCTTTCCTCGACGGTATTTCCAAATGGATACGATATAGGGACCTTCAAGAAGAGAGCCTATACTTTCCTCAAAGGCCGGCAACGCACCGATAATCCCTAGGGTATTGTGGGTGTTCATGGGCGGTGATGACCACTTAACATCAGGTGGCTCACTAGCTCGCTTGCCTCCTTTTCTATAAAAAAAAAAAAAAAAAAAAAAAAATAAATCGTACAAACAGGTCATTTTTAGTGCACCACCATGTTGGAAACCGACTTAGTACAAGATTTTTACTTATCATCGCATTACAGTGGACAATTGTCTTGATAACAACACTGATAATCCCCATCGTCTCTATCCATTGGAAAATCGGAAAGCTTTCTTCTTTTCATGAATAACAAGCGCTGTAAGCTTCTCTTAAAGAAACTATAGCCTGAAAGTGGAATTCTTGGATCTCTAACTGTAGTTAGGTGTTTATAACGAGATGACACTAGTTGGTAATCTCTGCAGTATCTTTCACTTCCTTATATGTTCTTCTTCATCAACCCATATATCCCCACTGCTGAGCACGGGTCTCATCTACCATTGAGAGGGTTTTAGGCCATAGTCCATCACGCTGGCCTAGTGCGGGTTGGCGGACTACACACCTAAGAAATTCCTAAGAACTTTTTAGGTGTGCAGGTTTCATCACGATATTTTCCTTCATTGTTAAAGCAAGTGATAATTTAATGTGAATACACACATAACTTCGAAGAGTCAGAGGTGTGTGCCTGGGGTTCGAGCCCGCGACCGCCGAGATTCTCGACCGCGCGCCTTATCCTCGAGGCCATCACTGCTGTACATGTTCTGCTTATACAACATCCTTATGTTATAGCTCGAATTTTACATTTTGACTGTACAAACTGACATATAACGTAAAATAAGGAGCCCTTAAAATTTACAGGAAATAGCGTGGTTAGCCTTTTAAAAGTATTGAAGATGATTAGGATTCCTGAACGTCCATCACAGAGCGATACGCGAGCGACTAGTTCTTTGGACTTGTTTCTTAGTTATACCCACCGATGAAGTAGACCCCTTAATGCTCGATATAAATTGTCTGCAGCGTAGCTCCGACACTTCCTAGTCTAAAATCAATAATATAATCATGAAATAAAGTAGTGAGGCAGTCGAAGTATATTGAGTGCGGTTGCGTACGCCGCAAGCCACTTCGTTAAGCGAATTAGCGCAACCCCCTTCCTGCGCTCTACTGCGACATTGTTTTCTGCATTATGTTCCAAATATTTCACGTTTTTACCTACATTCTGTGCACTATTCTCTCCTTGTTAAAATCACCAACCTGCATACTTCCAGACTTCCGAGCAATGTGGCTTAAATTTAACTTTGACTTAGCTAGGTTACGTGCTGGGGCATTTCACGTGAAGCGGACAGGGAAAAAAAGTGAGGTTCTGAAAATCGTTCATATTCGGCCCATTTATACTTCTAGGAGGAATGAATGTGGACACAAAATATTTTTTTTTGTATAATAAATATTTCACAAATTATAGGTTTTTAAAGAATTGCCGTAATTGAAATATCAATTTTGTAAAAGTAGTTTATCGTATTTAACAAATTTATAATAAAATATTTAACATAGCGATATATATTGGAAAAAATACTGTTATTTTCAATAATGAAATGAAGTAAAAAAAAATTTTTTTTCATGTCCTAAACCGGAAATAAACTTTTCAAACCAGAATTTCAGTCACTTCGGCCGCTTTTTTTTCTTAGTTTTTTTTCATATATATAGCTTAAAGTGTCATAAAAATATACGAGAAAATTCAAAATGGAATCTCTATTAGTGTCGGACTTAGAATAATTAATGTACCATCGCGTCGCATTGGTAGAGGAGACCCGTGCCCATATCGATTGTTGATGTTGATGATGATGATGATGATGATGAGATAATATTAATATATATAGTCTGCTAATATTAAGCAAAAAATTGAAAGAATATGGAATGAAATATATGTTTGTTACTCTTCCACGCAAAAACTACTGATACTGGATTTTGTTATTAATAATCTAGAAGCAGGGGGCTTCTATTGAGTTTCTTTATTAGGAAATTCTCCATACAAGCCATCCGGCAGTTGAACTCGGGACTTTTAGAAACCATTCGGACGCGGAGCATGAGGCAAACGTTTACTTTAAAATTAATCTATTATAAATAGCCCATGTAATAAGCCCAATTCATGCTGGATTAAATATGTGAAGCCGATTTCAAAGTCAAAGTTTTGACAAGTTTTGACAAGTTTGACAGCCCTCGTGGCGCAGTTGGCTAGACACCAGCTTGCGAAACGAGAGGCCGCTCGGGGCCGACGAACGGGGTTCGATCCCCGCACCGAGACAAATGTTTGTGTAAACCACAAATATTTGTTTCAAGTCTGGGTGTTTGTGAGACCGAAAAAGTCTCTCGTAGTGTCTGATACCCACGACACAGGTCTTGTAACCTAGTGTGGGGTCAGAGCTATGTATGTGACTGTTGGGTGTATTTATTTTTATTTATTTATTTATTTAAAGTAAAAGTCAAAAAATGATATTTTAAATTTTAAGCTTCCGAAGTACTTATGCTTTTACTTTTGCCATAATGGACAGAAATAAATTTAATATCATCTGGTGTGATTACCCAGCCAAAATGCGAGATTGACCGCAAACCTGTGGATGTCATTGTCAACGTTCCGGCTTTTAACCACTTACTTTTAAAATGTCATTAAGAAACTATACTTAGATTAATTTTTCATACGTTAATGATTTACACGATTACCTCCGGGGCCCATTTGGTAAGAAATCGGTTTGTGAAACGAAAGGCCGAGGGTACGATTCCCGCGCCGAAATAATTTTGTATGCCAATCACAAACGTATATTTTTTTCTGGTTGTTGGTGAGACCGATAAGTTTCTCGAAGTCTCTAATATCCAAGAAGCATGACTTTTATCTGAGTATGGGGCAAGAACTATTTTTAAGACTCAAGTATTTAAAAAACTAATTACAAAATACCTTGGCTTTAGGTATTTGAAATACAAATTACATTTTAAGGAAGTAATTGCAATACAAATACAAAGTACGTATTTGTATTTCAATTACGTATTTTAATTACAAATAATTTAAATACCGCCCGACCCTGCTTTTAGTTATACCTTAGCTCCGTGGTGCGTTACTTGCGTCAAATTTTTTGGTAATTGTAATTGTCTTTCTTTATTTAAACCTCATAGCTCAATGTTTTGTCACCCGCTTTGCTGTGGAGGGAAGTGGACAACAGACAACTCTTTGTTTTCCAACTCCTCCTTTACATTGCTTTTCTGATTAACTTCGTTGCGGGATTATGACAATTTAGGTCCCCTTAGATTCGCTGAGCTTCATTGATCGGCGCCAATACTGTGCGTGCCGCTGTTGATCCTGGAGTACAGGAGTTGCAGTGGCGGGTGTGTGGTGGGATAGGGCCATTGAATACCTTAGCGAAACCACACCGAATAAGTGTGAAATATTTTGTTCTTCTTCAAACTTTCACGGTAAATACATTGTATCATAGTTGTTGAGTAAATTCCGGAACTTATTCCACATCCTGCCCAGTAACATAAATTTCATTGTAAACATTAAGTCTACATAATTTTTTATTAAACCGAACATCTGCGCATCTTGATTAAAAAACGTAAGATTCCGTAGCTTCAAATAGAATATTGCACAGAAGTCATGTTGACAAAGATCTCCCACTGTGTTGAGTTGAATGAGACGTGATTCTATAATAATTCTTTAAGCTAGTCAAAATAATCTATAAATTTAATCAAGTCAAAGTTACCAAGCTATTTCAGAAGCCAATCGAGATATCACTTCAGATAGATATCACTTCGAGATTCACTTCATTATTCATTTATGCATATACAGCCTTTCGCATTCAACTGAAGCCTTTGAAATAAGAAAATTAGAATGATGCTGCCGCAAGTATCCCATTCTTACAGTGGCTTGCCATATTATTATGGACAGTCACATTTTTTTCATTTTTTTTCTTTGAGCACATTTTACTGTAATCTTAAGTGGTGTAAGACTTGTTAGAAGTCTTTTACATATTCACGATACCTCTTTAACTTAAAGTTTAAGTGGATTTCAAGTGTTGGAGCATTCATTTATTTTAAAAATATTTTTAAAAGCGGGAGAGTCGCAGAATCGTTGACACGCGTAAAAATAGGAGACGTTAATAATATTATTTTAAAAGGCTATTTTGTGAGTTTGTGTTATAAATATTAATTAAAAGTAATTATTATTTTATTGTTATTGATGGAAAAGTATTTTGGCGTCAATTTTTATCACAATATTATTATTATTACTTTTTAATGGTACTCAGTACAAGTCGACGGGTTGATTTGTTTAAAAAAAAAAATCTGTGGTTAAAACCCTCCTCCTGCATCCGAATCATTCTCAAAGGAAGATAGCAGAACTTCCCGGAGTTTCTTAGTCCGCTATTAGTAAAATAAAAATAAATTTGGAATAAAATAAACCACTTTTGCCCAAAAGAAAAAGCAAATCTTGAAGAAAATTGATTACCACGTAATGGTCTGATTGGAAAATTCGGGATAATTGTTTGCAAAACTGAAAGAAAAGTGGTGATCTTTTAACGTTAATGGTTCGGGAATCTGAAATACCACTTTTTAAGAGAACTGTACCGCGGAGGTTCGCAGAGGAAGGTCTGACAAGTTATCGACGATTTGAGAGACGAGTTATTATAACGTTCGTCTGAGAAACACATCCAAAAAAAGTAATTGTATGAATAATTTTGTGAAAAAAATATTTGAGAACATCAAAATAGAAGCGAGTATTAAATCTGACCATATTCCAGTCTTCGAGTGGTGCTTACAAGCCCAGGCAAGCCGTTTTTTTTCATTGCTTCAGTCAAACGCGGTTTCTCAAATCGTCGATAACTTGTCAGACCTTCCTCTGCGAACCTCCGCGGTACAATTCTCTTAAAAACTGGTATTTCAGATTCCCGAACCATTAACGTTAAAAGATCACCACTTTTCTTTCAGTTTTGTAAACAATTATCCCGAATTTTCCAATCAGACCATTGCGTGGTAATCAATTTTCTTCAACATTTGCTTTTTCTTTTGGGGAAAAGTGGCTTATTTTATTCCAAATTTATTTTTATTTTACTAATAGCGGACTAAGAAACTCCGGGAAGTTCTGCTATCTTCCTTTGAGAATGATTCGGATGCAGGAGGAGGGTTTTAACCACAGATTTTTTTTTTGGAAACAAATCAACCCGTCGACTTGTACTGAGTACCATTAAAAAGTAATAATAATAATATTGTGATAAAAATTGACGCCAAAATACTTTTCCATCAATAACCATAAAATAATAATTACTTTTAATTAATATTTATAACACAAACTCACTAAATAGCTTTTTAAAATAATATTATTAACGTCTCCTATTTTTACGCGTGTCAACGATTCTGCGACTCTCCCGCTTTTAAAAATATTTTAAAAATAAATGAATGCTCCAACACTTGAAATCCACTTAAAATTTAAGTTAAAGAGGTATCGTGAATATGTAAAAGACTTCTAACAAGTCTTACACCACTTAAGATTACAGTTAAATGTGCTCAAAGAAAAAAAAATAAAAAAAATGTGACTGTCCATAATAATATGGCAAGCCACTGTATTTCTGGCGATATGTGCATTGATGACTCCTACGTCATTTACGGAGATTAAGAATTCCGTGCGGATATTCAACTCAGCATTTTATTTACTTACCACCTGAAAGTCAAATTTTTAATATAACTATCCAATTTTTAATTGCCATTTTAAATAAATAAGGGACAAACTTATGACATTTGAATCCAACCTGTCAAGCGCTTTTTTTAAGTTTTACCGGACGTGACAAATACCGAAGCTTTGCGATGAAAGCTCTATTTTTGTAAACATGCTGGGAAACTTAAAATAAACGAGCTGCTTAATTTGCTTTTATGGCATATTTTTTAAATGATTTAACGTATTGTAAAAGTGGTTCAACTATACGTATTTATATGGATACAGTTTGCACATGGGAATCTGAGGTCACGATAAATAAATGAAACGCTACGTGCCGCTAGAGGGCAGAGGTTTGACAGAATAACGACGTTATAAATTCCGCTGACGGCTTGATCTAGTTTTACATGTGTAGGACATCCCGTCCATAATTTGATAATGCTTGCGTCATACGAGTTTTAAATTAGATTTTAACAACAAAACTACGTTATGTTTACGGTATCGTGAAACTACTGCACTTAAAGCGTTTAGACTTCACTAGACGGTTGCGCGCTCCTCTTTGCTGTTTCCAAATGGCCAATCTATTATTAAGCTACCGCAGCCACTGACAAAATCACACTTTTAAGCGATATATACTGTGAATGCGTATAGTACATATTATTTACAAGCTAGGCGGAAAAATACTTCTTTTTCGCTTCACTGATTTTGAAATCAATCGTCGAAGTAGTTAATGGCCAATTTATACCATAAACGGAAATTGTGCATTTATAAAATGTACCTTTGTATATTATTTTTTATATCCAATCGTAAATTTTTTTGCAAGTAGTGCTGAAATATTTCGGCTAACCGGTGATGACTTATTAATAGTCGTATATTTTTAAAGTTGTGATGCAAGATATTTTACAACGTCTCGTTCATGCATTAATTTAGTAATTAATAAAGTACATATGAAACACACGGAGTAATCCACCAACTGAGGATCATTTACGTCTGTTTTTCAAATAAATTATAGGATATATTTTACATACATTTCCAAATCTAATTGCATACATGCAACTGTAATATTATTTCTCTCAGAAATAGGTGTTTGAATAAATATGCAACAATTTTAAAGAATGATTTCAACACAAAGTCAGCAACTCGAAAAGTTTTCAGTTTGAGAACAGTGGCCATATTTGTTGGAATGGCATGTTTGTTTTCAGAAGTCACTGTGACTGTTGTGTTCCGATTGCCATGCTGCTTCCGTTTCTTTGTAATATCCAATGTAGGTACTACTAGATGAGCTTTCATCGATTTTTCACCTTTTATAGGGTATTCAAATAGAAAATAAATTTGAATCGAATTTGTGTGAAACGTTACGTGGGAGTACCAATGTGCCTCGATTTTGACAATTTGATTTTCTTCGGAGGAAGTCAATTTTTTTGAGTCTATAAACAGCAACATGAACAAGCTCTGCGAATAAAAAACATCTATCACGCAAAACTTACAATACATTATTTATTATATACAGTGTACATTTCAAACAGAGGTCAAACAGATGCTTGGCGAAGGTTTAGACATTGTCCTTGGCGACTTATGCTTGCAATTTTGAGCGATACCCGTACTCTATAGTTGTGTGCTCATGCTATTATTTTTACGCACCCATGAAAATATTATGGAACCACTAAAATCGTAGTTCAACGGCCTGAGCCCTTGTTTGTTACATAAGGTTGTTCTCAATACACGTAGAAATGTCGCATTATCTCTGATGTCTTACACGTTGGAATGAAAGAGTGTACATCTCATAATAATACTTTTCGAGCCGCTGAAAATGGGTTAAAACCATTAACTTCAAAAGAATTTAAATCGGCTTTGGTGAAAAGTAGGAAATTAATTAATCTTTAATAAGGAAAAAAGACTTTTTATCTTACTTAATTATACAATATTTGTAACCACTTATTCCTTATTGCAATGGATCAAAACCACAAATTTTAATATTACGATGCAGAATTATAACTCTGCCATGGTAAACAGCGAAGACACCGACGGTCTTAAAGACAGCAAAATGTGTGTAATTGTTCGAGCGCATGACCAAAAAAATTCATGAATTACTTACTATTAACGGGTTATTCATTACAATAAGTAATAGTACTCGTATGCATATCAAGATGTATTTATAAAGCCGCGCAGTGATTATGTAACCTAAAATGTTATATCATAAAGATTCTGTTACTAATCTTCCTACGAGTACAGGACACTGTATAAAAGTTTTTCCTCACTGTCTAATACTTTTTATTAATATGCATATTTAACTGCATGCAATCGGATAAATTCAATTAGGTCAGTGTGGTGTCTTCTATCCTTAGTCTCGTCTACCAAAGGTTTATGCTTAGTCGTAGGAAACATAAATACAGAAGTAAATAGATACTACTATTCCTACCTTTTTTATTTGTTTTTTTTTTTTTAATTTCTCGTCAACAGTCCAAAACAAATTTGGCTGGCCAGAGTTGGAAGTCCTTTTATTAAATTCTGCATGTGGTACGACACTGTGTCTAGTGGACAGTGGCGAATGTGACTTTTGCCGCAAACTGCCTGACCACCGGTGTTGTATGCGGCCTTTTTATTTGCCACCAAACTATATTTAGATTAAAAAAATCACGTCGACCGCCGTTCTGTTTACATTACGTCGTTCGACACAAGTTTTTTGCATCATTAAAGTTGTATTATTTTTTTCACACTCAAATTGCAAGTGAACTATGTTATAGATATCTATATTTTTTCTTCGTCGTGTTGTTTGAAGCCTTTGATCTTACTTCACTATTACTTTACCTGCCCGCTTGCTACTTTATCGAGGGGCCGGTGCAACAAAGTTTTTATCCCTGTTGCGGCTTGTAATTTCACAGCTAGCAACCATTTTTAACTAGAGTAAAGTTGTTAAGCTCCTCTCTCGGTACCTCCGGGGACACTGTAAAAGGGTGGACGACGACACCGGCCTACCCGCCAGGCGCGCTCGTAGAAGTTGCGCTCAAGCTAAACATCAATCCAATATTCTGAAACATTATTGCCTTAGGAATTGGTATGATGTGAATTTATCCGATGTTCAAAATTATAGGTATGCACTTTGAACTGTTTAATCATTACATCATCATTGTTAAAGCATATTCTATGTATAGGTGCTTAAAATTTACATTTATCTTTGTTTTCCCACTGTTCTTTGGCAGGTATCCACTGACATGACTGACACAAAACCTGATTAGATTGTGTTGGAGTGTTATGGTTTAGTTTGTTTTCCAAAGAAGAAAATTAATACATTTTGTTTAAGATTTACGACGACCAAGTGTCATCGCCTATAACAACCCGGTATAGCTTTGCGCGTAAAAACTAAAATTGAATTAAGTGTTATATTCGTCATAATGTTATACAGGGTGTATTTAGACCGTGATCGAAAACTGAGGCAGGTGATGAGGAGGCGAGGGTGATCACAAACCCAGTGGCGATATTAAAAATCCCCGCAAAAAATAAAAATTTTGACGTTTTACATACAACCATCGGTGTTAAAAGTATGTGGTTTGTATGGAAAACCTCAAAAATTTTATTTTTTGTCGGGATTTTCTTTAACGCCAGGGGGTTTGTAATCACCATCACTATTACCTGCCTCAGTTTTCGATCACGGTCTAAATACACCCTGTATGAGACTGGAATCTGCTTACGATTCTGTGTGATCAAGTTTCGCAAACAGTGTACCGTTGTTTAATCAACCAGTAGGCAATAACATAATTGCGAACCTTCCCTTGCTTCCCCACAGGAATGGCATACCTTTGCGAGTTAGTCGGGCGATACACACAATTTTCCTTGCATGAATAGTCATGTGCCGTACATTGCTATACCTAGGTGTTAAAATTGTTTCGTTTTAGTATCGGAACACGTTAATATGATCGCAAATTTATGGTCATCTTCACCATCCTTTCTTTCTACCTCTTATTTATTTAATTTTTGTTACAGAATTAACATAACTGGGCACTATAACAGTCTTGTGTTGGATTTTTTTATATGCACACATACAACATGCGATACTCCAACTGAGAAGCCTATCATAAGCTAAAACTATCACTTCTAGGTATGCAATTATTTTCCTCAAAAATATATTACGTTCACCAGTGTCGATAAATCTTCGATTTTCATTAAAAATATTCCAAAGTTTTGATATCTTTTAAAATACGGCGAGATTCTTCTAAGTTCGGTTTGCGAAAATCAATATTTGCGACTTTATGTCAACTACGAGTTTGGGTTCGTAGTTAATAAAAACATCATTTGTCTCTTTCTCTGCGCAATGACGCGCTGTACAAAGGCTCTCAGCCAACATTGAGAATAAGAATATTACTTAGTTTAGTTTAATTGGTACTTCAGTGTGTCATTACTAAAGAGTCGACCGCAAAATATAACGAGTCTAAATCTTTTTTCTCCTTCAAGTTTATTTTTATTTATGTTACGTTATTATATGTGGACCGCATATTCTTTCTTTCAATAACACATTCTGTGTAGTAATATATTTATTTATTGTGGAAAGTTATAAAATAAAGACGGAATTCGTAACTTTTAAGTCTCTAACGAGTTGCTGCCAGATCGACTTAGGTACGAAGTCAAAAACAAATTATTTTTGCAGGATCTTTTAATCAAAACTTGTTTTCAGTCTCAAACCACCCTGTAAATGATTAAATAACTTAACAATAAGAACAAATACTTTATGCTTTTCCGAAGCCTTAAATCTTTTAAAATATAATCTGTGTAATTAAAAATAACCTCTTTAATTCTCAGATAACATTTATCATTGCTTGCTTGTATTATAAGCCCAGGAAAAAATAATACACACACATACCTCACGCCTATATTCCCCGGAGGGGTAGGCAGAGATGCATTTCTGCACCTACAATAATAATAATATAATAGGTATATTGTTAAAATAAAAACTGTACCTACGTTCTTTGTAATTCAAAAGCTCACTCACCAGTCGTTATTATTCCTTCTCCTTGAGTATACAATACTGTCATAAAAATCGCAATTAGCATAAAGCGAGCGTGAGATCGAAGAGCCTCGGCTTTTCTAGAACTATTCTCAACTCGACCGCTACCTTGACTAGTCAAGGTAGTTCAACAATAACTAGTTATTGTTTATCTAATTGTTCATACCTATTAATTTTTATAATGAATGGCAAATTGTATTCCGAGAAGAGATATTCAATAAAAAAAAATTGAATGCACACTGCAACATTTGAAGGTGACATAATATCGTATTAGATTTAACAAATTAATTTGAAATTAATTCAGAATTCTACGAGTTTTTCTTTATAAAACTATTGTTATTACAATAGAAATTCGACTAGTCCCTAAATAAATAGACCGATTAATCTAGTCAAATCACATGTTTCTGCTTTCGATATTACGTGTTTAATGGTGGATATTAAACTCTATTTTATGATTGTTTGAAAAAGTAGAGTAAGCAGCTAAGTGTTTTAGTTGAAAACACCTCCCAGCTGTAAAGCCAAGTTTGAATGCAGCAGCTTTAACTTTTAATTGCAGAAATGAAATCAGTGCTCATTGTTAATTGCTTTTTGGTGCAAATAACACCTACAATGCGTTGGCGTTTTGTAAGTGGCGGTTATTTTATCATGTACATTTCAATATATACTACAATTTGGATCTAAAACGTCTCGTTGGACTGGGCGTAGAAATAGAGATTACCCGTAATTGGTGTGCGGGCGAAGATATTGTTTTTGATGCGTACGCATCAATAATAACGCAGAATAAATGTACATTTATTCTTGGTTCGTATTCGTTGCTGGCAAAGATGTTGGCCGCACTAATACCTTAGGGACCGGCGCTGGAATAATATCAACAAAGCCGAGATGTTTATATTATTTCGATATCTCATCAAGTAATGTGGCTTATTTACAGTGTTCAGCACATACTGCAGGCGCAGTTTTTCGTGGCTACGTAATCTGGTTTGATATTAAAATAAATAAATTTTGTTTTTTACCAACCTCGTTCTAGAAGTGAGTACAGAATTGATAAGTGAGATATATTTGTATTTATTGCTTTATTGCAAAAGCCCGGTTTGATTAGACTACTAACTACTTATCAAGCGCTTTCTATAATTTAACTTGCAGCGTGTGTAATCTATGGTCAAAATTTGCTGTGTAAGAATGTCAGTACCCTGTGGCAGAGTTGGTTAGACCTCTTTTATTGGACTCTCTTGCGAAACGAGGACTCCGGGTTTGATACCCGTATCGAGACAAATATTTAAGTGATTTACAAATATTCAATTCAAATTGGTTAAAAAAAATCGTTTAGTCACTATAATATTGGTTTTGAAAATAAAATGATAAGTTTAAATAATCAAAACCCTTTGCTTGTCATCTGGTGGACATCGTGTTCAACATGAACACAGTAAATAGTAGATATTTATTCACGGATGCGAAAGCATAATAAAGGATAGGGAATAAATAAAGGACTCTGTTTACAGAAAATGTTTTTAGGATTAAATTTAATATTAGTTTAATCATTAGCGTGCCTTCTCTTCCACTTTGACACGAAATTATAATATGAAACTTCATTGATTTTTTCTTACATAACGCGACAATTGCCATAGGCCACTGAAATTAAGCTGATTGATATTGATATTTATCTTTCGATTGTAAATGTGTCAGTCAGGAAAATACTAAGTCATTCTTAAAGCATACATGGATTGTATAAAGACACTCATAATTTATAATAACAAATGTTAGAAGGTGGCAAAATTTTCTGTCGTATATAATATGTCCGTAGTTGGTTAGTCGAGTAAAATAGCTAAGTATGATTAATGAAGTTTGGCTTGGGGTCATTTCTGCGAGCGTCACATTAACCTCGAAACTCGGTTCGGTAGGTGCGCTTACTGCAAATGCAAAACGGAACTGTATGTCGAAGTAAACTGTTGGGAACTTGGAAATGAGTTGTGTTGTTAGCGGTGCAATATTGCATTGTGGCTAGCGCCCTCGTCTACACGGGTGAAACATAATTTAGCCAAAAGAGCTATCAAAATACCCGCGTCAAACTTCTGTTACCCTATTAGTATTTTTATCCAAAACGCTTGAGAGTTTTACATTCAGCTCCTTAAACCCCAAACACTGAAAAGGTAAAGGAAACTCTAAGCAAGTCTGGTAGGCGTGAAAGGAGTACTTGCTAAGCAACTGTGTTGAGTTGCGTGGCAAGTTTTTTCTCTGGTGAGTGCGCTCTAGCACGCGCACCTCGCAGCCCTTGCCAACGCGCCAAATCACCTGGCCTGCCCCGCTCCAATATTTCCACGCTTTCACTCTCCATGTTGTGTAAGATAAGAATAACTGGTCGTACCCTTCAATACAAACCCACAACTAATATTTATAAAAAATATTATAACAATGTAAACCTACACAAGCATTTTTTCTTGCTCTATCTAGCATGTTAGTATTGTTAAATCCCGGACTGTGTACAATTTAACAATGATTTGCAAAGTAAACTCAATTTCCGCAAACAGACTCAACCGGAATGTGGGAAATGCATTCCTAACGAAGCGCGTCCCGGTTTTGTAACCAATGTATAGAAAATCAAAAAGTATTGTCCATTGAATCGCGAGCGCCGTCTGGACGTTCGGCGTTTATTTTTCTATTTTTATTTTACACTCGTGTACGGAAATCAAAAAGCATTGTGTGAGAGTGCTGGTTACCGTAGCTTCGGTTCAGATTCACCAGTAATATGGAATGCGGCCAACACTCCGTCCTGCCATGTTTATGCGATATTATGCAACACAGGTACATGCGATAAATGGAGCAACTACGCGTCTCAATGCGTGCCAATTACTACAATTATGGTGTTATCATTTGCATGGAGAGCAAAGTCAGTCTACTAAATACCTGATTTGTTTTATTCATATAATAAAATGGTGGGGTAAATAATATCAAACTCAGTAAGAATGCTCTAAGGATACATAAACATTGAAAAAATCGAAAAAATCCAGTGGTAATACGATTTTTGTTTTTTTAAAGTTTATTGATATTTTTTACCGTAACTACTTAACAGTTTCTAAACTTTTCATGGTTGAAATATTTGTGAACTCTGCAATTTATGAAGCAAAGAAATTTATGAAAATTAATTAATGGTTAACTTTCTAGTAAAAAAAATGTTTCAACTTATCATACCAATACCTTTAAGTTATATTTTAATAGAGATTTAAGACTTATGCTCTTATAGATGTGTATTATATAATATTGTTTTCTCCATAATTGCAGACAACGGACTCCAGACAGGCGATGACGTTTATTTGAAATCTCCGCAGATATTCCGGGCTTTGATTGGACAGAAAAAAGTGAGTAAACCGATTTACATTTTCTGCTTTTCATTGTTAAGCGTTAAGTGGCGACGCGACTCGCGACTTATTTTACCGAGATTTCGACGTCACAAACAAAACTATTTACACACTTTTATTCATAATAAACTTCAATTCATAATTCAGCATGTCTAAATAAACAGCCAGATTAACCGTCCGGTCAATGACCGGGTACCCGGGTATCCATTTTGACTTCGCGGATAGAATTTAATATCTTTTTCTTAAAAAAATTACAAAACCGTCTGGATCCCCAAAGTTTAAGTATTTTTCAACCTAATTCTTGTTAAAAATGATTATAATTAATTATGTAATAATAGTAATTAACTACCAAACTTGATACCTCCTTTGTTCAATGACCAGGCACCCGGGTACCCACTGAAAATATAACGCATGAACGTCGGTAATACATATTAAAGAAAATAATTGTTTAAAGTATTTTTGCAATTTGACTTTAAAAATAAATAAAAAATAATATAGTTTATAATTTATTATATTCAAACATTTTTTTTATAAGCAATAGCAAAAATAGTAAGTAAAAAAACACATAATTCCCGTCATATTTTTATTAGTATGATTTTCTTTTATTATTTATTTATTTATACTGTTTATTTTTTTATAATGATACACTGCTACTCGGAAATAAAAGTAAATTATATCATGACGCATACCCAACACATGTTCATCACAAATAGGGTTCTCACATACTAAACATATTTTTCTCGTTTTCGCGACGTTTATTTTTTATTTCACTTGAAAATACTGGGATCTTGATTATCCAGTTGTTCCTGTTTGTGCATATGGATTGATAGCTCGGCCAGTAAAAGATTTAATCGCCACTTTCGTTGAGAAATGCCTCAAAATTTGAGGATTCTGCGAACGATTTATGACAAAAGGAGTACGCAGTTCTTTGCCCAATAGCCGATAAGATAATCGTCGCTCATGCCATTTCTTAACAAGCATTTATGATTTTCATTATACAGAAGACATGGTGAAAGTCAGGTGACATCGAGAATATTATATAGATATGCTAGAGGCCATCTATGCGATGCAATATATAAACCAAGCATTTTCTCCATAGTGTCCACTCCAGCCTTTGAACCGTCATAAAATTCAATGATTGCGGGTTGTTTCTTTACACTAACACTAATTTTTGCTACGTGATGGATTAACGATAATATTATAGTACCTTTTTGGCACATAACTCCACATAATTATGTTTTTTATTAAAACTAAACGCAGTAAATAATGGCCTCTCGCGTTTTTGATGAAGCTATTGCTCGTGGAATAAATGCCTTATTTTTCTTCAAAATGCCGACAATCGTCAAGTATCACAATAGTAAACATTTAACCAATGGATGAGTAGTAAAATTATTATCCAATAATAATGGTGTCCTAGTAATGTTCCTTCTCGATTCTTTATACGGAGCCACCACGGTGGACACTTCTTTCACCAAAGATTTTTTCACGTTATATAATTAATAATATTTGTATATATATTTTTACTATTACAGTAGATTTTAAACGTGATTGGCAATAAGTTAAGGTAGTACCGATATGTAACGTCTGTTCACTAAAGTTTTAAAATTATTGTTTGGGCTAAAGGGCCGATTAGTCCCTAATAGGTCTCTGAAAGGTCTAGAACCTTCCATGGGGCCTATAAACTGTGTATAGTGTCCATAGTTATTTAACATGCCACGTAGAAAAGCCGTCATATTATATGTGGGTACCCGGGTACCCGGTTATTGAACGAATGCTGAAAGTTTGGTCATTGACCGGAAGGTTAAGTAAGTATCCATTCGCGGATGGCAAATGGGTTTTTTAATCAAAACTCAAGGTTTGATATTCTCACGCTGAGTATTTTTTGTTAAAATCCAGCTTAAAATTTATATCCACGTTTTTTTACAGCTGCGTTAACTATATCACTTTAATTAGAATGCTCGAAGAGCAATTTTTGTTTACACGGATTTTATTCCGACTGATGATAACATATTTGGATGAGTATATGTAACTGTTTCTAAAAAAAGCTTTTAACTTAAATGTGTAAATGAAACTAGCTGTGCCCGCGACTTTTTTTGTAGCATTTTATTTTTTTCGCGAAAACAATTATCTCTCTAAATTTAGCAGTCTTATATATTCGATATAACGATTAACTACGAAAATAATGTTCAATTCATGAAATAATAAATTTCGAATCATGCAGTCGCTTATGATATTATTATTATATTGTTTTTAAGAGGGGAACAACACCTGAATATGTACGAGTATAAATACATAATATCTTTATTCTACGTGTATATATTTTAATTAATTGAATTTAAATAATTAATGTATGTAATTACTAACTTACTACGCAAACAAAATTTTAAATGAAAACTAAAATTTTTAAATCTGTTTTAATTAAAAATAACAATAGTTTTTTTTTTGGGTAAGACGCATTGAAAAGTATACATCGATCCGCAATCATGGCAGCTTAGCAAGACGTGACGGCACAAGGTGCCACATTATTGGTGTTGCGGTTGTCTTTTTATGTTTTGATGGAAACAATATTTTCTTTGCATTTTCATTTTTATTTAATGGTGTAGATGGTAGGCAATAAAACCATGTTTTTATCACTAGCATTTTTATATTATTATGCTTGCTTTATATTTTACTCTTTGCTGACACCATATTCTATTCACCCATTTCGCATTACGTAATAGATCGGTTAAGTGTGAGCCGCTGTCTCTAAGTCAAGGCTCCGGACGATGGGCGCCGCCGAAAACAATCTTAAGCGTGTGATTATTTACTCCTTGCGCCATCTAGCCGTTCAAGTTGAGATTTATTTTCGTACAAAAAGTATTCGGGCAAGAATGAAACTAATTTTTTTCGGGTTATTTATTACTTTTTTAAAATCAGATAAAACTCGTTTGCATAAATGTTAACTCCACTTGCGCTGTGGTATTTCCTTCATATTTGATGTACCTATTTTACGAAGCTGTTTTCTTTTTAGTTTTCGCGTCCACCATCAGAATAGTAAAGGAAAGGTGAAAAAGAAAAAGTTTTTGTGCCTTTGCTATATTCCCGGCTAAAAGCTTATCATACAGCTCTTATGTTGTCCAAATCGAATGTCAAATTAATTATACAGTGAAATCTGGTTAAGTGAGACATTAAGAGGCCTGCTTTGTTCACTTATAGAAGTACTCACCTACTCTCAAATATCCAGATATAAATAAATATCTGTAATGTACAGAGGGTTCCATTAATAAATTTTAAAACAACGTATGTATATTTTTTCGACTTGAAAATTGAAATTAGCGCCATATCTAACGATAGTGTTATGCTAAATATATATGTTTCGAAATCATGTGTCGAATATATCTTCTTTATCAACCCATATACGCCCACTGCTGAGCACGGGTCTCCTCTGCCATTGAGAGGGTTTAGGCCATAGTCCACCACGCTGGCCTAGTGCGGGTTGGCGGACTACACACCTAAGAAATTCCTGTCGAATATATACTTAGTTATAAAATACGGACATTTTGCAAGCTGTTTTGTTTTTCACAGGTGGCGGCCGACCAATGCCCGGCTCTGAAAGAGAGCACGGCAGATATAGACACCGTCTCCATATATCCATCCTTCGAGTTTCAAGTAAGAGAATCCTTTGTACAATAATACGTGTGGTTGACAGAGCTGTTAGCTTGTCGATTTCTTAAAGACTCTTATTACTCCGTAGCTGATTGTTAATAGTTTCAATGTTGTTGGATGCTTTTATAAAGATAACCCATGTAAATAAAATGATATTCCGAAGTGAAATAAGCCGACCAAGAAACACGTTTCTATATTATATAAGATTTATTTATGTTTATTAATGGTTTTCCTCAACGTTGCGCTATTCAATCGGTTTACGGCGATTAAGCAATGCCCTCGTCGCAACTGGGTTCAGCGACTCTTATACATATTTATCACTCACTGTGTGTTTGTATTGAACGCATATTATTTATTTTAAAATGCTGCCTAATACAATTATTAGTCTAAAAATAAAAATCTTGCCTCTCCGTGTAAATGTAATTTTCACGTTGACTACGCTTTTAAAAAGCTAACTTAAGGATAAGTGGAAATGCAGTAAAAGAATAAAGTGAAATTCTACATAATGTTTGAAAAGAAATTGGCTCTTTTGTTGGTTCCATAAAGCACAACACACGTTGTTTGAGGTCGCATTGCCATCCATATCGTTGGGCGTAAAACATGCCGCTTGATATGCGACCCTCTACTATGTAGTAATGCAGCGATGCGCATACAAAATGCATGAAACCAAACGCATTTTATACATAGTATATTCTATATACACAGTGAATTAATATTTCATCGCAAGCAGATATTTATAAATTATTTTCACCGAAAAAAAAAACAAAACTCGCAGTTTTTTTCTACAAAATATGCATGTTTTATATGAGCCCTAATTTTAGCGATACAAAGAAGACTCACGGATCTCATGTCGACGATAATAACTGCATCCGCTTTATATTTTATAATGTTTTTACTATTTCAATTCCAAGAGATGTGATCTCATAGAGTGAGACTGTGGCTGACGTTCCCATTTTGTTATAAACAATGGGAAAATTATTGGTACCCAACCAATAATTTTCCCCTGACTCCAATGTTTTGATGACAAACAGTAGGCTGTTAAGGCGACATATAACGACATACGTAATACGTATTTTGACAACCGGTAATTAAACCACCATTAACGACATTGAAAACAATTATCAATACAATTGATAAAAGTAGCATTTTTAAACATTTATGAAGCTATTTCGCTTCTACTTCTTTTTTAAACATTTGATTTATTGTACCAACAATGTCTATTGTGGGACGCAAGTAAGGCTGACAGCTTACTTGCTTATTTTGGCTAAACCAACGCCGTGAACATAAATATGCCATACTTTCATGTCTATATGACACTTGCCTCTTTCTTTTTAGCCAACTTTGTTGGTTGTCATAGACAAAATTTATTATGGGTTATTTTATTTCTTTTAGTGATCGTTCGTGTCCGCGGTTCGTTGAAAAAGCAATTGTTAGATTCTCCTAGTTTCGCGATAAAGATCAAACGGTGAAACGGCTAGCAGTTGAAAAAGTACTAAAAAGCTAGAACGTTGACTCCTATATTAAAACGTTCGACATCGAAGATCAGACGCGTTTTAAGTATCGTTGATTCCCGAGATGAACACTAATTCACTAGGACGGTATGCGGGCTCGCTATTCATTAGGGAATAGAGATTTAACGGATATTACATTGGCTGTGTACCGGACGTTCATGTCGCATCTTAAGGAGATTCTCAGATATCCGCTCAGAGGGAAACCGACTCTCTGTAGCTAAGTTGGTTTTTGCTCGTGTCATATCAAAGTTATAAATAATTTCATAAATACCTTTAAGTGCTTTCTGATTATTCATATAATAGATTGGTTCATTTTAAAACTGTTAGGTTGTGAAATTTAAGTTTTTTTTATTAAATGAGAGTTTAACATATTCGTTTATTCATATTCGTTTCAATTAAGTTTATACAAGTTAAAAGCGTCACGTTGCTCTACAGTTTAATTTCTCTCTTATGCCCCAAATTAACGGGACAAAAAGGTAGAGTGTACGCACATATTTTTAAACACATCCAAAAAATCACGTTTATACTTGTTTAATAAAGGTCTGCCGGTAGATTATTTTTGGTAACTCGTGTCACTGGCAGCAGGCGTCAAACCTGCAACTTTCGTGTATTTTTTCGACAGGTCTGTCACGAAAACAATTTCCCGCTAAAAGCTTTTTGCCGTAAACCATATTAAAATGTTAACAAAAGTTTTTGATCGCAAAAGCAAATTGCACTATTTTATATGGAAAAACCTTTGTCATCAAAATAGTAAATATTGTTTAGGAGTACTACAATTAACATGCGTGCTCATTCAGTTATTGCTGCCACAACTTTTCATTAATATTAATAAACTGGACCAATTTAGGATATGGCAAATAAATAAGTCGCATTATTAATTTAAGTCTGTTGATACAATACTATTATAAATTGTTATGTAACTTATATTACGTTAATAAAAAATGATTGGTTGTTATACTGTTATAAGTAATTATAAATTATATAGATTAAAGGAATTCTTCATCAACCCATATACCATTGAGAGGGTTTAGGCCATAGTCCGCCGCGCTGGCCTAGTGCGGGTTGGCGGACTACACACCTAAGAAATTTCTAATAACTCTTAGGTGTGCAGGTTTCATCACGATATTTTTCTTCACCGTTAAAGCAAGTGATAATTCAATGTGAATACACACATAACTTCGAAAATTCGGAGGTGTGTGCCTGGGGTTCGAACCCGCGACCGCCGAGATTCTCGACCGTGCACCCAAACCTCGAAGCCATCACTGCTAAAGGAATTGTCAAAGTCAAATCTCCTTTATTCAAATAGACTTTTACAAGCTCTTTTGAATCGTCATTTTTTATGCTATTTTTTTAAAAATAGTTGTCAATTGGAAACTTCTGAAAAGTTTTCCTTTGCATTTTCTAAGGCCTCACGTTCTCAAGTATTGGTGACATGCTAGTTGTATAAAGTAAAAAACAAACTGGCTGAAAAAAAAATGAACTCAACTTTTTTTTATGAACAAAAAAGGGTTATAAATTAAATATAATATATGATAAATAAAAATTATAGCTCTTAGGTAGCAACCGCCTACATGTTAAAGGTTAGTTGAGTTGTCGGCCCCGTGACGCGAAGGGAACGCGCTTGCTGCGGGAAAACCGGAAGAGGAAGGCACTCTACTGCATTCTATAAATGTAATTATTGATTCAACATCACTTATATTTATCTAGTAAATTACGTTAGTCACAGCCGAAGGACTTAAAAAAAACCAAAAATTTTATAATACTAATTTATTAACTAGATACTAGTTTCTTGATCGATGTTAGATACAAGAATTATATCTTTCTACAATAATAACAATATATATATAGTAAACTTATAACTAATAATTGAGGTCGCGGAGTCGGCGTTTACGCGGCCTTGATCCGTATGTGGAACGACGAAGCATCAGCGATTTTGGGTAACCGGGCCATTGTGGTCATCAGCAATCCTTGTATGTGTGTCGCACGTAACACCTCCCCCCTCAGATCAGCAATTATTTGAGAACGTTGAGCGAAAATGTTGCTGGGGTGGATGTCTGAATTTTTCTTGTTTCAGGGGTTGCATATATTTGATCCTCGCTGGATGGGGTGTCCTTTTCAGATAGTGAGGGCTTGTATCCTTTAGACTTTTTGAGATAACGGCGTGCAGTAACTCCAATACTTATTGCGGTTATAACTAGTACCACAGTGTAGAGAGGTATTGTGGTATGATATATAGCATGGTCCAAATTTACTGGATGCTGGGCTTGAATCTTATCTTCAATATCATGTAGTCCTTTCAAGTTGATTGATGCTAGTTCAAGATGAGGGATGCTGGTATCATCTCTTGTAAGGTAGCCATTCGGTATGTTTGCTATTTTCAGCGGCTGTCCTTTAATTTGTCCATTGATGTTAATAAGGGTGAATTCGTCGGTGCGCAGCGAACATTTCAGAGGAATCGTGACGAGGTAGCTTCCGCTTAGCGTTACGTAGTCCTGGCGTCTACATTTCAGTTCAGCCTTTGTTGGTTTAGGGATGACGATTGTATAGTGTTGATCATCTAGCTGCTCCATAGCTTCTCTGGTGAGAACGATTTCCGTCGGCTGGCATGATTTATGTAGGGGCTGGTTTCCGATGAGACTCTGGATACAGTCGGCATGGCCTCGGGGCTGATGATTGATGCTCTCCTCACAAAGATGTCGACGATCGAACTTCGGGCATTCAGCCTCCATGTACATGAAACTTATCCCATTAGTTGCCATAAAAGGATATGAAGGGATAAAGGTCTGGTGGTGTTTATTAGGAACAATGGAAAGCCTATACAACTCGAAATTATCTGGGGAGACTATGGGAAATTTAAAAATAATGACTATTCTTTTATCTATGTAATAGAATCCTGGTTTAATTATATTATAATATTCTCTTAACTCCGCGTCCAATATTTGATCCTTGTTGTATAAGGATTTTAGCTTACCTATTATATTAACTAAATTTTCTATTTCTAACATACTATGATGAGTGCTCGATGTACTTATAAATGCTAAGGTATTCTCTAACTTAATTAACTCTAAAGATAAATCCTTCACGTTATCGCCTATAATAGTTAGCAACTGTGCAAATTTGGCAAATTTAATCAATGTGTAATCTGCGTAAACGGTTCTGTTTAATAAAATTTCTAACGTGTTGTTAATTTTTTCCTGATTATCAACGATATGTGCGATTAAACTTGAATATTGCGTCATCCAATTTTTATTGAGACTTATGTGTTCGTCCAGCTCAGATAACAACTTATGTTCATTATTTTCTAAGACATTAATAGCATGATTGTACCGTTCAGCATCGGAATGGTCCAAGTTACCGGTCACACTCTTTATTAAGGATCCTAGTCCGTCAACTAGACCTCTTTTGACGCGATTAGGTTCTAATCCTCTTAATTGCGACTTCAATTTTATTAATTTATTGCTAAGATAACTTATCTGTATTTCAAACAGGGCTAGTGTATGATTGTCTAATTTATTTCTAAAATAATTAAGTTGATTTTGAACAGAATCAATTCTGTCCTCTATATCGGATAATTCAATATACTGTAAGAAAGAATGATAATGAGTAATAAGTTTTGTGGGTCCGAGATTAAATGGTAAGAGGCCCGGTCCATCGTCGAGACTCTCAAGTCTTATGTCGGCCGCCAGACTCAGTTGGACTATTAGTAGTAGTCGAATCCTGTAACAATCGAGATGACTTACATGTACGTTTAAGTCTAGACTTTGCAATGGGTCCTTTCTTTTTAGACGTATATATGTGAATCGGAAGGTTTGCAAGTACAGTGTCTTGCGTGTATTGTGGCGCTAATTTTTGCCTACTCGCTAACGGGTTACTTATAAATACTTGTTGGTCGGGTTGATACTGTTCTTCCGGTTCCCTATTTTTATTACGGTTATTCATTAGGTTAGTGCGATCTACCGTGGTGGATTTATTTATAAGATCATATACTACTTTCATCTGGTCCCGGTGGCTTAAAATATACTGCTGCATAAGATGAGCTGTCAGGTCTATATCTAGGGGGTCTCTGGGGTCAAAATGACCTCGTATGATATCATGAGGCCTGCACTTAGTAAAACTATGAACAGTAGGGCTACCATGACCTCTTATTGCGATTCAGTTTACGACCTAAACTGAACTGAATTGTTATTTTGTACCATGACGTCTATAATGCGACTCAGTATAGGTTCAACAGCTTTGTAACAATTCAGTTTAAGAATTGAATGATATTTGACTATTGTTCGTTCATTTTCGTACCATGACCCTCTGAGACGACCTAAACTGAATCGCTTAACTGTCAAAATTTATTACTTTTAGCGATCCATTTTAAGTTACTATTTTGTCAACAGAATTGAAAAGTTTTTATATCTTTGAGGACTTTTGTGACAATTTTTAACGTTTTATGGTAAATAAGTGATTGTTGTTAAAAAATTGTGATTGGGTGTTGATATTTTTACAATCAATTTTCATTCATACATGAATAATAACAAGGGTGCCTGAAGCTGCTGTAAAAATCGTTTTAGAATTTATGAAACGTGATAATGAATCCTGTATATCACGACGTAAAGAAAGGTGTAAACTTAGGGAACACTCGGATCCATTTGAAGAATTCGATGATACAGAGTTTAGCAAAAGATATCGACTTTCTTAACAATTGACTTCAAGTTTGTGTAAGGAGTTAAGACCTATGTTCAAAGAGCCGCTAAAATCTACCGATCTTTCTGTGGAGAAAAAGGTAAGAAACATTAAGAATTAAATATTTGTTAGATACTCCATTGCCTACATGCTTGGTTTTATCTCATACATGTATATCAAACAACTCAAAATTAACCTAAGATTTCAATATTAATACATTTTCATGTACATTATACTACTCACACACCTAAAATTGAGGATTGTAAGGGCTTGCCCACCATACTGTCTTATTACAGGTTGCTGGGATAATACATAACAAATGTAGTTTCTTTTCTTTTTTTTATTGATGTTAGTAATAATAATTTGATGAACCTTTATTAGAATTTTTACTAAAACAATAATTTGTTGCAGATTTTATGAGAAATTCAACTTTCCTGTTTTGGGGTGCAAAGACTGTACAAATAGCTATAATAAAGCCCACTGAACATGAAAAACAATTCTATTGTAGGAAACATTATCACTCATTTAGTAAGACTAATCATCACTTAAAAAACAATAATTGTAATAACAAAAACTTTGTTCTATCCATATGTATGTGTCATGTTTTTCTAGATATGTGATGCGGATATGCAAATCACCAGGATAGATGCCAGCTATAGAGGCGCTACACATGATTCATTGATATGGATTGTGCACCCTTTAAAATATATTTGGACAGTCTTTATGAATGTACTTGGTGAGTTCTAATATTCTTAATCTTCTTCTTTATCTTTATCAACCCATATACGCCCACTGCTGAGCACGGGTCTTCTCTACCATTGAGAGGGTTAATATTATTAATATTATGGTTGAAAAAAGTAAGGCTCAATATTATAAAGTGTAAATAATTTGCTTAGAAAATTAAGCTAAAAAACAAAATTGTTAACTTGTGTGATAAAATGTTTACTTATATAATATTCCTTTACATTTTACACAAAAAGACCACAATAAAGCATCTAATAAAATAAGTATGTGTAGTTTTGTATATATCTAATATTAGCTTAATTGGTGAAACCCAAAAGTTTATTTCACAAATTGCATTAAATTAATTACTATGACGCTTTAAAAATTGTTGTTGTTTTGTTGCAGGAGATTCTGGATATCCATTAAGAAAATATGTCTTGACTCCAGTTATTAATGTAGTCCCAGGGACACCAGAGAGCCACTATACAGCTCTTCATATTTGGACAAGGAACATAATAGAAAGGACTATTCAAGGCTTTTCAAGGCACATTTTCATTGCCTTTTGGTGCATTACAAACCAAGAATGGCTCCATCTTAATAATAAATGCATATGTAATATTGCATAATATTTGTGTTAAGCTAATATGCCTACCATAAATTTGATTGATGAAGATGTCACTAGAGAAGAACAATTAGCTATTATTGCCATATACTGAGTGTGATAATTTGAATCACAACTACCTTAGGCAATGTATAGCTACAAGGAACAGCATCATACAATGTCTGGAGCATGCCAATTTAGTTTAAAATAATATCGTATTTACTGTATAATTCAATATATTTTTGTAAACCATCTTATATTTGTATTTTATGTTTTATAGTTGTTAATAAACTACATCTATCTTCGTCTACCTCTTTCTCGCATAATTTCTTTTATTTCTCTTAACAAAAGTTTTAAACTGTTTAATTGTTCCACCCTCATGGGAATCCGCAACTAAGGCACGACGGGCTTTTTCTGCCGTCATAGGTGGCTCCCGACTTGGTTGTCGTCGGCGTAAGGCCGTAAGTGTCCGCTGAATTTTGATGGGGGGATGGGAAAATTATAATACTACACCCTTAAATACACCACCCTTTCCAATCTTTCACAGCACCATAACCATTCATCAAATATTCTTCGCGAAAATTCCCTTGTTAGTGATATTTTGTCATACTCATAGCCCAAAAGTACCTATATCTTTGTGTTTATAAAGAAACAACCATAAGTGCTTGAGTTAGCCATAAGTAACTCTATGCTGTGGAACTTTACTATATTGAAAAAACAGCACTTGAAATACCGATGACGATACAAATATTTTTGTAAGTGAAATTAGTAAAAACTACATATAAGAACTCAATATATTAATTGATAATGCTAAATATGTATGTTCAAAAAGTCAGTTACCCCATTGTTTAATACCATTTTAATTGAAATTTATTATAAACATAAAATTGACATCAAATCCACCGCCACATCAACCTCGACTTGATGATGCGAAATATTGAATAACACATGTTCGAAACTTGAACCAAGTTTTAATGTTAAATTCTTTAAAAACTTTTTACCGATATAATTTATCTTACTACAATCAAAATAATTATAAACTCCTTTACACATCACTACAGCATGTTTTTTTACAAATGAAGTATTATAAATAAAAAACAGACGTAATAATTAGGATTCAAATAGTAATCATAAATACCGACAATTTGCAATGTAGAGTTTCAAAACGCACTCTACTATGGTGGATGAAACAAACGATAAATGTATAGCGTTATCTCTTTCAATCAAAACGTTTCAGTTTTAAGTTTCGTTCATTCAAACGATTCAATTGCGACTTTGTTTAAAGTACGTCATGGTACGAATATAAGCGATTCAGTTTAAGAACCTAAACTGAACTGCTCTGCAATTGAATCGTTTGTTAAAAGGTCATGGTAGGCCTACTGAACTGTTATACGCTAATACCGCATAGGGCATTTGGTTCACGACAGGTTCATCTTTTTGCTTTAACTTTAATATACGTAAATGTTCTATTATAGTGGAATGGAATCTTTCTATTATGCCGTTATCATTAGGTGAGTTCGCCAAAGTCTTATGGTGGTTAATTTTATGTAATCTTACAAATTCGGCAAATAATTGATTCGTGAATTCTGTACCGTTATCTGTAACTATAGTTAAAGGTAGCCCATGATGAGTACAAAATGTTAATAATCCTTGTAAAATACTTATTGCAGTTCCGTCGCGTAAATGATAAGCCTGCCCGTACTTAGAAAATGAATCGACAAACGTTAGGTACTTTTCTGCTTGAGCGGTAAATAAGTCCATATGTACTATTTCAAAGGGTTTGGTGGCTGGGGGCACGATGTTAAATTGTGGCCTGATAGGGTTTCTATCATACTTCGACTGTCCACAAATTGTGCATTCGTTAATGTATTTGCTTATCTCCTCTTTCATCTTCGGCCAATAAAAGCGCCGGGAAAGTGATAAGTAACATTCGTTTATTCCCCTATGATTAGTCTTACCCTCGTGATAGTTTTTAATTATTTCCTGCTGTCTTAAATATTCTTTTACGTCTTCTAGTTCAGTCTTTGCTAAGACTAAATTCATAGAAGAGCTTTTAAAATTATTTTGTATGATCGGAATTATGGAATACATCCCTAATGGGGGTGTTATTTTAAGGGCAGTTTTTACTTTCGGATTAACGTATTCCTTTATGGCATTTACTACGTCTTGCTCTAAATTGGATTCTGATACTTGAATGTGAGTACGGGTGTGTGTGTCGAATGGTTTTGTGGCTGTTGTTCGTCGTTTAATATCACCTACTATTGTAAAACAAATCTGTCTATGGAACTTATTCAACGGCTCATCGGTAATGGGAACTTCAAGAATCGGGTTTTCATTACTAGTGTGAGCTGTCTCAGTTGACGAATCAGCGCGACTAGGTGGTCTCTCGGAGGGGTTTACGAGCATCGAGTCTGTTTCCTCATTATTAATTTGGACTCGTGATAAAGCATCGGCATTTGTGTTACATTTGCCTTTTTTATAGACTATAGTATAGTCGTATTCGCTTAACTTGAGCCGCCAGCGAGTTAACCGGGAATTCGGCTCTTTTAGATTCATAATCCATTGAAGGGGTTTATGATCCGTTAGAATTTTGAATTTACGACCGAATAAATATGGTCTAAAATATTTGGTTGCCCAAACTATGGCAAGCAATTCTTTTTCTATTGTGCTATATTTTTGTTCACTATCGTTTAAAGTTCTGGACGCATAACATATGGGCTTATCTGAACCTATCGGTCCTTGTGAAAGGATGGCACCTATCGCTACATTAGAGGCATCCGTTGTTAAATTAAACTCTTTCGAAAAATCCGGGTATTGTAATATCGGATCGTTTGTTAATAAATTCTTACATTTTTCAAAACTATCGATATACTCGGGGTCAAACGTTATCTTATTGGTCTTTTTGAGGCATTTAGTCATCGGTTTAGTTATACGTGCGAAATCCGGAATAAATTTTCTGTAGTAACCTAACAGTCCTAAAAATTGTTTAATTTCTTTGCTACTCTTAGGCAGTGGATATTTTTGAATAGCCGCTATTTTATCAGGGTTAGGTCTTATACCCTCTCGACTAATTATATGGCCTAGATATGGTGTCTCCAACTTCAGAAATTCAGATTTATCCATTTGGATTTTGAAATTGGAGTCACGTAGCCTGTCGAACACTTTTTCTAGATTTACTATGTGCTCTTGCAGGGATGTACTAAAGACGATAATATCATCGAGGTAAACTAGACAGATTTCATTTTGTAACCCTCTAAGCACCTTGTCCATCACTCGTTGGAATGTGGATGGTGAATTTTTTAGGCCCATTGGCATTCGTAAGAATTCGAAATGCCCATGTTCGACATTAAAAGCTGTTTTTTGGATATCATCGGGGTCCATCTCGACCTGATAAAATCCTGATGCTAAGTCCAGGGTCGTGAAGTATTGGCATCTACCTAGTTTATCCAGAACATCCGTGATGTTAGGAATCGGATACCTATCGTCTATGGTCTTGTCGTTTAACTTCCTAAAATCAACAACTATTCTCCACTTCTGCTTCCCTGAAGCGTCAACTTTCTTAGGGACTACCCATATAGGTGAGCTCCAGGCGGAATCGGATGGCCGAATAATGCCTTGTTCCAACATCTTAGTAATCTGTTCCCTAACTTCCTGACGATGAATAAATGGATACCTATAATTTTTACTATATACCGGTAATTCGTCCGTTGTCCTAATCCTATGCTTAATTTTATTCGTAAACGTTAAGGGTTCGCCATCGAGATAGAATACGTCTGCGTAACGTCTGCACAAAGCTTCCAAATTGCATTTCTCCTCTACGTTCAAGTGATCAGTTCGCAAACGATTTAAAACATTTTTAACACGTTCCGAATCCGGCCCTGGCGTTATGCATTCGATATTAAATACCTGTATGCGCGGTTGTTGTTCAAATTTAATAGTAATATCGTCACAGGTGGGGTTTTCGATTTCAATCGTGCCTACTCTGTCCGAGACCTTAGTAACGCACTCATGGATAATGCAATTAGAAACTATTTGCTGGGGCACATGTACGTCACCTTCCGAGTCATATATCGGTACGTTTATTAGTTTGGATGAGCCGGCTGGGATCGTTTCGTACGGGTTCGATTTTCGACACTTATAGCACTTGAGATGTATTGAAGCATGTTCCGTAATTAACAAATTATTCTTTAAATCTATGTTACAATTTTCTAACAAGTCCAAACCTATAAGTCCGTCGAAATAATTATGGAATCTATATATGAAAAATTTCGCATATCTTTGTTCATTAAATTCCTGAAAGTGCGGGATGGTAATTGAATGTTCATGTATGCTAGTACCTCGCGAATTAGTAACTTCGAAAGGATCAAAATCACGTGGAATAGTGGGGAAAAATTTGTCACATGCTTCAGGGCTCAAAAAGGATTGATTCGCGCCGGTATCAACTAATAACTTAAGTGGGGGATCCGCTATTTGTACGTAGCGTAATTCCCTTTTGGAATGTAGATTTAATTCTATCTTGGTTCTTTCGTGGAACGGCCCTCGGAAAAATCCTGCTTATTATCAACCGGGCTTTGCGCTTCCGCGTCGGTAACATTATTCGCGTTTGTATGATCGTATTGAGACTGATCGATAGCGTATTCATATTCCGGATTCATGTCGCAGTAATATTCCGAATAAGGAGGATATGTAAATGGCTCATAATAACACTCGCCGTAATAACTATCGTTATAATCGTTGTAATCTGCAATTTCGTTAAAATTCATCTCCCTACTTTTAAAATAGTTTGATGGCGGAGGATTACCGTGAACTCTCCAATCGCGTCCCGTTAAGGTTGGTGGTAATACCTTCGGTACGTAATGGCTTACACCACTCATGGGTTTCGGCCCGGCATTATATACTGGTACATTTTTAGGAGGTAATCTAAAACTGTTATTCGGATTATAATTTGGCGGCGGCGCCCGGAACATTTGCTGAGTACGCGTGGGATATGTAAGCATGCGTTGCTGCGGATGAGAAATCTGGGCGTTCGGACGCCATTGGGGTGCCTGTTGCGATGTATAAGGGTGCGCAAATACGGGTGATGGTTTCGGCCACGCTGGACTAGGGGTAGGTACACTAAACATTTTAGGCATGTTCATATTAAAACCTAAGGATGGTACCTTATGTGGTGTGCTCGGATGTGCTGGAGTGTTACGTCGCTCAGGTACGGAATCATTTCGCTGCTGTAGGTACATTATATTAATCTCTTCTTGGACAAATTCCAGAGCCTTTTCAATTGTCTCGGGTCTCATACATCGAATACGTGACCCGAGGGGTTCTTTTAACCCTCTTACGAAGGCTTGCTTAGCCAAGTTACGGTAAAGATCGCGTTTAGCCTCTATCGTGGTTGTAACTGATTCGTGTAAGGACACATATGTCATAATTGTACTAAATAAGGTCTGGCATTTGTCGTAGAATTCTTGAGGTGTATCATTGCCTTGAGTTGCGAGAGAAAGATCGTTATAAAGGGCGGTTTCATCCCTTTGGTCTGCGAAATTATTTATCAAGGCGTTTTTAATACCTAGCCAGTTTGTAGGAATGCCGTTAGAATTTATTGTTCTGGCGGCAGGACCCGTGATTTTATTTAAAATTCCGTTTATGAGACACAGATTACTTAATTGATATGACGGTTCGTTTTTCATGTATTGTGCCACTATTTGGTCACAGATTTGTATAAACCTAGTTAGGACATTTGGGTTCCCATCAAACTCAGGGACCGGCCGTAGGGCCTTATAGATATTGTCCGGGTCAAATGTCATTTTATCTAAATTATTATCACTTCCTAAATTTCTATTACTATCTAAATTCCTACTATTATCTAAAGCGAAGTTCCTATGAATCTGTCTTGAAGAGACAGATTCCTCCCCTTTATTCCTTGGATGGAAAATTTTGGAGACAGGAGGCAACACTTAGGATAAAATTTCAGAGTACTTACATAAGTTGGTTTTTCTTTGTACTGATGTTTGAGTACGTCCCCGGCCGTGCCCTCGTAGGTTTCGGATTCCAGACGATGGCTTAAGAGCCCGCCAGCGACTATGCGGAGTCAAGCTAGGCAACGATTTTTGATACCTATGACCGCCACGCACTGACTCTAGAATCCTACCGACTGCGCCAATTACGTTAGTCACAGCCGAAGGACTTAAAAAAAACCAAAAATTTTATAATACTAATTTATTAACTAGATACTAGTTTCTTGATCGATGTTAGATACAAGAATTATATCTTTCTACAATAATAACAATATATATATAGTAAACTTATAACTAATAATTGAGGTCGCGGAGTCGGCGTTTACGCGGCCTTGATCCGTATGTGGAACGACGAAGCATCAGCGATTTTGGGTAACCGGGCCATTGTGGTCATCAGCAATCCTTGTATGTGTGTCGCACGTAACAAGTACGTTATTAATCTAGTACGTTGTACACACATTGTTTTTATCGTGTCACGTATTTTTTCTCATATACATACATACATACATAAACTCACGCCTGTCTCCCGTTAGGATAGGCAGAGACTATAGAGCGCCAAATGCCACGGTCCAAACACGCCTGTTTCGCTTCTTCCACTGACATTATCCTCTTCATGCATGCACGTCGGTTTCGAGGACTTTTTATATTACCCCTTTTGAATAAATTACCTATGTGGTCTTTATAGGTACATCTGGGCCGTCCTCGACCGACTTCACCACTCATGCACAGTAAATCTCTTTCGTAACTCTGGAACCATTCATCCTTTCAATGTGGCCGAACCATTTAAGCATCCCCTTTTCAATTTTGGTCACTACATCTACTTTCAATCCACATTTTTCCCTTATCACACTATTCCTCACTCTATCTACCAATTTCACTCCACACATGCTTCTTAGCGCTCTCATCTCAACTGCATTAATTTTACTTTCATGCTTCTTCTGCCATACCCAAGACTCACTTCCATAAATTAGTGTTGGCACCAGGACTCCTTGGTGTATCGCTAATTTAGCGCGGTCCGATATGTTTTTGCTGGCCGCGATGGAGTACAAGGCACCATTAACACTGTTACCCAATTTTACCCTTCTTTCAATATCTCCTTTACACTTACCATCCCTTGTAATCACAGAACCCAGATATACAAATTCATCCACTTGCTCCAGTTTTTCATCCCCTATCATTATGCTGCATTCGGTTCTGGGTTCACTCCTTTCTAAAATCATTACTTTCGTTTTTCCTACATTCACTTTCATACCTTTCCTTATAAATGCCGCATTCATAATATTCACCATTTGCTGTAACTCATACTCCGATGACGCAAGAAGGACTTGATCATCAGCGTATAAGAGACATTTAAACAGTGACTCATTCATCCTAAGACCATAATTCGCTTCTTTCAAATCAGTCAGACAACTATCCATGAAGAGGTTAAACAACCACGGTGACGCCACACAGCCCTGCCTGACACCACCTTTGATGTCAAACTAGCTCGTGCAGGCACCATTTAGTCTAACACAGGCACTTGATTCCGTATACAACGACCTCAACGCCCGTATCAGACTGTCGTTCACCCCATACATAGACAGTGTTGACCACAGTTCATCCCTCACCACACGATCATAAGCCTTTTCTAAGTCGATAAAGGCGCAGAAGACCTTCTGATGTTTTGTTAAGGCCTTCTCTGCTATGCACCGTAAAGAAAAGACTTGATCCACGCATCCTCTTCCCTTTCTGAAACCACCTTGCACATCCCAAATCTTATCTTCTGTCACCCGAATCACTCTTTCAATCAAAATTCTCGCATACAATTTTCCTACCACTCTCATATACCTACAGCTTATAATTGGCAATATACCACCGTGATGGCTGTTAGTCAAAGAATGCTATTTCTACTTTGCTAAAAGTAGAGTGGGTAGTAGAATAGAATAAAATGTTTGTTATGATACATACATATATTATATAAATTCGAAATATCATAAAGGATATTCATGTTTGTTTGCTGTATATTTTGATTAATTAATAAATTCGGTTAACAACAAAGGAAATAAACCAACATTTAAACGGTGAGGTAAGCATACAAAATTTAACTTAACCAGTGTCAGATTGCTCCATATACAATATCCCGGCGCAATTATAAATTGCAAATTACTTTCTGTTCCGCCTTAACTACTCTGTCACGGCGTCAGACTGAGCATTATTTAATAAAATTAGTACGCCACGTTGAGCTCTTAAAATATCTCAATGCACCACATATAATACTTTAATGTGCAGTTACACTTCTAAAAGCCTCTAAGTGTTGACCACAACATGTTGTACCATAATTAAATACACCATTTTATGCTCAATATATAAATAATTCTAGTTTAAAATATTATATTTTCTGCTCATTCTTTTTTTTTTCATTTGTGTCTGTCTTTTTTAAATATCGGTCTTCATTAAATTCATTGTATGGGGGACTGAGGTATTATCGTAGTTGTGCCTTGAAAGCCGACACTATGTGGACTGCACTGGCAATTGTCATCGACCGCTGATATATAACGATGCACGTTAAAGTGTTCTTTGAGAAAGATATCATTAAATGCGTGATTTTCGAAAGGTTTTCTATATAAATAAATAAAAACGTGAACTTAAGTAATTGACGCTAAGAAGAACTCCTAGTCTTGTTAACTGTCATTTCATGAGTTTATCGCGTGTTAATTTGAACGACGAAGTAATCCTATTGGAGTCACAAGCGGAGAGAATTCTGCACCAACACGGGCTATTGATGAGTATTCCATTGGATCGCAAAATGCAAATGAGTCCACATAAAGAGCGATCATTCAAACGTGTCATGTGGCCACAGGTCTTTTCGCTTTAATGAAATCGTATTTAGCGAATAGTTTTAACTCCACATGTGAATATTTAGTCGCCTAATAACGGTTACATGCAAATGCCGCTCATCAATTTCATATTAGCGAGCGTCGAATTACGTCAATTTTGATTACAATTGTATTGATATTGCAATAATTGTTTCAGTCTTAATTTGACGGAATCATAGTTTCTTTGATCACCACCGGGTTACGTTACGATTGGAAGTGGTCTCCATAATTTCATAAAACAATCAACAGAAAGTTGCATTTATCGCTTTCAAACGCAAATTATATCTAATTGTAGGCCTTTGTAGAACAATGCTAAGTCAGAAGTTAACTATAAATACTTCACTCTAAGGATAATTTTGTTAATATGTTGTTGGTATCAAAAGTTGTGAGGGACACTTATTTACGAAAGCCCTAATCAGTGATATGAGTAACTTTTGTACCACTATCTAAGGCTGTAAAATATATCTCGTTATTTTTTATCCTATTTTATATTCGTGGCGCAGCAGGCTAGACAAACGTTTGTTATCGCGAAATAATTGTTTTGAGTCTGGCTGTTTGTGAGGCCGAAATATTTTTGTCATAGTATCTGATATTAATTAAGTTACAAGTCATGCGTTGGGTTTTTGCCTAATATGTAATCAATAACAACTATTATTATCGATTGACTTTCGCTACAATTGTATTGAAAACTTATCTGTCCTTATTTTCTGGTCAAATCATTTGAGTTTAGTAATATTGCATGAGAGTAAAAGTTATTCGTGCAATGTGCATGCAACGCAAGTCGATGACCGTAAAGAAGAACACCTGATTTCATTTTCTGTGCTGTATTTAACTGACGTTGATGTTAAAAATTAGAAAGCCATATAAAAAAAACGCACTCGAAGATCTGTTGTGTTACGTGGTGTGGCGGAAAACATAAATCTTGTGTCGATCGTATCCAAAACGTAGGTAGAGTTTAGTTAGTAGTTTTTTTTTTAATTATTAGTTGGTTAAAATAAAAGATTACACAGTTCTTCAAAAGAAATTAAATTGCTATATTTTCGATCACTTACTTCAATTCAAATGCCAATAGTTTGAACAGTCGTCTTTATGACGTTTTGAAAAATATATTACTATACTCTGTTTGTCTTACCGTTAATCTTAGCGGAAGCGTTCCAATCAATCAACGCTAAACTTTATTCATAACATCTTTTAAAAAATCTACATAAATAGCGATATAAACCAGATCTTAGGAAATAATAGTGTTAGTAAAAACTGACATGATTATTATTTTTTAATAATACATGTTTTGATATTATTGAGAAGAGTAACCCACTAATTAATAAAGACAATCAGAAATAAAAATAAGAATCAAGATAGCGTTTCTCAGTTTATATTTATAAGATAATGGGCTGCACAATGAGGAGTAGTCTAGATGTATAATGGCTTTTAAGCTTTTACGGATATTGGCCTGCATTCAATAACACTCAGACAAATTTACTGCCACGTATCTAAGTGTAAGTAAAACTAATGTATACAATTTCAAAACCATTCCTACACTACATTAAGCTTAAAGCCGTCAGCTTAAAATTTAATAACCAAGAAATGTTATGGAATAAAACGTGTCCATTGAGCGAATATGAAGGCGCGAGGACGCTTGTTTGCTGTTAACTACATCGAGTACTTTTTATTCTCTTTGCCAAGATAATTTGTCTCGTACACGGCACGCTTTAAACCTCTCCACATTATTCAATTCAATAAAACTAGATTGAACCTAATGCATGTTCCCTTTAATAAAATGCACGTGAATATCGCGCATGAATAAATTAACGAAACAAATATGTGGTGCACTCTAACACTGATATTTGAATACCTTTTATTTATTTATTTATTTATTCATTATGGAAGACTAACAGCTACCTTAAACTAGGATAAAAAACAGAAAAATTACAAAGGAGCCAACAAAAGTCTTCACTTATAGCTACAGATCATTACAACTAAAAAGAAAAGGTGTGCATTAAGGGATAAATAATACAAATAAAATTAAAATAGTCGAATAAAGCTACCACTAAATAGGACGCAAACAAACACATTACAAACATAGTTCTGGTTCAACGAAAAATTTTCGGCTGAAACATCTCCTTGCCGACACAACACTCACCAAAAAAGGGTCTAAAGAACGGTCTAAAGAAAGTCTATTGAAATTGACGCATGCTCGCAAAAAGAAACTACAATATTTTTAAGAAAACTCCTTTAACGCATTGTTACACATACATAAATTTTCATTCCGAAAATAAAATCAATACTAAATATGCAGTGCTATACTACATGTACATAAATGACAACATGATGACAGCTTTAAAAAGATTTTTGAAAAGATTTTTCATAATACAATAGCAATTTCTTTCGAAAGTAAAGCATCGAATCAAAATTTAAAGCCACACAAAAAGTATCTAATCTGATGGTATTCCCCGGTCATCTGTCTGGCGCGTGTCGTCCTCAACTCAATTTTCGGATAAACAATCGTCATTTCAGTGGCCTCCTGCCACATGAAATGTCAGTAGCGCCGGTTTCGTGCATCCATATTCATTATGATCTCGTCCTTTTTCCACGATATCCGTCAATATCCGACATTTGATCAGTCATAAACGTATTTTGAGCGATTTTTTTATCCTTCGCCGGCCATGCAGGAGTTCTGGCATTTATGCACATGGATACTATTTAAAACCAAACATATTACTACTCTAATAATCTCAATATTACTGAACTCACTCCTAAATTGAATATGGCTATTATGTTTGGGGTAACCTTGAAGTCAACGAAACGTCTCCTGTTTAACGTTAAGACGTTTTATATTAGCGTCTCGAACATTTCTCTTCCTACAATTATGTTTTGGCCATCATAATATTCAGCGTTATTAATGGAAACGATTACTTTCACCGTTTGTATGTTAAGAAGTAGGATTCAAAGCTGCGACTGCTGAGATCGTTCTTCATTAGACCAAGAACCTAACAAACCAAAAAATATTAAGGAAAAAGACGGAGGACACGAAAAACTTCACAAAAAGTTGCTCCTCAATATTTTATCCCAGCCTCCCTGAGATTTGAATGTAATCCTAGAGATGCAAAATGCAACAAGTAGTAATTAGTTCAAATTACTTCACGATACATGCATGTTTTTTCTCTTTGTAAGTCACTATAGTGCCAGGCTAAAAGTGCGCTGTTTCAATACCCATCTATCAAGCAGAAGTATCTTCAATGCCGTATATTTATACAGCGCTCTGGAAGAGAGGTCGGGGATTAAACGTGTCTCTAATATCAGGCTGAAACTTCGCGCAGAATTTATTTTCACTGCAATTTAAGAATTTTAACGTAGCGTACGTAGATAAAGTTTTAGTTGCGGTGTATCGCGTGTGCTCCCCGGGGCCTTCCGTTTTCCCCCTAATAAAAACAATTCTATTTTATTTCAGTTTAGTCCGTCAAACAAAGTGTGTACGATTCAAATTGCTTACTGAGAATAACAAACAAATCAATTTGCCAATTCATGGTTTATTTGTTTTGTTCGCCGCCGAAACACAACGAATGCCTATTTATACATATGTATGTATGTACGTGTGAAATATAAACATTTAGGAATAGTTGTTTTTCGTGACTCGAGTTTGACGAATCGGTGTGCTTTTCAAATATTCAATAAATCTATCTATGATCCACCGCAGAACATATAACTTTACAATCTCTTGTTGTGTAACGTAAGTTTAAATTACTAATATAAGTGAAATTGATGATTGGGAAATTGATTTTTTTTATAGTTTATTACAACCAATCGACCTATGCGCAGAATAAAGTTATATGTGCTTTTGAACAACTTCTCTTTCTCAGCGATTTAAACTTAATAGGGCACAAAATTATCAATAACTTTTTATGTTCTTCAAACAACAACAAAATTTATGATTATGATTACTTTACTAGTGCAATATATAAACAAGTTTAACTTTATTATTGACATAAAAAGTACTTTGGTGTTATAGTCATAAATAACCTTATTCTTTGCATAGGTCGCAATTATCAAGCAAGGGATTTTATTATTAGTCTTCTTTGAAATTCTATACATTTTTACCACATTGGTCGTTTGATGAAGAGATGTGTATTTGCAGTGTTCTTGTATATCATAATTCGGACGACAGATTATAGTGTATGGTGCATTGGTGTTGCTATGCGGGAGTTAAATAAATAACGCGGCCGTTTGTAGTGTTTATCAATGAATTTTGGAGTAGGTATTATTGTTAGTTTGAGTGCGGATGCAACACTGCGGCGGTCTCATTCCGCTCGTAGCCAGAACGAGATACTGCCCCTGTATCCTTTACGTTGATTAATGCTATTCAATATGAATCCCCTGTATTTGTCCATTTATTTTGGTATTCTGGGTTTTTTAAATGTTAACCAACAAATACTTACGGATGAACGTTTTAAAGGCCTTATCGACTATGTTGGTATCAGTAAGATTGATGAATTAAATGTGCTACAATAATTATAATTCTAATAAGAGTAGGTATACCCTTTTTACATTAGGCGTTCTTTTTGCCTCACAAGTCACAATTATTTCACAATTACCTTTGCTGTAGCTGCGTATTTCTTTCCGTAATGTATTCAGTACGCCTGGCACCAACGCCCGTAGTGGTCACGTAATCATTAACCACAGTTTTCCCGTTCGGTTATCAGTTGCCTGAATATATAGTTATTCGTGAATGGGTAAAAGATTTAAACAGCATATTTTCAGGAGACAGACATCTGAAATTATATTATAATTGAATATATGTTCATACATTATATTAGGCACAGAACAGAGGAATAAGATTAAAAGAGAAATAGACAGGTTTTATGGAGACGAGTGGCGCCGCTTATTTATTAATTTAAATTTTATATACAGGTATGTATAAGTCTCCTATAAATTCTACTACAATTACAAGATCATATTTAAAAAATTGAAATATAATAGGAGGGCTGCTGTTCGTTGCCAGGTATTTATAAAAGTCTTGATATTCCCCGCTATGAAAATTACAATATAAATTACTATACTATGACATAAACCATGTTGCTTTATGGTCGTTCCTTCATCATCATCATCATCAACCCATATACGTCCCACTGCTGGGCACGGGCCTCCTCTACCATTGAGAGGGTTTAGGCCATAGTCCACCACGCGGGCCTAGTGCGGGTTGGCGGACTATACACTAAGAGATTCCTAAGAACTTTTAGGTGTGCAGGTTTTATCACGATGTTTTCCTTCACCGTTAAAGCAAGTGATAATTCAATATGAATACACACACAACTTCGAAAATTCAGAGGTGTGTGCCTGGGGTTCGAACTCGCGACCGCTGAGATTCACGACCGCGCGCCTAAACCTCGAGGCCATCACAGCTTCTTCATTCATTTCATTCTCTTTCCTTAATTTTTATTGTAGATTTACGAGAGGGCACCAACATTTACTGTACGAATATTCCTCTGAGTTATTAAACTTAGTACCTATTGTGCAAGTACCTACTTACGTTTTCATTACGTTTTAACTGAACAATAAATGAAACACATTTAAATTGATTGCTACGCGAAATACTATTTAGTATACTCGTAACATGTTTCCAAGTTATGCGGAGTTTAAATAAATAAATAACACCCAACAGTCACACACATAGTCCTGACCCCACACTAAGATACGTGTCTTGTGTCGTGGGTATCAGCAACTATGAGAAACTTTTCGGTCTCACAAACACCCAGACCCGAAACAAATATTTGTGGATCACACAAACATTTGTCCCGGTGCGGGGATCGAACCCGCGGCCACTCGTTTCGCAAGCTGGTTTAGTCAACTGCGCCACGGGGCTGTTTGACTATTATCTTAACCTATTTAAATTATGGGAATTACTTTCCTAGTACGTGAATATCGAAGTATTATTTATTTTGTAAGTACGCTAAATTGCGATCCGAGTTAATAGCATTATTTTCTTACGACGTGTTGCTATAGCGCACTAAACTTCTAAGATAAATGGCTACAAGGCGCCGCACTTTCACAACCCCACATTGCCTATAATTGATTTATTTTTGACGCTCGGCTTAAAAGATCAGCGAGGCCCTACAAAAATGGATTCTATCCTCCAATTTCGCGTTCGTGAGACCTATCATCAATGTTACTATATATCTACATATGTTCATATGACTTTCCAGTTTACTATGAGAGAATACTATAATAACTCGTATGGTCCTCGTCCAGTTTTATTTGTTATAATAAGCAAATAATTTAATCCATAAATGCGATAAATGAAGTGCCTATAAACCAATGACCTTTACAACAAATAATTAGTCCCAATGCTGGCGCATGTGCCATGAACTAAAATAATTCATTAATTATAGTATTAGTACAAAAGTTGGTCCAGTAACTCGTTGGCACGCGACGCATTTATTTAAATACTATAGACATAATTAATCGTGTCCTCTTTTCTGAATCTGGTTTGGTCACAAGAATACTGTCGCCAAACTTTATTTACCCTATGGTAGAAACTTATACTGTTTTTAAAGTCTATAGATGTTTAGTCTATAGTAAACACAAAACACGCATTTAACCTCATATTCGATTTTGGTTCCTAACTCTGTCAGCTTTCCGATTAAAATATTTTTCAATAACAACGGTCAATTCTGAAAATAGGTATGTAAATAAAAACCAGAATGTTGTATTTACCAATGAGCATTTTTTTAAATAATTTATAAAAAAAAAATAAAATGCTATGTAGACAAATTATCCAGACACGGTATTCATGTGTAAAATAAAATAATGTATACAATTTAAAAATGCCATGCAATTTATGTACATACATAATACATATGTATGTATATGTGCTTTGCTAAATGAGAGTGTTATGTGAAATACATTGTCATTTAGTGCGGACATTGTGCAAGCGCGAAACACTGACAACGTTTCGCTACTGGAGCTACCGTGATTTTCTAGCTAAAGTAAAGCGCGCAATTTAAATGGAAATTTTATGTGAGAATTTCATTTTTCAGCCGAGTTGGCTACGGACGAAAGAGTTTTGGGACAAGTCCTTTGAGGAGCGCTACGAGAAGATACGCAACGATAGTCGCCGGCCCAGATTAAAGGTAATATATCCATTGTTTATATTCCTCCGCTCCATTTTGAACAAGGTATCCCAATTAAACGCAAAGGGATATTTTAATTAATTAGTTAATTACTGCGCAGAAAGATTTCGTTTCCTATCTAGCCCTGAGTTCAAAGTTGTGTAGATGTGTTCCATAGGTTTCCTTTGATACGCTGCGCTTATTTGCTTCTTTAATAGTCAGCGGATACTCTTTTTGATCACAATATTTATCTGTCTACATCTGCGTATACGTGCCATTTCCGTGTACGGACCTTTATAATTGGAAGTTAAATCGTAGTCCACCACACGGGCCTTGCGCGGTTTGACATATTACATACTTAAGAAATTTCTAAAAACTTTTAGATTCCTTACAATGATTTCATATTCAGTGCAAATCCAGACTCGAAACAAGTGTCCAAACAAACCCACGATTTTTTAAGCTGGTGGTTAGCTACACCACAGGAGCTGTGTAGTTTCGGTCGATTCTTGCCAAGACACTAATCTTATTATTTTGAAACTACTTATCTGTTAGTGTTAACTAGGCAAAATAGGATTATGAAAAGAGAGAGGGAGAGGTGATCTCAGAGTCGTGAGGAAAAAAACTGCCTCCCCGCCGCCCGCCAATCCAGGTATTCATGATAAATAAATAGTTGAAGAGTAAAAAAAAATTAACAACTTCCAATAAATATTGCAAAAATATAAGTTACAACTACAAAACATAGCTTTCGTTCAGAACCACGGACAACTTTGGTAGTGAATTACATTATTGGTTGGATTGGTTAAATGGTTATATCCTTTGAATCTATGTCTCTTACTAAACTTTTATACAATAGTATTTTAAAAAGATGTGATACCATGACGTCATGTTTCTATTTTCGTTGAATAATTACCTTATTAGGCACTAAATTGAATATATTAATGAGATTTGTTTATGTCAAATAGTCATATTACGTGGCCTCTCACTAAAGGCGTCATGGGACTGCTCAGAGTCACTCAACGAGCTATGGAGAGGGCTATGCTCGGGGTTTCCCTACGTGATCGAATCAGAAATGAGGAGATCCGTAGGAGAACTAAAGTAACCGACACAGCCCAACGGATTAGCTCGTTGAAGTGGCAATGGGCCGGCCACATGGCGCGGAGAACTGATGGCCGATGGGGCCAGAAAGATCTCCAGTGGAGGCCACGTACTGGAAAGCACAGCGTGGGACGTCCCCCGACGAGGTGGTCCGACGACCTTGTCAAGGTCGCGGGACGTCGCTGGCTGCAGGCGGCTTCCGACCGTTCCCGGTGGAAGCAATTGGGGGAGGCCTATGTCCAGCAGTGGACGAATATTGGCTGTTGATGATGATGATGAGTCATATTAACAAATATTCTTACTTAGCCAAATGCAGTCGTTAACATTAAAAAGTTATTAGTTAATACTTTTGATTTTAAAATCGAATAAACTCTCACAAAATCAAGAATTTTATACGATACGATCGCCAAAAGGGTCTGGGAAATAAAATAAAGCTACAATCCATTTTTAATATAAGAATATGAGAATGTACTGTCAGTGTATAATTAATTAGTCAATAAGACCACGCAGTCTGGCAATGCTGGTTGCAATTTTTTTATTTAACCCTTTGTAAAATCTATTAGCATGAAATGAAACATCATAATTGTAATTCTCTCGGTATCGTGTTTTTAAACCGCAACATAGGATACATGTAAGGAGGCTTGCTAAGCGAGCCCCTCGCTCCGGTAATTAATCTTCGATAATTGAATGACCGCCGCGCAGAGCTATTTTGTTTTTATTTTTTAATCCAGCTTATTGTCCTACAGTTACCGGATGACAAAGCTTCATTAAAAATATACATTTTTCAATGTGCAGATTCTCAATGCTACATTATTCTGTACTTTTGCATAATTTTGTTAAAGGCATTAACCAAAACTTGGTTTGCATTAATATTATAATGAAGAAGTACACTTATAGGACTAATATTTTGGAATGTTTTGCTAATTAATGCCTGATTTAAGTCGTATTATAGTCACGCGTACTAGATATGGCTTAATCGGCCTTTAAGTTACCTCTGTAACAGACAACATGTTCGTGTACATGTTCGAATAGAAGTATTGAGTTAGTGTAATCCATTTTCTTTTTGATTGTGACCAATCTATGACAGCGCAACGTAATCTCAATTAAGTTTGGAATAAATAAATTCATTTTAGTATAAGCACGCCGTCGTCACAACGAATCAGAAAATTACTCGAACTAGTTTAGTTTAAAGAGTCTGTGGTGTAGTCGTAACATATTAACATCATACAAAATTGTAGTAAAAGTTTTAAATTTCCGCTCAAAAAGTTTTAAAGTTAAAGTTTGAAATTGTAATAAAAGAGTAATGGTTAAAGTAAATACTTATCTCGTTATGAGAAAGTAAATAAAATGTTGTACCTTTACTGTTTTAGAAACGACTTACATTCAAAATTATTTGATTTAATGTATTATTTATTTTTATTAGTCTGTTTAACTTTCTTCCTCGATATACCAAAATTTTGTGATGTGATATATTGTCATGCATGGAAATGTGTATGGTAAATTTAAAAAAATGAAGTCATAAAAATTATACAATTGAAGCAAAGGTCGTAAAAGATCATGCGGCAAATGACGACAAAACGAACATTACAAGATAACTTTTGATGCTTTTGTTAAAACTTTTAATTTTTAGCTTCTACGCGTGTCAGTCCTTACGGACTTTAATAAACCGGCCTGTACCGAAAAATAAAAACAAAAATAACATGAATATATAATAATGATAAATAAAATATTATTATTCGTTCTTTACTTTTAATATGTATCTAATCATCATTTCATTTATTGTTGTATCTCATACAGGTTATAGTCGTGCCCCATTCTCACAACGATCCCGGTTGGCTGAAGACCTTCGAGCAGTATTTCGAATGGAAGACCAAGAACATTATCAACAACATTGTACAAAAATTGAACCAGTACCCAAACATGACTTTTATATGGACGGAAATTTCATTTTTAAATGCTTGGTGGGAACGATCGCACCCCGTCAAACAAAAGGTAATTGCAATCCAATGTTTCGTATAACATATTATTTCTTTTGTCTGTTCTCTACAATCCAAAAAATTTACAAGCGCTTTTGCGGCATCCTTTGTAGCCGATGTCTAATAATAACTTGAATTACGAATGTTATGTATTTGTCATTTTGTCAGTTTTGTATCAGTCCCACATAATAGGGGACGAGCCTATTTCCATTTTTATAATAACAATATTTATTATATATTTTTAGTAGAAACAAAAGTGAATTGTTGAATATCGACCTATCATTACAGGCTCTGAAGAAATTAATAAAGGAAGGTCGATTAGAGATCACGACCGGTGGCTGGGTGATGCCCGACGAAGCGTGCACACACATTTACTCGCTTATTGATCAGTTTATTGAAGGTAACATTACATAGCTCAGGTTCAATTACCTCGACACAATCTATTTACAGAAATTAGTCTGAATTGCTTCCGGATAATTTCCCTCGAAGAAAATTCCCTCAATTAAATTTCATACATCCAAAAATACCGCTTTTCACCTTCGGTACGTAATTTCCTTTTTATAACTCTCCTTTTCTTTTTTAGGTCATCACTGGGTAAAAAATAACTTAGGTATAACTCCAAAGAGTGGCTGGTCTATCGACCCATTCGGACATGGGCCAACCGTTCCTTATTTGCTCGATAAAAGTGGTCTCGAGGGTACTATTATTCAACGAATTCATTATGCGTGGAAACAATATCTTGCAGAAAGACAAATCGAAGAGTTTTATTGGATTCCCAGTTGGTCAACAAAGAAACCATCGCTCGTGGTCCACAACCAACCGTTCGATATATATTCTATAAAAAGTACCTGCGGTCCACATCCATCTGTGTGTCTCAGTTTTGACTTTAGAAAAATTCCTGGAGAGTATTCTGAGTACACAGCTAAACATGAGGACATCACCGATCAGAATCTCCAAAGCAAGTCCAAGACATTAATAGAAGAATACGACCGCATCGGATCTCTGACGCCGCACAACGTGGTCCTAGTGCCCCTCGGAGACGACTTCAGATATGAATACAGCGTGGAGTTTGATGCTCAGTACATCAATTATATGAAAATGTTCGATTACATCAACAGCCACAAAGAAATGTTCAATGCAGAGGTGCAATTTGGCACACCCCTAGACTACTTTAAGGCAATGAGAGAAAGACACAACGACATACCAACACTAAAAGGAGATTTCTTCGTATACTCTGATATATTTAGCGAGGGAAAACCCGCGTACTGGTCCGGATACTACACAACTAGGCCCTATTTGAAGATACTCGCGCGACAATTCGAACACCAACTGCGGACGTCAGAAATTTTGTTCACCCTCGTATCAAACTACATTAAACAAACAAACAATCAATATCTTGTCGCTTCAGAAAAAAGACTTGAAAAATCTTACGAGCAGTTAATCAACGCGAGGAGAAACTTGGGCCTTTTCCAACATCACGACGCGATAACCGGAACCTCTAAATCCAGCGTGATGTACGACTACGGAACTAAACTGTTCACTAGTTTGTACCACTGCATTCGACTGCAGGAAGCCGCTTTGACCACTATAATGATACCAGACGTCACGCTTCATTCGCAGAACATTATACAGAGCGAAGTCGAGTGGGAGACATATGGGAAACCGGCCAAGAAACTACAAATATCTTACGTCGATAAGAAAAAAGTTATCTTGTTCAATCCACTCGCCGAGTCTCGTACGGAAATTATCACGCTTAGGTCAAACACTACTAACATTCGCGTATTTGACACTCAAAAAAAACAATACGTACAATATCAAATCACACCTATCATCGACATTCGTGAAGATGGGAAACACGTTATAAGCGATAGTAGTTTCGACCTGCTTTTCGTGGCCACGATGCCTCCTCTAACCGCAATCACGTACAATCTCGAAGAGCATACCAACACCTCCAATCACGGCATCGTATTCTGCAACAACTGTATGCAAGTTCCAAAATCTGATGGCGAAAAGTTATTTGTCACGAAAAAAATGTTGCCCGGTGACATCCAATTAGAAAACTCTGTTCTTAAATTACTAATTAATAGAAACTCTGGATTCTTGAGGCAGATATACAGGAAGGATTTGCAATTGAGAAACGTGGTTGAAGTTCAGTTCGGAGCTTACCAAAGCGCGCAAAGGCACTCGGGCGCCTATTTGTTTATGCCTGACTATGATTCGCCGGAGAAAAACGTTTTAAACGCTTACACCAACTGGAACAATCCCCAAGATGAAAACATAGTGATAGTCTCCGGGCCCGTGTCGAGAGAAGTCACTATCATGTACTTACCATTCTTAGTGCACACGATCAAGATATTTAACGTGGAAGACCCTGCATTAGCCCGCGCCGTACTTATTGAAAATGTTGTAGACTTCGAGATGCCACCAAAAAATAGAGAGACCGAACTTTTCATGCGAATTCAAACGGACATTTTAAATGGTGAACCACCTGAATTTTACACTGACCAAAATGGTTTTCAATATCAAAAAAGAGTAAAAGTTGATAAGTTAGGAATTGAAGCTAATTATTATCCAATCACGACCATGGCTTGGCTCCAGGATGAGGACAGCCGACTCACTCTAATAACGAACCACGCGCAAGGTGCAGCTGGTTTCGAACCCGGCCGTCTGGAAGTTATGCTTGACCGACGCACTCTGTACGACGACTTCCGTGGTATCGGTGAAGGTGTAGTCGACAACAAACCCACTGTTTTCCAAAACTGGTTATTACTAGAGCCTATGACGGCGAAACGAAGTAAAAGGGACACAAGCGAAAGTTTCCGACCAGTGAACGAAAGGCACTTCTCTCCCGGAAAGAAGGCCGCAGCGTATCAATTACCGTCACACACCGCCGACTATTTGAGCAGAACTCTGAATTACCCTGTCAATATCTACTTACTGGATACAAGCGAAGCGGGCGAAGTGCAAGTGAAGTCCCACCAAACGTTCCTGCAAAACTTTCCGAATGGCATCCATTTGATAACTCTTCGCACCATCACTGACGATATATTGGAGCAGTTCCCGAGTACTTCCTGCTACATGGTGCTGCAGAGACCGGGCTACAGTTGCTCTGTAGGTGACAAGATCAAAAAGATATCTTCGACATTTACACCGAAAACTAGATTCAACGGCTTACACATCACTAACTTGACGTCAGTGAGTCTCACCGGCCTAAAAACATTTAAGTCGCTGCCTGGCTTAGAGGCGATCGAACTGGAGCCCATGGAGCTCAAAACTTATAAAGTACGGTTTTAAAGACTGTTAGTTCTAGGCTGGTTTAAATAATTTTGTATGAACTTAAAAGTTTTTAGATCACATGCCAACAAAAGCATGGCATCGTATGATTTAGTGAATTATGTGAGAGGTGCAATTTTGATGTACTTTACATAGTGTCAACTAAGCTAGTGCGCGTAACTAGATAGTGTAATAATTTTTCACGTCGTACACCTCAGTCGAGCCACCGTAACTTGCCTTTATCGTTAATTCATAAACAATTATTAGTTCACCCGTTTAAAATTGTGTCAATAAAATTTTACAATCTTTTAGGTGAATCTACCTCAGGACCAAATGATATAGTTGTTGTAATGTGAAAATATGGATCTATGTCAATATATATTAAACCAACCGAATATAGTCGGAATGAATCTCCCTTCGAAACTTTCCAAGTTAATTCATTTATTTAATATTTTATTTATTCTTGCAATTATCCTGTTTTTCTATCTAATGTAAAATATTTGGTTTCCGTTTAGTTTAATTATTTCTATTCATTATGAACTGGTTGCTGTGATAAAGTACATGACATAATAAAACGTGTTTAATTTATACAAATATATTTTTAACTTAGTTACCACCAACATGTTTTTGCTTACCACAAGCGATCAAACAAATATGCACCACATTGTAATAAGGAATGGATGGAAGGCAAAGTTTTAAAACATCGTAAATGATTACGCGGAAGCCGGAGCAAAGTTAGTTTGAAACACGTGTGAGGGAATGTCAGTCAACAAGAAACTTTTCAAAAAGTTGCATTGCGCAGCGCAGTGACGTTGGCTGCAAATGCGCTCGGTGCCGCCCACTCACGGCAACTTGCCAACTGCACTCAATTGCTTATCCATTTATTAAAAAACTTTCCGTTGGCTTGTGGTGTTTGTGATTTAATATAATTTATTGATATTCATAATTTTATTATTAAATCTATGATGAAGGGCTGATAAGGGAGTGAGATATTTAAAATTAATTATCAGTTTGTATAACCGGATGTAGGAGGGACCTATATACGGCCCTCCTCCGACTAGTCGATCAGTATTCCACCTGTCGAACTGTATCGGAATCACATTAAAATACATCAGGATTGTCTTTGGTTGTTTATATACATATACAGTACACATGTAAATACATATGCATTTCGTTATTTGACAGTTAAGATTTCCATATATTCTAATGGAGAATGTGTTTATTGTGCCACAGTTGAAGTTAATATAGTGTATATTTTAAATAAGTTATATTGTTCATGATAATTATATATTTCAACAGGATGTTCGGATAAAAAGGGCAAATAACAACTAAAGAAAGTAAAGGAAAAGAGTGTGTGATTATAATGTGGTGATTTTTTTCACCCAAATGATTCATGCAAAATTGATATGTCGTGTTCAGTTTTAGTTAATTTTCTTTTAATATTTGCCACAGTACAGGTATGTGAAATAATATCGATCGTCTAATGACTAACGCCACTACTTGATAGGTTTATTCATAAAACCAAAAATCTACTTTCCATTTGGAGGACCAAAAATATAGTTTATAATTTACTATTTAATATAAAACGTTATTGTGTAACTTAGTTTCTCTTGCCAACATAAGTTAGGCGGCCGGCATTGTGAGAACAGTTTGTTATTACGCTAAAGTATAATAACACACAGCTGAGCTTTTGCTTCACATTCATAGAAGTGTTTGATATCATCGAAATTATAATAGAACATTAGCATGACTTACTCAAACACTTTGTCCGTATATTGCATTTAATTGAAACTATGATCAGCATTAGCACCATGGATGACTTATTAGCTTAACCTTTTGGTTACCTTCAAGCGACATAATAATTTTTGTAAATATAAATGTATCACTAGAGTAATTAACTTACATAAACTTTAATGAAATAAATTTTATCTCGTTAGTCAGCATGCACTCAGCTAGCGTTAACATGTTTTATAGTCATTTTAACACCTTATCGTAATTCTATAGGTGTCTAATATCATCCTAAATTAAATTTACAATTTACCATGTATAGAAAAAAATAATTGTGGCAGACCAAATGTTTGTTAAAACGAAAATTTTGTCAGAATAATATTGAATAATACGGTGCAACTACATATTTCAATGATTTATTGTGGATTTTTAATAGCCGATGGCCTGTGTAATCAACTTTAATCGTAAGATACTTTCAATAACTTATATGTAATAACCGATAATAAAGATGTTGTTTTATTTTTATTTACGACACTTGTTTTTTGCAGTAACCATAGATGTCAAGTACACATTGATATTATGTACATTTTGTTTAAAATATTGGTGTAGTTGAAATAAAAAAAATCACAAACGTATAAGAATTGTTTTATTTATTACATTTACATCCCATTCATTCAAAATAACATACATAGATTCTTAAAAGTTAGAAAATATCGCAAAAGTAAGTTAAGAATTATAATTCATGTCACTTTTATAAAAATCATCATTTAAAAAATATATCCGTGTGTGATTGAAATTATGCAACGTTTTAACAATAGTCAAGAGGTACCTATTAGATACTACCTAATACTAAATCTCTTCGCCGCTCCATCAGCTCATTTCTTCTTTATTCTACTCGCAATCCATTCGAGCCCTAGGTGGAGTCTGTCAACAAACAATACATCCAGTTATACTATGAAATAATAATGTATAAGTATGTACAGTTCTAGGAATAGTACAGGAATGCAAGGACAAGTATCTCTTGTAAAGAAATAGCTCTTAAGTATATAGCCGAATAAGTATGATGAATCGGCCCTCATATGGGAACCTATATTGAACCTTAGGTTTTAGTATCGCCTACTTCTCGCGGCCAGCTTTCGCTCTTACTCTGAGACTAGTGAAAAAATAACGGTTCTCATGATTTTTCTTCAGTCATACATTTGTAAAGTCAATTGCGCTAGAGAGTTGAGACCAACGCAAGAGAAAATTGTAGAGTACATACATTTTTAGTGTAAAATATTAAAAAAAAAAGTAAATCATATTTTTGTTTGTTCTCTGAGACTTAGGTACAATGACGAAAATAATATGTCTCATGCTTCATTACGAGCTCAATAAAATTGTTGGTGCAAAACATCGCAAAAAAATCGCAGTTTATAAAGAATAGGTATAAACTAGACAGGCATACAATTTTATCTTCACATTTAAGTTATTATTATTTACCAATTATTATCGCTGGTCGTACATTGATATCGCTCTAAGCTGGAAGCTAGGAAGGTCTCTACTTGGTTTCTCGCTTTCGATTTAGATTTTGGTACATTTGTACTTTGTTTTTTCTTTCATGTTTTCAAAATGAATCAATGTTAAACTTATTATTTTTATGAGGTAATAATGTCTGACAAGCGCACAAATAAGTTCATTGTACAAGAAATCAAATCAATCTAACAAGAAATTGTTAAAATCTCTTATGGAATTACGCATATTCTTTATAGTCATCAGTTCGAAAATAGTGACAGTAACCATAAACATACAGATAAATCAATTCTAATACAGTATTAATATATGATATATATTTGAAGAAAATATGAGATTTCATTAATTAAACAAAATTCTGCTTAGTGAGAAAAGATCATGAGAAAACCTGCAAGATTTCACAACAAGGTGTGTGCAAATTCGCATTAATCCAAATGTCTTAATTCCTTCCTAATATATTGGAAGCTTAGGTCCACCATTAGTAAAACCTGTAAGGGTAATAATCATGAAGAATCGTTTCTACTCAGACTTTGAGGTGTAAACCCTACCACAGCGATAACCCGTTTACAACACCTCAATGACGTAAGTCGTAACGTAAGTATTCCACTATAGTATTTTTTTTAAAAGATGTACGGTTGGTCACTATTTCTATCACTTGCATTCAGTGCCGTGGAACAACAAAAAATATTTAAAATAGTTATTCTTCCACGATTACGATATACTCAACAAATAAAAGGTTTGTTTCTGCAAAATTTATTGTCAAGACGAAATAGTGGCAGTTGAACTCAATCAATCGAAAGTCCCATAAATTTACTAGTTAGAGGTGTTAAGTGTTTTTTCGCATCACAAAAATATGAGATTGCGGTCTGTTTCTAAGTAATAAGAGAGAGAGGGGTAAAGAGCAAACCACTTGTATTGAATAATTGTTAATATACAAGAACATGATACTGAATAAAATGTGAAATTTATGAAATTCAAGTTACACAGCCTACAATACTTTATATTCCCACAGGGGTAACGAAAAATTAAAACTTTTTATACAATTATGTATATAACATTCATGCTTCTTAAAGCATTGTAAAACAAGTATATTATTAATTTCTGCATATAAATTATTTTAAAAAATTATAAGTTTATTATGGATGGAATATAAAGTTTTAGTTAAAATAAAAATATTTCAATAGTATTAAAGAATTAAGTTATTAAATTATAATTTAATAATTAGTTAGTATGACAAATATCGCTAAATTTAAAAATATAAAGTACGAACGAACAAAGCCCATATTTAGCAGCAATTGAAAACATAATATATTTAGAATAAGATAAGGAAACATATTTATTACATTGCGAAGCTAGTACAAATAAAAACGAAGACGTCGATAAGATAGTAAGTCTGGAACATACAAGTTTATTAAAACAATTACGAGCAACATAAATTGTAAAGATTAGATTTACTTATGTATGTATTTTAAATTATACATGAACACCAATCAGTAAATTCATTCAATTTCACCATAGTCGTTTTACTGGCAAAATCCCACAGCATAAGTTCATTTCGCGGTACAATAACAATAATTTTAATTCGATTCTAAAAAGGGGGTTGTTATATAAGGTTATCAGATAGAAAATTTTAAATAATGGAAAATTCGCAATATCTTCTTTATCAACCCATACATGACCTATGTAAATAAATGAAATATGTTCTAATTCTCAAACAAATACAATTAAAAGATATTTAAAGCGTATACTGAGAAACAAAATCCACTCAAATTCATCACGACCAAATATTTTGGACCCGATTTTTTCGATTTTAGAGTTGAACATATTATCTCTATATAGCCAATAGCTTGTATTAGATGAAATTAGCATGAACATCTGACAACGATGATTCAGCATTGCCACCGACGTGTTCGCAGAAGTACAGTCAATACAATGTTCATCCGGATAACGTTACTGCATTTTTATAAACTTGTGATATCAGCGATGAATCAAGACACTGCGCATTTCCTACAATCCTAATGTGACCAAAAATGTCCTTAATTGTTGAGTTTGCTAAACACGATTTTAAAATAGAGAAACACCTAGACGTTACGAAACATTTGCAGTAGTTTGAACAGGCTAATTTTATTACGCAGACTGTCAATAAATTTATTCGACAATTTACTATAAGTGGCTCGCAGGAAATATTAGTTTAATTTATTCCCTATCCTTCCCTTAATTTCTTACTTTTACAGTTTAATTCTTTCCTTCGGGGTTGAAAAAAAAACATAAAATACGTGTTAATAGTCAGCAATGCAGCATGGAAAATAATAAGCGAGGCGACAGGGCTAGGGCGTACCCCGTAGGCGACGCGCAGGGGCAGCACCCGGTCCCTGTGCGAAATGGGCAAGGGTTGTTGCACCAGCCCGGGCGGATGCAATGTAAGACGCAAGCCCGGGAAATGAGATTGAGGTATGCAAGTTGGAATGTAGGGACGATGACTGGTAGGGCAAGGGAGCTAGCGGCTGTGTTGAAAAAGAGAAGAATAAATGTGGCTTGTGTGCAAGAGACAAAGTGGAGAGGAACGAAAGCTAGAGAGATTGGAGAAGGATATAAGTTTTATTACTGTGGAAGTGACGGGAAAAAGAACGGTGTGGGAATTGTTCTGGATGAGAACTTGAAAGAATGTGTGATAGATGTGAAAAGAATAAGTGACAGAATGATTGTGGTTAGGATGATGGTGCAGAATTTGATGTTGAGTGTGATGAGTGTGTATTGTCCTCAAGTAGGATGTGACGACGTAGAGAAAGAAAGATTTTGGGAGGAATTTGATTGCGCGATGATGGGAGTAGATATGAATGAAGAGATAATTATAGGAGGAGATTTTAATGGGCATGTAGGGAAAGTAAGACAGGGGTATGAAAGTATTCATGGAGGATGGGGAATTGGGAGCCGAAATAATGAGGGAGAGGCTATACTCCAAGCGGCTTTAGCTTTGGATTTGGTAGTTGCCAATACCTGGTTCAAGAAAAGAGACGAACATCTCATAACTTACAAAAGTGGACACCATCGAACCCAAATAGACTACTTCCTCCTCAGGCGCCGCAGTTTTAACTGTGTGAAAAACTGTAAAGTGATACCTGGCGAGGAATTGGTTTCACAGCACCGTCTATTGGTATTGGACACCAAATTCACAGTTAAAATAAATAAATCCCATACCCGACCCCCATCCAAAATAAATTGGCATGTACTGAAGAAGAATGATTGTGCAGAAGAGTTTAAGAGACGAATGATAGAAGACATAATGAAGATGGGCGATATGCAGACCTGGAGTGTGAATGATTGTTGGACGGAAATGAGTAACTGTGTAAGAAAGGTAGGAAAGGAAGTGTTAGGAGAGTCAAAAGGTAAATACATGAGAGAGAAGGATACATGGTGGTGGACGAATGATGTGCAGAGTGTACTGAAAGAAAAGAAACAAAAATTTAAGGAATGGCAGAGCGTAGAAGTGGAAAATGTCAGCGTGAAAGACCGAAAGAAGATTGAATACGATGAATGTAAGAAAAGAGCTAAAAAAGCCGTAGCTGTCGCCAGGGCAAAGGCACAAGACATATTATACAAGTCTCTGGAAAGCCCTGAAGGACAGAAACAAATCTACCGGCTGGCTAAAGCGAGGGAGCGAAAGGCGAAGGACGTATCGCATATGAAGTGTATAAGGGATGAAGTGGGAGAAATTTTGACAGATGATGATGAAATTAAAAATAGGTGGAGAACCTATTTTGGACAACTAATGAATGAAGAGAATGATTGGGAGAGGCGGCTTGAGGATATACCAGTGAATGTGGGGTTAGTAAGAGATATAAGTATGGATGAAGTCAAGAGAGCTGTATGTGGAATGAAGAATGGAAAGGCGGTTGGACCAGATGGAATACCAGCAGAAGTATGGAAGGTTTTGCAAGTAGTAGGGTGGAAGTGGCTGACTTTGTTCTTCAATAAGCTGTTACTGGACAATACGATACCCGACGAATGGTGCAACAGTTATTTGGTGCCCATTTTTAAAAACAAGGGAGACGTTCAAGATTGTAACAATTATCGGGGAATAAAGTTAATGTCACACACTCTGAAAATATGGGAGAGAGTAATTGAGCGACGCCTGCGAGAGGAGTGTGAGGTTTCACGGAACCAGTTCGGTTTTATGCCTGGCCGTAGGACAATGGATGCCATTTTTGCAATTCGCCAGTTGTGCGAAAAATACAGACGAGCACATAAAAACTTGCATATGGCATTCATTGACCTCGAAAAGGCTTATGACCGGGTTCCTCGTGAAGTTGTATGGTGGGCCCTTAAGAAGAAATGTGTGCCTGAGAAGTACCTACAGTTGATCCGAGCCATGTATCGCAAATGTGAAACCCAAGTCAGGACAGCCGCTGGTCTCACAGCCAGCTTCGATGTCGCTGTTGGTGTGCACCAGGGATCGGCTCTTAGCCCTTACCTCTTCCTGTTGGTTATGGATGCCGTTACGGCAGGTATACAGGAAGAGGCACCCTGGTGCATGCTGTTTGCTGACGACATTGTGCTGGTGGCAGAGAGTGGCCACGAGGTGCAGAACAGACTGGAGGTGTGGCGGCATAGACTTGAAAATTTTGGCCTTAAAGTCAGCAAAACGAAAACGCAGTATATGTTTTGTGACTATGGCGGTCTTTCAAGTTCTGTGTCCGTCACACTTGATGGAATGCCGATACCAGTCTGTTCCGAATTTCGCTACCTTGGGTCACTCATGCAAAGTGACGGGGACATAGACCGTGATGTAAGGCAAAGGATCAACTCAGGATGGATGAAGTGGCGACAGGTCTCAGCCACAATATGTGACCCGAGAATGCCCCTCAAATTGAAGGGCCAAATATACAAGTCCATCATAAGACCTGTCGTCATGTATGGATCAGAGTGTTGGGCTACGAAGAAGACGGACGAAAGGCGACTGCATGCAGCAGAAATGCGAATGTTGCGATGGATGTGTGGGGTGACACGAATGGACAGAGTGAGGAATGACTATGTTAGAGGAAGTTTGAAAGTAGCTCCGGTGATAGATAAGTTGAAAGGAAACCGTCTGTCGTGGTATGGTCATATTATGAGGAGGGATGAAACGTATGTTGGAAAAAAAGTGATGAGTATGAGTGTCGAAGGATGGGCTAGCAGAGGAAGGCCAAAGAAAAGATGGATGGAATGCGTGAGAGGTGATATGAAAGAGAAAGGGGTGACTGAAGACATGACGGCTGACAGAGACATTTGGAAGGAAAAAACATGCTGCGCCGACCCCAAATAGACTTGGGAAAAGGGCAAGTGGATGATGATGATGAGTCGCGCAATAAAGTTTGTAACATAGCTAAATTGAAATTAAATTCACCTAAGCTTTGCTCGCCTACGTTTTTACAAAAGCTGTCAAGTTAATCAGATTATTTTTGTTCAAGGAATGTTCAATTCTCGAAAAATAAAACTAATCTTCCATTGACAAGATGAAGTTTGGATAATCCCCTAGTAAAAAAGTAGAATCCTGCAAAAGTCAGGATATAAGTTTAAGTATCAAAAGTCTACCTTGTTTGGAGGTGAACGATACTATTCCATAATCATATACTAATTATTTATAATTAAAATTCCACTGACTCAAAGCATTTGCCACGTTAACATAGACAAATATAATGTGTTGAATGTGAAGAATATTTTAATTAGGTATTGTTTACTTCCTTCCAAATTTCATACCCTACTTGCCTGACAGACATTTCTATATGTCTATTTATATGTCACTTTTTAACGCCGACCAATTGCGGGTTGGGTTACTATGTAGTAAAATATAGACAAGATGAAGAAAAATAAACCCATTGAAGAATAGACAAATAATTTGTAAGAACTTTAAGGTGTTTCTACAAGTTATTTCCGTTCACTGTTAAAGTACGCGACATCGAAACGTCAAAATTTCATCTTGACCCTGCCCTTATCCTCGAGACCATCACGACTTTAGCCTACCGTTTACGTATGTTGTATATTTAAATGAACAACTAACAAAGCAGTTTTGTTAGTATTAAAACCTATATAAATTATATCTTATATGGATAAAATGCTAAAGGACGGGAATAGGTTTAAGGTGTTCATACCCTTCCCCGGTGAGGGCGCAGCAGGCCTGTATGTGCCACGGATGTTGCTTGATTGACGTTAAGTCCAATTGCTCTGATATCTCGGCAGCAGTCATAGATCCTTTGACATCCTGGAATGTACAAATAACGCTATGTTTAAGAATTGTAAGTGTACTAATATGACTCTATTTTAAAATATTAGTTTATAATAAACAGATATCTATAAAGTAGTTCGAATGCGGGTATTTAAAAAATTGCTCCTAAAACATAATTTGCTGAAGTATTTTTCCATGATTGTCT